>CM024690.1:21810577-23086202 GCA_014182735.1 Corymbia maculata
TGATTCATGCGTTTTGTTTCTTTTCTTAAGCATAAAGTTTCGTGGATTGGTTGGATAATTCGTTCATGAAAAATGTTGGGATCAAGTGGGAGAATGTAATATTAATATGTGATCCCACATTTGGGGTATAGTTTTTTAAATAAAACTTACCATTAATATTGACCCACATTTTTATTTTTGACGAGCGGTTATTCCACGTGCGGTTTTTTTCCACACTTCGTACCTTTTCGTGACAACCGCCCATTCAGTAACTGTCTTGATGGAAGATGGTTTATAAGGACGAACGTTCAACTTTTAGGGCGATGACAAGGTCTAACACAAACCCTCTCATTTTGGAATACACCATCAGTACGCGAGGAATTTGGGTTAGTAGAAGTGCGCCTAATTACGGTCGGATCGCCGTGAAGTTCCCGTGGATTCTCGACGAACGCAAACTTGAACAATGGCTGGAGGTTAGATTAATTTTTATCCTGTTTCCGCATAAAATTCTATCGTGCTTGAGTTTTTGTTCATCAAGCATGAGAAGAACTTTCTGTACAATGATCTTACAGGGATAGCAAAATGAAAAAGACTACTCTTAATTAGCAGGTGCATCAGACGCAGTGTGTAATAATCAAGAATGAATTTAGAGCTAAAAAAGGAACAAAAAATACTGTAAGATTCAACTATGTGATGAATGCAGAGGAAGAAACGAGACTTGGGCCCCCAAAAACAGGCAGTGTGGGAGAGCACGATTCTCATGGCTCTAGTCGTTTGCTTTCTGCACCCAAAAAATAATGACTAACTTGAACTTGATACATAATTCCAAAATGTTGCTGAAGAAGCATGGTTCTACTCGGTGTGGATGAAGCGCTCATAAGTAGCGCCATTGAGCATCTTCAGGACATCATTTCAGTTATTGATATGGTCTGACGATGGCCCGCTATGTATCTTGATCTGGCGGCTCGTCCAATGCTTTGTTGGCAGGTCGAGGTACTCATGTACTTCATTTGGCTTCTGCACAAGAGTGGAGAAATGAGCATCAATGTGACGTTGGAGATAAGTCAATTTTTATAGAAGATAGCAACCGTAGCTTTCAAATGAGACGCAATCACAACCGATTACCATAACACTTCGGTTTATCATCACAAACAAAACTTCAAGTAGAAAGTTATAGAATTTGGGCTGTATTTGCACTGTTCGCAGTATAATGCTGCACTATATAAGTGATCAGTTTGAATTAAGGGTGCTTTTGAGATGTCATGGTACAAGGCACTTTCAGTCCATTTCTTCATGAGAACCTGGTAGTACAGCACAATGTGCCTCGTAGAATAATTGTAATATGTCAAAACCTTGAAAACGGTGAACTCCATCTACTTGAAATCATTGATCAAGGATGAGGAGTTCATCGTATGTTCGTACCGCGAGAGTGTCGCAGCCTGCAGTCGGTATCCAGGAAATGCATTCATATTTCAGTCTGCTAAGATGAGTGAGTGTGGGCATGTACATAAGGTCGCGTGTCCTTTGGACGAACGTGTCTGTAGAGAGAGAGAGAACTTCTTAGGAGAAACGCCTAACTTCTTTGTTGCACAACAAATGAATTATCCAAGAATATACGTTGAATCACTTGCGAGTAAAGGACGAATCTCTAATTTCACGATTGTCCAAATAGAATCATGAATAAGGTATTCTTGTTTCATAACATTAATACATATTGTTTTCTCAAAGCGATGGAACCCTTTTTTTGTGTTTTTTCTAATGGAGAAAGAAGAGCATTTGTTTCAATGTATGCTTTTTTTTCTTAGTTTGACTGTTTTCTCCAAAACTTATTTTAACTTGTCTTAAAGATAATCACCCATATCTCTTCAAAAGGTATCTCTTAAAACACACCCCATCATAGGCAAGAGGTGCCTTTTGGACACACATCCCCCTGTGGCAAACCATGCCCCTTGGACACACCCCATTATGGGTGAAATGTTGAAATATCACATCTCTCACTCAAACACGATGAGCTTTATAATGTTCTATTAAGAATATAAGGCATTTGACATTCATTTACTTAAAAAATAATTCATATTGACAAAAAAGACATGCAACTAGTGAGTATACATGTACTTAGGAGCTCTAATTTTGCACTTATATGGATAATATAATGGCTGCAATCCCAAAAAGAAGAAATAAACAATTGATTTCTCATAGTGTCTCAGACATATTATGCTATATTAGTCTAAGTATACCTATCCTTAAAGGATATGTTTGACTATTCTCGAAAACGCAATGTATTTATAATTATATCTAAAGCCATAGAAAGCGATATAATTGGGTGACTAGTAAACCCATGTGATTGATGTATAACAACAATAATATTCCTTCGTACTTATGTCTCTCTTCATTTCAAAACAACTACTTTTCTATACGCGTCCCATAAAGCCACATGTATTTATGATCATCGGTAGCATGCTAAAGTAACAACATTGATTTATTAGTTTGAGAACATAGTCAAAATTAACATAGCATACAAAATGAGGCATTTAATTCATAGATTACATCGAGAATTCACACGATGAGTAAATAAGGAGAATTTCACTTTTCTTCCTTATTAGTCATATAATTAACATGTTATAAAAATTACATATTATAACTTCTTTTTCTATAAAAGCGTATATCATTTATTAAACACATCTATTATACTTATTTTAGCCTAAACATAGTCACGTGCTTCTCATGTACTCATATTTAGCTTGAGTGCTATATTAGCTCACTTTCTCTAATGTCCAATTAAGTACTCCCATCTAGCTTCCTTAAGGCAAACATGATTGTGGGGCTATTATGTTTGGTACTGTGGTGTCATAAATTTCAACCCATTTCAAGATATATGAAATGGTTATTTTATCAATGTGTTATTAGTTACGTTTACTCTTAATTGATCGCTCATGAGTTAACTAACTATTTAAAAAGGCAATTACGGATTGATACGCATATGACTAGTGAATTCAATTAGAGATAAGCCGCTTGACCATAAGAGTCAAAGTGTGATGATACCATGCTTTTGCAAGCTAATTAATGAATAAAAAATAAATTGATTCAATAGAGATACAAGATCACGATTTCAATACTAACTATGAATAACGTTAAATCGATTTCCTTTTAGCTTCGTACTCAGGGTAAGTAATCAACCCCTTATGATTATATGACAATCGAGGATTGCCCTAATTTGAAGAGGTATGATTGTGGATTGAAAAGTTATCAACCATGGGTCAAATGCACGAAAACCCCTAAATGCCACTTGATAGTTAAGTTGTATTAAAATCACGATTGATCAATTTTAATCACAAATTTCAATCCAACTTCAGGTATTAAACTTTTAAGGACATTGAGACTAAAATGTTAGGCAACGCTTCATTAGTTTTCAAATTTATCGGTAAGTTTGAAAATGATTGAAAAATGACTTAACAGGCTGAAATTTGAGCCCACAAAGAAGTGGACCTACTAAAAGCCCAATGGGCCTTGCACCCATTGAGGTTCGGCCTTAGTGGGCTCGACCCAAGCCCATCAAGTCCAAGTGAGCCCAAATTCAAGCCCTTGAGTCCAATAGTCAATTCAAGCTTATTTCTCATCCTTTTGAACTCAAACCAATTTTATTCAAGCTTGTATAAAATTATAGCTCATACACACATATAGTACGGTATACTATACTTTGTGAAATTACAAAATTGTCCATTCCTCTTCCTCTTGCTCAGGACCCTGTGGTAGCCCTCTCTCTCTCTCTCTCTCTCTCTCTCTCTCTCTCTCTCTCTCTCTCTCTTTCTTCTCATTTTCTCTCTTTTCCTCTTATTTTCCTCTTGGCTTTCCCCCCTTGGCCACCCCCTTCCTATCTAGACCACCACCGCCCACTATCCTTCCCTCTACTTGTTGCCACTGTGAGCTATCCGCTGCTCGAAGACACTCGGAGCCACCCATTCGCTCCTACCTCTCTCTCGACTTCACCATCACTAGCCACCCTCCATTGTGACCCATTTCCAAGCCGGCACCCCTTGCCATTCCGGTGGTAGCCGTGCGAAGCTCTTGCTGCTGTCGTCGCGACCGTGTCGTCGGAATCGTTGCTGGGTGAGTTTACGTTCTAATCTCTTAATTAGTCACTCTCGATTAGTCAGTTAAATGCTTATGGTTAATTTAGATTATATTTAATCTTGATTGGGATGTTAGTTAGGATTAACTATGATTGAACTATGGTTAGTTAACGTAATCATAATTGATAGGTGGTTAGTTAATTAACCATAGTTGATAGACGATTAGGTTAATTAACTATGGTTAGTGAGGTTTAGTTAATTAACCATATTAAAAATGGTTGTTACGTGGTTAAGTTTAGTTAAACATGGTTAAGATTAATTAATTTTATTAACCTTGATTAATTATAATTAATTATGTTTTAGGTTAATTAATTAGAAATAAGGCGATAAGCTATCGTGATAGGTCATCGAAAAAGGTGATAAGCTATCATCAAAAGGACGATAAGCTATCAGAAAAGTAAGTGATATAATATCACCAAAGAGGTGATAAGCTATTGAGATTTATTGATAGGTTATCGCTAGTTTAGTGAAAAGTTATTGGGAAATAATTGATAAGCTATTCCTATGGGGTAATAAGTTCTATTTTTTGTGTGAATTATGCTTGAGTTATATGATATTTTTTTGCATGTACCATGCTATTTGATGTCTATTTTGCCTTGAAAAATATTTGCCTCATGTAAAATCCAGCGTAACAATTTTTACAAGGGTTTTTATAGACATGTAAAAGAGAAACCCCAAGGTGTCGGATGTGTATGTCGAGCTTTGTAATTTAAATGAAGCCAGTATGTTTGAAAATTAAGGCATGCAAAGTTTGACAGGTTTTCAATAATTATATGATAACGTATGAATATTTTCCTGCATTTTTATGTGAAAAATATGTAATGGTTTATTATTTTGAGCATGTACCACATTTACAGTGATTAATGCATTGAAATAATTGAAATTGATAGATGTGGTGTGCTCGTGTGGTTACATAAGTAACTTGTCACCCGAGCGGGAGTTTAGGGGGTCGAAGTCCAATTTATTGGAATTCCCAATGGGAGTCCGAATGCCATATTACAGTTGAGGCTAGATTGATTTTCCTTCGGGAATTCCGTCTAGGTAGGGGTTCCAAATGTAGCCATGCCCGACGAGGTAGGAGGATGCTTGGTTAAGCAAGAAAATACCGGCGGGAGTTTGGTTATGGCCTTATATGGGCATAATAATCGGAACATGCATAAATGCAAAGTACATGGAAATTATATTATTAGGTATTCTAATTATCTATGTGTCTATTTGCACTTATTATGGCACACATAAATTTATACCGTGCAAGGTATGGCAGTAGCAAGATAAGGTTACCTACAAGTCAATTCGACTATTGATTGGTTGTTGTGAAGATGAGAATGCTAGTTTGCATTAATTATGGCACATGTGAGTTTATACCATGTATGGTATGTGTAGTGGCAATGTAAGAATACTTGTGAGTCAAATCGACTATTAAGTCTTTGTTTTGAGGTTGGTTATGCTGTTTACTGGTCATATCACTTTTTTGGTTAAGCCAAAGCGGGGGTCACTTTGTTATTAATCTATCGTTGATATGTGGTTGCATGTTTAGGAACCTTGAGGTGAGTTGATATCCTAACCAATGCTTAGGACTGTAACTCATTGAGATATATATTTCATTTATTGTTGTTAACCATTATTCAGACCGTAGTAATAGCATCCCTATTGTCATGGATCTGGTAGTAATGGAATACGTTGAGAGCAGCAAGATCGTGTGCTTGATGTTGAAAGAAGTAAATTAACTTTGCTTAGCGTCTTTTGATGACTATTGAGAAAGTCGTCTGACTTGTATGGTTAATCAATACAAAAATAAAAATAATGTTGCTACTGTTGTTATTAGTCTTCTACTATCCCTGTAATGGTTAATTAGTTGGTTGTTTGGTTTATCGCTTCCATTTGTGTATAACTGAAAGACAAAAAAATGGCCAGTGACACGTCTTGAGATATTGCATTCATTTGACCAAAGTGTGAAGGGGTTGTCACATGCTCGAGGGTTAGGGCGTGATAAGTATTATCACATACAAGTCACATATCTCATGTTGATTCTGATCAAGATGACGTAAAATTATTTTATGGACTAAATTTGCTTTTCTAGCATCTATAGTTCATACTGTGTCATTTCAACCTACTATTTATAGCACTTGAGGTAATTGTTCATGTGAATGGACCAATTGTTGCCTACTACATACCTTTCAATAATATATGTGTGGTTGTGCTAATCTCATAATTGATTTTTACTTAATGAAACAATTTATTAAATAACAAATAAGTACAATACATATGCACACATAAACATAATCTATTGATCTTCAACAATATTACATAACATAGTTTATGTAACCTTAGATTAAAATGCATGTTTGATATATCAATTAAAATCTAGGTATCAACCGAAGAGACAAGTTTTCGTAGCACTATTCGGCATTGTTTTCAAAAGCCAACTTGAGTTTGAGGGGATTTTAGCAATACTATGTTAGAAATTCTTAAGATTTTCTATATGATATTTATGTTGATTATCTGCATCTCTTGAGATTGCATGTATATCTCTCTTTGGTTGTATATATCTTGATTTAATTGCATTGGATAGTCACCCAACAAAGCTTATAAATAAGCTTAAGTATTCTTCACTAAAGATATATTGAAATATATCGATTTTTCATAATTTTTCTCTTCTGCATATTATTTCTTACCTCAATCTGAAAGAGTAGTCGAGATTCCCACATAGGCTGGACTCGCATAAAACCGGTCTTGAAAATTCAAATGAGCTTTGAGTGCCATCGTTTCGCATTTCAAGCTGTCCATCCAGTTAGTGAAGTTTGTAGCCCATAGCTATTCTAGGTCGATCCTATCCCCTAATTAGGATTTTTTTTTGTTTATCCGGACCGTATCCAAGCTATATCCAATATCCCTCCAAATACTTGATAAAGTAAAAGTTAACCTATCACTGAGCCCACTAAAGTTGAGATGGGCAGATTTTATAGATGGGTCAGAGTTGTGCAAATTTGGTCATATAAGTTAATTGACCGGGCTTTTTATTTGTTTTTCTTTTCTTTTTCTCCTCCTCTCTTTTTCTATATCAAATTTTTATTATTTAAATGCGTACTTGATATATTGATTAAAATTCAAGTTTCAACATGTCATTGAAGAGACATGTTTTTATAGCACTATTTGGCATTGATTTCAAAAGTCAACTTGACTTTGAAGGGATTTTATTAGCGATATTATGTTAGAGATTCTTGCAATTTTCTATAGGACATATTCTTATTTTAGAAATAATTATAATGCATCTCTCAAGATTCCATGTCTATTACTCTTTGATCGTGTATATGGATTTGATTGGCTTAGATAGTCATCTTATAAAGTTTATAAATAAACTTATGTATTCTTCGCTGAGATTCCCACGAAAGGCCGGCCTCATGTAAAAGCAATCTTCAAAATTCAAATGAGCTTCGAGCCCCTCGTCTCGTATTTCAAGCCATCCATCTAGCTGATGAAGTTTGTAGCCTAACCCATAGCTATTCCTAGACCTAAATGTCTCTAATATTAAATGTAAACAAATATGGTAATAAATGTGAATGCAGAAATATACTAATTAATCTTGTTATTTAGGGATCCAATTATGTCGATATTGACAAGTTTGATCCCTAAGTGTCTTACCAAATGAATAATAATTCTCCAAGTAAAAATTTAGGTGTTGTTATGAAATACATGTATGAATATTCATTATATTCATGTACTTATTATGGTACTTTGTATTATACATTTTAAGTATATCTCCCTATCCGATGAATGTTCATCTCCCTATCCAATACATGTATCCTACTTTCTAAGTACATCTCCTTATCCGATGAATGTTCATCTCCCTATTCAATACATATGTCATCAGATACATTGATATTCATGATAAGTGCATCTTTATAAATATGAGCACAAATAGTGAGAAATAAAGATTTTTCGCTCCTGGCATTTTCTCTACTATCTTTGGTGTCATTTGTTTTCTCCACTTAATCTCTCTCTATTCTCTTTATTATATACTTGCAACGCAATATTTTACAACACGTTATTAGCACAAAGATCTACCAACTGAGTAAGTAATTTTGCAAGTTAGGTGTTTTCCTTTGTTTCACCTTCTTCTATCAATTCTTCATTCAATTCTAAAAGTATCCTTTGGCTCCTGAAGTGGCGGTGGATATTTGGAAATCCTTCTAATTAATTTAAGAATTTTTGTTTTGCAAGAATTATGACAAATATTGAAAAGCCCAAATTCCACATCCTGGAAGTGAATGAAAATAATTATCTATCTTGGTGCTTGGACATGGAAATGCACCTCTAAGAGCAAGGTCTCGCTAATGCAATTGCAGAGAATGGAACCTCAAATGCAAAGAATAAAGCAAATGAATTGATTTTTATTCGTTGTCATTTGCATGAGAGTCTATAGACTCAATATTTATCTGTTCGAGATCCTCAGACCCTGTGAAAGAGGTTGAATGATAGGTATGATCATATCAAGACTGTTATCCTCCCTCAAGCACAATATGACTGGCAAAATCTTAGATTGCAAGATTTTAAATCAGTGTCTAACTATAACTCCGCTTTATTTGATGTCGTTTCTCGACTTGAGTTATGCGGTATCAAACTCATTGATGCGGAGTTATTACAGAAAAATTTCTCCACCTTCCATGCTTCGAATATTGTATTGCAACAGTAATACCAGTAACGTCAATTTGCCACATATTCTGAATTAATTTCTGTGCTCCTCACTACTGAGCAAACTAATGAATTGTTGCTAAAAAATCATGATCTTAGACCTGCTGACTCAAAAGCATTGCCTGAAGCTTAAGTCGGTGATAAACAAGAACGAGATCCGAGTCAACACCCCAGGCCTCCTCCTCCTCCATGCATGATCCTCTTCTCCATCTCTGCTCTCTCTTGATCCTCATTTCAGTCACTCTCCGCCTCGCCTTTGGCCCTCCTCCTCATCTTCTCCAACATCGCCCACCTCAACACCCTTGTCCTTTGATCCTCTATTTGCAGGCACTTCTACCTTGTGTGCCCCAGATCAACGCCATCTGCCTCTCCCTCGAATGAATCCGTGCATGTCAGAATCACGTGTCGGATTTCTGGACTCGCATGTCGGAGCGTGTTGGGGAGAGTTGATCGCATGTCGTATTTTCCGACACACATTGACTGCATGTCCGAGCGTATTGGACATGTGTTGGAGTGTCCGACACAACATGGACGCCTCCGGAATGTGTTTGTGCTTCATAGATCAAATGTTCGGGCAAACTTCCATTTAATGTGGTAAAAAAAACATAGATAACGGCAAAAGTCGTCATATTAAATACTATCCTTATATTTTAAAACTTACATTTCATATCTCCCTAATTTAGAAGACCTATTTTCTCTTTTGCGCCACCAATATCTACACCCAAAACATCAAATCTAAAGTTAAGGATGAAGCAATATGAAAAAAGAAAATCGTAACTTGATAAATTATGTGTGAGAGATGCAACTTGAAGCCCATTGTAAAAAGTGAGGTTGGTAACTATAGGTTTTGAAACGTGAGGGTAATTGATATAGAGTAAAATGTTGAGAATGGTATTTGTAATTTCTCAAGGAAATTTAAAGTCGATTTTGTTTGATATTATATTGGGCTTTTATGCACCCAAATTGCATGCATAGGATCATTATTGTTTACAACCTTACTTAAATCATAAATTCTTTCGGCCTTATGAGTAGAAGGGCGAGCACCGGCTTGGTCTAATTTGGGAATTGGACTGGTTATTGCCAACTCCTTGTGCAAAATTGAACTGACTAGACCAAACCGATTATGCCTTGATTTTTTTTTTCTTAACTAAAGCTACTTTTGTAGCCTGAGTAATTCCGAGAACGAGTAAGACATGCTATATATGGAGAGTTGGTTTTCTTGGGAGATTTTGGATGTACAAGCATACATACATATTGTGTTCTTGAATTTTCCTCTGGAGATGTGGGCCTATTCATTTTCAATTGACAAGACTACCTTTTTTTCTGTGTTTGATGTCACGTGGCTGTTTTGAAGTGTGCTTCACGGAGGGGTTCATTATGGTGAGGATGTGCTTGTTTGTCCACGACAACTAGTATGATGTACTGTGAAAGTATCATATTATATAAGAAAAAAAAAGAGATTACCAGTTCTCTAGTGAATAGGGTTGGTCTCCGATTTTAGGAATTGCAAATTGATATTATCCAGTTTGGTTCCCTATCCCAAAGTGAGTTGGGTCTTATGAATAAAAATGGATTTGTATCTTCTAGCATACAAGGAAGGTCAAATGTAGCACTTCCTTGATTACTGTCCACTAGACAGAGTTTGACGTAATACAAGCTCCTCTCTACATGCGCCCCCCAAGGGAGGGAGGGAGAGAAGAGTATTACGAATATGCTTATTGATTTGCAATTACTTCGAGTTTATTTGTGAGAGTATTGACATGTATCAACGGCTTAATTTTTGTAATGAGATAGGTTCTTAAATTGAGAGGTTATTCAACATTTTTAACGTTGTAATTACATGAATGGGGAAGTTCTTCAAGACAATAACCATTGGTATATTTTTTTCCAAATGAAAGCAAAGTTTACATAAAGTTATTAATTGAATAGTTGGACAAAATGTTACTGGATATTTAAACGAGCCAAACAATGTTGTGAATAAATCACATTTTTTAGAAGTATCTAGTCATAGTCTACAAGATTGCTTAACAAATTTATATTAACATTGTTAACATCATTTTGATTAAATTTGTTAAACAATCACGTAGGAGTGCGCATACAATTGTAAGTATCTATTAGTATATGCGTAAAGATTTATCCTAACAATTAATTGGTTTGAACCCACAATATCTACTAACAGAACAAATGAATGTATAACATTGAAAAAATAAGCACATTCACGTTTATCTATGCTAGAGCATTTAAAAATAGGAAAGGTACCAAAAAAGTCTTAAACCTATAGCATTGGTACCGATTTAGTCCTAAACTTTTCAATCGAACCAATTGATTCTTAAACATTTTTACATTGGTACAAATTCAGTCTATCCAACCAATTGCTGGAAATTGCTGACGTGGAGTCTGCCTGGCTGACATGGTGCGGTCGGTGTTGATGTAAACATTTTAAATAAAATTTTAATTTTTTTTGAATTTTTTATTTTTTAAATAATTTTTTGATTTTGTTCTCTTCCCCCTTTCTCTTCCTTCTCTTTCCAGTGGCCATCATCGGCCAGCAACCATAGCCATGGCTGGTAAGGCCCGATGAGGCCTATCCTTGCTCAAGTGAGGCACAATGAGGCCACTCCGGCCTAGGCAAGGGTCAGCAGTGCCCAACCTCACCAAATTTGGCAAGCGGGGCCTCGCTTGGCCACGCTTAGACGGCCGACACTTGCCCTTGACCGGGCGAGGCCGACATTTGCCTATGGGCGAGGAGTGCAACTAGGCAAAGCTAGCCCTCGCTAGCCATGGCTATGGCCAGTGATGACCGCCGAGAAGAGGGGGTAGAGAAAGAGGGAAGGGGTAAAAAAGAAAAATAAATAAATAATTATTTAAAAAAATATTCAAAAATATTAAAATATTATAAAAGTGTCCACATTAGCACCACATCGTAGGTTGGCATCTACGTCAACAATTTCTGGCTTAAATTGGCTAGATGGATTGAACTGATACCAATATAAAAATATTTATGACTTAATTGGTCCAATTGAAAAATTTATCATTGAATTAATACCAATGCAATAGGTTTATGACTTTTTTGGTACTTTTCCATTTAAAAATTAAATAACGTTTCATCTAATAATTTAAGCTTTTAGAACAATTAGCAATGGTCCCACAAACTTACAATCTCAACTCTAAAACTCTGGTTGATTTAATCCAAATCCTATTGATTAGGTGAAATATTTCGATTTGTAGTAGGCCAATATGCATATTAATTCCAATGTTCCTCTTAGCATGGGCATCCTTTACGGACTCGAAAACCTCTGATTGGGTTTTCATATAAGTCGTAATCTACAGTTTAATATTATAAATTAACAAGGTACTCTTTATTATGTAGAGGGAATCTCAAGTTTGAAGAGTCATAGACAATATTCTTGATTTTATCAACCAAAATCGGCAGTCTAGTCTAATAAGATAAAATAAGATTAAATGTGTCACGGCTCTATTGAACAAGAGTTGGGGAAATACGGGTTTAGTAGTAATGTCAAGTTGGGACTAAATTGACACTAGTTCTCCCAAATCATTTCCTTGCTTTACATTGGAAAATTCATTTTAATTCAATTAATCCTATGAAAATTCCATACGAGGAGTTGCCGCTGTCTATTGGGGTCAGTTATAAACCAAGTCGGATATAGGAGGATATCTCACTTCTAATGCAATCAGAGATTTGGAATTAAGGACTTGATTACATTAGCTTTTAACTAGTGCCATTTGGTACCTAAACTTGATTATTTGTCAGGTAAAGTGTCCACAAGGTCTTTTATTGTTTGTTAAGTGTCCACACAGTTTTTGTGTTTATTATGGTCTTAAATTGTAATTTAACCCTTCGACCAAAACAAGCAAATCACAACACAGAAAGAATCACAATCAATTCATCTAAAGTAGTAATGAAACAATGAATAAATAGTAGAGTGCAGTAAAATAGCCTAATACAAGTCGGGCAAACAACAGCATGACCTTGGTATTAAGTGCAAGACAACATTCCTTATGAGCTTAACTTTAGAGATTATCTTATCTTAAAATGGGTAATGTGGGTTAGCGAAACTTTAGGAGAAAAATGAAGTCCCAAGTCAGTACTTTGTCATCTTAAGTCAAGCTCCCAATCCAACTTTAGGATATTAAGTACTCATTTAGTCCTCCTTAAGTTTCCCCTAGGTTACGACACTTTCGCATTACCTATCCGATAAATTTGAGGTGAATCCTAAATTTAACAACTAATTTTTTTTTTTTGAAGTGATATTTCTAAACTACTATTTTTATTAATTTTCTTCTTTCTTCTCTTTTTTTTTTTATCATACTTCTCAAACTAAATTTATTTTATTCATTTAATCTAATCAGCTAAACTAATCCTAAATGATCCTAAACTAAATTAAGAATCCACAATCTAATTGAAAATGAACGTACAGATCAACAATCAATCAAGTAATTGCACAAATATTTACTCTAAAAAACACAATAAAAGAACGTTGCTAATTATATGAATTCTAATGAAGTGAAACTAAGCTAAATCTAATACAAAAACCCAACAATCTAATCAAAGCCTTTTTTTCCTAACCAATTTTCTTATTTTTCTTCGGATTTTTTTTATTGAATGATACTATATGGGTGAATTGTCAAAACAAACAAGTGAGCAGACTTGTGGTGATCGAGGGCATGGATTCATATGCTTTATGTATGGATTCAGCACTTCTTACACTTAATTTCTTTTTTTCTTTTTTGGGTGGTACGCTTAATTGAAATGCCTGGTATTAATCAATTGATTCTAGCTTTCTTCATGCTCCAACCTCTCAGCATTGACACCGCAACACTCTAAGACCCATATCGGAAGGATATGCATAAGGCTGCCAAAATGGGTCACGTACTCATATTCTAACTCAAAATTATGGAAGTTGGTCATAAATGGGCCAGCTTAAAATTAAGATATAGTCCACGGATCCAAAGAGGTTCTAAATCAATGAGCTGACAATCAATGGGTCTAAATGGATTTTAAAACGAACCCATGTAACCCACTTAGGACTCATGGGTCCCTTCTCTCTCCCACTTCGGTCTCTCTTCGTCTCTTCCTCGAGCCGAGCCCCGGACACCTCCGGTTCGCGCCTCAGCCTCTCGTTCAACGCTTCAGCCTCCTCGGTTCGCTTTACCCACTTGGTTATCTCGGCGTTCTTGGAGCTCGGAGATGTCCGGCGGGCGGGGCTGGACCAGGGCGGAAGAATGCGGGAAGCAGGCGCTGGAGGAGCGGCTGAATGCCGCCTTCTCGGGGGAGATCTTGGGCAGCTAGGCAACGGCGGGGGCGGATCTCGGACTTCGGCTTAATTGTTTCACGGGTGGGTACTTCATTCTGCCTAGCTATGACAAGGGTGGGTACTTCTTCCTTTCTTAGCAGCAGGATGCTCTAAAGATTGTGTCTGAGGAATAAATGCATAATGTATTTAAGGTAGTGATGTCGATGAATGTGAAGTGTCTTTCGTATTTTGCTTGGATTAGAAGTATTTTCCATGGATTAACCCAGTCGAGAGAGTTGCTTTAAATAAGCAGAATTATCCGTTTGCTTAACATGGTGTCAGAGCTGGGGCATTGTATTCAAAATCATTAAGCTAGTTGCTTTTGGCTATTGCTAATCTAATCCAAAAAAATGCGGACACAATTTATTAACATGATTAGTAGCATTAGCAGCATAGAAGATATACTCTCGACATATTTAATCACATCTTTTTCTGTGACTCTGTCTGCTAATCAGGCTAACACATTTTGTTTTTTTTTTGGTTGATAATCAGGCTAACACCTTGCTCCTTAAGTTTTTGTGGGGAACGTTAACTTCATTATGGGAAGAATAACAGAGTTCTTCTACCAAAAATGCATTATTTGGTAAGTAAGGTACATGGGAGTATCTGGTGGTGTGTTAGTTTCCCAATATGGTGGCTGGGGATAAATTTGTTTCTTCTGTTATGTGGTGGAAAGGACCGGGCATCATTGTGTAGACATGTCATGCACTTCCTCTTTACGCATTAATCTTTGTACTTGTATACTGGCCAATTCTAAGGTTATCTGATGCACTCTAATGCCTTGTTTACTTCCTTTTATTTTGTTTGATCTTTTTACTTATCTGTAATCAGGCCCTGGACACACTTGGAAGTACCAAATGAAGGGTTAATCGAAGAGTGCTTGCTGTAGTGGAGAGCCTCTGGGCTCAAGGTCGAACTGTTGGGGTTTGGTTGAGAGACATGATGTGAGCACATCCAAGATTCATGCTCATGAGAAACTATGGTTCTTTGTTTGCAAATTGTGTTTCAACTTGATTGCTAAATATTCTGATCAGTAATGGCATTATTATAGTTGCATATGACCAGTATATTGTTGATGTTCTATATCTAGGTTCCTTCTGTTTGGGAAAAAGTTGACTTAGCTCGATGGTATCCTGCTGCAATGACTGCTAAGTATAACATGATTTGACTAGAGTTCTCAATCATTTCTTCATCTGATTCTATGTAGAGTGACTTATCTGAAACGGGAAACAAGAAAGAATTATTTCCAACTAGTGTTGTAAGATTAGGTTTTGACTATCACTGCTCATTTGTTTTAATATTGGTTGCCATGCAGAAGCTTGCTGGTCTTGGTTTGATGTGGTCACTCTGTTGTTCGGGTCATTACTTTCGTTCTACATGTTGCAGGACTTATTCCAATCTCTCCTTTATTGCACCTTGCTTTGCCAGATAAGGATGTTTCCAAGGATGGTGATTTAATTTATTCTAAATGGAGCACTAGTAGCTAATGGCCTCTCAACTAGTCAAGTAAATTGTAAGTTTGCTACTGCAGTGCAAGATTGTTTTCTCAAACAAGAAGAACTTAATGCTATAATCGAGTCAATCAGCCTAGTGGAATTTGCCGCAAAACTGTAAACATTGAGGCTTGTTCCTAGCTCACTAGGCTTATTCTTGCCATTCTTTGAATCGCAATTGCAGGAACTTTTTTCTTGGAAATGTCTTGTCAATGTTGCTGTCTTTGAATAATGTTAATTGATGTTTCTTGAACTCGTTTGTAAAAGAAAAAACTTTGAGTTTGGTGGCTTTTGGTCAAGACTTTTTGCTATAGAGATTTGCTGGGTTTGCTGACTTGGTAGAAAAACCAAGGCCAGGTGGGTTCAAGTGCTTTGTCTTTTTTTTTTTTTTAAACTTTGCTCATGGACCAGTTTCTTGATTTATAGACTGCTCAAAACTGTTCTATATTTAACAAAAAATTAAAATCAGAACCCATTTCATGATTTATGATCAGCTTATCGAACTTGCTTTTATTAAGAGTTCCCTATAAGTATTACAATCTGTATTTTTTTTTTTTTATACTTTTTTTGCTTTATTTACTAATTTTTTATTTTGTTAATTTACTTTATTAATTTGATGTGAAATTTATATCCAAGTAACATATACATGTGAAGAGCTTAAAGTGAGTTATATAGGTGGGTACAAGTTTTCCTAGATCGAGTAAAATATTGATGTGTTTTCGTAATAGGGGTCGGGTCGAGTACATGTACAAGTTTGGTCAAGTATGTGTCATTAAATTTACATTGAATGGAAGTGGATCAAGCAGGTTAAATAGGTCAATATATCCAACCCACCCATTTTACTGCCCTTGACATGCACTTGGGTTCCATCTTTCACAGCCAATACAGGGTAAATGTAGCTGTAGTGCAGCTCTTCCCTCGTCCACCAAACTCTCCACGATAGAATGACTTTATAAAGGTCTTAAACGACAGCTTCTCTTGAAGAGGGTCCACATCCACAAATGCTCTATTAATGGTCTAATCATTGCTATTGCTAAGGGAAGATCTGCTCTGGTCACTACCCAGGAGGACAGCATATTCGTTCTGGCCTTTGAAAATTCTGAACAAGACTGCTGTATATTCTTGCAATCCTTTTGAATCCATGACCAGCAATCCAAATGATCCAAGACTACCTTTAACTGAAGCACCCTTTTGGCTACACAGCGTTTGTGGGTTGGTTTTTGGTCTTGATCCAGATTGCATTAGTGTTCACCGTTGAAATAGCTATTTGGAGAGTGTAGTATTGTTTGAATGGAATTTTTATACTTAAATTGAGTTTCTTTGGTACTGTGAAGTTGTGGGTTTGGGTATCAGGGAAGCCTGAGGCTGATGTGCCACTCATGTGTCCGACATTAACGGGTACAAGTTCGACCTTCTCTGTTCTCTGACTTCCAATCTAGAGGTCCACAGGCGAATCCCCTTGCACAGGTAATATGATTTCCATCACACTAAGTTGCTCACTTTTGTTTCTAGCATAAATCAAGTGTTGATTGTTGGTGTTTATGTGGCCACTTTTCCATCAAATATACTACCGTATTATTTCCCTCTTTGGATGATAACGGCATTTGCTTATGGATCAGGTGTATGCATTAAGAGAGTCATTGTGTGTGCTAACCATGACTCCTGCATGGTGTATATACCAGAATGTGATTTTTTGTCACGTATTGGTGCAACGGAGTTTTTCAAGATGGATTCTTTTTTGTCCCTTTGGAATGTTGATCACCTACCCAATTCTCAGAGCCATCTATCTAATTCAAGATTGAAGAAAATGGTGATATATCATGTTTTGCTAAGTATACAATGGATTAGCTGATAGCCAGACAGCTGAGCCTAAATTAGTTAAAATCTTGTAGTACTCACCATTGTCAAATATACGGATGCTAATGTGGAAAACGCTGCTCATCGCTTTTGGATGGACAATAAGGAAACGGAGCTTCTCTATTTGTAATTCGGGCCACTGTACCAACCGTTTTCCAGATTTCTCTAGCTGAAAAGTCCTTGGAATTGCCTGCTTTGAGAATATGATGACTTTCAACAAGGAAGTCTGGGCAGCGCGACTCGATGGATTCGGTACTTTCTGTTCAATAGGTGATAGGTCATAGTGATACAGTGACACCCTTACGGATCAGAGAAGGAACGACTGCTTAAACTAAGCCAGCACCATATATCTTTGTGGCTACAAAAATCAAAAGAATGGAAGTGTTGAATTTAGCTTGATGGTTGATGCTTTTGACGTGACCGTGAGCAGCAATTGGTCGTTATCAAACAGCTTGCAGTTTGCACAAGCCCAATGACGCTATAGCCACACCAAAGATCAAAGAATCGTGGATTTTTCAACAGCATGGGGATTGTATCCTTTCCATCAACAGTCTCTACAGTGCAAGTTCTACAGCTTCCACCACCTCCACAATTCGTCATTTTCATAAACTCGCACGTTTAAATGAACAAAGAACAGAGAAAAGCATATTCAGGGAGGCATTCCACAATTACTCAATACATCAGAAATCACGTTTAACAATTAAACCAGCAATCATTTGACGATGGTGGATGGAAAGAAGATATAGGAACTTCTCGATTTTTCATCTCTCCCTCACTTCTTGCTCTCACGTTGCTCCCATATATCGTTCTGTCCTCTTAATCTTAGCATGTCTGGAGCGGTAAGAAGAAAGATGAGCTAAAGAGAGAAGGAAAACGTGCGATTCTGCTGTAGCATCGAACGCGTGATGTCCTTGCCAGATTCTTGCTTCGCTCAATAGCGTGCGTTCCATTTTATTCTGAAGAACGAGAATGATGATACATCTGTGACGATAATATAGAACATGCGCAACAGAATATAAAAGTTTCGATGATAAAAGCCCTAGTTATGCGGCCAATGGCCAAAGCCGGGACTGGCGCCAGAATCTGGGGGCTTGAAGGCGTCTGAGCTACGGCCAGGAGATGGCGGTGGCGGCGGCGTTGTTGCCCGCACTATGGCACTTGGCGGTGGCGGCGGAGGCGTGGAATACACCTTGGTCTTCGTGGCTTCGTTCGAGGTTTCACCATGCAAGCTGTTGCTCTGCTCGGCTATGGTTTTCCTCGGTTCCTTTTCTGGGAGTTTGTTCAAATGTTGAAGCTTGTTTGGGAATGGGTTTTGCTTTTGCAGGGTTAGCCTCGACTTCCCTGCTTGAGTGGACTGGAGCTTCAGAGAGACGGCTAGAAGAAGAGAGACAAAGGCCAAGAGAACCTTATGCTGGGCCATGGCACAGAGAGAGAGAGAGAGAGAGGGAGAGAGAGAGAGAGAGGGAGAGAGAGCTTGAGAAGGTACTGACTGCACCTGCCAGGGAATTGAGAGAGAGCTTGAGAAGGTACTGACTGCACCTGCCAGGGAATTTATAGAAAGCTGAGGATAGTCTTATCTGACGGGGAGCACGCTAGACAGATGCGATCTTCCTTTGCCCAGATGATGCCCAACTTTATTTTAATGTCTGATGATGCTTTTTAGGGATGCAGTTAGGTTAAGTTCATGAAGATTCCCGGCGATTTCACGTGACATCGCTATTATTTATTAGGTGTTTTATCATTCCTTACAACTTACGCATTAGATGAAATTTGACGACGTGCTGCATATATATATATTAGATAATTATTTGTGCAATTTCAGAATCCCAAAGTATACGAAGGGGAGTCAATATTCAATAGTACTTTTTTTTTTGTGATATCTAGTCAAAAACTAGGAAGAAATGAACCTAGACTTACATGGTCATCACCATGTAGAACATCAGGGAAACAACTCTTTCGTGATTCTCCAACGAGATGAAAAGAATTCATGCCAATTGTTTCAATCCCTTTCAATTTGTTCTTCTCTCTTTAAACATCGAAGCGCAAAGCCCGGTTATCGGCACGTTGTAGTGTCTACGAGAACGACAAAATGTTGAAATTAGAAAAATGCTTTAGGCAACATCGGAGCGCGAGGCTCTGGATGCACGTGGAAGACAAACATACCGCCACCCCTAGCTAGCCCTAGGCCCCTCGTGCACTGGCCTCCTTCAAAGTGTTGTCTCGGATCGCGCTCTTGTCCTTGCTTCGAGAAAATACCGCCGGACACAATTAATTACAATACATTATTGAAATTTTTAGGCATATGCACGGGGAATCTCAGATACTCTAGATTGCGTGTACTGATTTACATGTCTTTCTACCCCGGAAACGCTCAACATTATTGACGTTAAATTAGTATCATCTTTCCAACAACTTTTAGTGGTCGGCCAAAAAATAATAAGATTAATAACTTAGAGAGTGAATGTGACTGAACTGCTGAGCCTTTTCATCTTAGACAGTTTTTTCGATGTCGGCTTCTTATTTTAAGTTTTTGCGGCTATCAATAGATCAAACGGTATTTTAAGCCATTGGAATTGCCTAAAGTCGTCACATGCTCTTGTAAGAGTGGCATGCTTGTGAGCTGAGAGAAAGAGCCGATCTCTAGGGCTCGAATGTGGAAAGTTACGTACTCACTTCTAGTTGGAGTCTCTCGTGAAGTTTTTGTACTTTCTCACTTTTTATTTCTAGGGGTAATATTTTTTTTTGCTCACGATTAGAGAAATATTCCAATATTTTTATCTTTTACTAGTAGGCTATAAGTTAATATTCCTACATTTATATTTTTTTAGGGGTATGTGTTTTACAATTGAGTCCTTCCATTTAGACTAACGAAATATATTGACGTGATTTTTTTAAAATCTTTTCTCTCCTACGTGGCATGACGTGGTCAAAACATGAAACATAAGGCTAAAAATGATATCGCTTTAGATTAAATTCTATTTTTTAACCAAAATCTTAATTAAATACAAAGGAGCCAAGGGAAAGGGCAACAAGAAAGTGTCATCGGGGCCTTCGTGACATATTTGAATTAACTCACATAAGGTATTT
Source organism: Corymbia maculata (assembly GCA_014182735.1). NCBI lineage: Eukaryota > Viridiplantae > Streptophyta > Magnoliopsida > Myrtales > Myrtaceae > Corymbia > Corymbia maculata. The sequence goes on from CM024690.1 coordinate 21,831,131, forward strand.
TCTGCTTTGGTTTATTCCATTTTGAGTCTCACGGTTTTGTCCTTTGGCATATAGACATGCACTTTCCCAAGAGGCCACCTATGCCTTTATGACATATTTGAATTAACTCACTTGAGATATTGTCCGTTTTGACTTGTCCTATACCGAGTTTCACGGTTTTATTGTTTGATGTACAGGCATGCACTTTCCCAGGATGTCACATATGCCTTTATGACATATTTGAATTAACTCACTTGAGGTATTGTCCATTTTAGCTTGTTCCATACTGAGTATCACAATTTTATCCTTTAACGTATAGGCACGCACTTTCCTAAGAGGTTACTTATCCTTATAATGCTCTAATTTGGGCTCACTTAACTTTGGAGTTCCAAAGAAAAACTTGTCATTACATTAAAAGATGCATCCATGAATTAATTACAGTTTTCACATATATTTCTTAAAATCAATTTTCCATGTTCGGTGTATAGTTAGGTTCATTCCTACCCCTTCGCCATCCTAGAAGCTTGCTAGAAGCCACTCCTTGTTTAGGCCCTTTGGTCCTAACATTCACTCCTCGCTCTCATCGAATTGGATCATTACAAGTCTATCAACTTCCTTTTGGTTTTTCCCCATACCATACACATATTGTAGGAGGTCCCTCTCTAATACCTATTGTGACATCATTGGATTAACTCACTCAAGGTATTATCTACTTTGGCTCATCCCATACTGAGCCTTATGATTTTGTCCTTTCATGTATAGGCAAATACTTTCCCAGGAGGTCGCCCATATTAGTTGTGCTCTCTGGCCTAAGCTCGCTTAACTTTAGAGTTCTAAAACAAAGTTTGTTGTTACATCAAAAGGAACCTTCATAAATTAATTTCAGTTTTTACATATATATCTCATAATCATTTTCCCCCCATTCAATGCATAGTTTGATTCATTCATACTCCTTTCACCATCTTAAAAGCTTGATAGGAGTCCCTCTTTGTCTAGGCCCTTTAGCCTTATTAGCTACTTCATACCCTCATTAGATTGGGTTGTTACAACCTTGGCTAGGGCCAGTGACCCTCACTGTGACTCCTTAGGTATGTCACGTGCTACATGTGTCCTTTCCATTTAAATCTTATACTTATAAATATGCATACGGAAGCATTACAAAATACATCACAACATATCATACAAGAAAGTCGCACGAGTTATATGTATATGTATATGTATATGTATATGTATATTTTCTCTTTATACAAACACTAGTGCTCATCATCAAAATATATAGACAATGGGCCCCACTAGTTCTACTAATCTTGTGCTATTTCACAAGCGAGCCACCATCCAATTTAGAGGTTGATGGTCTTAGGCATCATCTTATCCCTTCCACCTTAATATCCCAAAGGGACCATCTTACACATTGGAAAAATAAGGGATGAGCCAAAATTTAGTAAATCCCTAGATCTAATGTAGGATATCGTCTTAATACTCAGCCTAGCATCAACAAATAAGATGAGTTTAAGGCAATACAAAATAACTATACATGAACAAGCTTTCTTTATTTTCTATCATAATATGCCAAAATAAAACAATCAACTATAATATAAGTTCATTTACTTATAAACAAGCATATGACATAATATTTCATAATGCACCAGTATCATCTAGTGGTTTAGCACCATACATAAGTGATATAACTAGTATTAACACCTAAAGGGGGGTGAATAGGTGTAGAGAGATTTTATGCGCAAGTAATGTAAAGCTTCTGTAATCTACAAACAAAAATAAAATAGAGAGAGTAGAGAAGATTGCAAACACAGTTATAATGGTTCGGCTTTTGGCAAGCCTACGTCCACTCTCTAGGCGATCAGCCAATAGGCTGGATTTCACTATGTGATTAAAGATGATCACACTCTTGAGTGTTCGCACTTGGTGATGATATGTTTCACTAAGTCACTCTTCTTGGTAATACACTTGGATCACTCTATTTCGCTCTTTTTCAGACAACTAGTGAAGAATTGAATCAAGTTTTGGAATATGTTAATCCTATCTCTCTTCTGGTCGCATCCTTTCCTTATATATTCTCCAAACCACACTCGACTGTTGGCTATCACCTTGAGAGATTCGTTTTTTCATTTCCTTTCTTGGACAGACTTTATAAGGAAAGTTTTCTTGACCGTTGAAGAAAGATTGGATCCCCTTGGATTCTGTTCGCCCATACAATCAGAATTCGGGCTTCCATAAGTGTTCTATCCTTCTTTGGAAGTTTTCTTGATGATTGATCTTGCTAATCAAATTGATATAACAAAATCAATATAAATATGGTAAGTGAAATTCATGACCGTTGGTGATCTGATCTTGTAAGTTCATTCTAGGTCTGTTAGACCGAGATTTTGCATCTGCTTGTAGACTCAGAGATATTGCGTATTTCTTGTGTTCTCCGTCTGGTACAAGTAGACTTAGAAACTTCTTATGCTTTTCTTTTGCCACATGCAAACTCAGAAGAATACGTCACCCTATGACTTTTGTTCTTAGAAAAAAATATGATTTCTTGAATGCATAAAATGATTTGTTAACATCAAAACTTGGAGTTTTCTCAACAAGAAGAATATACATAGGCAAGTTCATACTTATTATACACTTTACCACCACACACCTAGATGAATTCACACATGTCACTATGTTTTACCACTACACATATATAAGTCAATTCGTACTTATCTTATAATACATACTAAATGATTCATGCTTATCATGCAATTTATACTTGTTGCTGGCTAGGACCTTCTTGACTCATGAGGCATCTTGACTTAACGAGGCATTGTCGTCGCCAATTCATGGGGGACAAAAATATACGTACTCTTTGCCACACTTTAGTTTATTCATCATAGATGTCCTCTACAATAGCGAGGATAAAAGCACCATTGTACATCCGCATGATAATAGTCAACATACCATGACTACAAGAGTCATGTCATATCGTGACTATACAAGCCATGTCATACCATGATCACAAGGACTATGTCATGCCATGACTACAAGAGCCATGTCATACATTAACTATATAAGCTAAATCATACTATGAACACGAGAGCCATGTCATAATAGGATTCATATCATATCGACCTTATAAAGAATTGTCATATGTGATAGAACATTTCGCTGACTCCAAAGTCTTATCCTCATACTCATACAATGAAATATGCTCAGAGGTGAATAAGCCATGGTAAAGGTCTTAATCCCATAACATCATTCACAAGCAGTTCATCATAACATAACAATCACCATGTATATCGTGATATTTTGCCATTTCTGATGCACTTCAATACCATACCTAAAAGAAACAATCAAACAATTTATATACATGTACAAAATCCACAAAATAAATCAAACCACCACAACACATTGACATTCATATTTCATATATTTACACTAAGTTCATATATATCAAACAACCAAGTCTAAAGCATTAAGTAGACCAACCCAACTTAGAGTCTAGGATTTTCAATTACCTCAAATATGACGCTTACGTAAAATTAATGCTTTAATCACCTTGTAAGCTCTTGAAGAATGGAATTTTGAAACTTTAACATAAGAATAGAATCTTTTCTTTTACACAAAAGATTAGAATGTGAAAATAAAAGAGGAAAGTGAAGGAAGATCTCTCTCTCTCTTTCTTTCTTTGTGATTCTCTTTTTTACGAGTTTGAAGACATAATGTCTTTTTATAGGTTAAAGGATATGAATCTAGGAAGATCTCTCTCTTTCTTTCCTTGCAATTCTCTTTTTTACGAGCTTGAAGACGTATGGTCTTCTTATGGGTTAAAGGATATGAATCTAGTAAGATCTCTCTCTCTCTTTCTTCCTTCACAATTATCTATTTTTATGAGCTTGAAGACATAAGGTCTTTTTATAGGTTAAAGGATATGAATCTAACAAGCTAAAATTAAAAGTAATGATAACTTTGGGTTAAAATCATTGTATGAAAGAGTATTATTATTTGTTTTAGTGATTGATGCACACACTTGCCAAAGAAGAGGAGCTCACCTTTATCTCCATCATATAGGCATGAGTCTCCAAAAAATATGATGACTATGGACATGAATCACCCAAATCATTAATGAATTATATGAAAGAGTCACCCAAAACATTAATGAACAATAGTTAAAATTGATGGCATCATGAATGATATGAAAGCTTGTGAGTTCAATGTCTCAAAATAAAATATAAGTTTAAAATCTTCTGTAGAGAAAAGAGAAGTGGCATGTAAATTGAAGACAAGTAGGGTTTAGGAAATCAATCTTGTCCAAAACATTTGATTTTGAACATTCTTGTGTCTGAAAATATTTTTTGTGTTAAACATATGATTTTGAACATTGAATCTGAAAATATTTTGATCCGCTAAAATCATCGATAAAAGATATCAAAAATTAGGAAAAATCTCAATTTGATAAATTTAAAATTTGAATATTGTCAAATATGAAATTCAAAGCGAATCAATCCCATCTACAACTACTATAACTATAATAGTCATAGAAAATCATGCTCAATACTATTTTCAAGGATAGAAAATTCAAGATGTCACACTCGCTGATCGCAAGCAAGGGCCTGATGGCCTTCCCTTAGATCTGGACAAGGGCGATTGTCGCGACCTCCCCCTCGCGTCCCGGGAGGCTAATGGCTCGGCTGAACGCCTTTCATCAGGGCTTCTGCCAGGGCTCTCCCAAGCCCACCAATTCACGACTCAATGTTTGATTTCTTCACCCGCAATTCAATTTCATTAAAAGGAGTCGCCACTAATCGGTTTGGGGTGGGTAGATTAGAAACCCAAGTAAAATATTGGGAGAAATATTTTACTCGCGCAATGAGAGAAACTAGGATCGGGGACTTGATTACACTAGTTAATCACTAATGCCCTTCCGGTACCTAATCTTGTTTAAACCCTCGGGTTTAATATTTTTGCATTCTTTCAAGGTTTTTCATGCATTGTTGAAACAAACATTTTTGGCTTTTTCTGATTTTTTCGGAAAATATAAAATATTTTTGGGTTTTTCTGATTTTTTAGAAAATATAAAATATTTCTGAATTTTTTGGTTTTTTTTTTCTAGAAAATGTGAAATATAAAATATTTTTGGATTTTTTTATATTTCTGGAAAAATATAAACTATTTTTCGAATTTTCAGATTTTTCTAATATATATATATATTTTTTTTTTCGGAATAAAAAATATTTTTAATTATTTTATTATAATAATATTATTATATTATTAAAAAAGGACCGGACTAGGTCGGGTCGGATCTCCATATCCGGCCGGGTCGGGGGCTGACCCGGAGCGAGGCTGGGCTCCGAGTCTTGGACTCCCCACCGTCCGGGCTCGGCTAACGGGCCCATCTCGCTAGGCCCAAAACCGAAAACAAAAATAAGAATTAGTCAAGCCCATATGATAAATAAAAACCAACTTCAGCCCATCAAACCTAACCCATTTTAGCTCATAGCCCATAAAACAAACCCTAACGGGTCGACGGGTCCGACCCGATCACGACCCGTCGATGACCCGACTCCTCGGCCCTCTCCGATGCGGCTCCTCCACGGGCGAAAGGGGATGGCCGAGCGCCTCCGCCATGGCGAGTGGCCGTCGAGAGAGACCGGCCGACGTAACGACGGCCGGCCGGAGCAGGGGGCGACGGCTGGTTGAAGCGAGGGCGACGGCTGGTTGAAGCCGGCGCGGCTGGCGGAAGGGGAGGCGATGGCTAGCTCGGACGCAGCGGTTGGGCCGAGATCTCGTGAGCGCGGGTTGTCGTGGTCGAACACGCGACGGCGGCGGCGACGAGGTTCGGCCGAGATCCGCGAGCGGCTCTGTCTTCGTGGGACGAACAAAGCAACGGCTTCGGGCACTTGTCGTCGGCGGAGTAGCGTGAGCGGCGGCGTCGGGCGGCGAGCGGCGGTGGTGGCGTCGAGGGCCGCTTTGGCGGCGAAGGGATGGCGACGGTTATGCGGGTGGATGGTAACGGAAGCGACGCGACCCGGCGGTGTCGTTGGTGGTTTGAGCGGCAGTGGCGTCGGGGGTGGCGGAGCGGTGGTGGCGTCGCCGGCGGCAAGTCGCGTTGCGCGACCGACAACGGCGCTCGACCCGTGGCTCCTCCCCGCGGCTCCGTCTCTCCCTCGGATCCGGCTCGGATCCGCCGCTCCCTCCTCCTCCGTCTCGGATCTCTCTCTCGGCCCTCTCGGATCTCTGTTTCTCTCCTCTCTCAAATCTGTTTCCTCTCTCTCTCGAGATCTCACTTTCTTCTCCGCCTCTCTCGCAGAGATCTCTCTCTCACTTGACCGGATTTGCTCACTCTCAGACTTCTCCGGATGTCTCTCCGGTGAAGCCTTCTGAGCTTGCTCCTCCTCTGCCCTCCTCGGATCTCCTCTCTCAGATCTCGCTCTGTGTTGCTGTGTGTTCTCCGTTTGCTGCTGCTCGACCCCTCTATTTATAGGCGAGGAGCCCGGTCGACGGAGGTGCTCCGACCGGCGGTCCTCAGCGCGTCGGCCGGGCTCTCCCTCGGCCGAACCGGTGACCTCAGTTATCGTCGTGCCCTGCTCTCTACTCGGCATTGAAAGCTTCCGCCAAGACGTCCCATCCGCCCAGGTTTTGCGCTAGATCTCGCGCGGCGGCATTGATGGCGCATGCGAACGTCCCCCATACGTCGCCGGTCGTCCCTTTCTCTCGTCGAAGTTGTACGCGTGCGTGCGTTACGAGGCGGAGAAAGAAGGAGGAGGAAGAAGGAGGATGGGGCCGGGCCAAGGAAAATCAAAGGGAAATGGGCCCAAGTGGGCCTAGACCCAAGTGGAAGAAAAGAATGGGAAAGACGGGCTCGGGCCGGGCCCGCGTGACAAGAAGAAATGAGGAAGAAGAGAGGGCTGGGCGCGAAAGCCCGGCCCCTCTATGGGCCTCTCTTTTTTTCTTTTCTTTTTTATTTTATTTTTATTTTTTTACTCGAAAATAAGGGAAAATAAATGGGAAAATCAAACTTAGTAAATGCAAATAATACTAGTACTTAGGTGATGCAAAAAATCTTTTTTGTTAGGGTCAAATTGAACCCTAATTTTCTATGCAATTTGATTTTAATACCTAGTTAAAATTTAGGTGTCAACAGCTGCCTCTCTTTGAAGGTGAGTTCGCAGAGGTTGCCTTCAAAGACAAACTGATACCTAAATTTTATCCATGTATATGCAATAGGTGATAGTTCACCTGGGACCAAGTGTCCAAAGTAAAAAAAAAAAGCAGTGATGCATAATACATACTAAACTGGATAAGAAAAATACCTATAGTTACTTACCAGGAGAGAGTGATTTGGGGTGCAAACCCCGAGTTTTTGGCAAGTATCAGGGTATTTCCTTATTTGATGACGATATAGAAAACATACCTGTGTGATGATATAGGGAAATTGCTTTTCCAGGACCCGAAGCTATCTTCGGTCGCCTTTCCGAGCAATAAGTTGTTGCCAAGGACCCGAAGCTATCTCCGGTTGCCTCGACGATGGATTGCTTTTCCAGGACCCGATGCTATCTCCGGTCGCCTTTCTGAGCAATGAGTGGTTGCCAAGGACCCGAAGCTATTTCCGATCGCCTCGACGATGGATTGCTTTTCCAGGACCCGAAGCTATCTCCGGTCGCCTTTCCGAGCAATGAGTTGGTGCCAAGGACCCGAAGCTATCTCCGGTCGCCTCGACAATGGATTGCTTTTCCAAGACCCGAAGCCATCTCCGGTCGCCTTTCCGAGCAATGAGTTTGTGCCAAGGACCCGAAGCTATCTCCGGTTGCCTTGACGATGGATTGCTTTTCCAGGACCCGAAGCTATCTCCGGTCGCCTCGACGATGGATTGCTTTTCCAAGACCCGAAGCTATCTCCGGTCGCCTTTCCGAGCAATGAGTTGTTGCCAAGGACCCGAAGCTATCTCCGGTCGCCTCAACAATGGATTGCCTTTCCAGGACCCGAAGCTATCTTCGGTCGCCTTTCCGAGCAATGAGTTGTTTGTCTAGGACCCGAACCATTCTTCGGTTGCCTTGACGGGGATTGCCTTTCCGGGACTCGGACTATTCTCCGGCCGCTTTGTAGAAGCAAAGAGTTGTTTGTCTAGGCCCCGAACCATTCTTCGGTCGCCTTGACGGGGGATTATCTTTCCAGGACTCGGACCATTCTCCGGTCGCCTGTAGAAGCAAAGAGTTGTTTGTCTAGGACCCGAACCATTCTTTGGTCGCCTTGACGGGGGATTGCCTTTCCGGGACTCGGACCATTCTCCGGTCGCCCTGTAGAAGCAAAGAGTTGTTTGTCTAGGACCCGAACCATTCTTCGATCGCCTTGACGGGGGATTGCCTTTCCAGGACTCGGACCATTCTCCGGTCGCCTGTAGAAGCAAAGAGTTGTTAGGTACCCGAACCATTCTTCAGGGATACCAATTTGCTTACCTGAACTCTCTCAGGGATGTACCGACTTTTCTCGGGACACAATCTTGTTAAGTGCTTGATTTTTCTCAAGGACACCAGTTTTTTTTTTCATTACCTGACTTCGGGCCACAGAGGCACGCCACGTCGGTAAAGAGGGACTCCAGGCTATGGAAGCACACGGTGTCAATGAAGAGGGACTTACCTTATATGCTTGAAAAGGTCTCCTACCTCTTGATTATCTGGAATATCGAGGACACACTTGAGATATCCCTAAAGGTTTCCCACCTCTTGGAAAGTTGGAATATCGAGGACACACCTGAGATATCCCTGGAGGTCTCCTACCTCATGGTAAGTTGGAATATCGAGGATGCACCTCAGGTATCCCTGAAGTTCTCCCACCTCCTGGTAAGCTGGAATATCGAGGACGCGCCTCAAATACTCCTGAAGGTCTCTCACCTCCTGGTAAGTTGGGAATATCGAGGATGGACCTTGGATACTCGTGAAGGTCTCCCACTTCCTGGTAAATTGGGAATATCGAGGACAAACCTCGAATACTCGTGAAGGTCTCCCACCTCCTGGTAAGTTGGGAATATCGAGGACGTGCCTCAAATATCCCTAGAGGTCTCCCACCTCCTAGTAAGTTGGAGACATGATGATATCTCTGCTCTCTAAAAGTATGTCTCCTGTGAGACAAATATGCAATATGTGCAATTGATTTGTGCATACTGTAATTTTATTTTTTTTAATTCAAATGGGGTTCATGCATGACAATTTTTGTCAGTTTACATCACCAAAGTCCCACTAGGGAAAATTTTTCAGAAAGACAATTCATACTCAGAATGAGGTTGTCTTGAACATGTCAAATGAGGGGCTTTCGATGCGAAAGGGCTTTCCACTCACTCTCATTGAAAAGGCTATTTTATCCCGACCATTGATGCGGGATCATATGAATCTCACCCTTTTCACTATCATTATGGCAACAGGGATCCGAATATTCTTGCAAATGGTACGACTTTACCAATCTGAGAGGTCTTTGTCAGGACCGTAATGTAGGCTTGGTCAAAGGCTTGGCAAAAGGGACCACGAAGGTCAAGAGATGTTGCACAGCCATCTTCGGGTTTACAAGTCAAGAACCCTGCGAAAAGAGATAGGAATGTTCTTGCTCGTACTTCTTCGAGCGATGCTTATAAACATATGAATTCCTATGTTAATTCAAGTGCCCTAGTCAGAAGAGACTTTTACAAAAGGGACACAATGCATATTTGACTCATGGGTTGAGAAACAAATGAATTTATTGGCTCAAAAATGTGTACAAGAGGTGGTGATCATCTTGATGTTGTCACCGGTCTTCTTCATCCTTAATGGAGCTCGTCTTTGTAGAGACCTTTTTTTTTTTTTTTTTTTTTGCTCGAGCATCATTTTTTCTTGAGGGCATTGGCCTTGCTTTTACCAGGCACACTGCTTTTTCATGCCCCTAGTTTCCATTCTTTCATTTTTTTGTTTTCGTTCCAAGACTGTTCTAGATTGTTGGGTCTTCATCTGCAGTTGGCCACTTCGGCTCATGCTACTTGAATGATAGTAACCTTCTCTTTGCCCCAATAGGTTTTTATAGACTCAATGGGGCTGTACAATGGATACAAGTGTGCGAGAATAGAGAGAAAATTGCTCTTCGTCATTCTAGGGCACTTAAATTACCATGAGTGTTCATATGCAATAAAGACACCCAAAGATTGATGCAAGTGCAAGCAAGAAAATTCTCATCCATTTTCTCACCTTATGATGTCGTCCCCTCCTTCAATCTGCCCCAGTGTGGGGTGGTTCTTGACAGGGGTAATATGAAAGAAAGTTCATAATGGCACGAGGCTCAAAGGGGTTAGGCAATGGATAACCTGTCGTGTTTAGGGTGGAGAAACGAAATGCCCCTCATCACTTTGGTCATCGTACCATTCGCGAGAGAACTCTTTACCCTGTAGACATAGAATTTCCTATGCTCACCTCATAAGTGTTTAATCGATGGCGTGTGTAGGTTATGGCTTGCCTTTCATCATCCCTGATATACCTCATTTAGCATGCTCAATTGATCCACATCCTTTGTTGAATTGCTTAATTTGATAAGCCTCAGTGGAATTGGTGACTTAGACAAACAAAAATCGTCATGCAAAAATCATTTTGAAAAGGCATGGATTATTGTAAGCACGAAGGAGTTTGCAGCCTTAGGATGATTTGAATTTATTCAAAAGAAGAAAACTTTCTAAGAGCATGAGATGCAAAATTGTCTCTGTAGACGTGTTTGAATATAGGGGGATTATTAAAAAATGAGTGTTCATGGATTGCCCCTACTCAAAGGGGAATGACGCATGAATAATCAATCAGGATTAAAAATCCCATCTTTGATTGGACAGGCACATTTGTTTTTGCCCCTGCGTAGGAGAAAGTACAGAAATCAATTGCTAAGTAGAGCCAAAAGCAAATGTGAATTAAGGCCCGAAAGATTCCTGTTATCCATTTTGGCGATACTTAGGACGCCGTTTCATTTGGGAGAGTTGATCAATGTCGTCATCAGAGTTTGACATATCTCTTTCTGTTTTGTTGTCCGCACCTTCGGCGGACAAGTGAACCCTTCACCAGTTTGCATTTGTCATCCACACTTTTGGCAGACATATGACCCTACAAAGAATGAGAGGGAATGTGTTAGTGTATGAATTTTCCGAGTTGAAAAACTGGAAACGATACAACATTACCCTTCGCCAATTTGCATTTTTCATCCACACTTTTGGCGGACAGATAACCCTACAAAGAATGAGAGGGAATGTGTTAGTGTATGAATTTTCCCGAGTTGAAAAACTGGAAACGATACAACATTACCCTTTGCCAGTTTGCAAATGATTGGATAGACCTAGGGTCCTGATGCTTAAAGCGAGCATGAGATACTGAAATTTCGATCTCGGTATGCCAGAAAAAAGCAAAGAGAGAGAAAAGGAGAAGAAAAGAAAAAAAAACTTTTTTGTTTTCTCTAAAAAAAATTTCTTTTTTTTCTTTTTTTCTTCACATGCGGCTACTGCCGCTTCGGGGATTTGAACCCCTGTTCGGACCCAGGCGCTCCATTCCCGGATACCACTCGGCTAAAGACGCCGGCAGTGTCCATGGAGCGCATTCTTTTTTATTTAAGGGACCAGGCCGCTAGAATGACCTGTCCTTTTACACCAAGTCAAGTGAATCCGGCATGGGTCGTCTCCAGTGCTTGCTTGACCGTGATCGGCTGGCTCGAATTGACCTATCAAATCAATTTTTTTTGAATGCCGATGCTTCCTGTCAAAACAGGGAAAATGTATTAGGAATGAAGTTAGAGCGAGCTATTGGGAACGATACCAAGTTACCCTTCTGCAAAGTTTGTATTCGATGACTCCTCGCCATCTTGAATGTTGGTGATTGCTATGGCCTTGCCAAGGTTTGGGCACATCATTTTGGGCGGCCTTCTTTGCCCATGGCCCTCAAGCTTTTATGGAATTGTATGGATTTTCTCCCTGTTGACAGTAGCCAATTTGAAGGAGAAAGCGAATGAGTTCATTTTCCGGGCTGTTCGCTGATGCTTCCCTTCTGCAAAGTTGGTTTTTGATAACTTCTTGGCATATCCTGAATGTTGATGATTGCCATGGTCTTGCCACAATTTGGCGCTTCATTTTGGTTGGCCCTCTTTGCCCATGGCCCTAAACAAATGGCCGATGATGGTTGATCCGTCTTCAACGCCTTCCTTCTGTGGAAATTTTTCCTCTCTTGTTGTTGGACATCAACAATGCTAGGCAAAGTCATGTGCCTCAAGCTTCTATGGAATCTGAGATGGACAATCAAAACCTCCAATTTTCTGTCGGTAATCAGTTCTTCACGAGCATGTGTGCGGAACGAAAGTCATCATCTAGAACGGTGGTTAGAATTTGCCTCAACTGTCTGGATTTTCTCCTGTTGTGTAGCCAATTCAAAGGGGAAGCGAATGAGTTCATTTTCCGGGCTTTCTAATTTGCCGAAGTTGAACGTCCCGCCTATGAAATTGCAATGCCCGATCTCCAGGAGTATGTTGTGGGAAGGAACCATTACTTAAGCTTGCACCGATGGGAGATAGCACGTGCGAGTTTTAGGGACGACTTGCCGAGATAACTCGAGAGATGGGGGAGGCCAAAAGCAGCATGGAGGAAACGTCTTAGGAAGCTTTTCTTAAGCCACCACGATCTACATGTTTCAAGTTTGATCGTGTGCATATACCTATTACGTCCTGTCTTTTATTCCCTGCAAATGAAAAGGAAGAAAGCGTCATTCCTAAGATCATGTTAGGAAGCAAGACATACCTTTTTATAAATGGAGTAATCTTTCCGTTTGCCCCGGTTTTCTTGAAAGAATACTCCTGAATTTGTTGAGTCCACATCCTTGGGACTGCTATGCTGGTTTCAAATGCCCCGTTTTCAAGGAGATGATGTTCTGAGACACAATATAAGTAAATCAGAAAAACAAACAGGGTTAAATTTGACACCTCTTTTTTTGAAATTTTTTTGTTGCAATGAAATGCTTTTGATTTCACAGGCATTTTTGGAGGAAGCATGAGACAGCCCAGCCCTCAGGATTTTCCTAGGATGATATTTTTTCATGGTTGGATAGCATCAGGGCCGGTTTGGGATACCCCCTCATGCTCTCAAAATGAAATGTTGAAATTGTACATTCACTAGTAAAAACAAATTACATTACTGGAATGGAAAATGAGGTATTAACACACTAGATAGGATGGGAAATCATAAAAACAATTGAAACCCATGAAAACTCATGTGAAAGGGAGGATCTTGATAGCCGCTGGCGTCAACCCCTGAATCAAGTGCCCTTGAGTTCTTTGCCCCCAGTAGACTCGAAGTATTCGCATGAGAGGACCACTTCGTTGAAGTTACAGAAGTGCATTCCATGCAACCAGGAACGAAGCTTACGAGACAAAGCTTTTATGAACAGCTTCATCATTTCCTCCTCGGCCAAGCGAGGAATAGTTTGCATCACGAAAGCCTCCCACCTTTCTGCATATGCTCGGAAATTCTCTGTTGGTCCTCTTTTGACGTGAACCAAATTCTTGTGGGGGAACGCAAATCCTATCTTGTCTTGGTATTGATGTAAGAATGTAGAGGACAGCACATCCCAATCATGCACGAGGTAGGTTTTTGACAAGAAGAACCATTGCAACGCCGACCCAATAAGACTTTCTTGGAAGGCTTGAGTCATGGACGGTGCACAGTCGGCGTACCGACTCACTTTGGCCCGAAAATATTGCAAGTGGGTCACGGGACAAGTCGTACCGTTATACTTATGGAAATCAACAATTTCCATTCCTTTGGGAACCACCATTCTGTTAAGGTGAGATAGGCCTGCCGCATCTTGGTTAAGGAACCATTCCTCTTGCTGTGTTGCCAATCCTTTCATGGCAGTATTAAATTTTGCTCCTTTAGGGAAGCTGGATTCTTCTGAGATCATCTTCTCGTTTTCTTTGGGGTCGAAATTTCCTACCGAGGATGAGGCGTCTATGTTACCCAAATAGTTTGGTGACAAATTCAGCAGCCCATTGGAAGGAAAATCATGAAGGTCGAGTGTTCCTCCACCTAGCAAGCTCTGGGGTCCGTATGAGGGCAAGAGCTGGTTACCATGTGAATGGTCATCTTCATCTGTATAGTGCTGGCAACTCTCCATAGGACTGTACCATGGGCGGTGTTCAAAGCCTTGGCGTGGCTGTTTAATGGCGGTTGGACTTTGCACTTGTCCGGTGGCAGGCGATGACTTGGATTGTTCCGGCTTTCCCTTCTTGACACCTTGTCCAGACCTCTTGAGTAAAGCCCTTCGTTCTGCCAACTTGAGCTTATCAAGGGCACCGGGAGACGGTAGAGTTTCATTCCCCAAGTCGATAGGTGTTAGTGTCCTTTGGACCCTAGCTCTCGCAGTAAGTTTGAGAAGCAGCGTCATGGTGCCTCGATTTTGGACGGGTTTTACAACTTTAACCATGTCTTTGGGTTCTTTACCTCTCTTGGTAGGAAGCTTCCCATTAATGGAGCATTGTTTGGTGGCCATTTTGTCATACAGAACCGCCTCAAAGTTTCTTCCTATTGGTCTCCTTTACTTTGGGCCATACCGGCAGTCAAGCTTCTTTCTATTATAGTACATGCCATGACGAACTTTTTCCTCATCGTTTCCTTGCTTACAAGCTCCTTGTGAGGTGGGGCAATGTTGACGTCAAGGTTATTTTTTTTATTTTTATTTTTTTAGGAAAATATCGATCAATTCCTCCCAAGTCTTGAGAAGAGTGATTCTCCTCACGATGTACCATCTCAAGGCAGGGCCAGTCAGATTTGATTGGTATGACCGAATCTCCCTTTGGACCAGGTAGGCTTATAGGTAGCTTTATGGGTGACAAGCATTGGCGAATGCCTCGCATTCAAGCACCTTGAACTCCTCTGGGATTTTGACAGCAGTGTAGCTGGATAGATCGAAGGGGGTATTGATCCCGCAGTTCACTCAGCTTGCTCATGATCTTTGCCAAATGTCTGCTCTGTTGGTCACCTTTTGGCATGTCTGTAGGTGTCAAAAGTGTTTTTTCTTGTGATAGGGCGGTTACAAAATTGGGCCTGGTTTGAGCAGACTCTATTTGCCTCGAGAGTAGTCAAAGGACAATGGGGATTTGTCCTACGTCATCTTCAATATTAGTAATGCGATTTTGTACATCACCTCGATTGGTCACAATTGCATGTGGCCATGCACCGATGGCTGGTGGTTGGCGATTCACGATCACCCGTTATCGCAAAAAAGGCATGCGTGAGCACGAGATAAATGAAGATTGACCCATGGCAACATGATCCGTCGTTTTTATTTATCAAAAGAGGATTCCATGGACAAGACATTCCTAATCATCTAAAATTGGAATTGAAATGCTAGATATTTAACAGAAGTCCTTAAACATCAGGACTAGAAATAAAATGAAATTTCCTAAATACAAAAACCGGGGGTTATGACCGCCATTTTATATGTAATGAGGAGCCTCGGTCTTGCAAAGTTATTTGCTTTCTGGGACTAGCCCAAAGACACGTATCCAACTCATTCCTGAACTCCGCTCGAAAGACTCGATCTGCTCTTGTTAGGCTGGCTTGTCAATCACGTTTGGGACTATCAGTTGCAGATTACCAATGACCCAGTGATTGAGAATGTAGAGTGGAGGCATGATGAGCCTTCTCTTGTCCTCTCAGTCTCCTGGGCACAAGCATTTTCTCTATGCATCTTTGATGATGCGGCTTTCTTCTAAGTAATCTTGGGTCATGTGATTAAAAAGGACAGGGGACAGACTGGGCGAGCAAGGGAAGGATCTCCTGGAAGGCCCTATACTGAAAAACCACCCTGTAAAGATAATATGAAGTGATCTTAGCGAGACCAAGTAAAGGGATCGGGTTGTGATATTTCAATGCAAAGCGAGCTTCTCCCTCTCTAAACAAATTAGCACACCAAAGGAATGCCTTGGGAACAAGGTTCGCTTAGGAAATTAAACCAACAAGAGTATATCCTACTGAGGGCATACTTTTCTAAGATTTGAAACCTTTGCAGTGAGTGCATGAAATTCTTAATGCCCAAATCCCTTGATATGAGAAAAGATTGCATTTGTAAAATTTTCTGGCACAACCCTCAAGATTTTTTTGTGTTTTCTTTGAAATGATTGAGGGACAGAAATGTTCTTGGTAAAACCATGTTTACAAAATTCAACCCGGCATAAATTTGATTGACAACCCATGCAATTGAAGGATTTATTTTTCGATGTGGGGTGATAATGAACCCAAAGAGAACCAGTAGAATTTTTTTATTTTTTATTTTGGTTTTGCCATGGGTTGTTTTTTTTTTTTTTTCAAAAAATTCAACTAAAAATGATAGTGGGCAAACATCCCAACTAACCTTAAAAAACCTCCTTACTAAAGGAGTCACAATTTTTTATAAAATCAAGCTAGCCAAATTACCGGGTTGACACAAGCTCATTTCCTAAAGGCATTCCGATGGTAATTCTGTATTTGTCCAGAGTTGGGGAAAACTCGAATTTGCCAAGTATGAAAGTGGAGGTCTCAGGACACTAGAAATGAGGGATCACTTGCATGACTCTAGGGTGGATTCTAATTTGGAGAAACGGGGGATCACTTGCATGACTCTAGAGTGAATTCTAATTTGGAGAAACGGGAGGAGATGGCCGATTCTATCTTCAATATGTTTTTGACCGAATTAATCTAAGCGGTCCTAATCAACGAGATGAGCTCTTTCTTGGGAGCGAGGAATGAATGGGCGGACGTCGTGTCTACCCATCGCATATAAAACAAGCGACTTAAAAGACTGACCTTAGTTGCCATGGGTTTTAGGAACGTAATTAAATAACCAAATAAAAAGGGTTAAGAAATTACCTCACTCTCAAAGATCACAATAAACACATAGACATGCGGATGATACGTGTGGTTCGATTTCTAACTAGAAATGTATAATGAGATTAAGAGGTAATATGACCGACGCAGTCTCGCGTTCGTGCCAAATTCTCTCAACATCGGCTCTTTTTAAAATTTCGGGAAAAGAAAGGCAGCCCCTACATCGCAGTCTCGCGTTCAAGGCCGTATCTTTCTTAACACCATCCTAAAATATCCTATGGCGGCCCGGAGTCCGGCGGCGGGGTTGTGTGTGCCATAGTGTAGTGCTAAAACATTTAAAGCATGCATAGTAATTTATACAAATCAACAAAATTAATATTTACCTGCAAAAAAAACGCAAGTTAGGAAAACATTTAAACAAGTTTTCTTTTTCTTTTTTCATTTTGCACCATTTTTCTTTTTTAAGGCACGGGAAATTTTATTTAAAAAAAAGAAATTCAAAACAAGAAATTCATGGCACGATTCGAGGAAATAAAGGCATGAATTGAACATTTTTTTGCAAATTTTTTTTTTTTTTTTTTAAATTTAATGAATTGAACTATTTTTCTTTTTTTTTTTTTTTTGAAATTTTCTTTTAATCCTCTTTTTTTTTTTAAAAAAAAAAGGATGGTCATGGCATTAAAATCATAACTAACCTAAATTAATCATGGACCAACTGAGACATACGAGAAAGTAAGTAAATTGCAAAGCACAAGGATAAAAAACTTATTTAATCAAAGGAAATTGATGGCAATCACACATACACACACATGATACGTGTGGTTCGATTTCTAACTAAAAATGTATAATGAGGTTAAGAGGTAATATGACCGACGCAGTCTCGCGTTTGTGCCAAATTCTCTCAACCTCGGCTCTACCTAAAATTTCGGGGAAAAGAAAGGCAGCCTTTACATCGCTGTCTCACGTTCAAGGCAGTATCTTTCTTAACGCCATCCTAAAATATCCTTTGGCGGCCCAGGTCCGGCGGCAGGGTTGTGTGTGTCACAGTGTAGTGCTAAAACAATTAAAGCATGCACAATAATTTATACACAAATTTATTTCAACAAAATTAGTATACCTGCACACACAAAAAAAACCCAAGTTAGGAAAATATTTAAACAAGAGAAAATGGCCTAAGTCCACAAAAATTTTTCCCCAGCGGAGTCGCCAAGCTGTCGCGACCTCCCCCTCGCGTCTCGGGAGGCTAATGGCTCGGCTGAACGCCTTTTATCAGGGCTTCTGCCAAGGCTCTCCCAAGCCCACCAATTCACGACTTAATGTTTGATTTCTTCACCTGCAATTCAATTTCATTAAAAAGGAGTCGCCACTAATCAGTTTGGGGTGGGTCGATTAGAAACCCAAGTAAAATATTGGAAGAAATATTTTACTCCTGCGCAACCAGAGAAACTAGGATCGGGGACTTGATTACACTAGTTAATCACTAATGCCCTTCCGGTACCTAATCTTGTTTAAACCCTCGGGTTTAATATTTTTGCATTTTTTCAAGGTTTTTCATGCATTGTTGAAACAAACATTTTTGGCTTTTTCTGATTTTTTCGGAAAATATAAAATATTTTTGGGTTTTTCTGATTTTTAGAAAATATAAAATATTTCTGAATTTTTTGTTTTTTTTTCTAGAAAATGTGAAATATAAAATATTTTTGGATTTTTTGATATTTCTGGAAAAATATAAACTATTTTTCGAATTTTCAGATTTTTCTAATATATATATATATTTTCGGAATAAAAATATTTTTAATTATTTTATTATAATAATATTATTATATTATTAAAAAAAGGACCGGACCGGGTCGGGTCGGATCTCCATATCCGGCCGGGTCGGGGCCAGCCAGAGCGAGGCTGGGCTCCGAGTCTTGGACTCCCCACCGTTGGGCTCGGCTAACGGGCCCATCTCGCTAGGCCCAATACACGAAAACAAAAATAAGAATTAGTCAAGCCCATATGATAAATAAAAACCAACTTCAGCCCATCAAACCTAACCCATTTTAGCTCATAGCCCATAAAACAAACCCTAACGGGTCGACGGGTCCGACCCGATCACGACCGGATCGATGACCCGACTCCTCGGCCCTCTCTTTGATGCGGCTCATCCGCGGCGCTGAAAGGGGATGACCGAGCGCCTCCGCCATGGCGAGTGGCCGTCGAGAGACCGGCCGACGTAACGACGGCCGGCCGGAGCAGGGGCGATGGCTGGTTGAAGCAGGGGCGATATTTGGTTGAAGCGAGGGGGCGACGGCCGGTTGAAGCCGAAGCGACGGGGCGGGAGGGGAGGCGACGGCTAGCTCGGATGCGGCGGTTGGGCCGAGATCCGTGAGCGGCGGGGTCGTCGTGGTCGAACACGCGACGGCAAGGCGGCGGCGGGCGCGAGGTTCAGCCCGAGATCCGCGAGCCGCTCTGTCTTCGCGGGACGAAGCAGCCGATGGCCGGGCACCTTGTCGTCGGCGGAGCGGCGTGAGCAGCGGCGTCGGGGAGGCGAGCAGCGGTGGTGGCGTCGGGGCGGCTTGCTGGCGCGAAGGGATGGCGACGGTTATGCGGGCGGATGGTAACGGAAGCGACGCGACCCGGCGGTGTCGTTGGTGGTTTGAGCGGCGTGGCGTCGGGGGTGGCGGAGCGGTGGTGGCGTCACCCGGGCAAGTTGCGTTGCGCGACCGACAACGGCGCTCGACCCGTGGCTCCTCCCCGCGGCTCCGTCTCTCTCCCTCGGATCCGGCTCGGACCGCTCGCTCCTCCTCCTTCGTCTCGAGATCTCTCTCTCGGCCCTCTTAGATCTCGTTTCTCTCCTCTCTCGATCTGTTTCCTCTCTCTCTCGAGATCTCACTTTCTTCTCCGCCTCTCTGCAGATCTCTCTCTCACTCGACCGGATTTGCTCACTCTCGGACTTCTCCAGGATGTCTCTCCGGTGAAGCCTTCTCGAGCTCGCTCCTCCTCTCGCCCTCCTCGGATCTCCTCTCTCGAGATCTCGCCCGTGTTGCTGTGTGTTCTCCGTTTGCTGCTGCTCGACCCCTCTATTTATAGGCGAGGAGCCCGGTCGACGGAGGTGCTCCGACCGGCGGTCCTCGGCGCGTCGGCCGGGCTCTCCCTCGGCCGAACCGGTGACCTCAGCTATCGTCATGCCCCGCTCTCTACTCGGCATTGAAAGCTTCCACCAAGACGTCCCATCCGCCCAGGTTTTGCGCTAGATCTCGCGCGGCGGCATTGATGGCGCATGCGAACGTCCCCATTCGTCGCCGGTCTGTCCCTTTCTCTCTGTCAAAGTTGTCTGCGTGCGTGCGTTACAGAGGCGGAGAAGGAAGGAGGAAGAAGAAGGAGGATGGGGCCGGGCCAAGGAAAATCAAAAGGGAAATGGGCCCAAGTGGGCACGGACCCAAGTGGAAGAAAAGAATGGGAAAGACGGGCTCGGGCCGGGCCCGCGTGACAAGAAGAAATGAGGAAGAAGAGGGCTGGGCGCGAAAGCCCAGCCCCTCTATGGGCCTCTCTTTTTTTCTTTTCTTTTTTATTTTATTTTTTTACTCGAAAATAAGGGAAAATAAAAGGGAAAATCAAACTTAGTAAATGCAAATAATACTAGTACTTAGGTGATGCAAAAAATCTTTTTTGTTAGGGTCAAATTGAACCCTAATTTTCTATGCAATTTGATTTTAATACCTAGTTAAAATTTAGGTGTCAACAGCGATGTCCCTCCACCTAGATTTGGTGGCCCTCAGCAAGGGTTGTCAACCTTCGTTGAGTCCCTATTGACCTTTTCAAGTGGCAATGGCAAGGGCTTGCCATCGTTGCCCTCCCCCACCTTTCAAATTTATTTTTCTTTTTATTTAATTAATACTTTGGTTAAAAAATTAAAATTTAATTCACATCAACATCATCACACCTTGGGAGAGAAAATATTTAAAAAAACCAAGTCAACATTTTCCACTAATCTAAATAGACAGAGTTGACGAAAGGACTTGATTATACTGACATGACGAGTTTTATATCTCAATTACACATTTTTGTAAGTTTTAGAACTTCCAGTGCACATATTCCTATCTTTTACTAGTAGTTTATAAGCTGTCGAATTCACTCACAAGCAAACTTAACTAAATAGGATTGCTTGTATCACTTGGAATAACTAGTCATTGGAAAAGTTTCATTATCGACAATAATTTATGTCTAAATATTTCTATGAACAATGAAAATATTGCTTCTTTATTCAATTTTGTAAGAGATATAAATGATCTTTTTAGGAAAATGCTCAAATCATTTATTTTTCAAGAAACAAACAGAATATATCAATTTGCTTAGGACAAGGAGGCGCTTATCAGTGCAACTAAGAGGAAATTAATGTGCTTTATGATTTATCTCTGGGCCATTGTAGCATAAATGCGAATAAGGTGGCGGATTGGTTTGGTTAAAGCCTAGTGAGAAAGACAGCTGGCATTTAATTGGTTGTCCAAAACCCTTGAAGGCTTGTGGGCTCCTTTTTGTGGTGATTCTAGCTATTTGTACTCATGATGGTTACCCAAGTAGTGAGATGTAACTTTTTCCGACCACAAACAAATGGAGCCTATATACAAATGTAGGTGATATGCATATCTTTATGCCATCAATACAAAAGAGTAGTTGGAGGAAGTTTCTTTCATTTAGGAATCGAGAAAAACATGGCTCTATTTCTAGAGTGTATATGCAAATATCATTGTGTTATATTTTCTTCGTATCTTCCAATCATATTTTTGGTTAGTGAGTTACAAATTATGGACATCATTTACATGCAAACTCAACTTAAATTTAAATATGGGTGATGTCAAGTTTGTAATCCACCAAATAGGAAACTAGTTGGAGGAATCCAACGAGTGTTTAGGGATAGAAAGAAACATGGCCCTATATTATAGCCCACACGCTATGCTTGCACGTGTATGGACTCTTGCAAGTTATTTCTCAAAGAAGTATGACTTCTACTTGTAAGCTGTATTTGCTCATTTGAATTTTTAAACAAGATAGAATAAATTAATATTATTGGATTTTTTTTATCTCATACTTTATTTGGAATGATCAATTGGATAAATAGATTTGTCTACCCTTCTAATCGAAAGAGAGAGAGAGTCATGCTGAGTCAATCATTTGGACTATGATTGGTGCTTGCCATAAAATTTTAGGGATAATTACACAATTGATCTTGAATTTTGGCCTAATACAAAATGTGGTCCCTAAACCTTTAATTTATCTAATGTGGTCCTTGAACTATAATCAAATGTGTAATATAATCTTTAAACTTTTGGTAAATGTTTAACTTTGTCACTAAAGTATATGAAAATATTCAATATTATCATTCCATTAGTTTAAGTTCATAAATAATATTGAATATATTCATATAGTTAAGGGACTAACTGAACATATACCAAAATTAAAAGTTCAAAGATTACATTGCACATTGGGCTAAAATGCATGGACCATTTTAGATAAATCAAAAGTTCATGGATCGCATTGCATATTGGGCCAAAGTTTAAAGACTATTATGTCATTATCCCTATTCAGGCTTACTTGACCCTAAGTGGTATGCTTTTTATGGTTGGTCCATTGCCCTAATACAATCTATAATCACATAATAACAAGGAAATATCATCAATTATATAAATTTACATGTCATCCACGTGATGCTACTCTATAGTATAATGATGTCATATGTGCAAGAAATTATCATTTTTTCTCGTTGGTGCTCTTACTCTTGCCCTCCCTTTCCATTTAAAATTGGGATATTCTTCAAAATTTTGAGACAATTAATACACTCAAGCCTAATGCCATAATACATTACCTTAAATGCATCTTTAGTAATATAATGAGATATGATCTTGAAATAAGAACTTTGTTTTTTTTTTTTTAAGCTTTGCTAGCATAACAATCTTTAGGCTATTGTGAAAATAACAGCTTGTTGTGAGCTAGAAAATTCTTGAAGGAATGGGTTTTACAACAATTTATAATTATTTGTTATTTGATTTTTTGTAGTCCAAAATAGACCATTATTCTTATAGTAGATTAAAGACTATTACACAATTATTTTTCTTTTTCCTTTTTTAAATAAGAACTTGAGAGGTTTACTTTTTGAATTGTGGTTTTCTCAATCTATAGTTGAATACAAAGGAAACTTGATGTGGGAGCATTAGAAATTAAGTCTTCCGATAATTACATGACCATCCCAACTCAAGCTTCATCAACCCATCAAGCCAACTTGTCTATCATGGAAGTACGTAGCAAATTTGTCCTCAACATGGTCTAATGGGTTTAGAACACACAAGATAGTATTTGTCGATCATTGGTGGCTTAAATACAAAGTTGAAGAAGTAATTTGATGTGTTCCACTTGTTTGGTGAGCTTTACTTGCCTTTTTATGTCCTAATTGCTTTAGTGTGCTCAATTTATCTTTTTACATTTAATGCTAGGTCAAAATGTCAAAGAGTCCATATTGCAAGTTTGAAAGAGTGAAAGTTAGTTTTCATTACTAGGTTGAAGTGTAAGAATATGGAGTGTGTTTAGTTTGTCTTCTTACATTAGAGAGTCTTTAATACGATGCTAGATTATCAAACAATCTTTATTGCAAGTTCGAAAGAGTGGGAGCTAGTCTTTCACTATTAGGCTGAAGTGTGAGAAAATAGAATGTGCTATTATTATTAGAGTCTTAGTACAATGTCTTAGTATGACTATAAATAGTGATGTAATTTCGTATGTAAGGTAGACCTAATTTGCAATATATGACATTTCTTCTTGAAGGGAGTTATTTCCTTCAAATTTCAGTTTTTTATCCATGGTTGATGGGTTGTTTCTTTAGGGTTTAATGGTGAGCTACATCTATCCCAGCTTTATTTTCATTCATAATACACTCCATTTAGCCCCCATTGCATAATTCCAGCGAGTTCCCACCTTAATAGAAAACAACAGTACATTTCATCTTCTACATTCAAACAAACGTTTATCCACACATTCTTTCCTTAAGACACTAGTCCAAAAACACAGATTTCTCCTCTCTTCGTTCCCATCACGCATCAAAACTCCCTTCAAACTGATCTTCTAATTGATGAGTGTAAGCATATACATCACCCATATCCAACCTAACTAAAAATAAAAATAAATTTCGAAGATGTCCGTATTAACAATTCACCAATTAGAAAATCGGTTGGAGGGAGTTTCCACCGTTTATGTTTTTTCTTCCCGTATATTGTTGGGATAAATGGGAGTTCGTTTAGTGAAGATTCTAATTGATTAATGAACTTTAGCAAGACTTAAGCAAGGCGTGGCGAGGACAGTTTTCGTGCTGTGAAAGCCTAACCCCTGCCGGAAACTTGACGTGGCTCACGGTTGCACTCGCCTGGAGTTGTCGAAAATGCTGCGGGACGACGCATGGTTGTTGGATTGCTGCTGGGAATTTCGGCGAGTGGCATGTACGCCCGACTGAAATGGAGGAAAAGCCAACCACAGTGTTGGAAGGTTTTATCGCGTGGCTGAGAACTAATGTCGTAATCAGAGGCGGCAGGCCCACGCGGTCGTGAGGGTGCTTTTCTTCTTTCGAATCTCTCTCCTCTCTTGCTCTCTCGGCTGTTGTGCCTCGTCTGTCTTTTTCTCTTTGACTTTTATGGATGTGCCCACCACAAGAGGACAAAACCACCCCCTCCGTTCATTTGTGTGGTGGGGGGTGATTACCAGTTCCTTTGCCTGTGGAAAGCTTCTTATGAAAACTCAAATTAATCATAAATAATGATTTGAGAGGAAGAGACACCAAAAGGCTATCTCTCCTTAATGTCGGTAAATAGTGTTCAAGCACGCGTTGGTGGGGAAAGAAAATGAGTAGCTATGAAAGGGAGTGGATGAGATGGGAGTTATTAAAGGTGAGAAATGTTTACGAGATTATCATTAATTTATTGTGAGAATAATAACCTATTTTAAATCACAAAAAGTAAAAAAAAAATGATTAGTAAAAAATTTATGGTTTACAATACGTTGCTTTATCAATAGTTCACACACTATTATGCTAGCAAAATCCATCAGAGATATATTAATTATGTCATTTGTTGTCTTTTCATTGCTTTGATAACGAGTCTTGTGAATGATTAAAGAGCATGAAGGGATCTAAGGAAAGCCCATGCGAATGGTCTAAACCATCTCCCCAAATTGGCCCATTAGAAACTCCAAGCCATTCAACCATGCGTTTGGTCTCTCTCCCTCTCTCACCAATTATAATTTTTACTGTGAACCTTTGCACTTTCTAATCGATTATATCGTTTTTGAATATCACAGTATCTAATGTATATCTTGTTTAGGCTGAAAAACAAGGTGTACCGACATACTTAGAGTTGATAAATCACTTATGGGTCCCTCAAGATTTAAAGGCTGAATCCATTCCTATTAACAAATGTTTTAAGGGCAACATATTTACTTTGAAATAATCCATCTGTCAAAATATTGCTTACATATAACTGAGAACAGTCAGTGCATTAACTGTTTGTAAAGTTTCCTTAATTTGTTAATTGATAAGTGCCCGGGGCACTAATTAATGAAATCTTTATGCAATTACATATGTATCTAAATGAAGATTTAGTATCAGAGGTAGGCTAAGATAGATGCCTTAAATAATAGTGGACAAGACACTTGGTAATATAAGAAATATAGAGGAAAATCCTAACATGACAAGATGTGCTATAATAGAGTAATTTATATATTGGGGGTGAATGAACGTGTTTCCTCCATAAATCCCTTCTTTTCTTGTAAAGGAGAGTTATGATGCTTTGGTGCTTTCATCAATATATACAAAACTCAATACGAATGTCACATGTTCATGCAAATTGCTAATGCTTTCGCTTAGGTTAGTTTACAGTTCCAAAAGTCGAAAAATGCTGATGCAACGTCAATATGACGAGTTTTATGATGCTTTCTTATTTTGCTTCGTTATTTATCCTATGTTGTAAACTTCAAGAGGTCATTTTTGAAATGAAATAAGAGGTTTGGTTAATTATAAGCTAATGTTAAAAGTTCGGACTAAATATATAGACACAATCAAAACAAAATTCTACGGTTATAGAAGGTTTCGGCTGCACTTGGAAAAACATTCAAAATGCGGAGCTCATAAGCATTACAATCGGTTTCAATACTTTTAGGTATTCACTGCTAAGAAAAGAAAAGTCAAAGGGCAAGTTACCACAAGTAAAATGTGATTGGCCCATAATCCTTGGATGAATTTGCCCTTCATTGTATAAGTAGATTAGTCACGTGATAAGCACATGCCAAAGTCGATGCTAGAGCAGCACATTGCAAAGAATATGAAGACTTCAGATGGCATGAGACAAAAATTAAAAAGTAAAGAGGCAATTTTGTATTTAGTGTTAAAATCTCATGGGGGCAAACAGCAAAGTTCGCCTTACATGTCGGACATCAGTTGGGTCGGCCATGACTGCTGGACAAGTAAGAGGCTATTGCGACTAGAAACAGCTTCAGGGACGACATGAATGGACGATATTCGCAACGAAAATTATTGGCCCTACCAGACACAATCACCCCATATTCTTCGAAAATTCTGTCATATGTTCTCAGTCTTCTGTCTTATTTTCCAGTTGTTTCACTCCCAACTCCATATTCCATAAACCATGGTGATAAACCTTCCAGTCGAGCGATCAACGTGCGAAAATGATAAGGGAGAAATGAGTTTGGCACGTACTGCACCTGTTCTATCGACAGAAGACAGAACTTTAAACACAAATTATATCCTAAAGATAGAGGCAAAAAAAGTAATGAGAAATCAAACCCGTTATAAAAGACAATCTAAGAGACTTCTCATTCATTAAAGCTAGCAATTACTCTTTGATTAAGTAGCCTGGCAATTAGCCTGTTCCGTCGGATTGTTGGGATAGCAAATTGAAAAAGACTGCCCTTAATTAGCAGGTGCATCAGACCTAGTGTATGATAATCAAGAATGTATTTAGACCTAAAAGAAGAACAAAAATACTGTAAGATTCAACTACGAGTTGAATGCAGAGGAAGAAACAAGACTTGGGCCCCCAAAAGCAGGCAGCGTGAAAGAGCACAATTCTCGTGGCTCTAGGCGTTAGCTTTCTGCACCCAAAAAAGAATGACTAACTTGAACTTGATAAGTATGTGATTCCAAAATCTTGCTGAAGAAGCAAGGTTCTAGTCGGTGTGGATGAAGCGTTCATAAGTAGTGCCCTTGAGCATCTTCAAGACATCATTCCAGTTCTTGATATGGTGCGAGGACTGCCCACTATGTATCTTAATCTGGTGGCTCGTCAGATCCTTGTCGGCAGGTGGAGGAACTCTTGTACTTTATTTAGCTTCTGCAAAAGAGCCGAGAAATGAACATCAATGTAACATTGGAGAAAGTCGATTTTTTTAGAAGTGAAATAGCAACAGTAGCTTTCAAATGAGACTTGATCGCAACTGATTACTATAACACTTCGGTTCATCATCATAAACTAGACTTCAACTACAAAGTTATAGATTTGGGGTTGTATTTGCAGGATTTGCTGTATAGTGCCGCGCTATGTAAGTGATCAGTTTGAATTAAGGGTGCTTGCGAGATGTCATGGTACGAGGCACTTTCAGTCCATTTCTTCATGAGATCCTGGTAGTACGGCACAATGTGCCTCCTGGAATTGTCGTATGTCAAAATCTTGAAAACGGTCAACTCCATCTCCTTGAAATCATCGATCAAGGATGAGGAGTTGATTGTAGGTTCGTACTGCGAGCGTCTTGCAGCCTGCAGTCAGTATCCAGGAAATACATTCATGCATCAGTGTGCTAAGAAGAGTGTGGGCATATGCATAAGGTCGCGTGCCCTTTAGGCGAATGTTTTGTGTAGAGAGAGAGAGAGAGAGGGACAGACAGACAGACAGACAGACCTTTTGAGGAGAATGGACGTGGGACTTGTGGGTTCCATTCAACGATTTAGCATAGCGGTCATAGAAATTTGCAAGCACCGAAACCATGCGGCACAGAAGATTTGTGCGAGGAAGAGAGAAATTACAGAAAGATGTCGGTGGGTATAAGTACTGACCATTTCTACAGGGCGATCCATCATTCCCTGCATGAATTGTAAGCAAGAAATGCTCAATTTCCTTGAATTATCAACCAACAATATGACAAGAAGCGACATTGTGCTGCATTGACAGTCTCGAAATAAGAAAAATACACTTGCCCAACACTGTCATAGAGCTTAGGTAATTGCATTTGCAAAATTTGTATGCTCTGATATGCTTAATTGTAACATACAATTTAATTCAGTCTCGATGATGATCTCATGCATGCACAACCTTCTTATTCCTTTTTATTTTTGGCCAAGTGGTACCCAGTTCCTACACCTACTCGTTCTTGGAGAAAAAGTCTCCTTTGGCATGCAAATCCTAGGGTTTCGAGAAGTTCTGAAATTTCAAGGTGTGAGGATTTTTTTTCGGGCATTTGCTATATATAACACACTAGAGATTTTAGCAGAATTTCATATATGAAAGACTCTTTTCAACAATTCTTTTTGTCTCTTTGCTAAAGGATTTACCTTATAGAGTCCTATGCTCTAAAGGACTATGGGGTGCTCTTTGATCCTGGAATGCCACAATATTCCCTCTCCGCCTCTTTGTACATTCTATGTTCAGTGACAAATGACCCAAATTATAGTAGTTTCATCGATCCATTTGGATCAAAAAATTTGAGTCCAATTGTAAGAATTCGCAAAAGATGTCCTGACATTTACCTGATTAAGCATCCACTCAAAGCCAACTGCCGCAGAGCACCCATTCTGCGAAGTGCTGCTAAACCAATCCAAGTTGTAAACTTTGTCAAATCGAGGAAACATTCTTCCTCCGTTCCATTATGGAGAAAATTTCCCCATTGGAGCTCACATCAGCATGCCTATTTGGAAGCGTCCTGAACCACCCACTTCCTGATCTCTGTGTCGATACAATAACGAATTATCGTACCGGATTATCTGCACCTTCAGTCTTGGTATCAATTAACCCCGAACTCAGGCGAAACCCAGTGATCATCATTCCATCAACAACGAAGTCCTGGTCTTGTTTTGTCATTTATTACCTACTAACGGTTTTGGGTTTTGGTCAATGGATCAAAGGCTTATCGTATTGTTTTGTGCCATGAAGCTGGCAAGGTTCCTCGGTGATTTGGATGTTTATGAGATTTGGCTTGGCGGCTTATTTACTTCAGACATATGCTGAAATCAATGCATGTGAAGTTGATAGATTTAATTAGGCAGTGAAGGGCAATAATTAAAGGTGGATTTTAAGTTTTGATCCAGAAGTAAAATCAGGGAACTGCCCACTTATAGGAACAGGGCAACAAAGTGATTAGCATAACAAGATAGATGATTTGAGATCAACATTTCTGATCTCAAGTTGAGTTCTTTTCTCTTCCTAACTCAGAAACATGAAAATAAGAAAAATGAATCAGCTGATTCAACAAAAATAAATACTAGTTCTTACACCAAAAAAGGAGGTACAGACCTTTAGAGTGCTAAAAGTTAGCACAAAGGGACACTTAAATGCCAAAAGTTACAAACGGTACACTTAAGTGCCAAAATCGGAGCAAAATAGACCACTTAAGTGCCAACGATGAGAAAATCCGGCCAAAATGCATACGTGGCATTTTCTGACGACAAACTTTATTAAGGTGGCAATTATGGAAAAGAAAAAACACATGTGGCATATGAAAATTATCTA
This sequence comes from Corymbia maculata, assembly GCA_014182735.1. Lineage (NCBI taxonomy): Eukaryota > Viridiplantae > Streptophyta > Magnoliopsida > Myrtales > Myrtaceae > Corymbia > Corymbia maculata. The sequence goes on from CM024690.1 coordinate 21,860,690, forward strand.
ACGTGGACTATAAAAATACAGGTGGACTCGTGCAAGCTAAAGGGCACTTCATCGCTTGCCGACGTTGCTTGCTGTTGTCCCTCGCCATCGGTGCTCCTCGTCATCATTCACTCACTGTTGTTCGCTGGCTGAGGTTTGTGCTTTTCTCTCTCTATGGATGAAATTAGGATTCGAAATTGTCTATTAGGGCTCGAATGGAAAAATTGGGGCTCAACTGTGAAATGTGGGGTTTGACCAGGAAAGATAGGGCTCGTATGATATTGTGATAGATCATTTAGGGCTCAAACGTAGTGCTAGAGTAATTGAAGGGTTCGCATTGGCAATTTAGGGCTCGGCCGAGAAAAAATTAGGGCCAGTATGCTACTGTGATGTGTGATTTAGGGCTCGGATATGATTTTGTGATATGCGATGGTCTTTTTAAGGCTCTGTTGGATATATTAATGTGCGTGGGTATTTTTAAGGCTCCGATGGGATATTCTGTAATGTGCGATAGCGATTTCTAAGGCTTGGAGTGGTTGTTGTGGGGACTTCTAGTCATTTTGAAATCGACATATTGAAATGGGTATCTTGGGGGAGTTGTCCTTGTTGTGAGGACTTCTATTTGTTGGTTTTATAATGAAAGTTATTGTAATAGTCAGATGCTCTTCTCTTTCTTTAATAAAGTGTATGACAATGTAGGGACCTCCATGTGCAATTGCAATTGTTAATTGTCTCTTATCGATGTGGTCCCAAAAAGTTAATTATTTTATTTTTTCCTTGCTTACAGAAATGGCTTGTAATAAAGATCGTGTTACTGTTATTGTTTGCTACGGAGGGGACTTTGTCATTGGGGAGGACGAGTGGGAGTATGAGGGGGGAAACGAGGGCACTATTTTTGTCGAAGTACATAAGGCATCTTATATTGGGTTTGTTAGGGATATAGTGACATATTTGCCTTGCAAAATACAGAAGTTGCTGTATTGTGTTCCGGGGAAGGGTTTGAGAGATGGTTTGAGAAGCTTAGAAGATGATAATGGATATAAAGATGTTTTATACCATTATCTTCATGGCAAAGAAGCGAAAGTATACGTTGAGTACAATAGTGAGTCTAAGAACAAAGATGATGGCGAGAGCACCCAAGTAAGAGAATGGGGAGATGGTAGGGATGAATGACAGTAAGATAGATAGGAAAGTGTAATATTACAATCATTGGATTAGATCAATCCAGTGATGATGACGATGAAGGGTTGGCCGTTGAAAATTTCTTAAGTGATGAGGACGACGAGGAGCTTGTACAGTCAAGAAGAAAGCAAAGGGACTTTTTGGCCAATAAATTTGTAACTTTGCAAGTAGTTGATGAGCTCCAAACAGGGCTAAATGCCCTGTAGATGCTGGTGTTGCTGGTCAAGAAACTGATTATGAAGAAAGAATCGAAAATGCTACTTCCGAGGGCGAGCTTGAATAAGATGAACAACCGGTGCATAGAAGGAAAAGTAAGTTTCATTTTTATGATCCATCTGTTGTTTCCCCTTCTTTGTCAGTAGGTATGAAATTCCAAGATGCCAAACAATTTAGGGAAGCTATACTGAAGCACTCCATTGCTGAACAAAGGAATATTGACTTCATTAGAAATACTAAAGCCTTTGTAAGAGCTAGGTGTTCACAGCAAAATTATCCATGGAAGATCTACAGCGCGTTTGTTAAGAGGAGTGGATCCTTCCAGATTGGGTCTTTCCAAGAGGAACATACTTGTTCCATTAATTTTCAAAACAAAAAGGTAACAAGTGCATGGCTGTCGAAGCAATTCTTTGATCTGATGAAGTTGATGCCCAAGATGAACAGTGTGTAGTTCAAGCAGTTGGTGAAGGAGCGTGTGGGCATTAATGTTTCCAAGAATTAGTGCAAAAGAGCGAAGCAAAAGGTGATGAGAGTACTCATTGGTCAGTATGGTAAGGAATATGGGTAAGTGTGAGATTATGCTTAGGAGTGTAGGGTGCAAAACCCTTCAAGTAGAGTATTTGTTGAGGTCGTGGAGAGGCCACTTCCTAATAGTGGAACTAAGTTCGATAAGTTCTATGTGTGTTTCGATAAGTGCAAACAGGGATTTTTAGCCAGGTGTAGATGGATCATAGGATTGGATGGTTGTTTCTTAAAGGGCTTGTGCAAAGGAGAATTGCTGGCTGCAATTGGAAGAGATGCGAACAACCAAATGTTTCCATTGGCTTGGGTTGTTGTGAAGATAGAGAACAAGGACAATTGGTCTTGGTTCCTAAAAAATCTCATGGCTGACTTGGATATAACAAATAGGGAAGGATGGGCATTTATGAGCGACCAACAAAAGGTAATGTCATAGTAATTTATTTGTTTTTTGATATTAACAACATGCTATTTTCTTACATTTCTTGTTTCAAATTATTGTAGGAACTCGTTCCGACATTGGCCGAGTTGAGCCTTATGCCGAACATCGAATGTGTGCACGGCACATATATGCAAATTAGGCAAAGACCTATAAAGGGAATAAGCTACAATTGCAATTTTGGCAGCTTGCAAAGAGCACAAACATGGCTGACTTAAGGATGGCTAAAGAAGGATTGGTTCAGTTGACCAAGGAATGCTCTAATGCACTATTCAAGACAGAATCGAAGCATTGGTGCAAGGTATTCTTCAACGAGCAATTCAAGTGCGATCACATTGACAACAACATATGTGAAGCATTCAATGTGAGAATAATTGATGTGAGATGCATACCAATCATCTCAATGCTTGAAGATATATGAGTATTGGTCATGACTCGGCTCTACAAACAAAGAGATGAGGCTGCGAAGTGGACTAGGCAATATGGTCCTAGGATTGCCAAGAAATTGGATGAGAACTTGGCTGCAAGTAGATATTGTCATCCCATTTGGAATGGGGATGAAGAATATGAGATAATGAAGGGTTTTGATAAGTATGTTGTCCATCTAGGTAGGAGAAATTGTTCATGTTGAGCATGCAACTAAGTGCAATTCCTTGTGTACATGCCATATGTGCCATCCAATTGAAAGGCCATAACGTGGACGATTACATTGATAATTAGTACAAGAAAATGACATATCTTGCTTCATACCAATTCATGATGCAGCCAATTAGAAATAGCAAGTTTTGGGAGCCAACAAATCATGAAACACCTTAACCTTTGCCACTGAAAAAGCAAATGGGAAGGCCAAAACGAAGACGAAAAATGTTGGAGGGGGAGGTCTCGGGTCAGCAAAGAATGAGTAGGATAGGTGGGAAGATGACATGCTCTTATTGCTATGTAGCAAGGCATGATACTAAAGGTTGTCAATTGAGAAAGCAACAAGAATAGTCAGGTGAGAGGCCAGTGGAAGGGCTTAGTGAAGGTATAGGTAGAACGACAATTGAAGGCCAAACAGAAAGGCAAAGTGAGTCAACTGTTCATCAGTCAACGACAAGAAACCCGGTAAGTTATGATATTTTTGTTTATGTTATTTTTGGTTTATTACATATTTGTACATAGCATAATTAGCAAGTACTTTTAATGTGTTTGTCAGGTGACGAATAGGACACCTGAAGGATTGGCTGAAATGGTTCTAGTTGTACCCGAAAGATTGGTTGAAACTGCATAAGGGCCAGTTCAGTTAACCATTCCTCAGTTGAGGAAAAAATACCAGTAAGTTCAATGACTTCTTTAGTTTTCCTTTACATTATTATATAGGATGATGTTATATTCATAATGTCTTTATTAGGTTCGAAGAGGGCAAGCTCCAGCTCGATTGCCAACAGAAGGGCTAACGATAGAAAGGCCAATAGAAGGGCTACCACACGGGTTAGGTGAAGGTGTAGGTGAAGTCGAAAAACTAGATACGAGAAGGACAACTAGAAGAAGGGCAGTTGAAAGGTTAGCTACCAAAAGGCCAACTGAAAGGCTAGCTACAAGAAGGCCACTCGGAAGATGCCTAGTTGAACAATTGGTTGAAGAAGCCCCTGTTGCACCTAAAGAGCCAAATGTAACTAAAGTTGAATGGCCATTAGAAGAGCCACATGAAGGGCCAACTAAAGGGCAAAAAGAAGGGCCCAAGAAATCACAGGCCAAGAAAAGGGATAATAAATCACAAGATGCTGAACGTGATGCTCCAATTCGAATAAGAGGGGCTATTGGGAAGAGACTAAGACAATATGGTTATGGCCTTTATACAAATGACCGTACTAGAACAGTCATTCTTAATGTAAGTTTTATTGCTTACATTTAATAAATCATGCAAACTTTTGCTTATAATTTACTCGTGTTTTTTTAGCCCGGGAGAAGTTTGGAGGTTCTTATTTCTCAAGGCCCTACTCAAGAATCAACGACTGCACCAAAAAAAGAAAATGACATCGACTGTGCCAAAAAAGAAGACGACATCGGCTGCGCCAAAAAAGAAGACAACATTGGCTATGCCAACAAAGAAGACAACATCGGCTACGCCAAAAAAAAAGACGACATCGATTGCGCTAACAAGAAAGACCAACAACTCAGCACCAGCTCCATCTGAATCAGTTCATCCTGAGACAATTGCAGCTCCATTTGAATCAGTGCATGAAGAGACAATTGAAGAGGAAGTTGTACGTCCAGTTAGAAAGAGTGCAAGGATAATGCATTGAGGTCCATCGAAAGGAGCACGAACAAGGGGGCCTATGCATATTGATATTGATTGATAAGAATGGCTGGTTTTGTTACAACTTGTTGTGGATGATTTTTTTTATTTTTTTTGGTTTGTTACTATGTTGGTGAGACTTGAAATCAATATCAATGGAATGATCTTTCTACTTATCAATTTTTGTTGTTGTGTTTTTGATATTTTCGATTTACATTTTGCTTTACTTACTTTACTGATGGTTGATGATTATTGGTGGTGGGTGTGTGGTGATACAAGAGGCCCCTGCAACACTTGGTGCAAGTGTGCAGTTTGCACATCTTGCACCAGGTGGTGCTTGGTGCAATCATGCTATGATGGTGGTGGTGGTTCATACTCTGGTCGTACTAGAGCTGGTTGTGTTGAAGGTTCATGCCTGTTGGTGGTGGGTCTGTAGTGGTGGTTTGGGGGGTTTGTGCAACACCTGATACAAGTGTGCATTCTGCACATCTTGCATCAGTTCGTGCTAGAGCTGGTAACCTGCACTTAAGTGCTCCTTTCCTGGAGAAGTTGACACTTAAGTGTTCACTTTTAAGCACCGACTGGCACTTAAATGATCACTTTCAACAATAAACTGACACTTAAGTGATCTTTTCTTTAATTTGACTAGCACTAAAGTGATCACTAAATACAACTTATGGCACTTAAGTAATAGCCCGTGCTTGTCCTATGATACAGCAAGCAGCAATCTAAACCAACTCCAGTTCAGCTGGGTTAAAGTTAACATTGCGAATAAAAACAAGACCTTCCTATGGCAGCAAGCAGCAAACCTAAAGCAACTACATGTGTATCATCTCATCATTCCCTTTTCTTGACCTCCCTCAAAGCCGGTTGATGGTGTGGACAACACAAATACAAATAAAATAGTCTACATTTAATCCAAAACGATTACATTTATCAACTCATTTTCAACTATGGCAGCTGAAGAAACTTCTTATCTTCAAGTGCTTTACATATGATCATTAAGTAGGTTATATAACAAAACAACACTATAATAAACATTTGATAACACTTCCATTCAATTTTCATTCTTGAAACTTTATTCTTCAACAAATAATTAACTGAAGATACTTCAACTTGCTTTGAGACTTCATTCTTCAAATAATTAGCCGAAGATGCTTCAACTTGCTTTGAGTCAACGTCGTCCAAGTTGTCCACGAACGTAGATGGAGGTTGACGCCGCCCATCAAGTAGGTCTAATATCACCTCTGTCGCTCGGTTAGAGAACTTCGCGTCAATCCATTTGAAGTGTTTGCACTTCAACCCTTCTCTATATCTAGCGCATCCATAGAATCTTCTCCTGAGATTCATTCGAGTCCACGATGTTCTTCTTGGACTCGGCAGCCCACAATAACAGAAATGTTCGCGCCCGCCTTCTCCATCACTTCGATGAAACAAATTCGAGCTGCTGCTTAAAATTCTGCTCTCCATTTCCAGTATTCAGCGCTCGGTAACCCACAACAATAGACGAATTAGCACTTGCCTTCTCCTTTGCTTTGGTGGGATATGGGGTTAATTGAAATAATTCAAGTGCTTGAGGGATTTTTGGGGCAAATCAAAATTAGGGTTCGAGCTCTTCTTGGGGAATTTGGCTGATTTAGGGATTTAGTCGGCAATATGAGATAAAAATGGGGAGACGACGCCGTTTTGGCCATTTTAGGGCCTTTGCTTTGTCCATCTATGGAAACGGCGTCGTTTTGGGTGAGGGTTAGCTGAGGTGGATCTCCGGCGAGCCACATTGGCAAGAATATTAATAAAAATTGCCACGTAGGATTTCCGGCATAGCTTCAATGACTTAGCACTGAAGTGATTCATTTTTTCTTAAAAGTGGCACTTAAGTGTACCTTTTGTAATTTTTGGCACTTAAGTGTCCCTTCGTGCCAAGTTTTGACACTCCCGCTGTACTTATGTGTAACAATTCTGTGACAAAGTACAATGAAAAATGACTTGAAGAACACCCATCTCCCTTCGGCCAAGTCAAGCAATAAAGTAACTTGTTTAAACTTCCCCCTTAACCATCCATGATGGGAAACTTTCCGATGGGGGTTTCATCTTGTGAGAGCCGTAATTCAACAAGTCAGGGAGAACGACATTGGAAATAAAGAACGACATTTCATTTTTCTAAATAATGATTGGTCGAACCCTCGCTTTGATCAGCAGCCAGGTAAGGTGGAATCCAACTTCGAAAAAAGAGAGAGAAGGTACCTCACCTGAGCTGTGGCTTCCGCCAGCCAGGGGTTTTCTTAAACTTAACGTCGACTGTTCTTGGACAGACGTCTCAGAGGCATCCATTGCTGGTATCGTCCAACGCTCGGGTGGGTTGATGGTTGCTGGATTTGTGAAAGGTGTGCGAGCTCCCTCGGTGCAGGTCGCCGAAGCCCTAGGCGTGAGTTGAGCTGCATGTGAGGAAAACTGGAACTCATCCGTAGTCAGAAGCGTCTACTGACTGCTTATCACTTGTGGAATGTCATATACGTGACATTAGTGAGAGTTGAGCTGCATGTGAGGGAAACTGAACCTGATCTGTACTCAGAAGCATCTACTGCTCATCACTTGTGGAATGTCTCATCCGTGACATTAGTGAAGACTGTAAAGGCTTTGCTGGCCAATTTGTATCGATTCAATAAGTAAAACGTAAAAATCTTAATAACTCAATTGGCACAATAAAATTTTTAAAATTGAATTGATAAAAATATAATAAATTTATAATTTCCTTTTATAATCCCAAAATGTCTGGCTATAAACAAAAATACTCTTGGTCAACAATTAAGATATATTATTTTGTGATCGACAGTAATCAATTCATCTTGTAATTGTTCCTATGGGGACTGCAGCGGTACCGTTGTCAATGCAACCGGGTTTCTTTTTCGGTTTTCGAACTTGTTGCGAAGTTAAGCAATAAAGTAACATGTTTAAATTTTTCCATGAACCTCCAGTGATGGGAAACTTTTCTGACGGTGGTCTCATCCCACGAGAACCGAAATTCAACAAGAGTCGTAGACAACGACATTCCATTTGACTGCATCATGATGGATTTGAACTTTTGCTATCAAAATCCTCGTAATGGACAAAAAGTAATGGCATGGAGCTGTAAGATCATAAGCCAATTAACTAAGGAAATTTCTTTTTCTTTTTGCGAAAAAGTCATAACAAAATTTTATATTATGCCCATTGTAACATATTTATCTTATATTTTTTTCAATGACATAAAAAATCCCAAATTTTTACTTATGTGACATATTTAACTCTATTGAAGATTTGCCAATTAGAGCTATTAAAAATAAACCTACATAGATGCTAAAAAGCAAATAATATTGACATAGTGCTCACATGACTTAATTGAAATAAAAAAGATGTTGTTTTAATTGAAAAATCATTTAAATCTTGGTAGAGGGTAAATATGTCATACATGTATCAATTCAAAGTTTTTTATGTTATAAGAAAAAGTTTTGAGTAAATGTGTAACAATAAGTATAACTTGAGTTTTTTTTCCTTTTTTTTTTTCTCTAAGTAATCAAATATTCTAGAAATCTTCACATTATGTATTGAAAAAGGTTTCGCTCATACCTAAAACTTAAAATTTTCTCTCATTCAAAGACCAATTAAATAACCAAGTTGTTAAGCGAGAAAACAATACATGTAGGTGAAGGAGTTGTGTAAAGCTGTCGTGCATAAGTATGAGAACTCACAAATAGGTGAAAGAAGAGCTTGATAATTGAACTCAATCGATAATTCCTTCTATGATAACATATTGAAGCTAAACCTGGACCAAGAGGCATGTCAACGATTTGGTTCGGTTTGAGTTTTTAGAAAATCCGAACTGATCCGAACTGATCCAAACTAATACAGTGCGATTCCAATTCAAATCGAATATAACCCAAACCAAAAACCTAGTCTGGTTCAGTTTAGTTTTTTGATTTTTCTATTTTTGCTTGGAACCAGATTGAACAAGGGTGAGAAAGAGAGACCTAACCTCCAAATAAATAAATAAGTGACTACTTTTTATCAATTAAATAAAAAAATTACAAGAAAAAAACATTAAAATAATTAGAATCTTCTAACAAAAGTATTTGGTTGGCTCCTGAAATGGAGGAGTCATAGGCATCCCCAACTCCCTTCCCACTAAAAGTATTAAACATAGATAAATCCAAAAATGAGACAAAATACCTTAATAAACTTTAAATTGGTATACATGTGACAAGTTTATCTAAAAGTAATTTTTTGACCATCAAAAACTTCAAATTAGTACATCTTTGATAAATTTACCCTAAACTGATACACTTGTGACAAATTTAACCTCGGCTATTTCTATTAAATTTTATTGTCAATTTGCTAAGGTGGATGACATGAGACAATTGACCGATATACTCGTTTGGGATCTTACTTTTCATTTATCATAGTTGTATCAGTTTGGTAATTTTTTATGATATTAATCCAATTTAATAGATGATATATTTATCATAAATGTAAAATTTTTGGAGTTTTTGGCAATCGCAAAAATTAGTTTGGGATAAATTTGTCACAAGTATACTCATTTGGATTTTTTGTGATTATTTCGAGTAAATTTATCACAGACGTACTGGTTTAGAGTTTTTTGTGGTTACAAAATTAGTTTTGGGTAAATTTATCATATATGTACAAGTTTGGGATTTTTCAGGATATTAATCCAATAAACAAATATTAGAGCAAGGAGGTCGTTTGATTCACTCTTCTTTGTGCTAATTGGAACTCACGAGTTTCGCCGAATATGTAACCATTCTTGGCAGTCAAACAAAAAATAAAACAGAAAAACAATTCTTAAGCTGTCAAACTTCAAAAGGGACTTGTGATTGCGAAATGTTGACACACGACCGAGGATCTTCACATATAATTTGGGAATCTTTATACAATTTCACTTCTCTCTCACCTTTTTCTCTCTTTCTGTTTTTGCATTTAGTTTTGTCCATGCTCACTGTACTATCTTTAGATACGTTCAAATAATCTGACAAATATAAGTCTTCTTATACTCTGATATAAACACATTAAAGTGCACCCAAAAAAAAAAAGTAAGATCATCACCAGTGGAATAATAATGACAGCCTATTTCGTAGAGTCGATATAGTAGTTTTTGATGGTTCAATTGCACAAAAGTGTGTGAACTACATTGGATTGGATTTGTGTTTTATAACAGCACAAAACTCTTATAATTGTTTTTTGTGCCATCATCAATATTCTTCTAAACTGGGGTCTTCCTAATATCTATCTACATCGATAGTTTGGAGGCCATTTTACCAATTTTTCATTCTTAAACATTGGAGTGGGGATGATTACAAAAAAAGTCTTAAATCTATTGCAATTGTGTCAATTCAATTGTAAACTTTTTATTTTTGCCAATTTAATCAATCCGGTCAATTTTGACTAGCTAAGTGTTGACATGAACGCTATGGAAGAGGCGACTTCGCAAATTTGGGCGAAGGCAGCCTTGCCTACAGCTAGCATGGCCATGGTCACCTTCACCCAAGTTCGGGGCAAGGCTTGGGGGCCTAGGGCAAGGCCACCTTCACCTAGGGCTGGAAGACCATGGTGAGACTAGCCTCACCCAAATCTAGGTAAAGCCACTTTGCCTAGAGGAGGCTAGGTGAGCCTCACTGGGCATTGTGGGGAAAAAGGGAAAAGAAAATTAATAAAAAATAAAATATTATTAAAAAATTAACCACATTAGCATTGGTCGGGTGACCGGTGCTAGCTAGCATCTGCGTTGGCAAAAATGGAAAAGGTTTAGAATTGAATTAGCATAATTTCAATAGGTTTAGGGCTTTTTTCCCATTGGAGTGAGTGGAAGCAATTATAAGATGCAAATGATTAAAATTTTGGGCTAGTGACAAAGTCCTAAAACTTCAATGTGAATTCAATTAAGACATGAAAGTCTTCAATTGTTCGAATAAGTTGTCTAGATTTTCATTCCAATCTCCTCATTTTGCTCTCATGTTTAGCTTTGTAATATTCAAAAATGAGAACTTTTTAAGCGATGTTGAAAGGTCATGGGCTCATAGTTAAGCAAAGTTGAGATCGTCTTCATCGGCCTACCCTTTTCCAAAGGTGTTTCCACCTACGATGACTATCAATAGTGGTCCATCTAATAAGGCCATCCAACTAGATTGTGTTCCTTATTTTTTCGTGCCGGTGTCTACACACCTTGCATTGTTACAAGTTGTATATTTTTCTTTCCCAATAAGATAGGAATCCCTCCATGTTTTATGTCCTATAGTTCAAACAAAATAGTTTTAGGACTTACTCAAATCTAACCCTCATGTTTAGTTCCGCAATATTCGAAAATAAGAATTTTTCAAGCCATGTACAGAAAGTATGCTCTTTTCGTTGACACAAATAGGAAAATAAGACTGCCAATCGAGCTTAAAGTAATGAAAGAATCTTGAAAACATCACAATCAATTGCTTTAAAACCACAATATTTCTTTCGGTACAAATGATTTTACAACTTGGGACATATAAGCACCTGGATGTCTCAGCGGAAAGGTATCCTTGCCGGACACGAAAACCTCCCATAGGGTTTTAACAGAAGATGATATCTAATATGCAATATTGTGAAATAACTAAATTATTCCTTCTTATGTAGAGCGAATGTCAAATATATTCTTCATTTTATCATCCAAATTTTAAATTTCAATTGCGTGCTGATTGAGTATAACTTGAGTATCATGTACTAAGCTCGTGTTCCAACATATGCGCCTAGAATGAACAGGTGACAGCTACATAAACATATGCAAGAAGATTAATCATTGTGGGTAAAAGGAGGACATCATGTTTTCTCATTTAACGTTAAAAACTTGATTGAAAATGAAGAAAAAAATAATCATGGTATTTTTCATTCTTCAATGATTCGAATCTATTCAAAACAAGGCGATTTTACTCATTATCTACTCTAATAATACAAAATATGATTAATTTTTTTTACATTTGTATGACTCTGATTGTAATTTTCTGAATTTTATTCTTTCATTAGCAAAACATGTCAAATCATTTCAAATTATTCTGCAATTTTTTAAGAATTTGGAGTAACGATGTGCATTTAATATTAACAGTAATTCATCTCTATAGTAATGCAAACATCGAAGGCTTAACAATCACAAGTTACAAGATTTCATGAGCGTCCAATATAATTTCACAATTTCCTTATATTCCAAATTTAAGCTAAAATATTATTTTACTCTTGTAAATCATTTGCCTGGTGTGCCTATATGAGAAAATATTGGGCACACAAGGAAGGTCAACTCAGCAAATAAGAAGTCCATTCATTGGGTGACACATGTCACCTCGGGCCGACTTGCATTAATTTTCCTCTCTCCTCACTCTCTCTCTCCATCATTATTTCCTCCTCTCCTCTTTTTCTCTCTCTTCCTATTAGCTCATCTTCTCCGTAGTTTTTTCTCATCAAACATCCATCACCACGCCTGAAGCTCCAATGGCCATGGCTTCCGCAAGCTTGAGCTCTAAGTGACACCATGGCAATGAGATGTCAAAACTCAAGTGGCCATGTCTATAAGGTTGAGATATGGCAACTATGGTCACAACTTAATGTGTTAGGCCAATACTACCACCTTGCATGTCGCATGCCACACAGATGTGCACTCTAGCAACCCCTCATCGACCGCCACATGTGTGTCCCTTTGGAGTCCTTCTTCGATGGGGTCATTGTACCACCTAGCCTATCATGACGAGCTCTGTGTCTGACTTCCTTAACGACAAGAGCTACGATGCATGGAGATGGTGGGAGGAGGAGAAGTCTAGGCTCTTGCCCAACCCCATGAAGATCATGAAAGGAAGGAGCGGAAGCCGGGGATGCGTGCTAGAGAGAGACTCTGAAATTTGGGCTCCACTTTGGACACGTGTCGCATCTTAATGGCCCTTCCCATTTGCTAAGTTGGCCTCCCTTGTGTAGTCAATATTTTCTTGCCTTTTATGGGAATAAAGACACTACAAGCGTTATAACTTTTATAAAAAACTCAAATGAATGTCATTAACTATTTCAACTACTTGAGTGTCATGACTTCCACATAAGCTTAATTGGAAGTAACCTACATCTGTGGAACTCCCTTTGGCTCAAGAAAAACTTGTTTATAATTGGTCTTCAAGCCAAACAATTGGAAAAAGTCCTCTTGAGGTTATGTACAGGAAAAATCCTACTAGTCCAATGGACTTAGCTCGACTTCCCATCTCTCAACATTTTAATGAAGATGATGAGGATCATGTCAACTATTTAAAGAAGCTTCATGAGCAAATCCAGGAAAGAATTATAAAGCACAACGCAAAGTATCAAGAAAGAGTCAACAAGCATTGAAAGTTGTAGCATTTAAAGATGGAGATTTGGTTTGGCTATCTTTTAGAAAGGAAAGTTTCCTCGGAGTTGTTATGGGAAATTGAAGCCTAAAGTTGATGGACCTTTCAAAGTACTACAAAGAATTGAAGAAAACACTTACAAGCTTAAACTCCCTAGTGAGTATGTTGTTTCAGCAACGTTTAATGTTATTGATCTTTCTCCCTATTAGGAAAATTTAAGATAATAAAAACTCAGGGATGAGTTTAGGATATCGCAGTATTCCTAGAAGTTCTTGATTCTACAAAGGAGTTATCAATTTAGTGGGCAAATTGTCGATCACATTATCATGGACCGAAAACCTAGTCGTCGATAAATAATGCAATTATCGGTTCCAAGTCTACTTCAATCACTTCACATTTAGAGGGTGGCCGCACTTCTTGAAAGCCATTATTTAGTAACATTGGAGTAAGCAAATCATGGATACATGCACCTAATAACATTTAGTTCTTATATTTTCAAGGTCTAGTAAATGTCGTTTAAAGTTTCTAAAGTCCATATTTAATTTTTGTTTATCTTCCCTATGAGTCCTTTTGTTTTTCTAAAGAGTCTTAGTTGGAGGAATGTTCCACGGTTATCTATATAAACATGTTATAATGAATAAAAAGGTAGACTTGTATTGATTTATAGCTTATTTAGCTTTTGGCTTGAGAAAAAGAATAATTTCTTATTTTGCTCTTATCTCTTAGGTAGATTCTTACGCGTGGCAAGTGAATTTATTATTTTTACTTATGTTACCTTCTATTTCTCTATACTCTCTCTAGCGTCACAACCCAACCTGAATTCTTAGTTATTTTCTCCTTAAATTCTTGTTTTTAAGGCTGTGCATAGTAATCATTCTGTTTTTATTTTTGAAATAGATTTCTATTCCTAATGTATTTCTAGAATAGAAATCCATTTGATAAAATAATTTCATTTTTCTATTTCTAGAACAGATTTCTATTCTAGAAATAAGTTTGGAATAAAAATCAGAAACAACAAATTTTTATTTTTCTATTTCTGGAATAGAAATTAAAAATTATTTTTTTCTTTCTTACTTCTCACCCGAAGGAATTTCTTGCCGTTCGCCGCTCACCACCACCACCACCCCCGCCTATCACCACCACCGCCGCTGCCCCTCCTATTGCCGCCGCTCCTCGAAAAAGTGAAATTTTATTGATTATCAAACGAATATTTATTCCAAAAATAGAAATTTTTGTCATTATCAAACATGTTTTTTTGCTCAGAAACTCATTCAAAAATAGAAATAGAAAAATCTATTTCTCTTCCGTAAATCTATTTTTTGCTAGAAATGTTATCATTTGTGCCCTAAACATGCCCAACAAGATGAGAGGCCCCTAAATCGACAAGTGACAAGCACATGACACAAAGGCAAACCAATGGAAGTGAGCAATTTCAAGTTCCATATAGGTTTCTGCCTAGAATTTGGAATCTCATTTTTTAGAACTTGAAATCTACTTGTCAAAATCTAGAATTTGGAACTTTCTCTATTACAGGTTCCAAGGTTGGTTCCAAGTTCTAACATATTCTCTCTCTTTTTCATCTTTAGTTAAGTAAAACAAAAATAAACGCAATAATAAAAAATAACAAGGATTTTATTATTGATTGCATAAGAATGAGTGTCCATAAGCATATTCGAATAGTATTAAGGAAATTTTCTGGTTTTCAATACATTAGTACATCAATTGTTCTTGTATTATATAGAATCATTATTTTAAAAATAGTACAAACATAACTACATTAAAGAAGTAATTATAGCTTCTATTAGTCTCATAGTCTACCAAAAGATATTAAGAGTGAGCGGTTTCAGGTTTCAAAGAAGTGTCACATAGAATTTGGAACCTATCCATTGAATTATGTTTTTCATTTTTTTGGAACCTACAACCTACCCTACATACCCTGAATTTGGGACCTATTTTGTCACAAGAGGATCTATCCAAGATCCACCTATATTATTAATTGAACGATTGTAATAAATTATCACTTTTAATGATCATCATTTTTTGCTATAATTCACTTATCATGACTTATATTTAAACACATGAAAAATATGAAACATTAGCAAAATAAATTCTAAGTCATAAAATGGAAGTTCAGATTAGTGGTTCTAAATTATACACTTATTATCTAACACCATAGAATATCTCAAGATCGTGTGAAGATATAGACTAAAAAGAACAAAAAAATTTATTCTAGATTCTAGGTTTCAGACTCCAGGTTTTACCAATTTAAAATCTAGAATCTATCCGTTGAAATAAGTTTCCTAAATTTTGGAACCTATAACCTGCCCTTCATGTCTTAAAATCTAAAACCTACAAGTTCTCACTAGTGCGATTATCAGGTTTCAAGTTCTACCCTAAAATTATGCTCACCCCTACCAACCAAAAGACACATCTACTAAAAAGTGAAAACGAAGATCGCGAGCCCTCGGTGCCCAGGGAAAAAACAAATCCCCTAACCCACACCGTCCGATCCGTTGCCACGTCGCCGATATGAACCAACGTGGATCCGATGCCTTAGATAGGCGTTGCAGAGAGACTCTCCTGGAGAATGATCAAAGAAGCTCCTCGCCCATAATTTTTTTATTTTCTCGAGATTTTCTATTCGTATTTGTTTTGAATCAAACCGAGAAATCATAGAAATCTCGTTTCGGCAAGCGTGAGGTTGTGATTGCGACCATCTATTCCAACGAGGAGGAAGAGATTGAGTTCGAAGAGGATGAGGAGTTAGGGTTGTGAAGGAAGACGACGGCCCGCTGTCAACGAAGACAAGGAGGAGGATGGAGAAGAAGAAGAATAAGACAGCGTGTATAGTCAGGAGGAAGCGAACGGTGAAGAAGACGGAAGCGACAGTGAACATCCTGGTGGCAATTCTAATCGGCACGGTGGTGATGGTGGTGGTGGTGGTGCTGCTGCTGCACGGGGCTCAAAGGACCGCAGACGATCTGCCTCCGGTGAGGCGTGAGTTGATGATGAGCATCGGACAGGTCGTTACTAGTCAATTAAATGGGTTGAAACTTGAAAATGGATGTTTTTCTCATCCACTAAAACTCATTAATTAGGCTTTGCTTCCTTAAATCCATTTAATTTTATATATTTTAATAATTAATTCATATATGACTCATTTTTTAAATATGAATTAAAAATATATATATAAAGACTTTTTTTGTCAGCTATACTCTAACTCTTAATTTATTCTCAGACTTTTATTTAGTCTCTTTGCAGGGCATGAGAGTTGAAATCAATGCCTAAAGCTAAATGTTCCCACCCTAATCCCTTGAGAATATGGGGATTCAAATGCAACCTTTCCCTTCTCATGTGGGAAATGTGGTCACTAGAGCAAACTACAAGTATTAATAGCTTGATACAATGTGCATAAGAAGCCATGATGTCTCCAAACATCTTTCATTTGCTTCGATCCATACTTGATGAATTAGGGGTGATTGGTTCCAAGATGACTAGGTTTCAAAGCTAGAGCTTGTTATAACAGCTTCCCAATTGTTGGACTATAGAATCTACCCCGTTTCCCAAGAACCAAGTCTGGACCCTACCTATCCTATCCAAGAACCTATGAGACTGTGAGTAACAAAACCATTCAAAGTATATATAAAAAAAAACAATGGAAATTCCCATCCACCAAAAATAACAATCCAAAAAATAAATACGTAGTTTGCTACAATTAGGAGAAGAGGAAAGACTGGTGAAGAGTTTCGAGGAAGGGCAACTAACAAATGAGTGTTGAGGTCAGAATCTAGGGGAAAAAGAAATTAGAGTATTTCCTTTTTAGTTTATAAAACTGGATCCAAAATCGGTTCCAAAACAAGATGGTCCTATCCGGTTTCTAGGTGGATATTCACTTGGAGCCCGTTCTAGACCAATTGTAACCGGTTCCAAAAATTTGGAATTATTCCTGGACCAATTCCCATTGGAACTGGTTCTCGGACCTGTTTTTCAAGCAATTCAGTTCAGTTTACGGATAGAACAAGTGATATGCCGTGCCGCTTCGCCTTGAATCTCAACAACCAACCATGGTCCAATTCTAACTCAATCCCAGTTAATTGCACTCGCTCAGAGTGCCACACGTGTCTCCATCGAATGGTCGCCTACAACTTTCCCTAGACCTCACCGACACCTCCATATGATCATTGTCATCTTTGTCCATTTCCCCAAAACCCTATGTCTACACCCTCACCCCTTAATTTTCCGGAGAAAATCAGGAACCAGCCAGATTTCTCAGAAAATCAATGGGAAACCCGAAAATGTTCTTCAACGTGACGATCGGCGGCCAGCCTGCGGGCCAGATCGTGATGGAGCTGTTCGGGGACACAGTGCAGCCCGCGGTGGAGAACTTCCGCGCGCTCTACACTGGGGAGAACGGTGTTGGCCTCTCCACTACAAGGGGTCGACCTTCCACTGTGTGATCCCGGGTTTATGTGCCAGGGTCGTGACTTCACCGCTGGGAACAGGACCATCGGCGAGTGGATCTATGGCTCCAAGTATGCCGAGGAGAACTTCATGAAGAAGCACACCGGCCCGGGGACCAGCGGCTCCCAGTTCTTCATCTACACTGCCAAGACCGAGTGGCTTGACGGCAAGCACGTCTTGTTGGAGCAGGTCGTGGAGGGGATGGACGTCGTGATGGCCATCGAGAAGGTGGGTTCCAGCTCCAGCAGGACATCAAAGCCAGTCGCTATTGCCAACTGCAGCCAGCTGTCCAAGATCGGCGATCCATCGGCTGCTTGATCCCCGTGTCCTAATGAATATATCTGATCTGAGCGTCGGTTTTAAGCACTCTCATGTTTTTCTCAACTTTAAGACTAGTTGATTTAATACAGATCCCATCGATCCGGTTTGAGTATCCTGAATTGTAGCATGCCAATATGCACATCAACTCCAGTGTTCCCCGGAGCACAGGTATCCTTGTCGGACTTAAAAACCTCCGATTGGGTTTCACGTAAGATGTCATCTACAGTTTAATATTATCAGCTAGCTAGATAATTCTTCTTATGCAGATTGAATCTCATGTTTGAAGGGCAATAGACATGATTCTTGAGTAAAACTTGAGAGTCGTGAATTAAGCTCGTGTTCCACCATATTCGCCTAGGAGAGTGCGAGGAGATGAGCGCTACATGAACATTTCCAAGAAGATTGATCATTGTGGTGGGTAACAGGAAGACATAATGTTTTCTCAATTAGCATTTAACTTGATTGACAATGAAAAACAAACAACCATAGTTATTTGCATTATTCGACGATTCAAATCATAAAAATAGGATTGAAGGTGGTTACATTTGTAAGATTTTATGAGCGTATGTCACAATATAATTTCAGGATTTCCTCATATCCCAATTTTTTTTTTTTATATATCACTTATAGGGGGACTGATCCATATTTGGGAATCTAACAATTATAAAAGGAGCAAATGAAGAACCTCAAACTGAGGTAGCTAAAATAAATGAACAAAAGTCGACTGAGATTTGCACTCTTTTGTCTCGCAAATAATTAATATGCACAAACACGAGGAAAACAAGCATGCACTAGCCTACCAAATCAAACTTAAACCACAAACGTGCTCTAGCCTCCCAACTCAAACTTAAACTGAAACATCTAACCCTAATCAATGACGGAATGATGATACATGCATGACGAAAATAACGAACATACTCAATCGAACATAACAATTTTGATGATAAAATCCTAGTTCTGCAGCGAATGGCCTACACCTGGGCTGTGCCCAGGAGCTGTGGGCATGAAGTTGTCAAAGCTATGTCCAAAGCCTGGCGCTGCCCCGGAATCTGGCGGTTTATACCCATCTAAGGTCCTGCCGTTAGATGGCAGCAGAGGTGGCAGAGTGGAAGATGCATTAGGGTTTGTGGCTTCGTTCAAGGTTTCACCATGAAAGTTTTTGCTCTGGTCAGCTATGGTTTTCCCTGGTTCCTTTCCTAGGAGTTTCTTCAAATTTTGAAGCTTGTTTGGGAATGGGATTTTCTTGTGCATGTCTAGCCTCAACGGCCTTGCTTGAGTGGACTGGAGTTCTAGGGAGAGGGCTAGAAGAAGGAGGACAAAGGCAAAGATTACAATGTTTTGGGCCATGGCGGGGAGAGAGAGAGAGCACCAACTCGTGTGGTATTTATAGAATCTGTAGTAGTCTTAGCTGACTAGTTCGAGATCCAATAACTTAATGAAAAATATGAGGAAATCAAAATTTTCTTTGGCATACAGCTCTCTCTCTCTCTCTCTCTCTCTCTCTCTCCATATTCAAATGGAAAACTTTAATGTCACTTGGAATACCAACTAACCATTTCGCCGCATTTTTCTCATTATGAGGTCATATTTCCTCCATCCTTAGTTAGAAAAATCATAATCCTGATTGGTTGAATTATAAAAATGGACACCGCCTATATCTATATTTAGCTAAGCTCAAATGTGAGTGACAGTGGTCATTTGTAACTCATAATCATAAATATTATTAAATGAAGTTTCCTCAGCTGGTTGATGGAAGAAAAGATGATTTTTTTTTAACATAGAATATATCTAGACCTTTTAAAGCACCCAAAAAATTTCATTGCATCTCACATTTCCATCCGTCCATCGCACCAAATCAATTTCTAGATCAAGAAACCTTGAAAAATTCTCATGGGAGTTTCTTGGTGAAAACTCTAACTCCAGGCAAGACGTTTTCAGGCATTATGAATTTAGAGTTGAGTCTTCACTAACTCGACTTGTCCTTATAATTTTCCTAGCCATCCCTTGCTCCTTTAGTAAACATACACATCCTTAGTTCCCTTGTTTAGTTGTGAAAATGTTGTTTAGATAAATCATTCGTAGTTGGACTTATGAACTACTTTTACTTTTGCTCTCCAAATTTAGCTCTATATGCGTAAATAAGTTTTTCCTTGACATGTTATTACATATTTTGTTATGATATCAGCATGAAATGCTTATGTGGAGTCACTTATATGGTAACCCATTTTAAGTTTTAACATAGAATATATGATAAACAGCTCCAGCAGTCAATTTGCTAAATACTGCATGAAGAACATAAGCCAGATGACACAAGTGAAGACTGCTCAATTTCACTTTTTTAATTTGCACCATTTTTCATATAAAGATTACTTCATTTAAATCCATGAAATTCTCTAACTCCATTCGATTTTTATTTACTTTCTCCACTTCTTTCTACTTATATATAGTCAACTTATTTCCCTAGGGTTTAGCCAATTTCATTTTATGTGAAAGCAAAGGTAAATATTTGCTCTAACTGTTATTGTATCCGTAAGTTTCAAAGCTTTTAGATGAGTAGTAAATCTCGTGAAAAGCTGTAATTTGATAACCAAGAAACTTTTAGTGAAAGTGATTTCGATAACAATTTAAATGTTTCCGATAAACTGCACTGCTTACTTGATCGCCCTCCATACAGTATCGTGCTCATTTATCAGGTGTTCATCACTCCTTTCAACTTACTCATGCATATGACAAAATTGATGATATACTGAGTATATATGTTGGATAATATTCATGCAATTCCGGGATCCTAAGGGAAATTAGACTTGTATAGTCTACATGACCATCACGATATAGAACATAAGGGAAACAACTCTTTTGGATATACCGATGAGATGCGAAGTATTCATGCCGATAGAGAGTGGCAGTGTTTTGGTTCAACCCCTTCAATTTTTCTTCTCTCTTTAATCATCAAAGCTCAAGGCACTTTGAACAAAAGAAAGCTTAAGGCACTGTTATCGACGCGTCGTACGGTATACGAGGAGGAAAGCATGTGGTAATTAGAAAAATGTATTAGGCAATATCGGAGGGCGAGTTTTCGGATGCATGTGGAAGACAAAATGCTGCAGCTCCACGCTAGCTGGAGCCCCTCATGCACACACGTTCTTCAAAGCGTTGGCTCGGCTCTTTTCATTTTACTTCTTCGAGAAAGTATTATATAAACTTATAAATAATCCGATGAACACAATCAATGACAATACTGTACTGATTTTTTTTAGTCATATCTAATGAGATCTCATATATTCTTCAAACATGATTGATTTTATCTAACAGGCCTAATTTACGCAATATTTGTTGGGGAAAAAAATCAATCAATTGAATTTGAGGCATAATAACACTCTTTTTAAGAAATTATTTGCCTCACAACATCACTTATAATTACCGGGAAAAATCTTTCAAGATATAACAAAATCTCAATAAGAATACCATATAATAATTCTAGTATTTCTCTAGAATCTATAAAAAAAAAAAAAAAAAACTATTGTAAAGTATGGTTATATATCTTTAGAAAGAAAACAAAATTGGAAGTTGAAAGTACTGAGCAGAAATATTGAATAAATGTATTTGAATAAATACAACCTTTCAAAGAAAAAGAAATTATGTATGAATAGTAAGAATGTCTAATAACCATTGGTCAAAAATAAAAAGTTTGAAATTAAATAATTAAAAAATAACCATCACTCCATTATGACCAGTCAAATTATTTAATATGACACAATAAAAAATAATAATTGTTGATTAGTGCCACCTCTCATCTACATGTGCACTCACATCATTTCAATGTGAGACAAGACACTTCTTAATTTATTTTACAAATAATCTATCATCAAAACTTGCTCGCACTTCTTACATATCTCTTTCCTTCCCTCGCGAAACCCTCCGCATTATTAACCATTAAATAAGTATCAGTATCAGCTTTCCAACTACTTGGTGTCGTTGAGCAAAAAATAATAAGAATAATAACTAAGAAAATGAGTGACAGAACTTCTTGGCTTTCGGATCTCAGGCAGCTTTTACTAGTTAGCTTCTTATTATAAATTTTTGTGGCTATGAATTCAAGCGGTATCTTGACTCTTCGGAATCGCCTGGAGCCGTCACATGCTCTTGTAAAAGTTACACGCTTGTAAGCTGAGAGAAAGGACCTAGTCATCGAACTTGGAACGTTACTAAGAATATTCACTATTAAGTGTAGTCTCTTTATTAGGAAAATCCCTTATGATGTTTTAAAGATGACAAAATAAATCAAAGGCTACTAACGTGTTTATTGAGTAACTTGGTGAAAGACGCACAAGCTGCTATGCAAATGATGAAAAGCTTCTGAGTCTGGATGAAGCAAACGGAGAAGCATGGGAAATCTCTGAGTCTGGATGAAGCAAACGCAGAACTTTAGTCTGGTAGATTCTGAGTATGTCCGTACCAGACGAAAAACTCAAGCAGACTCAGAACATAAGTCTGTCAGACTCATAATGAAATTACAGGATAAGATCACCAACGGTTAAGTATTTCACTTACTTTATTTATATTGATTCTGTTGTATCAAATTAATTGACATGATCAATCAACAGATGACTTCCAAAGAAGAATTGAACACTTATAGAAGCCCGGATTCTGATTATATGGGCGAACAAAATCCAAGGGGATCTAATCTACCTCCAACGGTCAAAAAGACTTGCCTAAAGTCTATCCAAGAAAGGAAAGACGAAACTCTCAAGGAAAGAGCCAACAATCAAATGTGGCTTGGAGAATATATAAGGATAGGATGAGACCTAGAAGACTAGAGATGATAAATATATTCCAAGGCTGATTCAATTCTTCACTAGTTGTCTGAAAAAGAGCGAAACTGAGTGATTCTAGTGAATTACCAAAAAGAGTGACTCTATGAGACTTATCATCACCAAGTGCTAACACTCAAGAATGTGTAATCACCTTTGATCATATAGTGAAATCCAGCCTATTGGATGATCGCCTAGAGAGTGGACGTAGGCTTGTCTAAAGCCGAACCACTATAAATTGTGTTTGCAATCTTCTTTACTCTCTCTATTTAATTTCAGTTTAATGATTGCAAAAGCCTTATTGTAATTGTGTGTAAAATTCATTTACGCCTATTCATCCCCCTCTAGGTGTTAATACTAGTTTACAACACTCTTGAGGAGTTTATGTTTTTTCTAACTTTATGTTTATTTTCTTCTGCTCGTGATCAGAGAAATGCTTATGCATTTATATCTTTTATTCCGTTGGTTATAAGTTATCTGAATTTCCCATAAGCAAACTTAACTAAATATAAATTCGGATGGTGTGCGTACATGTAAGCCATCAATATAGAAGAGTAGTTGGAGGAAGTTTCCTCTAACTGGGAATAAACGAAAACTTGCCCTTGTTTCTAGAGTGCATATACAAATATCACTAGGCTATATTTTTCTTCATTTCTTCCGATCACATTTCTTATTGGTAAGTTATAAATTATGGACATTGTTTACATGCAAACTCAACTAAGATTTAAAAATGAGTGATGTCATGTATGTAATCCACCAAACAGAAACTAATTGGATGAATCCAACTCCCTCCAACTTGTTTCTAGGGATAGAAAGAAACATGGTCCACTATTCTCGTCCACACACAATGCCTATGCACGTATGGATTCTTGCAAAGTTTACTTATCAAAGGAATATTACTTTTATGGGACAGCTATACTTGGCCACTCGGATTTTTAGATAAGATAGAATCAGTAATTATTATTGGATTTCGTGTATCGCATACATTATCGTCCGAATTAGTATTGGTTGTGACTCGCTAAGAAATTAAATGAGAGAGAGAGTACGCAGCTGAGAAGATTCCTAGAGAGCATCAACTTGATTTTTTGTACATCTGAATAATCCGACCTGACCAGTACGAGATTCAATAAATTCAATAAAATAATGAGACAATCAAAGTGAAAACTATAAAGTCATCCAAATGACACCACCTAACTGTGCCATGACATCCCTTTACTTTAATGAGGTCACATTTTCCTTCACTCAAGATAAGAGAAACTATTCTTCTGATTTGTTAGACTATAAATATGAATGTCATCCACATTCATAATTAATTAAGTTTATATACGAGTGATGTTAATAATTTGTAAATCACAATTAAATGTATGGTCAAAGAAAGTTCCTGAAGTACGAGATTCAATAAATTGAACAAAATAAGGAAAATTTTCAATTAAGGGCCTAAAGTACCTTGAAGTAAAATTACGAATGACACTTGAGTATTATTTTCAATTTTCCCTACGTGAAAAAGCTAACATAGCCAACGGTCCCTCATTGCGGCTGCCGGAAAATATTTTTAAATATTTTTTAGTATTATATTTTATCATTTTTTTTTTACTTTTTTTTCTTTCTTTTTAAGGCCAGTGAGGGTCACCAATGACCTTTACTGATTGTAGCTGCCTCACCCTAGGTCACGAAGGCCTTTGCCCACTTTGAGCAGCCGCAAGCAACCCCGCCTAGAGCAAGTGAGGGCCGCTGCAGCCTTGCCAGTGGCTAGCAAGGCCTTGATGGCCTCATTTAGATCTAGCAACAAAGGCCTTAGGCAAGGCCTCAACGGCTCTCACCAGCTCTAGGTGGCATTGCCTACGACAGCCCAATGGTCGGCGAGGGCCCTTATGGCTTTGCCCAATGCTTTCGCGACCAAGGGCAAAGCAAAGTCATAGTCGACAAGGGTCACTAGTGACCCTCGCTGGCCACAAGGGAAAAAAAAAAAGCAAGATACAAATAAAAATAAAAATAAAAATAAAAAATTCCACATAGGACATTTTGCTGGAATTGGCACTTAAGTAATCAATTTTTCTTTGATGTGACACTCAAGTGAACGAATTTTTTTTTCTCCGATGTGACACTCAAAGTGAGCGAAAAAATGTTTAGCACTTAAGTGAGAGCCGTATGAAGGTATTAGCACTTGTACTGTACTTACCCTAGCAAAAGTGTAATAAGTTTAGATTTTTGGACAAATTTTCCCCTAAATCCATAAATATTGTTAAAGATGAATACAGAGTTTTAATAAAGGTATTGATGTGACGTCCTAAAATTCGAGCCCTTTGAGGGAGGAATGAACGTTAATTTTGCCTATGCATGATTGGTTGATCTTACTCAAAATTGATCACTCCTGAGATACTGACATTGAGAGGAAAGGCTAGTGAGGACAAAACTCGTGCGACTAAAAAACTTGACCTAGAAAAACGACTCGATCGTAAGACTTGCGTAAGGACGATCCTATAGTTTTATAAGCCGATTTTAAGGATGACTAGAAGTCGATTCACAGACAGAAATAATGAGACGATAGGTGATTCCATCTACTGTTATTGAACCCGCAAACAGTCCTATGTTAATCCTTGATAATCGTGTATTTTGAAATAAGGATCTATCATTCGCAATTTCATATTGTCAATGACGTCCATGTGTCGAGATGTCTTGAACGTGATTTGGCACAAGTCAATTATGTGTGAATCCTCAAGATTGCCTATCAGTTTAAGTAGTACTAAAATAGCATTTGGACGAAATTGACATGGCATGAGAATCCAAGATTGGATTTCGAATTTTTGGGAACGTCCGAGATGGACTTTTGGACGATGCTTCTGCGACGGTTAATAGTGCCGATTGAGCTAAGTAATTGTAAAAGGGATTTTCGGACTGAGGAAACGAGCCTACGAAGAAGTGGGCCGGGCAAGACCAGTGTGGGCCTCATGCCCAAGTGGGACAGCCACAGTGGTAGACTCGAGGCCCATTGGGCTAAACCAACCATTTATCCTCTTGAGCCCGTTGTCTAAATTTGAGCCGATTCAAACCTAACAAATTCTCAAGCCCATTCCTATTCATTTTCTAGCTCGTTTCTTAGGCCCACCCTTCATTTTTAGCTCAAGGGTAGTTTGAGAATTGTGCAAGGTGGAAATGACCATTTTGCCCTTGGATATTTTGAAGAAAAGACAAAAGAAGAGAGAGAAGATGATGTCATCTTACCTTGGGAGTTGGGGCATCAATTAATGCCCTTGATGAGGCCTTGACTTAAGCCTCACTTCACTCTCTCTCCTTCCCTTCATCCCCTCCAAAACCACACACCACTTTCTCCCTTGTTTCTCTTCCTTCCTCCTGTTTCAGTTTCTGACCTTCCTCCAAAAATTGAGTTGTTCATGGCCTTCCCATGTGAATCACATCCCATGCCACCCGCCATCGTGCTCAGGACATCAAAACCGTATGGAAAGCGGTAGCCGTTAGCTGATTAGAGCCGCTAGCCGACGAGTTGGCCAGTCAAAAGCCGACTATTGCTAAACCTCCTACAATAGCGAACAGTTCTGTCTTTTCCCCTGTTTTTCTCCCATTCCGATCAAACCACCGCCAATCCCAGCCATCAACAGTTCCCCCTTAACCTCCAGGTGCCACCAATCGCCGGTTAATCGCTCGCCAGAGCTCTGGCCAAACCGTTTTAATCCGGTCAGCCATTATTCTCCTCCTGCAATGTTGTTTTTTGGAGCTCAATGGGTGTACAGAGGTTGTTGCTATTGTGTTCAGCCTGGGACTACCTTGGAGTGTCAGGTTCGTCACCGCCACTACGTCCGTGTCGCTGGCTTGCTTAACGGGTGAGTGTAGCCCATAATCCCTAAGAGATAGTGCCTAAACTTGCTTAGGGTTGGATTAATTAGTATTAATGTTGGTTTATGAAGTTTAATTAAGTTGTATTATCCCTAAGATAAGTGGTTAGATAAATTGTTAAAATTAGTTTAGCTTAACTGTGCTTAATTGTGCTTAATTATGCTTAATTATGCTTAATTGTGTGTTATGTGTTAATTAAGCATATTTTTCCTTAATTACTTGATTAATTTGATTAATTGTTTTAATTAATGATTTATTTAATTTCTGAATTTATTATTTAAATTAAATTATGAAATTTCACTGTTAACGGGCACTATTCACAACACTATTCATCCGAAAGTGAAATTATGCATAATCTCATGTGCCTTGATCATATGAAGTGAATTGGATGTCGCATTGCATAAACATCCGCTTGAATCGTGTGATTTTCACAAAAGAAAGGGAAAATGATTTGTCCAAGGGACATCGGAAATGGACCGCCTCTATGAGAAAGAAAATGGTTTGTCCGAGGGATATCGGAAATGGACCGTTGTTATGAAAAAGGATTTTGAGGTTTTATATACAAGCATATGTGCATTGGTTAATGCTCAAAGATAATAAGTGGATTATGATGGTATGTTTGCGTGATCGCTAAGTTGAACCTGCCGCTCTGGCCGTAGTTCAGGGGATGATAGTCTAATTTATCGAAAGGAAGGACACGTAAGGTCATGGAAGGGCACGGTTGCACCTCTACGAAGAAAAGGCACCTCAGCGCCTCAAATGGCATGGTTGCGCCTCTGCGGAGGAAGGGCGCTATAGCACCATAGCACCTCAGCCTAAGTTGTACCCCTATGGAGCAGTAATAATCGGAACATGTGTAGATGCAAGAGTGTATGAGAATTATGGCATCATTGGTTTCAATTATGCATGAGATGATTACATCATTTATGGCACACATGCATCAATTGATAACGTGCAGGTTGTGACAATGGCTAGATGAAAAACTCACGTGTGATTGATGAACTGCATCATCTAACGGCCATGTGCATTGCATATATTGTGTTGATTTATAATGTGCAGGGTATGGCGTATCAGGTAAGGTTGCATGGGAATTGACTTTTGATTATTAGTTGACCCTGTCTTTTGTTTGATTGTTGACTGTTGGTTATGGGTTGTTGGGTTGAGTGAAGGGTGGTTTTGGAGAGATACCCCGAGTTGAGTTGGCGTATTAACTGGAGCTTAGAGGAAGAACTCGCTGAGATTTTATCTCACTAGTTATTGTATACCACTTTCAGGCCCTTAGAATAGCGTTGGAGAATCCTACCCCCGCTCCTCCAGTGATCAACCTGACGGAGCCTAAGTTTGATGGGTTCTAGTGATAGTGGTATTAAACCCAAGGGTTCATTGTGTATAGCTGGATTATCATAGCCTAGTTTCATTTTGGTTTGGCTTAGAGGATGGATCGGCCCCTTTTGTTGGGCTTGTAAATCAGAAAATTATCATTTGTTGGTTAATATAGTAAATTATATAAATGAGTAGTTGAGGTTTCTACTGTTTATCCCTCTATCCCTATTTGATTGTTTGATTATCTGTTTAGACTGAGGATGGTTCATATTTTGTTTGCGCATAATGAAAGATAAAATGAATAGTTGTTAATGAGTCCTGAAACATTGCTTTCTATCAACTAAGGTAAGGGGTTGTCGCGTGTTCGGGATTCGGGATGTAACAATTGACATATAGATAGGCCAAATATTTTTATGATAAATCGCATTTATTAGAAGTATTCATTCACAATCTCCTAGATTGTTCAACAAATTTGTATGATTTTTTAACGTTACCTGCACTAAACTCAAGTATCCACGCAGCTGGAATTTCTAAAAGTCTAATAATTTAAAGGAAACTTTTAGCTCATGCTTGAAACTTAATATTCCTTCTCATGTGAATGCTAATAAGATGACAAGTCGTTAAGCGCATGCGAGTGAAGGAGCTATGGAAAGCTGACGTGCTTACAAAAGAGAACTCACGAACGGGTGACAGGAGAGTAGGACATGTTGAACTCATTCGAGAATTCCTACCATTATACCATATCGAAGTTGAACAAGTAGCCACTTATTGTTAGTGTCTATTTGCATGTACTTAAAGAAAGTACGACCCTGTGTTTTACGTTTCCTCCGAAATTTTGAAAATAAAAAATTAATGATAAATAATTATGTTCGTCCATATCTATGTTTGAGAGGGACTAAAGAGTTTCGTGTTAAATGATAGTTAATTAGTGGAAGCCATGAGATTAAAAATTGAAAATTAATCATTCTACATAGATGTTAATAAGTTACTAAAGCACGACATGAGTTGTACTTTGAATCTAACCAATTAATAAACACAAAGTCATGTACCGTCACTTCACATTATATTATAGGGTTAATATCATGAAAGACCATAAATTTACATATGACAAATTTACTCAAAACTAATTTTTTATCCATCAAAACCTCAAATCGATGTACTTATGATAAATTTACCTCAAATTAATTTTTTTACCACAAAAAAACCTCAAACTAATATATGTGATATATTTATCCAAAAATAAGTTTTTGATCAAAAAATCCAAATTAGTACATTTGTGACAAATTTACTCTCTAGTAGCTTCTGTCAGATTGACACATGGTAATGTGGTATGGTAACGTGGCAAGTCCACGTGGAAAATCCATATCACGAAAAACCTCAAATTGATATATTTGTGCAAAATTAACAGTACTCTTGTGATAAATTTGAGATTTTTCATAACATTAACCATATGGATTTCCATGTAGACTTTCCATGTCATCATATCATATAATCATGTGTCATCCATGTCAACAAATTTAACGGTAAAATTTGACGGAAATTAATAGATGATAAATTTGTCACATGTATATCAATTTAGGATTTTTCGTGGTCAAAAAAATTATTTAAAGTAAATTTATCATAGGTGGATCGGTTTGAGGTTTATTTATAGTCAAAAAATTAATTTTAGATCAATTTATTATAAGTGTATTAATTTAATGATTTTCTTGATATTAACCATAGACATGGTCAGAAAATAAGAGGTGAAGTAAAAGGCACAAGAGCCACCAACCCTTCGGGGACCCCACCACTCTTCCTTGCCAGTCCCTAATTATGTATCTCGTATAAGTAAAAGAGACTAACGGTGAGCTTCCAACCGCATGCCTCGACCTCCCAATCGAAAGAGTTGCTTCTTTTACCAATTAAATAAAAAATCACAATATAAATTCAAGTAATGAGAATCTTCTGACAAAAGTAATGTTTGTTTGGTTGGCTCCTATAGTGGGGGAGTCA
This sequence comes from Corymbia maculata, assembly GCA_014182735.1. Lineage (NCBI taxonomy): Eukaryota > Viridiplantae > Streptophyta > Magnoliopsida > Myrtales > Myrtaceae > Corymbia > Corymbia maculata. Next base: position 21,890,438 of record CM024690.1, read on the forward strand.
CAGGCATCCCCCAACTCCCTTCCCTCTGAAAGTGTTAAACATAGATAAATCCGAAAATGAAACAAAATAAATACATAAATAAATATTAGAGCAAGAAAGAACATTTCATTCTCCCAGCTTGTGCTGGCTGGAGCGCCCGAGTTTTGTTAAAGTAATTACCATTCTTAGCAATCAAACAAAATTTTAAAGCCAATTTTTTTTTTTTTAAGTTGTCAAACTTCAAAAAGGCTTACGGGTCTGACTAAATCAGAATGTCACGCAGGAGCGAGGTTCTCCGAAGATACTTTGGGAATCCCAAAGGTCAAAGGCCAAATTCTTTAATCAATTTCGCTTTTCTCTCTCACCTATTTCTTTGAATTTGCTCTTAATGTTCTCCAAGCTCATTGTACTATCATTTCCTTTGTCTAAGTTCACTTTTTAGACTCCTTTTTTTTTTTTTCCTTGCAAAAAATGCAACATTTTCGAAAAAAATTTCAAGCAGTTATTTTCTAAGAAAATAATAATATTTTTTAGTAGTTGGTAAAGACATGAAAATGAATTGAAAAACATTTTCCGACATTTGCTAAGAAAAATCTCAATTGATTTTCTTAAATAAACATACACTATTCATGCAGATTTGCACATGGATAGCTAGTGAACTCGGCATATTCATTGGAGTGTCAAGCACTAACCTCCACCTCCCAAGAACTCGGTGCCCACGCCTAGCTCCCTCCCGTTATCTTTAGGGCTTTGTACCCTTGTGCCAAGTGTCCTATTGTGGATACGGAGGGTTGGCATATGTCATCGGAACTTTGGCCAAAGAGAAAGATGTATGGTTTAGAGCTGTATTGAATCAGTTTCTATTGGGCCAAGCCTAATGGGCCAGGTCATTCTAATTGAACTAGGTTAAATAGAATCTTTGTAATTTTTCATATTTAAAAGAATTCTTTTGGACATTAATCAGAAAAATTCAAGTATCAACAAATGAGTTACAAATTATGAACATCATTTATATGCAAACTAAACTAAGATTTAAATATGGGTGATCTCATGTATGTAATCCACCAAGTAGAAAACTAATTGGAGGAATCCAACTTCCTCCAACTAGTTTATAGAAATAGAAAGGAACATAATCCAATATCATCATCTAGGCGTTACCCTTATGCACTTTTGAATTCTTGCAAAGGTTATTTCTCAAAGAAATATTACTTTTGCGTGAGCCATATTTAGTCATCCGGACTTTTAGACAAGATATAACAAATTATTAGTATTGGATTTCTTTATCTCATATTTTATTGGGAATGATTTACCAAAAGATCATATGTATCTACCCTTCTAGAGGAAAGAGAGTCATGTTGAGTGGAGGTGAGCATGGTTCGAACTTGGAATCGAAGAATTGGATTAGTGAGATTCCAAGTTTTAGGATAGGTTCTAGGTTCCAAAAATTAGAGAACTTGTTTTAATAAATCGGTTCTAAGTTCCAGATAGGTGGAACTTTGAACATGGAATAAGGAATCTAGAACCTAAAACAAGATTTTGTGTTTTCTTGATCTATATTTTTGCGCGATACTACAGTATTTCTCCGATGATAAATGTATAATTTGAAACCACTAATTTGAACTTTCATTTTATGACCAAACTTTTATTTTGTTAATGTTTCGTATTTTTCATATGTCTAAACATATATATTCATTAGTAGATTATACTAGTAAGTGATGATCATTAAAGATAATGATTTATTGCAATCGTTCAATTAATAATACAAATAGAATCTAGGTATAACCTAAAATTGACCCTGGAACTTGTGATAGGGTAAGTTCTAGGTCCTAGAATATGCAGGATGGGTTATGGGTTCTACAAAATAAGGAACCTTTTCTAGTGAGTAGGTTTCAGGTTTCAAGTGGAAGTTATATAAAACCTAAAACCGCTTACTCTTAATGCTGAATCCATCATTGGCATGATTACATCACAATGGACTCACCATGACACTCTGTCTATCTCAATTTCATTCTTTGCTTTCTATCTCTTATGAGAAATTGTATCTAGGCTCACTCGATCTTAACTGGTATGCTTTTATGGTTGGTCTATTGCCCTAATAAAATCCATAGCAAGCACCAATCACAAAATAGCAAGGAAATATCAGAATTTATATGAATTTACATGTGTTCTGTATGATGCAGCTCTATAGTATGATAATCTCATGTGTGCAAGAAATTTTCAATTTTCCTCGTCGGTGCTCTTGTTCTTGCCCTCCTTTTCCATTTAAAATTGGGATATTCTCCAAAATTTAGAGAAAATTAATCGACTCGAGCCTAATGCCATGATATATTACATAAAATGCTTCTTTAGTAATATAATGAGATATGATCTGAAAATAAAATCTTGAGAGGTTTATTTTTTTTGAATTGTGGTTTCCTCACTCTCTCATTGAATAATTTTATTTTTTTTCAATTGGAATGACGGAAGCTCCCTCCAACCGATCTTCTAACTGGTGGGGTATAATATGCAGTGACATCACTCATCCAACCTAACTAAAAATAAATCTGGAGGATGTCTATATTCACAATTCACCAATTAGAAAATCGGTTCAAGGGATTTCCTCCACCCAGAAATAGAACAAAATATGGTCCTTATTTTGTTAAACACAGTATTTTTTTTTTTTTTTTTGGGTTGGGGGCGGGGGGGGATTTAAAGTTAAACATCGAAGTTGGATGTCACCAATTTAGGCCTTGCTATTTAGCTTTTTTTCTTTTTGTGTGTATATTAAATGTGAGTACATTTCGTGAAAACTCTAATTGATTAATGAGCTTTGGTTTGGTCGATTGGCTATTAGATTAGGGCCCAACATCATGTCTTTTCTTATGTGCTTCCCTGCCCTTACTTTAATACGTAGATACTTCGACCTTTCTTTTGAATATGTACTGGCAACAATTCGTTCTACCCATATGTTCATGACACGATATTAGTTAAGACATGAGTAATAGCTTTCGCGCATGCATTGGTTTAGGGAGTGGTGGGTGGTGATTACCAAACCATAGGTTTGTGAAAGCTTTTTGTGAAAAATCAAATAAATCACAGTTAATGATTTAAGAGGAAGTGACACCAAAATTTTATCTCACCCTCAATATTAGTTATTTGGTGAGGGGAGGAAAATGAGTAATATATAATGAAGCGGGTGAAGTGGGAGTTTTTAGAGGTATATTAACTATGTCCTTTGTTGTCTTGTTATTTGTGTAAGGGCAATTTAGGAAAGAAAAAAATGAAGCAAAAGACATTTTCGTCTTAAATATATAGATATAGGTAGATGTGATTAATGAATAGTATTTGAGAAAATGTTGGACAAAAGCATTTTACATTTTCATCCTACATAGTGTGCATGTATTAAATTGGAAGTGCATTATAATATGGGCAAACAAATTCGACAAATTGTTGCTCTAACATAAGCAATGTGACATCACCAACAAATCATGCACCAAAGCTATATTGAAATTTAATCACAATGTGTAACTTATGGAGAACAAAAAAAAAAAAAAACAATTGAATAGATGACTGCAAGTCTTTTAGGGAAAGCAGGTGGTTTTTTTTTTTTTTTTTTTGGGTGTAGGGTAGTTTTGAAAGAATAAAATGTGAGATGCAATGGTGTTTCAATTTAAAGCTCTGATTCTTTCCCGATAAAAGAATATTTCAAAAAGTACTTTTTTTTTAAATAATCATTTATATCGATTAAAATAATTAGTTAATGAAAGATATTCACTATTGATAACCTTGATTTAGAGAGCAGGGATCAAGTCCTTGGTTCTGGGTTCTAAGTTTGGGGCCCAACCTTGATGGACCCACTTTTGAGCACCGATACCAAAGTCTTGAGCTTAGCCTCAATTGATCTAAGCCAAGACATTAGGGTCTTGGTCTTGAGTGCTAGGGCCTAGGGCTTGGCCTTGATGGACCCAAGCCGGGGTATTGGGAACTTGGGCATAGCTTCTATAGACTCGAGCTGAGGTGCTAGGGAGGTGAGCATGGGTAGTGAGTTCTCAAGCTTGATTTTGGCGGATGCAAAAGCCAATGCTTGTGCTCATGCTTGGGAGCCGGGTACTTGAGTTTGACACCCCAATGCACGTGCTGGGTTTAATGGTTGTCCATATGTAAGTTATAAAAAAATTGAATAATATATGTTTATTTAGGAAAATCAAATGGGATCTTTCTTATCAAATGACTAAAAATATTTTCCTATTTATTTTCAGGTTTTAGTCAAATATTGAAAAATATTAGCATTTTTCTGGAAAATGACTTCTCAAATTTTTTTTTTAAGAAATGTCATATTTTTTTTGCAAATTAAATGGAGTCTAAGTCTAACTTAACACAAGAAAAATCTGCATGTAATCTTTTATTTATAGCAAACGCGCTGTGAAACATTTATCTTTCATTGGATTTAACCTGCGAAATATTTATCTTTTATTGTGTGAACCTTTAGCCCAGCCTTCAAACAAACAAAAACGAAAAAAAAGGAAAAAAGAAAAGCATCATTTGCCAAAACACTCATCCACACAAGTATGCTGTCGCATATTGAATTTTCGATTAACGAGAAAAAAACTTGCCTCGATTCTAGCTAGGATCGTCAAATTGATTACAAATCCACATTTTAATCCATATATATTTAACATGTCATAAATGGATCACCTAAAGTTTAAAGTATGGGTCATAATGGCTTTTAAAGTTAAAAGTTCAAAACAAATGGATTTCAATGGGTTTGTTATAAGCATGGTTTTACCCCATTTGATATAAGACTCAGTTTACTTTGGTCCTATTTTTCAGAAATACTTTGGTCCTTCTTCGCCAGTCTCTTCTTTCTCCCTCTTCAATTTCGTACTTCATTTGCTTTACTTCATTTGCTTTGCTTTCATCATCGTTAAGTTTTATTCAACCTCTGGTTCGGAACTTTAAACAATCGTGACAAATTGCACTTTTGGAAAAACCCAAACTTTGTTAGTGACTTCTCTTTCCAAAGGTATAGCCTTGGCTACTCTTTGTTTTTCTCGCGGAAACAGAATTGCTTCTTGTTGTTGAAAGGTCTGGGTTTAATTTTTTTTTCCTTTTTCTCCTTTAGAGCAAAAAATAGAATTAAAAAAAAAAACACATTCTTAAGTTGCACTAGGACCATTCTAAACATCGCTCCAAATCCCTACTTTTTGGTTCTTGTAGATACAAAATAAACATTGCGTTCTGCATTTTGGTCATCAATATACACTCGTAAAAGCTTAGGGGATTCACAATCATGGGCAAGCCCGGCTGTCAATGAGTTTTGATTTCCTGATACTATGTATATTTTGAAACAACGTTTAAGTGTTAATAGTTGTGCTTTTTTCGTTTGAAAATCCATATTTAGGTTAGATTTAGTTTCAAAAGCTGATCGCAAATTCAAGAAGAAGCTCCGGTATTATGCCAATAGCAACGTTTTTCCTTCCATTTGGGGGAACTCATTGAAATCGTTATGATAATTTAGATGTGGCATGAACTTGATATTTCGTCTTTGTGATAAATATGCATCGTGTTTTCTTGCTTAGTTTCCTATTGGGAGTGTGATTTTATGTGAAGTCTTTTCTTTTACTTTCATTCAGAGGTTAAAGATACAGTAGCTTCTTTGAGTACTAAAAGCTCTATTGGCCTAAGGTGCGTATATTTTGAAAATGATCAAAAAGAGATAAATTAATACGGATTGGTTTTGTTACAAGAGTAATTTGAGTTGGGCTTTTATCAAGCCCAATACATTATTATTTTCCGCCGAAAGCCCAATACATCTAAGATCTTTATATTTAACGAAAAAATAAAGCCTGAACGTGTTTGACGATTTATGAATTGGCTCAGTCGGATTTTCACCACCGCCTTTACGCCCCGGTTCATAACCTGACTCCTGAACTCCCTAGCTAACTTGACAAATTGTCCATAAAACTGCCCATTCTTTAAAGGCAACAATTCAATGAAAAATGTTGCTAAAAATGGATTCTAAATCAACCAATCCCTTTAACGGGTCTAATTCTAGCATTGCCCTTTCTTTCCTAAACTGGCAATAATTACTTAGTGAATGAAATACATACTTTACATGGATGTCAATCATTAAAAATTATGGATATGATGTGAATCCCATATAAAGTATGTAATTCACATTATATTAGTTACTCGGTCACCTGATTGTACTAGTAATAATAGTCCAATTTGATAAATCTGGCCCCAACAATGTGGCGGTGGCAAAATTGGAAGCACAAGCCTCATAGCCGTCATCCAGCGGAACATTGTTGCTAGTCAAGTGTTGATAATTCAACTAACGAGAAGAGTGGCGATGCATAAAGGATACTCTGCAACTCTTGGATTGCATTTATCCTCTTATCCCATCGAACTTCTAATGCCTTTTCATCATCGCTCAAAATTGTTCTCAAGTTTTCTCTTTCCATGTACTTATACACCAAAAAACAGTGCTGGACATGTAAACATAACCCATAAAATTTCACTTTATTGTGATAATCTATATTTGTTAAGGCTCAAATTTACCTTGGGAAAGGTATCAAATTAGCGATTTCACTATCTTCCTAAGATCACGAGATTTGCTTGACTGCATCTATGTGATACGGAACTAAGAATAAGTCCAATAATGCAAATCAACTAAATGCGTAATTGAATTACTGAGGGGGAGGGTTTTATTTCTTATACTAGTATCCATACTTGACCAAGAGATGCTAGGGCTCTTCACATTTTGATTATAAATATGGATGGTTGTTTTCTGTCTTTTATGCAATATATACTTTGCTAGTGTAATACCTGAAATTTTAAGACGAGTGGCACATTGACTTCATTTGAGATCTTACGCGGTTTTCATGATAGGCGCACGAATATATGATTGAATGAGATAGAAATTAATTTTGTTATACTCATAATGGAATAGTTATTGGTTTACTGTTCACGTGGATTCGACCATTGAAATGAATTTGCTAATTACACATTAAGTCAATGAACTAAGTGGTTATGTATCAAAAAAAAAAAAAAAAAACTGAAAAACCCGGATTAGCGAGCAGTGGACTGATTTGATATTTGTGGATACATGTTATTTAGGACATGAATATTGTTACCACACATTGGCCCCGACCTATTTTGCTCCAGGAGCGATGCCCTCAATCAAGGAATACAGAATCAGGAATTTCGTCCATAATTTTATCGAATCGGCAGTTTGGTCCATCGTTGTAACTGTATGAAAGACATGTTAGGTGTATGATTGTCCACTTCATAGGGTGATATCTCTTGTTAGAGATGAGCCACTGGCCTGTAGACATCGATTTTGATTTTATTTTTTGGGTTATTTTTTGGCCAGTAGACGTCGACTTTGCTAACCCACTTTTCTCATTTATTAGATGATATTTGCACATAATGCTCTGTACTCTCATCTGTGTGCATCGATGGGATTGTATAATTGCCATGCTTTAGTGAATTTATGGATAGTTTTATGAGCACTTAAGGTGAGAAACTATCTGGAGTCATCCAACGAGCCCTGGTGATAATAAAAAGGATGAAGCATAGTGGCCTGTGTGAGTTCTAATGGGAGATAATGACAAAGTTTTTCATGGAAACGTTCAATGCATCTATTTGAAAGTCTAAAATATAGCACATGCTATTGGGAGAAATGCTTGAAGGTCCTCAGAGAGAGGAATCCATTGTATGGTTATAGGGATGAGGAACTGAATGTGTCCAAGCAATGTAACTCCAACAAATAGCGAAAAGTGGGAAAAATTATCCAATTAGTCTGAAATTTATTGTATGAATGTTAGTTCAATGCTAAACTTTTCAATTTGCTAATTCAGTTCTAAACTATTATGTGAAATTCTAATATAATTCTTCCAACTAATTATTCCTAGAATGGTTGATGTGGTGGTCTAATTATTGCTGGCCATCTTACATGATACATGGTCTAGTTTATAATTTTCAGTGGTAATTGACTGGAAAGATTATATTGGAATTTCCATCAAATGTTAGGACTAAATTTACAAAATTGAAAAATTTATGACTGAATTGGTACTCATTCAATAAGTTTATGACTGATTGGACAATTTCCCCATCAAAAGTGTGATGGCCCAAGTGGTGGTGTGTAGGGAGGAGGGATGGCAATGCACCCATGCCTTGGTCCCTAGATGCGCACAGGAAGGAGCACGTCTTCTATCCCACATTGCTTAGAGAGGGAGTCTTGGACTAGCTTATGGGCATATGTGTTCTCTATTTGTACATACGCATTTTTAGGCAAAGCTCAAAGGAACAAAATCGTGACAACTCAGTAAGGTCCAAAGCGGATAGTATGTGTATAGTGGTGAACTTAGGATGTTACAGAGGCTATCATAGCCAACTCTTGACTGTGTGTAGGGTCACAGCGAGGACACTATGCTCAAAAGGGGTAGAAAGTGTGATAGCCCAAGCAGCAATACATGGGGGTGAAACTTAGAGGAACAAAACTATGAGGGCCCAATAGGGTCCAAAGTAGACAATATGTATACAATGGTGGATGCCCAATAGGGTCCAAAGTAGACAATATGTATACAATGATAGACCCAAGATGTTACAAAAAGTGTAGTTTAGTAAGATTGCTAGAAAAAACATAGATATTGCATAATTGATTCCCTTGGATGTTTGTAGACTATCGTAATTTCCTTTTAGGAAGAGTGCCAATTTGTGATAATACCTATAGAAAACTACTTAAGAAAGACCTGGGTATTTATGCTATGAGGCACAAGTTTGATTCTTCGATCAAAATGGAAAATGGTAAAACAATTAACACGCATGGATTAACAATTGCATAGAATGCTACTCAAAAATAGGGATGATTAGTTCTAGGGTGGATTATTTTCAACCCTTAAGTTTAGGATTGGATCGGACAGGGTTCGTTTCAAATTTTTGTAATCATGAACCAACCCACTTGGTCTTGGAACTAGATCAATCGATCGGGGCGATTCTAAGGTTGGTCCTAGAGCTAATGAATCTTCTTTTTTCTATGGTTTCTTTTGTTCCTTATAGTGAGAGTTTCCCCACATTTAAAAAAAAGAAATAAAGAAATAAAATGATTCATTTTTTTAAATAATTTTTTAATTCAATTTTTATAAAATAATAAAACTTGTTCACTATATTTGTATTGCATAAAAGTGTTTTAACAATATCTTTTTTAAATAATAAGAAATAAGCTTTTCTTAGATTAAGTTAGGGGTGTGCAAGATATATCGCCTAAATTAGAATTGACCGGATCGGTTGGTATGGTCCAGTTTTTGAAAGTGTCGGTCTGATTCCTGATTCCCAAAAGTAAAACTAATGTTTGAGAAGTCCAGTTCTCGGTTTTGAGAGAGAACTTAACCAAACTGACTACATATACATTTTTTTTTTATTTCTTCAAAAAATTAGTAAAATATTAACTAAATACTCTTTGTCCAATGGTACTACAAACTATGACACAATAATTCTTCACTCATTGTCACTTCCATCAATAATCTAAGATTTGTTACTCTCTATCATTATGCATAGCCACTTTTTAGTGGAAAAAATAAAATGGTAGGTTTCGTTGGACCGGACCAAAATTGATTGTCTGATTTGGTTCCGGGTCCCCTAAGACCAAATGTTTTGGGCCTTGCTCCCCCAATTTGGGAACCGGTCCTCCTGGTCCAGTTCCCCATTCCACCTTGAAATCAAACTTGATCAGGAATTGATCACTTTTAGATTGGGTTAAATATAAAATTGCTTTAGCAATACAAGTTGAGTTGGGTATATAGAAATGGATCAAAATGGATTAATATGAGTTTGACCATTTTTGACCTAATACGACCTAAATGTTTGATAGGTCTAATTGTTAGCCAAGACTTCCAAATGGGCCAACTTTTTCATTGCAACAAGTAAAAACCAGAAAAAAATGTTATCAGTGAGGATATTAACGATCAAAATTATTCCCTGACATTTATAAAATTTTCAGAGATATCAATTTCCCTATCTCTATAGGAATCGAGCCCGAAATATTATTCAAGAAATGTCATACGCTTAAACTCAGATTGCTTAATTTCTAAAGAGATTATGGGATTGGACTGACCAAATTAGTTTCCAACGAATCTAAATCTTTGAGAAGTACCTGTTATCCTAATTCTCAAGGAATTGGACTAGAGATTGCATTCTCGATCAGGTGAAAGAAGATAATAATTCCTCAAGTTTTGATGGAACGGTGATTGAGCTTGTGAGATTGTTGCTTGATAGGTGAACTGCAATAAGAGAAGCAAACCCCCCAATCTCTAAAGATGTAGATCTTATTCTGATTGTCATTTATGCTTGCATTTTAGTGGAGACATGGTTTACGATTGATTCGCGTTGATTTCCCCTTTGAATCTGCTCAGTTTGTGTTCTGTGGAGGGATGTGAGTCGCTGTCCAGTCTATGGACAAAAAGCCTCAAGCTTCACTCATCTAATCCATTTGGCGAGCCTCGGGCCAACCCTCATGGGCCCCCATGGGTCGAGGGTGTGAAGGACGTTTTGGATATTCGTTGGTGCCGTTTAGTGTGCAAAATGAAGCCCAAAGCCCGCAATCCAGACCGCATGTAAGTTTAGACAAATGGCTTTCGGTCTCATTTTGGCCTTACAAAGGTCCTTAAATGGTCCCAAGGCGTCTCCTCTATGTGTTTGCATGTTCTCATAAGAAATTCTATCTTTGCATCATGTTTAGGCTTGATTCTACGGTCGTAGCTCGTTTGTTGCTGCAGTGTGTATATTGGGTCTGTTGATTTTGCACAAAACTTTTTTTGGGGAAACATTTTTGGGGAAACATTTTTCTTATTTTCTGGCAGTTGGTTTGCTTAAAAAAATGAGTTAACGGAAAATATTTTGTTATCATTTTTTTAGTCAACAAAAAAGTCTTCCTACTAAACTTTCAATGAAAGAAAATGATTTTCTCTTTGAAAAAACTTAAAAATGTTTTTTCTAAAATATGATTAGTTATTGGAGTTTTGAACTGAAACTCTACTATTGGGTTTAGAAACCCCAATGTTGGTTCCTAAATTCAGGATGAGGTCTCTAGCAACTAGGCCCAAGTCCATTAAGGCTGGGCCTAGGAACTTGGTGCTCGAGCCTGGGCCTGGCACCCATGCTTGGATCCATTGAGGCCGAGGTCAAAACCCTTGGTGCTCGTGCCTGATGCCCCAATACCTAAGCTCAAGTCCATAAAGACTGTGATCTCATCTTTGACACTCAAGCTTTGGTCCTTGGCACTTAGGCTCGGGTTTCTAAACGCCATATATGGGTTCTTGGTGCTCATGCTTTGGTCTTTGGTTAATAAAACGTTCGTTATTATAAAAAAAAAAAATTTATTTGAATTTTTTCTTTCATTTTCATTTTGATTTTCTTTTTGCTTCTTCCTAAGCTGTTTCCTTGCCACATGCAAGCTCGAACATTGCTAATCTTAGGCAAGGCTCCACCTCGCCAAATCTAACAAGGTGAGGCTTGAACCTCATCAACCCGCTTACCCAAGGCTAAACTCTTCATTCAAGCTCATCATCATCCACATGGAACCCTACACTTCCTCCACCATTAACCTCATTCCAGCTCAAGTAGACGATCAACTCGCATAGCCTCAAACTTTTGGTGACTCACCAACCTTTGGTGAGGCTGGCAAGGCTTGGCTCGCCAAAACCTAAGGAGCTTGAGCCTACTAGCCTAGGACAAGCTCACCCCTTGCAAGCTAGCTAGGGACAAACTACCAAAAGGAAGGAGATCGGGATGGTGGCAATGAAGTAGAGGAGTGTTGGAGAAGAAAAAAGAAAAGAAAATGAAAGAAGAGAAAAAATAAAAAATAAAAAAATTTAAATTTTTGAATTTTTTAGTAATCATCTTTGGGAAAATCAAATCAAGTTCTCCACAAAAACAACAGAAAAATTTTTTCTAATTGACTTTTAGATTTCAGCCAAATACTAGCAAATAAAATCATTTTCTTGGAAAATGTTTGGAAAATGACTTCCTAGATAACATTTTCCAAAAATGGTATATTTTTTGCAAAACAAAAAGTCCCTTTATTTAGTGTAGGTCTTAAGTTATTCATGAAGGAAAATGAAAGGGATATATAAAGATGAAAATCAAAAGTGCATTTAGATAAAATTTGCATCCTAAAACTTAGTTAAATTCAAGCTTAATTTCATTCTATTGTTTAAAATCTCATTGTTATCATCTAGCTTAGGAATATGCATTCGTTAGAAGACTAGGTTAGTTACACAATTAAATGAATACATAGCTCATTTGGGTCCTGTCACCGAGCTTAACGACCAAGCCATGCTCAGTTTTGCCTGATATGGTTCGAGTTCTTTCCTTTACCGCACTTTATTTGCTTTGATATTGTTAGATTCTGTATGATTGTCTAAACGACGCACGATTACTTGTCTTGCATATCTCAAGGGATAAAAGAGATACCTTTAATCGACTTGTAATGATTTGTGGCAACTCCTAAAAATAAAACCAATTGTTGACATTAAGAAGAAATTCAAGTTGTAATTGGTAGAGTTTGGGAAAATCCGTACTAGGAAAATGTCTACCTAGTAAGAGAATTATTTGCGCTTGCCTGGCCATCTATTAAACCCATATGGGTCGGGAGGATCGTGACAACCTTTCCTTTAGTTTTGTTGACAAATTTTCTTGGGGCATTTGTCATGACCACTAAAAGTAGTAAAAACACATGAGGCTATTTTGACAGTTGAAAATGCATGTTTCCAGAAAGCGACCTACTTCAGATAAAAATGTGTACATTTTGAAAAAACAATTAATGACCCTTTTTTTGGTCGCTAATTAATGACCCTTAACAAGTATTCAGGACACTTTTTAACATTTTACGTATTATATGTTCAACAACTTCTGACTAATTAAGTAATCCTCATCAATTGACTTTGGAAAGCTTTTGCATAAATGAGTTTTGTGCATACACTAGGAAAGTTAGTAAAAAAGTTTTGAAAATTAAAGGAGTGTTGATAGGCTGTAATTATGGGCATCATCAAAATTTATATCTAGTTAACTTGTGTTTGGATGACAGTCATAACTTGTAACCCGTCAATCATAAAAATGATTGTAAAAATTTTCCTCTAATCATAGATGGAAACAAACATAACTAATTGTGGATAAGCTTACAAGCACATCGTTGTTATGGTCGCAAGGAATAATGACGTCAAGCTCTCCAACTAGTTTTTAATTTGTAATGTCATTCCAGACTTGGCATGTGTATTCAACATTGAATTTCTCAAATTTCAATAAGGTTTCTCACTCTCCATTTTCACATTTCATTACATATTTCAATTAGTTTCTGGAGTCATTATCATCCTTGCTATTCTCCACACGGTATAAGTTTTATTGATTTAATGCCCCTAGTCAAAGCTTTTTTATTTTTATTTTATTTTGGCAAACCCTCGTTAGCTTATTAAAATAGTATAGGAATCTAACAGTTCATAATAAAAGTTCAGAAATTACATTACACATTGTACAAAAGACAATGGACCTAATTGAATCACTAAAAGCTCGGCAATGGCATTGCAGATTAGACACACTGCACAAAATTCAGAGATAGTCGTGTCATTATCACTTTTTCCATGGAAACTACATTGAAATATATCGATCTGATGCATTGCGCAAATTGTTTCCTTATTGCAATGCAACAAGCTGGAAGGTAATAGTGAAATGAGACGACAGGCAGAAGCCAAAGTTCAACCACCGACGCGCAGCATTCCAATATTGTTCAAGGTAAGTAGGCTCTGCAGTGATAAAAATTCACATGGTGGGATATGTAAGAAATAAGAAGATAATCAAACTTGTCAAGTAAGATTGGCTATTATAATTCTGACTAGCCCGCAAAGAGGAGCAACTTTTCTTAGCAAAGGTGTTAATTTTTAGCTAGCAACTTACAGACCAAACATACAAACAGTGCACATGAAAGCTAACTTCAAAACTTACAATCCCCTTGCGATCCTTGAAATTTCCTGCCATTGAGATCACGAAGTTGCTCCAAGCTGACCGCAGGGAATGGCATCTCTAGCGGTACTTGAGCACGGAGCTCCCGGGAAACTTGTCTCATGCTCGGTCGAAGCCGAGCATCGGCTTGCAAACATGTGAATGCTAGCCTTGCAATAGAGACCACATCTTCGGCATCTCGAGTTCGAACTCTAGAAGGGAGAGACGTTGATCTAGCACATCCTTCAACAATGCCGGTGACTCAATTTTGGTCAATGATGAATATTCCCAAGAGACAATATCTCCCGGATGCTTTCCCATTAGTGTCTCTAATGCAATGACTCCAAAGCTATACACGTCAGATTTTTCAGTTGGAATTGTTGAATAAGCTAGCTCTGCAAGTGAAGAATTCAAAATGTGTTCATAATCTCATCTTCATGTGATGGGTATAGGTAAAAAATTATGTGTAGATATTAATATGTTATTTCAATTACACAAACTTAGTATCCTTCAACTACCCAGATCATTTATAATGACTTTCTTGATCCTAAATGTCATTGGAAAAAAAATCCTAAAGGATATAAGTACCTGGAGCAATGTAACCAATAGAGCCAGCCACTGTAGTCCAGCTTGATGAATCTGGCCTCAATAGTCTTGCGGTACCAAAATCTGAAACCCGAGCCTCATAATCAGCATCTAACAGAACATTGTTAGTGGTTAGGTCTCGATGTATCCATGGAGGAAAACAATCGTGATGCATATAGGACAATGCATTCGCCACCCCTTGAACCACGTTTAACCCTTTTGTCCCAGGCAAACTCTGATGCTTTCTCATCATCATTCAGAATTGCTCTCAAGCTTCCCCTTTCTATGTATTCATACACCATAAAAGAATGTTGTGTGTGAGAGCAAAACCCATAAAGTTTGACGATGTTGCGATGGCGGATTTCTGATAAGGCTTGAATCTCCCTCTCGAAAGATAAGAAGTCAAGGACCTCCTCTTCAAGGGACGAAGAAATCTTCTTGACAGCAACAATTTGACCTGTTGGTAGTTTAGCTTTATAAACAATGCCGTATGCTCCTTCTCCCACATAGAATTTGGAGTCAAATCCTTCTGTGACCTCTAGAATTTGCTTGTAGAAAGCTTTGCCATCAAAATTCAAAATGCGCAAAAAGTCTAAATCATTCAATCGTGCAATGTTCTCTCTCTTGATATTCTTTCCTCGACAACATACAAAGATGAAGAGAAGGATCACGATGGAAGCAAGAAGCAAGAATCCCAAGAACAAGAGCATATGGATAGATGTAGCTCGATGTCCACCATCTCCATTACCTTTCTTGCTCATAGGAGGAGAGTCACATTTCTGTAAACCAACAACATTCCCACAGAGTCTCTTGTTGTGCTCAATTGCCTGAAATGGAGCCTCATTAAAAGCTTTGACGTTTGGGAGAGGACCTTCAAGGTTATTGGAGGACACATCAACAATAGTTAATGCTAACATATCATCAAAAGTCTGTGGGATCGAACCAAATAATCTATTGTGGGAGACATTCATGGTTTCAAGGACACTAAGCTTTCCTAGTTCTTGTGGTATTCTTCCGGTCAATTGATTTTGACTCAAATCAAGAAATTCTAGGAATCGCATGTTGCCCATCTCAGAAGGAATGCTTCCCTCCAAATTATTTTTGCTCAAGTTCAAGCTCAACAAGCTCATGCATTGACTGAGTTGCGCTGGGATCAATCCCCCAAAATTGTTTGATGCTAGGTTGAGATATTGCAGTTTGGATAAAAATCCTATTTTATTAGGAATATCACCTGTGATCCAATTATTGTTCAAGAAGAGATTTACCAAAAACTGCAAGTTTGCCAACTCTCTTGGAATCACTCCACTCAAATTATTGGAAGACAAGTCCAATTTTTGTAATTGAGTCATCTTTCCAAATATGGAGGGTATCTTGCCAGAAATGCTGTTGTTGGATATTATTAAACTTGTCAAATTATGACAACTCTCCCATTTCCACGAAAGCTCACCGTACAAATAATTGTGGCTCAAGTCCACGAGCTCCAGCTGTGGATATATCCCAAAAGCTTCTGAAATATTTCCCGTAAGTTGGTTTCTATCAAGCCTCACTCTTATTAATGCACTACAATTCCTTAAGCTTTTTGGAATGAGCCCCCTGAAATGATTGTTTGTGACACTGAAATTCTGCAATAGTTTCCCTCGGCATATATCATCTGGCAATTGCCCTTCGAGTTTATTGTAAGATAAATCAAACGCTTTCAAATGAGTAATTTGATTAACTTCAGGAGGCAAGAAACCAGAAAAGTTATTGTAGCTGAGGTGTAATATGGTCAAATTGGTTAGGCTTCCAATTGATGAAGGGATTGAACCATTGAAACTGTTATTGGACAAATCTAATATGCTAAGAGACATCAATTTCCCAATCTCTATAGGAATTGGGCCTGAAAGATGATTCGAGTAAATTTGAAAGAGATTTAGATTACTCAAATTCTGGATAGATGATGGAATAGGACCAACCAAATTATTTACAGCTAAATCTAAATTAGTAAGAAAAGTGAGTTTCCCTATTTCTAAAGGTATGAATCCAGAAAGTCCATTTCCCCACAAATAAACAACCTCCAAATTCCTCAATTCACCTATCTCTCGTGGAATGGGACCAACAAGATTGTTTTTTGAAATGCTCAATTTCGTTAAGTTGCCTAAATTTCTAAGAGAAGTAGGGATTGAACCAACCAAATTATTTTCAGCCAATTGCAATTCTTTGAGAGATATCAAATTTCCTAGTTCTTGAGGAATCAGGCTGGAAATTTCATTTTTGCAAAGGTTAAGAATTGATAAACGTGTCAAGTTTGCAATAGAAGGAGGGATTGAGCCGTTGAGATTGTTACTCGATAGGAAAAGTTCAGTAAGAGAAGTCAATCCCCCAAATTCGAAAGGTATGGGCCCTGAAAGTTTGTTTTCCCACAAATGAAGATTCTCCAAACTCCTCAAGTCACCTATGTTGATAGGGATGGGTCCACTTAGATTATTATTACATAGGTATAAAATGCGAAGATTTTTTAATTTGCCAGTACTTGGAGGAATGTTCCCATCAAGTTGATTGTAACATAAATTAAGATAGTTGAGCTTAGAGAGGTTACCGATACTCGAGGGAATAGAACCATAGATCCAATTGTTGCTAACATCAAGACTGAGCAAATTGGTTAAGTGCGAGAAGTCAAGGCCATCTAAAGTTCCTCTCAGACCAAGATAGGAAAGATTGAGATGGGTAATGGATCCATAGTCATCGCAAGTGACTCCCACAAAGTTGCAAGAATCATTACCGCACCATGAAGACAGGAGGGATTGACTATGGTCTCCGAGGCTTGATTTCCATGTTAGGAGAGCCTCTGTTTGTTTCTCAACGTTGGCAGCAGCAGTGAAAGTTGGGGTCAAAGAAGCAAAGCTGACAAAGAACCAGAAGAAGAATAAGAAGAATGCGGCTCCTGAAGGAGGCAGGTGACATTTGAATGGAGACTTGTCAAAGATAGAGGTAGAACCCATGATTTGGTTGTGATTAATGTTGTTGAGACTTGAGATACTTATAGGCAGTGCCTGGTCCGTGGATGTCTCAACTCTAGTGGACAGATTTCTGTGTTTTCTTTTTTGTCTACATTTTCCCCGAAATGAGGAAGTGGAATGGACGAATTATTTTACAAAATAAGCAAAAGTGGGAACGAAACACCTAACGAAATATGTATTGGCTGAAAAACACAAAGTGTGGTCAAAAGCTAATCCACTACCACTATAAGAAGGCAAAAGAAAATAAAACTTTTATCTTACACTCGTCCAACTGAACAGTGCTTCTTGGGGCGAATCCACCTTTTTTTTTCCCAATCCCAACCTCCCATTCAACCTCCACGTCCCTTTAAGAACTTTCCTGCCGTTGGCATCTACTTTCTCGATTGGCCCAAAGAAACTTTTGTGATTGCCCAGTTTTGCTCCACATGAAATCAAGCCTTCCCCCATTTCCAAAAAGAGAAAAAGGAAATACTCAAAATACGACCGCTCAAGGAGGAGAACATTCGGTGACAGCTTACGTTAATAAATTTAGCGGCCCCTTATGATAAACGATCATCTTTCCCTTAAAATTCTTCTCATGCAATTATTACAGAAGGCCTCATGAGGAGAGCCATTTTCCTCGATGCATCCCCAACTAGCTTTCGTAACCGCCTACTCGTTCCATAGGGTCAAGCCCCGACAAAAGTACACTCAAATATGACAACTCGAGCTGGACACCGTTGGTTGGTAGGCCGCACTGATGAATCAAGCTACTATAGCCCCTATTATGTGATATGGGCTATCACAAACTTTGTACTTGCTCCTTGTATTGCATGACCCTTATAACTTTTTTGGTAACCAGCTATATAGTAATTATTTTAATTATTTTAATTCACCAAAACAGAAAAGAAGTAAAAATTCATTTGCTAACATTTTTGTTCTAAGAATAAATTTGGAATAGAATTAAGAAATAGAAAAAAATTACTTCTTTCTTCCTAAGTACAATTTCAGAATCAAACCCATATCATTTCTTTTTTCTTCCTCTTTTCTTTTCTTATTTTTCTTTACTTTCCTTTTCTCTTCCTCCTCTTCTTCTTCTAGCCGATCATCGGCCATGGCGATGGCCAGTGATCGGCTAGATCTAGCCGGTCACCTTGGCCATCGCCATGGCTAATGACTAGCTGAGGAAGAAAAATAGGAGAAGAAAAAAGAAAAAAAAGAAAATCATAATAAATTTATTAACAAATTAAAAGATATTTTTAGATACAAAAATGCATTTCTATTCTGAGAATAGAATTTGTGTAATTACCAAATACATTGGAATGCTTAAAACCTCATTAAGCGAACAAAATAAGAAAAAACTATTTTCAAACAAAAATTGTTTTCGAGAACAGAATGGTTACTAAACACACATTTAGTTCCTACCCTTTGAGCTAGTGCATTGCTTTGGTACCTTATGGTTAGCTTACGTGACTTCATAGTTTAATGAAGTGCCTGTATTTTGTACAATTTTTATAAAAGTGTGGTTTAAAGAGTAGTCAAAGTTTAATTCTCTACTGATTGACTGCTTTCATGGTCGTCAAAATTTATCTGCAAGAGTTCATATTTACCTATATAATAGATCAAAACCAGAAAAGCAGTTCAAAATATTTTTTGGCATGAATCTTTAGTCGATAAAGGAGAATCCTTCAAGACTATAAAGGTGGCAATGGTAGAATTGATTTCCAACGGCAGATTTTGTGCGCAAAACTTTGAAAATGACTGTAAGTAGTTCTCCGCCTCGTCTAGTATTTTGGAAAAATTATCATGATCATGCACTTGTCATAACATAAATTTAAATTGACATTTAAATTATGTTTTTCTGCATAATTATGTTTTAGATGGGTTGCTATTATTTTGTTTAGAAAATATGTACTTAAGTTTTATATTTTCCATGTATAAACTTATTATTCATTTCATAAGAAAACTGCAGATTAAATTTGTCTATATCGGCATATTTAGTTTTGCAAAGTTTTGCATGTTGTAAACTAGTATTGACACCTAGAGAGGGAGTGAATAGGTGTAGTAGAACTTTATGCGCAAGTAATAACAATCTTTTGCAATCTACAAACTGAAATTAAATAGAGAGAGTAGAGAAGATTACAAACACAGTTTATAGTGGTTCGACTTTTGACAAGCTTACGTCCACTCTTCAGGCGATCAACCAATAGGCTCGATTTCACTATATGATCAAAGGTGATTACATACTCTTGAGTGTTAGCATTCAGTGATGATGAGTCTCACAGAGTCACTCTTCTTGGTAATTCACTAGGATCACTCAATTACGCACTTTATCAAACAACTAATGAAGAATTGAATCAGCCTTGGAATATACATCATATCCTTATATAATCTCCAAGCTACACTCAACCATTAGCTCTTTCCTTGAGAGTTTCGTCTTCCCTTTCCTGGACAGACTTTATAAAGCAAGTCTTTTTGATCGTTAAAAGTAGATTGGATCCCCTTAGATTCTGTTCGCCTATACAATCAGAATCTGGGTTTCCATAAGTGTTCCATTGTTCTTTGAAAGTTGTCCGTTGATTGATCCTACCAATCAGTTTGATACAACAGAATCAATATAAATAAAGTAAGTGAAATATTTGACCGTTGGTGATCTTATCCTGTAATTTCATTATGAGTCTGACAGACTTATGTTCTGAGTCTTCTTAAGTTTTCCGTCTAGTACGGACAGACTCAGAATCTGCCAGACTGAAGTTCTGCATCTGGTACGTCCAGACTTAGAGGTTTTCTATGTCTGCTTCATCCAGACTCATAAGCTTCCTATGCTTCTCCGTCTATTTCATCCAGACTCAGAAGCTTTCCATCATTTGTATAGCAGTTTGTGCATCTTTCACCAAGTTACTCAATAAACACGTTAGTAACCTTTAATTTATTTTGTCATCTTCAAAATATCATAAGAGATTTTCTTAACAATCTCCCCCTTTTTGATGATGACAAAACAATCTCTGAATATGCAATTATGCTTTTAAATATATTGATAAATCAAAGCATTATAAGCACATAATGCAATCTCCAAAATTTTATATATTCAATGAATGTCATTCAAAATAGGAGATTATAAAATAGAAGATAGTTGATAAATTGAGCAAAATAATCTATGGAAATAATTACAGCTCAATATTATGCACTAAATAATATAAACCAATTAGCACATATGCATATAGATATTCTCTCCCCCTTTTTGTCATAATCAAAAGGCGATGATAATGAAAAAGGGTGTCACGTGAACAATAAATTCACATAATATCTTTAAATATGTATGAGGCATGAAATACAAACATTAAAGATAACATGTTGATACAAACATAAAGAATATTCAATATAACTCATATATATATCAACAAAAATCTGCCAAGGAAAGAAATTGATGATATACTTACCAAATTATGTAGAACGCAATTTACATTTTCTTTCCATATTAATCAAGATCAAGATCAATTCAAAAAATCTGTCATACTTGATCAATGCTCCCCCTCAATTTGTTGCCTTTTTCGAAATGATCACGATTCTCCCGATTTCTTTTTATATTCACTTTCTCCCCCTGTCCTCATGACAGTATTTGCAATAATACTTATTGCGGCTTGTGCACATTGAATAGAATATTGTCCATTTATTTCCTTTGTAGTAGCAACATTTGCAGCATTCATTTGCTTTTGAAGTTTGAGGTAGAAGTTTGTTTTCTTCAATCAAGCTTGCCTCAAATTTAATCTGCATAAACTTAACAAAATTTCTGCACAAATGCATTGTTATAATATTTCACGTAATATATAATGCCATTTCTTGCAAAATAAATTGAATAACATATATGACAATATAAAAAATTTCAATTCAAAGCTATTCAACCTTACATATGACACATTAGTAGCCTGCTCAATAATTTCTGAAAATTTTGTGCAATGGATAGAATTTTTGAGCCTTAAAAAAATCTCCATAATTTTGGATTAAGCTTTCTCAACCTCATATGGAAATATATTTTGCCACCTGTAAATCCTTGTAAAATAGATAATAATCTTTGCAAAAAAAAAAAATCACGTGCATACCTTCTTTCAATTTGCGGGTCAAACTTACCTGATATAAAATATCTTCTAAGATTATAGCAAGTGAATCCTAAAATATAACAATATCTTTCAAGATTAAAGGGATTTCCCTAAGCATAAATTTTTAAAAGATATTATTGATGCAATATGTAAAATGAAAATAGATATTTTTCTCACGTGCCAAATCAAGTAAAAAAAATATGCAATATCTGACAAGATTTTTTTGCAATATAATTCACACGTGAGTCATCAAAATCATCTTGAACCATAAAAATTTGTGTATAAATTTGGAAGGCAGGATGATAAAGATGGAATATTTTATTTCCTTACCCAAGGTATATATTTAAAATATACCATTGATTTAGAAAAAGATCTCGTCAATTTTCGCTTGAGATATCCTTCTGATTGCTCAATAATTTGCATAGATTTTTGCAATCATTCTTCTTTTGTAAAATTTCCTACAGTAATATCTTTTTCTTTTGGTATCTATGAATTTGGATCCTTCTTTCACGTTAGAGCACAAATAGGAAATTTTCATAAAAACTCAACGATGCTTTGCTATCTTGTATAATATCTTATAAGACAAATTTTTTTCTTTGCAAAAATATAATAGAATAAGAGAGCATAAAATCCAATCATAATTATCTCTAAGCAGGATATCAAATCAATCACACGAATCAAATTCCAACTCACGAAACTACCAAAAATATAGCACATGATTCTTCCTTCAATATAATCAATTATAGAATATAATCATTATAAAATCTGAATCAATCGAGGCATAAAAATGATATATTGAATATCAAGTATAATGAAAATATTTAAAACATGCATGCAAAACAAATTAAAAATATATATTTCTTACCAAATTCTCTTTCTCATTTGCCTGCAATTAAAACGCATACTCAAGTTTTCTTTGGTACCCATATTTTCTTGGGTCCATTTAGGTTAGTGGTATATGCTTTGTCTATTCATTTCTTCTGAACAGGTCTCCAGACTTTAGGACATTTGTTTTCAAAATGTTCTCTTTCTCCACAGTTAGAACATTTGAGATTGTTTCTACCAATAGGTCTTACAAAATTGTTTTTGAAATGATCTCTATAAGCTTGTCGAGGAGGTCTTTGTCTTATTATTTCCTTGACTTTAGGAAAATCAATGAGGGAATCATTTTCCTTATAAAAACCAAGTCCAGACTTAGAGGCTTTCTACATCTGCTTCATCCAAACTCAGAAGTTTCATGTGCTTCTCCGTCTACTTCATCCAGACTCAGAAGCTTTCCATCATTTGCATAGCGGTTTGTGCATCTTTAACCAAGTTACTCAATAAACACGTTAGTAATCTTTAATTTATTTTGTCATCTTCAAAACATCATAAGGGATTTTCTTAACACTGCAAAGTTCTTCCTTTGCATTTTTTACGGCAATTCTCTACCTTTAGATATTTGACACCAAAAAAAGGGGTCAAACATCGGTAGTCAAGTTGATAAGGATTTGCTAGACCAATGATTAAAGCAAAAATATGAAGAGTTGGCGATTAGTCGGTAAAATGCACTCCATCAATAAGATGGTACCTAGCTCTAATCGACAAAAATTGTGCGTAGGTAAGTGTTGGAAGCTGTTGGTTGACAAACCAAGGGGGTCGACAACACCCAATGTAACAATCAAGGAATTGGGAGTGAGATAACTGTCAAGTCGTGAAATCAATTATATTGGATGCGATAATTGTGGGTACAACTAGCGATGGTAGCCGCAAAGGAGTAGAAGTGATGCAACCGTCGCAATGGTGATCAGAATCTCAAATGCAACTGTTGAAGAGATAATAGTTAGAGAAGTCTAGATGACAACAACTAGGTAGTGGAATTGATAATTTCGGGGATTGTAAATAAGTAGCAATTGTGGTGGCCATGTGTAGCTTGTGAAGTTTTCTTAGTAATTGTTGTAAATTGCAAGTAGTATGTATAAATACTTGAATTTTAGTTTGTAGAAGGGACTGCTAATCAACCAAAGAACATTAGTTATTCAATTTTACTTCTAGTTTATCTTTACATTCCAATACCTTTTACATGGTTGACGATGATTATTCCCACAAGTCTCGGTAGCTTTAATTTCTTGTTGTTTACGTTTCCTAAATAAGAATTAAGAAAGGAACCTTTGAAGGCCTTTGTCAATTCACAACGATCTATATTTCAAAAGGAAGTTCATTGACACTTTTTGATGAAACATATATTGGAGACTGAATAGCAATTCACATCAAATGAAATAGGGGCTCGTTTACAAACTTCATTTAAATCAGTCCAATAGATAGCCTGGCATGCAAGATGAGCTAGAATTCAGAGGCAAGGAACCTAAACTCATTTGATTTTTTGGGGACCGATCCCACATCAGTCTAGCCTCTTAGAATGCCAACTACTCTTTCCCTTGCCTTTACATCGGGCAAAGATTGCTAGTCATCTGGAAATTTTGGTTGGCATGTCCAAGATTATAAGAGTTAGCTATAAGTCCAAGATTGTGGGATTGGCTTCAATTCCAAGATTGAGTGATTGAGCACAATTCCAGTATCGTGGGAAATGGATATGATTCCAGAATTGTGGGACTTAGCTGAAGTTTGGACAAAGTAGATTGCCATTCCGAGGATTGTGGAAGTTTAGCTGAACTCTCGAGTTTGATTTCAAGGCGAGGCTGGCCATAATAGATAAGACTATAAGGATTAAGGTCTAACCGGAGATTTGAGATTTGGATGAGATGAGAGGGCAATGCGATCGTGCGATTAAAAGAGCAGAAAGAGAGGGATAAAGATTGAGAAACAGAAGCCAAGTGGGAGTTTGGAAACTACAGGACACGGCATTGGAGATGAAAAGACCGAGAGCAATTCGGTCAACATTGATAGAAAATATAAGGCAAGCACACAAGTGATTGGGCTACAAATAAAAAAAGAAGAGGAGAGAGCAGCAATGTGGAAACCTAAAAGAAAAATACAGGAGGACATTCGGTGGAGGAGATAAGAGACAACGACCGAGAGATGATGGGGATGGTTTGCAGAAAAGTTGAAGCAACAAGCACGGTCAAAGGGAATTTCACTCGGCCAGAATTTAAAAACCAAGTTGAGCCCAGAGGAAAAATGGAAAAAGCACGGTGATCTTGGGGGGACTCGGCCAGTTTTTGGGAGAAAAAAAGAAGGTGAATTTGAGTGAAAAAAGAAGAAGTCGAGAGTGGGAACCAAATTGGTTCCCAATTTTTAGGATCGAGAACCAGTCACTTAGCAAAATAAATTTTAGGAAATTTTTAAAAAATAGAATTGTTATTATTTTAAGGTTTATTACTATTGTTAAGAAATTAAAAAATATATTTAAAAAAAGTCGGTCTGGTTCCCCCGAAACTGGGAACTAGACTGAAAATCACCAATTTCATTTTTGTGGAATCGGGAACCGGACCAAATTGGCTAGTCTGATTTGGGTGGTTCTCGGTTCGGCCAATCCAATATGCTTACCCCTAGTTTTTACAATAGATGGGTAATTTTTCAAGTTTCACCAATAAAAAAGGGTATTTGTATAAGAAGTCAAGATAAGTAACTTTCTAGTGCACTTAGTAAATCATCAAATATAGCAGTAACTGTCGCACTACTTTGTGTTAGTAATTTCTTCAATTGTTCATTAATAGCTACTTTTCTATAATACATGACAGTCGGTTATGGAAGTCAAAGGTTGGCGAATCCAATCAACTTGGTAAATCACCAAATGTATTAATAACTACCAAGCAAATTTCATTTGATCTATCCGACAAAAAAAAAAAACTAATTTGATCTTTTCCCTTCAAGTTTTTAGTGAGATTCCATTACTATCGTAAATATGCTGTTCACCTATGGACGTATGCTGGTGAATCTGTAATCAGTGAGTTTCCCACTTTCCTGTGGTAAATGAAAACTTTTAGTCTATGCATACCGTCCACATGGTAATTCTCCTAAAAGCCAAATTGAACCATGAAAAAACGGTTTGATGTGGTTTTGTGAACCATCTTTTTCTTCTTCTTCTTTTTTCTCAAAAAGTACTCGTAAACTCAATCTAATTAAAAACTGTTTAAAATGTTTCGGTTCAACGAATAAGTAATTTTTTGCTCTCCCCCGCGCCCGCCCCCGGGGGGCCGGGGTTATATGGTGCATTCGTGTACGAAATGCCTTCGTATCCACTTGTACTTCGCCTCCTACACTGTTGCCGTCCGTAGATTATTACTATGATTCGGGCTAAGAAGGAGACTTAAATGACACGCAACACTCCAAAATGCATCGATCTCCATTAAGGCTTCATTGGTAATTCATCTACAAGTATTTATTGATAATATGGCTCATGTTTGAGACAAAAAGGAAATTTTCCTAATTTGAATAGGTTTCCTAATTGAAATAGATTTTCTAAAAAGGGATTTCCTATATTAGATTTAAGTCTTCCATATAAGAAACATCTTCATTGTGAAGAGCATCCAAGAGAGCTAGTACTCGTGAATTACATCCCGAGTGTTTAAAGTCAAAAAAATCTTGTGATAAGATTTTGCATAATTCCTTTTTGAGATTGAATGGCTATTGCGTTTGGAATTGTAAGGCTAAACATTGTGTGAGTTTTTGAATAATACGAAAGAAAATTGAGTGTTTAAGTAACTTGGAGTATGGTTATAACCTTCATTATATCATTTGATTTATAGTGAAATTCTACACTGATCTCTCTATGGTTGTAGTTCACACAAATCGAACTTTGTAAATCTAGTGTTCAAGTTATTTTCTTGTTCCATTTAATTTATTATTCAATCACTTGGTATCAGAGCTGGGCTTAACTAAGTTGAAGTGAATCAATGGTTATAGACAATGCCCAATCCATGGATGGGAAAAATTATACAAAAAATCATAAACCTATTTCACTTTTATCAATTCAATTCTAAACGTTTTAATTATGCCAATTGAGTCCTAAACTTTTTAAAAATTTGCCAATGTAGTCCATATGACCAATTTAGACCAGAAACCACTAACGTAAATACCGACTATCTTACATAACACACTCGATGCTGATGTTAACAAATTTTATGAATTTTTTATATTCTTTTTCTTTTTTTTTCTCCTTCTTCCTCTACTGGTCGCCCTACCTTGACAATGGCCAGTGAGGTCATCCCTTGCTAGATCTTAGCAAGGGCAACCTCACCAGGTTTGGGGAGGGCAAGGCTTGCCCAAGGCTAGCGAGGTCACCCCTTGCCAAATCCAACCGAGTGTGACCTCACTTGAGGCTGGCAAGGGTTCCTAGATAGTCATAGCCTTTGGCCGGTCACTAGCCATTGCCAAGGTTGGATGACTCGGATAGGAAAAAACAGAAAAATAAAATAAAAAGAGGAGAAAAGAAAAAAGAAATAAAAATAAAATTGTTTTAAAAAATTGATAAAATTTGCATATGTCACAGTCAGGCGTGCACGTAAGATGACTAGCATTCACATTAGCGATTTCTAACCAAAATTGAACTGATAGACTATACTAGCAAACTTTTAAAAGATTTAGAGCTCAATTGGTAAAATTGAAAGGTTTAAAATTGAATTGATAAAAGTTCAAAAGGTTAAAGACTTTTTGGACAATTTCCCTCTATGAATGCCTTAACTCTAGTGGACAGATTTCTATGTTTTCTTTTTCATCTGCATTTTGCCCAAAATGAGGAAGCATAGTGGATAAGTATTTTGCAAAATAAAGTATTCATCCAATCATTGAACTTTTTCTCTATTACTTTCTAGCCAAAATTGACTGGATGCATAGTGGAAATGACGCATTTAGCGAAATATGTATTGGCTAAAAAACACAAAGTTGGTCAAAAGCAAATTCACTACCACTATAAAAGGGCAAAAGGAAAGAAATTTTTTTATCTTAGACTTATGCCCACTAAATAGTGCCCATTGAGGGGAGTCCCTTTCTCTCTCTGTCTCTTTTCCAATCCCAACCCGCATTCAACCTCCTATCGATTGGCCCAAAGTAGCTTTTGTATTTGCCCGTTTCACATTGATCAAACCTCCCTCCTAAAAAAAGAACACTCAATATACGACCACTCAAGTTGGAGAACATCTGGTGGTAGCTCATGTTAATAAATCTAGCACTCCAGTCATAAAAAACGATCAACTTTCCATCAAAATTCTTCTCATGCAAATTATATCCAAAGGCCGCTTTAGGACAGCCACTTTCCTTGATACATCACCAACCAGCTTTTGTAACCGTCCACTCTTGTTCCACAGGGTCAAGCCTTAGAAAAGAATACTTGAACATGACAACTCAAGCTGAGACTATTTGTTGGTAGGTTGCACTAATGAATCCAGCTACAATAGCCCTCCCACATGTGATTTGGGTTATCACAAACTTTGCACTTGCTTCTTGTCTTGCATGACACTTAGTTTTTTATGACCAATGCGGAAACTATAGCAAAATAAAAACTAAGAAGAAAAATAACACATAGATTTACGTGGAAAATCCTTGGAGGAAAAATCACGGGGAGAGGAGAAGCAAAATCCACTATAAAAACTCAACGAACATAAAATGTGGCTAGAAAAATCTTTATACTTTTTCTATCTCTACTTAAAACCTAATAGCTTGAGAGAAAAAAATATTTATATGGCTCCATTTTTATTTTATTTTTGGTCTCTACCAGCACTAAACCTCCACTTTTTCTTAAGTCTAGTCACCATAAATTTCAATTCATATAACAAAATTCAATTTAGGTCGAATACCTAAAACAGAATGTAAGACATACTCAAGATAGTCCCTTCCCTTCGAGCTGGTGAATTGCTTTCCTACCTTTTGGTTAGCTTATGCAACTATCATATTTTTATTTTGTGCAGTTTATATATATAAAGAGATCGAAAGAGTTGTCAAAGTCATTCTCTACTTAATGACTGCTCTCACAATCATAAATATTAGCTGGAAGAGTTAATAGTAACTTACATGACAGACCAAAACCTCAAGAGCACAACAGCTGTCCACACGTGAAAAGTTAACTACAAAACTTAACAATTTCCCAGAATCCTCAAAATTTTCCTACCTTTGAGGTCACAAAGTTGCTCCAAGCCGAAAGCAGAGAATGGCATTTCTTGGGGTACCTGAACTCAAAGCTCCAGTAACACGTGTCTCATGGGCCGTTGAAACCGCGGGTCTGCTTCGAAGCACGTGAAGGCTAGCCTGGCAACGAAGGCCTCGTCTTGCCCGTCTCATAGTCCAAAGTCTAGAAGTTGAAAGGCGTTGATCTAGCACGTCCTTCAACAGTATTGGCGACTCGATTTGGATGGATGATAAACATTCTTAAGAGACGTGATATCGTAGATGCTTTTTCATGATTGTCTCTGATACAACAACTCCAAAACTCTACACATTGCATTTTTCAACTGAAATTGTTGAATGAGCCAGTTTTGCTACTGGAGAATTCCCAGTTTTATGCTAGCCTCATATGCTGTATATAGGTTAACAAGATGGCTTCCCAAGTCATGATGACGATAAGTGCAGCTTTCTACTTAATCTACACTTACAATACTAATTTGAGGACTTTAATCGTCACTCAAAGTACCGAGGGTTTCAAACGAAAAAAACAAAAACAAGTACTGAGTGTAATACCCCGATTTTCGAAATAGGACAAGTAATCAGCATTAGTTGTCATGATTTCATTAATAGTTTATATATGTGAAATTAAATTGGGCTATTCCTTTTGCTTTAACAGACAAATTACTTTAGACTTAATAAAATAAGCATTGAATTGTTTGGAATTTATGGGCTCCTATTTTTATGGTTAGATTCGATATCTTCAGTTACGTGTATGTAGGAAAAGTGCATGTAGGAAGGTTTTATCCAAAGAGATTAAGGAGATTATTTTTTATTGTAAAGTGGTTCTTCGCCTCTTCTAGCGTTTTGGAAAAATTAGCATGATCATGCATTTGTAATAGCATACATTGGATATGACGTGTAAATTGGGTTTTGGTACATAATTGTGTTTTATATCGACAGGTATTATTTTGTTTAAAATATGTATTTAATTTTTATTTTTTTACTCATGAATTATCATTCATTTCATAAAAAATTAGACATTGAATTTGTTGATATCGCTAGAATTAGACCCCTAAATGAAAACATTAATTTCACATGGTTCTACATTCTTATTTCTTACGAGCTTTCTCTGCATTTAGATACAGTTGACACCCAAAAAGGTACACGTGCTAAACGTTAGTAGTTATATTGATGAGGATTTGTTTGACTGATGACTAAAGCAATAACGTCAAAGTGATGGAATCCAGCTCTATCAGACAAAGATTGCCAATGGTGGGGCCAAGTGTTGGAAGGCGTTGAGCGACAAACCAAGTTGGTTGACAACAACCAATGTAGTTATCAAGGAAGTGGGAGTGAGGTAACTATGAAGTCGTGAAATTGACTATTTCGGATGCAATTGCTAAGAAGTGAAGTCGATAATTGTGGGTACAATAGCGATGGTAATCGAAGAGTGGAATTGATGCAACAGTCATAATGGTGCCGCATATCTTGGATGCAATTGTCAAATAAAAAATCATCAGAGAAGTGAAGGCGACAGCCATAAGGCAATGAAATCAATGATTTCGAGAATTATAAATAAGTAATACCACATCATAGAAGCCATGTATAACTTGTGAAGTTTTCCTAGTAACTGTTGTAAATCGTTACTTGTAGGTGTAAATACTTGAATTGTAATATGTAGAAGGAACTGCAAAATCAATCAAGGAACACCAATTGTTTAAACTTACTTCCAAATTTTCTTTACATTTCAATACCTTTTATGTGGCCAGCAACAAATTTTCTCAGTTTCAATACATTTAATTTTCTCATTGCTTGTGTTTCTGTGCAAGAATTAATGAAGGATCATTTCAACACCTTTTTTGTTCACGTTGATCCATATTTCTAAAGTTGTTTTGTCGACGCTTTTTAACAGCGAAACAAATATTAGGAACCAAAAATTTAGGAATAGCAATCCACATCAAACGAAAGAGGGGCTTGGTTACAAACTTCATTTAAATCACGATACAGAGCCCAACATGTGAGACGAGGTAGAATTTGGAGGCGAGGGGGGTCTACATTCATATGAATTTTTCAAGACCGATCACGAATGAGTCTGGCCTCTTAGAAATTTGGCTACTCTTTCCTTTGCCTTTATTTACATTGGTCGAAGATTGCAAGTCATTTGGATATAATTTCGGTTAGCAACTCCAAGATTGTGAAAGTTAGCTGTAACTCCAGGATTGTGAAAGAGGTAGCTTTAGCTCCAAGATTGTGGGATTGGCTTTGATTCCAAGATTTAAGGGATTGGACACAACTCCGAGATGGTGGGAGTTGGGAGTTGGGAGTTGGTATAACTCCCAAGTTTGTGGGAGTTGGATATGACTCCAGGATTGCAGGAGGCAGCCGAAATTTGGGCAAAATAGATCGTGATTCTGAGGATTGTGGAATTTTAGCCGAACTTCAAGTTTATTTCAATATGAGACCGGCCATAGTTGATAAGACTATGAGGGATAAGGTCTAGCCAGACATTTGATATTTGGATGAGATAGCTGGAAGATAAAGCACTCAGTCAGATTTTAAAAGTGGAAAACCCAGTGATAGGAGGGCAATGGGATCGTGAGATTAAAGAAGGAGAAGGAGAGGGATAATGACTAAGAAACAGAAACATAGTGGGACTTTGAAAGCAAGAGAACACGGCATTGAAGAAGATGAATAAACCGAGAGCAAGTCGGTCAATATTCATAGAAAAATACAATGCGCACACACGCACACACAGTGATAGGGCTAGAGATTAAAACACTAAAGTGGAGAGAGCAGCAATGTGGAAAACTAAAAGAAAAGGACAGGAAAACATTCAGTGGAGGAGATAGAGACAACAAACGAGAGATAATGGGGATGGTTTTGCAGAAAAGTTGAAGCAACAAGCATTGTCAAAAGGAATTCCACTTGTCGAGAGAAAGCGGTGATTTTTTAAAGGAAATTGCGCGCCATCGGGGAGGAATATGCGATTTGGGAGCACTGGGCCCTCTGTCATTAGTTGTTCTTTCTGCTTCCCAGTCAAAAGCATCAGTTTTCAGCTTTGAAGATATCATATGATTAATTACGGAAGGGTTATCCTTATTCAAACAGTGTTCTTCGTGGCACTTTCTTGCCTGACAAATTGACTTTGATTGAAATCGTGCAATCTTATGCGATGGTTCAGTATCATGGCGACTAATTAGTTGGATATCTATATTATTTATACATCTGTTAGGCATCATTTATATGAAGTTGACGAGCAGAAATGCCTACAGAAAACTTCTCTTAGTTGTCACGTTGTAATATATATAGCGCCGAAGTTTTATTCTATTTGACTTGAGCGGGAAAAATGTGTTCTTAACAAGCAAGGAGTGCCTTTTCCCAGATCCGATAGGGCTGTCAATAAATCAGTTCAGGTCGGGTTCCCTTGATACCTAACTGGAACCAAAACTGGAAGAGCTGTGCTCTACGACCCAAGACCCAACCCGAGAAGTACCCGATCAAAGGGTCAAGTTTTTGGTTTCCTTTTCTGTCCTCTTTTTTTTGGGTGGTGGGTAGGGATTCTTACATGGTAATATTTACACTTTCTCCCTCCTTCACAAATGAGTATGACGAAGTCGCTACATCTCCTTGACTCGACAAATAAAGGAGCTGATGGTTCCACACCACCATAAATGAAATTTTCTCACCAATGGGCAAAGACAAGTTCAGATAAGGTTTAAACATGAAATTTGCTTATGTCACGATCCGTGATTCTCCCTTACTCATGACACTTGTGAGTGGAATTTGGCATTATCGAGTGAAGAGAGAAGAACACCCAAATGTGGCATGGATGGTAATGCCCAAAACTTCCCAAAGATATAATTAAGAGCCACTTTTTTTTAATTAAACACTTAAGTACCAACTCCAATGAGGCTTACTGAAAATCCAACATTATTTTATTAATAAAACCTGTCTATACGGCTTAGTGAAATGATCACTTAGCAATCCTTGTCCCAAAATGACCTCATTTTGCCCTCAAATTTGATTTTTAATACACATTATTAAATTAAATTAAAAAAATAAAGTAAAAGAAAAAAAGGCAACAAATTAGCAAGGGCCTCCACAACCCTTGCCGCCACTACCTCACCATGAAACATGCAAATTCTAAATATCTCCCACAATTGACTATCCGGTTCCATCACATATCCTTTTTATGATACATGGCTTTGACTTCCATTGATGTATCTTACAGTGATATGAAAAGTCCTCTTTGAAATGTTAAGGCTTTCGAGACTTCATCTGATGCAATTCCACATTGCAAAGGGCTCTATGGAAATGTTGTTGGTTTACGAAGAGGCTAGTCTATTGTGAACAGCAAAGCCCAATTGACATGATGGAGCTAGAATGATAGTTATCCTCATTCTTTTTAGGATTTCTTGTTCTCTTGTGCCATGACCATTGTCGATGGGAGATTATCGCGAGAGAGAGAGAGAGAGAGAGAGAGAGAGAGAGAGAGAGAGAGAGAGAGAGAGAGAGAGAGAGAGAGAGAGAGAGAGAGAGAGCAATGCACTTGCAAATGATTTGGCATTCATATTTTGAGTAATGATGACAATATTTTCTATAATGGAATAGTGGGCCACAGAAGGATTTGACTTCAAATCTTATGAGGGTGAAGGGGCATATAGGATCGTTTATAGAGTTGAGATATCATAAGATCAAACAGATGTTGTCAAGCCAACCTCATCATGCCATGGAAATAGTGAGATAGCTAACTCGATACAATTTGAAAATATAGTCCATCACAAATGTGAAAATATGTCTTGTGTTTGAACTCATAAAGGAGATGCAATCCGAGTAAATTCCTAGTTTGAGTAGGTTTCTAAAAAGGGTTTCCTTATATTGGACACTAGTTGACACCTAAATTTGGCCTCAAGCCATTGTCCATGAATATCCATGTTTCAATTCGCATAGGTCACCCGAACATTCCTCAACGACTGGGATTTGAATTCGTTGTTGAGAATGCCCTCATTTCATCATCTTGTGATCGTCTTCTCTATTAGACCTCTTCTACAATTTTAAATTAGAGGCATCATAGTTTCAAGATCTCGGACCGATGTCTAAAATTGAGCAACGATGACTCCAAGGAGCCTCATCTAGGTAATTTTGACTTGTCTTCTCATGATAGATTGAAGGCCCAAACGAGCTTAGAAAATTGTAAGCTATCACAAAAATGTCATTAAGTATGTTTTCTAAAGGCATATTAATTGTGTGCTAATTCCAAGTAGAGTTTCCAAAATTTGCATTTTTCAAAAGAGATATCGGCTGATCCCATGCCAGGCTGCTATAGCAAAAGGATGGTGATGCCAATATCCCTTTCACTTGAAATCTTTATGCAAGCTATGTTGACATGTTAACTCACTATCTTAAAAACTTGAGCTCAATCAAACAAATGATGACCACATACTAGCCGCTTCTGTACGCGTGCGCAATCTGCCCAAGAGAACTGGATCTTACATATAAATTGGTCCAAACCCATAAAAGCCAACTACAAGGCCCAGCCCGCCACGTAAGCGCCCATTCTCCTCTTTCCCTCTCTCCTTTTTCTTGGTTAAGACTCAAGTTGGGTCAAAACCCTCATCCCTCCCCAACCTTATGTACTATGAGGAACCGAGGCATGTAAAGTGGTGTGAAGGGAGACGACATGCAAGGTGAGGTCATTTGATGAAGGCTAACCCCCCCCAAAAAAATTTATTTTTTTGTTTGGGTGTTTTGGCTTGAGGGAGGACTCATCGCTATCACACAACAAAACTCTCATTTTGGACCACCCTCTCCTTCTTCTTGCGTGACCTTCACCTTCCATCTCTTTCCCATTTCTTCATTTTTATTTTTATTTTTTACATATAAACACGCTCCTTAACTCTCTCAACCAACCTCTCTTCCACAAGAAAATCTCTCAACAATAACACAACTCTCTACCTCTCTTCACTACCCGAAGCCCTCATATCACACCCACTTACTCTTCATTTTCTTGACACACTTGAACTCACCCTGCCTTTTTTGACCAAGAAAAAAAACACCTTGTTCTCCCTCTCTTCCTCCTAGATCTAGCCAAGACCTCTGCTCTCCAATATATTATCATTTTCTTTCATGTTTGAACAAAGGCCCCTCCATGACTTCTCTATCCATGAACACCCAAACTCCATCTCAACTTTTGGTTCTTGTCTCCCATGTCCATGAGCACCCATATTTCCTCTTACCTCTTGATTCCCTCAAATATACAACCTCACCGTGCACTCTCTATCTCATAACTGAACCTCAAGCCCCTCTCAACGTCAAAAACCCCACACCCCTCTCTACTCCAACTTCTCTAGGCTCACCCTCTTTCTCCATCCCTCCAGTGTTGCTTCATCTTGTCCTCGCTCATAGTAGGAATCCACTCACTCCTTTTTATACTAAATTTATTAAAATATGTCACGACTTTAAATCCAAAGTGAAAATTTAAATTTTAAAAATAAATAAATAAAAGTGGGAAGAAGGAAAATTAAGAAGATCTTTTACACTTATATTCCTATTCGGACTTTGGACTTTGTGCGTGAGGACTTAAAATAGGAATGTTGTCGCTAATCTTTATCCAAAAGATTCTAGACTTCAAATATGTAGCAAAACAATATACATGAATTTCCTTCTATCTACGAGTTGGAGTTAAAGGGATATTGGTTCCTTGCTTGTATAATATAAATATATGTTTTGTCTTGGAGCTGGGGCGTGAAGCAGAAGGTATTGGTGACGGCACGTTGATTTGTTTGGATTAAAATTCGTCATCTTGGTGCCGTACATCTTCTCATCAATTACATATTTACATATGTAAGATAGTCGATTAAATTCTTGTGGTAAAAATTTATTTATAATCACTTCATGAGATTGAGCGATTATTTAGTGAGAAATTGTGGGACTAGATATTGCGTAAGTTATTTGGTGTAATTGGGACTTGGAAAATACTAAGAGTGTTTAAATAACTCAAATGTGATTGTAATTTTCATTGTATCGCTTAATTTATAGTAAAATTCATTGCTATATTCCCGTAGACATAGGTCACTATGATTGAACCAAATATATCTAATATCCAATTTATTTCCTTATTCTATCTATTTTAATTGTTCAATCGCTTGCTTTTTGCAACAATTGGTATTAGAGTTAGGCTCGGCTGAATTGAAACGAATTGATAGTAACAAAAGAAGGAAAAGTGAGAATTGAGAAATTTGATGGGAGGAATTTTGGTTTTTGGAAAATGCAAATTAAGGGTTATCTCTATCAAATAAAATTACGCTTGCCTCTATTTGTGGAGAAACCAGAGGTAAGGGACCAAGTTAACTAGGAATTGTTAAATAGATGAGCTATGGATGTTATTTGATTGGTGTTAGCTCATAACATTGCGTTTAACATCGTCTAAGTGCAGGTTTGATGAAAAGCCTTATCAAATATGTAAAGAAGCCATTTGCAATCAGTAAGGTCTATTTGATGTGAAGTTTGTTTGACTTGAAGATGAGTGTAGGTGCATTAATTGCTTATCATATTAATGAATTCAATATGATTATTAATCAATTGAGTTCACTTGAGATTAACTTTGAAGATAAGGTACATGCTTTAATTCTATTATCTTTTTTTCTTGATAGTTGGAATTCTACTGTTACTCCTATTGGTAATTTCTTTGGGTCAACAAGTTTGATACTTGATGGGGTTCAAGATTTAATTTTGAGTGAGGATATTTGTAGTAGATAATTTGGCAAACCTGTATATGCCACTTTAGTAGGCAAAAATAAAGGAAAATCTAGTTCGTATGTTAGCAGGAGTAATATAAACATAAACAGACATAGTCAATCAAGGAATGATAGTGCTGTCTATTGGAGTTGTGGCAAGAGACGGCATCTTAAAAGGAATTGTCTCAAGCTGAAAAATGAGAAGGCTAAGGGAATTACAATTGATTCTACAGCTATAGTTGATGGTAATTCGGATAGTGCCAATTTGTTTTGTTTGTCACTAATTATTCATTGTTTGTTAGATGGATTATGGATTCTGGTTGTTCATTGTATACTACACCAAATAGAAACTAGTTTACTAATAATCAATGCATGGATTGTAAAGCGTAGTTAGGGAACAACGCAGAATGCAATGTTGTAGGTGTTAGCGATAATAGAATCATAATGCATGAGCTATTGTGAGGATATTGAGTGGAGTAAGGCATGCTCCAAAGTTGAAGAAAAACTTGATTTCCTTGAATGCCCCAAATTTAGCTAGTTGTCAATATAATTTAGAATTTGAAATTTTAAAAGTTGTTTGAGGAATTTTGGTAATAATGAGAGGTATCAAACACAATGGTCTATATGAACTTCAAGGTGAGACAATGATAGATTTCACCATAGAGATGTTGGATGCATCATGTTTGAAAGTTTGAATAGTGGCATATGCACTTAGGGCACATTAGCGAGAGAAGTCTCAAGATTGTAAGTGCAAGAAATCTACTATGTGGTTATGTTGCTAACAAACTAAATGTATACAGATATTGTGACTTAAATCAACTATGGAAAGTATAGTTTAGTACAGCTAACAAAGAAATCATGGAAATTGTAGAGTCAATTCATTTGTATGTCCGTAGGTTGTCATAGTTTTGAGAAAGAGTGCTTGATATAAATTTATTGGCAACTAGATCTCTTTGTAAAGCATAATTGGCACTCGGACCAAACTACGCAAATCTTTAGTGTTTCGCCTTTGATTTTAATTTCTTCTTCTAGCTTTTAACTTAAATTGCAAGATCTATTAGCTTTCACGTTATTTTCATCATAATTGGTATCAAAGTTGAGGTTAAGTTTCTAAAGTTGATTTGGAGTTTCTACTTGTCTAATCACTATCTAAAAATGTTGTGTTTGCAATTATGTCTAGAGAAAGAGTCAAGATTTAGAAGTTTAGCTAGTTGGACAATTTTGGGTTATGAAGCACTAAGATGCATAATAGCCTAGGGTTTGCGAAGACATTAGATGGCAAGCATAAATTGCCAAAATCAATTAAAGTGGCTGATAACATAGGGTTCATGGAGAAAGTGAAAAGCATAATTCTATTGAATGTATTGGATGAGTTGTTGACTAAAGTGACCAAAGAGAAGGATGCAACAACATTATGGACAAAATTGAGTCACTTTAACTAATGAGATGTTTCAATAATATCTTGCATATGCTAAATAGATTGGTCATTTCTCAATGGTTGACAATATATCTTTCATATCCCATTTAGATGAGTTTAACAAATTCATGATGGACTAGTAGAATTTAATAAGGCCTTGCCTAATAAGAAACAGGCATGATGTTATTGGCGCCTTCACCGAATTCTTTTAAGTACTTTACCAATTCACTCTACATAATAGTAGTTCAATTAATTTGGAAGAGTTATGGTCCATCTTTCTTTTTTTTCTTTATTTGGTGTAAATATGTGAATATCATTGATCAGATGAGATACCAAAAGTTAGGGAACTCTCTTAGCATTACAAAGAGACTAATTACGCGAGAAGATAGAGGAAAGAAGTCTCCATATAGTAGCTGTCGCGACCTCCATTTTGGTCTCGGAGGCTAATGGCTCGGCTGTACGCCTTTCATCAGGGCTTCAGCCAAGGCTCTCCCAAGCCCACCAATTCACGACTTAAGGGTCGAGTCTTAAACTTACAATTCAATTTTATTTAAAAAGGAGTCGCCACTAATCAATTTGGGGTGGGTCGATTAGAAACCCAAGTAAAATATCGAGAGAAATATTTTTACCTGCGCAACCGAGAGAAACTAGGATCGGGGACTTGATTATACTAGTTAATCACTAATACCCTTCCGGTACCTAATCTTGTTTAAACCCTCGAGTTTGATATTTTTGCATTTTTTCAAGGATTTTTCCATGCATTTGTTGAAACAAACCTTTTTTTGGCTTTTTCCTTCTTTTTGGAAAATATAAAATATTTTTGGGTTTTTTCTGATTTTTAGAAAATATAAAATATTTCTGAATTTTCTGGTTTTTTTTTTTCTAGAAAATGTGAAATATAAAATATTTTTGGATTTTTTGATATTTCTGAAAAATATAACATATTTTCGAAATTTCTGATTTTTTTGGAAAATATAAAATATTTCTGGATTTTCTGGTTTTTGGAAATTATAAACTATTTTTTGAAATTTCGGATTTTTCTAAAAATATATATTTTTTATTTTTAAAATATTTTATTAAAATAATAATATAAACCGGCCGGCCACAGGTCGGGTCCTTCGGACGGGATCGGGTCAAGTCATTCGGTCGGACCGGGTCGGATTTTTTGCCCGGCCGGGTCGGGTTTGGGCGGTGCGGGCGCGGGCCGGAGCCTTAGGCTTTTCTACTGGGTGTCCAACGAATGGGCCCGGTTTACCTAGCCCAATACCTGAAACAAAAGGAAATAATTAGTCGAGCCCAAGCCCAAAAAAACAAAAAGACTAGCCCAAGAGAAAAATAAGCCCAATAAGCATATTAATCTCGGCCCATAGCCCACGAAAACAAAACCCTAGCGGGTCGGCCGGGTCGACGGGTCCGACCCGGTCATGACCCGACTCCGTGTGCCCCCTCTCCGTTGCAGCTCCTCCGCGGCGCTGAAGGGGTATGGCCGGGCACCTCCTGTCCACGGCGAACGGCGGCGACCGTCGAGAGACCAGCCGACAGAATGATGACCGGCCGGAGTAGGGGAGACGGTAGGCTGAAGCGGAGGCTCTAAAGCGGAAGCGACGGCTAGCGGAAGCGGAAGCGATGGCTAGCGGAAGCGGAAGTGACGGCCGGCGAAGCGAGGGGGCGACGGGGCTTGGACGTGGCGGTTGGGCCGAGATCCGTCGTGCGGGGGTCGTCATGGGTCGAATAGCTCCGGACGTGGGCGGCGACGGGGGGTGGTTGAGGGGTGGTGGCGTCGGGCCGGGCGGGACGGCTCGGACGCGGCGGCGGGGCTTGGTCCCGCGCCTCTCTCCCTTTTCTCGCTCGGGTTCTTCCCCCTCTCGCGAGATCTATCTCCTCTCTCTCAGATATGGTTTTTCTAGAATGCTCGCTCTCTCTCTTGGATCGGCGGTCGCTCGTCCGGCCACCTTGGAAGTCTCTCCGAGGAAGGCCTTCCGAGTTCTCGCTTCACCTCCCCTCTCAGATCTCTCTCTCTCTTCTCTCTTCCTTCGTGTTTTTCTGTCCTTCAACCTTCGCTCGACC
Source organism: Corymbia maculata (assembly GCA_014182735.1). NCBI lineage: Eukaryota > Viridiplantae > Streptophyta > Magnoliopsida > Myrtales > Myrtaceae > Corymbia > Corymbia maculata. Next base: position 21,930,309 of record CM024690.1, read on the forward strand.
CCCCTATTTATAGGCAAGAAGCCCGGTCGACGGAGGTGCTCCGACCGGCGGTCCTCGATGTGCCGACCGGTCTCCCTCTTGGCCGGACCGGCGTCGCTTTCGGCTATGCTTGCTCGGCATTGAAGGCTTCTTGCCAAGACGTCCCCTCTGCCCGGGTTTTGCGCCGGATCTCACGCGGCGGCATTGATGGCGCATGCGAGACGTCCCTATCGTCGCCGGCCTCCGTCTTCCGCTCCTACTCTCCTGCTACTCGCGTGCAGGGAAGAAGAGGAAGGGAGGAAGAAGATGGAGGGGGCCGGGCCGGGTCAGAAATGAAAGGGGCTGGGCCCTGGGCTGGGCCTTGGGCCGACGCAGATAAGAAGAAAAGAAGGGGGGCTGGGCTAGAAAGAAAGAAAAAGGAGAGGGTCGGGCCGTGTGGGTGAGGATGAGGGGACCGAATGGGCCCCAAGCCCATGGGAAAAAATAAAAAACAAAAAGGGGCGGGCGCAAAGGCCCGGCCAGCGTGGGCCTCCCTCCTCTTCTTTTTTTTTTTTTTTAATTAATTTTTTTACTCGAAAATAAGGGAAAATAAATAGGAAAATCCAACTTAGTAAATGCAAATAATATTAGTACTTAGGTGATCAAAAATCCTTTTTGTTAGGGCCAAATTAGTCCCTAATTTTCTAAGCAATTTAAGTGCAAATACTTGGTCAAAATTTAGGTGTCAACAACTGCCCCTCTTTGAAGGTGAGTTCGCAGAGGTTGCCTTCAAAGACGAATTGATACCTAAATTTTATCCATGCATATGCAATAGATGATAGTTCACCCAGGACCAGGTGTCCAAAGTAGAAAATGGCAATAATACATGATACATATTAAAATGGATAAGAAAAATACTGCAGTTACTTACCGGGAAAGAGTGATATGGGGTGCGAACCCCCCGAGTTTTTGGCAAGTATCGGGATATTTCCTTATCTCGATGCGATATAGAAAAACATACCTATGATTGATGATATGGGGAAACTGCTTTTCCAGGACCCGAACCATTCTTCGGTTGCACCTTGACGGGGGATTGCCTTTCCAAGACTCGGACCATTTTCCGGTCGCCTATAGAAGCAAAGACTTGTTTGTCTAGGACCCGAACCATTCTTCGGTCGCCTTGACGGGGGATTGCCTTTCCAGGACTCGGACCATTCTCCGGTCGCCTGTAGAAGCAAAGAGTTGTTTGTCTAGGACCCGAACCATTCTTCGGTCGCCTTGACGAGGGATTGCCTTTCCAGGACTCGGACCATTCTCCGGTCACCTGTCGAAGCAAAGAGTTTTTTGTCTAGGACCCGAACCATTCTTCGATCGCCTTGACGGGGGATTGCCTTTCCAGGACTCGGACCATTCTCCAGTCACCTGTAGAAGCAAAGAATTGTTTGTCTAGGACCCGAACCATTTTTCGGTCGCCTTGACGGGGGATTGCCTTTCTAGGACTCGGACCATTCTTCGATCGCCTGTAGAAGCGAAGAGTTGTTTGTCTAGGACCCGAACCATTCTTCAGTCGCCTTGACGGGTTGTTTGTCTAGGACCCGAACCATTCTTCGGTCGCCTTGACGGGGGATTGCCTTTCCAGGACTCGGACCATTCTCCGGTCGCCTGTAGAAGCAAAGAGTTGTTTGTCTAGGACCCGAACCATTCTTCGGTCGCCTTGACGGGGGATTGCCTTTCCAGGACTCGGACCATTCTAGGTAGAAGCAAAGAGTTGTTTGTCTAGGACCCGAACCATTCTTCGGTCGCCTTGACGGGGGATTGCCTTTCCAGGACTCAGACTATTCTCCGGTCACCTGTAGAAGCAAAGAGTTGTTTGTCTAGGACCCGAACCATTCTTCGGTCGCCTTGACGGGGGATTGCCTTTCCAGGACTCGGACCATTCTCCGGTCGCCTGTAGAAGCAAATAGTTGTTGGGTACCTGACCTTTTTCAGGGACACCAGTTTTACTTACCTGAACTCTCTCAGGGATGTACCGACTTTTCTCGAGACACAATCATGTTAAGTGCTTGATTTTTCTCAAGGACACCAGTTTTTTCATTACCTGACTTCGGGCCACAGAGGCACGCCACGTCGGTAAAGAGGGACTCCAGGCTATGGAAGCACACGGTGTCAATGAAGAGGGACTTACCTTATATGCTTGAAAAGGTCTCCTACCTCTTGATTATCTGGAACATCGAGGATGCACCTGAGATATCCCTGAAGGTTTCCCACCTCTTGGAAAGTTGGAATATCGAGGATGCACCTGAGATATCCCTGGAGGTCTCCTACCTAATGGTAAGTTGGAATATCGAGGATGCACCTCAGGTATCCCTGAAGGTCTCCCACCTCCTGGTAAGCTGGAATATCGAGGACGCGCCTCAAATACTCCTGAAGGTCTCTCACCTCCTGGTAAGTTGGGAATATCGAGGATGGACCTTGGATACTCATGAAGGTCTCCCACTTCCTAGTAAGTTGGAAATATCGAGGACGGACCTCGGATACTCCTAAAGGTCTCCCACCTCCTAGTAAATTGAGAATATCGAGGACAAACCTTGAATACTCGTGAAGGTCTCCCACCTCCTGGTAAGTTGGGAATATCGAGGACGTGCCTCAAATATCCCTGGAAGTCTCCCACCTCCTGGTAAGTTGGAGACATGATGATATCCCTGCTCTCTGAAAGTATGTCTCATGTGAGACAAATATGCAATATGTGCAAATGATCTGTGCATACTGTAATTTTTTTAGTTCAAATGGGGTTCATGCATGACATTTTTTGTCAGTTTTCATCACCAAAGTTTCACTAGGGAAAATTTTTCAGAAAGACAATTCATACTTAGAATGAGGTTGTCTTGAACATGTCAAATGAGGGGCTTTCAGTCTGAAAGGGCTTTTCACTCACTCTCATTGAAAAGGCTATTTTGTCCCGACCATTGATGCGGGATCATAGGAATCTCACCCTTTCACTATCATTATGGCAATAGGGATTCGAATATCCTCGCAAATGGTACGACTTTACCAATCTGAGAGGTCTTTGTTAGGACCGTAATGTAGGCTTGGTCAAAGGCTTAGCAAAAGGGACCACGAAGGTCAAGAGATGTTGCACAGCCATCTTCGGGTTTACAAGTCAAAAACCCTGCGAAAAGAGATAGGAATGTTCTTGCTCGTACTTCTTCGAGCGATGCTTATAAACATATGAATTCCTATGTTAATTCAAGTGCCCTAGTCAGAAGAGACTTTTACAAAAGGGACACAATGCATATTTGACTCATGGGTTGAGAAACAAATGGATTTATAAGCTCAAAAATGTGTAGAAGAGGTGGTGATCATCTTGATGTTGTCACCAGTCTTCTTCCTCATCAATGGAGCTCGTCTTTACATAGACTTTTGCTCGAGCATCATTTTTCCTTGAGGGCATTGGCCTTGCTTTTACCAGGCACACTGCTTTTTTCATGCCCCTAATTTTCATTCATTTTTTTTTTCAAGATTGTCTTAGACTCTTGAGTCTTCATCTGCAGTCGGCCATTTCGGCTCATGCTACTTGAATGATAGTAACCTTCTCTTTGCCCCAATAGGTTTTTTACAGACTCAATGGGGCTGTACAATGGATACAAGTGTGTAGAATAGAGAGAAAATTGCTCTTCGTCATTCTAGGACACTTAAATTACCACGAGTATTCATATGCAATAAAGACACCCAAAGATTGATGCAAATTCAAGCAAGAAAATTTCTATCCATTTTCTCACCTTATGATGATGTCCCCTCCTTCAATCTGCCCCAATGTGGGGTGGTTCTTGACAAGGGTAATATGAAAGAAACTTCACAATGGCACGAGGCTCAAAGGGATTAGGCAATGGATGACCTGTCGTGTTTAGGGTGGAGAAACGAAATGCCCCTCATCACTTTGGTCATCGTACCATTCGTGAGAGAACTCTTTACCCTGTAGACATAGAATTTCCTATGCTTACCTCACAAGTGTTTAATCAGGGGATTGTATGTAGGTCATGGTTTACCTTTCATCATCCTGATGTTCCTCATTTAACATGCTCAATTGATCTCACGTTGTTTATTGAATTGTCTAATTTGATAATCCTCAGTGGAATTAATGACTTAGGTAGACAAAAATCATCATGCAAAAAACCATTTTGAAAAGGCATGAATTGTTGTAAGCACGAAGGAGTTTGCAACCTTAGAAGGATTTGAATTTACTCAAAAGAAGAAACTTTCTAAGAGCATGAGATGCAAAATTGTCTCTGAGACATGTTTGAACATAGGGGGATTATTAAAAAATGAGCGTTCAAGGATTGTCTCCACTCAAAGAGGAATGACACATGAATGATCAGTCAAGATTGAAAGTCCCGTCTTTGATTGGACAGGCATATTTGTTTTTGGCCCTGCATAGGAGAAAGTGCAGAAATCAATTGCTGAGTAGAGCCAAAAGCAAATGTGAATTAAGGCCTGAAAGATTCTGTTATCCATTTTGGCAAAACTTAGGACGCCGTTTCACTTAGGAGAGTTGATTTAATATTGTCATCAAACATATCTCTTCTGCTCGTTGTCCGCACCTTCGGCGGACAGATGACCCTATAAAGAATAAGAGGGAATGTGTTAGTGTATAAATTTCCCATAATTGAAAAACTGGAAACGATACAGCATTACCCTTCGCCAGTTTGCATTTGTCGTCCACATTTTTGGCAGACAAATGACCCTACAAAAAATGAGAGGGAATGTGTTAGTGTATGAATTTCCCATAATTGAAAAACTGGAAACGATACAGCATTACCCTTCGCCAGTTTGCATTTGTCGTCCACATTTTTGGCAGACAAATGACCCCTTAGCCAGTTTGCATTTGTTGTCCACATTTTTGGCAGACAGATGACCCTACAAAAAATGAGAGGGAATGTGTTAGTGTATGAATTTTCCAGAGTTGAAAAACTGGAAACGATATAGCATTACCCTTCGCCAATTTGGATGCACATAGGGTCTTGAGGCTTAAAGGGAGCGTGAGATCCTAAATTTTCGATCTCGATATGCAAAAAAAAAATCTTTTTTTTTATTATTATTTTCTTTTTCTTTTTTTTCTTTCTTTCTTTTTCCACATGCGGCTAATGCCGCTTCGGGATTCAAAACCCCGTTCGGACCTTTGGCGCTCCATTCGGATACCACTCGGCTAAAGCGTCGCGGTGTCCATAGAACGTTTTTTTTTTATTTAAGTGATTTGACTGCTAGAATGACCTGTCTTTTTACACCCGCTCGGGTGAACTCAGCATGGGTCGTCTCCAGGTGCTTGCTTGGCTAGTATCGATTGGCTTGGATTAATTTTTCAAGTCAGTTTTTGAACACTGATGTTTCCTGTTAAAATAGGGAAAATGTATTAGAAATTAAGTTAGAGGAAGGTATTGGAAACGATACCAAATTACCCTTCTGCAAAGTTTGTATTTCGATGACTCATCGGCATCTTGAATGTTGGTGATTGCTATGACCTCGCCAAGATTTGGCTCATCATTTTGGGCGGCCCTCCTTTGCCCATGGCCCTAGACAAATGGCCGACGATGGTCGATCCATCTTTAACACCTTTCTTCTGTGGAAAATTTTCCTCTCTCATTGTTAGACATCGCGGCGTTGGGCAAGGTCATGTACCTCAAGCTTTTATGGAATTGTATGGATTTTCTCCCTGTTGACAGTAGCCAATTTGAAGGGGAAGTGAAGGAGTTCATTTTCCGTGCTGTTCGTTGATGCTTCCTGTCAAAATAGGGAAAACATATTAGGAATGAAGTTGGGTGGGGATATTGAAAACGATATCAAATTACCCTTCTGCAAAGTTGGTATTTGATAACTTCTTGGCATATCCTGAATGTTGATGATTGCCATGGTCTTGGCCCAATTTGGCGCTTCATTTTGGTTGGCCATCTTTGCCCATGGCCCTAAACAAATGGTCGATGATGGTTGATCCGTCTTCAATGCCTTCCTTCTGTGGAAATTTTTCCTCTCTTGTTGTTGGACATCAACAATGCTAGGCAAAGTCATGTGCCTCAAGCTTCTATGGAATCTGAGATGGACAATCAAAACCTCCAATTTTCTGTAGGTAATCACTTCTTTGCGAGCATGTGTCCGGAATGAAAGTCATCATCGGAGCGGTGGTTAGAATTTGCCTCAACTGTCTGGATTTTCTCCCTATTGTGAGTAGCCAATTCAAAGGGAAGCGAATGAGTTCATTTTCCAGGCTTTCTGATTTGCCGAAGTTGAACGTCCCGCCTATGAAATTGCAATGCTCGATCTCTTGGAGTATGTTGCGGGAAAGAACCACTTTGCTTAGGCTTGCACCGATGGGAGGTAGCCCGTGCGAGTTTTAGGGACGGCTTGCCGAGATAACTCGAGAGATGGGGGAGGCCAAAAACAGCATGAAGGAAATGTCTCTAGAAGCTTTTCTTGAGCTACTACGATCTACATGTTTCGAGTTTGATCGTGTGCATATACCTATTACGTCCTGTCTTTTGTTCCCTGCAAATAAAAAGGAAGAAAGCGTCATTCCTAAGATCATGTTAGGAAGCAAGACATACCTTTTTATAAATTGAGTAATCTTTTTATTTGTCCCGGTTTTCTTGAAAGAATACTCCTGAATTTGTTGAGTCCACATCCTTGGGACCTGCTATGCTGGTTTCAAATGTCCCGTTTTCAAGGAGATGATGTTCTGAGACACAATATAAGTAAATCAGAAAAACAAACAGGGTTAAATTTGACACCTCCTTTTTTTGAAAATTTTTGTTGTTGTTTTGCAATGAAATGCTTTTGATTTCACAAGCATGTTTTTTTGAGGAAGCATGAGGAAGCCCAACCCTCGGGATTCTTTTCGGATGATATTTTCTTTTGATGGTTGGATAGCATCACCGGGCCAGTTTGGGATACCCCCTCATGCTCTCAAAATGAAATGTTGAAATTGTACATTCACTAGTAAAAACAAATTACATTACTGGAATGGAAAATGCGGTATTAACACACTAGATAGGATGGGAAATCATAAAAACAACCGAAACCCATGAAAACTTATGTGAAAGGGAGGATCTTGATAGCTGCTGGCGTCGACCCTGAATCAAGTGCCCTTGAGTTATTTGCCATCAGTAGACTTGAAGTATTCATACGAGAAGACCACTTCGTTGAAGCTATGGAAGTGCATTCCATGCAACCAGGAACGAAGCTTACGAGACAAAGCTTTTATGAACAGCTTCATCATTTCCTCCTCAGCCAACTGAGGAATAGTTTGCATCACGAAAGCCTCCCACCTTTCTGCGTATGCTCGGAAATTCTCCATTGGTCCTCTTTTGTCATGAACCAAATTCTTGTGGGGGAACGCAAATCCTATCTTGTCTTGGTATTGATGTAGGAATGTAAAGGACATCACATCCCAATCATGCACGAGGTAGGTCTTTGACAAGAAGAACCATTGCAACGCTGACCCAATAAGACTTTCTCGGAAGGCCTGAGTCATGAACTGTGCCTAGTCGGCGTACCGACTCATTTTGGCTAGGAAATATTGCAAATGGGTCACGGGACAAGTCGTACCGTTATATTTATGGAAATCAACAATTTCCATTCCTTCGGGAATCACCATTCTGTTAAGGTGAGACGGGCCTACCGTATCTTGGTTAAGGAACCATTCCTCGTTCTTTGTATTGCCAATCCTTTCATGGCAGCATTAAATTCTGCTCCTTCAGGGAAGCTGGATTCTTTTGAGATCATCTCATCGTTTTCTTTGGGGTCGAAATGTCCTACCGAGGATGAGGCGTCTATGTTACCCAGATAGTTGGATGACAAATTCAGCAGCCCATTGGAAGGAAAATCATGAAGGGTGAGCGTTCCTCCACCTAGCAAGCTCTGGGGTCCGTATGCGGGTAAGAGCTGGTTACCATGTGAATGGTCGTCTTCATCTATATAGAACTAGCAACTTTTCATAAGAATATACCACAGGTGATGTTCAAAGCCTTGGCATGGCAGTTCTTTGGCTGTCGGACTTTGCCCTTGTTTGGTGGCGGGCGTTGGCTTGGATCGTTCCATCTTTCCTTTCTCGACACCTCGTCCTGACTTCTTGAGTAAAACCCTTCATTATGCTAGCTTGAGCTTGTCAAAGGCTCCGGGAGACGGTGGAGTTTCATTCCCTAGGTTGATGGGTGCTAGTGCCCTTAGGACCCTAGCTCTCACAATAAGTTTGGGAAGCAGCGTCATGGTGCCTCGATTTTGGACCATGTCTTCGGGTTCTTTACCTCTCCTGGTAGGAAGCTTCCCATTAATGGAGCATTGTTTGGTGGCCCTTCTGTCATACAGAACCGCCTCAAAGTTTCTTCCTATTGGTCTCCTTTACTTTGGGCCATACCGGCAGTCAAACTTCTTTCTATTGCAGCACATGCCACGACAGTCTTTTTCTCCATTGTTTCCTTGCTTACAAGTTCTTTGTGAGGTTGACGTCAAGGTCGTCTTCTTTAAGGAAAATATCAGTCAATTCCTCCCATGTCTTGAGAAGAGTGATTCTCCTCACAATGTACCATCTCATGGCGGGGCCAATTAGAGTCGATTGGTATGATTGAATCATCATTTGGATCAGGTAGGCTTGTAGGTAGCTTTTTGGGTGATAAGCATTGGCGAATGCCTCGCATTCAAGCACCTTGAGCTCCTCTGGGATTTTGACAGCAGTGTAGCTGGACAGATCGAAAGGAGTATTGATCCCGCAGTTCACTTTAGCTTACTTATGATCTTCGCAAAATGTTTGCTCTGTTGGTCACCTTTTGGCCTGTCTGCAGGTGTCAAAAGTGTTTTCCCTCGTGATAGGGCGGTCACGAGATTGAGCCTGGTTTGAGCAGACTCCATTTGCCTCGAGAGTTGTTGAAAGACAATGGGGATTTGTCCCACGTTATCTTCAATATTAGTAAGACCATTTTGCACATTACCTTGCTCAGCCACAATTGTGTGTGGCCATGCACGAACATGTGGTGGTTGGCGATTCATGATTACCTGTTATCGCAAAAAGGGCATGCATGAGTACGAGATAAATGAAGATTGACCCATGGCAACGGTCCAATCATTTTTATTTATCAAAAGAGGATTCCAAGGACAAGACAATCCTAATCATCCAAAATTGGAATTGAAATGATAGAATTGAAATGCTAGATATTTAACAAAAGTCCTTAAACATCGGGACTAGAAATAAAATGAAAATTCCTAAATACAAAAACCGGGGGTTATGACCGCCATTTTATATGCGATGAGGAGCCTTGGTCTTGCAAAGTTGTTTGCTTTCTGGGACTAGCCCAAAGACACGTATCCAGCTCATTCCTGAACTCTGCTTGAAAGACTCGATATACTCTTGCTTGGCTGGCTTGTCAATCACATTTGGGACTACCAATTGTAGGTTGCCAAGGACTCGGTGATTGAGAATGTAGAGTGGAGGCATGATGAGCCTTCTCTTGTCCTCTCAGTCTCTTGGGCACAATGATCTTTTCAGCGTGGCATTTTCTCCATGCATCCTTGATGATGCGGCTTTCCTCTTAGTGATCTTGGGTCATGTGATTAAGAGAACTGGGAATAAAACGGGCTTGAGCAGTGGAGGGATCTCTAAGAGGGCTCTGCATTGACAAGCCACCCCCTAGGGATAATATGAAGTGACCTTGGCGAGACCAAGTAGTGGGATCGGGTTGTGATATTTTAATGCAAAGCGAGCTTCTCCCTCTCTGAAGAATTTAGCACACCATAGGAATGCCTCGGGAACAAGGTTCCTTAGGAAATTAAACCAACAAGAGTATATCCTACTGAGGGCATACTTTTCTAAGATTTGAAACCTTTGCAGTGAGTGCATGAAATTCTTAATGCCCAAATCCTTTGATATGAGAAAAGATTGCATTTGTAAAATTTCCTGGCGCAGCCCTCAAGATTTTTTGTGTTTTCTTTGAAATGATTAAGGGATAGAAATGTTTCTGGCAAAACCATGTTTACAAAAATCAACCCGGCACGAATTTGATTGACAACCCATGCAATTGAAGCGTTTTTTCAATGCGGAAAAATGCCAAACCCAAAGAAAGCCAAGGAAAAATTTTGCCTTTTCTTTTTTTCCATGGGTTGTTTTTTTTTTTTTTTTTTTTTTAATTCAACTATAAACAATAGTGGGCAAGCACCCTAACTAGCCTAAAAAACCCTCCTTACCAAAGGAGTCACAATTTTTTTTTTACAAAATTGAGCTAGCCAAATTATCGGGTTGACATAAGCTCATTTACTAGAGGCATTCCGATGGTAATGCTGTATTTGTTCAGAGTTGGGGAAAACTCGAATTTGCCAAGTATGAAAGTGGAGGTCTCAGGACACTAGAAATGAGGGATCACTTGCATGACTCTAGGGGGGATTCTAATTTGGAGAAATGGGAGGAGATGGCCGATTCTATGTTCAACATGTTTTTGACCGGGTTAACAGAGGAGCTTTTTCTTGGGAGTAGGAATGAACCGGACGTCGTGTCTACCCATCGCATATAAAACAAACGACTTAAAAGACTGACCTCAGTTACCATGGGTTCAGAAATGTAAATAAATAACCAAATAAAAAGGGTTAAGAAATTACCTTGCTCTCAAAGATCAAAACACATAGACATGCGAATGATACATGTAGTTCGATTTCTAACTAAAAAGGTATAATGAGGTTAAGAGGTAATCTGACCGACGCAGTCTCGCGTTTGTGCCAAATCCTCTCAACCTCGGCTCTAACCAAAATTTCGGGGAAAAGAAAGGCAACCTCTACATCGCTGTCTCGCATTCAAGGCTGTATCTTTCTTAACACCATCCTAAAATATCCTATGGCGGCCCAGGTCCGGCGGCAGGGTTGTGTGTGCCACAATGTAGTGCTAAAACATTTAAAGCATGCACAATAATTTATACAGGAAAATTTATTTCAACAATATTAGTATACCTGCACAAAAAATATACCCAAGTCAGGAAAACATTTAAACAAGATAAAATGGCCTAAGTCCACAAAAAAATTATGTCCCCAGCGAAGTCGCCAAGCTGTCGCAACCCCATTTTGGTCTCGGAGGCTAATGGCTCGGCTGTACGCCTTTCATCAGGGCTTCAGCCAGGGCTCTCCCAAGCCCACCAATTCACGACTTAAGGGTCGAGTCTTAAACTTACAATTCAATTTTATTTAAAAGGAGTCGCCACTAATCAATTTGGGGTGGGTCGATTAGAAACCCAAGTAAAATATCGAGAGAAATATTTTACTCTGCGCAAACAGAGAAACTAGGATCGGGGACTTGATTACACTAGTTAATCACTAATGCCCTTCCGGTACCTAATCTTGTTTAAACCCTCGGGTTTGATATTTTTGCATTTTTTCAAGGATTTTTCCATGCATTTGTTGAAACAAACCTTTTTTTTTGGCTTTTTCCCTTCTTTTTGGAAAATATAAAATATTTTTGGGTTTTTTCTGATTTTTAGAAAATATAAAATATTTCTGAATTTACTGGTTTTTTTTTTCTAGAAAATGTGAAATATAAAATATTTTTGGATTTTTGGATATTTCTGAAAAATATAACATATTTTCGAAATTTCTGATTTTTTTGGAAAATAGAAAATATTTCTGGATTTTCTGGTTTTTGGAAATTATAAACTATTTTTGAAATTTCGGATTTTTCTAAAAATATATATTTTTATTTTTAAAATATTTTATTAAAATAATAATATAAACCGGCCGGCCCCGGGTCGGGTCCTCCGGACGGACTCGGGTCAAGTCATTCGGTCGGACCCGGGTCGGATTTTGCCCCGGCCCGGGTCAGGTTTGGGCCGGCGCGGGCCCGGGCTTCGGAGCCTTAGGCTCTTCGGCTGGGCTGTCCAACGAATGGGCCCGGTTTGCCTAGCCCAGTACTTGAAACAAAAGGAAATAATTAGTCGAGCCCAAGCCCAAATGAAACAAAGACTAGCCCAAGAGCAAAATAAGCCCAATAAGCATATTAATCTCAGCCCATAGCCCATGAAAACAAAACCCTAGCGGGTCGGCCTGGTCGACGGGTCCGACCCGGTCATGACCCGACTCTGTTTGCCCCCTCTCCGTTGCAGCTCCTCCGCGGCGCTGAAGGGGTATGGCTGGGCACTTCCTGTCCACGGCGAACGGCGGCGACCGTCGAGAGACCAGCCGACAGAATGACGACCGGCCGGAGCAGGGGAGACGGTAAGCTGAAGCGGAGGCTCGAAGCGGAAGCGACGGCCAGCGAGCGAGCGACGGCTAGCGGAAGCGGAAGTGACGGGCCGGCGAAGCGGGGCGACGGGCGCTCGGACGCGGCGGTTGGGCCGAGATCTGTCAGTGGCAGGGTCGTCGTGGGTCAGAACAGCTCCGGACGTGGGCGGCGACGGGGGGTGGTTGAGCGGTGGTGGCGTCGGGCCAGGCAGACAGCTCGGACGCGGCGGCGGGGCTTGGTCCCGCGCCTCTCTCCCTTTTCTGCTCGGGTTCTTCCCCCCTCTGCAGATCTGTCTCCTCTCTCTCAGATATGGTTTTTCTAGAATGCTCGCTCTCTCTCTTGGATCGGCGGTCGCTCGTCCGGCCACCTTGGAAGTCTCTCCGAGGAAGGCCTTCCGAGTTCTCGCTTCACCTCCCCTCTCAGATCTCACTTCTCTCTCTCAGATCTCTCTCTTCCTTCTGTGTTGATGTCTGTCCTTCAACCTTCGCTCGACCCCCCTATTTATAGGCGAGAAGCCCGGTCGACGGAGGTGCTCCGACCGGCGGTCCTCGGTGTGCCGACCGGTCTCCCTCTTGGCCGGACTGGCGTCGCTTTCGGCTACGCTTGCTCGGCATTGAAGGCTTCTTGCCAAGACGTCCCCTCCGCCCGGGTTTTGCGCCGGATCTCGCACGGCGGCATTGATGGCGCATGCGAGACGTCCCTGTCTTCGCCGGCCTCCGTCTTCCACTCCTGCTCTCCTGCTACTCGCGTGCAAGGAAGAAGAGGAAGGGAGGAAGAAGATGGAGGGGGCCGGGCCGAGTCAGAAATGAAAGGGGTTGGGCCCTGGGCTGGGCCTTGGGCCAACGCAGATAAGAAGAAAAGAAGGGGGGCTGGGCCAGAAAGAAAGAAAAAGGAGAGGGTCGGGCCGTGTGGGTGAGGATGAGGGGACCGAATGGGCCCCAAGCCCATGGGAAAAAATAAAAAACAAAAAGGGGCTGGGCGCAAAGGCCCAGCCCGCGTGGGCCTCCCTCCTCTTCTTTTTTTTTTTAATTAATTTTTTTACTCGAAAATAAGGGAAAATAAATAGGAAAATCCAACTTAGTAAATGCAAATAATATTAGTACTTAGGTGATCAAAAATCCTTTTTGTTAGGGCCAAATTAGTCCCTAATTTTCTAAGCAATTTAAGTGCAAATACTTGGTCAAAATTTAGGTGTCAACAGTAGCCAATAAAACACTTGCTTGGGAAAGCCGACAATTTTGGTAGAGTGACGCCCTACCTCTTACAACCTTTTGAATCCTAGCCAAAAAAAAAAATGAGGCTTGGTCGACTTGTTTTGAAATCGTCTTCAATTTCGTACCATCCAAATGCAATAAATTGTCACTAAGAAAAATAGTTTGAGAAGTCTTGCATCCAAATTTTTGCTTTTGGTGGCCCCGATCATCCATCAAAGTTTTCAATTCCAACCTCCTATTTCCATTTTGTGCCGAAATACTACATCACGCACTACTTGTCCAAGTGCACTCAAAGAATAAGTGATTTCTATCTTTTATATCATTCAAACAAAAGATTCACCTAGTATGATGTAGAATAATAGGCAAATGCTTATATGGAAACATTGGAGCGTCACAAGAGTAGGCGGTCCTACAAATCAAATAGGATTGCAAGATATTCAAAAATACAAATGGGTTCAATCAAAGAACATTGCGGGATCTTCGAAGATACAAATAGGTTATGATATTTGATCTCAAATTCACATGTTTTCCTTAATTTCCGAGATGTCAAAGATTTTGGATGTGTTTTGCAGATTTTCTAGTAGCGTTTTGAAAACTTTCCCCTTTATCAATATCTTTTTCTTGATTTTGTTATTTGATTTCAATTTTTGATTATTTCCTAGATGGCGATCTCCCTATAAATAGGTGTCTAAAATATCGTAATCTACACTTCATTATTCAGAATAAACATTATCTTTTGGAATCCTTTTTCCAAGTTTATCTTCCTCTACATCATTTGGTATCATAGCAAGTTTCTCCTATGACGATGGCTAATAACATGAATGATAATCTCCCCATAGCTGAAAGCCATGGAAACGAGCTTGTTGCATGAGTTGTGTTCAACCAATTTGCAAAGCAAACCAAGCGGAGGTTTCAAGAATTACTTGTCACCATCTAGCATTTGTCTACCAACCCCCTACCTAATAATCTTTCGGCCAAACGTGCTCAAGTCGCTCGAGTCCCGAAGCGTTGCTATAAAACGTGGGGCAAATCCTTGATAGAGGCGACAAGCCTATGTTGAGGACTCTAGAGAAGAAGAAGAAGAAGAAGAAGAAGAAGAAGAAGTGTTCCTAGATGAGCTTATTCATGGAGGCCACCAAAATAGGGGATATTGACAAGACCCCAAACAATATCAACTTAAGGTTGACCTTCCAATCTTCAATGGCAACTTGAATATTAGACATTATGGATTGGCTTTGGGAAGTGGAGAAATTCTTCGATGTCATAGAGATTGAAGGGGACCACCAAATAAAATTGTTGCATACAAGTTGAAGGACAATGCCTCAGCTTGGTGAGAGCAAACACAACTGACCTGACGCCAACAAGGAAAAGCTCTCATTTGAATGTGGAACCAAATGAAGGAAATGTTGAAGGTTTGATTCCTCCCGACTAATTATGAACAAGTATTATTTTAACAACCAAAATTGTAAGTAGCTAAGCTGCCTACATGGAGGAGTTTCTCCAACTTTTCGCCGGCACCAACTTGGCTAAGCCGAAGGCATAATAGACTTGTGACTTGACATTCAAGACCATGTTTCACTACACTGTTTGTTCGTTGTTGAGGATGGTTGAGATGCAATTGGAGAGAATTAGTCCCCTTAATCGGGCTAACAATTATTCCGCTTGAGGATCATTTGGAAGGGGGAGGCAACTAGATGTTCTAGAAGCCTCCAACCAACAAATCAACACTATGAACCAAACTCTAGTGAGTATTATTGGGGCGCCCAAGGAACCAGTTGTTGAAAATAATCATAGCACCAATCCGAATGCCCAAGACTTATATGCTAAGTCACAACCAATTAAATGTTAAGAGTATAACGAATTGGGCCATCGTTCAAGCGACTACCCACGGTGGAAGATGACCAATGTTGTCAAGCACAATGACAACATATACGAAGATGATTAGGTTGATAAAGAAGAAGTGGACGATGAAGGGGGTGAGTACATCAACTACATCATTAGGCAACTGTTGCTTGCCCTGTGAAAAGAGGACACATAATTGAATAGTCTTTTCCATGTCCGTTGTACTATCAATGGCAAAGTTTGCGATGTCCTTATCGATAGTGGTAGTTGTAAGAACATAGTGTCCAAGGTCCTAGAAAACCATTTACAGCTAAAGATAGAATCACATCCCTCCCCTTATACAATCAAGTGGATTTGTAAAGGGGTCGAACTCAAGGTAACGTTAGTATGTCATTTACCTATTTCAATTGAAAAGTCCTACAAGGACACCATTATTTGTGATGTGGTGGAGATGGATGCATGCCAAGTTTTGCTAGGACGACCATGGTAATACAACGTTGATATCACCCACAAGGCTCGAGAGAACATATACTCTTTTATATGGAAAAAGATGAAAATTACTTTGAAGCTAAAGAGTAACACTTCCCAAGCCCCAAAGAAGCAAAGTGCACGCATTATGCTAAACGTTCGTAAATGTGAGGGCATGAACATGATTACAGAGAAAGGCAATTAACAAGCTATTGTTCCCATTTTTGAGGCTCTTCAACAAGTTGCTATAGATAAACACCGTCACCTCAAAATATTTGCTAAGGGTGACAAAGTGATGGTCTACTTTCACAATGAACGCTTTATTGTTGGTACATATGATAATATGAAGCACAAGAAAGTTGGCCCCTGTCGAATCATGAAGATAATCATGACAATACCTATGTTGTTGATCTTCCCGGTGACCTCAATATTTCCCTAACATTCAACGTAGCATACCTTTCTGAGTATCATTCTCTAGATACTCCCCTTTATCCTGACAATTACTCAGGGTCGAGTCCTTCTAAAGTGGAGGAGACTAATGTAGAACAATGGGCAAATGCTTATATAAAAAAAATTTGTAGTGTCACAAGAGCAAACGATCTCACAAATCAAAGAGGATTATGGGATATTCAAAGATACAAATGGGTTAAATCAAAGAGTATTGCAAGATCTTCGAAAATACCAATGGATTACGATATTTGATCTCAAATTCACCCATTTCCCTTGATTTCCGAGATGTCAAAGATTTCAGACTTGTTTTGTAGATTTTCTAGTTGCATTTTGAAAATTTTCCCCTTTATCAATATCTTTTTCTTGATTTTGTTATTTGATTTCAGTTATTGATTATTTCTTGGATGGCAACCTCTCTATAAATAGGCACCTAAGATATTGTAATATGTGATTCATTATTCAAAATAACCATTATCTTTTGGAATCCTTTTTCAAAGTCTATCTTCCTCTGCATAGTGAAGACAACCCCCATGATATGACGACTATTATCAATAGTCTATCTATACAAACAAGCCAGCTAATAAAATTATGCTTGCTAATACTTCTAGTCCAAATTAATTGATACCAATCCACGATTGGTCCCTCTTGTCTGAATTTCTTGTATATCTCTTTGCAACAGTATGTTTGGCTAGAGATAATGGGTGTTAAAGCAAGTCTTGACTTGAGAACACATCACCAACTCCAAGCCATACTGCCATTTTGTTGAATTGCATAATGGGAGTGCCTATGCATTTAACATGATGAACCCAAGTACTCCATAGAGATGAAGACAGTACGTTGATGGGGCTTCAAGGCATGCAACCCGTCAATACTTTATTCCAGAGTTTTAGATCAAGCGGGCCTAGTCCTCCCTCCTGTTTTGGTGAGCATACTACATTCTATGTAACTTTGTGGGATATGTGAGTTTCAACATTTCTTGCCCATCTTGTTTACTAAGAAATGACAAAAGAAGTTACGAGAAGATAATTTGGTGCAAGATATAACGTAAGGTTTGGTTATTTGGGGTAGGGATGATGTGATGAACCTCATGACTTGTCCGAGGGAAACAAGTGTTTCTAGATAATATCAAGCTGGGAACTAGCGGTTCTCAATTAGCACAAGTTCTCCCGAATTCTTACCTCACAATGTTGGGAATTTACATTTTTAATTTGATTTAGCCTAAAAGAATTCTATCATGTGAATGAACCACCACTAGCCTATTGGAGCAAGTTAGGAGTCAAGTAAGATACAAGAGTGTATCTCACTGTCTCAACAACCAAAAATCTAAGTTTGCAGACTTGGTTATTCTAGTTATTCAGTCAATGCCTTTTCGGTACCCGAACTCAACTATTTGTCAAATGCATGTCACATGTAGTCCTTTTATCTAATTATGAGTCTTAAGGTTCTCATTCGCTAAGTGTTTGTGGGATATTTGTTTGCTTATTATGATCATAAAAAGTAACCTAATCATCCAACTAAAGAATATGAATCACATTACGAAAACAAAATATCATAATAAATACATTAAGAATGGTCATGGAGAAGGAGAAAAATGTAAAGCGTGGAAAGGTAACTCGATACAAGTCAAGTAAAGAATACGACATGGCCTTACTATTAAGCCTCAGGACAGTAATCCCATGAGTTAAATTCAAATACAATCCAATATTTTTTAAGAGACTAATCTACCTAAACTAAACCAAAGATTACCTATTTTTATTTAAAATAACCATTGTAGGTAGCTATCCCTAAGATGTAATTACCTCTATGTGATTTTTAGAATTTTAATTTTCTCAATTTTTAATATTTTCATATAATTTTATCTATCTAAAACCGAGAAGTGAAATTCCATGAACTATATGAATGCTGACTAGATGAAAATAAGGTAAATCTCTCACTAGACCTAACTAGGATGCTGAACTGGTGTGTGAACTGTCAATCAAGAGGTAGAAATTTTAGAACGACAAAGACACGGATCTCGATGGAGGAGGAAGCCTAGCGTCACAGATGGCTACAGGACAATAGAAAGCTGCCACCGAGGTGGAATCATGGTGGCGCGAGGTGGTGGAAGCGGTGGAGAACCAAAGACATCGTGATTTGAGCTATGGAAGTCCGAGGTAGGAGAAAAAATGATGAGGACGAATGCCCAAAATCCGATTATATAAGAAGGCCGGTAAATTAGATGAGAGCTAGAGGGAAGAGAGAGAATCGATCTTGTTATGGCGTAACGTCTGCGTGCTCTTCGATTCTAGATGCGCTTCACGCGTGCGTTTCGTCTGTCGTCCAAGAGAAGGGGGGGAGGTAGAAAGGCTCGTGGGCTAAGCTAATCGCTGGAAATTGAGCCTAGATAGGCGAATTAAAATGGGTATCTTGAGTAACGGATTCAATCGCCCAATTGGATTGGTCAAATAAGACCACAATTTAATGGGCTACGACTAGCTGGTCAGATGAATGGAATGGGCTGGACCGAGTCTTCGAAACAGACCCGAATCGTACTGAGACCTTCTCTACGGTCGTTATTTTTATTTATTCATCATTTTTATTGTCCATTTATTCATTTATTTATTTTTACACATCACAAAAAATGAATGTTCCATTTCTCCACAAAATTTTAGGTGTCACACACTGAGTGCTCTTGGCGAGATCGAATATTGAATTACTGCAAGGAGGAGGTTTAGAGATCTCTCAAGGTATAATTTCTGTGATGCAGATGTCACAATCTAATTATTTGGGATCGAGACCGTGTGGTGGCTTAGGCTTTCTTGGATCACTTGGGATCATTAGGCATCTAAGCCAAGTATTGATTGATCGCTCAAGCTCACTTAGATCATAGAGAAAGAAAGTTTAGAGAGAGAAGCTCTGGGAGAGAATAGAACTTTATTTTATAAATGGTTGGATTGTTATAATGAGCGGGGAGGCAACTCTTCTTATACTTGAGGTTTTCAGATTACAACAATTAATTGAGATTACATCCGGCGAACAAGATCATACCTCCTCACCAAACAACTACTGGCATTTAAACAGAGAAAACTCTAGACTTTGGCATAATTACTATCTCACCTGTCCTTAAGAATGTTCTAAAAGCTCTGGGAGAATCCCAGGGACAAATTGGTCATTCTTCCTTCATACATGATCCCTTGATTACAAAAATCTTGGATCCATGACACAAAGAGATAGACAACACATCGTACTCTTCCAAGGAATTATAGTGATTAGCTCATCTTTTGGATATTCGAAGGCTTTACATCAAGACATGACTCAAGTGTGGCACATGACACTCAAACACATGAGTGAGAAATAGATAATCGTTCTAAGTCAAATAGGTCTATTTGGAGGCCACTAGACTAAGAAGCTAAACTTGTTTGCACACTACAACATTGGTAGTTAGCGGAGAGTGAGATTCAGTACAGCAATTTACTAGACCTTGGAGAATGTGGGTTGCATACACTCAACATATAAGGACCCTCTCAAGTTCCACACAAGGGTGGTGCTAGTGTTGTTCTTTGTTGATGATGTTTTGAAGAATGTATGGATTTGTCTTCTTGAGTGTAAGAGTGAGGTGCTTGGTGGGTTCACGTTGTGGATGGCAACGATGAAAAGGCAAATAGGATGGAAGACTATGTGCTTAAGAAATTATAAAGGGTTGACATTTATATTTTAGGGTGCTCCGCCGATTTTGCACGAAGGAAGTGATGATGGAAATACTGCTCTGATGTCGCCACACCACAGTTGGACAGTCACAAAATTGACAAAAGGAATATTTTGATGATTGCTCGTGCTTTACATCCAATGCTGAATTCAATGAAGATTAGTGGGCCAAAATAGTAAATGCCCCGTTTTGATTAGTAAATAGATCAGCATCACCAATGAATGATTGGAAAACTTATGAGAAAACAGTGATCACGCAAGCTTGCTGATTACACCAAGCTGAGATGCTTTGTTGCCCTACTTATTCGTGTGAGTTGGCTTGAGAAAGGAAATTCCCCCAATACAGTATTACTATACAAGGAAGGCTTTTTTATACGGTTTTCTTGAGAATGAGTATAAAATTAAGCATGAAGTCTCATCGGATTTGGCTATCCACAAAATTCAACTTATATCAATACGATCGACTATGTTTGTTTTGCTGGATTTAGCTAAAAACATCGATGGAAACAAAAAGATAGCCTTCAATAACTTAGTAAAATCAATATAACTACTATGAATGGTCCTAAGTCCCTCCCTACAACTCATGAATTAAGAATTCTCACAACAATTTTAATTTCTCCTTCTTTTTCATTCTTCTCTATAGTTAAGTACTTTCTGCCCTAGTTAGGTTTGTCCATGACACTTTGACATACGAGGAAAAAATATGAATGGGATAGAACTGCTTATTGTGCAAAGTTTTTTTTTCTTCTTTAGAAATATCCTTCCTGGAGATTATTCCAATGCAGTGACATCTTGATATCCCCAGGAACAGATAAAACCAATTCTAAGGAAATAAAAATATTCAAACACAATGTATATAAGAGGAAATTCCAAATTTTCAATTAATGACTTGTATTTTGAAACCACATAGATAACCATGTTTTCCTTACCACAAAAAATTTTCAAGCAAGGAAATTGTCCGTGTAACTTAGCTGATCGGTTTCTAAGAGTTATGACACTTGAATAATCATTTGAAAAGTTACGACATTTGCTCTACGAAAATTATGGCACTATTAGTATAATTTTTTCCAATTTAAACTATCAATAAATAGGATAATAAAATATGTACAGCATATTCTTTCGCAAGAAAACCTCCTTTCATTAAAGTTAAGAAATCAGAAGAGAGAGGCCACATATATAAAGAAGCACAAACTTGTGCGATTGATTGAGAGTCCTGCCGAGTCCGAATCCTCTCAGAACAGTCTTGATCAGCCCATGGATGAGGGAAGTCCTTTGAAGAAAGTTATAAGATGGTTGGGCTTGAGAAGTTGGAGAATCTTTGTCGAATCTTTTCAGAACCATCTTTGTCTTTGGTGCGGGTCAAACTAGAAAACTAATTGAGCTCAATACATGCAATTGGGTCAATAAACCGTTGCATGAACACATAAAACAGGAAAATTATCCATAAAGTCCTAAATTTTATACTTTTACCAATTTAATTATGAAGTTTTTAATTTTGGCAATTGAGTCCTAAGCCTTTTCATATTTTGCCGATTGAATCCTATATTTTTTATTTTTTTTTAATTGAGTCCATCTAATTAATTTTAACCAAAAATTGCTGACGTAGATACTGTCATTCTACATAGCACAGCCAATGCTATCATAAATAATTTTTAATAATATTTTACTGCTTTTTATTTTTTAATATTTTCTTTATTTTCTTTATTGTTTTGTTGAACTTCTCTCTCAATCATCTTCTCCTTTGGAATGTCGTCAAAAAAAAAAAAAATCTTCTCCTTTAGAATTGGAACCATCTTCCCAGTTCACTTCAACATGTCATCATCGGCAACGGGCCTCGCCCAGGCCACGAGCGAGGCCAGCCTTGATTATCTATTTGTTGTTATTTGTGTGACTCGGTTCTAGCGACTCAAGCACAAGCTCATGTGCTTCGACCTTCTGGATTTTATAGTGTTGTTTACTAGGTTACTGCTGTTTTGGCTGTACTTTTGCTGCGATTCTTGCCAACAGCACCTACATTTGCCGAATTCTGGGTTTCTGGTGCTTTGGCTCTGCTTTTGCCACCTATTTTGCAAGGTTTCTGGATTTTACAGTGGTTTTTCCGGTGTTTATGGCGTTGTTTGCTGGGTTCCCGGTGTTTTGGTTCTGCTTTTCTTGCCGATCTTAGCCTGCAGCCAGCTAAGGTCACCGATCCTTGCCCGGGTTCCATGAGGGGTGAGGTGCCCTTGCCTCTGGCCAATGAGGGTCAGTCAACGAACCTTGGCAATGGCATGTCGAAGTGAACTTTGAAGATGATTCCGATTCCAAATGAGAAGGTTTTTTTTTTTTGGAAAAAAAAATTCAAGAGAGAAGATGATCAAGAGAGATAAGTTCAATTCAACAAAAAAAAAAAAAAAACGAGATAGGTTAAAAAAATAAAGAAAAAATCAAAAATCAAAAAAATTTTAAAAATCAAAATATTTAAAAAATTATCCACGTCAGCGTCGATCATGTCACATAAGATAGTTGTGTCCATGTCAGTAATTTTTGGCCCAAATTGGCTGAATAAACTCAAGTGACAAGGGTGAAAAGTTTTATTTAAGATTAAATTTGTAAAAGTATAATTGGTTTAGGAATTTTTTAAAAAATTTCCCCTATAAAATAGAACTGTTGGGAAGTACGCTTATATACAAATAAGACTCCTTCCTAACATCTTGACAATTAGCCCTTCTTAACTCTCAAGAATTTTATCTCCTCCGTTCCTAATCAGAAAAAATGTCCGCAAATCATATCTCTAGTCGATAGATTATAAGTAATGAGTATCGTTCACAAACTTAACTAAAAAAATGAGAGGGAAGTCCATATTTATAAGTCATTAATAAAATAAAATAAAAATGAACGGAGGCTCCAACCAAAAATGAAGAAAAGCAATTTAAATTTTTAAAATAATTGGGTGCGGTTTAATAAATTATTCACAAGTTTGAAGTGTCTCCACTTTTGGGAATGAAGCCGTGGATGGATTTTGAGTGTTTCTGCGATGTTCAATCATGTCAAAGAACTGGGAAAGACGGGACAGTGAATCTGAATCTTGGCAAAGAAAGTGGTAAAGCACACAAACGGCGTGGAGGCTTGTGTACTAAAGAAAGGAGTAGTAAATATTTTTCCTTTTTGTCGGTTCATTTCCAAAATCAACATTGTATTAGTTACTAAAAAGCTTGAAGAGTTTCTCTTTATGGTTAACCTCCCCAACTTGTGGTGGTTTCTAGGGTTTTTTGATACCCTTTTCATGGTATTGTATTGATAAAACAATATCAGACCAAATTCTCTTGCGGGACCTATTCTCCTCAGTTAATGATATCTTCGGAGTCGACATTATAATATTGTTTTGCATGTTGGGGTTGGTGAAAGATTTTAAGATCCTCTATAAATGGCATCATGGTTAATGTCAATTTAGACTAAGTAGTACCAACATCGACACGTGATATGTAACACAATATGACATAACACGACACACTGACACATTATTTCTCAGAAAGATAGAGAATTTTAACACATTAAGACATATATATTAAATGTATATTTATATATATGATAAATTATTATTTTTATAATTTTTTCAATCAATTTAATTTGATTCAAATTCACAAATAAATAAATAGTAAAAAAGAGCCTAGATTAAATTTGTACTAAAAAAATTAATCCACATTTGTTATATCATTCATTATTTCAACTTGAAAAATGCATCTCCATTCCAATAATCAAAAAAATTTGAAGGAAAAAAATAAGTAATCCACGTTCTAAAGTCACATGTCAAAGCGTGTTAGAAGAGAAAAGAAAAACTTAGGGGTGAATTATGTGTCTCGGGAAGTGAGAGTCGGAAAAGAAGAGACGACTGGATTTTTCTTCTTCTTTTTCCCTTTATTATTTTTATTTTATTTTTACATATTTACATTTTGTAGCCTTATTTATTGAAAATTTTTAAAATCGACTCTATGCATGTAAAAATCACATGCCAAAATTTCAACCCCAAGTATTAGAATTCCGGACTTGAGTGTCGAAAAGTGTTGGGATAGTTGACCATGTATTGGATTTTCTTAGACGTGTTAACTGAGTGTTGGAGAGTGTTGAAAAATGTTCGAAAGTGTCGAACACGTGATGAAATGTCTGACACAACATGAAGGCTCTCAAAGAGTGTCGATGCTTTCTAAATTGTGGGGCCAAAGATATTGGCTAGATATATGCCTCATAATTTAGGTTTTGGCTTTGAGAAAGTACGAATATGCCTCACTTATGGCTGTGCTTTTTCTGTGTCATTTTTTTCTTTTAAATGATATATTAGGTACAAGAACAAGAGAAAAAAACAAATTTGAGAAACGAGGTTTGATGCAAACCCATGCCCAAATCCTCCGTGTCCGAGCCAGAGTCTTAGTTCATCAAGGCCGGGGCTGGAATGCTAGTGCAAGTGCCCAAACCCGATTCCATCGAGATTGAGACCTAGTACCTCGGTGTCCTTGAGACCCTAGTGCTCATGTTTGAGTCATCTATGCCCAAGGTCAGGCTTGGGACTCGATGCACATGTCCAAGTAACCATGCCCAAGACAAGGTTCCCATTGCCCAAGCTCGGGTCATTAGCGCTCAGGCTCAAGTCTATAAAGGCTGCACTTGGGACCCCAATAACCATATCTAGTTCTCCGACAACTTGTGTGCAAGTCACTAGTATATCAATTTAGGAAAATAAAGTCAAATTTTCATTTTCAAATGATAGAAAGTATTTTTCAGTTATTTTTCAAATTTTAGCTCAATATTGATGTTGACACCTAAATTTTGATATTTTTTCTTAGTCATTTATCACATGAAAATTTAGTGATTGAGTTCAATCCCTAAAAAAAAGATCACTTGCATTATATTCATGACTTCTCCACGATGCCACCACGGACTAATGCACATAGGATCGCTCTTTATCGTACGACTTCTCCATGGACAAGCGTGCGTAGGATCATCTCCTTTAGATCTCAGTCAATAATTCAGAAGGCAAGAAAGGGGATCATGGTCGGCAAATTGAGAATACTCATTGGTTGGAAGGAAACAATGGAAATGGGTGTCATTGAAGAGATCAATTGTGAGGGAATTTGGTCTTTCTTTGCCAAGATTAAGGAAGATCCAAAGCGATACTTTGTATAATTGCTGGGCAATATTGGAGAGAGATTTCAGCTCTTGATTGGCATATGTACAAATTAAGCAATTCTCTCCCAATAAAGAGCTAGGAATCCAAGCCACAATGAGGGAAAGGTGAGAGAGCCAGATCATACATAAGCAACTTGGAAGGAAATAAAGGAATGAAACAAATTTGGCGTTAAAGGGTGCGCCATCATCCACCATATCCTCTTCTTCCGCATGTTGACTTGTATAGAGATTCCTTTGGGCAAGATCAATCAAGAAAGAAAAAGAATCAATAGAGAGAGGAATCATTGGAATATCGGCAAGAGATTGATGGGATGAGCTGGTCGATGGTGAATGAACGTGGACAAATTCATGGCACCATCGGTAAAAGCAGTAAAGGAAATGGCGCATGGAAAAGGCTGAAATTCAAAGAGGATCACCAATCATCCTCAAAGGAGTCTCTCTAGATTCAAAACTTCCAAAGATACATGGGAGTTTTCTACTATAAAAGGGGATGATTAGAAAGAGAGAAGGGCAGGTCGCAATAGAAAGAAAAATGGCGAGAAAACACGGAGCTTTAGAGAGAAAAGTCGAGGAGAAAAAAAAAGCGTGAAGAGGGTCTTCAGAATGGAGAAGGAGAGAGGCAGATGACGGCGAGAGGGATTTCAGAATAGACAAGGAGAGAGGGAGACAACGGCTAAGCACTTCACAGCCAAACATCCCATGATCATGTCTCCACCGACCCATACAGTCGCGATTCCAGCGCCTCCTGCTGCTCCCGACGACTTACTGTGTCGATGAGAGAGCGGTTACTGTGAAGCCCCATCAACGAGTCTGCACATTGCATCATGATTGGTCCCTGCCACACTGCGAGCCCTTGGCAACTCGCTGCTGCCTCCTTGCACATTTGCCCAACTTTTAGCGATGGCCAGTTGCTGCTGCTCCCGTTACTGAGAGCTGTTCAGCCAGGACGTCCAACGAACCTAGTGAACATCAAAGCCATCCAAGTGAACTCCAGATTATTGACGATTTCTCTTGCGATCGGCAAGTTCTTTTGTTTTCTCTGGCGTCTTCGCAATCTCAGTCCATCCTACACTATTGCACCGTCAATGACCGAGAGTTGGTAGAAGAGAAGAAGCCTAAAGTCCAAGAGCATTCCATCACACGTGGATTTGCTAAAGTTTTCTCCTGCACTCCTCTTTCTCTGGACCTATCCAGAGAAAGAAATAAATTGAAAGTAAAAGAGTAGTGATCGATCCCCGAAGTGATCAACCGAGAAGCTTAATGAAACAATTTCGTTCTCTTGGTGATTTTTTCTAGCAGGATTTTCTAGTCCCGCCAGCCATCCACCCGAACACCACCGTGAACCACCTGCGTCGCTGGTCACTGCTTGCAAGCCCTCTCGACAAATTCAAACTTGGAAGCATGTTTGCAAAATTAGAACAAAAGGAGTATATGTCTGATGACGAATTTTTAGCTTAGCGCCAAGAGCACGGAGAGTGACGATAATTCATTACCTTGCTTGAAGCGATTGGACGGCCTGGATTATTTGCCATGACGGCACTCACAATGCTTACAATTCTTGCACTCTCGTTCCCAGTCCAAGCTAAGTCGACCATATTTTTCTTTAATTTGTTCCTATTTTGCTATCCAAGTTATTCCAATTGTGTTTTTGTTTTTTTTTTTGTCCAGGTTAAGCCCACAACAAACCTGTTAGCCACACTCTTTTACATCTTGTCCTGTTAGTCTCATATACCTCGGGCCAATTCTAGTCAAGGTAAATTTATAAATCTCTAGCTCGCAGAAATAAAATGAACTCCCACATTTTATTTAGATGTTTAATCGATCCATAATTGATTAATGGCACTTCCAATAAGTAAGTTTAATCATATGTTGCGTTGAGTATCAAATTGTGATTGATCGGATTTGGGAGAGTCCGCACTAAATGCGAGCCCACATAGTAGTCCATTAATTTTTTCCCAAGTGATCCACCTCCGGAAAGGTCGCAACAATTAAAAAGATATTTACATTTTCTAATATGATTCTTGAAAAATATTTCTTGTGTAACAAACAAAATGTTAATTTTATGATAACAAAGTCCCGACAAAACACGCATTTCCAGAAATCTAGCTTTGTTGGCACCGCATGTAGGATTCCCCACAGGATCCAGATAACAAAGTCCCGACAAAACACGCATCTCCAGAAATCTAGCTTTGTTGGCACCGCACGTAGGATTCCCCACAGGATCCAGCCGTCTCACATGGCGGCTGGCGACTTTGCCGTCGATTGCCGACGTGATCGGCAGCAATTTTTCGGCCGGTGAAAGAAATATGTGGATTCTCACTCTTAGAAATTAAAGTTCAGGGCACTTCAAATAAAGCAAAACTAAGCTACTTGTACGGCGCCCATGGCCGCGTGCTTCCATAGTTCCATGCTCCTTGCCGTCACAGGCGCACATGCGGTGTGATTTGATTGCCTGTCCTCTCTTTTCCACAAGAATTTAATCTTATAGAAGTGGTTGGGATCCTCATTTTACAGATTCCATCTTTTTTCTCTGTCATCGTCGATGGTCCATGAACCTACCTGCTTGTCCATTTGCCCCATTTGGAAACCTTCTTTCTAATTTTCCCTTTCAATTTCCCCAAACTATGAACATTTCATACTGGTTCTGTTTGAAATTATTTCGAATTAAGTCGAAGATTAGAATTAATCGGTTCATGAGACTAGCAAAATGTTTTATACATCTCTAAATAGTCAAATCTCCATATCATTATGCTCATGCAAAAATTTACATTTGCAAATGATAATATAAGCCTTTTCTATTAAATCATTTATTAGCAGGATTATGACTGATTACAAGAGATATGCCAAATTACAAGAATTCATGACTATGTTTCGTGAGAAATTTCGAGGAAATGAAGCATCATCGGTCATTGTAGATATCTGTTGATTTGTCTGATTGAGTTGTGCTCAAGTTAGGGAATAAATTGACTCGATTTATCTAGTTTGATATGGGGCATCATCTGCATATACGTGTCACATAAATCTGTCCTCCAAGTAGACATTATCATGCTCAAGATTTATACTAGTTAAAATAAAAGAACCACCAACTGAGCTAGTTAAAATATATGGACCAAAGGCAACTTAGATTTTCACGCTTTTGTCTTGCAAATAATTAAATATGTACATGGACGACAATTACTTGCACAAGCCTACCAACTCAAACTTAAACCGAAACAAATAACTCTAAACAAAGACAGAATGATGGTACATACATGGCGAAAGTAAAGAACATGCGAAAGTGAACATGACAATTCTGAAGCGAACGGCCAGCACTCGGCTGTGGCCAGGAGCTGTAGGCCTGAAGTTATCTAAGCTCCGTCCGGGAGATGGCAGCGGCGTTGTTGCCCCCGTGGAACTTGGTGGTGACGCGGCGGTGGAGTGGAATACGCATTAGAGGATTAATAAACAGCATACGCAACTGAACATAACAGCAGAATGATAGAACCCTAGTTCTGAAGCTAATTACCAATGCCAGGACTGTGCCCATTTTTAGGACCTGTCGATGGTGGCGGCATTGATCGGTGGGACAGCAGCGACTGCGGTGGTGGCGGCGAAGTGGAAGATGCACTAGTATCCGTGGCTTGATTAAACGTATCACCATGCATACTTTTGCTCTGCTCGGCCATGGCACTTGGTGGTGACGGCGAATTACCAATGCCGGGGCTGTGCCCAGGAGTTGGGGGCTTGGGGTCATTTTTAAGACCTGTAGATGGTGGCGGCGTTGATGGGTGGGACAGCAGCGGCGGCAGCGAAGTGGAAGACGCACTAGTATCCATGGCTTGATTCAACGTATCACCAGGCAAATTTTTCCTCTGCTCGGCCATGTTTTTCCTGGGTTCCATTCCTAGGAGTTTATTCACGTTGTTTAGTTTGTTTGGGAATGGGTTTTGCTTTTGCATGGTTCGCTTCGACTGCCTTGCTTGAGTGGACTGGAGTTTTAGAGAGAAAGCCAGAAGAAGAAAGACGAAGGCAAAGAGGACCTGGTTTTTGGCCATGGCTGCCAGAGAGAGAGAGAGAGAGAGAGAGAGAGAGAGAGAAGGCCACTGAGGAGATACGAGACCATCAACTCGCGTGGTGTTTATAGAAGGGCTGGGGTTTTGGAGAGAAGGCTAGAAGAAAACGACAAAGGCAAAGAACCTCGCCAGGAGAGAGAAGGGTGGCCCCGGGGGGGTTGGTTTGTGGAGTACGCAGCTGAGGAGATGAGACCAGTGGTATCTGTGGAAGGAAAAGTTACGGTGCCGCACCAGCACCAAGTTTTCTCAAGGAATTGTCCAGTTTCCCCGAGAAAAGTCGTAAATCCCTGGTGGGATTTCGTGGGTCTCTCTAACTTGGGATGCTTTAGGTTAGATTTTTTTTTTTTTATCAATTCCTACTCTATTACTACTTTAGTACTTTAGGAGTCAAAATATACTCTTAAAATCAAATCGTTTTCATTTTAATACTTCCGAAAATGTAGGAATTTGAATCTCTCACCTCACCCTTCTCATATAAAAAGGGTGATTACTGAAGCAAATCTCAATGATTCTTTAAATTAGATTTAACAAGCCACTAATATATCAAATTCTGATGCGCGGCTAATCTGATCGATTGGCGATCCTTCACGTCAAGATTGCGGGAAAAAGAGGACAATGAGCACGCATAATCGAGTCATCTTGTTTGTTGTTTATTGATTTTCATCTGTCGTTAGTGTTGTACTGAAGTCGTGGTGGAGATATAGCAACTTTATCTTTATGATATTTCCAGTTCTATCTTATGCTATGGAAAGTGGCGATCATGTGCGTCTGTCCCTGCCGACCGTCTCTTCCCAAAATTTCCGTGCGGTCACCAAGCGCACAACTGTCAAAGAAAAAGAGAGAACTGGAATCAAAATAGAACTTCGCCACTCCGATCCATCTTAACATTCCCTTCATCGATATTCGTCGCTCCCGTTATTTCGCCGAATCAAGCTCTAATGCCAGTTATCAAGAAGCGTGAATCTTTGAAAAGAAAAAAAATAAAGAAGAAAACAAGTGAATTTTTATGCGAAAAGCCTTTTCAAAGTCGGAAAGGAAAATCTACAATGTCATTTTAGACAATTTCTTCACTATTATCATCGATATCAAATATATAAATTTAGGATTTCAAGCTTCAAGGTCTCTTTGTTTCGTGGAAAACGAATGTCTTTGAAAATATTTTCTTAAGTATCATCACTTGTGTCCCTTAAAATAATTAATTATTAAAAATTATTTTCATTATCGATAATTACTGTTTAAATGTTTTTAAAAAATGAATATACTTTTCATTCATTTATTTTATAAGCAATACAAATGATTGTTCGTAGAATAGATAAACTATAAAAAAAAATGTATATTCAATCAATACCATGTTATGCATTTGCCCATAAAAAACACTATGTCACATCTTCATGTGATTAATTGAATATCAAGGGGAGTGGTGGTTTTTACTTGGCAGTGGCTGCTTGACTCGAAAATTTAATTTACCAATAAAAATGTCTTAAGCTCCCAAACACATACAGGGGTTTTAGCGGACATTATGGTCTAATCTTCACCTTTTGCTCCATTTTACATTTTTTCTTCATCATTTGGAGGAAAGCCACTAAAAAGATTGCCCTTTGAGGCCACACTGGCCTTGCTTTTCCGTTTAATAAGAAATCCAAGTTTCGTTTGTACATGCAAAAAGAAACAGCAAGTTGGTACTTGAGATCTTTACACGTGACCCTGGAATGGGGGATTCTCTGTCTTTCCAATTCCCGTGAAGGACAAAAAGTGGTTGGAGTTCACCCTTTCGTTTTCTGCCAAATGTTCCGCCGATCGTTGCTGTCTGTCAACTTGCAGATATTAAACTTCACGATGGTGCGGACGCTGCTAGCGTACGTAGGATCCAGCCGTCTCCCACGGCGGCCTGGCGATCTTTGCCGTTGAGTCCCGAACGAGATCGCCGCCTATTTTTTGACCGATAGAAGAATTAATTGCAAGATCCCCCAAGGAGCCTGTGGGTTCTCATTCTTGAAAATTTATACTTAGGGCAACTTTTCGATGCTTATATTCTTTCCACACAGTGATATTCCAACATTTTGATTTGATTATATCACTACCAATGCATACAAATCATCATGTCTATATGTTTTGCAGGAAGACTTCACTTATAAATGATGTGGTGGCGTGACTCATTACATTACATCCAAATCAATATCGTGTTGTTACTACCTTGAATTTCTTAATAATTTTATAAACGACAAATATGTACTTATCTTTTGTGTCTATACAAGAGCTTTTTCCATTTATCTGTGGATGGCTCTAATTGGTAGGACACATATGAACACTTACATGTTTGTTTTTAGTTATTTTTGCATTTTAGTCGGGTTCATAATTTAGAATCTAGCAAACAAATGTAGGGCCAAAGGAAGCTCCTTCCAATTAAGATTAACAAAAATATAACCCTATTGAGATAAGACTATTAGAATAATATAAAATTAATTGTTGAAGACTTATTTCGTTAGCACACGTCTTGCCACATGAAGACAAATGGAAAGAACAAAAACAACTACTGCAAAGAGGAGTTCAAAGTCAAAAGTGAGCTTCGTTTGTTCTTTCCTCATATAAATTCTACTGCAGAGGGATTTGAAAATAAAAGGAAATGAGAGAAGGTCCTACGTCCAATTTTTCTCTCCTTCATTAATGCATGCCTTGTTGAAAGGTGATGTTTGTGCTGCAGAAGACTTGTCTTATAGGCACTACTTGTTGCTTTGTGTTTTGTTTCCGGTTGTAAACTTTCGTTGTTATTGTTATAGACTTTCATGTTTTCCTCATGTAATGTCTGTTGATATGTACATACCCAACATTTTTAAAAGGTTGAGAAGTTCAAACTTATAATGATGCTTTGAATCCACTAGAAACTATTTCAATTTCAATTGTTCTCCTTCAATATTCGTTTTGGCCTTGTTCCAAAAAATTTCCAAACGTTGCCATTTTCTTTCTTTAGCTTTTGGATCCAACAAAGACTTGGTAAGATTTTATGATTTATGTATCTTAATCCATAACATACAACCATTATCCCCTGCTTAATTAGATAAAAGTTGATTTATTGTCAATGTCTGATAAGACATCGCAGTGAGTCACCCACGTCGTCCATCAGCAGTTTATACCGGTCTTACATGCATACATACAACATTCTCTAAACAAAAGTTCGAGTTTGGAGTTTATACCCGACCACAAACGCCCTAACCTTCTGCATAGGGCCGCCATAGGCCTATCCGGGTCATTCCCTACTTCCTTCTTCTCCCTGATGGGATTAAGTAACGCTTTAACTTTTATTTGCTCACCTGCTGTTTTCCAGAGTATCACCCGCTTAAGTTCCCTTTCTTGTTGCCGTAATTTCCAAATGTCCCAAGTCAGTGGACTTCCAGTTGGGAAAGCGAAGCATCCAAGCATATTTCAACGTTGGTTTCCAACTGGAAGAGGGCTGGGAATAGTCGAAATCAAGATGAAGAAGAGATCCAGGAGGAGCATCGGCAAAATGTGTTCCCAAGCAGAAGTAGAGAGAGTGAGACTAATTTGCAAAAACCGATGAAAAGGTCGGTTATATGACACGATTTATCTCTTAATCAATTTGATTGATGCCATATAAAAGTTCAGAGAGAAATGTCGAGACAATATGTCTTTGCAAGTATGACTATAGCACCCAATATACAAACTATACCTAATATTTTTTGCCAATATATATAACCAAGGAAGCATACGACTTGAGAATTGTTCAACACATGGAATCTCGAAGCTGTAACAATCAATACACAATATATAATTAGAAAGGTCCCCCTTAAAAATGATTTTGTGAGTCAATTGGCCCCACGGGTACTCGTTGTAGTGGTAAACAAGTTAGTTCAAACTCAAAAAAAGATTCATCTTTTTCCTTAGTAAATCTCGAAAGGTCAGTCAAAACTTTTGGGTAGGTCTCACTCCAAAGTGTAATTTCCATACTGAGACAAACCCTTGTGGCTGAAAAGGGCCAGTGGAAGCGAGCGCAGTGCATATAAATCATGATCCTGCATACTAATATATGTCTTGAAGCCGCAAAAAGTATGTTGACAGTTTGTAGTTAAATTATTCTAGGCCTTTTGTGTTTCTACTAAAGTTAAAGATCGACGAAACACCTTTCAAGATTCTTGCCTCGGGAACATCTGACTTGAACATAGTGAATTATTCCTCCCTCCTTGGAATGTGAAGAAATCAATAAAGTATCAACCATCAAGCTGCCCATCTTTGAAGCTGTATTATCATAATTATAATTAATTATTATTATTGATAAAATTGAAGAATTTAGGTTTGAATTACATCGGTACAATAGACTTAGGATTGATTGGATTATTTTCTCCAAACCTTCAAATTGATTATGTGGTTGCAAGTGAAAAAAAAAGAAAAAACTTGATGCTAGGCTTTTCTTTTTCTTGCTCTTTAGGAACATCAAGTGACTACTTGGGTTAACTTTTACTCTCTCTTGAATCTATAGTGTTTTAACTAATACTTTTTTGTGTTTGATTCAAAAAACAAAAAGGTTAAATAACAGAGTGTCGAACACCGCAAGTACCAAAACTTAGTATAGATGGACACTTAGGTGTCAAAAGTTTCAAAAAGTACACTTAAGTGTTAAAATCGGAGAAAATTGAATACTTAAGTACCAATAGTGAGAAATTTCAGCCAAACCACTGATGTGATATTTTTCAGTGATTTTTTTTCTTGACGTGGCCATTCTTTCACGTGGCATGACAATTTTTAAAAAGAAAATGTTCACATTGCTCTATAAGCCTAAATCAATGTCTTTTTACCTCCAAAATTGACTTTTAATATATATATTAAAAAAAAAAGAATAGCAGCGAGCATTCAGTGAGGGCTGAGCCATTCCACCATCACTCGAAAGGGCTAGCAATGGTGGGAGGAGGGTCGACCAAGGGCCAGGCCTTCACCTAGATATGGGGTGAGGGTCGTATCCCTCCTCCAGATTTGGCAACCCTCACCCCAAATCTTGCCATGGCCAACGTCGGTCCTTAGCCCCTCTAGGTAAAGGTCGACGACTCTCGTTGGATTTGGGGGAGGGCCACAACTCTCACCCTAGATCTGGGTGAGGGCCTGTAGCCCTCACCACAAGTTGGCTAGGGTCGAGCCAACTACCCTAGTCAACCCTCGCCACACCATCGTCAACCATTTCCAGAAATAGTGGAGCGGTAGTGATGAGGGCTATACATCTCTCATTGAATGCTTGCTATTGCTTTTTTTTTTTTTTAATTTATTTTAATTAATATTAAATTAATAAACTTGT
The DNA here is from genome assembly GCA_014182735.1 of Corymbia maculata. Lineage (NCBI taxonomy): Eukaryota > Viridiplantae > Streptophyta > Magnoliopsida > Myrtales > Myrtaceae > Corymbia > Corymbia maculata. Next base: position 21,964,671 of record CM024690.1, read on the forward strand.
AGGCAAAACGACATTGTTTTGCACCTTCATTGCCAAGTAGGCTTTTCGATGAGTTATATAGACCATTTATATTACTAAAAATAAGCCACATCTAATTTCGATTACCCTCGCTAAAATTGACACTTAAGTGTCTCAATTTTTTTAAAAAAAAAAATTATACTTAAGTGTACCTTTTTGGAATTTTTAACATTTAAGTGTCAATCCATTTCAAGTTTTGGTAATTGCAGTGTACTTTAGCCCTAAATAACGATTGCAAAAAAAGGCTTGTTTTTGTGTTTTAGATAAACACTGTTTTCTTTTTTGAATTTTCCCATAGGTAATGTATTGAATTTGATTGGTTCTGATCTTTCTTATTGTTTGGGTGAAATTTTCTCATATTCTCATAATAGTTATATATATATACACACACACACATACGTATGACATAGTTAAATTTGGTTGATTTCCCATACAAATTGGTGTATTCTCTTGCGCTTTCAATTCAAAGTATACAATACTAAATATTTTTACATTCTTTATGCTTTTTAACTTGGCATCAAAATTTTAGGGAGAATTACCCAAAAGTCCTAAATCTATTTTTTTTGTCAATTCAATCCTAAATCTTTTGTAATTGTGCTAATTCAGTTCCATCCGGCAAAATTTAGCTAGTCAGTATTGATGTGGCCATCGGTTGTTCGGCAAACAATTTTTTAATATATATTTTTTTCAAATTTTCTAATAATTTTTAATTTTTCCTTTTCTTTTTCCCTCTTTTCTTGCTCCTTGGCTTCTTCTCCACCCGATGGCTAGTGAGGCTCTAGCAAGGGTCGCTAGCCATTGGGCAAGGGTCGCAAAGCTCTCGCCGATCGGGGCGAGGGTAGCCTCACCATGGCTAGGCCACGGACGAAGGCAACCTCACCAGCAGCTAGCAAGGCCATGGCATGGTGACCTCCAAGCAAGCCTGCCATGGCCTCACTAGCTGCAAACAAGGTCGCCAACGAGGGTGGGCAAGGGCATGACCCCTACCATTGGCCCGTGAGGGCTTCGTGGCCCTTACCCTCGCTTAACACTACATGGAGAAGAAGCCAAGGAGGAAGGAGTGAGCAAAAAAAGAAAAAGAAAAAGAATAAATTATTTTAAAAAATCATTCACTGGATGGCGGTGCCAACCGGTGGCCACATTAGCACTGACTAGTCAAATTTTACTGGATGGACTGAATTGATATAATTATAAAAGATTTAGGATTGAATTGACATAATTACATCAAATTTAGTACTTTTTTGGTAATTCTCCCAACTTATAACCTCGATTCCATAATCAAATCTAATGAACCTAATTTTTTTTTATTAACAACTATTAGTATTTCAATAAGGGACGCATCAATTATATGTGTCCATTGTGTACATAGTCAACAGTATTACGTACCAAGTCGAAGCCATCAACATGCCATGGTTGTTGATACAATTGAAATTGAAAGTGTTAGGCCATGTAGAGGCCCATGCATTTGCCACATTAGACATCGATTGTCATCTTTAATCAAGTTGACTAATTTAGTTATAATCATACCAAATATGACTCAATTAGACAAATTTCTTTTCGTGTGAAGGTATTTTTTATGAGTTCCTTTTATTTTCGGCATTGATTTTGTCTAATTCGGCCTCCAAATTGCTGTCTGGTTATTGGTATTCGTCTTGCAGGCATAATTTCTCTTGGGCTGGGATGCTCATAACAACGATAGAAGAAATCTTATAGATATCGTCCCAATTATGGTCATCTTCCAAGTGTCCTAAATTGCAGACCAAGCAGGCTACGAAGACGGACGGTCTATCCCGACCACACTGTTCATCTGCGGCGGCTTTGGAGCATGGGGCCTGGGCAGCAGCAACTGGAACTTCCAAAGTAGAAACCCAGAGCCGCAAATGGACAAAATTTGTCCCCTTGGTTTTTTTCTGGTATGTATTCTACCCTTCCCATGATTGCCGTTGTCTTTGTCAACTCGCAGAAGCGACTGCAAAAGTCAAATTCAAATTTTTATTTCACCGTCAAAAGGCCCAGGTTCAAATTTATAGTAAGAGAGAACGAAGAGCACACACTTCTAGAAATCTAGCTTTGTTGATAGCTACCCTAGTAGGATTTCTCCAGGATCCGGCGTCTCACTAAGCTTGCTTAAAATTTAAGGCACTTCACAGAAGGCAAAACTAAGCTACTTTTCCTGCGCCCGTGGCCGTATGCTTCCATGTGCCTTCCCGTCACCAGTGAACGTGCGGCGTGATTTGATTCCCTGTCCTCTCTGTTCCACAGAAACTCAATCTTTAAAAAGTGGAATAGGCCCTTTATGTTATCGAACTCTTACTTTTTCCGCCACTGTTGACGGTCCATGAACCTGCGGGACTTCTGTCCGTTTGCCCCGGTTTGGATACTTGTCCTAACTCTTCTTTTTAATATTCCTCAAACAATAATCCCTAAATTTTTAGGAATGAGAATCCACATATTCCTGTGGAATCTTGCAATCTTGCTGGAGATCTTGTTCGTATTCCTGGGCAAAACCCCCAGCCGTCATGTGAGACGGCTGGATCTTGTGGTAATCCTACTAGGGTAGCTATCAACAAAGCTAGATTTCTAAGTGTGTGCTCTTCGTTTTATCTTACTATAAATTTGAACCTGGGCCTTTTGACATTGAAATAAAATTTTGAATTTGGCTTTTGCAGTCGCTTGCTTCTGCAAGTTGACAAATACAGCGGCAATCATGGGGGAAAAGTAGAATACATAGCAGAAAACCAAGGGGTCAAATTTTGTCCATTTGTGGCTCTGGGTTTCTACTTTGGAAGTTCCAGTTGTTGCTGCTGAGGCCTCATGCTCCGAAGCCGCCGCAGATGAACGGCGTGGTCAGGATCGAATGTCCGTCTTTGTAGCCTGCTTGATCTGCAATTTGGGACATTTGGAAGGTGACCATAATTGGGACAATATCTATAAGATTTCTTCTATCGTTGTTATGAGCATCCCATCTTGCCCAAGACAAATTATGCCTGCAAGACGAATACCAATAACCAGACAGCAATTTGGAGGCCGAATTAGACAAAATCAATGCTGAAAATAAGAAAAATTCATAAAAGAAAATACCTTCACACCAAAAGAAATTTGTCTAATTGAGTCATATTTGGTATGATAATCACTAAACCAGTAAGTGTGATCAAAGATGACAATCAATGTCCAACATGGCAAATGCATGGGCCTCTACATGGCCTAACTCTTTCAATTGTATCAACAACTATGGCATGTCGATGGCTTTGACTCAATATGTAATACTATTGACTATTTACATGACGAACAAATATCATTGATATGACCCTCATTGAAATACTAATAGTTGTTAATAAAAAATATTCAGGTTCATTAGATTCAATTGCAAAATCAAGGTTGTCATAAGTTCACCCTTGCCAGGTGCACTACCTAGGGGTTCAATTAATGGATTATTAAGTTTAGACTTGATTCAGACTCTCTTAAATCTATACCAATTTGCAACTTAAGGTTCAAATTCTTAACATGCAAGTCATTTTTTATAAGAAATGACCATTAATTAGTTTACGGTAGGTCGATTAGAAACCTAAATAAAGTATAAGAACAAATACTTTATTCCTATGAACCAGAGTTTATGAGTATGAGACTTAATTATACTAAATTTCTCTAATACCCTTTCAATACCCTTTTTTTCATGAAAAATGTTTGGCAAGTAGCTTGGATTTATTTTATTACTTCCTAACATATAAGATGATTATGCGACTATGCAAACCACTAAATTAATGCCCAATAAAGCAGTAAATAAATTGTAGGATTTATCTCATAGCAATGAAAGCATTTGCAATGTTAGCTTGGAAATCACATCAACAATTCTAGATATGATTTTTAATTAATAAGTAGATACTTAATTAATATTATGTTGTCACCTTTTGAAATACATAATAATTTTTATACATGACAGATGTCCACTAATCCTATGCGTCTATGCAAGGTCATATTTCCATTCATATGTGAACGTCTCTGATTGGTGGAACGTGTATGGACACTGCACATATGTGTTTTTAGTTAATTTTGCATTTTAGTCAGGTTCATAATTGATAATCCACCAAACATATGTATGGCTGTAGAAAACTCCTTTCAATTAGGACAAGCGAAAATATAACCCTATTGAGATAAAAAGAATTGGTGAGATAAGATTTTTTTGATTAATGTATCTTGATATATAACATACAACCATTATCCCCACTTAGTGAGATAAGAGTTGATTTATTGTCAATTTCTGCCAAGACGTTGCAGTAAGTCATTCACGTCGTCCATTTGGAATTTATACCCGTATTACATACGTAGATACAACGTTCCCCAAGCAAAAGTTCAAGTTTGGAGTTTATACCTAACCACAAACACCCTAACCTTATGCTCTGGGCAGCTATTATAGGCCTATCCGGGTCATTCCCTACTTCCATGTTCACTGCCTACCATAACTTATATTTGCCCACCTACAGGTATCCAGAGTATCACTTGGTTAAATTTCCCTGTTGCTGTAATTTCCAAACGACCCCAGTCAGTGGACTTCCAGTTGGGAAAGCGAAGCATCCAAGCATATTTCACCGTTGGTTTCCAACTGCAAGGGGGCAGGGCACAGTCGAACTCAAGAGAAACAGATTCAGGGGGAGTATTGGCAAAATGTATTGCAAAGCAGGACTAGAGAGAGATGATTAAAAGAAACTAGGAAGACAAAAATGGCGTCTCCATTTCTATAATAATTTCTAAAGAAGGAGAGGACTTAGGAAAAAAAATTTCATGGTGATGGGCTAGGGTTTTGAATTTGATTGGTTATGATTTTTCTTATTGTTTGGGAAGAGAGAGGCAAAGGGTTTGAATCTCTACCTTCTCTACCTTCTTGGGGGGATTAGAGTAGGCATAATTTAGTTTTAAGTGTAGATTTCGACTCTCATATTTTATGAGGAGATAAGGCAAAAGTTAGGAGAAGAATGAATCGACAAAAAAAAAATTCAATATATTACCCATTGAAAATTCACAAAAGCAAAAAGTATTATCTAAAACACAAAACAATCCCTTTTCTGTTATTGTTATTTAAGCTTTTTGTTTTTTGAATCAAACACTAAAAGTATCAGTTAAAACACTATAGATTCAAGAGAAAGGGTAAAAGACTTGGTGTTTCTAATGAACAAGAAAAAGAAAAGCCTGGGATCTTTTTTTATTTTTTATTTTCACTTGCAACCACATAATTATCAATTTAAAGGTTCGGAGAAAATAACCCAATCAATCTTAAACCTATTGTATTGATGTCATTTTAAACCTAAACTTCTCGATTTTATCGATAATAATAATAATAACCCTACAAAGATTGGGCTGCTTCACGGTTGATGCCTCATTGATACCTTCATATTCCAAGGCGGGAGAATAATTCGCTATTTTCGAGTTAGGTGTAAAGATGGCTCCGCATTGCCCCGAGGCAAGACTCTTGAAAGGTGTTAGGTCAATCTTCAACTTCAGTGGAAACACAGTAGGCCTAAAATAATTTAACTACAGATCGTCCACATACTCCTCACAGCTTCAACGCTACCTTTTCAGCCACGAGGTTTGTCTCGGTGTGGATATTATTTTTTGGGAGTGAGATTAACCAAGAAGGTTTGACTGACCTTGCGAGATTTATTAAGGAAAAGCCGAATCTCTGTACTTTCCATTAACAATCATATCCAGGAAGTGACTAAAGTAGCTACATGCTTTGAGTTTTGATGACCTACTCCCGAGGGATCACCCTTAGTTGGTATAGGTTTAGAGATATTTATTTATTAGACAATCCAAATTGTACATCAAATTAAGGTCTCAAATGGACCTGCACTTGACAACATCACAAATGAACTCTCTATTATAAACGTGGTCTCTCCCAAGATTATATCTTGCATAACGTGGGATTTGCAATTTAAATTCGAATTGATCCTAAAAATTCTATGTAAGGAAGGCGTCACCACTAGCTTATTTAGGTTAGCTAAAAACTAAGTGAGATATGAGATAATTCCTTACTTTCTATGCATTTGGTGATTTATATACTGGAAACTTGCTTATGCTGGTTGTCTAATTAATGCCCTTTTGTACCTAAACTTGATTGTTTGTTCACTAAATTGACCAAGAAATCTTTTTAACAATTATGAGCCCTAAGATTCTTGTCTGCTAAGTGCCTAGGTGATAATTGTCTATTATGGTCTTAATAATTTAACCAAGCCATGCTAAAAGTGAAAATTAACAATCAATGTAATTGAAAAGGCACAATCATATAAAATCAAAATAAAGTGCACAAACAGCGACTTAGTGTTGTCTCTAAAATATAAAACATTCCAAAACCCTATTGTAAAGCCTAAAGCTTATACAATTTTAAATCCAATCTTCATCAAAAGATTATCACATTTTTTATGCTAAAATAATTCCAGACTAAAATTAACACTGAAATTTAGTAAAACTATTCAAAACCAAAATTTTAAATTTTTTCCTAGTTTTCTATTTTTTAGATTTTTTGAAAATTTTTAATTATTTTTTAGTTCCGTAAAATGGACTTCGGACCGGGTCAGGGAACCCGGTCTGATTACTGGTCTGGCCCGGATCCTAATGGTCTGGGTGGAGTCCGAATTCGGACTGGCCCAAGGGCCCAGTCCTTACATCAACTGAGCCCATGAATCTAATCCAATTTCATACACCTGGCCCACAATCCATTAAGCCCACAGAGCCTAATTCATCGACTATGACTTCAATCTGATGGGCTTGAGCTTTTGCAGCAGCTCGAGCCCAACTCCTCCGATTCCGGCCCCTAATCAATCTAAACCCAATTCCAGCTAAATCTCAGCCCAAGCCCGAATTTATCACTATTCAGCCCATTCATCCGGCCTGGCCTCCAGCCCACAGCTCGTCCAATCCGATCCATTCCACAAACCGATCTGACCCAATAACAAGATCCGACCCGGTCTTTAATATATTCCTTTTTTTCTTTTTCTTTTTATTTCTTCTATTTTATTTTTATATTTCTTTTTCTTCTCTAGTTCGTCTTCTTCCCCCGAGTCTTCACCAAGTCCATCTCCGAGAACGTCTTCACCAAGAGCGACATCTCCACCACCAGCTGGCCTTTGCCGGCGAGCATAAATAAAACCGATAGAGGCATCGATGACCGTGCCAACACCGATGCCAAACCAACTGACTATATGACCACAACTTTGGCAGTCAATTTGGGCCAACAAAAAAACGGCATCGTCGGCAACCACCTCTTCATGGAACGAAATACTCAAACAACAACCATTCCAGCATAGAAAGCAGGCATATGCACATTCAAATGATGAAGAAAGGAATAACTATGATGGCCCGGGCTCCCCGGTTAAAAGGAACCTCCAGTGAAACTCTTGCCTATTGCCAAATAGCATTTACTTGAATTTGGTTGATTTTTGCTGCAACTGAGTCTTACTCAAATGGGAGGAGAAGATTGTTTATTACTTATGTAGAATTTCAAGCCAATGTGGAGATTTGTTTAGTATATCTTGAATTCTTTATGGGCTTGGGCCAACATTAAGATTTAGGGCAATATAAATTTTTTTTTTCTCATGTTATTAGGTCAAAAAGTTGAGACAAAAAGAATATTGGTTTCTAAGCCATCTTGTGTAATATTTGAATTTTTATAGTGGATTTTGTTTTTCCTCTCGCCATAGTTTTTCCCATCTTGTGTTATTTTTTTCTTCACAGTTTTAATTTCCTTATAGTTTCCACCTCTGTTAGAACATAAGATCAATATTTAATAGGTAGATTACAAACTATACTTGATGTGTCCACTTATAAAATTTTAAAGCACTTTTGATAATCTACTACAGACACTAGATGTAAGGATGGTAAAAATGGTCACTCTATTTTTGTTGGTAATTAATTTATGAGCTCCCATGCGAAATTATCTAAACACTTAGTAATCTACAATTGGATACTGAATTAGAGGATGACAAAATTGTTATTGCATCAATAATTAACTAACTAATTTACTAGGCCCATTTAAAACAAATTACGTACCCATATTCTTTTACTGGATTTAATGATGATAAAATCACCATATCATCAGTAAGTTATAGACTACTTGACATGCTTAAGGGTAAAGTGTTATGGTACTTAGTAATCTACTAGTAGATAGTGACTTGAAGGTCATAAAATCGGTATTTCATTAAAAGTCTGCTGGAATTTCATTGATAAGTTACTTATTAGTTCTCGTGGCCCAATTGTAAAATCTTAAAACACTGGATTATACACTACTAGATGTGAGTGTTATGAAATCATTATTTTGCTAGCAGAGTAATGTTGACACCTAAATTTTGATGATTTATTTAATCATTAATTAATTACATAGAAAATTAAGGATTAAATTTTAACTCCTAGCAAAATAATTTTTAATAAATGCATCACATATAGACATTAGGGAACATGCAGCTAGTATTAAAACTAAAAATTCCTAAATTTTTTTTTAATTTTTATTTATTACAAGAATTTTATTAAAAAATGAAAAACGACCGGGCTAGGGCTGGGCCCACTTGGTCCCTTCTTCCTTCTTCTCTCTTTTCTTTTCCCCGGGAGGTCCATCTTTCTTCTTTTCCCCGTGTAGGGCCGGCCCATTTATCTTCTCCCCCATCCCCCCCCCCAAAAAAACAAAAAATCTCTTTCCTTCTTCCTCCTGTGACCCTTGCATTTTGGACAGAGGGATTATGACAAACAAAAGGATGGTGTACAAGATGGGGTACAAGAGGAAGGATGAGGGGAATGTCGCACACACGATGCTCGACTAGGCTAATTGGAGGGCAATTGGCGTTGCCCTAAAAATTTCTTTTCGCCTTATACCCGATGCATCCGTAGTAAAATAAATCCATTAAGCCCTCGACATTATTCAACCAAATGCCCTAATTCCCATCTAAGTATGTGCCTCAGTGGCTGTTTTATGATGTCTCTAATGTGTTGATAGGTTGAGCTTTTTTTTTTTTTTTCATGGATGTATTTTTCAATGCTGCGAAGACACGCTTTTGCATAGTTCCCTTAACAATGCCTACTTTATCCACTTGCTATAACCATGCCAACCATATTAACCACGTTTATGTTACTATCTTGATAGCAATTGCAAAGGACGCATCCTGTTTGCCTCTAATACCTCTTATTTTTTATGTTTCGTGTGTTGTTTCAAGAAGTCACACCACCACCAAAGGACTTGTTGTCCTCAAACAAGTCAAATCTAAAAGATGCTGCCTCACATGTTGCCTCACCACGGATCAACAAGCCTATTCCACAGTGTCATTAGAGGAACAAGTTTTCATAGCACTGTTTGACATTAAGTCAAAGTTCAATTGACTATGTTGCCTTGAGTTTAAGGGGGATGTTAGTAATATTAGGGATTTTAAGCTTTTATAACAGTCGATAGTGATTTCGCAAAATTCTTACATGGTATAAGAGTTAGAGGTTCAAAATTCGAATCTGTTAAAATTCCATTTGCCTCCCCAATTGAAATTTCCATATTTAGTATTAGACAAAAGACTAGACTAAGCGTGAGAGAAAGTGTTAGAATATTTAAATAATAAACTACGTCTTCATCTAATAAGGATGAATAGTTCCAAGTTCTTTATAGGTTCTACCTAATCTCTATCCATTGAAACAGATTCCTCATCTTTTGAAACCGGGAATCTACCCTATATACCTTGGAACCTAGCCTGTTACAAGTTCCAAGGTTGATTCCATCTATATTACTAATCGCAAGATCATAGTGAATTATCACTTTTTAATGATCACCACTTATTACTACAACTTATTTATGATAGCTCATATTAAGATACATGAACAATGAAATATTAACAAAGTGAAAACCTTAGTCATAAAATGAAAGCTCCGACCAGTGGTTCCAAATTATACACTATCATCGAACATCATGAAATATCACAAATTTGCATAAAGACATAGATTAAGAAAAATATAAAAACTTATTCCAAGTTTAAGGTTCGAGGCTTTAAGTTCAAGATTTAACTAGCCTAGAACATGAAACCTACTTGTCAAAATAGATTATTCAAATTTTGGAACTTGGAATCTATCTTGCATCTCTTGGAACCTAGAACCAGACAAGTTCCTTAGACCTTGGAGTTGGACAAGTTTCCATTGGTCTAGTTGGACCTGTTTGATTTCAAGTTCCAGGCTTACCCGGTGCTTACTCTTATCATTTAATAGCTTAAGCTTTTGGAACAATTAAAAATGGTCCCACCAAAGCTTATAGAGGAGACAAGAGAAAAACAAAGAGACTGAGAGAGGGAGAGAGACATTGAAAGGGTGAGAGTTCCTAGCAAATGAGAGAGTGAGAGAGAGAGCCTTAGCTACACACAGACCCATTTGAAGCCCTTTGCTGACGATGTCCTCAAGCCAAATAGGTAGGTTTAGCTTTGCTAATGCCTAGCTTTGGGCATGTCGGGTTGGGGCTCGCGGGTGTTAGGCTTGTGAGAGCTCTGGCCCTAGTCGCTCATGTATTTTGTGTCCCTAAACTCCCATGTCACATGTGTCTAGATCTTTGGCATACATTTGGTAACGCATGCCAACTGCTTGTGAAATATCTTAGTTACACTCGTAAGCACCTTTTATGGTTTTGGTTTGCTCACAGAATGTTAGTGGTCATCCTATTTTTCTTTCGAGTCTTGGTTCGTGCGAGTCCTAACCCAATCCATGTGGTGCTATGCTGCATTTTGATCTTTGCTTATTGGTTGCTAAATGTTTTGGTGTGTTTTGATTCCTGGTTGATGTTGTATCTTTCTTCAGTTGGTGCTTGTTAGGTGTTTATTAAAATGTCTAATCGAGCTTGTGTGGATTTTCTTTGATACTCATTTGTTTCAAGGTATCGGCTTGTCATTTGATATTGCTAATCAATGAGGTAAAACTTGGCATGTGTGATGGTGCAAGGCACTAGCTAATGGGGGCATTTTGGTGGGTAGGGATGTTGTGAGTAATTGGTAATGATAGTTGAGTACCATGATCTACGGTGGTGTGGGTGCTGGCAATGGAACATTTGGAAAATGGCCTTGCTTTGGTTGGTGTTGGTTCAGTGAAAAAGAGTGTAAAGGGGAAGAAGGATGACTTTGGTGCAAGGGGAGATGCGCTTCGTGAAGAAGAAAGGCAGGAGGAGAAGAAAGGAATAAATAAAAAAAGGGACCAAAAAGAGAAAGCCAAAAATAGCAAAATATGAAACATGCATTCTTGGCCTTCAGGTAGCCATTGAAATGGAAGTCAGCAAATTGAAAGTGTTCGGTAATTCTACACTTATTATTCTCCAAATTGTTGGAAAGTGGTTGGAGGATCTTCTGAAGGAGTTTGATGAAATATCTTTCGAGTACTTGCCGAGGTCTCATAATCAGTTCGCAGATGCACTTGCAACATTGTCATCTATGTTCCAAGTTACAAAATTGTTAGAAATTGAACCTTTGAAGATTGAAATGCTTGCAAAGCCACCCTACTGCATGGAAATAATAGAAGAACCGGATGGAAAGCCATGGTACCATGACATCATGACCTATATTCAAAAGTGAGAGTTCCTTGAAAACAACAATCCAGCTGACCAAAAGCATCTTATGAAAATTGCCTTTAAGCTCTTTGTCAATAGGAATACGTTATACAAGCGGTCATTTGACTTAGTTATGATGAAATGTGTAAATGCCAAGGAAGCCACTCAGTTGATAGAAGAAATACATGAAAGGGTATGTGGTCCTCACATGAATGGACATATGTTAACCAAGAAAATTATGAGGTTAAGTTACTTCTGGCTAACCTTGGAAAGTGATTGGATTCAACATGTTCAAAGCTGTTATCGTTGCCAAATATATGGAGACAAGATGAATGTCCCTCCAAGTGAGTTGAATCAATTGTCAAAACCATGGCCTTTTTCAATGTGGGGCATCGATGTAATAGGCCCGATTAATCCAAAAGCCTCGAATGGTCATCATTACATCCTCATGGCCATTGATTACTTTTCCAAATGGATAGAGGCAGCATCCTATGTAGTTGTCATTGCAAAGAATGTCATGAAGTTTGTATGTGGTGATATCATCGCCCATTATGGCATGCCTGAAGCTATCATCACTGACAATGGGATGAACCTAAACAACAAACTTGTCGATGACCTGTTCAAGGAGTTTAAGATAAGCCATTTGAATTCATCTCCTTATTGTCCTCAGATGAATGGCACTATTGAAGTAGCAAACAAGAACATCAAAAAGATTCTAGCAAAGATAGCTAATAATTATCGCGATTGGCATGAAAGGCTCTCTTATGCTCTAATGGCATATAGAACTTCAATATGAACCTCTATTGGGGCAACTCCTTTTTCTCTAGTGTGTGACATGAAAGCAGTCTTGCAAGTTGAAGTAGAGATCCCTTCATTAAGAGTGTTGTCTCAATCGGAACTGATAGAAGCTGAATGGGTACAACAAAGGTATGACCAGCTCAATATGATTGATGAAAAGCGATTGAAGGCCGTATGTCATGGCCAATGTTATCAGTAGTGGGTGGCTAAGTCTTTTAATCGGAAGGTTCGCCTGAGACATTTTGAGGTTAACGACTTGGTGCTATGTAAGATGCTACCAATTAATCTCAATCCTTGTGGTAAGTTTACTCCAAATCATAGTGGGCCATATATCATGAAGAAAGTACTTCTTGGAGGTGCTTTAATCCTAGCAAAAATGGATGGACAGGAATTTATGAATCTTGTAAATTTTGATGCCATAAAGAAGTATTACCCATGAATAAAAATGGTTCATAAAATCATTTCTATCACTCAAAGCAAACCATCTCTCTTGTGTATAATTTGCGTGTTTTACCTTTGCAAGGGCAAATGAGGGATGTAAAAGATAGTGTCGTCTATTTTTGCAAGGAACCTCTTCAAGCTCCCTTACAAAGAGAGGCAAGACATGAACACCTCTTAGCTCTGACTTTAGGATTCAATGTTTGTTGCTTGCAGGAATAGAGCCTAGTTTCTTTATCATCATGAAGTGTTTTCACATGATAGTTTGCTTGTCTAATTCGCCAATTTCACTAGAGATTTGTCAAAATAGACAATTCAGATAAATGGTATGGAAATGCTTGAATTTGTTGGAATGACAAAAGGCAAGCCCTATCCTATACACAATCCCTTGTTTATACATTGTGAGATGAGTGTGAAAAAAATCATGTTTGCAAGGTAAAGAGTTTTCTTGCGAAAGGTATGACAACTAAAATGACAAGAGGCAATTTATTCCTCTATCCTAAACACTGCATGCAAAGTCTTCGTTTAATCCTTTTGAGCCTAAACACTTAGAGAATTTCTTTCATGTTACCCTGTCAAGAACCACCCTATATTGGGGCAAATGGAGGTAAGCTGATGTTAAAGGTGAGAAAAATAGATAAAAATATTCTTGCTCTCATCAAACTTTGGGTGTTCTTATTTCAAATTAACTCATACGAAATTTAAGTGCCTTAGGATGATGAATGGCGTTCTTTATCCTATACACTTATATCCATTGCATAGCCCACTTGAGCTTGCAATTCCATTTTTTTTCATATGAAACCAGTTGGTAATCACCTTTACAATGGGGCAAGGTGATTGTTCGGGCAGTTGATCTAGAGTGCCAATTGAGAACGAGGACCTCCTAATATAGAATGCTCATGAGAGTCTATAAAAAAATAAAGAAAGAAAGAAAGAGGCGATTGATGAATTGAGGGGCATTAAAAAGCAATGTGCCTGGTAAAAGTAAGGCCGATACCCATCAAGAAATAAATCAAAAAGAAGAAGAAGAGGAAAATGGAGAACCTTTGGAAAAGGAAAAAAAGAGAGATATGATATCCTCAGTAGAGTAGTCATAGTCCTACGAAAGGTCAAGTGACAAACTCTCGAGACCAATGGAGCATCAATCAAGAAGACAATCCATGGAAGGCCGATGGTAATGCCTAAATGAGCACCAACTCTCATCCCATTATACACATCTTTGAGCCTGACATATCCTCTCTTTTCTCAACCCATGAACATAGCCTGCATTTTGTCCCTCATAAAGTCTCTTTAGATTATGGCACTTGAATTAACATAGGAATTCATATGTTTATAAGCTTCACTCGAAGAAGCATGAACAAGGTTGTTTCTATCTTGTTTCACAAGATTAGACTCGAAGATGATAATTGCAAAATATTTCTTCATAGCCATCAAATTTTCCTTTGTTGAGCCATTGACCAAGCTCACATTATAGTCTTGGTAAAGACCTCTCAGATTGGTAAAATCGTACCACTTGCGAGAAAGCTTGAATCCTCATTGACAAGATGATGGTAAGATCAAGTGATTTAGATATTCCCGCAATAATGGTCGGGACAAATAGCCCTCTTAAATGAGAGTGAGTGAAAAAGCCCTTTTAAACTAAAAATCTCTCATCTAGCATTTTCAAGGAGTCCACACTATGAGTGAAAATTGTCTTAATGATAATTCTTACTAGTGAAAATATGGTGATAAAAGCATGAAAAAATATGCATGGGTCTCCTTGAGTTTCAATGTCCAAGAATGGCTTTGATCTCTACTTTGCTATTGAGTGCACACTTGCTCTAATCATGTTTGACAGGTGGATTTTCTCGAAGACCAAATAGCTCCTCTTTGAAGCCTTGAGTTTGTCCAAATACCGTTAAATCTTCAAAATACCTAATAAGAATTCCAGGTATATGTTCTCAAGACAATTCAAAATACCTGATGAGGATTACAAGTATCGGTTCTCAAGACAATCCAAATTCCTAATGAGAATTTTAGGCATCCATTTATCATAACTTTCAAGTATTTGATGTGAATTCCAGATTATTGTTTAGAAACCCGATGAGAGTTCCGGTGTCCTAAAACTTTTTAGTATTTGGTGAGATTTCCAAGTACTTGAACTTCTAAATACTTGATGTGATTTCCAGGTGTTTAGTGAATATTTTCAAACGTCTGATCTGAATTCTAGATGTTGAGCCTTTAATACCTGATGTGATTTCCAAGTATTTAGTAAATATTTTCAAATATCTTATGTGAATTCTAGATATTTGAACCGGTAAATATTTGATGTGATTTCCATGTGTTTAGTAAATGTCTTCAAATATTTGAACCTTTAAATACTTGATGTGAATTGTAGGTGCTTATATTTTAAGGCATCTAATATGATCTTTAGGTGTTTAGTCTCTTTTGAAATTTGATGAGAATTCCAGATTCTTGAAGACCTTCAAAAAAAAAAAAAAATCTTCAAATGTGTTTCAAGTCTCATGGAAATCATTTCATACCCAAGTATACTTTTCCAAATCTCAAGGTAAGTGACGACAGGTGTGTATTTTTTTGAGCACAATTGCATTGTGACCTCCATTCCTATCAAGATCATTGCACCTGTATTGCATTTCTTTATTGCATGACCGTGCATTTCAAAAATGAGAATCCATTCCTGATAAAGGTTACCACATGAGCATTTGCATATTCATTATGCATTCATCGCATGGTCTAAATTTAGGTGTTATTTATCTTTAAAGGAAACCTCTATGAGCTCACCTTCAAAAATGGCAACTGTTAACACCTAAATTTTGACTATTTCATACACACAGAGCATTTCATACACACACACACACACCATTTCATAACATTACATTTAGATTTTTTTTAATCTAAGAAAAAACCCAAAAAAATAAAAAAATAAAATAAAAATAGAATTAGAGAATAATCCGATTGTGGAGGGAGGTTTAAAAGGTTTTAAATTTTGAATGATGGAACCATTTGTAGTTGAGCTGATTTTCAAAAGGATTTTAAATTTTGGAGCCATTTTTGGTTGAGCGGTTTCCTCTCTATGCGGAAGATTATCATTTGTTGAGTAAATATGTGCTACAATTGGGGGAAATCTTTGTTGAATAACATATCATTTTTTCTCTATAAATAGAGGCCAAGAGGAGCACGAGAGAGAGAGAGAGGCCGAAGGTGAAAAAAACTAGAGAGAGGGAAACATGATTTGAGAGTTTGGCCACATTGAGTGAAGGAAATCGTCTTCATTCAGGCGGAGAGATTTTGCAAGAAGAGTGATACCCAGAGAGAAAGGAGAGAGCTAGGCACAATGCAAAAAGGGACTGGCCGTGCATGGAGACAGGGAGGACATCGTGAACACCTTGAGTAAAAGAGATGACGAAGACCCGATCCTTTCCACCTATTGCGATGTGCCCTTATTGCTGTAGCCACATGGTTTCATCCCGCTGCAATGGTGCTTCCTTGTTTGGGTGTTCACACCTAGTGAGCCTTGTGCGAAGATGTACTGTTGTGTCATTGTTGTTCTTTGCCATTCACCGCGTCACTGCTGCTTAGGGGTGTCAAAAACCGAATTGAAAACCGAACCGAACCGAACCGAAATTTCGTATGTTTTTGGTTCGGTTCGGTTAACCGAAAAATAATCGTTAACCTTTTTGGTTCCGTTCGGTTAACCGAACCGAAAATAGATTTCTTAATAAAAATTGAATAATCTCTCTTCTTTATCATCTCTTCTTTACTTAAATTCCAATAAACAAAGTAAAAATAGGAAAACCGAAAAATTGTCCCGAATCGAATTTCGGTTCGGGATGGTCTCTTATCGGTTCGGTTCAGTTCGGTTTTTTGAAAAAATCGAACTGAACCAAACCGTTTACACCCCTGCTGCTCATGTTCATTTGCTGTACAGTTTCGCCATTCTTTGCTCATAATCGTTGTTGACGGGAGATCATTCATTTCTTCTCACTGCACAAGGGTTACCATCCAATTTAGGGTAAACTAGGTGGTTTTGTTGACCAGTTTTTATCATTTTTGTTGCTGGACAATACATTGTTGCTGTGAGTTTGACGTGGCCGCTCCATGCCGGATCTTTACGGTCATTCACACTTGGCTAGACTACATCTCACATCGGGACATGATCTCTCTTGTCATTGTTCCTTAATTTCTCTTTGTGCAAGTGCTGTCACTAGGAATAGAAAGCTATCGACGAGTACCTACGAAAACTAGAAAAAGACCATCAAGGTAATTTCCCAATCCTTTCATTTGTATGAATATTAAATTGCTGAATTTGCAATGCATTTATTGCTAATGTGATTTCCTTGAGATATTAAGCATATTCTAATTAGGTGAATTTTTTGTGTTGTGTTAAAAAAAAATCTTAATAATAAAAAATATTGAGCTGAGAGACGTCAAATTAGAATTTTGATTATTGTAATTTTCTGTCTTGGATTGTGATGAATTACATGTTTTATATGGTTAGTTACATTAATTGTGTTAATTTTTAGTAAATCTCCTAAAACAAATTATATATAAAAATTACATTCCATGTTAGATTAATTTTCAGGTTAGAGTCGTATGTTTAGGATAATGTAGAAACACAAGAAATTTCGTAAGTTAGAATAGATTTAGTTATTCTTCAGTTTAGATGAGGCTATGATAAATAATTTATAATAAAAAGGGTCATAAAAAATATCATGCATATGCATATAGCATTAATTTGTCATTCATCCTACATCATGTAGTACATGCATATTTAGGGTCATGTAAATTATACTACATCCTTGTTACAATAGTTTTCAATTAACATATGTCATTAGAGCTAGGCCATTTGAATTACATGTCATATGTCATTAGAGTAAAAATCATGCATATTAAATCTAGATTAAAGTTATAATAGATGTCATCCCATTTAGAATTTATATTTAGGGTATGCATTTTTAGTTATAGCTTGTTTTGCTTTAAGGTTGATCATGACTCTTACATTTTATCCTTTTGGATTTATTGAATGTTATTGATTGTGATCCGCATAACCACTCATTTCCATATTAGTGGGTTAGGTTAAAATCAACTAAGATTGCTTGCAAAAAAATATTTTTGAAACTTAAAAAGAAATTATATCAAAATGGCGCTAGTTTAACTTGGCGTAACCATATCTCCAAACCTATTGAATTTTTAGTTCGTAGAAGTAAAGTATTCTCTCATACTTTTACTTGGATTTCTAATCAACCCTAATTGATTAGTGGCGGCTTCTAATTGAATAAAATTGCATATTTAACAAGGTTAAATTTTGAGTACTAAGTTGCAGTTTGTAGGGCTTGGGAGAGTCCGCACTAAGTCTTTAGATTTGGTAATCCATTAGTCTTCCCTTGGTAATTCATCTTCAGGAAGGTTGCGACAATCGTACAAGGTATAAACTTGAGAGAGCTCATGCCTAGCTCTTCTTTTAGGTTTAAACTTACATTCCCTCTGTTGTGGGGTAGGTGGCGACAAGTACTATTAATTATGTTAAATGTAAAAGCACTTGGTAAGTTACTACTAGACAATATATCTGAGAATGTTAAAAAATTGTTATTTC
Source organism: Corymbia maculata (assembly GCA_014182735.1). Classification (NCBI taxonomy): domain Eukaryota; kingdom Viridiplantae; phylum Streptophyta; class Magnoliopsida; order Myrtales; family Myrtaceae; genus Corymbia; species Corymbia maculata. The sequence continues at coordinate 21,983,057 of CM024690.1, forward strand.
ATTTGTAAGTCATTAATAGTTGGTTAGACAAAAAAGTTACTGGTAAATTTTACTGACTACCAATATTGAAATTTACTAGCTCTTCTTAAAATTTATGATACTTTGTCTCTCTCTCTATTTCTCTCTCCCCTGCTCATTGCAATTCCATGGCCTAGTGTCGACGTGGCCCCTGACAAACTTGGTCGGAGCTCAACCCAAGCTTGATCAAGTTCTGGTTGAGCTCCAAGCAAGCTAAGATCTGAGGGCTTGACTTTGATCCGAGCCCAATATCTCGTTTGGCCGCCTTGTCCGAGTTAATGGTCTTGTCCACGAGAGAGGTCATGGGAAGATGGGTGCAGCCGAAGGGGTGGAAAGAGGCTGAGTATAAAGAGTGAAAGGGAAGAGAAAACAAGCGAAGGACGACGGAGAGAAGGGGGCCGGCGGTAGGCATGTAGAGTTGGGGTGTGACATGAATAGCCGTGTCAACGAGCGAAGGCCAGCAAGGAGGGCTGGTTTGAGGTGACGACAAGCGCGTGTTGTGGGTAATGCGGCTGTGTCCACAGTGCAGGGAGGAGATGGCAAGGATTTTCATTTTAATTGGATGGTTGGTGAACACATTATGCAAATCCGATGGGCCAATTGCATGGAAATAGGAAACGGGTTGATGGTAGGAGCACCCGATCTCACGTCTCTTGGGATTGTTCCTCTTGATGAGTAATTGAGTATGTCTGATTGCTTTTTGAAAGTAAACAAGCAAGACAAGCCAAGGAAGAAATATGATGGGAAGACAGAAGACTTTTTTATGTATTTCAGTATGTTTACAATGTACAAGAGGCTTGTAATATATAGTACAAAAGGAGATCAACAAAAGGAAATAATCTTTCTTACAATATTGTATCAAATATGAAATTGATTCAGTGTATCAATTCAATCTTTGATTGAATATTGCAAGCATATCTTCCGACACTCCCCCTCAAGCTGGTGGCTTATAGATGTCCAATGACAAAGAGATTTTGTAAAAACATCTGCTGGTTGCTCTGCAGTTCCAATTCCTCTTGTTTCGATTATTCCTTCTTAGATTTTGTCCCGAGTAAAATGACAATCCACTTCTATATGCTTTGTCCTTTCATGCACTATAGGATTAACTGCAAGCTTGATGGCTGCATCATTGTCACAGAATAGCATGGTTGGTCCTTTTATTTGTACCCCTAGGTCTTGGAGGAAGCCTCGTATCCATACAATCTCACAAGTGGTCTTTGCCATGGCTCGATATTCTGCTTCTGCTGAAGATAGTGAGACAGTTGGCTGCTTTTTTGTCTTCCATGAGAGTAGAGATTCTCCCAGTTTAATACAAAAACTAGTGATGGATCTTCTGCTCATAGGACAAGTTGCATAATCTGCATCACAGTAAGCCGTCATCTCCATGTTCCTTTTCCTAGAGAGAAGTATCCTGAGTCCTAGGCATTTCTTCAAATATTTCACGACTTTCAGGGCTGCATTCATGTGAGACTGCTTTGGTTGGTGCATGAATTGACTGAGTGTCTATACAGCATAACATATATCTGGTCTGGTCATGGTCAGGTATATAAGTTTTCCAACGAGCTTCTGATAACTTGATGGGTCTTTGAGTACAGGATCATCTTGTGATGTTTCCGCATCATATTCCGCCGTGGTCAATTTGATATTTTGCTCAATTGGAACAATTGATGGTCGCACCCCGAGGCCGGCTTCGATATAATTTCCATCACAAACTTTCGCGGGCGAGAGAAATTCCTAGGTCGGACCGTGCAATTTCGATCCCAAGGAAATATTTAGGTGCTCCTAGATCTTTAATGTGAAAAGTGGAGTGTAAATATTCCTTGAGATTCTTAATCGCGTTCTGGTTGTTGCCCATAATTAAAATATCATCAACATATATCATCAGATAAACAGATGACATACCTTTTGTCCAGGTGAACAAAGCATAATCGTATTTGGATTGATTGAATCCTGCAGCCATGAGAGCATTTGCAAATTTGGCATACCATTGTCTTGAAGCCTATTTGAGTCCATAAAAGGATTTGCGGAGACGACATACTCTATTCTCCCCCTGTCTCCGTAATCCTTGAGGAAGTTCCATATAAATTTCTTCATCCAAATCTCCATGAAGAAAAGCATTGTGCACATCCATTTGATATAGTGGCCAATCATTGACAGCAGCAACCGATAGGAAAGAACGTACCGTAACATCTTTGGCTACTAGGGAAAAGGTCTCGTGATAGTCGAAGCCTTCTCGTTGGGTAAATCCCTTGGCAACTAGTCGAGCTTTATAACGTTCGATGGACCCATCTGCTTGATATTTGATTTTATAAACCCATTTGCACCCAATGGCCTTCCTGTCTTTGGGTAATGTGGCAAGTTCCCATGTATGATTGCCAATGAGAGCTCGAAGTTCTGCTGCCATTGCTTCTTGCCACTTTGGGTCAGAAGAAGCTTCATCATAACTAGATGGCTCACGTTCTTCAGATATGCGGCTTATACAACATCGATGTTCTGTAGATAATTTATCGAAAGAAACATACGATGATGTAAGGTAGTGAATACCTGGTGAATTGGTGGAGGCACAAACGTAATCCTTTGTCCACGTAGGTGGGCGTGTGCTTCTCCCAGAATGCCTTGGGGGATTCATTGATAAAGGTGCCGGATCTACTTCTTGTTGTTCCCTTTTGTTGTGTGGGGCTTGCTCAATGGCCACATTATTCGCCACATCTTCCACCAATGTTGCGGAGTGAGGATTCTCAACAGGATTCGCTGGATTCAATTGAATACCATGGTGAGGTATCATAATATATTCTGGAACTGTAAAGGCTCCTTCCTCATATGAATATGCTTGTGAGTTGTGGCTGTTATTTGATTCTTCCTGAGATGGCCTGTCTTCTTTAAATGGAAAGACATTCTCATGGAAAGAACAATCCTTGCTTACAAAGAATTCCTTCATGGTTGGTTCAAAGAGTCGATATCCTTTTTGCAAATTTGGATATCCCATGAATATACACCTTCGAGCACAGGGACCCAGTTTGTCTCGAGGACCCACTGTAGTGGCACAACATAGACACCCAAAGACTCTAAGATGATCCAACTCCGGCCTCTTCCCAAAAAGTACCTCGAAAGGTGTTTGTCCGTTCAGAATTTTTGTAGGCATACGATTGATCAGATAGGCTGCTGTCACGACGCAATCTCCCCAAAAATCATCTGGAACATAAGCCTGAAATTTCAATGCACGTGCCACTTCCAAAAGATGACGATGCTTCCTCTCCACTACTCCATTTTGTTGTGGAGTGTATGTGCACGAACTCTCATGCAAAATGCCGTGACTTGACAATAAAGACTCACAATCATTGTTGAAGAATTCTTTCCCATTATCCGTCCGAATTCGCTGAATAGACTTCCTGAATTGGTTTTTCGACAATGAGATAAATTTCTTCAAATTTGAGAAGACCTGGCCTTTAGATTGCATAAGGAATATCCATGTAGCTCTAGAGTGATTATCCACGGTAGTAAGAAAGTAGCAGGCCCCATCATGATTTGGTGTATGGTAGGGCCCCCAAACATCAACATGGATTAAAGAGAGAATAGCATTTGCGCGAGTATTGCTTAGAGGGAAAGCTAAGCGTGATTTGTTTGGCAAGTGGACAAACATGACACCGAGGATAGGGAAATAGGGCACCGTGAACCATTCTAGAATGCATAATGAAATTTTTATCATTGGCAGCAAGGTTACACAATGATTTTTTATTCAAAGAATTTCTAGGTAAATCAAAGGTCTTTGGAAAATCGGTCCACAAGTAAAGTCCTTCAGAGAGGTTACCCAAGCCCATCAGTTTCCCAGTCGAAAGGGCCTGAAAGAAACAGGTGTCAGCATCGAACAACATTTGGCAGGAATTTTCCTTGCAGGCTCTAGACACTAAAATAAAGTTGAATTGGAACTCAGGGACATATAGGACATTTTGCAGGGTAATTTGGAAACTGAGATTTACTATGCCTGTGAATGTGACATGAGTAACATTTCCATTGGGCAGTCGCACAGTAATAGGAACAGTCAATTTTTCGTGAATGAAGGAAAATAAACCTTTATCGCAGACAATATGATCACTAGCTCCCGAATCAATAATCCAAGTACTTCTGGAAATATAATTAATCAAGCAATAAGAAATACCTGAAAAACTACTTCCTTTACTGGAAGTGTCCAATTTTTGTAAAGCCTGCATAAGCTATTGAAATTGTCCATGTGTTATGGGCTGATCAATATTAGGTCCAATTGAGTCGGTGACATGATAAGCTGCTATTGATGATTCCTTCCATTTTCTTTCCTTTTCTCCAGGCTTACCATGTAATTTCCAGCAATTATGAATACTATGATGTGGACGTTTGCAATATTCGCAGTATAATTTACCTTTTCCCTTAAAATTTTGCCCATAAACTCTTGTTGACATGGCAGAATTTTGCTCGTTGGATCCTTTGCCCAAAAACCCATATCCACCGTCTGATTCTGCATAGGGCTCGATTGATTTAGAGCCATCCGATCGCGAGATGCGATCTGAGCCGTCTGATCGCAAGACGCGATCTGAGCCGTCCATCCCTTGCGCCTTAAAAGCCAGATTTTCAGGCACAAACCCTAGCCCCTCTCTCTCTCGCCGCTGCTTCTCTTGGTTTAGGGTTCGAGCGCCCGTCCGATCACCGCGAGCCGAGAGCGCGACGGCTTCCGTTGCCCTTGAGTTCTCCAAAGTCTTTGTGAGTTGCTTTGGCTCTCCTCTGAACAGCTAGCTGGAAGATCCGGCCGAGAGATGGTGGTGGCTCCATCGCCAAGATCTGCGACCTGAAATAGAGGTAAGATTCGTTGAGTATGAGCAGAAAACGGGTAGCCTTTTCTTTGTCCTTCATCGCTTTGTACTGCTGTAGCGTAGTCTCGGGTCCTTCGAGTTTTTCCTCCGCGGCTTCGAGCTCATTCTAGAGAGCCGAAAGCTTGTTGAAACAAGCCATCACGGTCATGTTTCCTTGTTTTAATTCTGATAAAGCCTGAGTAAGAGAAAAAATCTTTGCTCGATCTAGTTTCCTGTACATTTCCTTGATGTTGTCCCACATCGTCTTTGCGTCCTCGGTCGGAGGCAATCCGGCTGCGATATCGGTTTTATGCAGTTTCCAATCCGGGTTCGACTAATTGGTTGCATTTTTTCCATTGTCGTGCCATTTTTTCGTTCGTCGGGATCAGTACCATTCCGTCGACAAACCCGTCTTTGTCTTTGGTAACTAGGGCTCGACGGAACTCTTGTGCCCAGATTGAATAACCTTCGGGCCCTACCAATTGGTGACTGATGAGTCTCAGTTCTAGTCCGTCGGTGGTGGAAACGTAAAGGGCATCGCCAGGTTCCGGCCGACCGGCGACGGCCACAATGGGATACAGCAGAAACCCGGGTGGAATGACCGAGTAGGGATTCATGCCCATACCCGATCCATTTGACCCATTCCCTAGATTCGGATCTCCTGGCCCACCTGAAAAACCCGCATTTGACTCCCCAAGCCCATTGGACACGCTTGCCCCATTTGAGGCTGGTGGGTTGTCATTGGGCTGGGCGTAGCTTTGGTAATTCTAAAACCCGGGCGATGATGTATTTGGGCCTGGCCCAAAGAACATTGGATTCGGATGACTCGTAATGGGCCACTGAAGAGGGATCCACTAGTAAGGATGGACTGCGATGGGCTGGCCCGAGTTGGGCTGGCCCAAAGTGGGCAGCCCCAGATTCAACTGACCCTGGTCAGTTCTTAATTCCTGGGTTTGGGCGGTTGGGCCTTGAATTCCAGAATGCAAGCGTGTGATTCGGACTTCGAGGTCAATTCCCTCGTTGACGCTGCTCGGTCTCTGCGCAGATTGATTCCGAGTCATGATAGAATTGCTTGCTTCTTGTTTTCTGAGGTTGCAATTCCTTTGCCGGAAGAGGTTCTCTGTTTTGTAGATCAGAACCGTTGGACAACAAGTAATTGCAAGAAAGGGCTGGATATTGGAGCGAAAGCTATTTCAGAGGCTCGATGTGCTCTGATACCATGAAAGAAAATAAGCAAGACAAGCCAAGGAAGAAATATGATGGGAAGACAGAAGACTTTTTTTGTATTTCAGTATGTTTACAATGTACAAGAGGCTTGTAATATATAGTACAAAAGGAGATCAACAAAAGGAAATAATCTTTCTTACAATATTGTATCAAATATGAAATTGATTCAGTGTATCAATTCAATCTTTGATTGAATATTGCAAGCATATCTTCCAACACTTTTGCAGAATTTAATCAAATGCCGAAATGTAATACAGAAATTTTGTTTCCATTTATATAAGTTTAAGATTCTAGCAATTTGAGAAACAAAATCATAACTTAGGAGAATCTTATCAATCAACACCACGTTATTCACTGGCCCATAAAAATGATTATGTCACATCGTCATGTGGTTTGACAATTGAACATATCGAAAGGAGCAGCGGTTTTTACTTGGTGATGGCTGCTTTACTTGAATTTCAATTAATGTGGTCTGGTCTTCACCTTTTACTTAATTTTTTCTTTTTTAATTTGGAGAAAAGTCACTAAAAAGCTTATGCTTGTGGCCACATCGGCCTTCCTTTTCTGTTCAACAAGAAATGAGTTTTATTAGCATAACAGCTTTTGGGCTGTTGTAAAAATTACACTTGTTGTGAGCTATAAATTTTTAAATGAGTTATTTAGTTTTTTATGATCTAAAATATTAAAAATTATCACATAATCATTTCTCATCAGAAATCCAAATTCTGTTCATATATGTAAAGAAGTAGCAAGTTGGTAGTTGAGATCTCCACACGTGACCCTAGAAGGTAGGGCTAAGGGATTCTCTCCATCTTCCCACTTCTCGTGAAAGACAGGAATTGCCATGATCAAACTGTCCAAGGTCATTGTTAAAGAGTGTACTTAGTGAATCAATCAAATATAAAACTACATATACAAAGCATATAATTTTACATTTTCAAAGCACAATAAATGCTAATTTTAAGTACCTGTTTTAATGTCGCGTATTGCCTTGAATTACGATGGAGCATTTTCATAAAAGCATATAAAGGAAGTGTGCGATTTTGGGTATTGCTAGAAATTAGCTTTGTGCGGAACAGCGGTAGCTGGTTTTAGGCTGCTTAGTATACGGTTGTGGTAGTGTTGAATTGTATGCACAAGTTACAAGATTTTATGATCATATAAATACACAAATAATTTCGGATTTTCTTTTGCTCTTGTGAATCACTAGCGTGGTATGTCGCATAGTGAGTGAGAGAGAAGGAAGGGGGGGGTATTTTTGAGCATATAACAAATGAGCAAACGAGAGAATCACAAACTGAGCTAGTTGAAATATATGGATTTGCACTCTTTTGTCTGACAGATAATTAATATTTACATGGGCGACAAACACTTGCACCTACCTACCGACTCAAACGAAACCGAAACATCCAACCCGAATCAAAGACAGAAAGATGATACATACGTGACGAAAGCAAAGAAGATACGCAATCGAAAATAGCAATATCGATTATTAAACCCTAGTTCTGAAGCGAATAGCCAACGTACGGACTGTCGCCATGAGCAGTGGGCCTGTAGTTATCTAAGCCCCTTCTTTCTCTACTATTTATTTATTTTGTCTCATTTTCGGATTTATTTATGTTTAAACACTTTTAGTGGGGAGAGAGCTGTGGGATGCCTACGCAAACGCCCCCCTCCCGTCGAATTTCAGGAGCCAACAGAACATTACCTCTGTCAGAAGATTCTCATTACTGCAACAGTATATTTTTCCCTGTTATTCTTTTATTTAATTGGTAAAAAGCAGTAACTTTTTGGCTTGGGAGGTTGAGGCATGCACTTTGAAGCTCATCATTTGTCTCTTTGACTTATACGAGATTATATAATTAGAAACTAATATGATGAACAAAGAGGGCTGTCAGGGTCCCTTACGGGTTGGTAGCTCTTGTACCTTTTGACTTGACCTCTTTAATCATTGACCACGTGTGACATATAATATAATGTTGTTGAGAAAACTCCTAGTTTTGATGCTAACAAAACAACTTATGAATGATATTTATATATCAATCTTTTGAAAGAAAAGGACACAGAATGACATAGGCTTTAAAGTCTGCTAGTTGCAGAAGATAAAGCATAAGATGTCTAAGAGTCTGACCATACCAGACTGAGTTTTAAGTCTGACCGTTCCAGACTGAGTTTTAAGTCTGAACATACCAAATCGAGTTTCAAGTCTGAATGAATCAGACTGAGATTTTAAGTCTGAACAAACCGGCGAAAATCTAGGCGATTGTAACTTCAGACTATTAGACTTAAGATAAACCTACACGATAAGATCACCAACGGTAGAGTATTTCACTTACCTTTCTTATGTTGATTCTGTTATACTAACCTGATTGACAGAATCAATTAGTGAGCAACTTCCAATGAAGAACAGAGTACTTATGGAAGCCCGGATTCTGATTATATGGGCGAATAGAATCTAAGGGGATCCAATCTACCTCCAACGGTCAAAAAGACTTGCCTTATAAAGTCTGTCCAGGAAAGGGAAGACGAAACTCTCAAGGAAAGAGCCAACGGTCGAATGTGGCTTGGAGAGTATATAAGGATAGGATGAGACCTAGGAGACTAGGGTGGATAAATATATTCCAAGGCTGATTCAATTCTTCACTAGTTGTTTGAAAAAGAGTGAAACCGAGTGATCCTAGTGAATTACCAAGAAGAGTGACTTAGTGAGACATATCATCACCAAGTGCTAACACTCAAAAGTGTGTAATCACCTTTGATCACATAGTGAAATCCAGCCTATTGGCTGATCGCCTGGATAGTGGACGTAGGCTTGACAAAAGCCGAACCACTATAACTATGTTTGCAATCTTCTCTATTCTCTCTATTTAATTTCAGTTTATAGATTGCAAAAGATTGTTATTGCTTGCGCATAAAATTCCTCTACACCTATTCACCCCCCCTCTAGGTGTTAATACTAGTTCCAACAATTGGTATCAGAGCCTCGTGCTCGAGATCTTGAAGTGTTTGTTACTTCTGAGTTAAAGATCCTCTATGGCTAGTATTCTTGCACCAGGTTTAATTGAGGGGCAGAGTAACACTCGTCCACCATACTTCGACGGCAAGGATTACAATATCTGGAAGAATAAAATGAAGGCTTTTCTCAGGTCGAAAGATCCACTGGAATGGGATGTGGTTAATAGAGGAATTTAGCCCACTGATAACGCCAGAAAGACGTCAAAGAGTACCGATGGAAAAAAAACATAACCATCAGCCACTCTCTCTCCAGAAGAGATAACAAAGAGACAAACTATTGATGCAAAGGCTATTTACTCTCTATATTGTGCTTTATCACCTAATGAATATAATCGCATATCTTCTTGTGATACAACAAAGGAAGTATGGGACAGATTACATGTGACATATGAAGGAACTGATCGAGTCAAGGAGACCAAAGTAAACATATTACTTGGTCAATACGAATCTTTTAAGATGAAGCATGGAGAATCCATAGGAGATATGTTCGATCGTTTTACGAAATTGTAAACGGATTAGCATATCAAGGACAGCCTGTTCTTCTGGACCAATGAAGGTCAACAAACTTCTGAGAGGACTGTCAAAAGAATGGAACAATGTGAAGACATCTATCAGAGAAACTCTGCGAATTTCACCTCTAACAGTCGATGAGCTCGTTGGTACTCTATAGTCCTATGAGGCAGAACAAATGAACGAAGAAGTAGAATCCAGAGGTAAAAAATCCCTTGCTCTTAAGTCTAACACTGATTCTGATGATACAGATTCTGAGGAAGAACTGGACGACAAGGAACTTGCACTGCTGATCAAAAAGGTAAAGAAATTAAACATAAAAGGAAAGAAGTTCAACAACAGTAAACAAAACAGACAATCTTGGCAACGCAAAACTGATGACGAGGATGATTATACCAAGGATGTAATTTGCTTTGAGTGTAAGAAAAAGGGACATATTAAACAGAATTGTCCCAAACTCAAAAAGAACAAAGGAAAATTCGAGAAGTACAAGAAGGCTCTCAAAGCTGAAACATAGAGTGACACAGAAGTTGAGGATAATGAAGACGAATATGGAAACATCTATCTTATGGCACACTTAGACTCAGACTCTGAAACTGATTCAGACACAGACTCAGACAGAGAGATCGAGGTAAATCATTCTGAGATCCCTATAGAAGTTTCACATTATATAAATGAGCTTTGTTCTAATCTAAAATCTACTCTGAAAAGGATTTCCATATTAAAAAAGGAAAATTACAAGTTGAATCAACATAACGTTTCTTTGAAAGGAAAAATGGATGATTTCAAAAAGGAATTTTTGGAAATAAAGGAAAATCAAGAGTTTCTATTAAATGAGAATGAATCTATTAAAAAGGAACTTTTGGAAACAAAGGAAAATCGAAATTCTTTACAAAAGGAGAATGATTCTTTCAAAAAGGAATTCTTAGATATTACCACAAAATTTTCTAAAGGGTCAAAAACTCTACAGCATGTACTTTCCATTCAAATTCCTTATTATGATAAGTCTGGACTTGGTTTTTATAAGGAAAATGATTCATTGATTGATTTTCCTAAAGTCAAGGAAAGAATAAGACAAAGACCTCCTCGACAAGCTTATAGAAATCATTTCAAAAACAATTTTGTAAGACCTATTGGTAGAAACAATCTCAAATGTTCTAAGCTCGGAGAAAGAGAACACTTTGAAAACAAATGTCCTAAAGTCCGGAGACCTATTCAAAAGAAATGAATAGAAAAAGCTTATACTACTAACTTCAATGGACCCAAGAAAATTTGGGTACCAAAGAAAAAATGAGTATTTGTAAACATTGCAGGTAAGTTTCAAAAGTAAGAAAAAATGGTATTTGGACAGTGGATGTTCAAGACATATGACAGGAAATTCAAAGATGTTCATTGGATACGACAGAATCAAGGAAGGAACAGTTTCGTTTGGAGGAAACACCAAAGGAAATATTATAGGACTGCGAACTGTCAAGATTGGTAGCTTAATCATCAACAACGTTTCTCTAGTCAAAGGATTAAACTATAATCTTCTGAGCATCAGCCCGTTATGTGATGCCGGCTTCGAGAATAAATTTCAAAGAGAACCTATGTTGGAACAAGCAATGACTCTTCACGGACTTTTCGGACGAAGACATGGGAACATTTATCTTCCGGATATAAATGAAGATACTACAAAATATCTATTATCAGTCCAAGATGAAGCAGATATGTGGCACCGCAAACTAGGGCATGTCAGCATGAAACAAATCTCCAAGCTTGCCAGCAAAAAGCTTGTTCGTGGCTTGTCGTCACTAAGTTACAAGAAAATAGAGCTTTGCTCTGCATGTACACTGGGAAAACAGGTAAGAAGCTCTTTCAAATCTATAAAACAAATTTCTACTAATCGTGTGTTACAGCTTCTTCACATGGACTTATTTGGACCAACCAAAACCCAAAGCATTGGAGGTAAGAAATATTGTTTTGTGATAGTAGATGATTACTCTCGATTCACATGGGTATATTTTCTAGCAAATAAAGGAGATACCTTCTCATATTTCTCAACATTTGCTAAGAGAATCCAAAATGAAAAATGTTACTCTATTTCAAGTATCAAAATAGATCATGGGGGAGAATTTGAGAATCAAGACTTCTCAAACTTTTGTGACAAAAATGATATACAGCATACATTTTCATCTCCTTACACTCCAGAACAAAATTGAGTTGTGGAAAGAAAGAATAAGTCTTTGCAGGAAATGGCCAGAACATTGCTTATAGAAAGCAATGTGGCAACTCGGTTCTGGGCAAAAGCAGTTTCTACTTCTTGCCATATTATTAACAGAGTATTTCTTAGACCAATTCTTGAGAAAACCCCTTATGAGATTTTCAAAGAAAGAAAACCTATTGTTTCCTATTTTTGAATCTTTGGTTGTCCATGCTATGTCCTTAAATATGTTAATCATCAACCTAGTAAGTTTGAAGAAAGGTAAGATGAAGGTATGTTTCTGGGCTATTCAAACTCTAGTAAAGCATACAGAGTGTTCAACAAGAACACTTAGACAGTGGAAGAATCCATGAACGTAAATTTTCTGGAAAAAGAAGTTTCAAAACAGAGCCGCTCAATAAATGAAGAATCAGAATCAAATGCAGCTACTGAAAGATCGGGTCTCAACAAAGAAGCGAGAATCTTCCGGAAACGATCAAAGAAGCAACTCATGAAGAATGACTAACTCAGCTTGATACTCCTGCATCAGCAGAAGATTATGATAATAATGAAGTTCCAAACGAAACTGGAAGCATAAGTCCGGTCATCCCAAGGAGCTTGTGATTGGAAACATCAACGAAGGGATTCAAACCAAATCAAGAAACAAAAAGGACACAGGTATTGTTGCACTGATCTCTGAAATTGAACCCAAAGGAATTGATGAAGCACTGGAAAATGAAAGTTGGATAGAAGCAATGCAAGAAGAGCTTCAACAGTTCAAGAGAAATGATGTATGGGAATTGGTACCCAAACCAAAAGGACGAACAATCATTGGAACCAAATGGATTTTCAGAAACAAAGTTAATGAACTTGGAAAAGTCACCAGAAACAAGGCAAGGCTCGTGGCAAAAGGTTGTTCTCAATCTGAAGGAATAGACTATGATGAAACCTATGCCCCAGTTGCAAGACTAGAAGCAATCAGACTATTACTTGCTTATGCTTGCTATCAAAATTTCAAGCTATATCAAATGGACGTGAAAAGTGCTTTTCGAATGGGTTTATCAAAGAAGAAGTGTTTGTAGAACAGCCTCCGGATTCGAGGAATCAAGAAAGCCTGACCATGTATACAAATTAAAAAAGGCACTTTATGGCCTGAAACAGGCTCCTCGAGCTTGGTATGAACGATTGAGCAAGTTTCTACTAGATAACAAATTTAGAAAAGAAATGGTAGATACAACCTTGTTCATTAAGAAGGAAGGTAAAGATATTCTGCTGGTACAAATCTATGTAGATGATATTATTTTTGGTTCATCTAATGAGCACTTGTGCAAGATCTTCTCAAAGTCTATGCAGGAAGAATTTGAAGTGAGCATGATGGGAGAACGATATTCTTCCTAGGACTTCAAGTTAATCAAACGAAACGTGAAACTTTTATCAATCAAGAGAAGTACGCCAAAGACTTGATTAAAAAATTTGGAATGGAGAAGCTGCAAGAGGACGAAACTCCAATGGCAACCACCATCAAACTTGATCGGGATGAAAAGGGGAAGAAGGTTGATCGGAAGAATTATAGAAGCATGATCGGCTCTCTTCTCTACCTTACTGCATCTAGACCAGATATTCTATATAGTGTTTGTCTTTGTGCGAGGTTTCAAGTAGATCCTAAAGAATCACATCTTTCTGCTGTTAAATGTATAATTAAGTATATATCCACTTATCCAAACTTAGGGCTATGGTATCCAAAGGAAACAGATTTTACTCTTCTTGGTTACTCAGATGCAGATTTAGCAAGATGCAAAGTAGACAGGAAGAGTACTTCAGGAACATGCTGTTGACACCTAAATTTTGACTAAGTGTTTAAGATTAAATTGCATAAAAAATTAAGGACTAATTTGGCTCTAACAAAAAGGATTTTTGCACCACCTAAGTACTAATATTATTTGCATTTACTAAGTTTTATTTTCCTATTTATTTTCCCTTATTTTCGAGTAAAAAAAAAAGAAAAAAGAAAAAAATCAGAGGCCTAAAAAGGAGGCTGGGTATTTGTTCCCAGCCCACTTCTTCCTTCTTCCTTTTTGTGCACGCAGGCCCAGGCCCGTCTTCCCCACTCTTTTCTTCCACTTGGGTCCAGGCCCATTCGGTCCCCTCACTCTTACGGCCCGGCCCGGCCCTCTCCATCTTCTTTTTCTTCTTCCCTGCACGCGTGAAGCAGCAAAGCGGAGCAGCGAGGAGGCCATGGCCGGCGACGGATGGGACGCTTAGCGGGCGCCATTAATGCCGCCGAGTGGAGCAACGTGAGATCCGGCGAAAAATCCGGACGTCTTCAATGCCAAGCAGGCGTAGCCGAAAGCGACGCCGGTTCGGCCACGAGGGAGACCGGTCAGTGTACCGTCGACCGGCGGCCAAGCCCTCCGTCGACCGGGCCCTCCTCGGCCTATAAATAGAGGCGAGCAGAAGGAGTAAAGGAGCGGTGAAGCGAGAGCTCAGAAAGCCTTCCTCGGAGAGACTTCCAAGGTGGCTGGAAATTTGAGCAATCGCCAGATTCGAGAGGGGAGAGAGCTGTGAGCAAAAATCCAGATCCGAGAGAGAGAGCCGCGAGGGAGAGACCGATCTGGGCAAGAGAAGAGAGAGAGATCTCGAGTTCGAGAGAGGGGGAACCGAGGGCGAAGAAGGGAGAAGAGAGTGAGATCCGACGAGAGAGAGTCACGGGCCGAGCGCCAACCGTGCACCGTGAGTCTCCGGACTGACGCCACCACCACTCCGCCATTGCCGCTCAACCACCGATGGCCGCCTGGTCGCATCGCTTCGTTGCCATTCGATCTACGCCACCCGCCCACTGGCGATCTCGCCAAACCCCTACGCCGGCGGGCCCCCATCGTCCCTATCGTCGCCCACGCCCGACACCTTGCTATCGGCCACCACCTCGTCATCACGACCGCCGATCCCCCACCGTCGACGCTACTCGCTGTGGCCACGCTACCGTCCCAGCCGATCTCAACGTGCCGCGGAGAGAACGAAGGCGGCGGCAGCCCGGTCGGGTCGGGGAGCTAGGTCGGGTGAGGCCAAGCGGGTAGGGTTTGTTTGCTAGGGGGCGAGAGGTGGATCGGGCCGGGCCTGGATTTTTTTATTCTGTGGGCTTGTTTTTATTTGGGCCTCGGCGAATTGCGGGCTGGGCTTCGGTTTTGCGGGGAAGGCACGGTTGGGCCAAGCCCACTCGGAGACCCGGCCCTAGCTTAGGGGCCCGGGTCATTCGACCCGGCCCGACCCGGACCGGACCCGAATATCCGGCCAGTCAGTCGGTTATAATATTTTTATAATAATAAAATAATAAAAAACTTTTTTATTCAAAAAAAAATTTAAAAATATTTTTTTAAGAAATCCGAAAATGGTTTATAATTTCCAAAACAGAAAAGAAAATCCAAAAATATGTTAGATTTTCCAAAAAATCAGAAAAATCCAGAAATAATTTATAATTTCCAAAAAGAACAAAAAAATCCAAAAATATTTCATATTTTGCAAAAAAGCCAAGAAAAACCCAAAAATGTTTATATTTTTCAAAAAATCAGAAAATTCCAAAAAAGGGAAAAGTAAAAAAAATGTTGTTTTAACAATCCTTGAAAAACCTGAGGGTTTAAACAAGATTAGGTACCAGAAGGGCATTAGTGATTAACTAGTGTAATCAAGTCTCCGATCCTAGTTTCTCTGGTTGCGCATGAGTAAAATATTTCTTCCGATATTTTACTTGGGTTTCTAATCGACCCACCCCAAATTGATTAGTGGCGACTCATTTTTAAATGAAATTGAATTGCAAGTTAAAAACTTGACCCTTAAGTCATGAATTGGTGGGCTTGGGAGAGCCGGGCGAAGCCCCGATAAGGGCGTTCAGCCGAGCCATTAGCCTCCGAGACCAAAAAGGAGGTCGCGACACATGCCAACTTATGGGAAAAATGCTAGTTTCATGGTTTTCCAAAAAACAAAATATTGTGGCTCTATCAATAGCAGAAGCAGAATATGTAGCACTTGGAAACTGTTGTTCACAGATTTTGTGGATGAGACAGCAACTAAGAGACTATGGGAAGGAAGAATGCTGCACAGTAATAAGATGTGATAATACGAGTGCCATAAACCTCACCAAGAATCCAATTTTACATTTCAAGGCAAAGCACATTGAGATCAAACATCACTTTATTAGAGACCATGTGCAAAAGGGAGATATATATGTGGAATTCATTGATTCTAAGACTCAATTAGTAGATATCTTCATAAAGCCGCTGGACAAAGGTACATTCGATTCAATATGTGGGTGTTTAAACATTATTAACCTTTTCTTATAAATTCTATGAGAATAGGACAAAGTCTGACAGTGGAAATCGTTGGGTCATTGAAAAAGGAAATAATGATATGGTGTGTTATTTCCTTATTGAAATCTCGTAATTATTTTAGTAAGTTTTTGATCTGAATAATTGATTTGCATATCTTTTGGCATATGTCTATGATGATTGAATATTCTTGTTAAATTTAGAATAACTGCCATTTTAATTTGTTTTGGGTTGCGACTATTCACTTGTTCTTCTAACAAGGGTATAAAAACATCCAAAAGTCGAGTCTTTTCCTCACAACTCTTCAGAACGTTTGTTTACAAACCTTAACTGAGAAAAACGCTTTCTAAATCAATCTTCATCCAAAACCAACCTTCTCCGAACATGGCCTCGAGATCCTCCATATCCAGATCAAGATCTCCATCTCCTAGAAGAAGATCAAATAGGGTTGCTAGAAGAGGAGGAAGGAGAATCGACGGAGGGTAGACGCATTTCGACCTGACATAGACTTCCGAAGATACTCAAGGACAATCTCCAAGAGTTTCTCCTCAAAGAAATCAAGAAGATTATGAGGAATCTCCAAGAACTCTCCGCTCAAAATCTGAAGAAAGGAATGTCTCACGTAGAGGTACGTTTGGATTAACTCTACTGACACCCACTGAAAATCCTCATCTAATTATGAGGAGATATGAGAAGTTAGTTCGGAGAAATGTCAGGGAAGATGTCAAACTGTTTTTCTTGAGACAGAATGGGTTTGCGAATGAATTCTGTCTCATTCAAGCAGTATAGGCTGCAGAATCGTCATCTACTCGTAGAGAACGAGTTAGTGATACAGGGAGAAGCAAAGATAAGGCGAAGGAAGATGATGAAACGATCTACAGAAATTTTGAAGTAAGAATGGGAATAGCTGCTGTAGTCCGGAACACAACTGGGAAATTATTTCGATCCAAAGAACACAAGACTTTCTTTAACAATCTGTTGGATTGAGGAGTCATGAACCATAGAATTGTTGATTTTGATTATATGGATGCTGCTGACGTGAATCTGCGAGAATGCTTTGAAAAATTGCAGATGGATAAATTCTGCACTAATTCTACTGCTGTTTATCCTGAGTTAACAGCATACTTTTACTCGAATTTGACATTTCTATCTCCAAACAGAATGCAATTCAGTGTGAATGACAGGTTCTATGAAGTTAGTTCAGATACTCTTGCTGACATTATAAATGTTGAGAGAGGAGCATTCGAGGCCAATAGATGTCCCTTATGAAACAACGTAAGTTTCTCACAAAGTCTGTAAAGGCCACTATAACTTATCATCTTCTAACGTCTGCAAGAACTATTCTGCACAAGATCATTATCAGTTGCATTCATCCAAAAGCATCATCCAAGACTGATGTATCGAAATTTGAGGCCAAACTGATATGGGCAATTGAAAGAGGAGTACTGTTCTCACTGCTTCATACAATCATATTGCATATGTATCGAACAGTCTCAAAGGGCAAATGATAGCTATCCTATGGAGCTTTAGTCACAAGAATCTTTGATCATCTTAAGATAGATATACCCAGAAGATTCAGTACTAAAACTCTTCCAACAATGATCATTGATATGAAAATGATAAATAAGATGAGACTAAAGGATGTTGCAGAGACATGGAGACGAAAAGAAAAGGAATTGGCTATAGCAGAGACAGCAAAAAGAAAAGGCAAAGAATCAGCTGTTACTGAGCCAAGTTCTAAAAGGAGAAGACAACTCCTACTGATAGATGATGAAGATGAAGAAGAAAGCATCTCCGCAATTCTGGCAAATATGCGTCAAAATTCTCAGAGAATGTCTGAACCAGAGGCAGAACCACATGCTGAAGACATTCTCCACACAGAAAATGAGAAGAATGCAGAATATGAATCAATGGATGAGCCAGAAGAAACAGAAGAAACATAAGAAGAAGAAGAAGGAGAAAAATATAGAGAAAACGAGGGGCAACAAGGACAGAATGAAGCATCAACTCAGGGGGAGCATCATTATGAAAATATTGACATTCAAGTTCCTGCAGCTTCATATGGGAATGCTGATCATCAGAAGATCTTATAACTTTTAACAGAGATCAGGGATCGGCAGGTACATATGGAAACCTCCTTCAATAACAGACTGGAAACTCTCGAGAAGACAATTAATCAGTGTATCGACAGGATTGAAAAGTTGCATCAGATATGGAGGATTTCACCCTTGTTCGAACCCCAAACAAGAAAACCACTTAAAAAGATCTTTTTGAACTGACTAACTCTTTTTGAAATTGATGAAAAAGGGGAGTAGATATGGCTTTTTGGTTTTTTGATTGAATTTCAATGGATTTATCATTGTGTTGATGCATGACAGTTGGATGACAGTTGGATTTATCATTGTGTTAATGCGTGATAAATGACTAATGATACTTTCTTATTGGCTGATCACACAGTACTGATAAAATCTGTATCTTGTTGAGCTGTAATTATGTTATGCAGGGTTGATATGAGCTATACTTATGAGTTGGGCAAAATAGTTGGAAATGGGTTTATTTAACCATATTTTGCAGGGACATTAAGCCATATGTTTAAGATGTTTTGTCACCATCAAAAAGGGGGAGATTGTTGAGAAAACTCCTAGTTTTGATGCTAACAAAACAACTTATGAATGATATTTATATATCAATCTTTTGAAGGAAAATGACACAGAATGACATAGGCTTTAAAGTCTGCTAGTTGCAGAAGATAAAGTATAAGATGTCTAAGAGTCTGACCATACCAGACTGAGTTTTAAGTCTGACCGTACCAGATTGAGTTTTAAGTCTGAACATACCAGATCGAGTTTTAAGTCTGAATGAATCAGACTGAGATTTTAAGTCTGAACAAACCAGACTGAAAATCTAGGATTCGAACTTCGGACTATTAGACTTAAGATGAACCTACACGATAAGATCACCAACGGTAGAGTATTTCACTTACCTTTCTTATGTTGATTCTGTTATGCTAACCTGATTGACAGGATCAATTAGTGAGCAACTTCCAATGAAGAACAGAGTACTTATGGAAGCCCGGATTCTGATTGTATGGGCGAACAGAATCCAAGGGGATCCAATTTACCTCCAACGGTCAAAAAGACTTGCCTTATAAAGTCTGTCCAGGAAAGGGAAGACGAAACTCTCAAGAAAAGAGCCAACGGTCGAGTGTGGCTTGGAGAGTATATAAGGATAGGATGAGACCTAGGAGACTAGGGTGGATAAATATATTCCAAGGCTGATTCAATTCTTCACTAGTTGTTTGAAAAAGAGTGAAACCGAGTGATCCTAGTGAATTACCAAGAAGAGTGACTTAGTGAGACATATCATCACCAAGTGCTAACACTCAAAAGTGTGTAATCACCTTTGATCACATAGTGAAATCCAGCCTATTGGCTGATCGCCTGGATAGTGGACGTAGGCTTGACAAAAGCCGAACCACTATAACTGTGTTTGCAATCTTCTCTATTCTCTCTATTTAATTTCAGTTTATAGATTGCAAAAGATTATTATTGCTTGCGCATAAAATTCCTCTACACCTATTCACCCCCCCTCTAGGTGTTAATACTAATTCCAACAAATGTAAATTGATAGTACGTGGAATTTTACTTAATAATTGGTTAAAGTCCTATAGATTCAAAGTACATCTCTTGCCATGGAGAAAATATTAAGTGATATCAACACGCCATGTCATTCGCTAATGTTGTGTGCATGTTGCACTGAAATGTTGACACGTGTCTTATAAATGGGACCCGCCGTTGGAAAAAGAAAGGGTTTCTTTTTCTTTTACCTTCGGTTGGTTCTCAGCTGGTTCTCAATTGGCTAGCTCGGCTAGGTGGCAAAAAAAAGGACAGAAGAAGGATAGGGCAATTAATGCTAGTTTCCCGTTTAAAAAATTCCATCTACTCACTTAAATATTTAGAGGGCATTTTCTCTTTCTTTGTCAACCCAGACAATGCTTCCTTCGCTTCTTCCTCTATTTCTTTCTTCGCGCGTCCCTCTGCCTCCCTAAAAGCCTTGTTGGTCATCTTGCTTCTGGCATATTGCCTTCCCACAGAGCCCTGCCGATCACTGCTGTGTCCCGAGCCCCCTCCTCCTCCTTCTCTGATTGTGTCAAACATAGAGATTGATTACATCCCTCCGTCGAACTCACCGTCACACCTCACCATGTCCGATTGCGTCCTAAGCCCCCTCCACCTCCCCAGTCACAACTAGGTCCCGAGGCCTCTCCGCCTCGCCTCGGACTGCTTCCAAGGCCGAGGTCGATTGTGTCCCTCCGACGACCTTGCCGTCACACCTCCCCTGTCCACGATTCTCTTGATCATCTCTCCCAAGAGCTTGGCCTCACGTCCTCGTCTTCTCACAGCTTCAAAAGGATGGTCTCTCTCCCTAAAAAATTATGTTTTGATGGATTGAAATGACAGCAGTATCGAATTTTCCTTTGCGTCATCGGATTCCTTTCCCTGAGAAATCGAACTGAGTCCTCAAGAGACTGTCAATTTGTAGCAAAAGATACTCCTTTTGGGCCAACACCCATGTCTGGCTTTTGGCACAATTTGCCAATAAAACCAAGGGAAGTTAGCAGCTGAACTTGCATTGAAAAATAGGGTGGAGTAAAAGTTATCAAAAAGTACATAGTGTGGTTTGGTTTGGCACACCATATTAATGCAGTTTGTTTGGTTCGGTCCCAACTGAATGAAAAAGGGCCTTACTCACCTCCACTATAAACAGTGCAATGTGCATCAACCGACAACTTAAACAAATAGATCAATGAAGGTATAAAACGTTAAAAGAGCAGCACATTCTATGAAGCTGAATTCCTGAAAGGTAGATTGCGAGAGAAGAATGGAACTCCGATCTTCAACACTTCGTGAACATAAACAATTAATCTATACGTTAGTTTCTACGCAACAGGCCTCCATACGTCACTAAGTGAGATAGTGGATATATAGATTGGCCTGGGTGAAACATAAACAATTAATCAATTATGTTAAATAAAATACATTCTTGTATCGACATTTGATCATTAAAATATTGAAGGATTTAATCAAGAAAGGAAGAAACTGAAATTGAGTTCCCAAACCTTAAATAAGGTTCAGATTCGTCATGATCCTGTACAACTCAAATGGTGTCTCTGGCATTGGGAGCACATGTTCTGAAGCAATTTCCTTAAAAGCCTTCCACGAGGACCAGTTGATGATACGATGCCTTCTTAACGTGTTGCTGCCTTTTGAGCTGCAAGCCAGATAGGAGGCTCCTGTTTGGCTGCAATCCTACTTCAAACGTGCCATCAACCATCTCTGGAAAGTCTGAATTCTGCAAGCCAGAAGCTTCTAAACCCAATGCTTCAACTTCTTTGTCCAATCCTTGGTTTCTTCAGTTGGATAAGAACCTTTCAATTTCTATTTAACCTGATAAAATTAAGCCATACTCTCCAAAGGGAGAAAAGATGATGCATTTATGGTAACGGCAGGCTATCTTCAGATATTGTCCTGTTTTTCTTTTCAACTGTTCAAAGTCGGGACATTTAAACCTAGGTAGTACAGCTTGACATCAGTAAAAAATGAATTTAACTTTTATCTCTTTCACATCTTGAAGTAGGTTCCTATGGAAGAATTGCATTTTGTAGAATTTACATTTTATTAAAAGAATCACATTTGTTAAATTGTAGAGCTGGAAGGGCAAGCCACAGAGAACCTTAAGGTCTCTTTGGTTCACAAAAAAAAAATTGCAAACTACCATCATCTCTTTTCATGGAAATAATATGTTACAGAGTGTGCTTGTCACATACTAAGGAAATTTGATTTCATTGGAAACAAGGGAACTGCAGTCCATTTTGAGCTAAAGCTTGGACAACAGGTGCAATGAATTTTTATTTTTATTTTAATTTTCAGCACAACAAAGTCTAAAAGAATATAGAACAGCGGAAGGACATAATTATCATTGTTCAAAGCAGCTGTTTTCAACTCTTTCGTGGACTAACGGAAATCTTTTACAATGGATCATTTCAATGATAATGATTTGAAAAATGTCGTTATCATTGTTTGAAATAGCTTCCATGGAGAGGTAATAAGTTCGTCCAGAAAGGGAAATCACATAAGTTCTACACTTAAATGGGTCCAAAAGGTTCCTATCAAAGTAGCCTTGCTCTTGAACTTCCATCTCCACAATTCTCCTCCATATTCTCTGTCTAAAATGAGGCTCATCTTTTGACATTTCCAACTTTCACTCTGTATTCTTGCTATCCAAAAGGTTTTATCAATATTTTTGTTCTGTACAGCTAGAAAAAAAGAATTCCAAGATGAAAGCATATATATTGAAGTAAACTAATGCAGCCTATGCTTATACCTGCAGGCATTCAGTAATAACGATATGTGTGTGCATGTGTGGGAGGTACATGGGTGTAAAAACATGCTGCAGATAAGGGAATGACCTCAATCACCCATGTCCCAAGCCTCCCCAATGGTTTTGATATTGTAAAGAGAACTCCTTGCAGAAGTTCAGACCATATGTTATTCGATTTTTCAACCAACAGCAGTTGCGTAAGGGCCAAACTCAACATTGTGATTTTCAGATCAAGATATGCACATGCGCTATCAAATTCTATCATATTCTACAGCAAAGAGCCAGATCACTAAATTGTCTTCCAACTAAGCAACTCCAACCAGTTCATGGTGACTTCCCTCCAAACTTTACCAGCCAAGACAACCCGTGACTGCACAAGCAACCTATCTATTCATCAATTCCTACTTCCAAAAATTCAGCAGCCCCAAGAATTTGGTACATGAACCGTGCATTTATCAATGCTTGTCGGCCAAAAAGGAGTATCTTTTGCTACAGATTGACAGTCTCTTGAGGACTTAGTTTGATTTCTTGGGGAAAGGAATCTGATGATGTGAAGGAAAATTCGATAATGCTATCGTTTCAATCCATCAAAACATAATCTTTCAAAGAGAGAGACCAACCTTTCGAAGCTATGAGAAGACGAGGACATGAGGCAGGGCTCTTGGGAGAGATGCTCGAGATAATTGTGGATGGGGGAGGTGTCACGGTGAGGTCGTCGGATGACCTCAGCCTTGGAAGCAGTTCTAGGCGAGGCGGAGAGGCCTCGGGACCCAACTGCGACCGGGGAGGTGGAGGGGGCTCGGAATGCAATCGGACATGGCGAGGTGTGACGGTGAGTTTGACTTTGGGACACAATCAATCTCCACGTTGGAAATAGTTGGAGGTCGAGGAGGAGGGGGCTCAGGACCCAACATCGATCAGTGAGGCTTTGTGGGAAGGCGATGTGCCAGAAGCAAATGACCAGTGAGGCTTTCAAGGAGGCGGAGGGACGCGCGGAGAAAGAAACGGAGGAAGAAGCGAAGGAAGCATCAATTGCCCTCTAAAAATTTAAGTGAGCAGAGGGAATTTTTTAAATGGGAAATTAGCGGTACATGTGCACCACGTGTCAACATTTTAGTGGTACATGTGCACCACGTCAGCGGATGACATGGTGTGCTAATACCATTGAATATTTTCTCCTCATCATGTTTTCATAACTTATTAAGATCTATTTAGAATAATTTCAACTTTCTAATATTATTTTAAAAATTTGGAGCAAAACTAATATATAGGATAGAGTACTTTTTTAAGTATACACAAATGAATACTTACGATGAGTGGCTACAGATTCAGCTTCAATATGGTATCATAGTAGGAATTACAATTGAGTTTAATTTGTCATGCTCTCCTTTCATTTGTTTATGAGTTCTCTTATGCACATCAGCTTTCCACAACTCCTTCGCCTACTTGTGTCATTTGCATGCTTAACAACTTTGTCATCTAATTGTTCTTCACATGTGAGAAAATGTTAAGTTTTTGGTATGAGCGAAACAGTTTTTTTTTTTTAACTACATGTGAAAATTTTCAGGATATTTGATTATCAAGAAAAAGAAAAAGAAGTTTCCTATGATAATTGGCTTATGATGTGACAGCTCCCTGCCATTGCGCTTTTGTCCAATAACCAGATTGGCCAGAAAGTCAAATTCCAACGGGATTTGATTGCAAAAGTTCAACCAATCATTGTGTACTCTAAAGGAATGTCGTTCTTAATGACCTGTTGAATTTCGGCTCTCACGAGATTTAACCGACCATTAGAAAAGTTTCCCATCACGTGTGGTCGGGGGAAGTCTAGACATGTTACTTTATTACTCAACTTGACCCATAATAAATGAATATTCTTTCAAAAGATAAAAGTATTTATTCCAAAGTTATATAGCATGAGATGTTTACTTTAAATTTTTTTATAATATTAAAAAATTTAAATTTATATTTGTGTGTCACATTTACAAAAAAATTTAGTTTAATAAAAATGGTTTAAGGTTTTTAATGTTACAAATTTTTTTTGAGTAAATATGTCTCATAAATATAAATTTGGAGTTTTTGGTGTTATATAAAACATTGGGGATAAATATATTATAATGAGTATAAGTTTGAGGTTTTTGGCATTATAAAAAATTGAGGTAAATGTGTCATAGTTGACAAAATTTTGGATTTTTTGTAACTTTTTTTTCCTTATTAAAAAGTCATTTTTTTACTGTGCTTTGTGAAAAAAAAATTCTTACTTTTTTTGGTGTATGAAGTATCTATTTGTTGAAGCAACTGATCGTTGTTCTTATTTTCATGATTTTGAGTTAGGAAGAGAAAAAGAACTCAACCTGAGATCATAAACGTTAATCTCGAATCATAAGATCTTGATGTGCTAATCACTTTGTTACCCTATTCCTATTTTAGGCAGTTCATTTGTTTTACTTCTAGATCAAAACTGAAAACCTACCTTTAATATTGCCCTTCACTGCCTAATTAATTCTATTAACTTCACATGCATCTATTTCCTCTAGTGATTTTCCTTGGCACAAGAATATTAGCAATGTCAAAAGTTTCATACAATGCTTACATTGGAATTAAAAATTTTCATTGGATCAGTTTATAGTAACCTTAAAAAAAAAAAATTACTTAAGTACAAACTTTGATTTAAATCGTCAGAAATTCGATGTAGCAATATCTTATTAATTTCTCTGACCATCGTGGCTCACTGGGGTGCCAAGTCAACATATATACCCCTAAATGACACCACCACATGTTTTGCTGCAAATATAAACCTTAAATTGAAAATCAAGCATTTTCCCAAATTGGAAACCCTAATTCGCCTTTTTTTTAGGAGAAAATTCTTGCACCATAAATCTCGCTCAATGCCTCCCTTGCCGCATTCCTCATCTCTGCCACTCGCTGTGTCACCGCTCTCCTTTTCTCCTAGGACATCACCTCGGTAATTCGCTCTGCCAACTCGTCCGTCGTCATGAACTCACCTTCTGATACGGCCATTGACAATACTAGCTTCCATCTCCTCAGCTAGGTGCACCTTAATCAGCTTGGGCTTTACGTAGAGCGGCCAGACTATCATGGGCACACCGGCACACATCGCCTCCATCACCATGTTCCAACTGCAATGGCTCACAAACCCGCCTACCAAGTCGTGGCTTAGCATTGCCACCTGCGAGACCCATGACTTCAGCACCAGCTCTCTGTCTTTGATTCTCTCTATGAACCCACTTGGAAGGATCGCATCCATCCTCTCACCGCAGCCTTCAATTACGATCAAGATATGTCTTCGGTAAGGAATCAAAGAACGGGTCCCTTCTTTGCCCATGCTCAGATTTCATTGTCCTGAGCTGTGATGAGTGAGAATTGAAGCGTCACGAAAGAGAACCACAGGCTGAGACAGAACTCCGGTTGCCCATGTGAAAACAGAGATAGGGGAAGAGAGAGCGTTTTCCTTAAAAAAAAACTACCTCATTTTGTTTGTTTTGCCGGGGTGGACAAAAAATTTTCCGACTACAATTTCTTTTAAAAAAGTTATGGCAAAGCAAAAAATAATTTGAAGACTGTTAATCGAAATTTATCGCTAGAGGCATTTAAGTAATTAATTTTTCTCTGCTTTGGTATTTAAATGAGCTATCAAATTTTTTTGCAATAAAGTGATCGTATAGCTGTACGAAATTGTTGACACTTCTAGTATCATTATACCAATTTTCCCTGCATAGTTTTGTGATTGTTATTGCTAACACCATACTCAGAGGTAATTATCATGTTTCGTCTGATGATCGATTAATTTTTTTTTTCTGTTTGATGACACTCCATTTTTTTAAATGCTTGACAGGACACTTTGATAGAAAACCTCCGAAGAAATCGCCTCTAGTATATAGGATGATAGTTTTGGCATTTTCACTGTTCCGTGGGGGTGTATATGTGTTCAATCTGTCTGAAGCAAATAAGCAACCACGCCAAGCCAAATCTCGTAAACATCCAAATCACCGAGGAACCTTTTCAGCTTCATGTCATGAAACAATCCGATAAACCTTAAATCTATTTTGCAAAACCCGAAAAATTTAGCCGGTAATAAATGACAAAACAAAACTAAGAGTTACATTTTTGATGGAATGATGATTCACTGGGTTTGGCCTAATTTCGGTTTTAATTGATACCAGGGTTGAACCTGCAAATAATCCAGTGAGATATTTCGTTATCGTATCGACACAGCAAGCGGGAAGTGGGCGCTTCGAGACACTCCTAAATAGCCATGCCAACGTGAGCTCCAGTGGGGAGATTTTATCGACACATGGATCGGAGGAAGAATATAACTAGTTTGTAACTGCATCTAAGGGAAAGGATTGATAGCTAATCATCGACATAGCACTATCAATGATAAGCACACACTGGGATCTCTATCTGTAATTATAGCTTTGTCTTTCAGTAGTGTATGCTTAGGTTCAGCATCCCCAACACCATCATTGTACGGAGACGGCATAAACATGTTGAAGAGGCTTAATTCTGACAACTATGAGAGCAAGCACTCTAGCTAATGCGAAGTTCCAAAACTTTGAATGAAAACATGTTGAAGGAGTATAAATTTGACACCGAAGTTTCTTTGAGCACCATTTAAATTAGAGGATAAATACTTTTTAATTAAAACTCCAAAATTTAGAATTAGAGTGGAGAGAAAAATCTCTCAAATGTAAGATTAGGAGAGCAAAACTCTCACATCTAAAACTAAATAAGGAGAGCAAGGAAAGAAATAAAAAAAAAAAAAAAAAAAAAAAAAAAAAAAATGAACTAGGAGGGGGAGGAAGAGATTTAAGTCAAATCCCTTCCCTCCAAAAGTGGAAGAGACAAAGTAAGGTTTAGAAAGGGAGAGAGGAACAATCATTGAGTAGCTTATGATGGTGTTGGGCAAGCATATATTTTCTTATTTGGAGACTATTGATGCAGCGCAATGTTGCTTCTTGTTATATTGTTGGATGATAATTCAAGAAAAAGAGCATTTCTTGCTTATAATTCATGCAGGAGGCGATGGATCAACATACATAAATTGTGCAGTTCTTCACCCGTAGACATGTTTCTGTAGTTTTCTTCATCTGCAGAAATCTTCTGCGCCACCTAGTTTCAGTGCTAGCAAATTTCTATGACTACTATGCTAAACTATACGGGTGATTGGTTCCTGATCTAGTCCAGTTCCAAAGCAAAACTGGAATCAAGGATTGGATTATTTTGACCTAGGATTGGGAACTGGACTAGACCATTGGTTTTGATCCAGTCCAATTTGGTCCAATGAAACAAGGCACTCTTTTTATCTACTAAAGTGTGACCTTGCACAATGAGAGAATGTAATAAATCTTAAGAGATTGATGGAAGTAACGATGAGCAAAGAGTTATTGTAAAGAGTTATTGTGCTGTAACTTATGGTATTATTGGATGAAATAGTATTTAGTTTACGTTTTAATAATGTTTTTGAAGAAATAACAAAAAAAGAAATATATATAATATTTCGGTCTGGTTTAGTTCCTTCTTGGAACTATAAATTAGATTGCCTGAATACCAGTTATACTTTTAGGAATCAAGAACTAGACCAACACTCTCAAGAATCGGACCGAATCGACCAGTCCAGATGGTTCCTGGCTTGGGTAGTATGTCTTACAAACCTCTAGTAAACTATTAACAAACCCACAAGTCCCATGTGCATTCTCCTCAACATCTCTCTCTCTCTCTCTCTCTCTCTCTCTCTCTCTCTCTCTCTCTCTCCACATTCACCCTGCATGCATATCCTATGAGTGTCGGACACCCCAAGTACTAAATTGGCACAGGAGGATACTTAAGTGTTCAAAAGTTTCGAAAAGTATACTTAAATACCAAAATTGGAGAAAATAGATTATTTAAGTATTAATGGTGAGAAATTTCGATTAAATTGCCTATGTGACATTTTCGTATTGCATTTTTTTTTTAAAAAAATTACCACAATAGCAATAAGCCCTCAAAATTAATTAAAAAAATTGTTTTCTTAACAAAAAAGGAAAAGGGGAGAGGGTTCGACAAGGGCTATATAGCCTTCGTTGCCGCCGTTGACCCATCATAATTGGGAAGGGCTGGCAATGGAGAGAAGAGGGTCATTTGAGATCACTTGGCCAATCCAACAAGGGTCACTAGCCCTCGCCTAGTTGGGCCAAAGGTTGTTGGCTAGTCAACCCTTGCCCTCGTCGGTGGTTGGCTAGGGTCGTAGGCCAACCCTTGCCCCATTGTTGCTAGCCCTTCCCAACAATGGTAGATAGTGGTGGCAAAGGCCAAACTCTCTCCTCTTCCCACTTTTTTTATTCAGTTTATTCAATTTTAATTTTAAATAATTTTAATTTTTAATATAATTTAATTAATTTTTATATAAAAAGCCATTTTAATGCTAAAACAACATCGTTATGACTCTTCTTTGCTAACTAAACTTTCTAGCAAACCACATAAATAATTATATTACTAAATTAAGCCATATCAAATTTCCAACACCCTTAACTTGACTTGACACTTAAATGTCTCAACTTTAATTAAAAAAATGCGCTTAAGTGTACATTTCGAAACTTTTGGCATTTAAGTGTCCTCCTATACCAACTTTTGGCATTTAAGTGTCCTCCTATACCAACTTTTGGCAATTGTGCTCTACTTTTGCTCATGCCTACACTACATCTTACCATACTAGTATATCATTTCTAGGATACTGGCTACATGCTATAGTATTCTCGCGGTACAAACGTATGATCGATTCCTCGTCCTTGATCAATGATTTCAAGGAGATGGAGTTGACCGCTTTCAAGGTTTTGAGATACTACAATTCCACGAGGCATATTGTGTTCTACTACGAGGATCTCATGAAGAATTGGACTGTAAGTGTCTTATACAATGACATCTTTACAAGTAATGGAATAATTTGAAAGTGGAAATACTCACAATTCACTCAACTCAAGTTGAATCAAGGAAGAGAAAGCAACAAATATACTTTTTCTTTTTTATCCTATTAAATTGCTTACAATACTTGCTTTTATATAGGCTTGTCACATGACTCTTATCATTAAATAACTCATAAATGTATCTAACATTTCAAGGAGATTGATTCCTTGAATTTACAATTGAACTAAACATATGAACATGAACAGTTACAATACATGCATGTAGGACATTTATAAATTCAGTTTAATTACTAACTCTCCCCTTAAACCAAATTCTCTTCCGTCAATTATTCCAAATAGACTCCTGAACTTCCAAAAGACATCAATCTTGAGAGGTTAAATAAAAGTATCTCCTAGTTGATCTCCCGTCTTCACAAGTAACACTTCAATTTCCTTCTCTCTCGCTTGTTCTCGAATTAAGTGATAGTGAACATTGTTATGGTTGTTTCATTCATGAAAACTATATTTTTTGCCAAAGCAATAGCAAATATATTATTAGAAAAAATCTCTATTGCTTTCTTCTGCTCTATATAAATTTCTTTGAGTAATCTTTTAAACCATATTGCATAATAAGTGCATGAAGATATTGGCACATATGTAGCTTCACATATTTGATTCTTCTCAATAGCCGAATTTTTTTTTTTCATTCATGGATTTCCTCCATTCTTCTTATTTGGCAGCATCATCATAGACAAGCAACTCACAATTTACAATAAGTCATACAAGGTGAAGCTTGTCGGTGGCTTAATAAAGCTCAAACAATCTCCTCGATCTTGGCACCATCAACTCCACTTGAAGAAGTTGATGGTGATAAACTTGAAGAAGATATTGGAGCAGAAGGTGGTGAGAGATCCTTCCATTAAGGTGGAATCACCATGAACATTTGCTTCAACTTATTGATTGTCTTCCATATGCCTTCTTCATCAAGCTTTATATTTTTGCTTATATATACTTTTAAAGTGTTATGATCAAATAATTTATCGGCTTTTGATGAAGAGTTATACCCAACAAAAATGAGCTTTTTGATCTTATCTTCCACTTTCAATCTTCTCTATTTCAGGACATGAGCATAGGAAATTCTTTTGAAAATTCTCAAATGCGAAACATAAGGTGTTCTCCCACTCCATGCTTTTTGTGCAGTTATGCCTTCTAGTCCATATTGGGGACATCTATGTTGTAAATGGATTGCACATATGATAGCATCACCCTAAAGCTCCTTGAGCAATTTTTTTTCTTTTCAACATGCTTCGAATCATGTTAAGAATGGTTTTGCTTTTTCATTCAATCATGCCATTTTGTGGAAGAGAATATGGAGCTACCAAAAAATCTCGAATATCATGATTCTCATAGATTTTTTTTTGAATGTGGCTAAAGTGAATTCTCCTCCACAATCACTCCTCATGACCCGGTGTATGAAAAGTGAACTCCACATCAGCATTCTCTTGTCTTGACTTTTTCTTCAATTATTTGAAAGTACCAAACACTTTGACTTTTCTTTTAAAAAATACAATCAAGTTTTTTGAGTAAAATCATCCATAAAAGTATTAAAATATCAATGATTACCATATGATTAAGAAGTGATTGGGCTGCACATATTAGAATCAATTAATTCAAGTCGTTTCTTTGCTTGATAAGTTGCTTCCTTTGGAAAGCCATTTATGGAATTCTTATAAAGGACACAACCTTCACATAATTGATTAGGATGATCAATGTATGGTAAGCCATAAACCATATTCTCGTAGGAAAGCAAATTAAGCCCACTAAAATTGAGATGACTGAATCTCAATATAACAACCATAAAGGATCATTTACACTTGCTATTGGAGTGTGTAGTACAAACTCAATATCTTTCACCTAAAGAGATCGCCAAGAGATAGTCTAAATCTAAATCTAAATCTGTCAATATTTCTAATTGAACTTGATTTCATCTTGAGCTAATAAATTATTGGCCAACTATGATATATTAACTACTCTACACCACACAAATTATTTGATGTAGGATTTCTTTAACACAACTAAAATATATAAAAATTTTGAATTTTTTTTATATTCATTTTTCGTTCTTTACTCTCTTTTTTCCCTTCTTCCTTTGTTGGTTGCCAAGCCTTGGCGAGGTCTGGCAAGACTCACTCTCATGAGATCTAGCAATAGTCGACCTCACTAGGACCTCGCCAGGCTAACTCGCTGGCGAGGCAAGCCTTTCTCAAGGTCGATGAAGTTGGCCCTCACTTGTTGATGGTTGTTGGCAATTAAAAGTGTTCACATTAGCATTGTTCATGACAATCAATATCCATGTCAGCAATTTTTAGCTAAAATTGGCCGAAAGGACTAAATTGTCAAAATGTTAAAGACTAAATTAATCAAATTAAAAGGTTTATAATTGAATTAACTTGCGTACAATAGGTTTAAGACTTTTTGATAATTTTTTCTAGATATGTCAGTTGTCCAATATCTTCAATCTATCAAGAGCTTTGAATATGTTTCTAGTAAGGTGGTTCTCTTCAAGCCTCACTCACAATAATGTACAACAATTTCTCAAGCTTCTTAGGAAACCTACGAAATGATTATTACTTGCTATGAAACATGGTGATAACAAATTATCCTATCTAGTATTTGATATCATTAGGATAGGATAGATCCGGATAAAATGTCGGATAAAAAATTTAGGATAAAGGGTGAGATAAATCTAGATTAGATAAAAAAAAATTGAAAATAACTTTAACAATTTCAGCTCTGCCAACATCATGTGCAATATGTCCACATGCATCATCTATGTCACTCCTCTAGCCCTAACTCCCCTTCCAAGGCCACCATCCTCAAGCCAATCAAAAAGCTACTTACAACCTCTCCATCTCTACTGTCAATTCCCTACTTGTCCCTTATGGCTTCGATCTCATGGCCTCCAATAATATGTTCTCACTTTATCTCCAACAAGTCCATTTACTCGTTACCTTTTATACCATCCTCAGACATTTAGAATGCGTTTGGTGACATTCCTACTTTCGAGAATAATTTCTTTTCAAAGATAGTTATTTTTTATTTCTATTCAGTGGAACAATTTATTAGTAAAAGAACGTATTTGGTAACTGTATAAAATTTTTATTCTTGGAATAGAAAAAGAATAGGAATGTGTTTACAATCAACAAATTTTTCAGTGACATAAAATTTCTCTTAATTTTTTAATAATTTTTTTTTCTTCTTCTTTTGGTGGCTAGTGACCAGCAGTGGGTGGAGATGATGGCGACTAGTTAGAAGAGGAAGAAGAAGAAAAGAAAAAAAAAAGAACTTATTCCAGAAATTGTTCCTGGGAACAAGTTGCTACTTTTTTCTACTTTTTTGTTTCTGTTCCAAATCTATCTCGTTGAACAATTTTCTTTTATGGGGAATAGAAATACTAGTTGACATTGCCAAATTGATTTATGTTTCTTTTTTATCTAAGGAACAAAAAAATAGAAAAATTGGAGCGTTAACAAATGCGTCCTTATTTCTCAATTAGGTTTTGCCTGTTGGATGTATCAATTTGTGGTTGTTTGGGAGATCTCCAAAGAGGTTTCTAGAAGAGGAAGAGAATTAGTCATCCACAATTAGTCATGGCTTGATTTAGGAAAGATGAGATTGTTATGTTTTCGAAATTGACATTGGCATCTTTATTTTATCCATTATCATCAATGGAGGAAATGATTTTCACGCCCTAATAGCATCTGCTGAAATGGGTGATAGAAAAACAACAAACTTTTACATTTCATAAATTGTGTTTGTAGCTTTATCTTTGGCTCAACTTTGAGTAACAATGGTCAAAGCAGTTGAACATGATAGAGAATTTCCAAAGATTTTCAATCCTATCCTAGATTGCGCCAAACAAATGATAGGATTTTCTACTATCTGAAGATATTTAGAGAATTTCTAATCCCAGCTTATCATATTCTATCCTATTCCGAATCCAAACAATCAAATGTAGTCTTGTTAGCTAGGATTTTCAAATGGGCCAGCTTATTCATTGTGACAGGAATAAACAAGAAAGGATATTGTCAGTGAGGACAATAAAAGTTAAAATTATTTTCAGACGAATATATTATTACAAGAGATATCAATTTCCTTATCCCTATAGGAATTGAGCTTGAAAGATTGTTTAAGCAATGTGGTAAGCTTAAACTCAGATTGCTAAATTTCTGAAGAGTTTATGGGATTGACCGACCAAATTAGTTTTTGACAAATCTAAATCTTCAAGAAGTACCTATTTCCTATTTCTTGAGGAATTGGGCTAGAGATTGTATTTTTGATTAGTCGAAAAAGAGAATAATTCCTCAAGTTTTGAAGGGATGGGGATTGAGCCAGGAAGATTGTTGCTCGATAGGTAATGTTCTGTAAGAGAGGCAAACCTCCCAATCTCTGGAGGTGTGGATCTTATTTTGATTGTCATATATGTTTGAGTTTTAGTGGAGACATGGTTTACGAATGATTCACATCGATATCCCCTTTGAATCTGCTTAGTTTGTGTTTTGTTGGGGGATGAGAGTCGCTGTCCAATCTATGGACAGCAAGCTTCAAGCCTTACTCATTTAGCGTATGGACATTTTGGATATTCGTGGGTGCCGTTTAGTGTGCAGAATGAAGCCCAAAGCCGCAATCCAAACCGAATGTAAGGTTGGACAACCGGCTTTCGGTCTCATTTCGGCCTTATAAAGGTCCCAAAATAGCCCCGAGGCATCCCCTCTGTATGTTTGCATGTTCTCATGACACATCCTATGTTCGCACCATGTTTTGGCCCGATTCTACTGTCGTAGGTCATTTGTTGCCGCAGTGTGTATTTAGTCTAGTTTAGACTAGGAGTGTCAAATAGGTGAGTTGGGTTGGGTTTGGATTGAGTTTGTATCGGATTGAAAATGATCAGACCTATATTAACCTATTTAACCAGTTTTGATCTATTTTTAAGTAATATAAATTTGATGATTTATACTTGATCTGACCCATACCTAGCCCATATTATCAAAATTGTTGTAAAATATTACGTTGTGAGTATATAAAAGAGAGAACAGAGGGAGAGATTAAGTGGAGAAAGCAAATGACACCAAAAATAGTAGAGAAAAGCTATGAGCCAAAATCTTTTATTTCTCACTATTTGTGATCCTATTTATAAGGATGCACTTATCATGAATATCAATATATATGATAATACATGTATTGGATAGGGAAATGTACTTAGAATGTAGGATACATGTATTGAATAGGATGATGTACTTAAAATGTATGATACAAATGTACCATAATAAGTACATGAATATAATGAATATTCATACATGTATTTCATAACACTCCTCCTTGAATATTCATTGTATTATATTATGAATGTGCATTGAATAATATTGCCTCATTAAAAACCTTAAGCTGGAAAAACCCAATGGGACAAAAATCAGACAAAAGGGAAAAAGAGTACAGAGCACAAATTTATGATTTCTCCCTTTTATAGAATGCATTAATTGCCTCATTAAAAACTTTAAGCCGGAAAAACCCTATGAGAAAAAACTGAACAAAAAGAGTGCAATGCATAGTTGATAATATCTCCTCCTCAATTGAGCCATATAGCCACTATTGGGGCTAATCAATCTTGCATTTGACGGCATTCAATAATAGATTGCGGCTCACAATCATTATCCATAATTTTATAAGCAATTGAAAATGCAAAAGCATCATCAATGATGATTTCATTCCGATCCCAAATTTCATTATAATATGTAATGGAATTCTTAATATTCCGAGGGTTTGTGATCTTTTCATAGGTTTGTACCTCTTTAGGGGCAATAAGCTTTCTGGGAGCAAGTACAACATCAGGCTCATCTGGAGCGGATTGCGAAATGTGCAAAGGTGACATTGCGCGTAGATAATGGGCAAACATGGGACCATTTATAGGATGCATCTACTAATACCATAAAATATCAAAATAATCCACTTGATGGCTGTATTGGTTCACATATATCACCCTGAATTCTTTGTAGGAATATAGGGGATTCAAGATTAATCTTTGTTATAGAAGGTTTGGTAATGAGTTTTCCTTGTGAATAAGCTTCACAATTATAATCTTTGGACAACAATATCTTTATATCCTTTAAAGGGTGTCCTTTTGTATTATGAATTATTCTACGCATCATTGAAGCGCCAGGATGACCAAGACGATCATGCTATAACCCAAATTGATTAGGGTTTACTAGTCTCCAGGACATAGTGACATAGGTTTCAATAGCCTTAATCATGACACAATACAAACCCATAGAAGAAGCTTTTAGCCGCTCATTGATGGTTTTCAGACCCATCTTATAAGAGGTGATGCCAATATATTCATTATTTTGTTCATAAATAGTTTCAATGTAGTACCTATTACGGCATACATCTTTGAAACTAAGTAAATTCCTTTTTGATCTACTGCTTAGAAACGCATTCTCAATATGTAGGATGGTGCCATTTGGCAAAACAATTGTGGCATTCCCGAAACCATCAATAATTGGAACAGGACCTGATATTGTATGGACATGTGCCTTACGCAACGTCATACTCAAGAAAAAGTGTTTGCTACGAAATATAGTATGCGTTGATGCACTATCAAGCAAACAAACTTCTCCATTTTTCTTGGTATTTTCCATTTGCATTTGTATTGACAACTTCAGGTGTCAAATATCATAAAAATTGCATATTAGTGATAGGGTCAAGTAAAATCTTAAGATAATAGACAGAAGGTTCGTAAGTATTGCATTACATAATCATATTATAAAATAACAAAAAAAAAGGTAATACATTTAAAGAAAAACAATTAGAAAAGAAATTATTAGGATCATAAAGTTCAAAGCCTAAGTTGTCATCCACCAGTTTGATGTCTCATCAAAGTAATCAGAGGTTCTCAAAGATATCAGAGACATCCAGGGATGCATTTGCTACTTCAGGAGCAAGAGTAGTCCCACCAATAGAGATATTGTTGGCTTCAACAATAGTTATGGTAATAGGATTGATTTCAATGATGTGAGATTTACCACGTTTGCCCATATTTTTCAAAGATGCTTGGTATAGATCAATAAAGTGCTTTGGCGTATGACAAGTACGTGACCAATGCCCAGTCATACCATAGCGATGGCAAATACTTTCATTAGCCACTTTCTTATGCTTCTTTTCTTTATCATAATTCAGCCCAAAGTTAGATTTCTTAGGACGGTTAAATTTCTTGCCATCCTTTCGAAAATTATGCTCTTGCCTGCTCTTATAGCCCTTAATATGGCTAGTATTTTTCTTAAAGTTAGCATGTGCTTTAGGCAATGCTTTTGAGCCAGCAAGTCTTAGATCATGATTTTTGAGCAACAATTCATTAGTTTGCTCAGCTGTCAGGAGCACAGAAATTAATTTAGAATATGTGGCAAATCGACGTTGCCGGTATTGCTGTTGTAATACAATATTCGAAGCATGGAAGGTGGAGAAAGTTTTCTCTAATAGCTCCGCATTAGTGAGCTTGATACCACATAACTCAAGTCGAGAAACAACATCAAATAAAGCGGAGTTATAGTCAGACATTGATTTAAAATCTTGCAGTTTGAGATTTTGCCAGTCATATTGTGCTTGAGGGAGGATAACAGTCTTGGTATGATCATACCTATCATTCAACCTCTTTCACAGGGTCTGAGGGTCTCGAACGGAAAAATATTGAGTTTGCAGGCTCTCATGCAAATGATGACGAATACAAATTAGTGCATTTGCTTTATCCCTTGAATTTGAGGTTCCGTCTTCTGCAATTGCATTAGCGAGACCTTGCCCTTGGAGGTGCATTTCCATATCCAAGCACAAAGATAAATAATTATTTCTACTCACTTCCAGAATGTGGAATTTGGGCTTTTCAATATTTGCCATAATTCTTGCAAAACAAAAATCTTTTTATTAATTAGAAGGATTTCCAAATATTCACCGCCACTTCAGGAGCAGAATGATACTTTTATAATTGAAATTGGTTTAATTTTATGGGGGAAAAATGAAGAATTGATAGAAGAAGATGAAACAAAAGAAAACACCTACCTTGCAAAATTACTTACTTAGTTGGTAGATCTTCGTGCTGATAACGTGTTGTAAAATATTGCGTTGCGAATATATAAAAGAGAGAACAGAGGGAGAGATTAAGTGGAGAAAGCAAATGACACCAAAGATAATAGAGAAAAGTCAGGAGCCAAAATCTCTTATTTCTCACTATTTATGATCCTATTTATAAGGATGCACTTATCATGAATATCAATGTATCTGATAATACATGTATTGGATAGAGAAATGAATATTCATCGGATAGGGAGATGTACTTAGAACGTAGAATACATGTATTGAATAGGGAGATGAACATTCATTGGATAGGAAGATGTACTTAAAATGTATGATACAAATGTACCATAATAAGTACATATGAATATTTTTTTTGGTAAGGGATATTCATACATGTATTTCATAACAAAAACACATTAATATTTAATTTAATTTAGGAAAATTCACTCCCATTCATTTAATCCATTTTAAGCTTTTCACATATAAGTTATTTAAATAAAAACTTCACATCAAATTTAAAAAGTAAATTAAATAATAAAAAATTAGTAAATAATAGAAAAATGTGAATACCTTTAAATTGAAATACTTTTGGAAAATATCTTTTTTGAAAAATTCAAATTTAGAATTTTTTTTAAAATCGAATTTAATTATTTTCTTTTTTCTTTTTAAAAGTATTATTTTTAAATTTTTCATTTTTTCTTTTTCTTCTTCTTTGGCTAGCCGCCAGCCATGACAACAGTCAGTGACTGGCCACAAGCAAGTTCGAGCTTGCCCAACGCTAGCAAGCTCAAGCCTTGCCTAGTTGGGTGTTAGTCATTGTTGTGCCGGCCACTGGTTAAAAAAGGAGAAAGAAAAAGAAAGGAAAAAGGAAATAAAAAAACTAATTATAATCTCGAATTTTATCAAAAAAATATTTTTATAAAGAGAAAGTGTATGGCTCGGGTTGGAAATGGGTTTTAATTCCAACCCATTTAATGTATTTTTGCTTTAATTTTTAAGACTCATTTATGACCCATATTCAATCTTCACTTGACTCATATTTGACCCATATTTAATTTACACTTGATCCATATTTGACCCATTTAACTAAAAGTGAGCCATAATATGGGTTTATGATCCATTTTGATGCCTCTAGTTTAAACCTTAAGTTATTCGTGAAGGAAAATGAAATATTCAAGAAGGAAAATGAAAGGGATAAAAAAAGGATGGAAAAGGAAAATGAATATATTAGAAATGAATTTAGATAAAATTTGCATAATAAAACTTAGTCAAATTCAAGCTTAATTTCATTCTATTTGTTTAATATCTAATATCATCTAGTTTGGAATTTGCATTCACTAGTGAGGGAAACAAATTCTTAAAAACAAATAGATACTCGAACAATTGAATACCAAAACAAACGATGAATAGGCCCAAGGATACATGTAACACCAATTAAAAGGCACATCATTAGACGGACGTACCTTATTTGTCATAAAGTAAGTACTTGTTGCAGTCTTGAGAAAAATAGATTGAAACCTTTGAGTTCCATTCTTGAGAGAGGATTCATTGTCTTTTTTAAAGTGAGAGATAGTAGGTACCTTTTCATACAATAATTTATTTTACTAAAGAAAACTCTCTTCTCTCTCATGGACCCTTCTCTTATAGGCCGGGTTTGGCCCAACATATTTTATAAAAA
Organism: Corymbia maculata; assembly: GCA_014182735.1. Lineage (NCBI taxonomy): Eukaryota > Viridiplantae > Streptophyta > Magnoliopsida > Myrtales > Myrtaceae > Corymbia > Corymbia maculata. The sequence goes on from CM024690.1 coordinate 22,022,230, forward strand.
ACCCATCATCTTCCACTCCCATGTGTTGGGCTTAACATAACTCTCTTCTCCTCTCTGTAATGTTCATACTAATAAATAATCCGTGTGACTAGCATACTTTGAGAGCTCGTTGCCATACATCTGTTAGGAATATAAAGCAGCTCAAAAATGGGCATTACGTTTTCAAGTAGATATAGTATGTAATACCTTAGTTCAATTAGTCACATTTATATCTCTCTTGCTCTCTTTTTAATTATGATATATTGTATTCACACTTATGAACTAATTATAATTGGTCGACCAATGAATACAAACAGAATGTGACATCAATAACAAATTGATCTTCTTCTTCCCTTAAAACTCTTAATTTCAGCTCAATTTGCTTTTCTAGAAATGTCCTATTAGATTGAATCAATTTATGGTCATTGGCAACATTCTAACATAGCAAACATTGAAGAGAAATCTTGAGAATAAGTAAGAGTCATGAGGGCACTAAATTGAGAAACTCTTATCCTCAAGAATCTCACAGGGTATAAAAGTTGAGATTAAAACTTTTGCCACTTTTATTAGTTGTCTCATGTATACATAGTATTAAATATGTATTACAATATTACTCATTTTCCATGGAGCATATGTCTTCATATTCAATACTCCATGCATACGTAATTCAAACATACCTAATGTTTAACTCGAGTTCACATATCTAGTCTTTCCAAATAATCCATCAAAACTCACATCTGGTATCAAAGACATTCGAACATGGTAAAAATTATGTCATCATCTTAACACCCTATAAAGATGACATCTATATTTTAAGCTTGAGCTCTCGATTATCACCTAGATAATAAAGGGGGGTTTATTAACACTTATATTTCTTTGTTAGTCTATTCTTTTGTTTCATGGAATAGAAAAAATAGAAATCTGTTTGGTAACGTCTGCTAGTATTTTTATTCCTTGAAATAGAAAGTTGTTCAAGGGAATTGATTTGGAATAGAAATGAGAAGTAAAAAAAAATAACTTATTATTTATGGAAACAATTTTTAGAAACTTATTTTCGAGTCATCATTTACTCATGACCGCTGGCCACTACCTGCCACCCTTCACCCGATGACCGATGGCTGGCAACTTGGCGGATGTTGACTCGATAGTCGATGGTCAACAACAGGGGGTTGGTTGGCAAACCAATGAATGGCAACTCGGTAGTCGACAACCAGCCACTGTCGTCGGTTGCCATCAAGGAAAATAGAAATTTTTTTTTTCTAGTGCCAAACGTAATTCTATTTTTTTTTCAATTTTGAGAATTTTTGTAGTTATCAAACACCTAGTTTTACTTAGAAATTGTTCAACGGAATAGAAATAGAGACAATTACCTGTGTGAATAGGCTAATCTCTTATTTGTCTGACATACTTTTTCAATATATAATGCACTAAGCATTAGGATGCATAAAGGTCAAACAAAAACTCACAGGCATTAATAATGAAAGATGACTTCATCAAGTGTAAACACTTGGGGAAATTACAATATTCAATACATTAGCCTCTACGCAATCTTAGAGATTTTACATGACCATAAAAAAAAACATATCTAGGAATTGGCTTTGTCATAGGATCTATTATCATTCTATGTGTATATATGTATTACAAGTTCACATCTTTTCGTGTAACCATATCTTTGACAAACTTATACTTGGTATTTATATGTTTGGTCTTGGCATGATATTTTAGATCCTTCGTGTATGCTATTGCTACTTGGCTATCGAACTTTACCAACAATGAGTTTGTTGCATTCTTAGTAACACCTAAATGATCCAAAAATCTCTTAAGCCAAATACCTTGCATAGCTACTGATAATGCCATGAATTCAGCTTCCATTTGGACAAGACTATACACATTTTCTTTTTACTGCTCCAAGATATAGCGCCATTATTCAGAAACAAAAAAAAATTCAGAGGTAGATTTCCTTTCATCTACATCTTTTCTCCAATTAGCATCTAAGTAGCCTTCAAGCTAGAGATCCTTTCCTTAATAACTCTTCAAGTAATTAGTATTTCCCTTCAGATGCCTCAGTATTCTTTTGATGGCTGTCTAATATGTTTGACCTAGATTGGATTATTACCTACTTGCCATTCCAACTACAAAACATATGTCAAATCTTGAAGACATTATAGTGTACATTAAACTTCCAAAGCACTAGCATAAGGAACATGTTGCATTTGTTCATTCTCTTGTGGAGTCTTAGGACATAGGGTATGGCTCAATCATTCACCTTTTGCAATAGGAATATCTATGGGTTTGCAGTTTTGCATATGAAATCATTCAAGAATCTTGTTTATATATGTCTATTGTGAAAGAGACAATAATCTCTTCGAATGATCTCTTGAAATCTTAACTCCAAGAATATATGCAACCTTACCCATGTGTTTTATCTCAAATTTGGAAGATAACCAACTCTTAACAGTATTAACAAACTCTATATTGTTTTTGGCAATCAATATATCATTATAGTATAATGATATGATCATAAATTTATCTTTGAATGTTTTGATATATACACAATAATCTTCATCAATCATTGTAAAATCATATGCCATCATGGCATAATGAAAACACATATACCATTGTCTCGATGACTAATTAAGGCTATATATTGATCTCAAAAGTCGACATACCTTTTTTTCTTGGCCTTTTGAAATGAAACCAATGAGTTGTTCTATATAAATTTCTTCTTCTAATTCTCTATTAAAAAAAAAAAAATCTTTACATCTATTTGATATAGTTTAAGATCCATATTAGCCATTTTTGCTAAAATAAGGCGAATTAATGTAGATCTCACTATAGGAGAAAATGTTTCTTCATAATTAATTTCTTCCTATTGATTATATCATTTCACCACAAGGCGAGCCTTATATCGCTCTATTGAGCCATCAACTTTACGTTTTATTTTGAGAACCCATCTTTTCCCAATGACTTTGTGTCCTTTTGGAAGATCAACCAGTTTTCAAACATGGTTTGACTTCATTGATTCCATTCTCTTTCATTGTGCACATCTTTTTTTGTTTTTTTTGTTATTAGGGCAATTTAGAGCCTCATTTATATTCCTTGGCTTATCTTCATCTTGTGGAGCCACCATGAAAGTTTCCCCTTTAGTGTTAAAATGTCAACGGAGAATACTTTTACGACTTATTCTCCATATAGGAGGTTGTACGCTTTGCACATTATTCTCCATTATGCCCTCACTTGAATTAGATAATGATAATATCGTCTCATTAGGTGGTTGCAATTGATATTTAATTTAATTTAATTTAATTTCACAATTCTCACATTGCTCCCACTTGGACGAACTCCATTAAGTTCATTATTTTGATCCCAGATTTCAAATATGCAGTCCTCATCTATTTAGTCCTTCTTAGGAAATTTATATGCTAAGAATGTGCCATCTTGTGACTTAAATTTAGTTATACTCGCACTCTTTTGCTCATCTATAAACACATTCTTTCGAGTGTTCTGAGTATTTAATGGAAATACTCTGCTTGTCTCTAGGACCCGATTTCTCATATTTATGAGAGGGCCCATGAGCATAGGCAACACATCCCAAGGTTTAAGAAAACCTAAATCAAGTTTGTAACTTTTCCATAACTCATATGATGTATAAATAATTGATTTTGAAAGACACGGTAAAGTATATAGACAGTAGTTAACAAAGTGTCACCCTAAAAGGTGATAGGTAAATTAGTCTACACCATCATAGATCTAACCATTTTCAATAGGGTTCTGTTTTTCCTTTCCACGACATCATTATGTTGAGGAGTATAAGGAATAGACAACTGTCTTTCTATTCCTTTTTCATCACATAAATTTCTAAACTCATCAAATAATTATTCTCGACCTTATTCAGATTTCAATGCTTTTATTTTCTTATCTAATTGATTTTCTACTAAGCTCATAAACTTCTTGAAGCAAACTAAAAGCCTCAAATTTATGAGAAATCATATAGATATGTTTGAATCGAGTATAATCATCAATAAACATGATGAAATAAACAGCCTTATATCTTGCTCTCACATTCATTGAACCACAAATGTCAGAATGGATTAATTCTAAAGGAAATTCAACTCATGTTCCCTTTCCAAATGGTTTTTTTGTTATTTTTCTCGCTAGATAATGCTCACAAATGGACAAATTGACTTTTTTAATATTGCCTAATAAACACTCTTTGGCTAGTCTATAGTATGCTATATATTCACATCATTATCATATAAATTAGAAGACGTGAGAGAGAATAACAAATATTGACATTAACGTTTGCGCATGGAGCTCAAAGCCTTTTGTGGGCTAGAACCAGCATAATAAATAACAGTTTCAGGCTTAGCCACCAAGAAGTGGTCCTCTTTTAGCTCAAGATGGCGTACTGCATCCTTAAAGGTTTTGATATTCTCTTTGTGAGTCAAGTGCACCTTCATATGCTCCTAATTTTGAGGCATGGAACGAATCATTGCTTGCACTTACTGCTTGTTAGTTAGAATGTCGCTAGCATCCTTCAACACATTGATAATGTTTTACATCTTTTCAAGTGTTGTTTCATGGCCTTATTATAAGGCTTCTTGTCAAGTCAAACCTTATAGTGAGCTGTCTCAACTCAATTATCGATGTATGACCAAATCTCGCTACCAATGCTTCTCACATCTCTTTGGCATTCTCAAAACTCCTAAACTCTTGCATGACATCATTCTCCATGTTACTCACCAACATTATATGAGCAAGCAAGTTCTTTCTTTTCCATGTAGCAAATGCGTCCTTATCTCTTTTGTGTTGTGCAATGTTTCAATCTTTAGGCTCTTTCATAATCAAGTTAAGAGCTTCAAGTGCCTTTTGTTCTTCCAGCGCATATTAGATTTTCATATGCCATATTTCATAATTATCACTATTTAGCTTCTTTCCTTTGTTCAATTCAGCAACTATACTCTTAGTTGCCGAAGCCATTGGATCTGAATATACCAGACACGTGATTAATGCCTATCATTTATGCATCTATTTCACATAAACTAATCATATTAACGAATAATTTCAAATAAGGAGTCAAAATGTCACTATTGTTTCCACTCATCATCCAAAATCCTAAATTGAAATTGTCATTAATATAAACTTCTATGCAAAAATAAGTCCTTTGAAGCTACTAAAACTTCTTTGAACTACTCACAAGAATTAATAATAATAGAAGCAATTGACATTGAACATCCATTAACTAAAAAACACATTTTTACATAATGTAACTAAAACATCAAAAGACACAACATCAATATGAAGAAACTATCTACATAAGATATCCATAAAACATCCTAAATAAACACAAATTCAACTACATAAAATTAACCTATGAACAAGGAAAGACTTATAAAAGAACTTCTTAAGCTTATGTTCCCTCTTTGGCAACCAAGAGAAGACAGAGGAAAAACCCTCAAGGTTTCTCCCATGCACATTCATTCCCCACTGGGTTGTACTCATTCCTAGGGTTAAAGTCTTTGTGGCCTTAGTCCTATAGTATCCCTTAAAAAAGGCCACTACAAGTTCTTATTATTTGGAACCACGTTGACCTCCCATAGGTGATTGAACACCACTTGCTATTTAGATAGAAAAGTGTTAATTAGGAACTACACCATCTCAAAAGCTAGCATGAGATAACCTTTCCAGATGATTCTTTGTATCATCTTATTAACCTTGTGCACTTGTTGCGTTATATCACAATTTCCCATCAATAATTAGCCAACTCAATTATCAACATTGCAAGTCTCACCTTTTGTCTTTCTGACAATACGCAAATAGGTGTACACATGTGATGGGGAGGCCTTGTTCCCACGACAAATGTTGAACAAAAAGGATTACACATAATCTATAGTGAGTATAATTGAAAAACACTTTTTTTTGTGGTTGATGGTCAACGTAGGTCAACATAGGGCAATGGTTGGTCAACGCCGGTCAACGGACATCAATCCAGGTCACTGGATGACTGGGTCGGGTTAATGGGCATTTGGGTCAGGTCAATGGGTCAGGTCGAACCAACCGCTTCGACTTGGTAACCACAGATTGACATCATGCTAACGTCAACCGTGCGTGCATGTGTTGCACTCGTCGACATCCCTGGTTCCTTTCGATCGCGCGTGGTGGTGTCTTGTCACCTCTAGTGGCATGCCGTCGCTCATTTTTCTCGTCGGGGTCAGAATTTTCTCCCTTAAACGTTCATCGGCATCGATACTCGAATTCCGGTCATAAAAAAAAAATTATAAACAACAATAACAATTGGGATACAGTAACACTTTGATACCAATGAAGGAGACAAATTCCTAAAAATAAATAGATACTCAAATGGTCGAATACCAAAACAAACAAACTCGGAAACGAGCTTAATGATACATGTAACACTGATCGAAAGGCACATTACTAAATGGAGTACCTTATTTGCCATGAATTAAGTACTTGTAGCAGTCTCGAGAGGGATAGATTGAAACCTTCAAGTTTTGTCCTTGAAAGAGAATTCAATGTCTTTTTTCTAGTGGGAGATTAAAAAATAACTGCCCTCTTATAGGCTGAATTTGGCCTAACATGGGCGGATGGGCTAGGTTTTGGCCCAACATGTTTTATAAAGAACCCAACAACTAGACTAGGTTGGTTACACCTTTAATTTTATACATAGCCCATAGGGTCCTATCCCAAGGCTTAATAATCAGGCCATGTTTAATTTTGCTTGATATGACTTGAATTCTTTCCTTTATCGCACTTTATTTGCTTTTGACATTGTTAGATCCTATATGATTGTTTTAATGATGCATGATTACTTGTCTTACATATCTTAAGGGATTTTAAAAAAGGACTGCATGATTGGCTTTCACAAAAATAAAATAAAAAATCACCAAATTAGGTGTTAGGCATATCTAGTGTAATCAAGTCCTTGTATCCATAAATATCAAGCTCGCAATGTAAGACACACTCCCATGTCTTGACTTCTTATTGGTTCATAATAAATTAGTGGCTATCCCTCAAGTAAAACCAATTGTCACAATTATTGAGAAAACTAAGTAGCAATCGGCGAGAGTTGAGAGGGTCCTTGCTAAGCGAAAGCGCCACTCTGTAAGAGAATTATTTGCACTTGCCTAGCAATTCGTCAAACCAAATCGGGATATCTCACCTCTGAAGGGATGCGGCGACGTTTTCTTTATTAACCTTCCCAGTAAGAGGGGTGTTAATAGATCTTTTTGGGGCACTACTCAAGGCCACTAAAAGTAGTGAAAACAGATTAGAGTATATTGAAACTTGAAAAAGACATTTTTCTAGAAAGCGATGTATTTCAAAAAAAAAATTGATTACATTTTCAAATTACAGTTAATAATTCTCGACAAGTACTCTGGGACACTTTTTAACATTTTACATATTATAAATCTAAACAACTTCCGACTGATTAAATAATCCTCAGCAAATTACTTGATAAACTTTTACATAAATGATTTTTGTGCATTCAGTAGGAAAGTAAAAAATTCTATAAAGAAAAGGAGTGTTGATAGGTTGTACACTATGAGCATCACTCAGATTTATTTCTAGTCCAGTTTTGAGTAAATGATGTCCATAACTTATATAGTACATTAGTTAAAGATATGATTGGAAAAGTTTCCTTCAATCATAGACGGACGAAAATGTAACTAATTGTTGATTAGCTTACAAGCACGTAATTGTTATTCTCACCAAGGGATAATATCGTCAAGCCCTCCAACCTTTATTTAATTTGTAATGTTATTCCACACTTGGCCTGTATAATATTCAATTTCTCAAATTTCGATAAGGTTTGTCACTCTCCATTTTCACAATTCATTATATGGTTCAATTAGTTTCCGATCATCATCATCCTTGATACTCTCCATATAAAGTAAGTTTTATTGTATTAGTATCTCATGTCAACTTATCAAGATAGCATAGGGATGAAATGGAACTATATTGAAAGTTCTAAAATTACATTGCACATCGTAAAAAGTCAAGCAACTTAACTAAATCACTAAAAGTTTAAGAATAACATTACATATCGGACAAAAAGATATTATTGTCATTATCCATTCGCAACAGAAAACTAAATTGAACAATGTCGATCCAATGCGTTTTGCAAATTAAACAAGCTGGAAATAATAGGGAAATGAGACATCCACGGAAGCTTTCCCATAATTATTTCTGGTGCCACGACTCCAAAGTACAACCACCGATGCCCAGCGAGGCAGGTAGGCTCTGCAGTGAAAATAATTTACATGATGTGATTGGTAAGAACTAAGAAGATAATAATTCCGATTAGCCGGCAAAAGTGGTGCAACTTTTCTTAGCAAGGGTGTTAATTTTTTACTAGCAACTTATGGACCAAACAGACAAACAGCGCACATGAAAAGCTAGCTTCAAAACTTACAATCTCCTTGGGATGCTTGAAATTTCCTGCAATTGAGATCACGAAGTTGCTCCAAGCTGACCGCAGAGAATGGCATTTCCAGCGGTACTCGATCACGGAGCTCCTGCGAAACTTGTCTCATGGTCGGTCGAAGCCGTGGTTCGGCTTGCAAACACGCGGATGCTAGCCGTGCAATAGAGACCACATCTTCCGCATCTTGAAGTCGAATCCTAGAAGGTGAGAGACGTTGATCTAGCACATCCTTCAACAATGCAAATGACTTAGTTTTGGTGGATGATGAACATTCCCAAGAGATAGGAGTCTCCGCAGATGATGAACATTCCCAGGAGACAAGATATCCTGGATGCTTTCCCATTATCGTCTCTAATGCGATGACTCCAAAGCTATACACATCAGATTTTGCAGTTGGAATTGTAGAATAAGCCAGCTCTGCAATTGAAGTATTCAAAATTTGTTCATAACCTCATCAGCTACCCTTTTAAGTTAACGACATTGACTCCTCCACATGTGATGAGTATATTTAAAAACTCACGAGCAGAAATTATTCAATTTACACAAACTTATTAGCTATACAGATCAGTTATAATGACTTTTTCGATACTAAATGTCAGTGGAAAAAAAGGATGCAAATACCTGGAGCAATGTAACCGATGGTGCCAGCTACTGCTGTCCAGTTTGATGAATCTGGCCTTAATAGTCTTGCAGTGCCAAAATCTGAAATCCGAGCATCATAGTTGGCATCTAATAGAACATTGTTACTAGTCAAATCTCGATGAATCCATGGAGTAAAACAATCATGATGCATATAGGACAATGCATCCGCCACTCCTCGAATCATGTTTACCCTTTTGTTCCAGTCAAACTCCGATGCTTTCTCATCATTATTCAAAATTTTTTTCAAGCTCCCTCTTTCTATGTACTCGTACACCAAAAAAGAATGGTATACATGAGAGCAAAACCCATAAAGTTTCACGATGTGGCGATGGCGGATATCTGACAAGGCCAGAATCTCTCTCTCAAAAGATTTGAAGTGGGGGAACTCGTCTTCATGGGACGAAGAAATTTTCTTGACAGCAACAATTTGACCTGTTGGTAGTTCAGCTTTGTAAACAGTGCCATATGCTCCTTCTCCTACGTAGAACTTGGAGTGAAATCCTTCTGTGGCCTTCAAGATTCGCTCGTAGAAAGCTTTGCCATCAAAATTCAGAATGCGCAAAAAGTCTAAATCATTTGATCGTCCAATTTTCTCTATCTTGATACTCTTTCTTTGACAACGTACAAAGATCAAGAAAATGATCAAGATAAAAGCAAGAAGAAAAAAACCCGTGAACGAAAGAACAAGGATAGCAGTAGTTCGATGCCCACCATCTCCATTACCTTTCTTGCTCATAGGAGAGTTGCACTTCTGTAAACCGACAACGTTTCCACAAAGTCTCATGTTGTGCCAAATTGCCTCAAATGGAGCATCATTAAAAGCTTTGACATTTGGGAGAGGACCTTCAAGGTTATTGTAGGACACATCAACAAAAGTTAATGCTAACATATCACCAAAGGTCTGTGGGATCAAACCAAACAAGTTATTGTGGGAGACATTCATGGTTTCGAGGACTCTCAGCTTTCCTAGCTCTTGTGGTATTCTTCCAGTCAATAGATTCCGACTCAAATCGAGAACTTGTAGGAATCTCATGTTGCCTATCTCAGAAGGAATGCTTCCCTTGAGTTTATTTTCGCTCAAGTTCAAGCTCAACAAGTTTGTGCATTGAATGAGTTGCACTGGGATTGATCCATTGAAATTGTTTGATGCTAGGTTGAGATTCTCCAGTTTGGATAAAAGTCCTATTTCATTAGGAATATCACCTGTGATTTGATTACTGTTCAGGATGAGATATAGCAAAAAGCGCAAGCTTGCCAACTCCCTTGGAATCACTTCACTCAAATTATTTGAAGACAAGTCTAGTTTCTGTAACTTAGTCATCCTTCCAAATATTGAGGGTATCTTGCCAGAAATGTTGTTATTGGATATGCTTAAGGTTGTCAAATTACGACAACGCACCCATTTCCAGGAAAGCTCACCATACAAATGATTGTGGCTCAAGTCCATAAATTTCAGCTGTGGATATATTCCAAAAGCTTCTGTTATATTTCCCGTAAGTTGGTTTCTGTCAAGACTCACTCTTATTAGAGCACTACAATTCCTCAAGCTTTTCGGAATGAGCCCTATGAAATGATTGTTTGTGATGCTGAAATTCTGCAATTGATTCCCCTGACATATTTCATCTGGCAATTGCCCTTCGAGTTTATTGTAAGACAAATCAAAAGCACTCAAATGAGTAATTTTACTAACTTCAAGGGGCAAGGAACCAGAAAAGTCGTTGTAGCGGAGGTGTAATGTAGTCAAATTGGTTAGGCTACCAATTGATGAAGGGATAGAACCACTCAAACTATTATTAGACAAATCTAATAGCTTGAGAGACCTCAATTTCCCTATCTCTTTAGGAACTGGGCCTGAAAGATGATTTGAGTAAATGTGTAACAGATTTAGATTGCTCAAATTCTGGATAGATGATGGAATTGGACCAACCAAATTATTTACGGCTAAATCTAAATCAGTAAGAAGAGCGAGTTTCCCAATTTCTAAAGGTATGGATCCAGAAAGCTCATTTCCCCACAAATAAAGAACCTCCAAATTCCTCAATTCACCTATCTCTCTTGGAATGGGGCCGAAAAGATTGCTTTGTGAAATGCTTAATTTGGTTAAGTTCCCTAAATTTCCAAGAGAAGTAGGGATAGGACCAACCAAATTATTTCCAGCCAATTCTAAATCACTGAGAGATATCAAATTTCCTATTTCTTGAGGGATCAAGCTAGAAATTTCGTTTTTGAAAAGGTAAAGAATTGACAAACTTGTCAAGTTTCCAATAGATGGAGGGATTGAGCCGCTAAGATTGTTCATCGATAAGACAAGTTCCACAAGGGAAGTTAGTCCCCCAATTTTCGAAGGTATGGGCCCTGAAAGTCTATTTCCCCACAAATAAAGAATTTTCAAATTCTTGAGGTCACCTATCTCTGAAGGGATGTGTCCACCAAGATAATTTTCATATAGGTACAAAATGCGAAGATTTTTTATTTTGCCTATACTAGGAGGAATGTTCCCCTGGAGTGTGTTGTTACATAAAATAAGGCAGTTGAGTTTGGAAAGGTTACCGATGCTCGAGGGAATGGAACCATAAATATAGTTGTTGCTGACATCAAGACTGAGTAAATTGGTTAAGCTTGAGAACTCGAGACCATCTAAAATTCCTCTCAAACCAAGATAGGAAAGATTGAGATGGGTAATGGATCCATAGCCATCACAAGTGACTCCAAGAAAGTTGCAAGAATCGTTACCATGCCACGAAGACAAGAGGGATTGGCTACGGTCTTCAAGGCTAGATTTCCATTTCAGGAGAGCCTCGGTTTGTTTCTCAGTGTTGGCAACAGCAGTGAAAGTTGAAGAAGTGGAAGAAGCAAAACTGACAAAGAGAAAAAAGAAGATTAAGAAGAAGAAGAAGGCTTTTAAAGAAGGCACGCGATAATTGGATGGAGACTTGTCAATGGTAAAGGAAGAACCCATGATTTGCTTGTGACTAACGTTTTTGAGCCTTGAGATACTTATAGACAGTGCCTGGTCCATGGATGCCTCAACTCTAGTGGACAGATTTCTGTGTTTTCTTTTTTTGTCTGCACTTTGCCCGATACAGGGAAGCAGAATGGATAAATATTTTGCAAAATAATGCATGCAACAGTGGGAATGACGCGTTTATCGAAATAAGGATTGGCTAAAAAAACGCAAAGTTGGTCAAAAGCTAATCCACCACCACTATAAAGGGCAAAAAGAAAGAAAAGTTATATTTTACACTCGTTCCAACTAGGCAGTGCTTATTGAGGGGAATTCCTTTTTGTTGTCCAATCCCAACCTCGCATTGAACATCGTTGTCCCTCGGAGAACTTTCCTGCCTTTGGCATTTACTTTCTTGATTGGCCCAAAGTAACTATTTGATAGTGCAAATCTTCCAAGATAGAGAATCTTCCACAATTTGTGCCAATCTCATCGATAAAGCAAATCTCGTGCCAATCTTGTTGATAGAGTTAATCTCCCAAGATTTATACAATTTCATTGATAGAGCTTCCGCAATTTGTGATAATATTGTCGATTCTTATCTTTTATAAATCTTTTCAATTGTGATTTTTCCACTCATGTACATATTATAAATATAATACAAATTTCCACATGATTTGTGTGCGATCAAACTCATATTCATATTCTTTCATTATTGTAATTGCCCAGCTTCGTTCCACATGAATCGAGCCTTACCCTCTGCCCCAACAAAAAAATAAAAAACTCAAAGACAACCACTCAAATTGGAGAACATTCGGTGGTAGCTCACGTCATCAAATCTAGCAACCCAGTCATAATAAACGATTGACTTTCCCTCAAAGATCTTCTCAGTCAATTATATTTAAAAAGGCTATTTTAGGAGAGCCACTTTCCTTGATACATCACCAATCAGCTTTTGTAACTGTCCACTCTCGTTCCAAAGGGTCAAGCCCCAGAAAAAAAATACTCAAATATGATAATTCAACATGGAGACCATTTTTATGACCAAAAGAAAAAAAAAAAGGATGGAGATCATTTGTTGGTGGGCCGCGCTGATGAATCAAGCTACAATAGCCCTCCAACATGTGCTTTAGGATATCACAAACTTTGCACCTGCTTCTTGTCTTGCGCGACACTTAGTTTCTACCCTTCGAGCTCGTGCATTGCGTTCCTACCTTTTGGTTAGCTTATGTGATGTCGGAGTTCAATCAAGTGCCAATATTCTCTGCAGTTTTTATTAAAAAAATGAGATTTAAAGAGTTGTCAAAGTTTAATTTCTCTACTGAATGACTGCTTTCGCGGTCGTCAATATTTGTCTGGAACATTTAATATTAATTTATATGGTAGATAAAACCACAAAACACAACAGCAGTCCACTGGGGAAAAGTTAACTACAATACTCAACAATTTCCTAAGAAACGTCAAAATGTCCTGCCATTGATCTCACGAAGTTGCTTCAAGCTGCATGGAGAGGGTACCTGAACCAGAAGCTCCCGTGACACTTGTCCCAGCATTGGACGAAGCTGCGGATCGGCTTGCAAGCATGAGAAGGCTAGCCTGGCAACCAAAACCACATCTTGCCCATCTCAAAGTCGAAGTCTGGAAGTCGAGAGGCATTGATCTGGAGCGTCCTTCAACAGTATTGGCAATTCAGTTTGGGTGGATGATGAACATTTTCAAAAGACATGATCTCCTCAATGCTTTCCCATGATTGTCTTTAATGCAACGACTCCAAAGCTATACACATTGCATTTTTCAGTTGAAACGATTGACTAAGCTTGCTATGCAAGTGGAGAATTCCCATTTTTACGATAGTCTCAGAGTTCTTCACGACATGAAGATGACAAGTACAGCTTTCCACGTAATCAACACTTACAACACAAATTTGAGCATGGAAGTTTATGCTCCGACGTAGTTTCAAAGGATTTTAGTCATCGCTTAAAGTACCAAGCGTAATGCCCCGATTTTCTAAAGAGGATAACTAATCTGGATTAGTTGTTAGACTTTGTAATAATAGTATATTTTTGTGAAATTAAATTAGGCTACTGCTTTTGCTTTAACAGACAAATTACAGTACACTTAATAAATATGCATTTAAGTTTTTGGAAGTTCTGGGCTCCTATTTTTATGGTTAGAGTTGACATCTTCGGGTTACGTGCATCTAAGGACGGTTTTATCCAAAAAGATTAAGGAGATTATTTTTTATTGTAACGAATGGTCTTGGTCTTCTTTGTGTGTGTGTGTGTGTGTGTGTGTGTGTGTGAGAGAGAGAGAGAGAGATGGCTCATCTTATAATTTTTGGCATGAATCTTTAGTCGGTAAAGGAGAATTCTTCAAGACTTCTAAGATGGCGATGGTAAAATTGATTTCCAATTGCTGATTAACACAATTGTAAGTGGTTCTCCGCCTCGTCTAGCATTTTGGGAAAATTAGCATGATCCTGCATTTGTTATAGCAGAAATTGGATTTGACATGTAAATTAGCTTTTTATGCGAAATTATGTTTTAGATGGGTAGCTATTATTTTATTTAAAAAATTTCAGTTAAGTTGATATTTTTCACTCGTGGAGTTATTGCTCATTTCATAAAAAACTAGAGATTGAATTTGCTGATATCAGCAGAACCAGACCCCTAAATAAATACATTAGTTTCACATTGTTCTACATTCTTATTTCTTACGAGATTTCTCTACTTTTAGATATTGTTGACACAAAGAAATGTACATGTGTAAAACGTTGGTAGTTAAATTGATAAGGATTTGTTATCAGCAGAACCAGACCCCTAAATAATTTTCTTTACATTTGAGTACCCTTTACATGGCTGGCAACAAATTTTCCAGTCTCAATATGTATAATCTCTCATTGTTTGTCCAAGAATTAACAAAGATCATTTCAAGACCTTTGTTTATTCACATTAATCCATTTTCAAAAGTTATTTTGCCCAAGCTTTTGGCGAAACGGATATTAGAAACTAAAAAATTAGGAATAGCAATCCATATTAAATGAAACAGATGCTCAATTACGAACTTCATTTGAATCAGGATACATAACCCAACATGGGAGACGAGCTAGAATTCACAGGCAAGGGGGCCTAAACTCATTTGAATACTTCAAGACCGATCCAACATGAGCCTGGCGTCTTAGAATTCAGCTACTCTTTCCCTTTCCTTTATTTAGTCATTTGGATATAATTCCGGTTATCAACTCCAAGATTGTGAGAGTTAGCTGTAACTCCAGGATTGCGAAAGAGGTGGCTTCAGCTCCAAGATTGTGGGATTGGCTTCAATTTCAATGTTGAGGGATTGGACAAATTTCCAAGATTGGGGGAGTTGGTCTTAACTCCAAGATAGTGGGAGTTGCATATGATTCCAGGATTGCAGGAGGTAGCCAAAATCTGGACAAAATAGATCGCAATTTTTTGGAATTTTAGCCGAACTTCAAGTTTGTTTCAGATGAGACCAGCCATAGTAGATAAGACTAGCAAGACATTTGATATTTGGATGAGATAGCTGGAAGATAAAGCACTCGGTCAGATTTTAAAAGAGGAAAATCGAGTGATAGGGGGGCAATGGGATCGTGAGATTAAAGAAGGAAAAGGAGAGGAATAAAGAATAAGAAACAGAAACATAGTGGGAATTTGAAAGCAAGAGAACACGGCATTGAAGAAGAAGAATAAACCGAGAGCAAGTCGGTCAACATTCATATAAAAATACACGGCGCACGCACGCACACAGTGATTGGGTTAGAGATAAAAACTCAAGAGAAAAGAGCAGCAATGTGGAAAACTAAAATCAAAAGGCAGAAGAGCATTCGGTGGAGGAGATAAGAGACAACAACCGAGAGATAATGGGGATGACTTCGTAGAAAAGTTGAAGCAACAAGCACGGTGAAAAGGTATTCCACTTGACCCGGATTGAAAAACCTACTTGGAGAGTTTTGAGAAGCCGAAGCACAGCCAGTTTTTGGGAGCACTATGCTGTGAGTTTCGAAGGAAATTTCGTTGGATTGAAAAAAACGCGTGATTGGGGAGCACTCGGCCCTTTGTCATTAGTTATTCTTTCTGCTTCCAGGTCAAAAGCATCAGTTTTCAGCTTTGGAAGATATCATATGATTAATTACTGAAGGATAATCCATATTCAAACAATCTTCTTTATTTTTTTGTCGAAAACAAAAGATTTTATTTCTCCAGTTCAAGTAGAAGTTCTAGAAAACGGCATACAAGCTTCAACATTTAGCATCTCTAAAAGACAAGTGGGGGGAAGAGGATCCAATTTGCAGGTAGACTTTTCTTTCTATGGGCCTTCGCAACCCAATCCGCTATGCTATTTTTCTCTTGTCGACAATGGGCCAGCGTCAAATGTGGGAAGGAATGGGCCTGAGTTCTGGCCCAGGTGATATGCATATGCACTTCCCAGCTGATTTGATCTATGGCTATGCATATCATTTCCACCAAATCAGTTCAGTCTGTCTCCAGAAGCAGGGGCATCGACTTCCTATCTTGAAAAATTCTAGGGTTTGGCAAAGGCTTCAGCCTCCACTTGAATCGCCAATGATACACCGACGAAATGGGCGAATCCATCCACCAGAGCACTATGGTTGTCTTTGCATACACAGGCGATCGATCATTCCCCTGTTTCAGGGTCAAACGACCCATTGACGTTGAGCTTTAGCACTCCCGGTGGCGGTGGAGTCCAGATCGGAGGTAAGTCTTGTTGTGGTGTGCTTGTTCCTTTTGATGTTGGCTTCCATCATCTGAAATTTTTCATTTGTGTCATGGTGGAGGTGATGATCTGGTCGGCATCCCTTTTCTTTGCTCGAAAAATCTAGTCATTCCGAGTTTTCTAGATTTGCCAAAGGAGCATCGTGAGGAGTTCAAAGGAGATGGAGGTATGTTTGAAATTTCTAAGCTAATCGTCCATGCGTGTGATCGAAAAGGCATTTACCTGGATGTTAATTGCTGGGTTTGTCCAAATTTCTTCTGCCCAGGGGCAGAGCAGGAATAAATGTTCCTCTAATTTGGGGTGTTGCGCACAAATATCGCAAGTGTCGCCTAGTAAGATACTTCTCCGAGCAAGGTTTTCCTTTGTCGGTAATGCTTGTTGAGCCACCTGCCACAGGAAGTACTTAAGCTTTGGCTCAGTCTTTTCATTCTAAATTCAGTTCCAAAGAGCCCTAGGTGTTTGATGTGATGATGATGCTCCTATTGATGGCTGGTGGTGTAGCTTAGCCCTGTAATAGTTATAGGCACTTTTGACTGTGACTTGTCCTGTTTTTGTGTGTTTCCAAATTAGTTTGTCTACTATAAAGTGTACATTGATTGGAGTGGCTAAGATGTCTTGAGCAGTTTGAGTGTCGAAAAGCTCCTCCACCATGTTTTCATTCCATTTTGTTCCTTCCCCAACCATTAGGTCACAAACTCGAGTAGGATCCCCTCTGTTTGCAGGACCTCCAATCAATCCTCTTGACAACCATGGGTCTTCTTGTATGTTTATTTGTTCTCCCTTTCCAACCAACCACTGAACAGATTCTTGCAAAACTTGCCGTCCACTAAGTAAGCTTTGCCACCCCCATGACGGTCGTGATCCTTTTTAGCATGTAGTAGGTCTGTATTAGAAAAATATATTCCTTTAAACACTCTACTCCACAAAGTGTTCAGATTCTGGATTAATCTCCATGCCTGCTTGCTTAACATTGCCTCATTTGACATGATTAAGTCACGAAAACCCAAACCACTATCATCCTTTCTTCCTTTCAATTTAGACCAACTTTTCCAGTGTATCCCCTTGTTGTTTTCTTTTGTTTTCCACCAAAAATCTACAATTTTCTTTTCAATGGCTCGACAAATAGATAAAGGTAGTTTGAATATCGACATTGCATACTATAGAATGGCTTGTACCATTGCTTTAAGGAGAACTTCTTTCCCTACCTTCAATAAAAAAAAAAGTTTCTTTCCAACCTTCCAGTTTCATGTTTACTCTATCAAGGATCCAAGCAAACATTTGTTTTTTTAAACACCCCAATCAGATGGTATTTCTAAGTACTTCCCTATTTTTTCAATTTTAGGAATCCTTGTCTCATATGACATATTCTCCCTTAATCTGGTAAGACAGTTTTTTTCTGAAGAATATGCCTGATTTGTTTAGATTTATGGCTTGTCTAGTAGCAAAACAATACTTGTTTAGGATTGCTACTACATTTTGAGTTTCAACTACTGTTCCTTCAAGAAATAAAATTAAGTCATCCGCAAAGAGTAGGTGTGATAGAGTCGGACAACTTCTGTTTAATTTAATGCCTTTCATGGTTCCATCCTCTATAGCTTTTCCCAGCAACATAGATAGCGCATTTGCCATGATGATAAAGAGGTAGGAGAGTCACCTTGTCGTATTCCACGAGTAGGTTGAAAAGCATCTAGGTGTTCTCCATTCATCTTGACACTATAAGAAATGTGGACACACATTCCATAATCCAAGACACCCATTTTGAACAAAAATATTCATACATTTTTCTTCATGGCGGTTTCTTGCCTAACAAAATGACTTCAATCGAAATCGTGCAATTCATGCAATGGTTCAGCATCATGGTGACTAATTAGTTGGATATCTATATTATTTATACATCTATTAGGCATCATTTATGTTGAGTTGACAAGCCAAAATGCCTATAGAAAAGTTCTCTTAGTTGTACGTTGTAATAGATTTAGCACCAAAATTTTATGCTATTTGACTTGAGGGAGAAAATAGTGTGGTCAACGAGCAAGGAGTGCCTTTTACCGAGTCTTATAGTGCTGTCCATTATTCGTGTTGGGTCAAGTTCCCTGATACCCGACCAGAACCAAAACTAGAAGACTTGTGTTTTCTACGACCCAAGACCCGACCTGAGAAAGATCCGATCAAAACACTCGATTTAGGTCAAGTTTTTCGTTTTTAGTTTTCTTTTTCAAGTGTTTAGTTTTTAGTTTTCTTTTTTTCTTTTTTTGGGGTGATGGGTGGGGTTTCTCATAGGGTAATATTTACACTTTCTTCCCTCCTTCACAAACAAGCATGACAAAGTCGCTACATCTTGGCTCGACAAATAAAGAAGTTGATGGTTACATGCCACACAAATAAAATCTTTCTCACGAATTGACATAGACATGTTCAGATAAGGTTTAGACATGAAATTTGCCCCATACCACACCATTCAAATAAAATGTGCAAATTTCTTGCTGGCTAATCAAGTTCCATATCAATTTCCATAATCTACTTTAGCCGCATTAACATTTTGTTCAAGAAAAATACAAAAAAAGTCATAAACCTATTGTATTGATATCAATTGAGTCCTAAACCTTTTTACAATGGTAGCAATTCAGTCCATCCGACCAATTTAGGTCGGAAATTGCTGACATGGTCGCCAATCGATTAACGTAGCGCAACTAGTGCTAACATACTTATTTTTAATAATATTTTAATACTTTTTGAAATTTTAAATTTTTATTTATTTTTTCCTCTTCCATTTTCTGTCCTCCTCTTTCTAGTGGCCATGGCCAACATGAAAAGAAATGGATTGAAAGTGTTTTGGGGGAATGTATTGTATTTCTTATTCACTAACTTTGATGTACAATCAATGGTCCTATTTGTAATACATAGGACTAATTTAAGTAAGGAAAAATAATATACATAATAAATCAGAGAATGATTTTCAGTACAAAATATTCTAATGAATCAATCACAATCGATATCGAAAATCAATTAGAGCTGCAAGATCAAATATTTCGGTCAACAGTATCTTCAACACTCTCCCTCAAGCTGATGGTCTATACACATTAAGGACACCTAGCTTGCTTAATAGATACGTATGTTGCCTTTGACCCAAGGGTTTAGTGAAAATGTCCGCAGGTTGCTCCATCATTTCGATTCCCTTTGTTTTGATTACCCCATCCTTAATTTTGTTTTTGATAAAGTGGCTATCAACTTCTATGTGTTTTGTTCTCTTATGGAAAATTAGATTTACTACAAGTTTAAGAGCAGCATCATTATCATAGAACATAATAGTTGGCTCTTTTATGGAAATGCCAAGATCTTGAAGCAATCCTCTTATCCAAAATATTTCACAACTTGTCTTTGCCATTGCTCGATATTTTGCTTTAGCAGATGATAATGATACTATCACCTATTTCTTTGTTTTCTAGGAAATAATGAATCCCCCAATTTAATGCAAAATCTTGTGATAGATCGTCTACTCATAGGACAAGTGGCGTAGTCTATGTCACTATACACTGTCATCTTCATGTTGTTATCACGAGACAATAATATCCCTTAACCTGGACATCCCTTCAAGTATTTCACAACCTTCAATGCTGCATTCATATGAGATTGCTTTGGGTTGTGCATGAACTGACTGAGAATCTGCATTGCATAGCATATGCTAGGCCTAATCATGGTTAAGTATATGAGTTTCCCAACAAGTCTCTGATAGATAAAGGGATCTTTGAGTAAAGGATCCTTATTTAGGGGTGATAATCCCTTATTATGTTCAGCTATCATTAACTTGACATTCTATTCAATTGGAACAATAGCTGGTTTAGATCTCGAAAGTCTAGTTTCTGATATAATCTCTAGGACAAACTTGTGTTGATTGAGATAGATTCACTTATCTAATCATGCAATCTCTATCCTAAAAAATATTTGGGAGGTCCCAAATCCTTAATGTGGAAGGTAGAATGTAAATACTCCTTAAACCTCAATTTCATCATTTCCCATAATGAGTATATCATCGATGTATATAAGCAAGTAAATTGATGATGTACCTTGACTCCATGTAAATAAGACATAATCATGTTTAGATTGCAAGAATTTTGCATATGTGAGAGCACTGGTAAATTTGGCATATCATTGACGAGAAGCCTATTTGAGTCCATATAAGGATTTACAGAGACAACATGCCCTATTCTCCCCCTGTCTACGTAAACCCGGTGGAAGGTCTATATATATCTCCTCTTTAAGATTGCCATGAAGGAATGCATTGTGAACATCCATATGATGAAGAGGCCAATCACAAAGGCAATGATTGAGAGAAAATAACAAACCGTGACTTCTTTTGCTACCGGAGAAAAGATTTTAGTGTAATCAAAGCCTTCTTGTTGAGTAAACCTTTTTGCCACGAGTCTTGCCTTATAATACTCAATAAAGCCATTTGCATGTACTTGATCTTGTATACCCACTTGCAACCAATAGTTTTGCAATGAGTAAGTATAGGAACAATGTCCCAAGTCTTGTTTTCTATTAGGGCTTACAATTCATCAGCCATAGCTTGCTGCCAACAAGGGTCTTGGATAGCTTCTTCATGTGAAGATGGTTTTTGTCCTTCAGATATTCGACTAATGCAACACCTATGTTCAGGTGAAAGATGAGCAAAATTGACATATGATAAGATAGGATACTGTGTACTAGATGTCTTTTCTATAGAGCAAATGTAATTCGTTGTCCATGTGGGCGGTCGTCTGATATGATTAAAGCAACAAGGAACATTTGGTAAGACAATTGGAATGGTACCATGTGATTCAAAAGTGGTGTTATCATTGCCAAATGTGAGTGGCGACAATGTTACTTCCTCTGAAGTACTTGGACTCATATTGTGTACTTCTGATGGTGAGGCTGCATCATTTTCAGGAATTGAGGATGTCATGGGAGACATTATTTGTGGAATCACCATCGATTGTGGATTCAAAATATCTTCTTCAACCAGAAATGGAAATGTTTGGTACTTCTACTATTTAGTTGTTGAGAAGATAACTCTCCCTAGAAAGGGAAAACATCCTTGTGCAAAACAACATCTTTGCTAATAGAGAATCGTCCTATAGACAAATCATATATTGAATATCCCTTCTAGAGATTAGGATATCCCATGAAAATGCATTTGATGGCACGAGGTCCTAATTTATCCTGATAGCCCATGGTGGATGCATAAGCAACCAAATACACGAAGGTGTTGAATATCTGGATGTTTCCCAAAAAGCAACTCAAATGGAGTTTTTCCTTTAAGGACTCATGATGGCATCCAATTGATCAAGTATGTTGCTGTGACCACATAGTCTCCCTAGAACAAATCTAGAATAGAAGCAAGGTATTTAAGAGCACGAGCAACTTCTAGAAGGTGACAATGTTTTCTTTCAACGACACCATTTTGCTAAGGAGTGTAGGTGCAGGAATTTTCATGAAGGATGTCATTTGCAATGAATAGTGTAGAACACTCATGATTCAAAAATTCTCAAGCATTATTAGTTCGAATTCACTTTATTGATTTATGGAACTGATTTCTAACAAGAGTAAAAAAAAGCTTTAAGATAGAAAAGGACTTGCCCTTTTGGTTGCATCAAGAAAATCCAAGTTGCTCGAGTATGACCATCTACAATTGTGAGGAAAAAATGGATCCATTGTGATGTGGAGTGTGATATGGTCCCCAGATGTCCATATGAATGAGAGAAAAGGCTATGTTAGCATGAGAGGTGCTTTGTGGAAAGGGAAGTCATGACTATTTAGCTAAAGGACAAATAAGACATTTTGGATGAGGAAATGAGGTGTTATGGCCTAAACGTTGATGGGATAACAAAATATTTTCACTAATGTTGGCATTACATAGAGTGCCTTTATTCAAGGGAAAATGCAAAACATTAAGATTATTGGGAAGAGTGCCCCAAAAATAGAGTCCCTCGTGATTGTGATTGTTACCCTAGCCCATCAGTTTCCCAATTGAAAGGGCCTGAAAGAAACATATGTCAGAATCAAAGAAAACCCGACAGGAGTTGTCTTGATAAACCTTGGATACAAAGATAAGATTAAACTAGAATTCGAGGATGAGTAAAACGTTTTTGAGATTAATGGAGGGATTAGGTTGAACGTCCCCAATTTTACTAACAAATGTGTCATTTCCATTTGGAAGACATACAGATGTATGAGTACGTGATTTATGGATTTTGATAAATAATTGTTCATCGCAGACTATTTGATCACTAGCATCTAAATCAATAATCTATGCTTTACTTGAAATGGAGCTTAAGTAGTGGGTAGTACTTGCGTAACTAGCCATTTTGTCTTGCATCCCCAAGTGGCTTATGGCTTTCATTATTTGTTGAAATTGATCCTTACTAATAGGCTGATTCATCTTGGCATTTGCTGGAATGGAGAGATCTTGCTCCATTTTTTTCTTTTCAGTCGGTTTTCCATGCAATTTCCAACAATTTTCTCGAGTATGATAAGGATGTTTGCAATAATTACAGATTTTACGTCTTGCGTTATTGTGTGATTTGTTGGAATTTTTGGACCCCTTCCATGTTGTAGCTAACGTGGCACACTGTGAGCCGTCCAATTGAGGAGCCGCGAGGATGAAGTTTGTACTGTCAAATTGCGCGGAATAATATCCATCATCCAATTGTGTGATGGGATCTAGGCCGTTCATCTTCAAGGATGTGCGACCTAAACTATTGGATGGGACAAGAAGATCTCGTCCATCCATTTGAAAAGGTGAAATCTCATCTGATTCCTTAGAAACCTTTAGGTCACACCGCTGCTTCCTCTCCACGCTGCTGCTCCCTACGCCGCTACTCCCATGGCTACTCTTTTCTACGAGCAGTTGCTAGTCGGGCGTCGCTCTAGCCGTGAGGACCACTCGGTTGCTAACTTTAATGCACTCTAACAAAGCTAGCTGCTGCGACTCCTCTTGCACCAAGAGTTGGTAAATTCAGCCAAGGGAAAAAATCGGTTCCATAGCAAGAATTGCGGATAGGTGAGAAACTCATTTAGAATCTACAAGAAGCGCATCACCTTCTCCCTTTCCCTAATTGCTTAGTATTGAGATAAGATTTCTTCCGATCCCTATAATTTTTCTTCAGCTTCTTCTAATTTGTTCCACAAGGGAAATAATCAGTTAAAGGTTGTTGAAATCGACATGTTTCCTTATTTTAGCTCCAATAGGACTTGAACAATTGAAAAAATCCTCGCCCTATCAAACTTGTCGTACATCTCCAGTATATTTTCCCAAAATTTTTGGGTGTCTTCAGTTGGGGGAAGTCTAGTGGCAACTTCAAGGGCAAGGCAGTTCCTGATCCTTGTCCAAATAAGCTGGTTGCACCTCCTCCAATGTGTCAATTGGGACAGGAATGGACTTGTCGATGAACCTCTCCTTGTCTTTCATGGTTAAAGCTTGCCAAAGCTCTCGAGACCAAGAGGAGTAATTCTTTGGCCTCATCAGTTGCTGGGAAATTAGCCAGAGTTCGGGACCATCGGCAATTATTGTGTATAGGGCATCCCCCAACTATGGCCGCCCGCTAGACATCCCTACAAAGGGGAAGAACCCGAATCCGAGACTTAGGTAGGGCATTCTAGTCGAGCCCGACCCATTTTGGTTTGGGTAGGACCAGCCCATTCCAAGTACCAGATTGTGCCCAGTTGGAAAAGTCAAGCCTCTACCTAGTCCACTGTTTTCTGCTTGGGCTACCTCCGTAGAGCCTGTAGCATTCTAGGCTGGCTAGACTTGAATGGGGATCCATTACAGATATGGACCTGAGTAAAAGAACTTGGCTAGGCTGATTCTAGCCTTGGAGCCCTTCATTGGGTTGTGCTTGGCCGTGTTCTTCATTTCGTCGACTAGGGTTGGTTGCTAATCTGAATGTAAGTTTTCCATGCTTTAATTGTGGAAAATTTTTGAACCCTCGATATGGTATCTTCACATGATATGAATATTGTCTTCTTTCATAGGTTGAAGGAAATTGATTGAATAAGGAAAGGCTTGCGTGGTTGGATGGTAAGGTATGCAGAAGATGGATTGAAATACAGAGCTAGGTCGTTAGTGCTTTGATACCATGAAAAGAAATGGATTGAAAGTGTTTTGGGGGAATGTATTGTATTTCTTATTCACTGACTTTGATGTACAATCAATGGTCCTATTTATAATACATAGGACTAATACTAAGGAAAAATAATATATAGAATAAATCAGAGAATGATTTTTCAATACAAAATATTCTAGTGAGTCAATCACAACTAGTATCGAAAATCAATTAGAGCTACGAGATCAAATATTTTGGGCAACAATATCTTCAACATGATGAGACCACACTCGCCAACCATAAGTGAGGGTCAGCCTCGCGTGGTCGAGGGCAAACACCAGTGAGGCCGTTCTGGCTTGGGCAAGGGTTGGCCTAGCTTGACCTCGCCAGATCTGGCAAAGGTGGCATTGCCTGGCTACACCAGAACGGCTAGTGTTCATCCTTGACCAAGTGAGGCTGACCCTTGCCTGTGGCCAGCAAGTGTGACCTCACCCAAGTAAGGCCAACCCTCTCTGCTATGGCCACTAGAAAAGGAAGAGGAGGGGGAAGGAATGGGAAAAAATCATAAAATTAATTAAAAAATTCATAAAATGTTAACATATTATAAAAAATGTCTATATTAGTGCCGATCACATCATGCCTCCGCATCTGTGTTAGTAATTTTCAACCTAAATTGGTACCAATGTGAAAAGATTTAGAATTCAATTAGTCAAATTGAAAGGTTTAGGACTGAATCGATACAAATGCAATAAATTTAGGATTTTTTGAGTACTTTTCCCCATTTTGTTCTAACTTCTTTAGAGCCACTTGATAAGCATATTTCATAATGAATGAACCATGGCCATATTAGTTTGCCCCTCTCCGTGGCTCCTACAAATAGACTTTAGGAATTAGCTCTCTTTCCATCTCCAACAAATTGCGGTGCTTTCCAACTTCCATCCCTTTCCCTCCCAATTGATTAGTTGAGCTACCTTCATATCTCTATTCACCTCCCCATCAAGCTTAGGATGAAGTGGCAAGTTTGAGGCGCTAGGTAACCACCTTTCAAACCCTACAGAAATAGATTTTCACTTAGCAACTTGCCATAAATCACCTTCTTTCAAAAGTGATCTTCCTTCAGGATCCTATTGGTTTTCTAGCTCAACTAAGGTTAGCCTTCAAGTAGGAAATTAAGAAGATAGCATTCCCTAAATGCCTAATACAGAATATGAATAACTAAATTTGCAATAAAAAAAACTAGGAATGGGTTTAACAAGTACTAATTTCTAGCTTTGCCAATTAACAAGAGAAACCAATATCAAGTTTGGCATCGTATGCAATGTGATGGAGATAGATTTTTTAGAAAATGACCCTTTTAGTCCATTCCATGAGAAATAGGTAACTTGTAGAGTTTGAAAAGACCTTTTTGGTCCCAATCCGTTAGAGATAGGTGATATGAGGAGTTTGAAGACTCCTTGCCTATCAAATAGTGGACTTTTTAGGATCTATATATCATCAAGAGCCTCGCCTCTCTTACAGAACTTGCCTATCAATAAAAAATTTGAGTGGCTCAATTCCCTATTCCATTGGAAACTTGAATAATTTATCCCTTTTCCAAATATTCAAAAATGGAATCTCCAACCCAATTCCTCAAGAAATAGGGATACCGATACTCCTCATAGAGTTAGATTTATCACAAAATAGTTTGGTCGCTTATATTTTGTGAGGTGTAGATGACTTGAAGATTTTGAAGATTCTTTAGTTATGTCTTTCCTCAAATCGTCTTCTAGGTTCAATTCCTGAAAAGATATGGAAAATGATTTGTATAGAGTTCAATTGTCCAACAATAGTTTGACCGGTGGAAACATGAGCAATTCAACTATATTATGCCTTCATAACAATAATTTTCTTGGTACCTTGCCTCCTGAAATTGATGAGATCACTTATTTGGGTGCTTGGATATACCTAGTGATGAACTCAAAGGGCAACCACTAGAAAATGTATGCCTTGCAAAATCTCATTGTCAATAACCATCATTTCATTGAACCTATATCGAAAAACTCAAGGAGCTTACCTCATAATCAGAGTGAGGCTTGAAGCAACCAACTTACGGAAAACATCACAAAGGCATTTGGAATATATTCACTACTAAACTTTATGAACTTGAGCCACATTTAATTGCATGATCAACTTTCATGGAAATGGGAGCATTGCCACAATTTGATTAGCTTAGGATGTCAAACAATATCATTTCTGGTAAGATACCCATGATAACTGGAAGGATTTAGTTACAAGTACTAGATCTTTCTTCAAATAATTTAAGTTGAGAGATTCCAAAGGAATGGCAAAGCCTATGAATGTTGCTAGAACTTTATCTAAGCATCAATGCAATCACAGGATATGCCCCAATCAAGATTGGATTGTTATCCCATCTAGTAAATCTTGACTTGGCATCGGACAATTTGGGTGGATTGTTTTTGACATAGCTAGGCTCATGCACAAGTTTGATGAGCTTGAATTTGAGCAAAAACAAAAAAAAATGCAAATTAGTGATACTATTTAGATAGGAAACACGAGTCCTCAAGGTTCTTAATTTGACTTATAATATTTTTTGGAATATATACCAAGAGAGTTTACAAAACTGTGAAAAATGCAAGTTCTAAATATCTCCCACAATAGCCTATCCGGTTTCATTCGATATCAATTTTGTGATATGTCGGCTTTGACTTCCATTGATGTATCTTATAGTGACATGGAAAGTCCTCCCCGAAATGTCAAGGCTTTGATGAGGCTCCATCTCATGCAATTCCCCATTGCAAAGGGCTCTGTGGGAATGTCGTTAGTTTAAGAAAATGCAATTCTATTGCGAGCAGAGAACCCAATTGACAAAATGGAGCTAGAATGACAATTATCCTCATTTTCTTGGGATTTCTTGTTCTTCTATGCCATGATCATTTTCGAAATCGTCAATCATCATCAAAAGGAGATTATCAAGAGAGAGAGAGCGCAATGCACTTGCAAATAAGTAATGATGACAAAATTTTCTACAACGGAATAGTGGGCCACAAAAGGATTTGACTCCAAGCGTTATGTGAGTGAAGGGGCATATAGGATTATCTATAGAGTTGAGATATCATAAGATCAAACGGTTCTTGCAATTTGAATGGGAAATTCAAGCCTTAACAAATATGGTCCATCATCGCAAATGTGAAAATATGTCTCAAGTTTGAATCCATAAAGAAAATGCGACCCAAGGAAGTTCCTTAATTTGAGTAGGTTTTTGAAAAGAGTTTTCTTATATTGGACACAAATATTGTTGACACCTAAATTCAGTCTTGAGCCATCATCCATGAATATCCATGTTCAATTTGTAGAGGTCATCCATACATTCCACAATGACTGGGATTCGAATTCGCCAATAACAGCTTCAACCCTAATCAAGAATGCCCTCATTTCATCATCTTGTGATAATCTTTTCAACTATACCTCCTCTATAATTTTAAACTAGAGACATTATAGTTTGAAGATCTCGACTGAGGTTGAAAATTGTGATCAACAATAAATTTAAAGAGCCTTGATCACCCCAATTCACATTGGCCCTAATCTTTCTCTAGGTAATTTTGACTTGTCTTCTCATGATCGATTGAAGGCCCAAATAGGCTTAGAAGATTGTAAGCTTGGTATCACAAGAAGTGTCTTCAAGTCTAATTTCCAAAGGTATATTAATTGTGTGCTAGTTCCAAGTACAACTTCCAGAATTCACATTTTTCCAAAGAGATTTTTGTTGATCCTGTGCCAAGCTACCAGAGCAAAAGGATGGTGATGCCAATATCCTTTTAACTTGAATTTTTTACGTAAGCTGCGTTGACCAAATGTTGACCAAATTAAACAACACTGTTGTTTCTGCACGCTTGCGCAGTCTACCCAAGAGAACTCGATCTTGCATATAATATGATCCAAACCCATAAAATTCAACAACACAGCCCAACCACCAAGTGAGTGCCCACTCTCCCTCTTTGCCTCCATTTTCTTGTTCAAGTTAGATCGAAACCCTTATCCCTCACCAACCTTATGGTACAATGGGGACCCGAGGCATGTAAAGTGTCAAGGGAGACAAAGCATGCTTGGTAAGGTCATTTGGTCTATCTCACTCTCTCTCTCTCTCCTCTCCTCCTAGAATTGGTGTGCTCTCTCTCTCTTTCTTTGTTTTGAATTTTTTGGCTTGAGGGAGGACTCATTATTAACACACAAGAGAGAACTCCCATTCTAGACAACCTTCTCAGCCCTCTCTCACTCCATCTTGTGTGATCTTTACTTTCCATCTCTCTCCCATTTCTTCATTTATTTTCTTACATATAAACACTTTCCTAAACTCTCTCAACCATCCTCTCTTCCACAAAAATCTCTCAACAATGACACAACTCTCTACCTCTCTTCCTTAGCCGAAGCCCTCACAACACACCCACTCACTCTTCATTTCATGGACACACTCATTTTGGCACATTCGAACTCACTCACCCCCATCTTCCTCCTTGATCCGGCCGAGATCTCGACTCTCCAATATGCTTTAATTTTCTTTCATTTTGAAGAAAGACCCCTCCATCACTTCTCTCCATAAACACCCAAAATCCATCTCAATTTTTGGCTTGTCTCCCACATCCTAGAGCACCCATATTTTCTTGTTACCTCTTAATTCCCTCAAATATACAACCTCACCATTCACTCTCTCTCATGACCAAAGCTCAAGCCCCTCTTCTCTTCAAAAACCTCACGTCCCTCTATACCCCACCCCTCTCGGCTCACCCTCTTTTTCCATCCGTCTGGCATTGCTTCATCTCATCCTCACTCAAGATAGGAATCCACTCATTCTTTTAATACTCGAAAGCTGAGGACGCCGAGCTAGAACAAAGTCAAAAGTTGTGGCATGACTCACCCAATGCCTCAAACTCTAGGTTAACTTAGTCGATTATGGTGTTTTATCATTTCATTAGTTTATATTTTGTCTTGTTTTATATTTTTTTTGGTTTTATTCGTAATGTATTTAACATGTTAATTGGTTGATTTAGACTCCCGGTAAGATAATTAGTGTTTTGTCATGTCACATTAGGCCTTAGGAGTGCATCCGGGCATACAAGCATCGAGATTACTAGGTGTAATGTAATTGTGCAAATTATCCATCTATGGTCACGAAGATGAACGTACCTAAGGCATCAAATAAAGAACAAGATAGCATGTATGAGTATTTTCAAAACAAAGACCATTTTACTTCACTAACCTATTACAGGCTGAATATTTGTTTCATGGAAGTAAAATGCCCTTTTGTGTTTTACTTAGTCTCTAACCGGCCTTTAATATATCTTTTTTTCTCTTCATCTACTTTTTCTCTTCACAAAATCAATTGAAATCACCCTTACATCACTTGTAATCACTCGTCAATCACTTCTAACTTCCGAAGCTTTGCATCATTTCATTGCTTGTAAGTTTCCTATTTCACTCAATAAGTTTGTCAACTATTGACACTTAAATTTTGGCTAAATATTTAGGATTAAATTGCATATAAAATTAGGGACCAATTTGACACTCCCCAAAAATACTTACATTGGATAGCACATCACATAGGCATTAATAGTATTTGCATCAACTAGGCATTAATATTATTGGCATCAACAAAGCTTTATTTTTATTTTATTTTATTTTTTTTCTCTTATTTTAAGGCATTTATAATAAATAGAGAATTTAAAAAAAAATTCAAAATTTTATTACTAATTAAAAGAAAAAACCCAGGGGTCGGGGGCTAGGCCTTCACCCCAGCCCCTTTTCCCTTCTTTTTCCTCATGCGGGCCAAGTGTCATTCCCTTCACTTGATAGATCACACTATTGGGATACAAAAATACTACACTTACTCTTGTATACTTGACTATAAGCTATTATAGCACTAAACAAAAAAAAAGAGAGTTTTACAGATCAAGACAGGTGACAATTTCTAACTCAAAAGACAATAGCAATATTACACGCATTCTGCTCTTGTGGCTAACCCTCTTCACAGCCTCATTGGTCCTTATATGCTTTAGGTCTTCAATATATCTGTTAGGGACCTTCAAGGATAATCAACTAACCATTTGAGAGTTGCTAGGAGGTTCCCTGACGATATATGGAATGCTTCTACAGTTGCTTCACTATCTAGAGGAGTTTACCCAAAATATCTACTAACTATTGTCTTGTCTCTGAAACCCGTCACCTACTTCTCTACTGCCTTCTCTGGTTTTTCAACTACAAAATCCAGAACCGCAATTTTTCTGATCCGTCAACATTATTCTTTCGATGCATATCTCATTATCATCAAACTTGATACATTACTACCATAATCTAACATGCACTATCACTGGTGTAGATTGTAAGTTACTAGGCCGATCATATTCAATGATGATATAAACCAAATGATGCGAGTAATCAATTCCATTAAACTAGTCCTTGCACTCAGTGTCCAAAAGGCTTAATGCAGAATGTCACAATCAAGCATTAGAATTTCCAATTAAACTCTAGTTAACAATCGTATCAAAATTTTTGGCAAGCATATAAAATCATACAACCCTTGACTTTAACTCATTTCAAAAAATTCTCAACCATTTTATATGAGTAAGCAGAATTGTTCCCAAAACAAATTCTCTTATATTTAATAGCCTTGGGAGCTCGTAAAAGGGAAATTATCAAAGTGGTATAATGGGGGTGAGAACAAACTTATTGGGCAGAACCAACTTTAGTTCAACACTGTCACAACCCTCCCGATGGGCATGTCGGGAAAAAGACTAGTTTAGAGGTAATGTCAAGGGTGGATAAAAAATCCTTGATTGGTGTGTGTTCTTCCAAACCCTTACCTCACATAACATTGGAAAACTAAAATAAAAATAAAATAAAATAAACCATGAAGTTCAGGTTAACCAGGAGTTGTCACTAGACTATTAGGGCCAACTAGGTGGCAAGTCAATGTGGGAAGACATCTCACTTCCTACACAATCACACAATCTAGAAGCGGGAATTGATTACACTAGTTATCTAATTAGTGCCATTTTAGTATCCTAACTTGATTTTTTTTTACCTATATGATTTAGGCAATCTTTGAACATTTTATTACCCTAAGCCACTAAATGATGTCCATGCATGAGTATGCAATTGAGGAAAAAAAGACAATCGCAATCAAAAAAATGAAAGTAAAGTGCAGGAAAATATACTCAAAGACTAAGTTTAGAATACACATGGCCTTGTTATTAATTCTCGGGACAAAAATCCCCCTAAGCTAGATTCAAATTGAGTCTGATTTCTTGTACAAAAGGTCAATATATTAAAACTAAACTATATTAGAGGTAACTACTAAAACTCCTAAACTAAAGGCAATGTTAATTAAATGAAACTAAGCTACATCTAGCAGTAAAACAACATAATCAAACCTGCTTCTAAGCTATCTGTTTATTAAATTTTTTCAAAATTTTTAATTTTTTAATTAAGCTTTAATATTTTTCAATTTTTTTATTATTTAATTTAAAAAATATTCCCAAAATGGGGACTCAAGCTGGACCTTTGGGCCCAGGCCGAATGTAGGTTTGATGTGGCTTCACGAGTCTAGGCCGAAGACACAATTGGCTTTTTATTTTAAACCCACTCTCAAGTAATCTAAGCCCAATGTTAAAGCAAACAAAGCTCAAGTCAAGTACACTCTTATTAAAACCATTCTCCATAAAGACTACACCAAACCTCGATCTAGGCCCCTTTCATGACTATTGGAATCGTCAAATAATTGGGTTAGGTCGGGATGAAAATGATTTGACTCATATTAACTTATTTAACCCATTTTGATCAATTTTCATGTAATGTAAATTGAATGATTCATACCCGACCTAACCCTTATTATCAAAACATATTGGTATTTTAGGAAAAACATTTTCCAAGAAATAACTATATTTTCCAATGTTTAGCTAAAACCTAAAAGTTTTGATGTTCAATAAGGAAAATATTTTCCTCATGCACCCCTTTCAATAATTTTTTTTAAATCAAATTTTTAATTACTTTTATTTTTTATTCCTTTTTTTATCTCCTTTTCTTTCTTTCTTCTTTTTCTTCTTCATTGGTCGATCATCGGCCACAACGGTGGCCGGCGGTCGATCACATGCAAGCTTGAGCCTCTCCATAGGCGAGTAGGCAAGGTCAATCTTGCCCGATACTAGTGAGGCTCAGGCAACCTTAGGCGAGGCTCAAGCTTGCCTGTGGCTAGCAACTAGCCAATGAAGAAGAAAAAGAAAAAGAAACTCAAAAGCAATGGGTTTAAGTTGAGTTATTAGTGGGTCATATATGGGTTTGGAATAGACCTATTTATGACCCATTTTTCAATTGAGCTCTATTATAATAAATCCATTTATAACCCATATTAAAGCCTTAGGAAAACCATTTTCTACCCAATCCATTAAATGTGGGTTAAAATATGGGTCATTGACTCATTTTGCCACCCCTAATGACTACATCCAGCCCATACTAATCTCCTACTAGACCCACCTTTTAGTTATGATTACAATAAGCCCAATTTCATCAGTCCAACATCAAGCCTAAATCTATCATCGACCATTCACATCTTCTTCCCTTTTCTTCCTTTTGGGGTTTTATTAGCATAATAGTTTTTGTCTACTTCAAGAATAACAGTATTTTGTGAGCCATAAATTCTTGAATTAGTGAATCTTACAACAATTTATAACTATTTTTTATGTCATTTCATGATAAAGAACATATTATTATTCTCATGATAGATTAAAAACTATCATTTAATCATTTCTGCTCCTTTCTTTATGCTCGGTCCATCGCCTCCCTCAAGATGAACCCGAAACACATAAAAACATGACTGAATCTCTAACCACTTATAATCGCCAAGCGGCCATTGCCGACCACCACTAGGGGTGTAAACGGTGCCCGGTTCGGTTTTTTCAAAAACCGAACCGAACCGAACCGATAAGAGACCGTCCCGAACTGAACCGAAAACCGCCCGAATACGAACCGAACCGAAAATGCGGTTCTGTTCGGTTCGGGACGGTTTTCAGTTTTCCTATTTTTACTTTGTTTATTAAAATTTAAGTAAAGAAGAGATGATAAAGAAAAGAGATTATTCATTTTTTATTAAGAATTCCAATTCGGTTCGGTTAACCGAACCGAAAATATATGAAATTTCGGTTCAGTTCAGTTCGGTTTTATATTTCCGTTCGGTTTTTGACACCCCTGACCACCACCATCACTCTGGTCGTTCATCATTCGTAACTCCAATATCATAGGAACACCATGTAAATGAGCAACAGCATGTAACGTGAAAGTATGTGAGCTTGTCAATGCTTTGGTCTGTGATTTTTTGTGAAGAACAATCGCTGGTTGGTAGAGCCAGAGACGCTGGAAACTTGTTGAACGATGGTCTTTGCCAACAATGGTGGTCAAGGTCGATGGTGATTCTCGGCTGATCGCCGGAAAACCAGCACGTTGAATTGTAGCACGCCCCGATGTTGATGATAGCTGGAAACCTGCAAGAACAGAATGAGAACTCAAGGAATCCGTCCTCACTACAAGTACCTCGCCTGGATGTTGATGACAGCTGCGCCGGTGCTGGATGCTTGCAGGATGCTGGACGCTTGCCTGGTGCTGCTTCCGTAGGGTTTGCTTCGCTTGGGGTGCAATCAATCACTGCGGAAATTGCTGGACAGACTTTGAAGGCCGTGAGAGTCGGGACACTGCAGGGACTGGTCGGGGTGGGGCTGAGAGAGCTGTTGGACTGTTGCTGGGGTCGGTTTTGAACGTTGGAGTGGATGGGGTGCTAATGGTCTCGCTTCGGGAGCGCAGGAAGCTTGCTGAAGCACCGGTGAGGCGCTGGGCGCGGCTGGAATGCAGCGAGGCGAGAACCACAAGCACGGCGGTGGGGCGAGCTGCTAGCATTTACTGGGTGGTCGCTGGTAGTTCGCTCGGATACTGGTGAGCGTCAAGGAGACAGCAGGAACAACTCCCTCGGCGGTCGCCCACACTGGTACACGCTACGGAAGAAGGCGCTGGTTTGCTAAGACAACCGCACGGCGAAAGATCTCACGGCTGACGCGGGCACGGAAGACAGCAACTCTATTCTTCCTTTTGGACGGGCACCGCTTTTCCGAATTGTCTCTTCTCTCCGGTCTCCGTCACGTCCCCTTAATTGTCCCCTTCTTTAAATTAAAATCACGAAAAACTCCGAACCAATATATTTATATTAAATTTATTATAAATGATTATTAAAAATTTCAAATTAATATATTTTTTTATAAATTTATTTTTTAATTTTTTAATTAAAAATCTTAAATCGGTATATTTGTGATAAATATATCTCATTAAATTAGATTAATACCATAAAAAAAAAACTTGTACAATTTAAATAAATAAAGAGTAAAAATTCAAATTGATATTTTAGTCAATTTTATGTTTCACCTAACTCAACAATTTGATAATAAAGTTTAACAGAAATAAGATGTGATAAATTTATCATAAGTATATTAGTTTGGAATAAATATGTGAAAGGTGTATTAATTTAAAATTTTAATAATCAAAAAATTAATTTAAAGTAAATTTATTATAAATATATTAATTTAAAATTTTTGATAATATTAATCATTTCCTATATTGCCACGCAATTGTCCCCCTCTCACGATTTTCTTTTCTATTATATCTCTGTGCCTGGTGGATTGACCGAGGGCAGCGGCCACAAGGTGCTCTCTTATGAATGGGATAGTATAGGCTTTCAAGAAAAGTGGCCAGATCTTCGATTCTTTTGAGAATGCATAAAATATATTATCCTTTTGTCACTTTACGCCATTCGACTTTATATTCTACCTTTCCTTTTGGACGAATCTCGCCCACAATCACCATAATTAA
Organism: Corymbia maculata; assembly: GCA_014182735.1. Lineage (NCBI taxonomy): Eukaryota > Viridiplantae > Streptophyta > Magnoliopsida > Myrtales > Myrtaceae > Corymbia > Corymbia maculata. Next base: position 22,057,979 of record CM024690.1, read on the forward strand.
CTTTGGCCCCTTCCTCATGTTCACTTCCTCTAATGATTATGCACGTACACATACCGAGAAAATTATTGCCGATTATTTATCTTGTGACCAAATCTCGGTAATAATATAAGAATTAATTTTCTAACTTGGCATACGTAATTTTAATCACCGCAGGCTTGGTCCAGTTAAGTTCAAAATCCCCATGCGCCAGTTCATACAATTATATGGGCATAAGTTTATATACAATTTAACTAATTTTTTTTTAAAGGGCTTTGATCGATTCTCTAATTTCCCTATACAATAAATAATTAAACGGTTTTTAAAATTTAGGTGTGAAAACAGCAACTTATATATAGGTCACAGAGAGGGACCAATATTGCATGACAATGTATATTTCAGAATCTAACAATCAAAGAAGGTGCAAATAAAAGAACCGCAACCTGAGCTAGTTAAAATAAATGAACAAAAGACAACTGAGATTCACACGCTTTTATCTTACAAGTAATTAATAATTACATGGACGACAAGCACACGGACCAGCCTACCATCTCAAACTTAAACCGAAACATCTAACCCTAGTCGAAGACAGAATGATGACACATGCACGAGGAAAGAAAAGAACATACGCTATTGAACATAACAATATCGATTATAGAACCCTAGTTCTGCAACTAATTGCCAATGCCAGGGCTGTGCCCAGGAATCGGGGGCTTGAGGCCATTCATATGACTTGTAGAAGGCGGTAGCATTGATGGGGACGGAGGCGGCGGCAGTGGCGGCAAAGTGGAAAACGCACGAGTATTTGTGGCTTGATTCCACGTTTCACCAAGCAAGTTGTTGCTCTGCTCGGCCATGGTTTTCCTTGGCTCCGTTTCTAGGAGTTTATTCACAGTTGGAAGCTCGTTTGGGAATGGGTTTTGCTTTTGCATGGTTAGCTTCAACTGCCTTGCTTGAGTGGACTGGAGTACGGAAAAGAAGGCAAGAAGAAAAAAGATCAAGGCAAAGAGATTCTTGTTTCGGGCCATGACTCGGAGTGTGTGTGAGAGAGAGAGATGAAATATGACACTCGCGTAACATTGGTATTTATAGGGAATTGAGAAAGTGATCGAAGATCATGATGATTGTGCGTGTGAGAGAGAGAGAGAGAGAGAGAGAGAGGAGTTTCCGGGTGTAATCAACATGCACAGAACCGCCTGTCAAACGCTCCACATTCACGTTCGAGAGCTTGTGATTGAGCCCTCAACGTCAACCATCCAATATTTTATCTCTGCCATCCCTTTGGTTTGTCTACATCGCTTTGTTGTCCTCCAATGAAATATTCCGGCTAGTGCAAACCTCACATGCCCTTGTCTCTCCCTTTGGGAGAATTGCCAAAAAAGTCCTAAACCTATTGTAGTTGTGCCATTTCAGTCATAAACCTTTTTTTTTATCGATTCAGTCCTAAACTTTTTGCGATTGTGCCAGTTGAGTTCATCCGGCCAAATTTGGCCGGCCGAAAATGACGTGGGCGCCGGCCGGCGCCAAAGAACAATATTTTTTATTATTTTTTGATTTTTTTATTATTTTCCTAATTTTTTTATTGTTTTTCAATTTTTCTGTTTTTTTTCTTTTCTTTTTTTTGTCTCCCCTCCCCTCCCCACCCCACGGCCGGCGGCGGTGGTGGCTGGCCGCCGATGAGGCTGCCGCCCCTTTGCGCGAGGGCCGCGAAGCCCTCGCCGGCGCCCTCACCCGCACCTAGGGGCCGCCGGCAAGGGTCGCGGCCTCGGCTTTGCCCAGATCTAGGCGAGGCCGCCTTCGCCCGCGACCAAGCCATGGCGAGGCCGGCCTTGCCCAGATCTGGGCGAAGTCGCCTCGCCATAGCCAGCGCCCAGATCGGGGCGAAGCCGCCTCGCCGCAGCCGGCGCCCGGATCGGGGCAAGGCGCGTCGCCTCGGCCAGCTACGCCCAAATGCGGGCGAAGGCGAGGCCGTGACCCTCGCCCGGTGGCTCCCAGTGCAGGCGAGTCTAGGCAAGGTCGCCGGTGAGGGCTTCGCGGCCCTCGCGCGGGGCCGGTAGCCTCGTCGGTGCTGGCCGGCCACTACCATCGGCAGGGGAAGGGGAGGGGAGAAAAGAAAAGAAAAGAAAAATTTTAAAAACAATCAAAACATCAAAAAATAATAAAAAATTATTAAAATATTGTCGTCGGCGCCAGCCGGCGTCCACATCAGCTCCGGCCGGCCAAATTTGGCTGGATGGACTCAATCGCAGCACAATCGCAAAAGGTTTATGACTGAATTGGTAAAAAAAAAAGTTTATGACTGAAATGGCACAACTGCAATAGGTTTAGGATTTTTTTGGCAATTCTCCCCTCTCCCTTCCATATAGTACATGTTACCTTCCGGACATGCTATAAATAGCACGGTTGTGTGTGCATATCACCTCCCACTACAACGAGAGATACTGTAAATAGCGATGCCTTTGGTTTTTCTATATAGCTTTTTTGTCCTGCAATAAAATATCCCCGCTAGTACAGACCCTCACATGCCCTTGTCTCTTCCTTCCATATAGGACATATTAGCTCCACTACAACAAGAGATGCTATAAATAGCACGATTGCGTACATCAGTTTCACTCCCTACCCAACCCATGTGCAAAAGAACTGAGATCCACCTAGATCGCCCGGATCCAAATCGGACCAGCTCGGAACCGGTGGTTTCTAGAGGGACCGATCTAGTTCCCGATTCCAATAATTGGAACCAGGGTGGCCGGTTCCTGATTCCATGGGCGGATCCGCCCGCCCGCCCCACCCGGACCGAACCGGTATTATAATAATAATATATATTAATTTTTATTATAAAAATAATTTTTTTGGTTGAAAAAAAATAAAAATTTTGAAGCCCCATGTTTATAATTCTTATTGTTTTATTTGAGGCAACCTATCAAGAGAGGTAAAGAAAAAAGCGCAATAACATTTGTGAAATCTCTAAGCAGACCATATTTTCGATATGTGTCTAGTGGAGCTTTTTTTCTTAGCTCACTTGTGAGATGGTTTCCATGGATCCACCCAGGAATCGGACCGGACTCGCGGTCCGATTCTCGGGTGGATCCATGGTGGTTCCCGGATTCATTTTTTTGGAAACAGTCCTTAGTGGCGATTCTCGATTCTAGGGTGGGAACCGCCCACCCGGACCATGCACACCCCTACAACCCACTAGTCTTTCTTTAATAATCTACCTTGAAAATAGATACAAAGGAAAGCGTGAGACCTTGGTCCAACTCTGTCATATAACGATAGCAAGACACATTCCCCTCCCTTTCGCATGTCCGTGCTCTTTGCTTTCGGTTTTGATTTTGCACCTTGAAGTTTTCCATGTCGGTAAATTGCTATTAAAATATTTAAATAATGCATAATTTATTATTTAAATATTTTAATACTCCCTCCCTCACTTAGTTTGATCTTTTGCCTAGTACTAAGCATGGAAATTTAATTGAAGAGGAAAATAGAGTTGATAATATTTGAACTCAAAACCTCATACTATGATATCATATGAATTTTTATGGGATCACAGTCGATTGTTTTGAAAGCTTAGTACTAGGCAAAAGACTAAACTAAACGTGATGGGAAGTATTAGAATATTCAACTAATAAACCACACATTTATTTAATAAGTTAAGCTTTTAAAATAGTTAGCTATGGTTTCACCAAATTTCTCAAAATTACCATTAGCATATCGACCAACGAGTTGCTGTTTACTCGATTTTAGCAACAAGATTTAAAGTTTACCATTCTAGAGAATTACAACATACAAAAATCTATTCCATTTTATGTAATCTGAATATTAGATATATTCTTGTTAAATAGGACTCATTTTTTAAATCTCAATTTATAATCGGTCATATTAGTAGCGCCATGTTAATGAGTTTTTTTTAGAGATTTCACTCTTTTTAGGCAATCATTATTGGATGAGCTACATGTTCATTTGGATCAAGTAAAGTAATAAAATTCTCGCACACATCAAATATCATCCGAGCAACTATGCATAGTTGCGTATATTCTATTATCATACCGACGCGGTACCCATCAAAAAATCACACTAATTCATATCGCAGCTTTGTTTTCGTTTTCTATTTTTATCGAAACTTACACTAATTACTATACTTGAGTTTCGATCAAAACTCACACTAGTTTAAACTGACAGAGGACTCATTCATGTACAAGCTTTGTTTTTGTCCTCACACAGTACCTAACAAAACTCACATTTACTCATGTCCAATCTTTCTTTTTGGAAACACGTACGTCCAAGTATTGTGGGTTAAAAAAAGTGTGAATTCTGATGACTTGAGTGTTATAATTTACATAACGTTTATTCACTTGAGAGGTATAATTTTTTTTCACTTAAATATAATCCTTAAACTATCGCCTGAATTCTAAGATGTAAAATACAGGATATCGCCACTTTGTTGCGAAAGAAAAATATACAACTAGTGCAAGGTGTGCAGGTATCGATAGATAAAAATAAGGAACGTAGTTAGGCGGGACCCTCACTAGAGGACTACCGCCGCTGGCCGTAGGTGGAAGCACCCTTGAAGGAAGATAAGCTAGTGAAATCGACCTCAAAATTTTTTTTAAAAATTCACTATGAGTGCTATGTGATGTCAAATTTCCAACACCTAACAAATTATTTAAAGTTATAGTATTCAAGTGATTGTTTTTTCCAAATTATGATATTTAAGTGATCGGAAAAAAATCATGACACTTAAGTAAGGGAAAATGCTACCAAAAATCACAAACTATACCACTTAGAATAATTTTACCCTGAACATTTTTTCGTGTTATTAAAAACTCCAATTGTCAAAATTTTACCATAAACTTTTTTTTGTACTACCAAAAATCCCAAAAAATGCCATTTGGGCAATTTTATCATAAATTTTTCTTATGCCACCAAAAATCCTAAACTATGTCACTTAGGACACATTTACCCCAAACTCTTTAACTAAAGAACATTTTTGTCTTTTTACTTTTTACTTTTTTTTCTTTCTCTCCCCTTTGCCATGACCAGCAGAGGAAAGCCGACAAGGGCCACCCCCACCGGCGGTGGCATCCTACAACGGTGGCCCTTGTCGAGGAGGGTCACCCCTAATCGGGCGAGGGCTACCCTCACTAGATCTAGCGGGATCCAACAAGGGTGTCCCTCGCTTGAGTCAAGTGAGAGCAGCCCTCACCGAATCTAGTGGGGGTGACCCTCGCCCAACGTTGGGGAGGGTTGCCCCCGCCAAATCCAATGAGAGCAACATTCGCTTAGCCCAACTCAAGTGAGGGTGACCCTCGCTCAAAGTGGGCGAGGGCCACCTCGCTTGCCCAAGGCAAGGGCCGCCCTCGTCGGACATCGAGGAGGGCCACCATTGCCGGATGCCGCCATCAGCGAGGGTGGCCCTCACTGGCTTCCCTCTATTGGCCATGGCAAAGAGAAGAGGAAGAAAAAAAAGGTAAAAAGACGAAAATGACATTCAATTAAAAAGTTTAGTGTCATAGTTTAAGGTTTTTTATGACACAAGAAAATTTTCAAGATAAAATTGTCTCAAATAGCATAGTTTGAAAGTTTTTAGTGGCAAAAAAAATGTTTAGAGTAGTTTGGGGTTTTTTTTACACGAAAAAATATTTAGAGTAAAATTGTTTCAAATAGTATAGTTTGATATTTTTAGTGGTATTTTTTCTTTAAGTAAACACCATACAAAAATTATAATATTTGTGATATTATTATCTCTCTAAAATTATGAAAATCTTTGATTTCGTTTGCTTTTCCGCAGGAATCTAAACTCAAAATTCACACTTTTTTGAACCGACAAAGAGGACCCAGTCTCAACATGGGCGTCGGTGTACAAAGTTAGGTCTCGAGGCTGTAAAGTGAGGCTAGTCCACCCGCGAAAAAAAACAAGCGGTCCTACCGAGACGATTGCATTTTAAATAGAGTGGGAGGACTAAGTGGGCATGTGCAATGCAGTTGGAATGCCCTTTTTCAGAGTTTTCGTAAACACATAGAGCATGTGTCACATCTACAAGTACGACACTGCAGCGTCCAATTCTTCAGCAATAAAAGATTATGTGAATACGGCTGAAAAAGGCTAGTGGAAGCGCGCGCTGTGATTAAACTTTGATCCTGCGTTACTAATATATGTCTTGAAGCTACGAAGAGTATGTTGCCGGTTTGTACTTAATTTTATTGTGGGCTTTGTATATCCACTAAAATTCAAGATTGACTGAGCACTTTTCGAGAACCGGTGGAGCTATCTTTACATCTAATTTGAGAAATAGCGAATTATTCCTCCTCCTTAGAATACGAAGGTATCAATAAGATATCAACCATATCACCATATGGGTGGCGTTGCTAGTTCGCGTTCTTTTCCTCTCGCAAAAGGTAGAGAGTTCATAAGGTGACTTACTTAGTTGCACATGTATGATGGCTAACACGTGCGACCCTTAACGTTTACTCCCTCGGTTGTCGGCGGGATGTTGGGTTCCCTAGGTCATCAAAAAAAAAAATATATCAACCATTCTCTACCCCCCCCAAAAAAAAAAGGTATCAACCATTGATGCGATGGTTTGGGCTCTCTCTTCGAATCCTCTCACAGTCACTTAGTGTGATGCCGAGGTGGTGGATCCTCCCGCTTACGTGTCACCCCAAGATTTACTCTCCGGCTACCAGCCATACGAAGGTTCCCTAGGTCAAAAAAAAAGAAAAAAGAAAATAAGGTATCAACCATCAAGTAGCTCAATCTTTGGAGGTATCTTTGGACGAAGAGAGATTGGAATGATCAACTACTTGAAGTGGAATCGGGACCTTATTATATTGTTATCAGCAATCCAGCTCTCTTTTAGAAATACATACCAATTTTTCCAAGTATAATGTGGCGACCTTTTATGTACGGATTTAATCTTTTACAACCCTGTGCGTGATGCTATTCATATGCTCATACTTATACAGAACTTGAGAAGACTTGTTTCACCTTATTATGTAATAACAAACCAATTAAATTGCTAGAATTATTCCGCGGTAGTTGTGGAAAGCGCTAGTGGTTAGTTCATTAGTGTAAGGCAAAATCTCTCACCCTTTGAGCTAATTTCTAAGGTGAGAGAGGCTCAAGATTATCCAATAATAATATCATAACATATTTTGCCAATAGTAGACTTAACAATCACATGAGAAATACAAGTTGTTATTTCGACTAAAGACTTGATGTATAAGTGAGAGATTGCTGGAGTTATTCCATATCAATTATGGGTGATTAGTTTATAAATGTAAGATTATTGATGTTTGATTTTTTTTTTGCTTAGATAAGTTGTTGAAAAATAATAATGGCAAAAATGGATGGTGGGGTAAACTGGCAAATAGTCATAGAATTAAAAATTAAAATAAATAAATTAAATTATTATTTAGAAAAATGAAGTAAGCTCAGGTCCCAATTAGGGATGAATGGTTCTAGATTCCTTACAAATTCTGTTTAGAACCCGAAACCTACCTTGTTACAAGTTCTAGGGTCAACTCCAAATTCTAAAAAGTTCTTCTTCTTTTTTCATTTTTAGTTAAGCAAAATAAAAATAAACGCAATAATCAAAATGAACAAGGATTTTATTATCGATTGCTTAAAAATAAGTGTCCACATGCACCTATCAAATAGTATTAAGGAAATTTTATGGTTTTCAATACATCGATTACTTTTGTATTATACAGAATCATTATTTTGAAAGAAATAATTTCCCAAACATAACTATATTAGAGAAGCAATTAGAGTTTTCATTGATCTCATGTTCTTTGAGAACACTTTAGGCGCAAAGAAATGGACATATCATATTGCAAAATAAACCCTATCTTAATTTCATTCAAATGTGAGATCTCTTATTCTTCTTCCCTATCTTTTAACAGCCACATAGATGAGGTTATTAATAGTATTCTATAAATCAAAAGTAGATTTTCTCATCTATTAACTTATGCAATCCATGGAGGCAAAGATAAGAGAGGGGGGAACAAAAAGACCCATCAAGTTAAACATCAAAGTCTTTAATGTCAAAGAAAGATTGTTGGATAACAATTTTAGAAGTTCAACACCAAATGCATGAGTAGAGGTTCCCCTGTTATTGCATGAGGGAATAATTTACACATCGATGAACTCTCACCCAAAGTCAACACTTTTATTATTCATCATGACTTCATATATATCCATCTTCTTAGTGAGTTTTAGTTTTGCAACGAAAGAAAAAGAGACAACTATAGATAGAAAATGATAACGATGTTTCATAAATGATGCATGCATATTGAGAAATAAAAAGAACGGAGGTAATGACAAAGGTGGAGGGGAAGAATGAAGCCAAATTAGGGATTTGGCTTTTTTACGGTTCGGGTTCCTGGTTCTCGAGTTCCGATTCTGGTTCCTATAGGAACTTTGCTCACCCCTGGTCCCGGCCCCTTCTCTTCTTCTTTTTCTGCTTGGGCTCGTACAAGCTTCCCCCTTCCTTTCCGCCTGGGCCGGCCCGGCCTCTTCCCCTTACTTTTTCTTCCCCAGCCCGGCCCCCTTTTCCTCCCTTCTTCCCCTCTTCCTTCACTCTTTGTAACAGAGCAGCGAAGTTACGAGACAGGCAGCGGGGACGACTGAGAACTCATCGAGAGAGGCTTCTTGGTCGAGGGTAGGCCAGAAGCAACAGGAAGCCACGCGCGGCTATTGGAAAGATTAAAAGGAAGGGAACCGAGAGTCAGGGGCAGGGAAAAATACAGAGAGATCGGTTGAGAGAGCCTCGAAAGACAGAGAGGTACAGGAGACAACAGAGAGAGATAGAGCAGAGAGCAGAGAGGCCAAGAGTGAGGGAGAGAGAGCGAGAGGTCGAGAGTGAGGGAGAGAGAGCGAACGAGAGAGTGAGATCAAAAGCCTGAAAGAGTTCTTCCGCTGCTCGGCCATGCCCGAGCCCGGTGGACGACTTCCACAGGAGACGAACTCAATGTATCGGACCCCCACACTCAGGCGTTCATCACGCCCTGCTTTCCGCTGCTTTGGGCTTATCGGCCGGCTATGTTGTGCTTTGCCCCTTCTGGGTCTTCATTTGTCGAATGCTATCTGTCGCGGTGCTTGTTTGATGTCCTGGTCGAGCCTTTTGTTTCCTTAGCAGATGCGCCTCACAGTTCAATGAAAGGCCTGAACTATATTTGTATAAGTTCTCTGATTTCTCAGTTGCTTCTGGGCATGTGTTGTTCTTTATGCACCGCTTTATCAATTTTCATCACCATCGTTACTCTGTGCGCCGCATGTTCTTGCGTCATTTGCCTCGGCTACACATTGTTGGTGCTGGGTAGATAGGTGGTCGAAGTGGATGGCTCATGGCCGGCGTTGTTTCGCTCGGCGGAGGGGTAACGGTCTGGCTCTGAGAATTGGCGACGTTAGCCGCCTGTAGAACTCCGGGCTGCCGAGTAGGGGGCTTGGTCGGTCAGGCTATAGGCTGGGTTAGCTAAAATTGGCCTCGCTGGTTGGGTTGGACTGAAGAAAAGGGAATTAGAAAGGTGGGCTTGTTGGCTCGTAGGCCTATGATATAGTCTGGGGCCTGATCGGATTGGACTCTTGAGCCCAACCGCGATCGTGGCCCAAGCAGCGAACCCTGGTTAGCGAGCCCGAGTTGGGCCCCAGCCCGACCCGGATCCTCTTTTTATATTATTTATTAAAGAAAATATTTAAAAAAATTAACTTAAAATTTCCCAAGAAACTCAATTAAAAATTAGGAAGAGGTTTAGAAATTAGATATTGAGTAGCTTTCTTCTAGATTTTAGTGTTAATCTTAGTCTAGAATGAGTTTTAGATTTTCCTAGATTTAGAATTCACATAATTTAGGATTTTGATAAACATCTTAGGGTTATCATGGTTCGAAAAGTAAATGTGTAAATCCTTGGACAAAAAATGGACTCAAAATTGAACAGGCTCACACAACTTTACAACACAACAAATTTAAATTTCATTCATGTAATGTTTCTGTTCAGAAAAACAAGGAAAACTAGTTTTAAAACACAACAAATCACACAAGAGTTGGGGGGCTTAGAATGGCCAATTAGGAGGTAGACTTCCTTTACAACGGGCTTTTGCGATCCAATCTGTAACTTGATTAGCAAAATGTGAGCAGTGAATTATTAAGACTCATTTTATTTGGACTATTAAACTATTGAACTCTTCAAATAAGCATATGAGGGCCCATGGGCTTTAAGATGGGTTTAATAAAAACCAAATTACCGATAAGCTATTGGTTGATATCCACAAGTGCAGATAATTTATAGCCCCCAATAAGGTGTTTTTATTCTTAGAGATAGATGTTAAGTTGTTGTGGTTGTGCATTTCTATTTCGATTTTACTTGATTGCCCATTTTCAATATATTGATTGTTATTTCCTTTTTAGCATAGTTAGGATAAACCATTGGATTGCCACAAAACCCAAAAACATTGCATAGATACTTAGTGGATGAGATCTTAGGAGTCATGATTGGTGAAAATATTGCATGAATGCCTTAGTTGATAAATAATCAAGTTTAGTTATTGAAAGAGCACTGGTTAAATAACTAGTCGACTTTAGATCTTTAATTGTGTAGGAAGTGGGAAATCATCATATACGTGCTTGGTTTCTAACTGATTCCAATAGATTAATGACAACTCCTTATTTAGAATTCCCCTTGGGTCAATTGCATTTCCTTGATATTAAAAGACCATTATCCCTCATGTGTACCAATATTTATAACCAAAACTTGAAATCTAATGTTGAGGATTGGGTAATCTGGAAAATAAAATGGCAACTTGATAAATTATGTGTAGGCGAGAGATGCAACTTGAAGTCCAATGCAAAAATGAGGTTGGTAGTTGTAAGTTTTCAAGTAGGAGGAGGGTAATTCATATGGAGTGCAAAGTTAATGATGTTTTTTATGCCCCCAAAGAAATTCAACTTGATAAATACCTCTTGGCAATGTGCTGGGTAATCTTAGACATCTCTTATCCCCAAAAGTTAGTTCACGTGACATTGTGCTATTCAATTTTAGTTTCATTCAATCCTACGGGAATTCTAAGTAAGGAGTCACCACTGGCCCCTAAAACCCAAATGAGGTATGAGAAGATACCTCACTTCCTACGCAACTAGAAAACTAGGGACATGGACTTAATTACACTAATTATCTAATTATTGTATTGTTACCTAAGTGTGACATGAGGTCTCCCTATCCAAAGATGAGTCCTGAAGTTTCTGTCAACTGTATGTCCATGCAATGTTTTTGTGTTTATTATGGTCCTAAAATGTAACCTATCCATTTAACTAAAATAATGATTCACAGCACAAAACAATATAAAAGCAATCCCAAAAAAAAATTGCATGAATAGAGGTAAAGAGCAAAGTACAATGTGAAGTGCAATAAAGTAATCTGATACGAGTTGGACAATAAATATAACAAGGGCTCATTATTAAGCCCAGCAACCTCATGAGTTTAGTTCAAATCAAATTCAATTTTCTAAATAAACTAATTTTCCTCCATCTAAACTAGAGAAAATCATGAATTAACCTAAACTATGTGTGTACTATCTAAATGAAATTATACTAATTATAATATTAAAATCTAACAAGCTAATCAAGTGTTATTTTTTCTAACAATTTTCCAATTTTTTATTCTCAGATTTTTTTTTTTTTATTGTTTTACTTTCTTGAAAGGACAAATCACACAAATAATCCCTAACCTTTAGCCCAATGTGTAATTTGATCCTTAAACTTTTAATTTATTTAATGTGATCCCTAGACTTTAGCCTAATGTGCAAGGTGGTTTGATAACTTTTAATTTGTTCAATATAATCCTTGAACTTTTGTATATATTTAATACAGTCACTGAACTGTAGAAAATATTCAATATAATCATTAGCCTTACATTATAGAAGGATTGCGGGCTCGTTTGGTTCAACTTTGGGGAAATACAAAGCCATTTCCCTAAGTATTTTGGCTCAATGAGCATTAGGTGAAAGTAGTAGTTTTTGGCAAATTATAACGTAAAGGGATTTTCCGAAATGACTTTATCGTAAATATCATTTGGTCAACCTACAATTGCAATGGGCTTATCATTAATTTTTTATAAAATAATTAAAATTAATAAATCATTTGCTACCTAACAACCATCGACTAGCAACGTAGGTTGGCGACAAAGCCAAATCTAGTTGTCGGTGTTATTGTCCGATAGTAAGAGCTAGATCTATCTGCCAGCGTTGCTGTCCGGCGGCCAAATTTGGCCACCAGCATCACCTAAGGACCTTAGACACGATGCCTAGGTTTGTGTGACCTAGGCATCACGGCTTGAGGTTGCACAACTACTAGCATTGTGCCTAAAGTCTCGGCCTCAAGCGGTGACAATTGGGTCGCGCAAACCTAGGTGTCACGGCCTGAGGTTGAGGCCGCCTAGGTTGTGTGACTCAAGCAACAATCGCCGGGGGTCGCAAACCTAGGCTTCATCACCTAAGGTCGTGACCTCAGGGCCGCGATGCTTGGGTCGCGCGACCTCAGGCAAGGGCGCCTAGGTCGCATGACTTCAATGACCTAGCGGCAGTCACTAGGGGTCGCGTGACCCCTAGGCGTGGTGGCTAGCCTCCACCGGATATAGATTCTCAAAAAAAAAAAATAAAAATTCATATGATGTTTGACTTGTATTTCTCAAATGTTGAAAGCCCAAAGCATGTCCCTACTTGCTTTGGGCTTACAACATTCCAAATGCAAGCATTTGGTCAATGAAGTCCTAAAATGCTAAATCAAACACTTGGTATTTTTCCCAAGGAAATTTGGGGGCTCAAAGCCTCTTGGAAATGCTAAACCAAACAAGGCATGCATTGAACATTTTCGTAAAATTCAGGGACTATATTGAACATGTATCAAAAGTTTAGGAACTACATTAAACAAATTAAAAGTTCAGATACCACACTGTATATTGTGCTAAATTTCAGGGATCAAATTGTACATTTGACCAAAGTTCATGGACTATTTGTATCATTTTCCCTTCTGGAAATGAGGACACGTACTATGCCCTTGGGCCGGATGATAACATGAGCTAATTTTGGTCTCACGGGCTTTGGCCCTAGACTCGCATAGGCTCTTTCCAATCCTATTCAAGAAGAAAACTAAATGAAGCCCAAACTCATATAGATCAAACCCAGCTTAGATTCACCTAGACCAAACAAGTCCAAATTCTCTAGAGCCGAAGAAAACCCAGCTATATTACAGCCACGTCAAACTCACCATCCACCAAATGCCTCACTATAGTGCTCTTTACTCGAAACTCCAATGAATATCAACGGTAGCTTTTGTTTAAAAGAACTTAAAAGTTATGATGCATCATTAGCAATCAAAACAAATCTGTTAATTCAAGTCAAGCAAATAAAAGTTGGTGACGTCAAGCATCACCCAAAGCTAGTGAGTCCAACCCTCGTCAACCTCTAGTAAAGGCAAGCCTCACTCAAGGTCGACCCTCACCAAATATAGGTGATGTGACTTTTGTAAGGGTGAGCCTCATCGACCCTCATATATGGACAGTCAAACCCAGTTATATTACAGCCATGTCAAACTCACCGTCCACCAAATGCCTCACTATAGTGCTCTTTACTCGAACCTCCAATGAATATCAACGATAGCTTTTGTTTCAAAGAATTTAAAAGTTATGATGCATCACCAGCAATCAAAACAAAATCTATTAATCTCAAGTCAAGCAAATAAAAGTGCCATGTCAAGCATCACCCAAAGCTAGTGAGTCCAACCCTCGTTAGCCTTTAGTAAGGGCAAGCCTTGTTTAAGGTCAACCCTCACTAGATATAGGTGATGTGACCTTCCGCTTGTGAGGGCGAGCCTCGCCAACCCACATATATGGCCAGTCAAACCCAGTTATATTACAGCCACGTCAAACTCATTGTCCACCAAATGCCTCACTATAGTGCTCTTTACTCAAACCTCCAATGAATATCAATGGCAGCTTTAGTTTCAAAGAACTTAAAAGTTATGATGCATCACCAACAATCAAAACAAAATCTATTAATCTCAAGTCAAGCAAATAAAAGTTGGCGATGTCAAGCATCACCCAAAACTATCAAGTCCAACTCTCGTCAGTCTCTAGTAAGGGCAAGCCTTGCTCAAGGTCAACCCTCACCAGATATAGGCGATGTGACCTTCCTCTTGTGAGGGTGAGCCTCACTGACCCTCATATATGGCCAGGCAAACCCAGTTATATTATAGCCACATCAAACTCACCGTCCACTAAATGCCTCACTATAGTGCTCTTTACTCAAACCTCCAATGAATAACAATGGCAGCTTTAGTTTCAAAGAACTTGAAACTTATGATGCATCACCAGCAATCAAAACAAAATCTGTTAATCTCAAATCAAGCAAAGAAAAGTTGGCGACGTCAAGCACCACCCAAAGCTAGTGAGTCCAACCCTTGTTAGTCTCTAGTAATGGCAAGCCTTGCTCAAGGTCAACCCTCACCAGATATAGGCGATGTGACCTTCCTCTTGTGAGGGTGAGCCTCGCCGACCCTCATATATGGCCAGTCAAACCTAGTTATATTACAGCCACGTCAAACTCACCGTCCACCAAATGCCTCACTACAATGCTCTTTACTCGAGCCTCCGATGAATATCAACAGCAGCTTTAGTTTCAAAGAACTTAAAAATTATGATGCATCACCAGCAATCAAAACAAAATATGTTAATTTCAGGTCAAGCAAATAAAAGTTGGTGACATCAAGCATCACCCAAAGCTAGCGAGTCCAACCCTTGTAGCCTCTAGTAAAGGCAAGCCTTGCTTAAGGTCAACCTTCACTAGATATAGGCAACGTGACCTTCCTCTTGTGAGGGTGAGCCTCGCAGACCCTTATATATGGCCAATCATCAGCCATTGAGGAGGTTGGCGATTATAGAGGATGAAGAAAAAAAAAACGAAAGAAAAGAATAGAAAAGAAAAGTAAAATAAAATAAAATAAAAAATTCAAAAAAAATTCAAAAAAAGTCATAAAATAAAAATTATGGTAGTACCAACAATGCAATGTAAGACGGCTAGTGTCTATATGAATAATTTCTAGCAAAAATTGATCAAATGAAGTATATTGGCAAATTTTAAAAATGTTTAGGACTAAATTTGCCAAATAAAAAGGTTTAGGATTTGATTGACATAATTGCAATAGGGTTAAAATATTTTGGTAATTTTCCCGACAAATTGTTGCCGCAACATAAGCAATGTGACATCACCAAAAAATCATGCATAAAAGCTATATTTGAAATTTAATAATGATGCAAAACTTACCGGTGTTTTATTGAAAGTGGGTGGCCTTTTTCCGGGAATGTCAGTTTTAGAAAGAATAAAAAGTGAGACGTACCGGTGTTTTGGTTAAATATATAGATAATGCATGAATTTAGACTATGAGTTCTGTGAATGATTAAAGAGCATGGGGGGATTTAAGGGAAGCCCATGCAGATAGGTCTAAACCTTCTACCTAAATTGGCCCATTATAACCTACAGGCCCCAACCCATTAAACCATGTGTTTGGTCTCCCTCTCCACGTATAATTTTACTGTGAATCTTTGTACTTTCTAACCAATTATATCGTTCTCGAATATTACAGTACCTAATAATGTACATCTTGTATAGACTTAATAGCATGCATTTAGACTCTGTTCGTTTCACAAAAAATATGGCGTCTTCGGAAAATATTTTATGAGAAACCATTTTCTAGGAAACCATAATTATTTCTTGGTGTTCACGTGAAATCTGAAAATGAAATAAAAAATATTTTCTACTATTTGGTAGGAAAAATATTATCCTTTATACACTTTTTTTCAATAATTTTATTATTATTTTACTTTTTAAAATCAATTTTTAATTATATATATTTTTAAAATAGATTTTAATTTTTTTTGAAAAAAAAATCAATTATTAAATTATTTTTTTCTTTTCTTTTTTTCTATATTCCCTTTTCTTCCTTGGCTGGTGACCAGCCATAGGCAAGCCTTGAGTTCTCCTCGTAGGCGAGGCTCAAGGCTCAAGCTTGAGGCCGGCAATCTTGTCCGATTGGCTCGCCAACGAGGCTTGGGTCTCGCTAGGTCAGTGATGCCTAAGTGTCATTAGAGGTTGCAACGCTTGGGCACTGTCGGCGACCAATCCAAAAAGAAAAAGAGCAGAAAGAAAAAAAAGAAAAAGAATAATAAACAATCGATTTTATTAAAAAATAAGTATTCGAATTTTTTAAAAAAAAAAAAAATTAAATTGAAAAAAGAGAGAGAGAAAGAAGTGGGGACTAATATGGGGTGTGAGATAAGAAAGAATGAGTGTGGAAAATATTTTCCCCTATTTTAAACGAACGTCAAAAATTCGAAAAATATTTTCTTGGAAGTTATTTTTCGTAAAAAGAACGGAACCTTAAGCTTACCAACATAGTTAGAATTGATAAATCTCATCTAGGTGCCTCAAGATTGAAAGGTTAGATCCATCCTTGTTAATGAATGTTCTAAGGGCAACATATTTACTTTGGAATAATCCAATTGTCAAAATATTGTTTTTATGCTACGTGAGAATATTCAATGCATTAATTGTTGTAAAATTTTCTTAATTTGTTAAGTGCTCGAGGACATTAGCTAATGAAATCTTCATGTAATTAAGCTACGTATTTAAATGAAGGTTTGGTGAAGAATTTGGAGAAAGGCTAAGATGGTACCTTAAACGGATTTAAGGTTTGGGCTACGTTTGAAAAGACGTTCCAGCTGTGGTGCTTGTAAGCATTACAATCGATTTCAAGACTTCAAGGGAATCCCTGCCTAAATTTAAAAACAAAAAAATCGAAGGGCAACTTACCTCAAGTGAAATGTAATTGACCCAAGCCGTTAAACGGATTTCATAAAATAATCAAATTAATCAAATTACATTGCAAACAATACGAAGACTTTAGTGTTAAAATCTCATGGGGGCAAACATGATTCGCTTTTATATGTCAGACATCGGGTGCGTTTGGTTCGGCTTTGGGGGAATGCACTTGGGAAAATGCAAATATCTTTGGGTTAAAAAGGGTTTCTTGAAATGCAAATACTGTTTGGTAAATTTTGCATTGTGAAACAATTTTGACCTAAATGCCGTTTGGTGAATACCACATTTTGGCAAGGGATTTTTGTGAAATTTTTATTATTAAAAAAATTGTAAATAATTTTTTAAATTCACTTTCCGACGGCCAAATCTGGCGGTTGAAAGGCCTCACCCGAGGTCGCACGACCTCAGGTGGTGGTCGCCCGCCGCTTGGGTTGTGAACCCAAGCGACCTCAAGTGGTGGTTGCCTGTCGCCTGGGTCACGAACTCAGGCGATGGCGGTGGTCACACAACTACTGGGTCGCTCAACCTAGGCGACAAGGGTCGGCCTCAACCGCCTGGGTCGCCCGACCCAAGCAACGACCGTGACCGCTTGGGTCGCCCGACCTAGGCGATGAGCAACCATTGCGCCTCAGGCGGCAACCCAAGTGTGCAACCACCTGGGTCACTCGACCCAGGCGATGGGCAACTGTCGTGCCTCAGGGGACGACCTAGGCGTGCAACCAAGGGCAACGATCGCCCCCCTGGCTAGCGGCCGCCGACGGTCATCGGCTTCTTCATTGGTCACGCGGGGAAGATGAACAGTAGTCCTCCAAGTTGCATTTCGAAAATACAACTTGCAAATGCACCTCTGGACCTGCATTCAGCTAAGGGATTTTAATGACACTTGGAGATGCAATTGCATCTCCCCAAAGTCTTCCAAAATGCCGAACCAAACGGGTTTGCATTTTCCCAAGAGGCTTTGTGGGCTAAAAGCCCCTTGGGAAAGCTTAACCAAACGGGCCCATCAACTAAGTTGGCGATGATTGCTGGCCAAGCTAGAGCTTAGTGCTGGACTAGAAAAGGCTTCTAGGGACGACATGAATGGATGACTCTTGTAATGAAAATCATTCGTATGATCGGATGCAATTAACAACAATCAGGTCTCGTGGAGTTCACATAAAGTTCACCATCATAAATAATCGGACATATATCATAAAAAATCTCAAATTATATCTACCATGATATTAATACTCGAAGCTTTTTTTGTGTAACATGAAATCCTAAACTTTCGTAGTATGATGAAAATACCCATAACTTTTTTTTGTGTTGTGAAAAAAAAAAAAAACCTAAATATATCATCTCTTGCAGTTCTATTTAGGGTATATTTGTCGCACCGATGCAAATTCGAAGTGTTTCATGACACGAAAAAAGTTTGAGATATTTATGTTGCAATGTGCAAGTTTAAGGTTTTTAGTAACACAAGAAAAGAAAATTTGATATTTTTATGTCACAATAAATATAATCTGGGATTTTTTATGATATTAACCTTGATAATCAAGACAAGAAACACACGCAATACTCTTTCAAATTCTACCATATGTTCTTCGTGTTTTGTCTTATTTTCCACTTGTATCACTCCATTATATTCATGAAAGTTACTCTTTCCCTTTGACCAAAAACAAAGAAAAGACTCTGCCCATTCCGTTATATAACTCATTCCCAACTCCATATTCCACTATCATAGTGCATTTGTTTGGGGAAAATTTTGGGATAAAAGAAAATACTTTTCTGAAAATTATTTTCAAGAAGATGATTAGTTTTCCTTTATTTAGTGATATGTGACAAAAACGTTTTCTGATTTTTGGATCTCATTTGGAAAATTATTTCAATCTCATGACTTTATCATAGGCTTTTTATTATTTATTTATTTATTTATTTTCTTTCTTTTTCCTTTTCTTTTTCCTTCTCCCTCCGCCGATCATTCTTGCCACCCTTGGCTGAGCCTAAGCTTGCTAGCCTCAGGCGAGCTTGAGCTTGCTAGGATCAATCATGCATGAGCTCATTTGGATCTTGCAAACCTCGAGCTTGTTGGCTTGTGTTATGGCTAGTCATTGGGCTGCCAATCATCATCGAGGCAAGCGACTAGCGAAGAAAGAAGGAAAAAGGAAAAGATAAAAAAAGAAAAAAATGATATAAAAAAAAAAAGAAAAAGCTAAAAAATAAAAAAGCTAAAATAATAAAAAAAATGATCTTTTTATAATTTTATAAGAACAAACGTTTCATTAACCAAGGACTCAAGCATAAGCACTGAGGACCTAAGCACAGTCTTTGTGGTCTGGGGCCTATTTGGGACCAGAGCTCGAGTATTGAGAACTCAAGCCTGGCCTTTATGGACTTGAGTTCGCGTGGCGAAGCATTAGACACGAGCATCAAGGGTTTTCCTTGGCCTTGATGGATAAGCGTTGCGTTGAGGGCCAGGTCTGAGCACTGGGTCCCAAGCTTGGTCTTGATGGACCCAAGCCCAACTGTCGGGAGACCTAGTCCAAAATGCAAGGACTCAAGAACCAAGTTGGGATTTTCCATGCCCAAGTATAGAGTTTTGAATCTAAGCGTCAATATTTGCTCTAATTTTGAAAATTGTTTTCCAGTTCTTTTAAAGAGCAAATCATTTTTTTGAATTTAAGTTTTGATAGAAGAACATTTTCCATTAACTAGGAAAATATTTTTCGTTAACTCATTTTTCTAAGAAAACCTATCACTAGAAAATGAGGAAAACATTTTCTTGGAAAATGATTTTACTGAAACAATTAGACCCTTGCAAAAAATGAATAATTTGGAAAATATTTTTAAAAATAATTGCTTGTATCTATTAATTTGAAAATTATTTTTATTATTGATAAAATTTTTTTATTTATATTCATGAACGATAAAAGGATTTTTCATTTAGTCATTTTGTAAGTAGTACAAGTGTTCATTTTTAAGAAAATATTTTCTAAATTATTTATTTTTTGCGAAAGAAAATGAACTTGTAACAAAAATGATATAGAGGCCAAAAAAGTATCGAGAAATAAAACCTGTTATAAAAAGCAATCAAAGAGTCTTCTCATTAATCATAGCTATCAATCCACCCGTCAAACGGGTGGGTCGGGTCGAAAATCGTCAGACTCATATTGACCCATTTAACCCATATTTATATAATGTAGATCTAGTGACCTATACCTAACCCATACCCGACCCGACCCATATTGCTATAAGTCATTATTATTGTAAAGAAACCCAAATTCACTCTAAGCTCTATGCTAAATGAATAAAACTTCATATCAAATTAAAAAAATTAAAAATAGTAAATAAAATAAAAGTGTAAAAAACCTATAAATTGAAATATCTTTAAAGAATTTCACCAATTAAATATATATTTGTAAAAAACATATAAATTGAGATGGGATGGAGACGAGCGGCAGAGTGTTGCGGTCACTGGTAGGTCACCACCACTTACCAAGCTTGAGGATAATTCAAAGAAGGAAAACATGTTTTACAATTGGGTTAAAGATGGGTAAAAAATGAGTCAAAATAGGTCGAAAATAACTCATACATTCTATAGTTAGGTTAGGCAATTTAAATGGGAAACAAGATAAAATAAAATGAGTCACACATTTTGATCCATTCGACCCATTTTCAGTTCCAGCCCCACAAACGTCGGATATCGGACACACGGCAACCGTAGCCGATCGTGGGAGAACATCCACGATCCCACGACCAGCAACCGTTGCTGATCGTGGGAAATTACCCCACGACCAGCAACCGTTGCTGGTCATGGGTCATGCATGATCCCACGACCAGCAACCGTCGCTGGTCGTGGGTTCATGCATGAAGA
Source organism: Corymbia maculata (assembly GCA_014182735.1). Lineage (NCBI taxonomy): Eukaryota > Viridiplantae > Streptophyta > Magnoliopsida > Myrtales > Myrtaceae > Corymbia > Corymbia maculata. The sequence continues at coordinate 22,078,675 of CM024690.1, forward strand.
TCACGCATGATGGTCAGCAACGGTTGCTGATCATCATGCCCCATTATTTTTTTTTTTATTTTTATATTAAAAGAAACATTTCGCACATCACATGTGCGTTGCACACGGTCAGCAACAATTGTTGACCGTGTGCATCTTTTAATTGATAAAAATTAAATAAAAAGAAGACATAATCTTTATGTGCATATCCGGGATACATTAATGTGCATCCACTTTGGGCATGCGTGTGCATCATATGCACATAGGCTTGTGACTATAATACAAATTAAATTAAATCACATTTAATTTAATTTCATGTCGACACAATGCGATCTGTAGTAATTTGCAAACACATTTGCAAAATTATTTCTCTCTCGTTCTACGTTATCCTAATTGGTTATGGTGTGTGACATCCCTAGGTTCATCACTAAACCGGTAGTAAGACTTGTACTAACACATTAGTACTCTCAAAAGAATTAATTGTCCCAATTAATCTTTGGGTCCTACAAGCCATGATTGACATCTAGCAATATGTCATGGCTACCCAAGTAGTGTGAATGCTTTAAGAACATAATGAACCTGTCAGTTTTGGCTACGGTGTAATTTAATCCCTCTGTCTTACTATGTCCCGATCGAACAAAGACCATGGAATATTTGTCAAGTCACCAATTCGATCATATGCACAAATCTAATTGACATGTATTTTATTCGAGACATAAACAATTTAGTCTCGGTTACAACCCCGGCCGAGGATTTCAATACATTGTCACAATTAGATTGCATAGGACATCATTATAATACATTGTATGTAACAAGGAGATAGATTCCACATTGCATACACGTGCAACTTCGTATATGAACTCATTGCCATTAATTAAATAATAATAATGATAGTACAACAGAAATCCCTAATATGTAACTATTACATAGTAGCTTTAGGGCATACATCCAACAAAAACATGACTCACAAATCGCGTCCATGACCTATCTTGACGCCCCTAGCTATCAATTATTATTTGATTAAGTACCTCGCAGCAATTTGGCTCGGTGATTTAGGGTGTCCGGGGTGAGAATACAGGCCCGATTTCGAGAGTCTCAAGAGTGGCAAAAATGAAAAGACCACTCTTGAATAGCGGGGATTTGTCGAGATGTCCATGGAGTGATCATAGACGGCTTCGTGAAAAAAGTAGAGGGAGCTTCCACAGCAATGTCTGAAGCCCTGGCCATCCGAGCAGCTTTGCTCTTCTCATTAGAAGCAAACTAGTTACAATTTGGAATGAGTATGATTCGAGGGTAGAATCTGGAATTTAAGAATTAGACCGACATGAACTTATCCAATTCTAGATTCAAAGGTATATATGACAGATTCTAGGTTCCAAAAATTGGAGTATTCATTTTGACAGGTAAGTTCCAAATTCTAGATTGATGAAACTTGAAATTTAGAATCTAAAACTTAAAATAAGTTTTTGTATTTTTTTTTAGTTTATATCTTTGCACAATCCTACAGTTTTTCATGGTCTTTGATAATAAATGTATAATTTAAAACCACTAGTTTAAACTTTCATTTTATGACTGAGACTTTTACTTTGTTAATGATTCATATTTTTCACGTATTTAAATATAAGTTATTGTTAATGAATTGTAATAACAAGTGGTGGTTATTAAAATTGATAATTCACTACATTTGTTTAATTAATAATGTAGGTGAAATCCGGATAGGGCCTAGAATCGATTTTGGAACTTATGACAGGGTAAATTCCAAGTTTCAAGGCATGCATGATAAATTTCAGGTTTCAAAAAATAAGAAATTTGTTCAAATAAGTAGGTTTCAAGTTCCAGATAGAACATGTACGAAATCTGAATCCTTGGGTCCTCCATCCACTTATTGAAGAGTATGTGGGCTGGCTAGCCCAACTTAATGGTGTAATAGTAGCCCATTGTCCATGAAAATCAAATTAATCTGCAGATTGGATTGCTAAAACTCATCATTTAGGATCCCTACCTTTTAATAGGCTTTCTAAGCCATCCCTATTCCTTTGAGATTTGCTTTGTTTAAAGGTTAAATGACTGCTGGACAAGCTCAGAGCTCATCGCTGGACTAGAAAAAGCTTTAGGGACGACATGGATGAACGACATTTGTAACGAAAATCATTCGTCTGACCGTACATAGTCAAGAACAACCAGATTTAGTGGAGTTCACGTGAAACTCACCATTAGAAAAGGTCAGGACAACTAAATCACGCCGTACTGTTTGCAAATTCTAACCTACGTTCTCAATCTTCTGTTCTGTCTTATTTTCCACTTGTGTTCCCTAAACCCTGGTGATAAACCATCTAGCCGATTGATCGACATACAGAAACGATGAGGGAGAAATGAGAATGGCACGTACCGTCCCTGTTCTATAGACAGAATACAGAACTTTGAGCACGTATCATATCCCAAAGATGGTGGCAACAAAAAGTACTGAGAAAGCAAACCCGTAATAAAAGGCAACCGAAGAGCCTTCTCGTTAATCATAGCTAGCAATTACTCTTTGCTTAAGTCCCACACGGCAATCTAGGCTGGTGATTTGGGGTGTCGGGCATGAGAGTACAGACCTGGATTCGAGTCTTGCGAATGGCAAAAACAGAAAAGGCCACTCTTAATTAGCAGGTGCAATAGACCTAGTATGTAATCAAGAATTACAAGCTTTTAGAACTGAAAAAGGAGCAGAATCACTGTAAGACTCAATTATGTGTTGAATGCAGAGGAAGAAACAAAACTTAGGCCCAAAAAAGTGCAGTGTGAGAGAGCACGATTCTCGTGACTCCAGTCGTTAGCTTCTGCACCCAAGAAGATGACTACCTTGAACTTGCTATGTACATGATTCCAAATCTTGCTAATGAAGCATCGTTCAATAGTCGGTGTGGATGAAGCGCTCATAGCTCGTCCATTAAGTGTCTTTAAAACGTCATCACAGTTCTTGATATGGTCTGAGAATGGCCCACTATCTATCTTGATCTAGCGGCTCGTCAAATCCATCGTCGGCAGGCTGAGGAACTCTCGTACTTACTTCTTTTAGCTTCTGCGCAAGAGCGGACAGTGAATATCAATATATCGAAGGAGAAAACCGATGTTTATAAAAGTGAATAGCAACAGTAGCTTTCAAATGAGACATGATTGCGCCCAATTTAATAAAACACTTTAGCTCATCATCATAAATTGGATTTACAGTAAAAAGTTACAGATTTTGAGTTATATTGCAGGATGACGCAGCATAAAAAACTGTGCTGTATAAGTGACCAGTTCGAATTAAGAGGTCAGATTTTGAGGGAGAGCGAGCTGAGGAGTCTGTCGCAGTCTTATCTGACTAGATGCAGATTTAATAAGTCAATCAAAATAATGAGCAAATCAAATTTTTTCTTTGACATAGTACTCTCTCTCTCTCAACAAAATTGAAAACTTAAAAAGTCACTTGGAATACACTAATTAGCTGTGCCACGACATCTTTCAAAGCTATGAGGTCATATTTTCCTATCTCTGATTAGAAAAACTACTCTTGAGATTGGTTGAGTTATAAACATAGACATCATCTATATTTATATAAAATTAAATTTGCGCGTGAGTGAAAATTGATAATTAGTAATGCATTATAAGAGGTATGGTTAAGGGAACTTTCCTCCAATTGTGGGTGAAGGAAACTATAACCCTTCTTTACAAGAAAATATTCAGTGATTTGCAAGTGCCATGTCATCGGTTGACATGGTGCGCATTAATCAGGGAGAAAATATCAAGTGTTGTCACGCATCTTGTGTGGGACCCACTGGAAATTAGAAGGGCGGTTCTCAGCTAACTCGGCTCGGCTCGGCTCGGCTCGGCTCGGCTCGGTTGAAAGTAAAGAACAAAGGACGGGTAGAAATCGAAACAAAAAAAAATGCAATTTTAAGCATTTTCCTTTCTTTCTTTTTTTCTTTCTTTTTCTTCTTCCTCTTCCTCCTCCTCCTCTCCCTCCCGCTCAAAAAATTTCTCTTTCCTCACTTGAATTTTCTGGTGCCTTTTGTTTTTCTCTCTTTCGTGGAAGAATGACCCGTTATCAAACACCCTCAAATGGACCGAGGATGAGACGCTTCCTCTCCCGCTCAAAAATTTTCTTTCTCACTTGAATTTTTGGTGGTGCGTCCCAACCCTCTTCACCTCCACGCGTCCCAACCTCTTCACCTCCACGCCTGCACTGCGCCTCCCCAAAGCCTCGCCATCTGGTCATCTGACTTTGGCACGTTGCCTTCTCCAAGAGCCCCGCCAGTTGCAGCCGGGTCTCGAGCCCCCCTTCGCCTCCGCCTCCGCCTTCGACTGTTTCCATCGCGGAGATCAAGCACAAGGTTTGTGGTCGCGTCACTTTCTCTTCTCAAACAAAGGAAAGAGAAGCAAATCCTCCCTTGCGAATACAAACCGCCGTTTCTTTCTCTTGGACGAAGGTTTTGAAATTTTGAATCCCAAATTTTCTCTTTCCGCACTCATTGTTGCTCTGCCCTTCCCCACCGTCGCCGACGATGCACATTAAGGCCGTAATAAATGTGCTTCGTCAACGGACTGGGGCAGGAGGGATGTCCATTTCTTCTTGAGGCGGAGGGATGAGGGCAGAGATCTGGCGGTGGTGGGGCGGAAGTGGAGCCTGAGGCACATGTCCATGCTGCAGAGCCAGTCGGCGGTTGGGTTTAGTGATTGCGCTCTGGCCTCGAGCCTTAAGTCCCGACCGAAGGGAAGTTGTCCACTGGCTGAACTCCATCATTCAAGGTGCGTTTGGGGCTTTCTTTTCTTCCCGTCTTCATCGCTATATTCAATAGGATGAAGATATGGTTTTTGAAGGTGTGTTTGGACTCTTCTTTTTAGTTTTTGAATCCGGACATTTAATTCGCCTCTCTTCTGTGCTTCGTTTGGGAAGATACGGCTTTGCCTCTCGGTGCTTTTATCCAAAATATCTCATCCATTTCCTTTTGTGGAACAAGGTTCTATTTTTTCTCTAGCGTCCATTCTCCGGATTTAATTGCTGTCGCCCCCTCGAGATCCTTGGATTTGGCAATGGAGGTGAAGGAAGTGGAGCTGGAGCCGGAGTCGGAGGAGGAGAGGATGAGAAGGATAGGGCAGGTGGCGAGCGCGCTGGACATAAGAGTGGGGCAGGTGCCCAAGGTGTGGAGGCACGAGGAGGCCGACTTGCTGTACATGGAGGAGGTGGACTTTGGCAAGGCTGAACCTAGAATCATCTGTAGTGGCCTCGTCAAGTACGTCCCTCTCCAAGAGCTTCAGGTACTCCTCTTGTCTCTGTGTATTGCAGCGGCTTGGTGCTATACTTGAAGGTTGAGAATAAAGTAGATGGTCCGCGTGCATGTTTGTACACTCAACTTCATTAGATTTCCTCAGAGGTTTTGGATGATTGATTGATCCATCTACATAGGCCCTCTGTTTCGAGGTCTTGAGTAATTTATGGCTAGGAGTAAGCAACATTACTGCTCTTGAAGAGCATTGAATTGATTTATTGCTCTTTGAGCAGAACGATGTGGAAAGAAGAGAAGGGACAAGAGTAGTCACCACCTGAAAGAAGAATGGAGAGAGCAAAGTTTGACTAACAATTTCTATTGCTTGAATAAGGAGGGACAGAAATGAATGTAGCCGAAGAAGAATGATCAGAATTAGTAAACTCTTCTTAGACCGTCCCATTTCGGAGACGGATATGGAATCGGCTAATGAGGGAGAACAGATATCCCTCTGAACCTCTTCTGCTCCTTGCATGTGAATTAACCAAACAAGTGATTATCGAAGGCGCTCCTTCAAATCCATTCTCCTCTCTTCGGATCTGTCCAACCCAACACAGTACTTGGTTTCCCTAGGAACATCATGAAGTGATGTAGTCTTCATTGCAAAATGTAGCTTAATAGTCATTGAGGTTGGCTTAAATAGATGTGCACATTGGATGCATGATTGCAGTGATTTGTGATCAAATATTCTTGTTGACGTGTTTTTGGCCAACAATTTGGTGTTCTCTGTGCATTTGCCTTAAAACTCAAACATGTTGGTGCTTGCCTTATAATAGGTTTAATTAACTTGAGTTTAACTAGAGTTTTCATTCCCATTCTTTGAATATTTTCAAGTTGATAATCTGCCAAGCGTACTATGAATCTAGCGGCTCAGACATGATGAAAAGCAAAGATAGTGGATATAATGTCTTGTAACTAAGACAACCTCAACACATGCTCAATACATGGTAGATCCTTCTTAGCTCAAGAAGCTGTATATGGTATTAGGTGATAGTAAAAGTCGGATGCTGTGCTGGATTGCTGATTTTTGCACTTATTGTTGCAAAATTCTGGCGCTTTCATTTGTTCAGGATATTTGTCTTATCAATGTCTGCGGGGATTCTAATAAACTGATTTTGTGGGGGTCATGTGCAATATTCAGTGCGGTTGTGGTGTTTCATATTTATGGGAAATAATCCAGCTTTTAATCCTAGGATAGTTTGTATTGTTGATTTAATTGTAATTTTTAGGATGGGCGAGCAACAGACCTTGATTAGCTTACCATACATACGGTAATTCTTTTCTGCTTTGAAAATGATTTTTCCAAAATTATAGAAATTATTGTTGTCATTTGGAGAACAGTAAGGTTTTTATGTTTAAGGGTCAATTTCTATAACATCCACCTGCTTTCAGGAAATTACCAGAAGACCCCCTTGTTTTTGAAAAGTTGTGTAGACAGGCATCTCAATATCCATTATATTACTTGGATTATTAATGTATAAGCCTGTATTTTTTTTCCCCAAATCTAGACAAAAGTTCAGATCATAGGGACATGATTCACATTCCAATCTTATTGTAGGTTAACAAATGCAGATGCTAAAAATCCACTTTGATTAAAAGGTACCGTACAAGTCACCTCATCATGTCTTAATTTAATGGATCCAACAAATTTTAACAGGAGTGACAGAAGTAACCTTTTAATACGAAGGGGTTCTCCCTACAGCTTCTCCAAATATGAGGGGCATCAAAGTAATGTACCTGAAATTTTCTTTTGTTATTGTTCTTCGAAACTTCTCAGTAGTCTAAATTTATTGGTGAGGATATGATCATTTACATTCAGCTTGTCTTAGCCGAGTTTCTAACTCGATCTACCTTTGCCATTCAAACATGAGATGTAGCTATAGCTGCTATTCATTACAATCGAAAACAGGAAAAAGATCTATTTAATTTGAATGGGGAAATTCTGATGATGACCTTGGCTGTCTGTTTTTTCTTGTTAATTTAAGTTGACTGAAAATGATGGATCATAATAAATGTAAGATCGGTGACTCTGTCTCATATTATAGCCTACGTTGAGGTCTTGGCTTGTAAAAGACCCCATGCACTTCCTCTCACAGTATTTCGCAGTAACTGCATATTATTTCAGAGAAAGGGTAGCATATGCTAGGCTTGGCCTTTGGTCCATTTTGAAGGTCTGGGCTCCGAAGTGACCCTCATTAGGATTCACTCTATCGTTAGTTTCTCAAGCATTTAAAAACTCTTTGTTGCATCATATTTATCATTGACTTGTACATTTTTATTTGAAACTGTAGATATAGGCTTTCAGTATGACTTGAATTTGAAGCTGCTGGGCAAGGGGCTTATGGGATTATGGAGTCACGGCATACAAATCTATCGTGTGTTTCTTGTTGTGGAGAAATACCACCAGATTGTTAGGTGGAAAATTTTGAGAAAGATGTGTTTTAGATGCTCTTGAGGATTTAATTACTCTTTGCTTCTATTTAGGATCACAATCTTTATCTCTTGTCTGGGGGTGTTAGTTTCTACTGTTAGTGCTGAGAAAGGCATTATCTTGCTTATGGACTAGTTGCATTGGATTCTATCAAGATAAACTTTCTGAAACATGAGGTAGTTGAAGGTAACTTTTGTGTATTGAGATGGAGAATGTTGATGATGTAAGATCCACAAACTACATAAGAGTCAATTCAATACTCACTGGTGGTTAATGTACGTGCTGGGATATTGTCCTAGATACATAAATGATTATGATTGTACTTTCTGCATAATGTTTGAAGAACGGAATGCAATCACAGATGAGAGGGCATTATTGGTTCTCAAGAGTGCAGATGTAAAGGACCCTACATGAGACGAAACTATGCCTAGGTTCTTACTTGCTGGATCATCCGAATTTCCTATACTTTCAACATACTTATCTTTTTTTAAATATGGGGGCCCTATGCCCTTTAACTGGTGTAAAAGCAATTAACAAGTGCAAAGATCAACCTTTGGCATGTCTACCATCATGCAGCATCCGCACCTGTTAATCTAGAAAGTGAACTTCTTAAGGGCGCTTATTCTTGTGTTCAATTAGTTCTCATGCTCTTCAACCATCCATTTGCTGGGAACACATGTCAGGTTCTTACCTAAACTAGCAATAAATTTCAAGTTGTGATGAGAGAGCTTCCTTTAAAGGTAACAGTTCCACAAGTAGAGCAAAATACAACAGAATGAATGCTAATGCAAATAATTCACTCAAAAGAAGCTGTTCTACGCAAAGCCCATCATGGATCTTGGAAGATCCATTCCTCCCTCGGATTTTTTGAGACACAAAATGGGTTATGTTATAGTTACAAAGAGACCCACATTCGTACAGGAAATGACAATTCAAAGAACCGGCCTTTCCTCGAAAAATCTTGGCAGTTGGACGAGCGAGTTGACTAGTGTGACACCTTCCAAACCCAACCAGTCCTGGTCTTCAGCTGCAGCAGGTTTCGCATTTCCTTCAAATTCTACAGGGATCTTTCCATAGTTATCGTTTTCTTCCAAGGATCTTACTGTGAAGTTCCTCTGCAGAGATGGCTCAGCCTTTTGCCCATCATCTGATTCTAATGCATTGCCCGAGTGATTGCTCTGTAAGGTTGCCAAGGAAAAACCTCATTCTTCATAATCAGATTCCGAGTCCATTTTTCCATCTAGAAACAAACAACAGCACAGTCATCCATCTTTGAAGTTGGGTACATGAGTTTCCATTCATAAGCGGCTGAATCCACCAGGATCCTTGCAGCTGATAATCGGCTCAGAGCATAAGCGACTATCTCTACCACCTCTTCATTGCTAAGGACACCCCAAACCTACTTTTAACATCAGATGGTTCAGAATGATATCCCAAGACAGAAGATAACAAATTATTATTGACACATGCACAACTGAGGGCAGTATTAGTTTCCTATATGACTTGCTCAGCATTTTCAATAGACTAGTTCCACTAGTCGCCCAAAATAGATCATGAAGAGAATCGGATTCAAAATTGTGGCCAACAATCTCATATGTCAGCTGAAAGATTATTCCTAATCAGATAAAGCATCTAACGAACTTACATTTCCTCATGAGCAAAAGATATGTTAGTTCCACTAATAAGATAAACTACATATTGGACTCCGGCTCGCAACCAATCATTAATTTTCAAAATTTGGAAGCAATGGATAACAAGCAGTCCCATTTTGAAGTACAGACCATCCAACTAAATGATGGGCTAAATGCCCGAAGCTTTTATCTCAAGGAGAATGCACATGAATCAAATTCATATGGCCTACTGCACTCAAATGCTGACATAGTTTGCTTTTCTTTTCTCCTCTTTGCTCAATATGTAGATGTAGTTTGTGGGAGTAATTTATCACAAAAAACTCTATTGAACATATAGTCACTACATCCTTTGTCCGCTCTCAGTTCATGAACTTAGACAAATTCATAACAGTACATTTGAATAGCTACATGACGAGTTTATGTTAACATACACAACAAAATTGGTGGAAGTAAACTAAATGCTGCTTTGAAAAGACCCCTTTTTAACATGAGTACTATCTATGCATGAAACTTGATATATTAACTTCAACTTTAGCCTGGCAAGTTTAGTCATAAGTAAGGCATATTAAAAATCACGTTGACTAATATGATTATTTCACACCTTATTCAGGCTGCATCTGTAGTTGGCTTGGCATCTCTTTACATTGCTTTTAATAGTTTCACATGATGCAAGCAAAAATTGCTAGATAATCTAGCAGCCACCAATAACTAGCTAAAAGTACAAAAGAAACAGTCATCACGACTTGAACATATATTCTACGAGCAAAAGATATGTGGAATGAAAATGCAGAATGGAACGAGAAAAGAAAAATTGGCTAGATAGACCTTACCCCATCTGAAGCAAGGACGACAAACCAATCCCTTTCTGAAAGACGTTTAAATAAAAGCGTCAAGAGGCAAAGCCGTATCTTCCCAAACGAAGCACAGAAGAGAGGCGAATTACATGTCCGGTTTCAAAAATTGAAAAGAAGAGTCCAAAGGCACCTTCAAAAACCGTATCTTCATCCTATTGAATATAGCGGCGAAGACAGGAGAAGAAAAGAAAGCCCCAAACGCACCTTGAATGATGGAGTTCAGCTAGTCGACGACCTCCCTTCGGTCGGGACTTGAGGCTCGAGACCAGAGCACAATCACCGAGCCCAATCGCCGACCGGCTCTGCAGCGTGGACATGTGCCTCAAGCTCCACTTTCGCCCCACCACGGCCAGATCTCGGCCCCCGTCCCTCCGCCTCAAGAAGAAACGGACATCCCTCCCGCCCTGGTCCGTCGACGAAGCACATTTATTACGGCCTTAATGCGCATCGTCGGCGACGGCGGGGGAAGGGCGGAGCAGCAATGAGCGCGGAAAGAGAAAATTTGGGATTCAAAATTTCAAAACCTTCGTCCAAGAGAAAGAAATGGCGGTTCATATTCGCAAGGGAGGATTTGCTTCTCTTTCCTTTGTCTGAGAAGAGAAAGCGACGCGACCACAAACTTTGTGCTCGATCTCCGCGATGGAAACAGTCGGAGGCCGAGGCGAAGGGGGCTCGAGACCCAGCTACGACCGGTGGGGCTCTTGGAGAAGGCGACGTGCCAAAGACAGATGACCGGCCGGCGAGGCTTTGGGGAGGCGCAGGCGCAGGTGCGGAGGCGGAGAGGTTGGGACGCGCGGAGAGAAACAGAGGAAGCGCCTCATCCTCGGTCTGGGTCGTTCTTCCACGAAAGAGAGAGACAAACAAAATGCCCCAAAATTTTTTTTGAGCGGGAGGTGCGCATTCATTACTCGACCTTCTCTGCCAACCGAGCCCAATCGAGCCGAGCCGAGCCAGAACCTCCCTTCTAATTTCCAGCGGGTCTCACACAAGAAACATGTCGACACCTGATTGGTAGATGCGCAACACGTCAGCCAATGACGTGGCGCTTGCAAACCACTTAATATTTTCTCTTTGGTAGCTGAACCTTTTAAAGCACCCAACAAGTTTTGTCTCTCCGTCCGGCTATTGGACCTAATAAATTTCCAGAGGAGGGCCTTGAAATATTTTTAAGAGAGTTTTCTTGGTGGAAATTCGAACTCCTTACTAGACATTCTTAGCCACTTGTTAAACATACTTACATTCTAATAATACAATTGTCAAAATATCGCTTACATATAACATGAAAACAGCCAATGCATCAAGATTTCATTCGTTTTACGAAAAATTTAGCATTTCTGAAAAATATTTTGCAAGAAGCCATTTTCTAAGAAAATGAGCTTATTTTTAATATTCAGTTAAAACCTGAAAATGAAACAAAAAATATTTTCCTCTGTTTAGTAAGAAAAATCTTTTCATTCATGTATTATTTTTCAATAATTTTTTAATTTAAAAATGATTTTTATTATTTTAAAAAAAATCGATTTTAATATTATTTTTAAATTTTCTTTCTCTTTTCTCTTTTATGTTTTCTTTTTGTCTTCTTCTTCTGCTTTAGCTAGGCGCTGGCCATGGTGATAGCTGGCATTCTATTGAAGGTGAGCTTGAGCTCATTGGTGAGCCTCGACCTTGCCATTTGCTAGAGACTTGTGCTCGCTAATCTAGCGACCAGCGAGGTCAAGGCATCAAGGGTGAGCAACGATCATTGAGCTCACCAAATTAGTGAGCACAAAGACTGGTGAGGCTCGAGCTTAGTGCTTGTCGTTGATGGTGAGCGGCGAGCTCTAGGCGTTGGGTCTCATCACTCGCCTTGGCCACCGATTTGGCAAGTGGCAAGGGCGAGCGGTAAGCTCAAGGCTCACTAGTCATCGGCCGTCTTTGTGGCTGGCGATTGGTCAAGACAAAAGTTTAAAAAAAAAATGAAAAAGAGAGGGAGAGAGAAGAAGAGAAAAAGGAAAAGAAATTAAAAATAAAAATAAAAATAATTAAAAATTTGAATTTTTTAAAAATGAAAATAAAATACGGAAAGGTTCGTAAAGGTGTGAAATAAGAGAAATTGAGTGAGGAAAATGTTTTTCTCATCTTGAAAAGTGGAAAACATTTTCCTCTATTTGGGAAAATTGTCCAAAAAGTCCTAAATCATTTGCAATTTTGTAAATTCAGTTTTAAACCTTTCAATTTTACCAATTCAGTCCTAAAAAATTTCATTTCTTGCCAATTGAATCCATCTAGCCAATTTTGGTAGGAAAATGCTAATGTGGACGGATCGACATTGGCATGGTATTTTTTTAATAATATTTTGAATTTTTTATGGTCGTCTTCTTCTTCTTCTTCTTCATTATTATTTTGGATCTTCTTCTTCTTCTTCCCCTTCTTCTTCTTCCTCTTCTTCTTCTTCTTTTGATGACCCTTGTCAACACTAGGCGAGGGTATTGCAGCCCTCGCTAGCTCTGGGCGAGGACCACGACTCCCTCACCAACAAAAGCAAGGGTGCATGAGCCCTCACCTAGAAACAAGTGAGGGCCATGACGCCCTTGCTAGATCTGGCCAAACGAAGGCAGCGACCTCACCCGAGGTTGTCACTTGGGGTCGATGAGGGCTGCCAAGCCCTCACTTGGTCAGATTTGGAGAGGGCATCGTGGCCCTTGCTGTTTCTAGGTGAATGCTCACGCGGCCTCACTTTCGTCAGCGAGGGCATCATGGCCCTCACCCAGAGTTGACGAGGGTTGGCTAGTCCTTGCCCTTGGCCGGCAACCCTTGCTGGCCAAATCCCAAACCCCAAAAAAAAGAAGCAAAAAAAGTACAAAAAACCATAAAAATTCAAAATATAATTAAAATATGCCACATCAATATTGGTTTATCCACCTCAGCATTTTCCAACCAAAAATTGGCCGGATGGACTCAATTGGTACTAAGTGAAAATGTTTAGGACTAAATTGGTAGAAGTGAAAAGGTTTATAATTGAATTGACATAAGTAAATGGTTTATGATGGAATTAGCAAAAGTGCAATAGGTTTATGACTTTTTGAACAATTTTCTCTCCCCTATTTTAGAAGATTTTTTCCCTTGATGGAAAATATTTTCCCCAAGTAGTTCATTTTTTATGAAACGAATGCTAGAAAATCCAAAAAATGTTTTCTTGGGAATTGTTTTACGTGAAACAAACGAAACTTAAGAGTTGTAGTGATTTCCTAATGGTTACTTAAGAAGTACCATGGGACACTTGTTAAAAAATTCTTTATATTTGGTGAAGAATTCGGAGGTAGGCTAAGATAGATATCGTAAATAATAGGAGAAGACACTCAATGAAGTAAGAAATTTAGAGGGAAACCTTAACAAGACAAGATGTGCTATGATAAGCATTGTGTAAGCGTTAGCATAAATGAACGTGTTTGCTGTGTAAATGTTATACTCCTCTATGGATGTTTCCATTTACAAGGACCACTAGCAGTAATCCCTCTAGTAAAGGCACCTAGCCTAGTTGCATTCTTTATTTTAACATGTCGGTACTTGCACGTCTCACATTCCTTGTTTTAAGTTGTATATTTTTTTTTTTGGTAAAGGTAAGTATTATAAGATTTCATCCAAAAATGTACAGTGAAAAGAGGATGGCACCAACAACTCTCGGATATCCATGTATCCGAGTGAGGGGGGGGGCCAAACTCACCGAAAACAGCAGTACATTAGAAGGGGATACATACAAGCAGACCCTCTACAATATTGATTCACAAAAAAATAGAGGGGTCCAAGCCCCAACAACATTGTAGTCTTCTATTTCGGGGGGTGTCGGGGACGCCTTTGTAAGTCAATGCTTTATCCTTGATCGCTTTGTTGAGGTGTTGTAGCATAGAAGGCACACAAAGAGGTGCTGATTGAAATAACATGTTGTTCCTCATCTTCCATATGACGTAGCACAATGCAGCAAAAGAGAATTTGGTGATGTCCGAGTGGAAATTGGTGAGTGACAATTGATCAGTCAACCATTGGATCGTTAGGAGCCAAGGCCGATTGGACCATGGGATGTTGCATTTGAAGGCCCATAGTGTAGCAAGCGAATTCGGAATGGCGCATTCAAAGAAAAGGTGCTTAATCGAATCAGGACAAACCTTGCAGAAGACACAAGTGCCGGATGGAAGCCGACCAATCGAGATAAGGAAAGTCTGCGTCGGCAGCCGATTCCGTGATATAATCCACAACAAAAATTGATAGCGAGGGAGTATATTTTTCTTCCTCAATAAAATGGAAATACCTCCGTATTTTATGTCCTAGAGTTCTAATGAAACAATTTAAGGATTTACTCAGGTTCGAGGAGAAGACACTAAGTGAAATAAGAAATTTAGAGAAAACCCTAACATAACAAGATGTGCTATGATAAGCATAATGTAAATGTTAGCATAAATGAACGTGTTTGCTGTATAAATGACTTGCTTGTGAAGGAAAGTTATGATGCTTCGGTGCTTACATCAAATTATAAAAAACCTAAATATGAGTATCACATGTTTATGGAAATTTACTAAAGCTTCCACTTTCTTGAGTTTACCATTGGAAATAATCCTAAAATGCAAATGTAGCATGTCAATATGACATGTTTTATTGTGCTGATCTCAATTTTAGGTTTGGGCCACAACTTAAAAAATCGTTCAAACTTGGGGGCTTTTAGACATTACAACTGATTTCATGACTACAAGGAATTATTACAAAAATTTGAAAGTCAAAAGGCAACTTACCTCAAGTAAGCCTGACGCGACCCTTTGTGCTCTTACGCTCATTACCTTGTTTTCATGCTTCGAGTTAAAAAAATGAAACGGATTATTTCTGACCCTAAAAAACGAAAAAGTAAAATGAAACTGGGCTAAAGTTGTTGGACGGATTTGCCCTTCACGAAAGGAGCAAATTAGTCACGGGATACGTCGGTGCTGGAGTCGACTCTGAGGAGGACATTGCGAACAATGCGAGGACTTCAAAGGGCATATGACAAAAGTTGAAAAGTTATGGGGGTAGTTTACAACTAGTGCCGAAACCTCATGCGGGCAAATACAATTCGCTCTTCCATGTCATACATCAATTACGTCGGACGTGACTGCTGGACAAGCTACACACTTATTGTTGGACTAGGAAAGCCTCCATGGACAACAAGAATGGAAAACATTCGCAAAAAAAAAAAAAATCATTCGTATGATCGGAAACGTACGTATAAGGACAAGTCCATTTGAACGTCCATATTGCAAAGTTCAGCGCAAGAATCCATTCTAGGTATTCTTTCCAAATCCATTCGCGTGTGCTTCTAATCTCGAGCCTCGACCTCAGTTCTGAGCCTAAAAATAGCAACTCATCAGTAATGATAGAACGAAAAACCTCATATCTATAAGTTAGCCTACAAAAGAATTTCACATCTCGTTGTTGGGGAAAATTATCCAAAAAGTTTTAAATTTATTATATTTTTGCCAATTCAATTTTGAACCTTTTAATT
The DNA here is from genome assembly GCA_014182735.1 of Corymbia maculata. Classification (NCBI taxonomy): domain Eukaryota; kingdom Viridiplantae; phylum Streptophyta; class Magnoliopsida; order Myrtales; family Myrtaceae; genus Corymbia; species Corymbia maculata. Next base: position 22,094,367 of record CM024690.1, read on the forward strand.
TTATCAATTCAGTTCTAAATATTTTCACTTCTTACCAATGAGTCAATTTTAGCCAGAAATTGCTAAAATTGACCGTCGCACTAATGTGACACTTTTTAAATAATATTTAAATAATATTTTGAATTTTTTCATGGTTATTTCTTCTTCTATTTGTTTTTACCTTTTTTTTCTCTTTTTTCTGATTTTTGGACCTAAGACCGGCAAGGGTTGCCAGCAAGGGTTGGCAAGGGTTGGCTGGTGACCCTACCAGCCCTAGGTCCAAAAACTAGGAAAAAAATGTAAAAATGAAGAAGAAAAAACCATAAAAAATTCAAAATATTATATAAAAAGTGCCACGTTAGAACCGGCGGACCACGTTAGCAATTTCCGACCAAAATTGGCCAAATGGACTGAATTGATGAGAAGGGAAAATGTTTAGGACTAAATTAGCAAAATTAAAAGGTTTGAGATTGAATTGGTGAAAGTGCAACAGATGTAGGACTTTTTGGACAATCATCCCCTTGTTCTTGTGTACAATTCAATGTTGTTTGTTGTAATCAGTTAAATTAAATAGAAATAATAATTCTGAGAAAACGATAACAAAATTAATATAAACAAATTCAATGAATAAACGTATTAAATGAATTTTCTTAGCAAGTAATGATGACTGAATTACAAACCAAATATAGACTTGATAGATTACTATAAAATTGTAACGTAATTAAATAGGAGGTGAGGTATGGATTATCGAATCTCCTTAAAGCCATTAGTTCCTACCCAAGATGCTTTGTAGATTTACAAATTATGCCTTCCAACATACAACACCACAAACCCACTAAAGAATTTTTAACCAAAGAGAAAAATTGATTAGAAGAAATTCTTTTTCTGACTAGGAACACAAATATTGAAACAGTTTTCTATGCATAGAAACGTTGTATATTATCCTTTTTAATGAAAAATACTTTATTTCAATTTACAGGGGTTTTGAAAGCACATGAATTGGAAAGATTCAAAACAAAGAAAATTGCTACACATAAACTGAAGAGACGTGTCTTTTAAAGACAAATAAAACTACTGCACATGAACTGAGGAGAATGTCTCCGCGCTATTGGTTTTGTTATGGTCACTTTTGAGCCGGTAACCCATAATTACAATACTGGCCATGAGCACGGTTTCTTCAACAAAGTCCTCACGAGGCCTTGGATATGGTCACGGGGAAAACGATGGCAAAGTAGGGGTGAAGATGTAAGAGTTTTCTTGACGGGGCTTCATTAATTGATATTGTAATTTGCTGTTTTACGGGGTTGATATGTTGAAATGAGATATAAGTTTTTCTTAATAGGTCAATATGAGCCTGGCTTGTGTGGGCTGAGTTGGGCCTGGCCCGTGATGAGAGGGCCTAGTTGGAAATTCTATAAATAGTGCTAAAGGTTCCTCATCTAACCCTTCTTTGGAAGTAACTTCTCTTGGAATTAACTTATCCTAGAAGTAACTTCTCTTAGAAGAACTTCTCTTCAAAGTTACCCACATACCACCTTATATAAGGAGGGGTTGTGGGAAAGAGAGGGGCCAATCTCATTAGGCCAAGGCTTTTAGGGCGATAGAGGAGAAGATCGATAGCATTCGAAGTCGATCCGATCAACATCATTCCACTTTAGAATCGATGGATTCGAAAATAGTTACACAAATTTTCTTCTTTCTTGGTTGTTATGCTTGAGTTTCTAGCTATGTTGATCTTGAAATGCCGTTAGAATGGCTAACATTTGGTATTAGAGCCAACATGATCAAGAACTCGAACTATTGGATTTAGCCTGTCCTCAGAATTTTCTATCTGTCAAAATTTGATTTTGATTACGTAATTGGATTCGTGTTGGCGAGACGAGCGCATTGGTGGGCGGCACGCTACCAACAGTGGTTGGATGTGCCCACACCAATGTTTTGAATTGGGATTGTTCTTAACCAAGTTTTGCCCCTTTTTATGATTTTTGGTAACATAAAAATGAATTTTAATCATATATATGGACTCCTCTTGTCGAGACGAACAAATTGGTGGGTGGCACACCTTTGCCTGTGGTTGGAAGTGCCATAACGCGCCTGCACCTGCTTGGAAGGCATTAGAGGTCAGTGTCACGCGCCACCATGCGCAGCGCATGAACCGCCGTAATCAGCAAGGTGACGTCACTCAAGTGTGCCGTCTTATCTTTTGATGTCATTATAGTGACACGTAGTTCGATGACCTCACTTGTCTATCTTTTGCACCCCTAGCACGTGCGCTACATGTGCCAAGCACTCTTGCAGTGCATGGGGGTGCATCCGATCTCCGATTAGCGCGTTTTTAGTACCGGCATGCTCTTATTGAAATTCTCTACACTGTGATGTATGTACTTTACATGTTTGATGCCCTTAATCATGTGAAAATACGTCCGGAATTCTAAGAATGTGTTTTTTTTTTTTTCTAGGCTATTTTTGCTTATTTTGTTTGTATTTCCCTATTGCTTTGGAAATACAAGTGTTAGCTCACATGTACATCATCACATAAAGGATGTATATAGTATGATTTATTGTTGGCCTAGTTAAGGTCCAACATGTATTAAAGAATAAAACAATACGATTGGCATGACGTGTGATTTTGATGATAAATGCCCCCTCTATCATCATGGTTAAAATCACATGTATATAGTGAGTGTGAGACATAAAGACAATATCCCTGGTATGAGAGATTTTCAAGGATTCAATTAAGTTGTGACCGTCAAAGTGGCACACTTGATTGGATCTAAGAAATATCGGTCTCGTACGTAATATTGTATCGAGATGTCTTTTGTACTAATATGCGGTCATTCTCCCAAAGGAGGTGACTATGTATTGGTCCATGGAGAGGTGCATGTATAGCATATGGTTGAGGAGTGACTGATCTTAGTGGTTCATACACCCAAAGGTGGTGAATTTACGAAAGATTAGAATATATTCTCATGGCCGTTGTCATGTGGAGAGTATGCAATTGCATGTTATGTATTCTGCCCAAAAGTAATTAAATGATGATGTATGCAACTCTCCAGATGTGTGCTTTTATGTTCTCAAATTATGTGTACTCACATGATGCTAATCATATGCATTGCTTATTGAATTAGTCACCTTTTTTGTAAATGGCAACTCTATAACTATTGAGGTTCTAACTGGTCCAAATTTTTAAGAAATAAAAGGAGGATTTTTTGTTTTGGAATGGAGTTGGCAGATATTCATATTACTCTTATTGAGAATAAGCCGGCAAACCTTACTACTGATACTACGGAATCCTAGCAAGGATGTTTTGTAACTTGTGAAAAGAGCAATTGAAAGCTTGTAATCTGTGAAACATGATGGTGTCTACAAGCTCGTTAAATTGCCTATAGATCATAAGTTTATCAGTTGCACATGGGCATATAAAGCTGAAATGGACTCTAAATGAAAGATTGAGAATAAAGTAATTTAGTGCATGTACTATAAGGTTAGTGGGAGGAAATATATTTTCTACACTCCATGTGGACAATATCTTGCTTGCAAGTAGTGATCTTGGATGACTACATGAGACAAAGCAAATGTTGTCAAAGAATTTTCACATGAATGACCTTGGTGAGGTGTCTTTTGTCCATAGCATTGAGACTAGTAAGGATTGTTCTCGCCATACATTGGACTAACTATCAGGATGACATGAAGTCGACAACAGGACACAGCTTTGTATTAGCAAAATTATAGAAATCTATGTTATCCTCTATCAAATGAGCAGAGTTTATAGAATGCTTTTGGGCCGCTACTCAAGTTATCTAGCTCTGGAACCTTAATAGGGAGTTGATCGTACTTGAACTTGTGCATAGATCCATACAATTGCATTGTGATAATAACTTTGCAGTGTTGTTTATCAACAACAATAGAAAGCATATGGAGGTCAAGTTCTTGACCATAAAGGAAATGGTACAAAAAAGTGATATTATGGTAAATCATATTCCCACAAATGATATGATAGCAAATCCACTAACAAAAGGGCTTCACCCTTGTATATTTGAGCAACATGTCATGAACATGGGCTTGGAAGTATCTTTCGATGCTATCATTTAGTAGGAGCTATTTGTGGTTTACTCTAATAAAGAGTACATCTGTGGTTTTGTTACATTTGGTAACATGTTGATATATGTTAACTCGTTTTGCATGCACTATTGTCGAGTTAAATACATATATCTGATGAAAATCTCAAGGTATTGTGTAAGCCTTGAATGAAGGCTAGGGGCATTTGGTTATTAGCCTTGTACATATGTCTTGATTATACATAAAAAACTAGAATGGTTAACCATGGCATAAGACATATGTGGGTTCATTAGAACCATATTGCATTCTCTAGTGTATATCAAATATGGTAGCACTTAAGAGAATGAGTGACCAACAAATGGGATGACACATATGATATTACTCTTTATGAGGTGTCGTCTATTTGCCACATAACCATATTGAATCCATGTTAGTAGAGGTAGAAACACTTGTGACCATGGAAGGCTCTGCGTGATTATATGTAGTTACCAACATGATTCGGTGTTGGAGACTCTATGGGACCGGATTGGTTATTAAGAATTATCTTATGACCAACTTGAAGGTGTGCACCTGTAATACAGTTTCAATTAATATAGCCTAAGTGGGAGAATGTAAGAGTTTTCCTGATGTGGGCTACATTAATTGAGATTGTAATTTGTCGTTTTATAGGGTTAGTCTGTTGAAATGAGATATAAGTTTTTCTTAATAAGTCAATATGGGCCTGGCTTGTGTGGGCCGAGTTGGGCCCGACCCATGATGAGAGGCCTAGTCGGAAACTTTATAAACAGCGCTAAAGATCCCTCATCTAACCCTCCTTTCAAAGTAACTTCTCTTGGAATTAACTTCTCCTAGAAGTAACTTCTCTTAGAAGAACTTCTCTTCGAAGTTACCCACATACCACCTTATATAAGGAGGGGTCGTGGGAAAGAGAGAAGTCGATCTCATTAGGTCAGGGCTTTTAGGGCGATAGAGAAGAAGATTGATAGCATTCGAAGTCAATCCGATCAACATCATTCTGCTTCAGAATCGATGGATTTGAAAATAGGTATGCAAATCTTCTTCTTTCTTGGTTGTTATGCTCGAGTTTCTAGCTATGTTGATCCTGGGAACGCCGTTTGATTAGCTGACATGTGGTATCGAGCTATGTCGATCTTGGAATGCTGTTAGATCAGCTAACAGAAGATAGACTCACTCCTCTCATCCGAAATTATGTAGTACTAATACATACACATGCAACCTCGAACAACACGTTTTAATGTCTCATTGATTACTGAAAAACAACAGTATTTTTTTTTTTGATACCTAGGAACCGCTATACAACCGAAAACCGGTGACGTAAATCTGGGACGGCGCTAGCCCAGGACCCACCACCATGACGCCATACTTAAGACCACTAGTGGCTGCACTGGTATGCTAACTTGGGGGTTTGAATTCTCGCCCTATCGTGAAGAGGGTATGAGCGCATACCAACGCAACACAATGTGATGTGGTAGCTCTTGCCCAAGCTGGACTTTCGGTGCAAGAGCCACTTATTTACACGACGTCTTTGTTATCCTGCCCTTTGGCTATACCCGATCACAAAATACAATTGTATTTGTCCAATGGCTAACTTGGAAATTGATCATCTTGAAAATTATCCAAACAGGAAGTTTTGGATGCTGAGGAGTACAAAAGATGATCAAGGCGCGAAGAGAATAAAAGAGAAAAACGGAGACAAAATTCCAAAATCTAAGAGAGCTTCACATATTCAAATATCTTGTCTTTTGAGAGCATTCAATTGTAATATTTTGAGAAGTTTTGGCATTGTTATGGTGTGTGTTTGGGTAGAAAATAGCAAGTTCTATAAGTTTGAGTATAAGCAACACTTAATTCGAGAAGAAGTGCATGAGTTCATGCAACACTTGCTATTGTAACTTCTCATTGATTGAATTAGGGGTAAGCATGGTCCAAATTGAGCCGATTCCCCACCTAACCTAGAGATCAATCCACATAGTATTGGTCTTCAATTTTTGAGACTGGGGACTGATCCTATTGAGCTTGGACCAAGAACCAAAACGAACTCAATTTTTGAGCTAGTCCAGCATCTAACCTCTAGGTTTGGTCTAGCTCCAAGGTTAACTCAAGACCAATCGATTATTTTTTATTTCATTGTTTGTATTCCTTGAAAGAGTAAACATACTTTTTCAAATTATATATCTATCAATAATGTGACATTAAATAATCAAACTATGAATGCCGATACATATCAAAAACAAATCTAAAATAAGGTAACAATAGAAATTCCCATTTGCAATTGTTGAGCTGCATTTGTGAGGTGGGCCAAGAGGTGAGGGATTTCACTAGCTGAGTTGTGCTAGTAAAGAAAAGCCAGAGGCAAGCAAGGGAAGCAATGAGGTGAGCTACAAGCAAGGCCAAGGCAAGTGAAGAGAGTTTTTATTATCATTTTTTTTTTGTCAAATCTAGGCTGGGTTTCTACTTTGTAATTTACATGGTAGAACCACATAAGGAATAACAAAGGCAACAACGCAAGAATTTACATTAGACAAAAATATATAATCTATTATATACATATTACATATATAATATATACAAGGTTAGTCCAAGTTGGACCAACCATAAAGTTCTAGAATCAAGGACCACCTGTACAAATGGAACTTCATTGAAATTCTTGACATTTGGGAGAACCTTGACACACCAATGCATTGGAATCAATGCAATCATATTAGCAAAGATGGAGATGTTTAGAACTTGCAGGTTTCTCAATTTTGCTAGCTGTGCCAGTCCGTTTCCTATCAACAATTCCTCAAGCTTCTAGGGATGGGACCTACGAAATGATTATTACTTGCGGTGAAACGTCGCAATAAACCCCCTTATGGCGTGTACATTTTCAAGTACTTGCCCTTCAACTTCGCTATTAGCCAGGACTCCCAAATGAGCAGCTTATCCATTGCAGCAGGTATAAACCAGAAAGGATGTTATTGGTGAGGATAATAATAGTCAAAATTATTCCTAGACAGATATAATATTGTAAGAGATGTTAATTTCCCTATCTTTATAGGAATGGAGCCAGAAAATTATTCAAGAAATGATGCAAACTTAAATACAAAATTGCTCAATTTTTGAAGAGATTATGGGATTGGACCAACCAAATTAGTTTCCAACAAATCTAAATCTTTGAGAATTACCTATTTCCCTATTTCTTGAGGAATTAGGCTAGAGATTGTCATGCCCCGAACCTCAGGCACGCAACAACCCCTTACCATGGTTAATTGAAAGTGACGTCCCAGGACTCGTCGACGACAATTCATTTTTAGTCTTTCATTAAGCACAAGCGGAAGGCCAATCATCTCCAGTCCAACAGACAATAAACCAATCACACAGGAATAGAGGGATGAACATCAAGATAACATAACTACTCATTTATGCTTTCATACTAGATTAACCCATGGATGATCGTTTTTTGATTTACAAGCCTGACTAAGGGGGCCGATCCATCTACTAAGCCTGATCAAAAAGAAACTAGGCTCGACTAGTCCATCTACACAAAGAGAAACTCTGACACATTGGACTCAGGCTCCGTAGGGTCATAGTTCAGGTCATCGTAGTAGGGTTGATCACTGGAGGAGCGGGGGCGGGATTCTCTACTACACCGTCAGGAGGGTCCAACTCCATGGGATCCTAGTCGTCGTCTTTAGGGCCCCTATCGGGTGGTCCATCGAAATCTCATAGGGGACCGATCAGCAGATCATCTTGCCGAATGTACCACGCTAGGAGCTGATGGGGTATTCATTGCCCCGGTTCCTCATCCACCCAAATGGTGGTGACATACTTCTCGTATAAATGCACTCGACCTGAGAACCGATGGTGCGTCACAATGGTCTCCCAATCCCGGGGGACCCCAAACCGCACTGGTGGGGGTGCCATCCTAAGGGCTTGAAAGTGGTTATATAATAACCAGTGAGATATAAATCTCAGTGAGTTCTTCCCCTAAATCACGATTAGTATACCAACTAGATTTGGGGTATCTCTCTAGAACCATCCCTCACACAACCCAACCACAACAACCAGCAGTTAGCAATAAAATAATAGGTAGGGTCAACTCACAATCAAAGCCGGTTCGCATGCATCCTTACCCGGTATGCCATACCTTGCACATTATATATCAGTAATGTCCTCTACTTTCAACCCTTCTACCAGTGTATTTGCCACTAATGCCAAATACCCTTGGCATCTAGATTCCAACAACCTTGTTACCTGGAGTGACAAAATCAGAGGAACGGAGGGTCCTCATTGATTTCCCACAAACTCAAAACTATCACCCAGTATTGGGTTAAATTGAATTGTCTTTCCATGATATTTTGCAGTAGCTCATTGCTTGATGAGCCAATCCATGCCAATGATGACATCAAAGTCATACATTGCTAATGCAATCAAATCAATGACTCCCTCGCGACCGCCCACAACTAACTTACAGTCTAAACAACCTAACTCGGATAATATCTTATCCTTAAACGGAGTAGAAATGCTAAAAACCACTCCCAATGGTTTGAGACTTAACCCCACTAACTTATCAAAATGATCAACAACAAAAGAATGCATAGCACTAGGGTCAAATAACGCATAAACAGCATGATCATGTAAGGAGATTGCACCTGTAACAACGGCGGGTGAATCATCGCCTCTTCTCGGGTTACGTCATAAACCTGTCCTTGCGTTGGAGGTCTACCTTGGTTGTTCGGTGACACATTCCCTACAGGCCGTCCTCCGTATGGTGGTGGCAAGATCATCCACACAGGCCTACTCGAACAATTCGCCACTTGATGGCCCTGTTGGCCACATCCGAAGTAGGTTGTAGTCCTCGCAGGACAGGGGAGATTTTGCATGTCTCCTCCCACACACTCGGCAGACTCCAATGACATTGGGTGCCGGCTTTCCTACGTAGTTCCTTCTGTTGGGTGGGATAGGATTTCTTCGCCCTATGGTCCCTTCCCGAACCGATGATTATTTCTGTTAGGCACAAACCGCGAGCTAGATGCAGTCGCCCTCTCGATCATATTCTTCTCAATCATCTGGGCCCTTTCATACATCTCATCAAAACTTTTCAAGTTCAGGGGCACCGGTTGGGCCTTCAATTCCGGTTTCAAGCCATCCCTGAAACGTCTCGCCCTATCCAAAGGGTCCTCTATCAACCTTGGCACGTACTTAGTTAACTTAGTGAACTTCGCCTCGTATTGATCCACTGACATTTGATTATAGCGAAGCCGTTAGAACTCTTCCATCTTGGACTTTCTCGCATTGTCCGAAAAGTACTTCCCATTGAATGTCTTACGAAAGGCAGCCTATGTCTAAGCCATGCCTTCAGGGAACACTCTTCCTTAAGTGGCTTCCCACCATGTAATGGCATTACCTTGGAGCTGGTAAACCGCTAGAAGTACTTAGTCCTCATCTGAACATCTCAGTACTGTGAAGGTACTCTTGATGTCCCTTATCCAAAGGGTTGCAGCCTTAAGGTCGCTTATGCCACTAAACCTTGGTGGCTTTAATCTCAAGAACTGTTCCACAAGCTTGTGCATCAGCCTCTTACAGACGTCTCATCTCTCTACGGGAACCACAGGGGCTACAACAAGAGCAACAGGAATAGCAGCAGTGGCAGCGGCAGCAGCAGTGGCAGCGGCAGCAGCAACCGTAGCAGCGGCAGCAGTAGCTCGATCCTCAGCTTGCTATCCTATTAGGGTCTCTAGCACCAGTAGGATCCCGTCTAATCTAGGATCCCCTTGCGCGCTACCTCTACCACTGGACTGACCAGACGTTGCTCTACGTCTAGGGGCTTTTTGCTCAGGATTGCTCATCACTTTGGACACTCATTAGTCCTGCTTTCCAATCCCAACCGGGAATTAGAACTATGAGCAACCCGCCACCACACAAAACCACACAAGGCCACAAAAGCAATCATAGGCACGTAATATAAAAGCCATCCCTATCTCACTATTCCAAAAATCCCACGCACCTTATCACTCTAGATCTCAACCTTGCTTTGATACCAAAATCGATAGGAATGTCATGCCCCGAACCCCAAGCACGCAACAACCCCTTATCATGGTCAATTGAAAGCAATGTCCTAGGACTCGTCGACAACCATGCATTTTTATTCTTTCATTAAGCGCAAGCAGAAGGCAAATCGTCCCCAGTCCAACAGACAATAAAACAATCACACAAGGATAGAGGGATGAACAACAAGATAACATAACTACTCATTTATACATTCATACTAGATTAACCCACAGATGATCATTTTCCGATTTACAAGCCCGACTAAGGGGGCCGATCCATCCACTAAACCTAACCGAAAAGAAACTAGGCTTGGCTAATCCATCTACACAAAAAGAATCATCGGGTTCTGAACTACCGTCACTCTACCTGTCGAACTCAAGATCCATAGGGTTGTAGTTCGGGTCATCGTAGTACGGGTTGATCATTAGAGGAGCGGGGGCGAGGTTCTCCATTGCACTATCAGGAGGGTCCAACTCCATGGGATCCCAGTCGTTGTCTTCAGGGCCCCCATTGAGCGATCCATCGAAATTTCGCAAGGGATCGATTAGCAGATCGTCCTACCGGATGTACCATGCCAAGAACCGATGGGGGTATTCATTGCCCTGGTCCCTCATCCACCCAAACGGTGGTGACATACTTCTCATATAAATGCACCCGACTCGAGAATTGGTGGTGCGTCACAATGGTCTCTCAATCCTGGGGGACCCCAAACCACACTGGCAGGGACATCATCCTAAGGGCCTGAAAGTGGTTATACAATAACTAGTGAGATAAATCTCAGTGAGTTCTTCCTCTAAGCCCCGGTTAGTACACCAACTAGACCTGGGGTATTTCTCCAGAACCACCCCTCACACAACCTAATCACAACAACCAGTAGTCAGCAATAAAATAACAAGTCGGTTCGCATGCAATCTTACTCAGTATGCCATACCCTGCACGTTATATATCAGCACAATACACGCAATGTACATGGCCGTTAGATGATGCAGTTCACCAATCACATGCGAGTCACATCACAGACGATCTCACCTGGCCATTGTGGCAGTTCATGTGTGCGTGCCATAAATAATGATGTGATCACCCATGCATAATCGGAACCAATGGTGCAATGTTTCTTATACACTCTGGCATCCACACGTGTTCCGATTATTATTGCCCCACAGGGCTACAATTGAACTCCCACTGGTGTCTACTAGTATAGCCAGGCATCGCCCTCCCCTATGAGGCACAACAACGTCAAGGGACCCCCGCCCAAGACAGCATTCCATAAGGAGCATGGGCCCAGCCTCTACCGCGACTCCACATCCGATAAATCGAACTATAACCCCCGGATTGCTGCTAGGGCGGCGGGTTCAACTTAGTGATCACGCAAGCATATTACCACAACCCATTTATTATCTTTGAGCATTAACCAATGCACACATGCTTGCATATAAAAACTCACATCATTTCTCATAAAAACGATTCATTTCTAGTGTCCCTTGGACAAACCATTTTTCCCCCTTTTATGAAAATCACACAAATCAAGTGGATGTTCATTTAATGCCACATCCATTTCACTTCATAAAATCAAGACACATGAAAATATGCGCATTTTTAATTTCGGATGAACAATGCATGAATAGTGGATTTTCAGAATTTAATAATTAAATAATTAAATTAAGAAATTAAAAATAATTAAATAAACAAATTCCGAAAAATAAATAATTAAATAATTAAATACTTAAATACAGAAAATAAATAAATAAATAATTAATCACATTAATCAAGCAATTAAGGCAAAACATGCTTAATTAGCACATAACACTCAATTAAGCCTAATTAAGTACAATTAAGCATAAATAAGCAAGATTAAGCTAAACTAGTTTTAATAATTTATCTAACTACCTATCTTAGGGTTAATACACTTAATTAAACACCCTAAACAATCCTTAACACTAATTAACCCAACCCTAAACTAGTTTAGGTACTAACTAAGGGATTAGAGTCTAAACTCACCTATTAGGCAAGCCGGAGATGCGGGCGCGGTGGCAGCGACGAGGGTGACACTCGAGGACCTCAAACACGGCACTCCAAGGCAGTCTCGGGGCTGAAATCATAGCAACAGCCTCTGCTCATACACCAAACTTCAAAAGACAGCATGGTAGTAGGAGAAAGTTGCTGGTCGGAGCAAGAAAAGGTTGGTCGGAGCTCCGGTGAGCTGGTGGCCAATGATCGGTGGTTCCAAGGGGTCGAGGGGGAGTTGTGGGTGGCTGGTGTGGGCAGTGGTTTGGTCGAAAATAGAGAGAAACAGAAGAAAAAGGCGGAACAGGCGAACGGTGGACCGATGACTTTCAGTTGCCGAACGGGATGGCCAACGACTCCTTTCACCGATCGGCCGACGTAGGCCATATGGATTCCCTGTACTAAGCAGATTAGTGGGTGGCATGGGCCAAGATTCCAACGGGAAAGCAATGAACAACTCAGATTTCGGTGAAAGGTTAGAAGTAGAAGCAGCGGGAACGAAAGGAAACAAGGGGAGAAAGTTTGTGCGATTTTTGTGGGTTGAAGAGGGGAGAGAGAAAGTGAAGTGAGCTGCTAGATAACCTTCATCAATGGCATTAATTGTTGCTTCAGCTTCCCATACAACATGACCTCATCTTCTCTCTCTTCTTTTGTCTTTTCCCAATAATATCTAGGGACAAAATGGTCATTTCCACTTTGCACAATTCCCAAACTACCCTTGGGCTGAAAATGAAAGGTGGGCCTAGGAAATGGGTTAGAAAGTGGATAAAAACGGGCTCGGGAATTTGTTGGGCTCAAATTGGCTCAAGTTTGGATAACGGTTTTGGAAGGGTGAGGGGTCAGTTGGGTCCAATGGGCTCACTTGTTTGTCTCGGTCTTCCACAGTGGCTATCCTACCTTGGGCGTGAGGCCCACACTGTTCTTGCCCAACCCACGTCCTCATAGGCTCGTTTCCTCAGTCCGAAATTCCCTTTCCCAAAAACTCAGCTCAACTAACACTGTCGACTATCAAGAAAGCATCGTCCAAAAGTCAATCCCGAACGTTCCTAAAAATTTGAAGTCCAATCTTGGATTCTCATGTCTTGTCAATTTCGCCCAAATGTCATTTTAGTATAATTTAGACTGACAGGCGGCTTCGAGGATTCACGCATAACTAACTCGTGCCAAACCATATTCAAGACTTCTCGACACATGGACGTCCTTAACTACATGAGATTACGAAGGATAGACTCTTATTTCAGTACATGATTACCAATGATTGACATAGGGCCGTTCGCGGGTTCGATAGCAGTAGACGGAATTACCCATTGTTTCATTATTTCTGTCCGCGAATCAACTTCTAGTCATCCCTAGAATCGGCTTGCATGACTACAGGATCGTTCTTATGCAAGTCTCATAGTCGAGCTGTTTTCCCAGATCAAGTTCTTTAATCACACGAGTTTTGTCCTCAGTAGTCTTTCCCCTCAAGGTTAGTATCTCGGAAATAATTGGGTCCGAGTGAGATCAACCAACAATGTGTTGGCGAAATTCACATTCATTCATCCCTCAAAGGGTTCGAATTTCAGGACGTCATAGATTGCATTCTCAATAATTCCTCAAGTTTTAATGGAACGAGGATTGAACCTATGAGGTTGCTCGATAGGTAAACTTCAGTAAGAGAAGCCAACCTCCCAATCTCTGAAGATGTGGATCTTATTTTGATTGTCATTTATGCTTACATTTTAATGGAGACATGGTTCACGATTGCTTCGCTTTGATTTCCCTTTTAAACTTGCTCAGTTTGTGTTTTGTTGAGGGATGTTAGTTGCTGTCCAGTCTATGGACAGCAACCTTCAAGCCTCAATCAATCCATTTGGCTAATCTTGGGCCAACCTTCATGGGCCCCCGTGGCCTGAGGATGCATCGGGATGTTTTGGATATTCAACGGCACCATATAGTGTGCAAAATGAAGCCCAAAGCCCGCTGTCCAGACCGCATGTTAGGTTGGAGAACCGGCTTTCAGTCTCATTTAGACCTCATAAGGGTCCTTAAATGGTCCCGAGGCGTCCCCTCAATCTGTTTGCAGAGTTCCCATGACATATTCTATGTTTGCATCATATTTGGGCCCAATTCGACCGTCATAGCTCGTTTGTTGCCGCAGTGTATATTTAGTCTAGTTAGGCCTTAAGTTATTCATTAAGGAAAATGAAAGGGATAAAAAAATGGATGGAAAGGAAAATTAAAAATATCGCAAATGCATTTAGATAAAATTTGCATCATAAAATTTAGTTAAATTCAAGCTCAATTTCATTCTATTTGTTTAATATCTAATTTTTATCACCTAGTTTAGGAATTTGCATTCGTTAGACTAGGTTGGTTACACATTTAATTATGTACATTGCTTATGGGGTCCTATCCCATGGCTTTATGATCAGGCCATGTTTAAATTTGCTCGATACGGCTTGAATTCTTTCCTTTATCACATTTTATTTACTTTGATATTGTTAGATTCTATATGATTGTCTGAATGACGCTTGATTACTTGTCTTGCACATCCTAAGGGATAAAAAGAGACTGCATGATTTGTTTTCAGGAAAAAAGAAAAGCTCACCAAATTAGCAATTAGACACATAATGTAATTAAGTCCCTGTATCCATAAATATCTAGGTTGCGAAAGTAAGACTAACTCTCGTGTCTTACTTGCCTTCTTATTGGTTCATAATAGATTAGTGGCACCCCTAAAGTAAAACGAATTGTCATAACTAAGTAGCAATCAGTAAGTTTTGAAAGGGGTCGTGTTAAGCGAAAGCACCACTCCGTAAGAAGATTATTTGTACTTGCCTAACAATCCATTAAACCACAACGAGATATCTCAACTTTGGAGGTCAAGGCAACATTTTCTTTATTAATCTTCGTTATAAAAGTGTTGTTAACAAATTTTCCTTGGGCACTATTCAAGATCACTAAAAGTAGTAAAGAAACCTGAGAGTATTTTGAAACTTGAAAAAGAAATGTTTCAAGAAAGCCGCATATTTCAAATAAAATTGTTTACATCTTCAAAATACAATTAATAATCCCTGACAAGCACCCTGGGACACTTTTTAACATTTTACATATTATAAATCTCAACAACTTCTGACTGATTAAACATCCTCAACAAATTATTTGATAAACTTTTACATAAATGATTTTTGTGCATACACTTGGAAAGTAAAAAATTCTAAAAAGAAAAGGAGAATTGATAGGTTGTACATTATGAGCAATACTCAGATTTATATTTAGTTCAGTTTTGTGTAAATGATGTCCATAACTCGTAACATATTAGTTAGACATGATTGGTAAAGTTTCCTCCGGTCATAGATGGAGGAAAATGTAACTAATTGTTGATTAGCTTACAAGCGCGTAATTGTTATTCTCACCAAGGGATAATGACGTCAAGCCTTCCAACTTGTGTTTCATTTGTAATGTTATTCCACAGTTGGCATGTATATTCAATACTGAAGTTCTCAAATTCCGATAAGGTTCATCACTCTCCATTTTGACAATTCATTAAGATGGTATATAGATCAAATGGAACCATACATTACATTACACTGTACAAAAGTCGAGCGACTTAACTGAATCATTAATAGTTTTAAGAATAACATTACACATCAGACAAAAAGTCAGAAACAGTAGCGTCATTATCCCTTTTGCAACTGAAAACTAATTTGAAAATGTCGATCCAAAGCACTTTGCAAATTGAACAAGCTGGAAATAACAGTGAAATGAAACATCCACAGGAGCCTTCCCATAATTCTTTCTGGTCCCTCGACTCCAAAGTACAACCGCCGATGCGCAGTATTCCAGTAATGCTCATAGGGAGGTAGGCTCTGCAGTGAAAATAATGCTCATAGGTGCGATTGGTAACAACTAAGAAGATAATCAAAATTGTCGAATAAGATTGGCTATGATAATTCTGATTAGCCCGAAAGAGAGGTGCAACTTTTCTAAGCAAGGGTGTCAATTTTTTACTAGCAACTTGCAGACCAAACAGACAAACTGTGCACATGAAAAGCTAACTTCAAAACTTACAATCTCCTTGCGATGCCTGAAATTTCCTGCCATTGAGATCACGAAGTTGCTTTAAGCTGACCGCAGAGAATGGCATTTCCAGCGGTACTCGAACGCGGAGCTCCCGCGAAACTTGTCTCATCGTTGGTCGAAACCGCGGCTCAGCTTGCAAACATGAAAATGCTAGCTGTGCGATAGAGACCACATCTTCCGCATCTCGAAGTCGAATCCTAGAAGGTGAGAGACGTTGATCTAGCACATCCTTCAACAACACCGGTGACTCATTTTTGGTAGATGACGAACATTCCCATGAGACAGGATCTCCTGGATGCTTTCCCATTAGTGTCTCTAATGTGACAACTCCAAAACTATATACATCAGATTTTTCAGTTGGAATTGTGGAATAAGCCAGCTCTGCAAGTGAAGAATTCAAAATTTGTTCATAATTACACTTTAAGTTAATGACATCGATTCCTCTACATGTGACGAGCATATTTAAAAATACACGAGCAGACATTATTTAATTTACACAAACCTTGGTAACTATACAGATTCGTTGTAATGCCTTTCTCGATACTAAATGTTAGTGGAAAGAAAGGATGCAAGTACCTGGAGCAATGTAACCGATGGTGCCGGCTACTGTAGTCCAGTTTGATGAATCTGGCCTCAATAGTCTTGCAGTGCCAAAATCCGAAACCCGAGCCTCATAATCGGCATCTAACAGAACATTGTTACTGGTCAAGTCTCGATGAATCCATGGAGGAGAACAATCGTGATGCATATAGGACAATGCATCCGCCACTCCTCGAACCATGTTTACCCTTTTGTCCCAGTCAAACTCCAATGCTTTCTCATCATCATTCAAAATTGTTCTCAAGCTTCCTCTTTCTACGTATTCATACACCAAAAAAGAATGATACACATGTGAGCAAAACCCATAAAGTTTGACGATGTGGCGATGGCGAATATCTGATAAGGCTTCAATCTCCTTCTCAAAAGATCCGAAGTCGAGGAACTCTTCAGGGGATGAAGAAATTTTCTTGACAGCAAAAATTTGACCTGTTGGTAGTTTAGCTTTGTAAATAATGCCGTATGCTCCTTCTCCCACGTAGAATTTGGAGTCAAATCCTTCGGTGGCCTCCAGGATTCGCTCGTAGAAAGCTTTGCCATCAAAATTCAGAATGCGCAAAAAGTCTAAATCATTCGGTCGTCCAATGTTCTCTCTCTTGATAGTCTTTATTTGACAACGTCCAAAGATCAAGAGAATGATCAAGATGAAAGCAAGAAGCAGAAACCCCGAGAACGAAAGAGCAAGGATAGCAGTAATTCGATGCCCACCGTCTCCATCACCTTTCTTGCTCGCAGGAGAATTACACTTCTGTAAACCAACAACATTCCCACAGAGTCTCTTGTTGTGCCAAATTGCCTCAAATGGAGCCTCATTAAAAGCTTTGACAGTTGGGAGAGGACCTTCAAGGTTATTGTAGGACACATCAACAATAGTTAATGCTAACATATCATCAAAAGTCCGTGGGATCGAACCAAATAATCTATTGTGGGAGACATTCATGGTTTCAAGGACACTAAGCTTTCCAAGTTCTTGCGGTATTCTCTCGGTCAATTGATTCCGACTCAAATCAAGAAATTCTAGAAATCGCATGTTGCCCATCTCAGAAGGAATGCTTCCCTGCAGATTATTTTTGCTCAAGTTCAGGCTCAACAAGTTCGTGCATTGAACAAGTTGTGCTGGGATCAATCCCCTGAAATTGTTTGATGCTAGGTTGAGATATTGCAGTTTGGACAAAAATCCTATTTCATTAGGAATATCACCTGTGATCCAATTATTGTTTAGGATTAGATTTAGCAAAAACTGCAAGCTTGCCAACTCCCTTGGAATCACTCCACTCAAATTATTGGAAGACAGGTCTAGTTTTCGTAACCGAGTCATCTTTCCAAATATTGAGGGTATCTCGCCGGAAATGTTGTTATTGGATATTGTTAAACTTGTCAAATTACTACAACTCTCCCATTTCCACGAAAGCTCACCATACAAATAATTGTGGCTCAAGTCCATGAGTTCCAGCTGTGGATACATCCCAAAAGCTTCTGTAATATTTCCCGTAAGTTGGTTTCTATCAAGCCTCACTCTTATTAATGCAGTACAGCTCCTCAAGCTTTTTGGAACGAGCCCCGTGAAATGATTGTTTATGATGCTAAAATTTTGCAATTGATTCCCCCGGCATATTTCATCTGGCAATTGCCCTTCGAGTTCATTGTAAGATAAATCAAAAGCACTCAAATGAGTAATTTGATTAACTTCAGGAGGCAAGGAACCATAAAAGTTATTGTAGCTGAGGCGTAATATGGTCAAATTGGTTAGGCTTCCAATTGATGAAGGGATTGAACCACTTAAACTATTATTGGACAAATCTAATAGTCTGAGAGACAACAATTTTCCTATCTCACCAGGAATTGGGCCTGAAAGATTATTTGAGTAAATGTACAAGAGATTTAGATTGCTCAAATTCTGGATAGATGGTGGAATTGGACCAACCAAACTATTTACAGCTAAATCCAAATCAGTAAGAAGAGCAAGGTTCCCTATTTCTGATGGTATGGATCCGGAAAGCTCATTTCCCCACAAATAAAGAACCTCCAAATTCCTCAATTCACCTATCTCTCGTGGAATGGGACCAAAAAGATTATTCTGTGAAATGCTCAATTTGGTTAAGTTGCCCAAATTTCCAAGAGAAATAGGGATTAGACCAACCAAATTATTTTCAGCCAATTCTAATTTATTGAGAGATATCAAATTTCCTATTTCTTGAGGGACCAGGCTGGAAATTTCATTTTTGCAAAGGTGAAGAATTGATAAATGCGTCAAGTTTGCAATAGAAGGAGGGATTGAGCCGCTAAGATTGTTAATTGATAGGAGAAGTTTAGTAAGAGAAGTTAGTCCCCCAATTTCTGAGGGTATGGGCCCCGAGAATCTATTTTTCCACAAAGAAAGAATCTCCAAACTCCTCAAGACACCTATTACGCGAGGGATGTGTCCACCAAGGTAATTTTCAGATAGGTACAAAATGCGAAGATTTTTCAATTTTCCTATACTTGGAGGAATGTTCCCATGGAGTGTATTGTTACATAAAATAAGACAGTTGAGTTTGGAAAGGTTACCGATACTCGAAGGAATAAAACCATAGATCCAGTTGTTGCTAATGTCAAGACTGAGCAGATTGGTCAAGAGCGGGAAGTCAAGGCCATCTAAAGTTCCTCTCAATCCGATATTGGAAAGATTAAGATGAATAATGGATCCATAGTTATTGCAAGTGACTCCCACAAATCGCAAGAATTGTTACCACGCCACAAAGAGAGGAGGGATTGGCTATGGTCTTCAAGGCTAGATTTCCATCTCAGGAGAGCCTCTGTTTGTTTCTCATTGTTGGCAGATACAGTAAAAGTTGAGGTGGAAGAAGCAAAGCTAACAAAGCAAAAGAAAAAGATGGCGTTTCCTAAAGAAGGCAGGTTATAATTGAATGGAGACATGGAAAAGATCAAGGAAGAACACATGATTTGGCTGTGATTTACATTGTTGAGACTTGAGATACTTATAGACCGGGGCTGGTCAGTCGTCGGTGGATGCCTAACTCTTTTTTTTCAAAGGATGCCTAACTCTAGTAGACAGATTTCTGTGTTTTCTTTTTTTTTTTCTGCATTTTGCACGAAATGCGCAAGGAGAGTGGACAATTTTTTTACAAAATAGTACATGCAAAAGAGGGAATGACGTGTTTAACGAAATATGACCTGGCTAAAAACACAGTTTGTCAAAAGCTAATGGACTAACAATATAAAAGTGCAAAAAGAAAGAAAACTTTTCGTTGAGAACTTTCCTGCCGTTTGCATTTTCTTTCTCGATCGGTCCAAAGTAACTTTTGTGAAAGTGATTTTAATAATAAATAATTAACTCTCCTTCAAAATTCTTCTCATGCAATTATATTAAAAGACCGCATAAGAAGGCCGCTTTCCTCGATACATCACCAACCAGCTTTTTTAACCGCCCGGTCACGTTCCACAGGGTCAAGTCATAGGAAAGAATATTTAAATATGACAACTCAGGCTGGAGACCACAAATTCTAGGCCGTGTTAATGAATCATAGCTACAATAGTCTTCCAACGTGTCATTTGGGGGAGGTAAGGATATCACTAGTTTTCTAACTTTTATATAATATTTATTTGAGTTTCATAACTTTTTTTCAATCACTTAAATGTAATAATTTCTAAAAAAATGTTTGCTTGAGGGTCATAAATTTCAATCAATCATCTGAGTGTTAAAATTTTTCAAAACGCTCACCCAAATGCCAAAACTCCGACATGGCACCATATTTATGATAAACGGTTTTGAAAAGTTATAACACTCAAGTGATTGATTGAAAGTTGTATAATACTCAAGTAATAAAAAAAAAGTTATAATAGTCAAGCGAACGCTATACATAAGTAATAATAAAAATATGGCACTTAAGTAAGCAGCGTACAAAAGTTATAACACCTATAGTGTCATTTTCCCTAATTTGGTGTATCACAAACTACTCCATGCATTTAGTTCCTACCCTTCAAATGAATGCATTGCTTTTGTTGAAAATATGTCTCCAATTTAAGCCCAAAAAGAAACTTTCCTAATTCACATATATTTCCTAACGTGAACAAGTTTCCTAGTTTGAGTTAGTTAAATTTTCTTTTTCTTTTTCTATATTTTGGATCCTACTCTTGTCTATATATAAGAAGTGTGTTTGCTATGAAAAGCATCAAAGAGGTGACTTCTTCATGAATTATATTTGAGTGTTTGAAGCCCTAAAAATCTTGTATTGAGATTTCTGTGTAATTCCTTTGTGAAATTGAGAGCTTATTTTGCAAGAAATTATGAGGGCTAAACATTATATGAGTTATTAGATAAACTTGGATATAGAAGACAATAAGAATGTTTGAGTGACATGAGTGTAATTGTAATCTTTATTATATTGCTTAATCTATGGTTGAATTTTATGTTGATCTTGCTATGGACGTAGATCACACTAACCAAACCATGTAAATATGATATCCCATTTATTTTCATATTCCATTTATTTTATTGTATTATTGCTTATTTCAATAACAAATTGGTATCAGAGCCAGGCTTGGCTAAGTTGAAACAAATCAATAAGATAGAAGAAGGAAAAGGAGACTAGAAAAATAGTCAAGCATGTACAGGCTTACAATAGAATGGAATTCTACTTGAGCTAAATTAATTATGCATAAAGGAATGCATAGTGAGATGCCACAAGTGAACCACAATAAGTTGCAAAGTTGATGAGCAACACATTAATAGAGACCGCTCATGAAATGCTCTCTAGTATCGGTATTGCTAGGAGATTCATGGTGAACGCTCTAAATACAATGAACTACCTAATGAATAAATCCCCATTGAACATGATTGGATGTCACACTCTCGAAGAAGTGTGGACAGGTAATGTTGTTGATTATTATGTTCTTAAAAGGTTTGGTTTCTCATGCAATGTTTGAGTGAGTGATGGTAAGTTCGATCAAAGAGCAAGAAAATGCATATTATTAGGCTATGCATAAGGTGAGTGGGGCTATCAGTTGTGGTGTCTGGAATTAAGTTACCTATTCTTGTCGCGACCTTTCCTCAAGCGAACCACCTAGGGTTTGGTTGTTGATTACTAAGTTTATACTTGGCTTGAGCTCTCCCAAGTCCTTACCAATTTGTAACTTTAAAGTAATTAAAATGAAAAATCAATTCAACTAGGAGGTGGCATTAATTAATTTTTTGTGAGTCGATTAGAAATCAAAGTAAAGTAAAGGGAAATACTTTACTTCTATGAAGCAATTGAGGTCTGAAATTCGAAGTGAATCAAAGATTATGGATATGGGAATTTGATTGCACTAGATTTCGCTAATGCCCTTTCGATACATTTTCCTTTTCATTTAAAAAATATTTATTAGACAACTTGGATTGATTTTAACCTAACCAGTGACCACAAACACACAAGCAGTGACCATGTGGTGCACAATGAATAAAGTAAAAAACTAATAATCAAAATGCAGCGAATAAATCACAAGAAAGAAAGTGAAATCAAACATAACTAACTGTTAATTAGTAATTTTTAGGAATTTTTATTTATCTAAAAATAAAGACTAATCTATATGTAATTCATGATACTAATTTAACATGACATGTGGAATGTAATTATTTTTAAAATCCTACTTCTAATGACAATCAAATGGACTATTCTAACATGGCATGCAATTTCTAATTAAACGACCTAAACATGCAATTATTAAGTGAAATGAAATAGATGATAACATGGCGGTGACATGGCATATGACATTGCATAGATGACTTGTCACGACCCCCTTATCTCAGGGCGTCAAGCTGCGGGTTATTTTGTGACATCTCAGGTTTTGTTGCCGTCCTGAATTCGTTTGTCTCATAATAATGCGCAAGTGGAATGCATAACATCATAATTTTTCCCCGACACACAAACAATATGGGAACATGAAATACACACCATAACTTCTACTATATTATACATGTGGGAAAGAGTACACGGCTAGTTTTGGCCTCATATTCCACATCAAAACTTCGGCCATTTTACAACATCACAAACTAGGGTTTCCCTAGCTTCGCTATGGAGGGTACTAGCCCAAAATTTGGGAAACTTATCGCCGCTACTTAGCTGGTATACATAAAAGCCTAATCCGAGTCTTTGGATGGGTCGTCCTCCTCGTCATGGCCATAAATGTCGAGTTCGTGGAGCGGTCCAACCCAAGCTCCATTATACCACCAATACCATGCCTCAAAGAACATAGGGATTAATTCACTATATCCCTTTTCAACCCAAACCGTTGACGTGACTTTCCGATACGTGATGTCCGTTTTTATATCTATTATGTCCGTATATGATGCATCAATTTTCATAGGACACCCAAAGTAACTAGCCATTCTTGCTAAGTACCTGTAAGAAAATAGGGGTGAGTACTTGGAATACTTAGTAAGTATAGTCCTTGCCTTCGACCAGCACATCACAAAATCATCAACTCCAGTCAAACATCTCATGCAAACCATGTCGAAGGCAAATCAATTGCAAAGATGCAAACATGCTTCTTGCATATGAAATGACAACTTTTGCTATGATTCATGAACATGATGCATGCCATGAGCTTATGCCTTAGCTTTTCTTTCTTACTCATGCATGTCATATTTATTCATCTTTTCTCTTATGCTCGGGACTCGAACCGTCTTAGGACTTAAAGCCAATTCATTTCGGACTTTCTAACCGGGCTCCTAGCTAGTTGGCGGCCTCTGGGACTCAAACCCAGTTAATATGCTCGGGACTCGAACCCAAGTCTCTAGCCAAATTTTCTTATCTTTACTCAAGTATTGTTGACACCCGAAATTTTGTTTATTTTGTCTTAAATGCTCATTTACTTTGCTTATATAAATACATATTAATTTCTTTAAAAAAATTTAAAAAAAAAAACGTGGATCCGGGCCAGGGCTGGCCTGCATGGCCCCTTTCTTCTCTTACTTCCCTTCCCCACACGGGCCTGGCCAGCTTTTCTTTTTCCCTTTTCGGCCCAGCCCGCGCCCTCTTTTTCTTCTTCTCTTCTTCACCATCGCGCGGCAAGGACAACCTGCAGAACAAGGATAAAAAAAGGCATGTCAGAGAGGAGCAGGGGAAAATCAGGAGAAGGTCACACGGCAGGGGTTAGGTCGGCAAGGGCAGAACAAAAAACAAAAACCGAGAAAAAGAGAGCGGGGAGAGAAGAAGGGAGAACCGAGGGGTTCGGAAAAAAAACCAGATCTGGGAGGACTCCGGGGTGAGCTCGAGAGACGAAAGAGTAACTCAGACAAAAAGAAAAAAAGGAGCCGAGGTTTTCTGGCTCAGCCGAGAGTGCTCGAAAGAGAGAAAACCGGAAACAGAGAGAGAACTCGGACAGGAGACAGAGAGAAGGGAGAAGGCAAGCTTGAGAGAGAGGTCAGCCGTCGCCGGAGGCCCTTCCACCGTCGTCGTCCGCCGCAACCCGTCCCCGAACGAGGTAGGTGTCTCTGACTCTCCGTTGTCCCATTTCTGGAGAATGCCGGGCCGGAGCTCGCTGCCGACCAGCTCGCGCAAGCTCCGGCCCTCATAGCCCTTGCATATTGTTCCCACATTCCTCGTAGGTCACGTCCGGTGACCCCTAGAGCGCGTTCGAGGCTCGGTTGGGCCGGAAACCTCTGATTTTCGTAGTGCCCGTTAACTGTTCGACGAAATGCCTCAATGAGAGAACCGAATCTAATCCTCGACCGGAGCTCGGTTTTCGGCTCCCGTTGCGTCGTTCGGAGTTTTATCTTTGTCACGCATCGTTTCAGTCACTTTCCCAGCTTTTCGGTAGGTCATTCCGCGCCATTTGGGGTAAACCGAGACACGCACTTCACCGGAGTCAATCCGGTGACTCTCGGACGCCGGCCAGTTGACGGCCGGCGGTGCTCGGCGCCCGTCGGACGGAACGACCGGCGCCTGGTGGTGGTATGGCGACCTCCTCGGGATGGGTAGGCCTCGGGGCGGCGTTGGCGTTGGTCTGGCGAAGCGGCTGCAGGCACGCTCGGAAGGGGGGGACGTCGGGCGTGCAGAAGGAAAGCAGGAGGGAGAAGACCAGAAAAAAATAAAGAAAGAGAGAATAAAAGAATAAAAAGAAAAAGACAGAAGAGAGAAGATGGGGGGGGTGTCGGGCGTGCATGGGTAAAGTAATTTGCATGCAGAAAAAAAAAAAAAAAAAAGAAGAGAAAAAAGAAAACATTAAAAAAGGGCAAAAGGGCAAAAAGAAATAAAAAATAGAAAAATCAGAAAAAACAAAGAAAAGGCCGAAAATAAAAAATAGGGGCTGGGCTGAGAGAGAATCGAGCGGGCCTACGCTTGGCATGGGCCAAATTTGGTTGGGCTGGGACTAAAATTCGAGTGGGCTATTTTCTTTTTCTTTTTTTTAATCTTTTCTCCGTGGGCCGATTAAGATTAATTCAAGATGGGCTTTAGTATAGTTTTATTTTTAGCCCAATTCGGACCATTAAGGTCTGGATCGGTTTAGTAGGGCCGAGTCTTTTACCCGGTCCGAATTATCTTTTTAATAATAAAAAAATATAAAAAAAATTCAAAAATAAAAAAAATCATTAAAAAATCATTAAAAATTTCGAAATTTCAAAAATTTCATGGAAATTCAGAAACCTGAAAATTCATAAAAAAAAAAAAAAAAAAATATTTAAAATATTGAAAATTCCAAAAAAATTTCAAAAATCCCAAAAACTCCAAGTTTGTTTTAGAGTTCCCTAAAAAGTTCTAAAATAATTCTTGAACCATTTTCTCTTAAAAAGTGTTGGAAAATCATCAGTCTGAGATTGTGCTTAAAATTGAATAAGTCTTCACGGTTTCACCTTAGGGTTTTAATTCTCGAATACAATTGCCCTTAATAGCACGCTTATGATGCGATGATTATGGTTTCCTTTTAGTTTAATTAGGATTGTTATTTATTTATCTCTTAATGCTATGTGTTTATTTTCGCCTGCAATTTATTTAATGCTTTCTTTAATTGCTAATTGTTATTTTGATGATTACGCACCCGCATGATCACCTCACATGTTAGTGGTTAAGTCTAAAATCAATCCAAACTGCTTAACAAAAGTCTTTTTGAAATGAACAAGATTAGGTATCGAAATGGCACTAATTGGCTAATTAGTATAATCAAGTCCCCGACCCTAGATTCTCTGGCTGCGCAGAAAATGAGGCACACTCCCATGCCTTGCTTGGTTTCTAGCCGACCCCAATAAGCTAGTGGCGACTCCTCATTTGAAGATTGTCATGAATACCCAATGTCGAGGGTCCTGGATCCACCCTTTGGACAATACCCTTAAACCTATTATTTTTGGAAAAAATAGGTCGCGACAAGTACCTATCCCTTGCGAGGGTGGACTCAAGCCTCATGCACGTGCCGTGAATCATGCTTCTCATGCTTAAATATAATGCACGTGCCATGAAATTATGGTTCTCATGCTCAAACATATTGACGTGTCATAAAATTATGCTTTTCATGCTCAAATATATTGCACGTGTCATAAAATCATGAATTCTCTTAACAATAATAACACGAACGAGCCCAAGCCCAAGGTTTCGTTCGAGTAGCAAGTATGGAGGAACCCCGCACCAATCCAAGACGCGAACTCGGTACGCCTCAATACTGAATCACATCTTATGGCTATGGGCGAACCTCGACTTGTACCGAACAAAAGCAATGAACCGTGACTTCGCTCCAATCATACAAGAATCCAAATACATGAACAAAGCATATAATACATCCTTTTCAATCGACCTACCCTCGGCTTGTTCGAGAGAGTTTCCTAGGGTCGATGACATCATGAATGATACTAGAAAAAGGAAGAAACTATACTTACCTTGATGACCCTTGAACTAAGAACACAACTAGGTAGTGGCGGCTTGGCTTGGGAACCGAAGAAGAGAGAGTGAGAGGCGTGGGATGAGGGGCAGCTAGGAGAGTGGAGGAGGAGGAAAATGTATGACAAAGGATGGGAAGTGAAGAGCTCTCCTCCTATTTATACTACCCGGTGTCATAATTACCGATCCAAGTGGTCCATTCCGAAGCTTCCAAGTGGCCCGCCTAAGAATCTTAAGTGGCAAGCCTACCCCACTAATAATTGAGCCTAAAGTGCTTAGGTGGCCTAGAAAGGAATTATTTGACGGTCTAGGCTCCTAGGTGTAATTATTGGCGGCCCGCTTTGCACTTTCTCATTGGTCCACGTGTAATCCGCCCTCATCATTTCCCCCTAGATATTTTTGACCGCAATCATGAGGTTTGAAAAGCAAGAGATAAGGCTTATCCAATAACATTAATAAGGGTTTCTAGAAAATTCTTTCTTTTGTCATTTTCTTAATCAAGAAGGCAGTTCAGAGAATTCTACTATCTGAGTCGGTTTCGAGGCCGAAAAAGGGATCATATGACATGTTTCGAAAAACCAATTTACACGTGCCCAGGGTCTGGGCCACATATCCCAAATTTGCCCAAATCGCTTCCTTGGGCGGTGGGTCGGCCATGAGGTTTCCCTCATAATTCGAATCGGTTCAAGGTCATTTCCAAGGCTACCCATTGCCTAGCACTAAGCCAAGGCACTTATGGATCTTAGGAATTATGATGGAATAGCCGGGTCTATCCCGAGGCTCATTCTGATCGACGCCCGATCCATCCGTATGGTTCATGGTTGATGCATTACCAATCCATGATCGGACTTCATCAATTCAAGATTCCTTTCTGCTCACTAAGAATTAAATAGGGAATGATACATTTTTGGTCGGAAGATGGTCGCTTTTGGTCAAGTTGGATCATCTGTGGATCGGTAAATAGCCGGGCGGACTCACTCGCAGCTAGGTGCTATGATCGGCTGGATCGACCTATGACCATCCGCCGATCCAAAATCGTCCTATGACCAATTCTCGTGACCGAAAAGTCATCTTATGAGCTGGTAGTCCGTTCCCATCGGTGTGGTCGGTATACTTTTCACGGCCAACACTTGACCAGTTCATGATTAGTCGGTCGATTAGACCATGACCGATCCTTGATCCTTGCCGATCAAACTAATTGGTCCATGACCAACGGCCCATGGTTGACTCATTCAGGACCTTATGGCTAATCCTTATGGGGTTGGTTTTCGAGGATGTTACAATTCTCCCCCCCTTTAAAAATTTCGTCCCCGAAATTTCATGACGTACCTGGGCATTCAAACAAATGCGGGTACTTGCGCCACATAATCTCTTCACTTTCCCAGGTCGCATCTTCCATTCCGTGGTGTCTCCATAGGACCTTGACTAGGGGAATGACCCTATTTCTGATTACTTGCTCACGTCTGTCCACGATCCGCATCGGCTCCTCAACATACGACCCTTGGTCATCTACCTTGATCTCTTCGAAGTTGAGCACATGTGCCGGATCTGGTTCATACTTTCTTAACATAGAGACATGTAGGTTTTGGTACCAAGTCCCATGTCTCATTCTTCTTTAGTGCGAGGATTTCTTCTTCCATGGCCTTCCTCCATTATGTACCCTTCGAGGCTTCTTCATTTGTTGAAGGCTTGACCATGCCAACATCTTCGGTCAATGCCGCATTGGCATACTTGTGGTTTGGCTTCTTTTACCTTGTCGATCTCTGAAGTTGAGGCTCCTCCTCTTTAAGTTCTTTGACCTGACTTGGTCGAAGTTCTTCTGTCAATCGTGGATGCTCACTAGATGAACTTGTCGATCTTGGTGATTGTGCT
Source organism: Corymbia maculata (assembly GCA_014182735.1). Lineage (NCBI taxonomy): Eukaryota > Viridiplantae > Streptophyta > Magnoliopsida > Myrtales > Myrtaceae > Corymbia > Corymbia maculata. Next base: position 22,122,842 of record CM024690.1, read on the forward strand.
TCGACATCTTTTTCGACATCTTTTTCAATAGGCTGATTCTTATCGAATCCTTTCAGCCTTTCTTCGACCTCTTCGTTAAAATGCTATGAATTTGGCAATTCAACAGCTTGATGTGACCACCATAGCACCTCCCTATTGTAGGGTCGTAGCACTTGCATCCCTTGCATTGATCATCATATCCCACGAATATGCAGCGGACTGCCTTCTTGTCAAATTTGCTGCGAAGATGATCAGGCACAAATGCATAACATACACATCTAAAAAAACTTTAAAGTGACTTACCAAAGGCTTGCGATTCCATAGCTTCTCGTATGGTGATATAAAACTAAGCCTTACTTGCGGTAGCCTATTAGTCACATGAGCTGCCGTCTTCATACATTCAGCCCAAAACCTCGGTGGAACATTCTTCACGTGTAACGTGCTCCTACATGTCTCAACTAGATGCCAATTCTTTCTTTCGGCAACACCATTATGTTGTGGTGTATATGGACAAGTATACTATCGACATACCTTGTACTTTTACAAATACTTCGTAAACTCGTAGGAAGTGTACTCTCTCCCATTATCGGTACATAGGCAACGAATTTTTCTGCCTACTTCACTTTTAACATTCTCCTTAAACACCTTAAATTTGATAAACGCCTCAAATTTTTCCTTCATGAAATTAACTTAGATGTACTTGGAGAAGTCATCAATGAAAGTGATCATATATTTGAATCCACCAACAGATTGCTACTTCACTGGACCAAACACATCCAAGTGAATGAGCTCGAGAGGCATCCGAGATTTGAACGACGATTCCTCATACGAATGTTGATGTGCCTTCCTATATTGGCACTCGGCACAAACCACATTTTCTTGCACTTCCAAGTGGGGAAGACCCCTCAGCATGTTCATTTGCATCATCACTTTCAACTTGTGATAATTTACATGCCCAAACTGCGCATGCCATAAATGAGGTGTATCATTCTTTTGGGTTTTGTTTGCATATGTTGTTTGAGCAAACATCACGTAAACAGACTCCAGCCGATGTCCCTCCATGATTGGTTGACCAATGGGCTTCAACCTTCGGTACACCTTAACATCTCGTGGACTGAACACCACATAATTACCCGAGTCTGTGAACTGGGACACAGACAATAAATTCTTCTTCGTTCTTGACACATGATACAACACTTTTCAATTCAACTTGTTGTGAATTGAATTGAGGAGTTATCATCGTCTTGCTAATATGAGTAATGGGCAACCTTGAGCTGTCTGCAGTAATAACAACACGTCCTCCGATATAATTACATATGTTCGACAACTTGCCTTGATCTCCAGTCATATGACTCGAACGCCCTAAATCAACAATCCTGTCGTAATCATAATTAATTGACTTTTCACTTATAGAGATTAATTCCATAGCATCGTTTAACTCGACTATGGAAGAGACAGTGAACTCATCTAACTCCACTATTGCAACAGACATTTGGAAATCTCATTCCTTATTTTCATTGAAATCATTCCTCTTTGATGATCTTTGTGACATTTCTTTCAACTTTCTTCACTCGACAATCTCGGCAAAGTGGCCCTCGTTGCCACAGACGTAACATCATCCACTACGCCTTTTGCCATTGCATCGCCCAGCTCCCCCTGGTTAAAGGCTCGACTCTCCTGGACACTTTTGCCATCCTTTGCGAGCTGGTTGCTTTTGCCATCTGACATGGCTTTTCCTAGACTTGCTATCTTTATTGTCAGCACTAGTTCGCCTTTGGCCTATGAACCCTCTTTTATCATTGAAGAGGGCACTTTCTTCTTCCTTAATCGAAACCTTAAACATTTGACTATCTAAAGTCTCTTGGTTAGCCAAAATATTCTCCAAATGAGTCAATGTCGGTTGAGTTGCCCATCCATGAGTACCCGTAATAATACCATTATAATCTAGCTTTAACCCGTGAATAATTATTCTTCTCGTTCTTGTTTCTAAGATGGCATTAGCGGGATCCAACTTTTAAATTTCGTCACAAATAGACTTAACTTTGGAGAAATACTAACTCACCATCATATTTTGTTGTGACATCAACAGCAGCTTGTTCTCTAGCCTTTGTAGCTTGGCATCATTCGACCTTGCGAATAATGTTGTCAAGTTATCCCATGCCTCCTTGGGAGTATGCGCGCTCTTAATGTGCAGCAATAAATCATCTTCGACAGTTACAGCAAGAGCATAAAGAGCCTTACCTGCTTTGATCTTCCATCTCCTTTGTTCATCATCGTCTCTAGGTGCCGTGGTGTTGCTACTGCCAACAATATCCCACAAATCCTGACCCTGTAAATAAAACTGCATCCTGACACTCCAATTATTGTAGTTGGAGTTGTTGAGCTTCTCAATGCCATTCGTCAAATTTGAAACATCCACCATCTGACTTGAAATAATGCTTGACACTACTCCAAGAAACCTTGATCCCCAACCAATCAATCACAGTCCCTGACTGTACACCTATAGAACTTCAACGTATTCCGGTCCTTGACCACCGTCTTCATGAACTATGCTCCGGAAGACTTGACTCACGGTCGTTGACAACCGTACTCTCAGTTCCAGATGACCTTGTTCTGATACCAATTATTGAATATCAAAGTCATATAGCTCTGATAATACTCTCACAAGAGAAGCTCTTAAAAAAGGAGATGAATACACTACTTTTCTTGCTGAAATGTCTTTTCATTCACCATACTATGAAACCGATTACAAGACTCACTTATATGTAGGCTTAAAACACGACATTTGACATACCTTAGATATATGAAAAGACATGTCTAAATAAATAGTAATAAAGACACTTTAATATGTGCTCCGAAACGACTTCCATCGGGAACTAAATAGTCTTTCGACCAAAAACACGAAGAGTCACGAGAGATATGCGGCGATATCTTCACACAACCAGTTTTTGGAAGCACTTTGCTGTGATTTTCGGAGGAAATTGCGCGCGATTGAAAAACAAAGTGTGATTGGGGAGCACTCGGCCCTTTGTCATTAGCTATTCTTTCTGCTTCCAGGTCAAAAGCATCAGTTTTCAGCTTTGGAAGATATCATATGATTAATTACTGAAGGATAATCCATATTCAAACAATCTTCTTCATGGCGGTTTCTTGCCTAACAAAATGACTTCGATCGAAATCGTGCAATGGTTTAGCATCCTAGCGACTAATTAGTTGGATATCTATATTATTTATACATCTGTTAGGCATCATTTATGTTGAGTCGACAAGCCAAAATGCCTACATAAAAGTTCTCTTAGTTGTCACGCCGTAATAGATTTAGCACCAAAATTTTATGCTATTTGACTTAAGTGGGAAAATAGTGTGGTCAACGAGCAAGAAGTGCCTTTTACCGAGTCTTATAGTGTTGTCCATTATTCACGTCATGTCAGGTTCCCTGATACTCGAGCAAAACCAAAACCAAAACTAGAAGACCTATGTTTTTTACGACCCAAGACCCTGACTTGAGAAAGACCTAATCAGAACACTCGATTCAAGTCAAGTTTTCAGTTTTCTTTTCTTTTTTTTTTTTTTTTTTTTTTTTGCGGTGATGGGTGGGGTTTCTCACAGGGTAATATTTACACTTTCTTCCCTCCTTCACAAACGAGCATGACAAAGTCGCTACATCTCGGCTTGACAAATGAAGAAGTTGATGGTTACATGACGCACAAATAAATTTTTCTCACGAATTGACATAGACATGTTCAGATAAGGTTTAGACATGAAATTTGCCCCATATCACTCCATTCAAATAAAATGTGCGAATTTTTGGCTGGCTAGTCAAGTTCCATGTCAATTTCCATAATCTACTTTAGCCCCATTAACATTTTGTTCAGGAAAAATACCAAAATAATCCTTAACCTATTGCATTGATATCAATTAAGTCCTAAATTTTTCAATTGAGCCAATTGAGTCTTAAACCTTTTTACATTGGTACCAATTCATATCATCCGACCAATTTAAGTCAGAAATTGTTGACATGGACGCCAGTCGGCTGACGTGGCGCAACCAGTGCTAACATACTTATTTTTAATAATATTTTATTACCTTTTGAAATTTTAAATTATTTTATTTTTTGATTTTTTTTCCTCTCCCCCTTTCTCTTTCTCCTCTTTCTGGTGGCCATGGCCAACAAGGCCACACTCGCTAGCCATAGGTGAGGGTCAGCCTTGCATGGCTAAGGGCGAATGCTAGTGAGGCCGTTCCAGCTTAGGCGAGGGTTGACCTCGCTTGACCTTGCCAGATCTAGCAAGGTGGCCTTGCCTAGCCGCACCAGAACGACTAGTGTTCATCCTTGACTAGGTGGGCGATCCTTGCCCGTGGCTTGCAAGTACGACCTCACCTAGGTAAGGCCAACCCTCTCTACCATGGCCATTGGAAAGAGAAGAGGAAGAGGAAAGGGAAGAAGGGGGAAAAATCAAAAATTAATTAAAAAATATTAACATATTATTAAAAATATCTACGTTAGTGCCAATCGCACCACGCCAGCCAATTTGCATACATGTTAGTAATTTTCAACCTAAATTGGTGGGATAGACTAAATTGGTACCAATGTGAAAAGATTTATGACTCAATTAGTCATATTAAAAGGTTTAGGACTAAATTGATACTAATGAAATAAGTTTAGGATTTTTTGGGTACTTTTCCCCTTTTTGTTCTAGCTTCTTTAGAGCCACTTGATAAGCAGATTTCACAATGAATGAACCATGGCTAGATTAGTTTGCCCCTCTCCTTGCTCCTACGAATGGGGACTTCAGGAATTAGCTCTCTTTCCATCTCTAACAAATTGCAGTGCTTTCCAATTTCCATTCCTTTCTCTCCCAATTGATTAGTTGAGCTACCTTCATATCTCTTTCCACCTCCTTATCAGGCTTAGGATGAAGTGGCGAGTTTGAGGCGTCAGGTAACCACCTTTCAGACCCTACAGAAATAGATTTTCACTTAGCAACTTGCCATAAATCACCTTCTTTCAAAAGTGATCTTCCTTCAGGATGCTATTGGTTTTCTAGCTCAACTAAGGTCAGCCTTCAAGTAGGAAATTAAGAAGACAGCATTCACTTAATGCCTAATATAGAATATGAATAGCTAAATTTGCAATAAATAAAAAACCAAGAAATGGGTTTAACAAGTACTAATTTCTAGCTTTGTCAATTAACAAGAGAAACCAATATCGAGTTTGGCACCATAGGCAATGTGATGGAGATAGATTTTTTAGAAAATGACCATTTTAGTCCCACTCCACGAGAAATAGGTAACTTGTGGAGTTTGAAAAGACCTTTTCGGTCCCAATCCATTAGAGATAGGTGATATGAGGAGTTTGAAGACTCCTTACCTATAAAATAGTGGACTTTTAGGATCTATACCATCAGGAGCCTCGCCTCTCTTATAGAACTTGCCTATCAATAAAAAATTTCAATGGCTTAATTCCTCATTCTGTTGGAAACTTGAATTATTTATCCCTTTTCCAAATATTCAAAAATGGAATCTCTGGCCCAATTCCTCAAGAAATAGGGATACCGATACTCCTCAAAGAGTTAGATTTATAACAAAATAGTTTGGTTGGTTATATTTTGTGAGAGGTAGATGACTTGTAAGATTTTGAAGATTCTTTAGTTATGTCTTTCCTCAAATCATCTTCTAGGCTCAATTTTTGAAAAGATACGGAAAACGATTCTTATAGAGTTCGATTGTCCAACAATAGTTTGACTGGTTCAATCCCTACAACAATTGGAAACATGACCAATTCAAATATATTATGCCTTCATAACAATAATTTTCTTGGCTCCTTGCCTCCTGAAATTGATGAGATCACTCATTTGGGTGTTTGGATATACCCAATGATGAACTCGAAGGGCAACCGCTAGAAAATGAATGCCTTGGGTATTATTGCAAAATTTCATTGTCAATAACCATCATTTCACTGAACCTATACTGAAAAACTTGAGGAGCGTACCTCATAATCAAAGTGAGGCTTGAAGAAACCAACTTACGGAAAACATCACAGAGGCATTTGGAATATATCCGCTGCTAAACTTTATGAACTTGAGCCACATTTACTTGCACGATCAACTTTCATGGAAATGGGAGCATTGCCACAATTTGAATGGCTTAGGATATCAAACAATATCATTTATGATAAGATATCCACGATAACTGGAAGGATTTAGTTACAAGTACTAGATCTTTCTTTAAATAATTTAAGTTGAGAGATTCCAAAGGAATGGCAAAACCTGTGAATGTTGCTAGAACTTGATCTAAACAGCAATGCAATCATAGGATATGCCCCAATCAAGATTGGATTGTTATCCCATCTAGCAAATCTTGACTTGGCATCAAATAATTTGGGTGGATTGTTTTTGGCATAGCTAGGCTCATGCACAAGTTTGATGAGCTTGAATTTGAGAAAAACAAAAAATGCAAATTAGTAAAACTCCTTAGATAGGCAACACGAGTCCTCAAGGTTCTTGATTAATATTTTTTGGAATATATACCAAGAGAGTTTACGAAGCTGCGAAACATGCAAGTTCTAAATATCTCCCACAATAGTTTATATGGATCCATCTAATATCCTTTTTGTGATATGTCGGCTTTGACTTCAATTGATGTATCTTATAGTGACACGGAAAGTTCTCCCCGAAATGTCAAGGCTTTCAATAAGGCTTGATCTCATGCAATTCCCCATTGTGCGGGGGCTCTATGGGAATGTTGTTAGTTTAAGAAAATGCAATTCTATTGTGAGCGAGAGAACCCAATCAACAAAATGGAGCTAGAATGATAGTTATCCTCATTCTTCTTGGGATTTCTTGTTCTCTTGTGCCATAATCATTCTCAAAGTCGTCAATCATTGTCAAAGGGAGATTATCAAGAGAGAGAGAGAGAGAGCGCAATGCACTTGCAAATAAGTAATGATGGCAAAATTTTCTACAACAGAATAGTGGGCCATAGAAGGATTTGACTCCAAGTGTTATGTGAGTAAAGGGGCATATAGGATTATCTATAGAGTTGAGATATTATAAGATTAAACAATTCTTGCAATTTGAAAGGGAAATTCAAGCCTTAACAAATATGGTCCATCATCGCAAATGTGAGAATATGTCTTGAGTTTCCATAAAGGAAATGCAACCCAAGGAAGTTCCCTAATTTGAGTAGGTTTTTGAAAAGAGTTTTCTTATATTGGACACAAATATTGTTGACACCTAAATTCAGTCTTGAGCCATTGTCCATGAATATTCATGTTCCAATTTGCGAGAGGTCATCCATACATTCCACAATGATGGGATTCGAATTTGCCAATAACAGCTTCAACCCTAATCAAGAATGCCCTCATTTCATCATCTTGTGATCATCTTTTCAACCATACTTCTTCTATAATTTTAAACTAGAGACATCATAGTTTGAAGACCTCGGCCCGAGGTCGAAAATTGTGATCAACGGTAAATTTAAAGAGCCTTGATCACCCCAATTCACATTGGACCTAATCTTCCTCTAGGTAATTTTGACTTGTCTTCTCATGATCGATTGAAGGCCCAAACGAGCTTAGAAGATTGTAAGCTAGCTTTCACAAGAAGTGTCTTCAAGTCTATTTTCCAAAGGTATATTAATTGTGTGCTAGTTCCAAGTACAACTTTCAGAATTCACATTTTTCCAAAGAGATTTTTGCTGATCCTGTGCCAGGCTGCCAGAGCAAAAGGATGGTGATGCCAATATCCTTTTAACTTGAATTTTTTTATGTAAGCTGTGTTGACATGCTGGCTCATTGTCCTTAAAAAATTTGAGTCCGATCGAACAAATGTTGACCACATACTAGCCATTTCTGCATGCTTGTGCAATCTACCCAAGAGAACTCAATCTTGCATATAATATGATCCAAACCTATAAAAGCCAACGGCACTGCCCAACTCGCCAAGTGAGTGCCCACTCTCCCTCTTTCCCTCCATTTTCTTAGTCAAGTTGGGTCAAAACCCTTATCCCTCACCAACCTTATGGTACAATGGGGAACCGAGGCATGTAAAGTGATGTTAAGGGAGACAAAGCATGCTTGGTAAGGTCATTTGGTTAAGGCTCTATCTCACTCTCTCTTCTCCTCCTAGAACTGGCGTGCTCTCTCTCTCTCTCTCTCTCTCTCTGTTTTGAATTTTTTGGCTTGAGGGAGGACTCTCATTATTAATACACAAGAGAGAACTCTCATGCTAGACAACCTTCTCAGCCTTCTCCCACTCCATCTTGCGTGATCTTTACTTTCCATCTGTCTCCCATTTTTTCATTTATGTTCTTACATATAAACACACTCCTAAATTCTCTCAACCATCCTCTCTTCCACAAAAATCTCTCAACAATGACACAACTCTCTACCTCTCTTCATTAGCCAAAGCCCTCGTAACACACCCACTCACTCTTCCTTTTCGGACACACTCGGTTTAGCACATTGGAACTCACTCTCCTTGTCTTCCTCCTTGATCGGCCAAGATCTCAACTCTCCCATATGCTTTCATTTTATTTCATTTTGAAGAAAGACCCCTCCATCACTTCTCTCCATAAACACCCAAAATCCATCTCAATTTTCAGTTTGTCTCCCATGTCCAAGAGCACCCATATTTTCCTATTACCTCCTAATTCCCTGGAATATACAACCTCACCATTCACTCTCTCTCATAACCAACCTCAAGCCCCTCTTCACTTCAAAAACCTCACATCCCTCTATACCCCACTCGACTCACCCTCTTTCTCCATCACTCTAGCGTTGCTTCATCTCATCCTTGCTCAAGATAGGAATTCACTTATTCTTTTTAAACTCGAATAGTTGAGGACGCCGTGCTAGAACAGAGTCAAAAGTTGTGGCACGACTCACCCAATGCCTCGAACTCTAGGTTAACTTAGCCGGTTATGGCATTTTATCATTTCATTAGTTTATATTTTGTCTCGTTTTACATTTTGTTTGGTTTTACTCGTAATGTATTTAACATGTGAATTGGTTGATTTAGACTCCCAGTAGGATAATTAGTGTTTTGTCATGTTACATTAGGCCTTAGGAGTGCATTTGAGCATACGAGCATAGAGAGTACTAGGTGTAATGTTATTGTGCAAATTATCCATCTATGATCATGAAGATGAACGTACCTGAGACATTAATAAAGAACAAGATAGCATGTATAAGTATTTTCAAAACAAAGACCATTTTACTTCACTAACCTATTACAGGCTGAATATCTGTTTCATGGAAGTAAAATGGTCTTTTGTGTTTTACTTAGTCTTTAATGGCCTTTGATATATCTTTTCTCCTATTCATCTTCTTTTTCTCTTCACAAAATCAATTGAAATCACCCTCACGTCACTTGTAATCACTCTTGAGTCACTTCTAACTTCCGAAGCTTTGCATCATTTCATTGCTTGTAAGTTTTCTATTTCACTCAATAAGATTGCCAACTGTTGACACCTAAATTTTAGCTAAATATTTAGAATTAAATTGCATATAAAATTAGGGACCAATTTGGCCCTCCCCAAAAATACTTACATTGGAAAGCACATCACATAGGCATTAATATTATTTGCATCAACTAGGCATTAATATTATTGGCATCAACTAAGTTTTTTTTTTTTTCTATTATTTTACCACATTTCTGATAAATATAAATTTTTTGAAAAAACTTCAAAAATTTACTACTAATTAAAAAAAAAAAATCCAGGGGTTGGGGGCTGGCCTTCGCCCCAGCCCCTTTTCCCCTTCACTTGATAGATCGCACTATCGGGATACAAAAATACTACACTTACTCTTGTATACTTGACTATAAGCTATTACGGTACTACACCAAATAAAGAGAGTTTTGAGATCAAGACGGGTGACAGTTTCTAACTCAAAAGACAATAGCAATATTTCACGCATTCTGCTCTTGTGGTTAACCCTCTTCACAGCCTCATTGGTCCTTATATGCTTTAGGTCTTCAATATATCCGTTAGAGATCTTCAAGGATAATCAACTAACCATTTGAGAGTTGCTAGGAGGTTCCCTAACGGTATATGGGACGCTCCTATAGTCGCTTCACTATCTAGAGGAGTTTACCCAAAACATCCACTAACTATTGTCTTGTCTTTGAAATCTGTCATCTACTTCTCTACTACCTTCTCCAGCTTTTCAACTACGAAATCCAGAACCGCAATGGCTCTTTTCTGAACCGCCAACAGTATTCTTTCGATGCGTATCTCACTATCATCAAATTTGATACATTACTACCACAATCTAACATGCACTATCACCGGTGTAGATTGTAAGTTATTAGGCTGATCATATTCAATGATGATATAAACCAAATGACACGAGTAACCAATTCCATTGAACTAGTCCCCTGCACTCATGTCCAAAAGGCTTAATGCAAAATGTCGCAATTAAGCATTAGAATTTCCAATTAAACTCTAATTAACAATCGTATCAAAATTTTCGGCAAGCATATAAAATCATACGACCCTTGACTTTAACTCATTTCAAAAAATTCTCAACCATTTTATACGAGTAAGCATAATTGTTCCCCAAACAGATTCTCTTAAATTTAATAGCCTTGGGAGCTCGTAAAGAGGAAATTATCAAAGTGGTATAATGGGGTGAGAACGAACTTATTGTGCAGAACCAACTTTAGTTCTACACTATCACGACCCTCCCAATGGGCATGTGGGGAAAAAGACTAGTTTAGAGGTAATGCCAAGGGTGGATAAAAAATCCTCGATTGGTGTGTGTTCTTCCATACCCTTACCTCACATAACATTAGGAAAATAAAATTAAAATAAATAAATAAACCATGAAAAGCTTAACCAAGAGTTGTCACTAGCCTATTAGGGCCAGCTAGGTGGCAAGTCAATGTGGGAAGACATCTCACTTCCTACACAATTAGACAATCTAGAAGTGAGAATTGGCTACACTAGTTATCTAATTAGTGCCATTTCAATACCCTAATTTGATCTTTTTTTTTTTACCTATATGATTTAAGCCACTAAATGATGTCCGTGCATGAGTATGCCATCAAGGAAAAATAGACAATCGCAATCAATACAATGAAAGTAAAGTGCAAGAAAATATACTCAAGGACAAAGTATAGAATACGCATGGCATTGTTATTAATTCCTGGGACAAAAACCCCCCTAAGCTAGATTTAAATTGAGTCTGATTTCTCGTCCAAAAGGTCAATATACTAAAACTAAACTATATCAAAGGTAACTACTAAAACTCCTAAACTAAAGGTGATGTTAATTAAATAAAACTAAGCTACATCTAGCAATAAAACAACATAATCAAGACCTGCTTCTAAGCTATCCGTTTATTAAATGTTTTTCAAAAATTATAATTTTTTAATTAAGCTTCAATATTTTTCAAATTTTTTATTATTTAATTTTAAAAAAAATTCTCAAAATGGGGACTTGGGCTAGACCTTTGGGCCCAGTCTGAATGTAGGTTTGATGTGGCTTCACAAGTCTAGGCCAGAGACACAATGGGCTTTTTATTTTAAACCCACTCTCAAGTAATCTAAGCCCAATGTTAAAGCAAACAAAGCTCAAGTCAAGTACACTCTTATTAAACCCATTCTCCATAAAGACTACACTAAACCTCAATCTAGGCCCCTTTCATGACTATTGGAATCGTCGAATAGTTGGGTTAGGTCAAGATAAAAATGGTCTGACTCATATTGACTTATTTAATCAATTTTGACTCATTTTCATGCAATGTAAATTTAATGATCCATACCCAACGCGATCCTTATTATCAAAACGTATTGATATTCTAGGAAAAACATTTTCCAAGAAAATAATCATATTTTTCGGTGTTTAGTTGAAACCTAAAAGTAAATTAGAAGATATTTTCTAATGTTCAATAAGGAAAACATTTTCCTCATGCACCCCTTTCAATAATTTTTTTAAATCAAAATTTTAATTATTTTTATGTTTTATTCCGTTTTTTTATTTCCTTTTCTTTCTTTTTTTTTTATTTTTCTTCTTCATTGGCTGATCGTCGGCCACAGCGGTAGTTGGTGATCAATCATAGGCGAGCTTGAGCCTCTCCATAGGCGAGCGAGGCAAGGTCAATCTCGCCTGACACTAGCGAGGTTCAGGCAACCTCAGGCGAGGCTCAAGCTTGCTTGTGGCTAGCAACTAGCTAATGAAGAAGCAAAAGAAAAAGAAACCCAAAAGCAATGGGTTTAAGTTGAGTTATTAGTGGGTCATATATGGGTTTGGGATAGACCTATTTATGACCCATTTTTCAATTGGGCTCTATTATAATAAATCCATTTATAACCCATATTAAAGCCTCAGCAAATCCATTTTCTACCCAACCATTAAATGTGGGTTAAAGTATGGGTTATTGACTCATTTTGCCACCCCTAATGATTACATCCAGCCCATACTAATCTCCTATTGGACCCTCCTTTTAGTTATGATTACAATAAGCCCAATTTCACCAGTCTAACATCAAGCCTAAATCTATCAACAACCATTCACATATTCTTCCCTTTTCTTCCTTTTGGGGTTTTATTAGCATAACACTTTTTGGCTACTGTGAGAATAATAGTATTTTATAAACTATAAATTCTTGAAAAAGTGAATCTTACAACAATTTATAAATATTTTATATATGGCATTTTGTGATAGATAACATATTATTATTCTTCTGATAGATTAAAAACTATTATTCAATCATTTCTCTCATTTCTTTATGCTCTGTCCATCGCCTCCCTCAAGATGAGCCTGGAACACATAAAAACATGACAGAATCTCTAACCACTTATAATCGCCAAGCAGCCATTGCCGACCACCACCATCACTCTGGTCGTTTTTTTTCTGGTCGTTCATCATTCGTAACTCCAATATCATAGGAACACCATGTAAATGAACAACAGCATGTAACGTGAAAGTATGTGCGCTCGTCAATGCTTTGGTCTGTGATTTTTTGTGAAGAACAATCGCTGGTTGGTAGAGCCAGAGACGCTAGAAACTTGTAGAACGATGGTCTTTGCCAACAATGGGGGTCAATGTCGATGGTGATGCTCGGCTGATCGTCGGAAAACCAGCACGTTCAATTGTAGTGCAGGGAGGCTAGGAATCTCGTTGATAAGACCTGGAAACCTGCAAGAACAGAATGAGAACTCAAGGAATCCGTCCTCACTACAAGTACCTCGCCTGGATGTTGATGATAGCTGCGCCGGTGCTGGATGCTTGCAAGATGCTGGACGCTTGCCTGGTGCTGCTTCCGTTGGGTTTGCTTCGCTTGGGGTGCAATCAATCACTGCGGAAATTGCTGGACAGACTTTGAAGGCCGTGAGAGTCGGGACACTGCAGGGACTGGTCGGGGTCGGGGCTGAGAGAGCTGTTGGACTGTTGCTGGGGTCGGTTTTGAACGTTGGAGTGGATGGGGTGCTAATGGTCTCGCTTGGGGAGCGCAGGAAGCTTGCTGAAGCACCGGTGAGGCGCTGGGCGCAGCTGGAATGCAGCGAGGCGCGAACCACAAGCACGGCGGCGGGGCTCACTGGACAGGAGCTGCTAGCGTTTACTGGGTGGTCGCTGGTAGTTCGCTCGGATAGTGGTGAGCGTCAAGGAGACAGCAGGAACAACTCCCTCGGCGGTCGCCCACACTGGTACACGCTACGGAAGAAGGCGCTGGTTTGCTAAGACAACCGCACGGCGAAAGATCTCACGGCTGACGCGGGCACGGAAGACAGCAACTCTATTCTTCCTTTTGGACGGGCACCGCTTTTCCGAATTGTCTCCTCTCCGGTCTCTGTCACGTCCCCTTAATTGTCCCCTTCTTTAAATTAAAATCACGAAAAACTCCGAACCAATATATTTTTAATAAATTATTATAAATGATTATTAAAAATTTCAAATTAATATATTTTTTATAAATTTATCTTAAATTAATTTTTTTAATAACTAAAAATCTTAAATTGGTATATTTGCGATTGTAAAAGATAATTGTTTTCTCTTACTACATAAAAAATAGGGTTACAAATATATATATGCTTATATGTGCTTAACCCTACTCACAAACTAAGTTACTATTTTATCCTTATTGCTCACAATATTTTCCAACACTCCCCCTCAAGTTGGGATGTAAATATCAAATAATCCCAACTTGTTACATAAGAAGCTCACTCTATTCCCCCGTAAAGATTTCGTAAAAATGTCTGCAAGCTGATCCTCCGTCTTTGTGTGTTGAAGAATAATCTCTCCTTTCTGAACTTTTTCTCGCACAAAATGACAATCAACCTCAATGTGCTTAGTTCGCTCATGGAAGACAGGATTAGATGCAATATGAAGAGCGGATTGATTATTACAGTACAAGGTTGATGGATTTGAAAGAAACATTTCAATCTCCGATAGTAACATTCTCAACCATAGTAATTCACTCGTCACATGTGCCATCGTTCGATATTCAGCTTCAGCGCTTGATCGAGAGACTACATGCTGTTTCTTACTTTTCCACACAACTAGATTACCTCCAAGAAACACACAATAGCCTGAAGTAGATCTCTTATCCATAGGACATCCAGCCCAATCAGCATCAGAGAAGCCTGTGGTGTTTAGATGGCCATAATTCTTGAATTGTAGTCCTTTACCTAGTGCTCCCTTCAAATATTTAACAATTCGAAGCACCGCATCCCAATGAGTAGTACGAGGAGAACTCATAAACTGACTTACTACACTAACTGCGAAGGATATATCAGGTCTTGTGACGGTAAGATAGTGTAACTTACCAACTAATCTTCGGTACTTCGCTGAATCATGTAGTAATTCTCCATGTTTCGCATCAAGTTTTATATTGGGATCCATAGGAGTATCTACGGCTTTACTCTAAGAAATCCAACCTCACCAAGGATGTCCAATATATACTTCCGTTGTGATAAGTTGATACACCGGCGTGTGAATAAGATACTTCAATACCAAGAAAATATCGAAGATGTCCAAGATCTTTAGTATTGAATTCTCTATGTAGAAATTGCTTAAGTTTCTAAATACCACCTGAATCACTGCCGATAATGATGATATCATCCACATATACAACTAGAAGAATACAACCTGCTGAAGATACAGAGCTGAAAACTGAATGATCTACTTGACACCGCTTTAATCCAAATTTGATATCTGCATCACTAAATTTGCCAAACCAAGCACGAGGAGATTGTTTAAGTCCATACAAGGCTTTGTGTAAATGACATACCATATTCTCCCCCTGAGCGACAAACCCAGGTGGTTGCTCCATGTAGACCTCCTCAGCTAGATCACTATGTAAAAAGGCATTTTTTACATCTAATTGATGAAGGATCCAACCAAATCGTACAGCCAATGAAATAAAGACACAAACATATGGAATTTTGGCCCTTTGGAGAAAAGGTGTCATCATAGTCGATACCATAAGTTTGAGTATACTCTTTTGCAACTAATCGTGCCTTCAATCGATCAAGAGTGCCATTTGGATGAACCTTAACCATAAAAACCCAACGACAACCAACATGTTTTTTATCAGTAGGTAAAGAAGTAAGTTGCCAAGTTTGGTTCTGAATTAGTGCTTGCATTTCGTCCTCCATAGCACGACGCCAACCCGGATGAGCAAGAGCTTCAGCAACACTGCTAGGCACAGAAACAGAAGACAACGATGAGACAAAGGCAGAAAAGGTAGGAGATAAACACTCATAGGACAAAAAATTAAAGATAGGATGACGTGTACTAACACAATCAGAAAGACCAGAATAAGGAGCATAACGATCAATAGGCCAACCAACACAAGAATGTGTACTTTTTCGAGAAGCAATAGACGGATCAAGATCGTAGGCGCGGCATCAGAATCGATGGGGGAACAGATGAATCGGATGATGATGAAGATTGTACTGTCATAGGTGGAGAAATGGAAGGCAGTGGAACCATTGGTAGGACACACTCGTCACCATCACCATGTGTTGGTGAAACAACCGAAGAAGGAAAATATGACTGTTCTTCAAAAAATGTCACATCTGTAGACACAAACATACGGCGACGAGTAGGATTGTAACATTTGTATCCCTTTTGAGTTCAAAAGTATCCCACAAATACACATTTTTCAGCACGAGGAGCCAGTTTATCAAGACCTGGAGTAAGAGAATGTACAAAACATACACACCCAAAGACTCGAAGAGGTAAAGAAAAAGGGGGATGATGTGGATGTAAAATTGAGAATGGTGTCTCCCCCTGAAGGACAGTAGTTGGAAGTCTATTAATTAAATAACATGCTGTAAGAACAGCAGGGCCCCAAAAATGTTTAGGTAGATGCATATGAAACATGAGGCAACAGGCAACATCAAGAAGATGGCGATTTGTACGTGTAGCTATGCCATTTTGTTGTGGAGTGTATGAGCAAGAAGTCTGATGAATAATACCATGGGATTCAAGAAATTGCTGGAAACCGAAGTGGCAGCTAGGTATTCTCTAGCATTATCTCGACCGTAAATATTTGAGAGATATTATATTGATTCAATACTTCGAAATAGAACAATTGAAAGCAACAGAAAATCTTAATACGGTCTTTTATTAAGAACAACCAAGTCATTCGGGAAAAATCATCCACGAATGTAACAAAATATCTAAATCCGAGACATCGACACACGACTCGGACTCCATACATCTGAGTGAACCAACTCAAATGGACTAGACACACAACTTTGAATGCGAGAAGAAAAGAAGCTCTATGATGTTTGCCAAGTTGACAAGCTTCACATTGAAAGGAACTCACAGACTCAGACTCAGGAAATAAACGTCGAAGTATGTGCAATGGTGGATGACCAACACAACAATGCATCCGATATACATCAGTAGATGTATGCTTCATAGCTACAGCAGCTAAAACCTTCTTATCAAGATAGTATAGGCCATTTGATTCATGTCCCCCACCAATCATCTGTCCAGTCCTCGGATCCGAAAGACACAACGTGAAGAGGAAAAGGTTACGAGAACAATTCAGTTCTTTGGTCAACGAGCTAAAGAAATCAAATTATAAGGAGATTTTGATAAGTGAAGGACAGATAACAAAGAAAGAGAGGGACTCAAATGAGCAACTCCCATACCAGTAACCTGAGATTGTGACCCATTTGCTGATGTAACTGAGTTTGATAATGAAGGAGATATAGAATGAAAAGAAGATAGTAGGTTAGAGTTACCAGTCATGTGATTGGTAGCTCCAGAGTCTATAACTCAAGAATTAGACGCTGCAGACAACAAACAAGACGAACTACCTTTAGAAGTTTGTGCCAGAGTTGCAATAGGAGCTGAAGAGCCTGTCACTTGTTGGGAGCGAACCAATGTATCATACTCAGCACGTGTCAATGTAACGGGATCACTTGTCTTCTCGACTTTAGTCGAATTTGGTAGAACCGTGGAGGGCAGATCAAGAGAATTTTCAATCTCTACATATGTAGCAATGGATGGTTTGAGTTTCGGGTGAAGCGCATAACAATAGGCTTCTGTATGTCCAGCTCTTTGACAATGATGGCAATAGCGAAAACCACGACCATTCCCAGAACTAGTGGTACCATGATTCCCAACTCCCTGCTCCATGAGCTCCACGATGAACAAAACTGCGTCCACTAGAACGTCCACGACCTCGATAACCACAATCTCGACCTCCACGTCCATTTAGACCATGAGAAAGCATAGCACTAGTCTCCGCTATTGGTGTGGAAGGAATTTTCTCAAGAATTGTAGAACAGAGGGCCTGGGAGAAGACTTCATCTACTGTGGGAAGAGTACTCTGGGATGTAATATGTTGACGAAGAGATGAATACTCAAGCCCCAATGACTTAAGATATAGAATTACCCTCAAATCCTCTTGACGTTTAGTCAAAACATCTAGATCATTCAAGGCAGGAAGATAAGTATCCAATCGTTGGCAAAGAGTTGTGAACCGAGCATAATGATTGGATAAAGATTGATCTCCACGTTGAATATCAAACAACTTTTCCCACGTATCACATACTCGCATCATATTATTTTGCCCCGAATAGAGTAATGCGCATTTATCCCAAACTGCCTTAGCCGAGTCACATTGAATAAAGTGAGGACTAACCTTAGGGTCCATGCTATTCCACAATAGGGTCCGAATCAGCTCATCTCCTGCAATCCAATCTGCGGCTTTACTCTTGTCGATGGTGCGTAGATGTGAGATATTCAAGTTGTCTAGTGGCAAGTAAGATAGACCTCAACTGCTTTAGACCAGGATGGATAATTAGTTCCATCTAGCTTGACAGATGTTAACTGAAAATGGCCAAGAAGGGATCTAAAAGTTGATCCATAAGTCAATCCATTGTTCGCCATTAGTGAATAAAAAGTGTGATTGAGCCCAAGAGATGAACTCCACAGTCACCAATACTTAATTCAAATGATGCACTCAGATAAACAATAATTTCAAACAGAAGGACCTCAATTTAATCACCACTAATTGCATCAATTTGATCACACTTCATAAACTCATTGCGTTTATCAGCAATAATACGAATCACCCAAGTACTAGCATATTTATTCTCACCATCTCCTTCGTTTCAACATATAATACAAATATAGACTAGACCCAAAAAATTCAGTAGCAAACCCAAATATTCAGCAACTCTATCCTCATCACAAAGTCATCACCGACTAATATTTGTCTCCTCCATTGTGGGCTTTGAATCAACATCCGTGGCTGGTTGCTTTGTAGTCGAACTTCAGCTAACTCATATTCACTCAAGAAAGAATAAAAAGAAAAATATAAACCTGCACCCTTTTCGCTATGTTGCTTTAATGTGCAGGCGTTAGATTCTTCTTCCCTCCGTGTCAAAAAGATCGAACTTGCGAATCGCTGCACCCCATGGATTGATTTTGCGTCTGGACTGGCTACACAAGATTGGTCGAGATTGTGAACTCGCTGAACAGAGGAAACTCGGTAGGGAACTTCTCGGAATTCGTTGGAAATTTGACAGGATTCGCTTTGGGATGCTGGTTGGCGATCGAAAATGCTTGAAGAATCATCAGAAAATCAGAAATAATACTGCATAGGAGTTGACCTCTTCATGTGACGAGGATCAGTGAGACGAACTGGGGAATCGTCTCTCTTCGAAGGAATCGTGGGCAATCGTGGCCGAGAGACGCCGAGGGACACCACGGCTGGTCAATGCATTTCCAAGACTAATCAACGCAAGGCAACCCAAACGACGACGGCTGGGATTCGCCGGTCGGCGTCATAGGTCACCGGCTGGCAGCGCGGCCCTCTTTCGGACACCAAGGCGTTGTGGTGATGCAAATAGCACTGTTGTTGGCCGGCGACAGGGCTTTTTTCCGGTGACGAAATAGTGGTCTCCGGCATTATGGCAGCTAGGGTTTTATGTATGGCTGTGATACCATGTAAAAGATAATTGTTTTCTCTTACTACATAAAAAATAGGGTTACAAATATATATATATGCTTATATGTGCTTAACCCTACTAACAAACTAAGTTACTATTTTACCCTTATTGCTCACAATATTTTCCAACAGCGATAAATATATAGAACGTACCCAAAGAGTGCTCTAACCAAATAAACCTGTCCAGATTTTGATTGAGGGCCAGGATTGAGAACCGTCGTTGTCGCGACCTCACTTCGGGTGCATCACCTAGGGTTTGGCTAATGGATTACTAAGCCTAAACTTAGTTCGGGCTCTTCCAAGCCCATACCAATTCGCAACTTAGGGTTTAAGTTTTTTAACATGCCAATGATTTTTATTTAGGAGTCGCCACTAATCTATTTTTGGTAGGTCGATTAGAAACCCAAGTAAAGTACGGGAGAGTTACTTCACTCCTACGAACCAGAGACCATGGGATCGGGGACTTGATTACGTTAGATTTCTCTAACGCCCTTTCGGTACATTTTCTCTTTTGTTTAAAAAAAAATGATTTGCAGACAGTTTGGATTGATTTTAATTTAATCCCTAACATGCAAAGTGATCATGCGAGTGCACAATCATAATTTAACACTTAATAAAGCAAAGCAATAAATAAATTGCAAGCACAATGAAAAGACACTTACCTCGAAACAACGAAAGCATTTGCAATGTTAACTTAAAAAAAATCACATCAATGATTCTAGCTATGATTTCTAATTAACATGCAATCATTTAATTTTCTTTTAAGGTTTTCACTTATTTAATGAGGCCCAAAAAAAAAAACTAAGTGCAATGCATGCGACGATGTGCAAAAATGTATAATTATAATAACATGCAATGTGCAACCTAATATGCAAATTATATGTCACGCGACAATAATTATTTAACTTAATCTAATGCTAGAAAATATTTAATGCAACTATCCTAACATGTCACGCATTCAAATGACCCTAAACATGCAATGACTAGATGACACACGGAAAATGACCTAATTCTGCATGACATGAGCATGGCAATTTTTATGTTTTTTTTTTTTATAATCAAAATTCGAAATAAAAAAAATATATATGTAAACATGAAAACTATCCTAAAATATTCTAATAAGAAGCACATCTAACACAACTATATTTTTTTGGGGTTTTCTTTAATAAGCCAAATCAATTCGAGCAAAGGCATATCAACACATAATGCAACTGAATCATATAAAGCATGCAATTTTCCCGACCCTAGATAGAAAATCAAAACAATCAAAAACCTGATCCGACGTCTCGCGGCTCAATATTTTTGATTATTGAGATTTTTATCACGACACAACGACCTCACTCAATAGGACCATGCCAAATATCTAAAAGGAAATCACATTACCAGTAAATGCATTGCTAATTAGGCAACTTTATATTTAGATAAGCGAATGGATTAGGAAATTACCTTGATGGTCTTTCTCTGGTTCTCACAAACAATCCGAGACGGTTTTCAATTATTAATGACAGCACCTAACCCTGTTCCACAGCCGCTAAAGATGTTCGGCTCGATCAATTCTCGCAGTCGTCGTTGATCACGGGCAAAAGCGAGAGCTTCAGATAACCTGCGGAAAAAAAGAAATTCTCCAAGTTGCCGAGAGGGGCGGCCAGCACGACTTGTTGAACGCGGACAGGCATCACCAATTCTGGCACTAAGGTCTGTAAGCTTGCTTCGTGTATGCCTTTCGTTGACTAGCGGCTTCTTTGGTCTTCAAGCTCCACGAGACTTGCTGGTCTTCTTTATCAAGCTTGGACAAAATCAAAGAAAACCAACCACCGCTTCAGGCTCTCTGAGTTGTCATGTTCCTATCCTTCATGGCCCCCTCTCCACATTCTCCTTTTGCCCCTTTTTTTGTGTGATGCAAAGAACGTGGATGAAGGCGGGGGGGGGGGTGCTGATGGGCAGTCTGCACAGTGGCAGATGAATTCTCTTGAAGACTCCTTGGATCGCGTCTCTGTGTTCCTCGTGACCGAAATCCCTACCCTCACGATTTTCCTCTCAATTGCGCACTCATGACCGCCTTCTATGTAACTATCCTCTCCCTTCTCAATTGTGTGGTCTGTGTTTTTTTTTTTTTTTTTTTTTTTTTTGTGCCCTTTCAATGTGTGTGGCCCCTTTTTATAGGTGAGAGGACTATGTTATTTAAGGAAAGATGATAAATTTGCACGTTGTCTATTTAGCTCTTGTATCCCACGTGCAATATTTTTCCAATATTTCATCCAACGCTTTCCTTGAATATTGAAAGAATAATGAGAATATTTTCGGGAACATTCTCATATTCTCGGGAATATTCTCATATTCCAATTCGTCACCCATTAACGAGAATATTTCATCCGACACATTCCTTAAATATTGAAAGAATAATGCGAATATTCTCGGGAACATTCTCATATTCCGGGAATATTCTTATATTCCAACTCGTCGCTCCTTAACGGGCCTAGCCAAATTCTTTTCCCTTGTGGGCTTAGTCCAACTTGTTAAATTAAAGCTTCAAACCATCAATTGAAGTCCATCTGCCACATGTCCAATGCAAATGCAATAATAAATGCTCCTAAAACTATATGCTATGCAATTTAATCTTAATATTTTTTGTTTAGGGGTTAAAATTAATCCCTAAATTTTTGTGTATTAAATTACGAATGATCAATCAAAATTTAGGTGTCAACAGTCGCCCTTGAAGTTCCTACAATACTCCTTGGCCTGCTGGAGTGTAGAGATCTGCCACCTTAGCATGTCTGGGTAGGCCTGAATGATAGATGTAGTTGTTTGAAAAAACTGCACTTAATGACCCATGTTGGAGCCATGGATCAAACCATAGAGACGTTGAGAGCCCATCCTCAACCCGCCAGCGGAAATACCTTTGGCTTTCACCTCTAAGGCCTAAAATTTTCCTCCACGCCCAAGAGCAAATGTTGTTTATTGTAATCAGTAAAATTAAACAAAAATAATAATTCTAAGAAAACGATGACAAAATTGATAAAGATCAAGTCGTATTAAATGAATTTTCTTAGCA
Organism: Corymbia maculata; assembly: GCA_014182735.1. Classification (NCBI taxonomy): domain Eukaryota; kingdom Viridiplantae; phylum Streptophyta; class Magnoliopsida; order Myrtales; family Myrtaceae; genus Corymbia; species Corymbia maculata. The sequence goes on from CM024690.1 coordinate 22,145,293, forward strand.
ATTAATGATGATTGAATTACAAACCACATATAGACTTGCTAGATTTTTATAAAACTATAACATAATTAGATAGGAGGTGAGGTACGAATTATTGAATCTCCATAAAGCGATTAGTTCTTATCCAAGGTGCTTTATAGATAAATTATGCCTCCCAAGATACAACACTTCAAACCCACAAAAGGATTTTTAACCAAATATTTTGTCTTTTGTGAGCATTCAATTGTAATCTTTTGAGAAGTGTTGTCAGAGTTATAGTGTGTGTCTACGTGGAAAATAGCGAGTTCTATTAGCTTGAGTATAAGCAACACTTAATTTGGGAAGAAGTGCATGATTTCAAGCAATACTTGCTATTGTAACTTCTCATTGATTGAATTAGAGGCAAGCATGGTCCAAGTTAGCTAATCCAGCACCTAACCTAGAGACCTACCCACATAATGTCGGTCCTCAATTTTTGAGATCAGGAACCAACCCTACTAAGCCTAGACCAAGGACCAAATCGACCATATGGTTCTAGTTTGATTCCAATGTCAATTCAAAACCAACTAATTAATTTTTTATCTCATTATTTGTATTCCTTGAAAGAACAAGCATACTTTTTTTAAATTATATTTATCAACAATCCAACATTAAGTTATCAAACTATGAGAAGCGATACATATTAAACACAAATCTAAGATAGCTAACAATAGAAATCTCCATTTGCACTTATTGAACTGTGTTTGTGGGTAGGCTAAGAGGCGAGGGATTTCACCAATTAAGCTGCACTCGTAAACTAAGAAGCACCCGTACTCTTCAAGAGCCTTTGTCTCATGTCGTATACTCCAATATGTGTCCAACACTTGGTCAACAAGTGTCGAAAATTTGATATTTGATCAATTCTCCTAACACTTAAGTCTAGAATTTCAACACGCAAATTTGGAATTCTGACACATGATTCCAACACATGTGGGTTAATTTAAAAAAAAAAATTCAATCAATGAAGGACCAAATGTAAATATTTAAAAATAAAAATGATAAAAATAATAAAGGAAGAAAGAAGAAAAATTTAGTCTTCTCTTCTCTCCTAACTCTCACTTCCCTAACACACAATTCACCCCCAAAAATTTGTTTTGTTCTCTTTTTTTCCGACACATGAGTTTAGAATGTGAATTGCATTTTTTCTTTCAAGTTTTATGAGTCATTGAAATAGAGTTGAATTTGTCAAATTAAAACAACGAATGATATTAATAAATTGTGAATTAATATTTTTAGCATAAATTCATTATACACTCTTTATTATTTATTTATTTATATGTAAATTTGAATCAAATTAATTTGATTAAAATAATTATAAAATTGATAATTTATCATGTATATATTAAAATATATATTTAATATACAATATTTCCCAACATATCATAATTCTCTATTTTTTAGAAATAACTTGTCAATGTATTGTGTTGGGTCATGTCATATCACATGTTGTATGTTGACGTCGTTGCTACTTAGCTTGTAAGGAGAGACCAAAAGCGAGCAAGTGAGCAGTGAGGTGAGTAGTGAGTTAGGCTAAGGCAAGCAAAAAGGGTTTTCATTTTTCAATTTTTTTTTTTGTCGAATCTAGATGGGTTTCTACTTTATCATTTATATGGAAGAACCACATAAGAAATAACAAAGGCGAAGGCACAAAGATTTAGAGTAGACAAAAATATATATGATATATACATAATATATACAATGTTAGTCCAAGTTGGACCAAATCTAAAGTCTCAAGATCAAGGACCAACCTGTACAGTGTAGAGTTCAAGGGTCCAAAGACTAAGGACTGGCCCAATTTCTCTAGGAGCCAAACCAGAATCGGTTGGGTTGGGCCAGTCCATGAGGGATTGACCCTAGATCGATGCTCATCCATAGATTGATATGGGAAAGTGGACGTAAGCATACACTAAGTTGAACCACTATAAAGTTCTATGTGCAAAGTTTTGTATCCTTCTACTCAAATTCATTTTACCACTTCTATAATAATTTATCACAATTTTTTGAAATCACCTATCCACACCCCCCTTTAGGTATTTGCGTACCTCAGAAGGCATGCAGTTACTTCATCTTTCAATATTAACAACCAGATCCGAACACCACTATTGAAAATGCTTATGTTCTGGACAAGAACTTTCAATGCTAGGACTCTGTCACATCTGCATGGGTGAAGGGGTTGGTAAACCTATCAATACAGCGGACACCTTCGCCTCGAGGATGGCTAAAATTTAAAGTCGATGGCTCCATAGTCTCTGGGGAGTAGGAGGGACCGATTGCCAGGATCTATTGTGACTCCTCTGGTCGCGTGATTGCTGATTCGCTGACCGGGTGTGCGGCTCATGTGCAGTTGTTGTCAAAGCTCTAGCTTTGAGGTCTACCCTTTTGTACTTGTAAGACAAGCATGCTCTAGGGAACGAGGAGTTGCACGACCCTGGAAACTGATAGCTTATCAGTTTTGCAATTTGTATCAGGCTCAAATCCAAGCCCATGGGAGCTACTGGGCGAGATTGAGGACTGCAAGCTAAGCCTACCTCGGTCCAAGTCAATTGAAGTAGCTCATTGTTCGAGAGGGGCTAATCATATCATAGGCTACGGGTGCACATAGTAATGATTCTGTGCCCAGAAATAGATTCTACTCATAAATGATTTTTTTTATTTTGTTTTTAGAAATAATTTCTGAGTATTTGAAGGCATTTAGTAACTGGTCAAAATATTTATTCTCTAAATAGAAATGCATTTGGTAAAATTCTTAATTTTTTAAAATTTTTTAATACTTTATTACATTATTATTATATTTTCGTCTTTTTCTTTTTTTCTACTTCTTCCTACCTTGTGGCCAATTGCTGACATTGGCGGTGGTCGATGACCAATTGGATGAGGTCCGGTGAGCGCACCGGAGCCTCACTAGGCTAGGGTGAGGTCCCCAAAGACTCACCTAGTCATTGTGAGGCTTGGCCTCCTATGCACCGGCAAGGCTCAACCTCACCTAGAGCTGGCGAGGCCTAGCCTTGCTAGATCTAGGTGAGACTAACCTCGTGCCGCTTGGGTGAGGTCAACCCTTACCAATGGCCTAACGAGGCTTACTTGGCCACAAGTGAGGCTTGGCTTTACTAAATCTGCGAGACCAAGTCTCGAGGTGGCCTGATGAGGCTCTGGCAAGCTCGCCATGCCTCATCTAGCCGCTTGTTGGCCACCGTCGATGTCAGCAACAATGGCCAATGAACGACAAGGGGTGGTGGTAGGTGGGTCTTAGGCTGAGAGGAAGAATGAGAGAAGGAAAGAGAAGAAAACAAGAGAAGAAAAGGAAAGAAAAGAAAAAATTAGACTTCATTCTTGGAATTGTCCCTAGAAACAAAATTCAACTTTTTTTTTTTTATTCTTGATTCCGATGCAAATCTATTCTTGGGAACAAAAAATTTACTAAACAGATTTTTGTTCCAAATCTGTTCTTGAGAACAAAAGAATATAATCAATCATTATTTGGCCAGTTAACAAACATGCCCTACATTGCAAAAGCTCAACGCTAGAAAATCCTTCCAACCAACTGGTCGTCAAATCTACCTCCATCTTTGTGGGATCTTTTATGCTCATGAACTTATACATTGATTCTTTCGTGATGTTCGTTGAATGAAATGACTTTTACCGACCGAAAAAAAAAAAACCAACAAAATCCCCTTAGAGCCTTTTATTATTCTGAACTGGCACAAACGGAACCTCATTGAAAGTCATGACATTAGGCAGAGAACCTTTCAAGTCATTATAGGACAAATAAATGGAAGTCAATGCAATCATATTAGCAAATATGGAGATGTTTAGAACTTGCGGGTCTCTCAATTTTGCTAAGTCTGCCGGTCCGTTTCCTATCAACAAATTTTGGCTCACATCACTAAACTAAATGACTCGTGCTTTGCCTATCTCGGGAGAAATGCTTCTCTTAAATCTGTCTGCTCAAGTTCAAGCTCAACAAGCTTGTGCCCAAGCCCCATACGCTGAAATTGATCCACTCAAATTGTTGTTCAATACAATATCTAGCAACATCGGTTTCCCAATTCCCTTGTAATCTCTCTACTTACCTTATTGAAGACAAGTCCAGCACTTGTCGCTTGGTCATTCTTTTAAACACTGTAGGCATCTAACCGAATATGTTGTTGTCCAATATTTTCATGTTGGAATATTTAAATAATAAACCACGCCTTCATTTACTAGCTTAAACTTTTAGAAAAGTCGGTAGTGATCTCTACCAAATCTCACATGGTATCAGAGCTGGAGATCTTGAGTTCAAATCTTACCGGCCCTCATTTGCCTCCCCAATTAAATTTCCACGCTTAGTACTAGGCAAAAACTAGACTAACGTGAGGAGGAGTGTTGGAATATTTAAATAATAAATCATGTCTTTATCTACCGGCATAAACTTTTAAAATAGTCAGTAGTAGTCTTTACCAAATCTCACACTTCAATCTATTAAGAGCTCGAATATGTTTCCAGTAGGACAATTTCCTTCAAGCCTCACTTAAATAACGTAATACAATTCCTCAAACTTCTTGGGATGGGACCTACGAAATGATTATTACTTGCAGTGAAACGTTGCCATAAAACCCCAAGGCATGTACATTTTCTAGTAGTTGCCCTTCAAATTCACTATAAGCCAGGACTTCCAAATGAACCAGCTTATTCATTGCGGCAGGTATAAAACAGAAATGATGTTATTAGTCAGGATAATAACAGTCAAAATTATTCCCAAACAGATATAATATTGTAAGAGATCAATTTCCCCATCTCTGAAGGAATCAAGCTTGAAAGATTATTCAAGAAATGATGTAAACTTAAACGCAAAATTGTTCAATTTTTGAAGAGATTATGGGATTGAACCTACCAAATTAGTTTCCAACATATCTAAATCTTCGAGAAGTACGTATTTCCCTATTTATCGAGGAATTGGGCTAGAGATTGCATTCTCAATAATTCCCCAAGTTTTGATGGAACGAGGATTGAGCCTGTGACATTGTTGCTCGATAGGTAAACTTTGGTAAGAGAAGCCAACCTCCTAATCCCTGAAGATGTGGATCCTCTTTTGATTGTCATTTATGCTTGCATTTAGTGGAGACATGGTTCACGATCGATTCGCATTGATTTCCCTTTTGAATTTGCTCAGTTTGTGTTTTGTTGAGGGATGTTAGTTGCTGTCCAGTCTATGGCCGGCAATCTTCAAGCCTCAATTAATCCATTTGGCGAACCTTGGGCCAATCCTCACGGCCCCCCGTGGCTTGGGGATGCATCGGGATGTTTTGGATATTCAACGGTACCGTTTAGTGTGCAAAATGAAGCCCAAAGCCGGCTGTGCAGACCGCATGTTCGGTTGGACAAAAGGCTTTCGGTCTCATTTTGGCCTTATAAAGGTCCTTAAATGGTCCGGAGGCGTCCCCTCAATATGTTTGTATAGTTCCCATGACATATTCTATGTTTGCATCCCAATTCTACCGTCGTGGCTTGTTTGTTGCCGCAGTGTGTATGTAGTCTAGTTTAGGCCTTAAGTTATTCATGAAGAAAAATGAAAGGGATTTAAAAAAAATGGATGGAAAGGAAAATTAACAATATTGGAAATGCATTTAGATAAAATTTGCATCATAAAATGTAGTTAAATTCAAGCTCAATTTCATTATATTTGTTTAATATCTAATTGTTATCGTATAGTTTAGGAATTTGCATTCATTAGACTAGGTTGGTTACATATTTAATTATATACATTGCTTATGGGGTCCTATCCCGAGGCTTAATAATCAGGTCATGTTTAATTTTGCCAATTACGGCTTGAATTCTTTACTTTGTCGCATTTTATTTACTTTAATATTGTTAGATTCTATATGATTGTTTGAATGATGCTTGATTACTTGTCTTACAAATCTTACGGGATAAAAAAAAGACTACATGATTTATTTTCAGGAAAAAGAAAAATGCACCAAATTAGGCTTTCGACACTTCCAATGTAATCAAGTCTTGGTATCCATAAATATCTACTTTGCAAAAGTAACACTAACTCCCCTGTCTTACTTGCCTTCTTATTGGTTCATAATAGATTAGTGGCACCCCTAAACTAAAATGAATTGTCATAACTAAGTAGCAACCCGTAGGTTTTGAAAGGGGCTGTGTTAAGTGAAAGCGCCACTTTGTAAGAGAATTATTTGTACTTGCCTAACCACCCATGAAACCACGATGGGTTTTCTCACCTTTGGAGGTCACGGCAACATTTTCATTATTAATCTTCGTTATAAGAGTGTTGTTAACAAATTTTCCTGGGTCACTATTCAAGACCACTAAAAGTAGTAAAAAACACATGAGAGTATTTTGAAACTTGAAAAAGAAATGTTTCAAGAAAGCCGCATATTTCAAATAAAAATGTTTACATCAACAAAATACAGTCAATAATCCTTGACGAGTACTCTGGGACACTCTTTAACATTTTACATATTATAAATCTCAACAACTTCTGACTGATTAAATATCCTCAACAAATTACTTGATAAAATTTTACATAAATGATTTTTGTGCATTCACTAGGAAAGTAAAAAAATTCTAAAAAGAAAAGGAGTGTTGATAGGTTGTATATTATGAGTATCACTAAGATTTATATTTAGTTCGATTTTGTGTAAATTATGTCCATAACTTGTAACATATTAGTTAGACACGATTGGTAAAGTTTCCTCCAATCATAGATGGAAGAAAATGTAACTAATTGTTCAATAGCTTACAAGCACGTAATTGTTATTCTCACCAAGGGATAATGCATCAAGCCCTCCAACTTGTATTTAATTTGTGATGTTATTCCACACTTGGCATATATATTCAATACTGAAGTTCTCAAATTTCGATAAGGTTCGTCACTCTCCATTTTCACAATTCATTAAATGGTTCAATTAGTTTCCGATCATCATCATCTTTACTACTCTTCTCATAATGTAAGTTTAATTTATTCAGTATCCCATGTCAACTCATTAAGATAGTATATAGATCAAATGTAACTATATATTACATTACACACTTACAAAAGTCGAGCGACTTAACTGAATCATTAAAAGTTTAACAATAACATTACAAATCAGACAAAAAGTCAAAGACAGTAGTGTCATCATCCCTTTCACAATGGAAAACTAAATTGAACAATGTCGATCCAAAGCACTTTGCAAATTGAACAAGCTGGAAATAACAGTGAAATGAGACATCCACAGAAGCCTTCCCATAATTATTTCTGGTGCCACGACTCCAAAGTACAACCACCGATGCGCAGCATTCCAGTAATGCGCATAGGTAGGCAGGCTCTGCAGTGAAAATAATGCTCATAGGTGTGATTGGTAACTAATAAGATGATAATCAAAATTGTCAAATAAGATTGGCTATGATAATTCTGATTAGCCCGAAAGAGAGGAGCAACTTTTCTTAGCAAGGGTGTTAATTTTTTGCTAGCAACTTACAGACCAAACAGACAAACAGTGCACATGAATAGCTAACTTAAAAACTTACAATCTCCTTGCGATGCTTGAAATTTCCTGCCATTGAGATCACGAAGTTGCTCTAAGCTGACCGCACAGAATGGCATTTCCAACGGTACTCGAACACTGAGCTCCCGTGAAACTTGTCTCATGGTAGGTCGAAGCCGTGGCTCGGTTTGCAAACATGCAAATGCTAGCTGTGCGATAGAGACCACATCTTCCGCATCTAGAAGTCGAATCCTAGAAGGTGAGAGACGTTGATCTAGCACATCCTTCAAAAACGCTGGTGACTGAGTTTCAACAGATGACGAACTTTCCCATGAGATAGGATCTCCTGGATGCTTTCCCATTAGTGTCTCTAATGCGACAACTCCAAAACTATACACATCAGATTTTTCAGTTGGAATTGTGGAATAAGCCAGCTCTGCAAGTGAAGAATTCAAAATTTGTTCATAACCTCATTAGCTCACTTTAAGTTAACGACATCGATTCCCCTACATGTGATAAGTATATTTAAAAACTCACGAGCAGAAATTATTTATTTACACAAACTTAGTAACTATACAGATCCATTGTAATGCCTTTCTCGATACTAAATGTCAGTAGAAAGAAAGGATGCAAGTACCGGGAGCAATGTAACCGATGGTGCCGGCTACTGCAGTCCAGTTTGATGAATCTGGCCTCAAAAGTCTTGCGGTGCCAAAATCCGAAACCTGAGCCTCATAATTGGCATCTAACAGAACATTGTTACTGGTCAAGTCTCGATGAATCCATGGAGGAGAACGATCGTGATGCATATAGGACAATGCATCCGCCACTCCTCGAATCATGTTTACCCTTTTGTCCCAGTCAAACTCTGATGCTTTCTCATCGTCATTCAAATTTTTTTTCAAGCTCCCTCTTTCTATATACTCATACACCAAAAAAGAATGGTGTACATGAGAGCAAAACCCATAAAGTTTCACGATGTGACGATGGCGGATATCTGATAAGGCCTGAATCTCCATCTCAAAAGATTTGAAGTGGGGGAACTCCTCTTCATGAGATGAAGAAAATTTCTTGATAGCAACAATTTGACCTGTTGGTAGTTCAGCTTTGTAAACAATGCCGTATGCTCCTTCTCCTACGTAGAACTTGCAGTCAAATCCTTCTGTGGCCTCCAGGATTCGCTCATAGAAAGCTTTGCCATCAAAATTCAGAATGCGCAAAAAGTCTAAATCATTCAATCGTCCAATGTTCTCTCTCTTCATATTCTTTCTTTGACAACGTACAAAGATCAAGAGAATGATCAAGATGAAGGCAAGAAGCAGAAACCCTGAGAACGAAAGAGCAAGGATAGCAGTAGTTCGATGCCCCCCATCTCCATCACCGTTCTTGCTAATAGGAGAACTGCACTTCTGTAAACCAACAACATTCCCACAAAGTCTCTTGTTATGCCAAATTGTCTCGAATGGAGCCTCATTAAAAGCTTTGACATTTGGGAGAGGACCTTCAAGGTTATTGTAGGACACATCAACAATAGTTAATGCTAACATATCATCAAAAGTCTGGGGGATCGAACCAAATAATCTATTGTGGGAGACATTCATGGTCTCGAGGACACTAAGCTTTCCAAGTTGTTGCGGTATTCTCCCAGTCAATTGATTCTGACTCAAATCAAGAAATTCTAGGAATCGCATGTTGCCCATCTCATAAGGAATGCTTCCCTGCATATTATTTTTGCTCAAGTTCAAGCTCAACAAGTTCGTGCATTGAACGAGTTGCGCTGGGATTGAGCCCCTGAAATTGTTCGATGCTAGGTTGAGATATTGCAGTTTGGATAAAAGTCCTATTTCATTAGGAATATCACCTGTGATCCTATTATTGTCCAGGATGAGATTTAGCAAAAACCGCAAGCTTGCCAACTCCCTTGGAATCACTCCACTCAAATTATTGGAAGACAAGTCCAGTTTTTGTAATTGAGTCATCTTTCCAAATATTGAGGGTATCTCGCCTGAAATGTTGTTGTTGGATATTGTTAAGCTTGTCAAATCATGACAACTCTCCCATTTCCACGAAAGCTCACCATACAAATTATTGTGGCTCAAGTCCACGAGCTCGAGTTGTGGATATATCCCAAAAGCTTCTGTAATATTTCCTGTAAGTTGGTTTCTATCAAGCCTCACCCTCATTAATGCACTACAATTCCTCAAGGTTTTTGGAACGAGCCCTGTGAAATGATTGTTTATGATGCTGAAATTCTGCAACTTATTCCCTTGGCATATTTCATCTGGCAATTGCCCTTCGAGTTCATTGTAAGATAAATCAAAAGCACTCAAATGAGTAATTTGATTAACTTCAGGAGGTAAGGAACCAGAAAAGTTATTGTAGCTGAGGTGTAATATGGTCAAATTGGCCAAGCTTCCAATTGATGAAGGGATCGAACCATTTAAACTATTATTGGACAAATCTAATAGTTTGAGAGGCAACAATTTTCCTATTTCACCAGGAATTGGGCCTGAAAGATTATTCAAGTAAATGTACAAGAGATTTAGACTGCTCAAATTCTGGATAGATGGTGGAATTGGACCAACCAAACTATTTATAGCTAAATCTAAATCAGTAAGAAGAGCAAGCTTCCCTATTTCTGATGGTATGGATCCAGAAAGCTCATTTCCCCACAAATAAAGAACCTCCAAATTCCTCAATTCACCTATCTCTTGTGGAATGGGACCAGAAAGATAGTTCTGTGAAATGCTCAATTTGGTTAAGTTGCCCAAATTTCCGAGAGAAATAGGGATTTGACCGACCAAATTATTTTCAGCCAGTTCTAAGTTATTGAGAGATATCAAATTTCCTATTTCTCGAGGGATCAGGCCGGAAATTTCATTTTTGCAAAGGTGAAGAACTGATAAATGTGTCAAGTTTGCAATAGAAGGAGGAATTGAGCCACTAAGATTGTTAATCGATAGGAGAAGTTTAGTAAGAGATGTTAGTCCCCCAATTTCTGAAGGTATGGGCCCCAAGAGTCTATTTTTCCACAAAGAAAGAATCTCCAAACTCCTCAAGACACCTATTACGTGAGGGATGTGTCCACCAAGGTAATTTTCACATAGGTACAAAATGCGAAGATTTTTCAGTTTTCCTATACTTGGAGGAATGTTCCCATGGAGTATATTGTTACATAAAGTAAGACAATTGAGTTTGGAAAGGTTACCGATACTTGAAGGAATGGAACCAGAGATCCAGTTGTTGCTAAGGTTAAGACTGAGTAGATTGGTCAAGAGCGAGAAGTCGAGGCCATCTAAAGTTCCTCTCAATCCGATATTGGAAAGATTAAGATGGATAATGGATCCATAGTTATCTCAAGTGACTCCCACAAAGTTGCAAGAATTGTTACCACGCCATGAAGACAGGAGGGATTGGCTACGGTCTTCAAGGCTAGATTTCCATGTCAGGAGAGCCTCTGTTTGTTTCTCACTGTTGGCAGCCGCAGTGAAAGTTAAGGTGGAAGAAGCAAAGCTAACAAAGCACAAGAAAAGGATGGCGTTTCCTAAAGAAGGCAGGTGATAATTGAATAGAGACAAGGAAAAGATTAATGAAGAACACATGATTTGGCTGTGATTAATGTTGTTGAGACTTGAGATACTTATAGACCGTGGCTGATCAGTGGATTCCTTACTCTAGTAGACAGATTTCTGTGTTTTCATTTTGTCCGCATTTGGCACGAAGTGCGGAAGGAGAGTGGACAATTTTTTTACTAAATAATGCATCCAAAAGAGGGAATGACGTGTTTAACGAAATATGAGCAGGCTAAAAGCCCGGTTTGTCAAAAGCTAACGGACTAACAATACAAAAATGCAAAAAGAAAGAAAACTTTTCGTTGAGAACTTACCTGCCGTTTGCATTTTCTTTCTCGATAGGTCCAAAGTAACTTTTGTAAAAGTGATTTTAATAATAAATAATGACCTTCAAAATTCTTCTCACGCAATTATATTAAAAGACCGCATAAGGAGGCCATTTTCCTTGATACATCACCAACCAGCTTTTTTAACTGCCCAGTCTCGTTCCACAGGGTCAAGCCATAGAGAATATTTAAATATGACAACTCAGGCTGGAGACCACAAATTCTAGGCCGTGTTAATGAATCATAGATAAAATAGTCTTCCAACGTGTCATTTGGAGAGGTAAGGACATCACGAATTTTCTAACTCTAATTATTTGAGTGTCATAATTTTTTTTATCACTTAAATATTATAATTTCTAAAACATATTTGCTTGAGTGTCATAAATTTCAATCGATCATTTGAGTGTCCTAAATTTTTTAAAAATGCTCACCCAAATGCTGGGAACTCGACGTGGCATAACACTTATGATGAACCTTTTTGAAAAATAATAGCACTCAAGTGATTGATTGAAAGTTATATGATACTCAAGTAATCAGAAAAAAAAGTTACAACAGTTAAGCGAGCGCTATATTTAAGTTATGACATTCAACTGATCGAAAATATAGCATTAAAGTGAGCGGCATACAAAAGTTATAGCACTTATAGTGTCATTTTCCCTAATTTGGTGTATCATAAATGACGCCATCCATTTAGTTCCTACACTTCAAATGGATGCATTGCTTTTGTTGAAAATATGTCTCCAATTTAAGCCCAAAAAGAAGCTTTCCTAGTTCAAATATGTTTCTTAATGTGAACAAGTTTCCAAGGTTAAGTTGGTTAAAATTTATTTTTTATATATATATTTTTTATCGTACTCTTGTCTATATATAAGAAGTGTGTTTGCTATGAAAACATCAAAGAGGTGACTTTTTCGTGAATTATATCTAAGTGTTTGAAGCCCTAAAATCTTGTATTGAGATTTTTGTGTAATTTATTTGTGAGATTGAGAGCTTATTTCGTGAGAAATTGTGAATGCTAGATATTATGTGAGTTATTAGATATAATTGGATCTGAAAGACAATAAAAATGTTTGAGTGACACGAATGTAATTGTAATCTTTGTTCTATTGCTTAATCTATGATTGAATTCTATGTTGCTCTTATTATGGACGTAGAACACTAACCAAACTATGTAAATCTGATATCTAATTTATTTTATATTCCATTTATTTTATTGTTCGATTGCTTGTTTCAATAACAAATTGGCATTAGAGCCAGGCTAGGCTAAATTGAAACAAATCAATGAAGATAGAAGAAGGAAAAGAAGAATGGAAAAACAATCAAGCATGTGCAAACTGCCAATAGAATGGAATTCTGCTTGGAGCTATTAAATTAATTATGCATAAAGGAATGTATAGTGAGACATCGCAAGTGAACCACAATAAGTTGCAAAGTTGATGAGCAACTCATTAGTAGAGACCGCTCTTAAAATGCTCTCTTGTACAGGTATGGCTAGGAGATTCCTAATGAATGCTCTTAATACGATGAACTACTTGATGAATAAATTCCATCAAATATGATCGGATGTCACGAAGAAGTGTGGGCAAGTAATGATGTTGATTATTATGTTCATAAAAGGTTTGGTTTCTCATGCAATGTTTCAGTGAGTGATGGTAAGTTCGATCAAAGGACAAGAAAATGTATGTTATTAGGCTATGCATAAGGTGAGTGGAGCTATTGATTGAGTTGTCTGGAATTAGATTTACTTATTATTATTGCGACCTTTCGTCAAGTGAACCACCTAGGGTTTGGTTATTGTACTGCTAAGTTTACAATTACTTCCTAGGGGGAGGGGGAGGAGCCATCAGGGAGATACCACTCTAGAAGAGTTAGAATTCTAATCTTGTGTTAGGACCTATGGGCCAAGGGTCAGTCTTAGATAGACAATTTCTATGGGGCATAAGCCTCCCAAAAGGTAACGGAGGCTTGAGCTCTCCCAAGTCTTTACCAATTTGTAACTTTTAAAGTAATTAAAATGCAAAACCAATTCAACTAGGAGTCGGCACTAATCAATTTTTTGTGGGTCGATTAGAAATCAAGTAAAGTGTGGGGTAGTATTTTACTTCTATGGATTATGGATATGGAAACTTGATTGCATTAGATTTCTCTAATGCCTTTTGGTACCTTTTCTTTTTAAAAAAAATTATTTATTAGACAAATTAGATTGATTTTAACCTAACCCCAAACACATAAGGGGTGACCATGCAGTGCGCAATGAATAAAGTAACAACCAATAATCAAATGCAATAAATAAATTGGAAGAAAGAAAGTGAAAATCAAACATAACTAATTGTTAATTAGTAATATTTTAGGATTTTTTATTTATCTTAAAAAGAAAGACTAATCTCTATGTAATTTCATGATACTAATCTAACATGACATGTGGCATGTAATTTATCTAAAAATCCTACTTCTAATGACAATTAAATGGACTGTTCTAACATGGATTGCAATTTCTAATTAAATGACCTAAACATGCAATTAGTAAGTGACATAAAATAGATGACAACATGGCGGTGACATATGACATTGCATAAATGACTTGGCATGATGACATGATATATATGAATGCATAACAATATGATATGAAATTTATGCATCTAATCTTATATGATATGCATATGATTTTTTTGAATTTTTTTATCAAAATTCGAAATAAATAATTAATGAAAATCAATTACTTAAGTGAAATATTAACCAATATGAATCCGGAAATAATCTAAGTTAAATCCTATTTTAACTTGGAAACCTATCTTAATCATGCAACATTATCTAAAAGATGCATTGTTATCCAAAAATATTTATCCTAATCTAACATGCAATATTTTTATATTTTTTAAATAAGGAAAGCAAATAAAAAGATAAGCACTCAATCAAACGAGATAAGCACAAAAGTTGCAACAAACATCCACTCAATTTAAACTTGGAAGCAAATAAAATTGACAAAATTACCGATTTTCCATGCAATCCATAATCCTATCTTAGGATTAGAGATTGTATATCTGATTATATACACGTTGTAAATTAGAAAAGTTTCTTAATTGGGATATGCCTATCACTCAAAATATGCTACGTTAGATATTGATAAGCATGAATTCGGCAACAAAATATTCAAGTTAAATCGGTATGAGATAATCACATAAATTTGAGTATTTGACTTCCAAATTGGACTGATGGATGGTGAAGCTCGGACGGCGGCCAGCGGTGGATCTCGGCCGAGGGATTCTTGAACTGGTGGTGCGTTTCGGGCGAGTGGCAAGGAGGAGCAGTGAAGATGCTGGACTCCTGACTGGTGTTGGTTCGCAGTGAAAACAACGAGGAAAGGAGAGCAGCACAGCTTCTTTGTCGATGGGTCCCCAGCTGGTTTGGTCAGCAATTACAGGGGAGTAGCTTCGTTAGACGACTGGAGTCGATGGAGCTAGGAGAGGATCGCGGCAGCAGCTTGCAATAGGGAGCAGATCGCGGTTCAAGGACAGCGGCTCGTAGTCAGGACTCGATTCAACAGGTTGTGGTGGGTCGTCAGTGAAGAATCAACCTGCAAAATAGAGAGAGAGCCACTGGAAAGCGGAATAGCGATCAATGAATGGCCGCAGCTTTCGTCGGGACTGCTGGAGTGTCGTTGGGGACTTGTGGTTGGTTGAAATTCTCGGTTCAGCTTGCAATCGGAGGGAGCAGCGACAAGCGGCTTCGTTGTTCGATGGGAAGTAGCAGGGTCGCCGCTGTTGTGAAAGGAAAGTTCATATGAAAAGACGATTTGAGTACATTATCTTTTCAACCAATCTAAAGGAAAGTTCGCCAATCAAGAGTGTGGACTCTTCTAAGTCCATTCCTCACACAGGGTTTCTTTTAACGCTATTGGAGCTAACAAAGGAAAGTTCATATTGAAAGAGTGGATGAATAGGTTGAGTGTTGATGATAAAAACTTCTGCAGAATATCAAACATTCAGCACTCAAAATGATTTTGGAAACTGATCAGTATGAATGATGCTGATAAGTAAATTAGAGTGAACTATATAGATCACACAATGATGTATATTGGTTTGGCTTATAAGCAACTCTAATTTTTTACAAGCATAAATTAAATAATGAAGCCCCACCCAATTTTCACTTTCCACAAAATTGGATATGTGACTATAAGATCGACTATGTTTGTTCTGTTGGATTTAGCTACATGGGACGGCCAAAAATAGAAAAGGAAATTAACCCTTGGGGTATATTAAGGGTCCAGTCAGTCTTGTCCAAGAAACCTTCACTTCCTAGGGAAGACCTCAGTGAGAAAAACTTCATCTCGGGCAAATGTTTTTTCTTAGAGATATTTTTCATAGAGAAATAGATATCCCAACACAGTGGTATCTTGATACTCCAAGAACATGAAACACAAATTCTAAGGAATCAAAAAAATTCTAACAAAATAAATATAAGAGAGTATCAAACTGTAGATTAAAAGACTTGTGCGTTGATACCATATAAAATAACCATTTTTTCATATCACCACGTATGATATTCAGGTAAGGAAAGTCACTGATGAAACTGCATAGTCGGTTTTTGAAAAGTTACAACGCTTAAATGATCGCTTAGGAAATAATAATATCAAAGTGAGTATTGTGCGAAAATTATAGCACTATTAGTATCATTATCTGAAATTAAACTATAAAGAAACAGCATAATAATATATGTACAGCGCATTCTTTTGTAAGAGCAACCTCCTTGCATTAAGTTAAGAAGAAAGGGAGGCCAATTATATATGAAGAAACACAAACTTTTCCTGCTGGGTGAGAAATGAGAGTCATGTCAAGTCCCATTCCTCTGAGAACAGCCTTGATCAGCCCATGGACGAGGAAAGCCCTTTGAATAAAACTGTTAAGATGGTTGGGCTTGAGAAGGCGGATAATGGTTGGCGAGGCCGAATCTTCTCATAACCATCTTTGACTTTGGGTCTGGTCAAACTAGAACACTCATTGTGCTCAATCCACGTAATTGGGCCAATAAGCCCAAACTTGGTCAATCTGTTACATAAAATAAATGAAACAGAACTGTCGGGAAATATGCTTATGTGCAATATGAGACCTTCCTAACATCTTCTTGACAATTAGTCCTGCGTAACTCTCAAGGATTATGTTTTCCATTGTTTTTCATTTTAGAAGATGCCCTCCAATCAGACCCTTTGATTAGTAGATTGCAGGTAATTGACATCACTCACATGTAAACTTAATTAAAAAAAAAATGTAAGTGATGTCCATATTTATAAGCCATTAATTAAAAATAATGGTTGGCAGTTCCCATCTAAAATGAAGACAGAAGTTTTAATTTTTAATTGGCTATGATCTCATAAAATATTCACAAGCTTCAAGTGTTCACACTTTTGGGATGATGTCATGGATGGTCTTTTTAATTTTTATGCAGTATTTAATATGGTCCCTGAACATTTTTTTATTCAATTTAATCCTTGAACTTTATAAAAATACAATTAATATAATCCTACCGTTAAAAATTATAACACTGTTAGCTTTCATGGCCATAAATTTTGTTAACTTGACGTTAGATTTGCCATTTCGATCTATGTGCCTTTACATAGTTTTTACGTCCTGCCTCCCTCCCTCCCTCTCATATTATTTTAGTGTAAATTGAGAGACAGCAAGTCGCAAAAGGGGCATTCTCTTGTGGAATAGTTGAATAATTGTTCAACGTTGGACATTTGAATAATTGTTTCTTGTTGCATGCCCAAACGGGCATTCTCTTTATACATGACGTGATATGAAAAGTGGCTTAAAATGTATACAAGATATGGTTAATTTTTTATCAAATAAGCATCTCATAATCATAAATCTTCCGGTTCCATGCACGGGTAAGGAAACTTGAGTATTCCCATGTGCATTCATCTTGCTCAAACTACAAGTTTAAAGTCTAATCAAATTCAAGCAGTCCCACAAAAATACATCATATTCAAAAAAGGTGGACTATCATAATGACTAAATTTAGTCATGTGTATCCATTTAAAAGGTCACACATTTGCTAAATGATCATGCAAATGTTTTTGTGGGGTTCATTATCACCAATGTCTAAACTAATCCTAATCTATTTTAGGAGAGTGATAAACAATCAATTTATTGAGAGATAGTGCAGTAAGTAAACACTCAAGTATTGAATATATACATAGCTATGTTATAAATGCCATGACGCGATACCCCACTAGCTAAAATAAAGTCAAGTTCAGATTCATTTCCAAAAACTAATCTACTAAATAAACTTAATCTCATGATAACTAAATAAAACGAGGCTAAGTCTATTAATTAAAGCCAAACAACTAAGGCAAGATCCATCTCCAATTTTTTTTAATTTTTCAATTATTTCGATTTTTTTTAAAATATATTTTTAAAATTTTTGAATTAATTTTTTTAAAGAAAAATATCTTTAATCCGAAATTAAGGGGACTCTGGCTGGACCGTCAGGCCCAGTCAGAATATGGACCGCGACTGGTCTTACGAAGCTGGGCTAGTGGACACAATTCGGGCCTCTCTTCCTATTCGAACTTTGCCCAACTCAAATTAGGAGAACCCACAATAAGCCTACTCTTCCCTCACTAAGCCTACGCTAAGCCTCTTGTTGCTCCCCTAAGCCCATTTCGAAAATGGTCCATTTGAACCTAAAACCACATGAATCTTAAAGCCCACTCTTGTATTAACTGGGTTTAGCCCAAACTATTTAAATTAAAGCAAGCCCAAATTCAATAACAATGGACAAAAAAGAACCCACGCCAATTTTTATCTCTCTTCCAAAGAGATTTATGGATCGACTCAGACAAAGACATCAAACCAAATCCAAAGGGAAACACCTCGTCCTGGTCCAAAACACTATGTTAACGCAGCGAGCTACATCTAGGCTTTGACTTCAACGAAATCCCTTGGCGTTTAATCCCAAAGACCCCTACCCAGCTTGGAGACGGCGGTTATAGGGCGACTCAAGGGCAATTCCCCATCCTCTCTGTCGCCCCTTCCCCGACCAAAATCCCCACTCGACCATAATCACTGCTGCAATGTTGTCTCTACTGTACGAGAGTCCTTCCAGTGAGGCTGAATAGAAGAAAAACAGGGAAGGAAGAAAAGTAGGGGTGATGGTTTCTCGGTTCAGTTTGGTTCTAAGGTGGAATTTGGAGGATCGATTTCTCATTCTAGAATCGGGACTAGATCGGCCAATCCTAGAATTGGGAATCGGACTGACTGATTGGTTTGGTCGAGTCCAATGGAACCGGTCTCTAATACTTTTGCAGCAAATCACAAATATGCGAAAAAAAAAAAAAATGCTTAACAAGACCACTCCCTTGCCCTTCTTTTGCTCCTCTAAAGACAAGCCAAACCATCAAATACCATTTAAAGCAACAAAAGAGAATCGCATATCAAGAAAAATTGAGTCAAATACAAAATCAGCTAAGAAAGTTACATTGCCTAGAGGTGATGGGGAGAGAGTCGTCATTGTCAAGCATAGGACAGACATAAGAGGGAGGCATTGAATGATTGAGGGAAATCGTGAAAGTTGAGGTTTATTAAGAAATTAAAAAAATATAAAAATATATATAGTTGATATGGTCCGGTCCGATTCTCACCCTAAAACCAAGAATCGGACCTACTAATCACTGATTCCAAGAATAGGAACTAGGAATTGGACTGTTACTCGTGGGAACTGCCCAAAACAAGCCGGTTTGACCTAGTTTGGCCGGTTTCCTATTCTAGTGGTTCCCATTGCACACCCCCAAAGAAAAAGGGGTCAGGCTGATGAGGGAAAAGAACTGGGCAAAAATAGAATAGAAGAAATGGGCTAGAAAAAAAAAGGAAGGGAGAAGGTTGAAGCCCAACCCAAGCGAACCGGGTTGAACCAGTCTCTAGCAGTCTAGGCTGAACCAACTTGATTTTTTTCGTTTTCTTTTTTTTTTCTCTCTCTCTTTTTTGGCTATTCTATACTTTCATAGAGGAGTGACAATCTACTAGACCCGTGAAATTAGTTGTGAACAATAGCCAAGTCACGAATTAAGGGGCAGAATTGTCATCGTGGCCAAAACGAGAAGGCGGCAATGTCGTTGCAATTCAGCAGGGGCATCACGGCTCAGTCGACGATGGTTCAGGGCCACAGGTAGTGACAATCGGCAAGATGCACAGGTCTGAATGTATAGAGTTAAACCTAGGTCGTGACGGGCTTAGACTAGGCCTTAACTAAGATAATGGGTTTTAATTATCAGGGCCTAAGTCTGATGGACTAAAATTAGTCTAACTAAGCTTGAATTTGGCCCGTCTTCCCTTAGAATTTTCGGCTAGCCCTTGTCCTGTATAGGCTTGGCTGAATTTCCTCACTTGTTGATGATAGGCTTGATCTTTTTATGGCCTATTCTAATTAAACTTGAAACCTTTAACTTTAACGGGCTAAACCCAACTTAATTGAAGTTCAATAACTCTAATTTATGGGCCGGAAATTTCAGCTGCCTCCCCTAATGCAGATCGAATTTTACTTGAGTGCTAGCCTAATCCATGTGATCAATTCAGGTCCAATCACTACTGTCAATACATGCAAATGCAACTATATGATAGATGCTTTTAAATTGCATGCTATGCAATTTAATTATACTATTTTTGTTATGGATTACAAACAAATCCCTAATTATTTTAATGTAATTAATTTTGAACGGTTACTCAAAATTTAGATGTCAACAATTGATAAATCTGATGATGTTGTCTAAACCATCCTTTGGAAATTGACTTCCAATCTAATATCCAATATCAGCGTTAAAGACTATGAGATATTCACTTTATTATGCTCTTTTCAAGTCTTTATGAACACCTCGCTTAATCTGGTTGGTTTTCCCTTCGTCAAGGTCTTCACACTTTGTAGACGTCTTTAGACTGTAGACTGAGGAGACCAATGATATGATCACAGTTATCCTGATATCATCATCACTTGACTATGGAAAGCATTTGCATTTATCAAATAGATATTAAATTAGGCAGTTGATATCATCAAAATAATATCGAAAGGTTTTCCCAACACTATCAACTCCTCAAAATTTTAGATTTGTGTAATCAAGTTTTTGAAGAAAATGATACTTAAGTGTCAAAAGTTATGTACAGCCCTCACTTTAGCGCAAAAACACTTTTTTAGATCATTTAAGTGCCACTTTTTAAAAATATGATCACTTTAATGTCAATTCCAATTTGGGTAGTCGGAAATCCGATGTTGCCATATTTTATTAATTTCTCAATCCTATATGTCTCACCGGTGTGCTCAGTCAATATATAACCTTTAACTGACATCATATAGACAAGTCGACTAGTAATTATTTGAGTGCGAAAATTTGAAAATGTGGATTGTTTAAGTGCCAATTATTGTTAAAAGCAATTACTTGAGTGTTAGTCATTAGTAAAAAATGATCATTTTAGTTCTCGCAATTGTTAAAAAAAGTGATTATTTCAATTTCAATCTCAATTAAAAAGTGATCATTGTGCAGCGTCGTTTTGGATGTCCACATGGACTAGATTTTTTTTAAAAATATTCCAAGTCGTATTAAAATTTTAATTATAAATGTCACATAATCAATTTGGCCAAAATTTCCTTCTAAAAACACTCAGGTGATAATTTGTTCTCCTATTTAACAGTTAAGAGTAAGCACCATACATAACTTTAGCACTTTTAGTGTCATTCTCCCCAAGTTTTTCTAATTCCGCCTAACTTGGTTAATGGAAAATGCGAACATAGTTTTTTTATTATGTTATCTCTCTACATGGCATTAACATTATTAATGCATCTTATAAGACTAAAACGATGTCGTTTTGATCTGAATCCTAATTTTTCAACCTCAATCTTAGTTGAATTAGATTAAAAACAAAAAAAGGCTAAAAAAATTTTAAACTCAGAGAGAGAGAGAGAGCCCACAGGCACAGGTGTAACCCTTGGCCCTCCTACCTATGGGGTCTGTGATGACCCCAAGACAAGGCCTGAGTTTTTAAAAAAAAAAAAATTAGCCTTTATTTTTTAATCTAATTTAATTAAAACAGGTTAAAAAATTAGGATTTAAAATCAAATGATGTTGTGTTAGTCTATTCTTCATGCTTTAGTAAAGTTAATACCATGTAGGAGAAAGAAAATAATTTAAGCCGAACCATTATAAATTCTATATGCAATCTTCTTATCCCTTATCTCTCTAATTCTAATTGCATTTTATAGAAGTCTACCTCGCCATCTGTCATACTCTAAATTCAGTTTTTGCATCTCTACTTTACTCAAACTTTATCATGTTTAGTTTTAGCAAATATTTTGATTTACACCTATTCACCCCCTTTAGATATCTGTACTAGCATTCTCAATTGGCATTAGAACTAGGGGTGTGCAAAAGAACCGGGAACCGCCCGGACCGCCCGGAACCGGACCGGACCGGCCCGGAACCGGTGGTTCCTAAAGGGACCGGTCCGGTTCCCGGTTCCAATAAATTGGAACCGGTGAGTACCGGTCCGGTTCCCGGTTCCATGGGCGGATCCGCCCGCCCATCCATCCGGACCGGACCGGTATTATAATAATAATATATATTAATTTTTATTGTAAAAAATCATTTTTTTTAGTTGAAAAAAAATTAAAATTTTGAAGCCCCATGTTTATAATTTTTATTGTTCTATTTGAGGCAACCTACCAAGAGAGGTAAAGAAAAAAGCGTGAGAACATTTGCAAAATCTCTAAATAGACCATCTTTTCGATACGTGTCCAATGGAGTTTATTTTCTTCGCCCGCTTGTGAGACCGGTTCCATAGATCCACCCGGGAACCGGACCGGACCGCGGTCCGGTTCTCGGGTGGATCCATGGAACCAACGGGCGGTTCCCGGATCCAATTTTTTGGAACCGGTCCTTAGTGGGCGGTTCCCGGTTCTAGGGTGGGAACCGCCCACCCGGACCATGCACACCCCTAATTAGAACATCATGCTAACTTTGTTGAAGTGTTTTAATTTCGAGCTAAAAATCTTCTATGCCTAGATTTTGGCACTAGGATTGGTTGAAGGACAGACTAATACTCAACCATCCTACTTTGATGGGAAAGAATACATATGAAAAAACAATATGAAGGCTTTTCTTAGATCAAAAGATCCATTGCAATGGGATGGTGTCGAGAGCGGACTTGATCCCAATGCTGAGTCTGGAAAGACAGTGAAGAAGAAAGATGAAAAAACTCCATAACCTTATGCTACTCTATCGAAAGAAGAGTTGGCAAAAAGAGAAGCCCTAGATGGAAAAGCTGTTTATTCACTTTACTGTCCTTGATTACCAAACAAATATAATCGAATTTCTTCTTGTAAAACAACGAAAGAAGTTAGGGACAGGTTACATGTTACATATTAAGGAATAGACCGAGTGAAGAAAATGAAAGTCAACATTTTGCTCGAACAATATGAATCCTTTAAGATGAAGCCAAAGGAATCAATTAGAGATATGTTTAGCGGATTAATTGAAATAGTGAATGGACTTGCATATCAAAGGCAACTGATTTTAGGACTTGTGAAAGTAAGCAAACTTCTAAGAGGACTTTTGAAGGGTTGGAACAATGTCAAGACTTCTATCCACAAAATTCTAAGAATTTCACGTTTATCAGTTGATGAGCTTGTTGGAACATTGTAGTCCTATGAAGCAGAACGGCTTAATGATGAAGATGAATCAACAGGTAAGAAGTCTATTGCACTAAGATCTAAAGTTAATTATGATGACACAAAACTCAAAAGATGACATGGATGATGAAGAACTTGCTCTCCTAATCAAGAAGTTCAGAAAGTTGAATAAGATAGGAAGAAAATTCAACATAAAGAAATAGTTCTGATCATTAAGGCAAAAGAGAACAATAGAAGAAGAAGAACTGGGTAAGGATGTGATTTGTTTTGAATGTAGGAAAAATGGCATATCAAACCAAATTACCCTCTACTTAAGAAGAAGAAGGGGGAGTATAAAATTTACAAGAAGGCCTTGAAAGATGAGACGTGAAATGATATAAAATATGAAGAAAGTGATGATGAATATATCCATATATGTCTAATGGCACATCTAGATTCAGATTCTAGAGTAGACTCAAATACAGACTTGGAATCAGACAATGAAATCAAGGTAACTCATTTTGAAATTCCAATCAAAGTTTCAAATTATATTAGTGAGCTTTGTTTAAATCTTAAGTCTACTCTTAAAAGGATCTTTGTGCTAAAAAGGGAAAATTCTTAACTGAGACAATAGAATCTTTCTCAAAAAGAAAAGTTTGAAGATTTGCAAAAAGAGTTTTTGGAAATCAAGAAAAATCGTGATTTTCTTTCTCGGGAAAATGAATATTTGAAAAAGGAATTTTCAAATCTTACAACAAAATTTTCAAACGGTTCTAAAACTTTAAAACATATTCTTTCCATTTAAATTCCTTATTATAATAAATCTGGACTTGGTTGTAATAAGGGAAGTGAGCTTTTGATAGATTTTTCAAAGGTTAATGGAAGACTCAGACAAAGACCTCCTAAATGAGCTTACAAAAATCACTTTCAAAAGAATTTTACAAAATCTGTTGATTGAAGCAATCTCAAATTATCTAAATGTGGAGACACAAGATATTTTGAGAATGAATGTCCCAAGGTTTGGAGACCAATTATGAAGGACTAGGTAAACAATGCTTATACAACTAACTCTCTTAGACCCAAGAAAGTTTAGGTACCAAAGAAAGTTTGAGACTATTTTTTGATTGCAAGTAACCTTCAAAAAGAAAGAGAAAATGGTACTTGAATAATGGATGCTCAAGACACATGACAGGAGATTCAAGTACTTCTAGCAAACTTTTCAAGTTTAAAAGGAGGAACCGTCTCTTTTGGAGGAAATAGCAAAGGGAAGATTGTTGGACTTGGAGGGGTGAAAATTGGAAGCCTCATCATCAATAACGTTTCATTAGTTAAAGGCTTAATTAGAATCTTTTAAGCATCAGTCAACTATGCAGCTCTGGATTCAAAATCAATTTTCAGGAAAATATATGTTCTAGAATAAGTCAAGACTTCTCTCAATCATTTACTAGTCAAAGACATGCTTCTGCATAGGAGTCTCTTTGGACCAACTAGAACCAAAGTCTTCAACAAGGAATATTGTTGAAGAGAGATTAGACAAAGGAATATTCCTTGGATATTCTACTACAAACAAGGCATACCAAGTCTTCAACAAGAACACTCAGACTGTAGAAGAATCAATGAACGTGAAGTTTCTAAAACAATATCAGACTCAACAAGATCAACACATTTCAAACTCAAAAAGTCTGAATTTATCCAACAGAACGAGCCAACTGAGGAGAAGGACAAAGAAACTCAAGAAGAACCTTCTCAAATTCAAAAAGATTCAATACAGACTTATGAAGAACATGAATAAGGAGGAAAATACAACAAGACATAGAAGTACAAGTTAAGTCACCCTTAGAATCTCATTATTGGCAACATTGAAAAAGGAATTCGAACAAGATCAAAGAACAAGGAAGAAACAAATGTTTTGGCACTTATTTTTGAGATTGAACCGAAAGGAATAAAAGAAACCTTGACAAAAGAAAGCTAGATAGAAGCAATGTTGGAAGAGCTTTAGCAATTCAAGATCAATTATGTATTGGAGTTAGTGTCTAAACCAAAAGAAAGGTCTGTGATTGGAACCAAGTGGGTCTTCACAAACAAGATGGATGATCAAATGAAGGTAACTAGAAACAAAGTAAGACTCATGGCTAAAGGATATTCTCAAGTTGGAGAAATAGACTATGATAGCCAGGTTAGAAGCCATAAGGCTCTTACTTGATTATGCTTGTTTTCATAACTTCAAGTTGTTTCAAATGGACGTCAATAATGCCTTCTTGAATGGATTCATTTAAGAAGAACCCAGGAAACTAGATCATGTTTACAAGTTGAAGAAGGCCTTGTGTGATCTGAAACAAGCACCAAGTGCTTGGTATGAAAGACTGAATAATTTTCTGGTAAGCAATGATTTTAAGAAAGGTATGGTTGGTACTACTTTATTCATTAAGAAAGAAGATAAGGATCTTTAACTCATTCAAATTTATGTAAATGATATAATTTTTGGATCTTCTAATGAGTTTTTGTGAAAGAAAATTTCTAAGTCTATGCTGGAAAAATTCGAAATGAGCATGATAGGAGAATTGACATTCTTCCTTGGTCTACAAGTGAAGCAAACCAAAGAAGGGACTTTTATATTTTAAGAGAAATATGCAAAGAATATTGTCAAGAAGTTTGGTCTGGAAAACTGTAAGAAGACTAAAACCCCCATGGGCATAAGTACGGCGGGAGTGCCATAACTTGGCAGGGGGGACACTTAAGTGCCATAACACAAACGGTACACTTAAGTACCAAAATCGGAGTAAAAGGGATCACTTAAGTGCCAACGGCGGAAAATCCGGCCTGGCGCGTGGCCTTTTTTCCGACGATCTAAGGTCGAAACGACGTCGTTTTGTTTGGCGATGTGGCGAAGTAAACTCAAAACGGCGTCGTTTGGGTGCCAGCCCAGCCACCGCACCCAAAACGACGCCGTTTTGGTTAATATTTTTTTAATAAATATTAATTAAATAATACTTAAAAAGCAAATTTAAAAAAAAAAAAAAAAAAAGTGAGGGAGCAGTCGCCACCGCCCCACTGGCGATGGGGCGGCGGCGACGGACGGACGATGAGGGCCGGCAACCCTCGCCGGACGCCGGGAGAGGGTGGCAACCCTCTCCCAGATCGGGCGAGGGTCGGCCGCCTCGCCCGGCCTAGGCGAGGTCGCGGCCCTCACCCAACGCCGCGAGTTTCCGGCGGGCGAAGGCCGCCGGCGCCGGGCGAGGTCACCGGCCCTGCCCGGTGCCACCGAAACTCGGTGGCGCCGGGCAAGGGCGGCAACCTCGCCGGCCGGGCGAGGGCGGCCGACCCTCGCCCAGCCGGGGGCGAAGGCGACCGACCCTCACCCGGATCTAGGAGAGGGTCGCCGCCCTCTCAGATCCGGGCGAGGGTCGGCCGCCTCACCTCGGCTGCGGCGGCCTTTGCCCGGCCGCCGCTGAAACTCAGCGGCGTTGGGCGAGGGTCGCCGCCCTCTCCCGGCGTCCGGCGAGGGCCGTCCGGCCCTTGCCTTGGCGCCGGTGGCCCTCACCGTCCGTCCGTCGCCGCCGCCCCATCGCCGGTGGGGCGGTGTGACGCCGCCTCCTCACTTTTTTTTTTTTTTTTTAAATTTTGCTTTTAAGTATTATTTAATTAATATTTATTAAAAAATAAATATTAACCAAAACAGCGTCGTTTTGGGTGCGGTGGCCACATCGCACCCAAACGACGCCGTTTTGGGTTTACTTCGCCACATCGCAACAAAAAACGACGTCGTTTCGACCTTAGATCGCCGGAAAAGGCCACGCGCCGCTTTGGCCGGATTTTCTCGCCATTGGCACTTAAGTGATCCCTTTGCTCCGATTTTGGCACTTAAGTGTACCGTTTGTAAGTTTTGGCACTTAAGTGTCCCCCTTGTGCCAAGTTATGGCACTTGCAGGTTCGTATGTCACCCCCATGTCTAGTTCAACCAAACTTGACAGAGATGAAGAAGGAAATAAGGTGGACCAGAAGACTTATAAACGTATGATCAGTTCTTTACATTATCTCACTGCTTCTCGTCCTGATATTTTATTTAATGAATACATATGTGCTAGATTTCAGGCTGATCTTAGAGAATCTCATGTTACTACTGTCAAACGTATTATTAAATATATTGTCATTAACTCAAAGTTAGGTCTATGGTATCTAAAGGGAATAGACTTTACTTTATTTGAATACTTAGATGCTGATTTGGTTGGATGCAAAGTTGACAAAAGAGCACCTCTAGGACTTGCCAATTTTTGGGATGAATGTTAGCGTCCTAATTCTCAAAGAAACAGAACACTGTAGCATTCTTAACCGTAAAAGCAGAATATGTCACAAATTTTATGGATTAGACAACAACTAAAAGACTATGGAAAAGAAAAAGCCAGTATAGAAATTAGATGTGACAACACAAGTGCCATTAGTCTCACAAGAAATCCTATTCTCCATTCCAAATCAAAGCATATAGAGATCCGACATCGCTTTATAAGAGATCATGTGCAAAATGGTGAAATAGATATTCAATTTATTGATTCTAAAAATCAATTGGCAAATATTTTCACCAAATCTTTGGAAAAAGGTACTTTTGATTCTATTCATGATAAATTGCATATTACTCACCATTTTGTGTAAAGTTTATATGAGACAAGTAAGAAAGAATAAGCTTTTGGAAGAAGACAATCTTCTAGAAAAAATTCAGACTCTCACACTTTTGGATTTGTAATTTAAATTTTGGCACATAAGTTATTTTCTTTTATGCTAAAATAGGTAAGTAAATCAATAATACTCTGCAAACATATTATTTGATTGTTTTTATATTTATTTCCAATTTTTATTTTATTTTTTCAATTATTTTTTGAATTTAGAATCAATAACTACCATTTACAGTTTTTCTTTTCCAAAAATTGTGACTTTTCGTTTGCCTTGGTTCATAACTTATAAAACCCTAGACACTACCTTCTTCTTACTCTCTTCTCTCTTCTCTCAAACTCATTTCTTCGAAAATCCTAAAAAGCTTTCTTTTTCTCCCTTGATTTTTTGAACATATTTCTTCATTTCAAAATGTCATCAAAATCCTCCAAATCTGAATCGATTTCCTCTCAAATGCAATCATCACGCATTGTAAGCAAAGGCCCTAAACTTGTTGAAGGAGGGCAAACCCATTTTGATCTCACCAAATTGTCCGGCAAAGTATCTCCAAGGAACTCTGTGTATCAATCCAAGTTTGAAGAAGTTTCTAAAGGTGTGATCCTTGTTACTATTACTCCGATTAAAGTAGAAGATCTAGAAGTGGTTTTTAGGCGATACAAATTTATGAAGAAAGGAAGAGCCAAAGATGATTTTATTGTGGATTATCTAAAAGATCATGGCTATGGAAATAATGTTAAGTTGATGGAAGCAATATTGGCAAAGAGAAATTCTAACTGAGAAAAAGAAAAGGAAGTGGTTGAGTATGTGGGACAGATGCCTGATCTGAAAGGTAGGTCTAAAAGTCAATAGGAAGGTAAGAGAGAAGATGATAATGAAAGGTTGTTCAAAAACTTTCAAGTTGAGATGGGAGTTGTTGTAGTCGATAAGCCTAGGAGAAAGTTGTTTCGAATTAAGGAACGCATGGAATGTTATGCCTCTATGTTAAACGGAGGTATAATGAACCATGGGATAGGGGATTTTGACTTCTGGATGCGATAAGAGTCAAATTGAGGAAGAAGTTTGAAAAGTTACAAATGAAAGATTTTTGCTTACAAACTTCTTACATTTATCTAGAACTTATTGCCTATTTTTATTTCTATTTTTCTATTTTCCCCCCGATAAGATGCAATTTACTATGTTGATAATGTCTATGATATGAATGTGAATATTTGACTAACATTATGAATGTGGAAATGGGAGATTTTAGGCCTATAGAAGTCTTTTATGAAAGTATCTGATTATTGGCAAGACTTCAAAGGCAAACATTTCTTATTCCAGTTTATCTTCTACAAACATTATTCTGCGCAAAATTGTGATAAACTACATAAAACCCAACGCATCTTCCAAGATAGATGTTGCTAAGTTCAAAGCAAATGATGTATGCCATAGGGAATAGGGAATGGAGTAATGTTATCTCTTCCTT
This sequence comes from Corymbia maculata, assembly GCA_014182735.1. Taxonomy (NCBI): domain Eukaryota; kingdom Viridiplantae; phylum Streptophyta; class Magnoliopsida; order Myrtales; family Myrtaceae; genus Corymbia; species Corymbia maculata. Next base: position 22,174,451 of record CM024690.1, read on the forward strand.
ATATTGTTTTATTACACATGTATAGAACAATACTTAAGGAAAATGGACAACTTCCATATGGAGCTTTTGTGACTAGAATTTTCAAGCACTTTCAGATTCAACTACTTTTGAAGTTTTGCACAAGAACTCTTCCTATTATAGCAAATGGAGAAAAGATGATCACCAAAATGAGACTAAAGGATATGGTGGAGGTCTGGAAGAGTAAGAACAAAGGGACACCAAGTCTTGCAACACAAACTACTACTACAAAAGGAAAGAGGAAAGGAAAAGAATTTGCAACTCCTCAATTTTCATAAAGGAAGAGGTCTGCAATCGTTCTGTAGGATGAAGATGATGAAGAAACTCTTTTGAACATTATTTCATCAACAGTTCAAATAGTCTCTTTATTAATACTTCTTATTGAAGAAGAAAAATCTAATGTAGTAAAAGGTAATGAAGGAGACAAAGAAAAGCAAGACAGTGAGAAGGAAGTAGAAGAAAATGAACAGGAAGATGAGGAGGAAGAAGATGGTGTGAAAGGAACATGAGAACAACCAAGTGAAGGAGATGAAGAACAACCAGATGAAATGGATCCTAAAGAAGGATCAAATGGTCAAAAGGAAGAGGAACCAAACGTAATTGGCAAAAAACTAGAGCATGAGCAAGAACAGGGTGATGTAGATAGAGAAGGAGAACAACAAGACAAAGATCAACTAGAAGGAGGTACCACCAATAATGACAATAACATCATTGCAAGAGGAGAAATTGAGAAAACTCCAGAGCAAACTAGACTTGCTGATCAAATTAGTAGGTCTCCATGTGATGCAAAAGATATATATGCTGCATAATTTCCAAAAGGTTTTGTGGGAAACTAGGAAGAAGCAGATCTTCAAGGAGAGCATCAATCATCTAAAGTATCTTCCAAACCAGAAATTCCTTGAATTCTATTTGTAGAGGCAAGTGTATAGATCAAATCTAATCCAAACTACCCAAGAGTTGTTGAGTTGTTTATGCAAGTAAAAGCTCAATAGCATGCATTGAAAGTTGCATTGAAAAAATGAAATCCTCTCCGCAAAACAAGCTAGTGAATTTCAACAAGCAAATTGAGTAGAACATGGTAAAGATGGAAACAACTTTTGCTCAATGCATGACTAAGATTGAGGAATCAATGTAGAATCTAGAGGATTTTTAGCTTGTCCATGTTCCTCGCAAAATCCCATTTCAAGCTGTTTAAAATATTTTTTTATTTGTGTGTGGTTTGTTAGTTTGTTTGGACTATGGTTTTTGATTTGATTTGTCTCATTTGTGATTTTGTAGAAACTTTTAACCCTCTTGGTGCTGACAAAAAAGGGGTAGACTTTATAGATATATGCTAATATATTATGGTGTGGCTTGTTTATTAAACTTTGCATATATTTTTGGGTTATGCCTAACTCTGTTTTGTAAGACTTATATCTGCATGAAAGTTTTGTCATCATAAAAAATGGGGAGATTGTTGAGAAAACTTCTAATTTTAATGATAATAAAGCTTTCTAAGTTCTATTGTGGAGCAGACTCTAGAATGAGAAAGATGTTAAGTCTAGATATCAGTCAAGACCATCAAGAAAGCTTATTTTATTTTATTATATTCTAGAAGATTTATATCAATCTTTATTCTAATAGTAGATGCATATTTCATTTTGACAGAGATCTAGAACATAATACTTCAAGAATGGTAGGAGGACCAAAACGAAGAATGAACCTATAACGGCTATGGATTTCATTTGCCTAATATATATTGATTATGTTTATCAAGCTGATTAACAAAATCAATCCTATAGACAATTAAAAAAAGAGGATGGATCACTTATGGAAACTAAGATTTTGTTTATATGGGCGACCATAATCTACTAAAATTCAACATTTATCTTCAGGGGCTACAAATTCTTCTTAAATAAATATGTCCAAGAATGGAAATTTAGAAAATAATCCTTCAAATGATGGATCAACGGCTAGTTTGGCTTGAAGGAATATTCAAAGAGGTTGCATAGTTTGGAGAAGGTTAAGGCCGGAAACGAAATCCCAAAGTCTAAATCTATTTTAATATTCAATTGTCTTTTGTGAGCAAATTTCTAGTGGTCAAGAATGATTTACACAAAATAATGACTTAGTGAGGAAGTGCATCTTATCACTGAGTATTTGCACTCAAGACTTTATAATCATTTGTTGATCTTATAGTGGAATTCATATAGTAAGCTGTTAGCGCAGGAGAGTGGACATAAACTTAATTTAAGTCCAACCACTATAAATTCTATGTGCAATCTTCTTATCTCGTATCTCTGATTTTCATTGCATTTTACAGAAGTCTACCTGGCCATCTGTCAGACTCTAAATTCAGTTTCTGCTTCTATGCTTTACTTAGACCTTATCTTATTTCGTTTTAACAAGTATTTCTATTTACACCTATTCGCCCCTCTAGGTGTCTGTACTAGCATCCTTACCATTGATGTTCATTCAAAACAAGGTAGATTTCGATCATAATTTGCTCAATGGATCGAGAATGAAGTTACCGATGAAAAAACTATCAATCAAGTTATTGATTAAGGAGTTGTCGACTCTTCCCTTGATGTTCAAATATTAAGTTATAGATTCACCACATTCATTATTGATTTCAAGCTAATGAAACAATAAATTGATGAAAGGCTATTCTAGGCATTTCCTTGAATATTTGTTGAACTCTTGAGATGGTTATTCTATGGTCAAGGCAGGTGGATGAAGTTTGAAAGATGAATCAAAATGCTGAATAGTCAAGATTTCAGGTCTCCATGTCATTAACACATTTTCTAGTTACCAGGTCTTTAAATGCTTTTTAGTTCCCATGTCTTTAATATTTGAGTAGTTTTTTTTTTTTTTGGTCGGTCCTACTTTACGTCTTACTCTAGTACTCAGACTTTTATCCTGCCTCCTTATAGGGCGTGGGAATTAAAACCCACTCCTGAAACAAATTCGTCACCACCCAACCTGCCAAGAAGGTGAAAATTCGAACCCTCGACCTCCCCCTTCTCATGTGAGAAATGTGGCTTTAATGTTTGTTTATTTCCTATGTCGTAATAACTCTATAAATAGAGGAAAGTTCTGCATTGTAAGGTAGATTTTGATGAATGAGAGTACATGAAATTATCATTTTTGTGAGCGAATACCTTTGAAGAGTAGATAACTCTTATTCCATTTTCTTTATCATTGAATAGTGGATTACTCATTGGTGGTGCGCTAAGAAGCATTTTATCCTATTCCAATTTCTTTGTTCTTAAAAAGTGGATTACTCCTTGGTGGTGAGCCAATCCTCGACTAGTGGTTTCCTTGTAGGCCTTGCTTCTCCTATCCCGAAATCTTTTATACTTAGTGATTGACTTGTCCTTCATACCTTGGTAGTGAACTTTGTCAATTCCAATCTTTTTCCTCGGTTGATGGTGCCTCCTTTATACCTTGATAGTGATCATATTCTACCTTACATTTGCATATATCCATCGGCCACCATCCCCACACACACTGATCCATACACATTACCTAGAAAATTCCTCACTCCCATAATCACTCGTCTACGCATGCATCGGTTGCCATCTTCCCCATCTACTGCAATGAAAAGTACTATGCTAATGCCATCGCCTTCCTCGATTTCACTAAGCTAGGTTTCTCCCTCAAGCTCTCTATCGGTTCTCGATTTTCATATTTCGTGCCCGCAATTGCTTCGATACTTGCGCTGATGTGCCCATAGATCACTAGCAATTGCTATGATTTCCTCGGTATCACAGACTCTCTTGTGGGGTCGTTTGGAGGGTCTTCTTTCTGAATCGATCCCATTCAGAGTTCCAGTTTGTTTCTCTGTGCTGTATGTTTGGCCTGGTCCTTGCTCGCCTTGTGCTTCATCAGTACGCGGGGTTCTATTGAGTAAGATTTTTGGTCTGCATTTAGGGTTTGGTTCCTTGAATAGTGGGAGTGTAGAGGGCTGAGGGAAAGGGAAAGAAAAAGGGAGTGCCCATGCCGAATTTGAGCTCGCGAGCAACTTGGAAATGTTTATAGTCTATCCAATTGAGCAATGTGGTTATGAATCTAGTAGTGTTCAAATGGTGGGGGCGGAGTTTAATTATTGTGAACTCCCTTTCCTCTTCCTTTGTCTGGGTCGATTTTGTTGGGATGGAAAGGACGTGCAAATGCGTATAACCCCGCATAGACTCTATTTTACTCTTTCTAGGCCAGTATAGACCATTCGACTGATCGAGCAATTGCAATAGTCGCATTCCATGGTATTTTCTGTTATACTACTCATGCTCCAAAATCTGGCCCATTGGATTGAAGTTTCATGGGCCAAGTTGAGCCGGACAGAGCCTTTTTCATCTTCAAGTTGGCCCGGCTGCTTAGTGATATTAGACCACCTCAACTACTCTACTTATTTTTTGGTCGGAAAAAAAAGGTAGGGGTGGTCTAATGTGACTAAGCAGACCACCCCTACCTTAAATATGAGGTTTCCTTCAGTATCTTTCTTCTTCATTCTTTTTCGAAAGGCTTTTCGTTTATATTGTGGGCACCGTTTTTTTTATTTGTGGTCATAGGGCACTAGTTAACTTAGGATGTATTTAGTAATCATTCTATTCTTGAGAATAATTTTTCTCATAAATGATTCTTTTTTATTTTATTTCCTAAATGAGTTTTTGAGCATTTGAAGGTATTTAGTAATTGTCTAAAAATTTTATTTCCAGAATAGAATTACATTTCGTATGACCTTTAGATTCTTCTGTAATTTAAAATCCCTTTTAATTTTTTAATTAGTTTATTATATTTTTCTCTCTTTTTATTCTTTATTTTTTCCTTTTCTTCTTTTTCAAACTTCAGCCGATCGTTGAAGCATCACCTTGGAGCATCACCAGCCTCCGGTGAAGTTAAGCTTACCCAAGTCTAGTGAGGCCGAGCTCACCTAGCTACTAGCGAGGTTGGCAAGGCCAACTTATGGTGGCTCGATGAGGTCGAGCCTTGCTCAACCAAGGCTCAAGTGAGCTCACCCAATTGCTGAAGAGCCTCGATCAATGAGGCTTGGCCTCACTGAGGGCCGACGACCCTTTGACAAGGTTGCTAACCCACATCTAATTTGTCTCCTTTAATTTATATCATCGTTTTCTTCTCAGATTAACACTAAGGAAGTTTTGAACTCACCATTTTTCAATGACTGACAATCCATACTAGTAGAGAGGATCATGGACTAATTGAAACAGCCAATAAAGGGAGGCATTTTTCATTTCCACACACCGGCGGCAAATTTGTTGGGGTTCATTGAAGTTGCAATGGCCCTTGTCTCGAGGCCATCGGAGCTTTTTATGAGTCGATTCCTCGTACATATCCCATTAAGGTTTTGGGCCTTTTGGAAGCAAAGGCCAAAAATCCTGGGATTTTGTTGAATTAAAGGGGATTGATGTTCATTATGCAGACTTTACCGGATCCATTACTTTCAACATCACTGATGGCACCAGCTCCGAACTGGAAACTAATTATGGTGGAAATGGTTAGGAGAATACTTTCGATGTTGTGTTTAAGACTCTTTCCTTTTCTCTTTTTCCTTTTCGTGAGTATATTTATAGACCTCATGTAAAGCCTATTAATATGCTTATGTATTCTTCATTTGATAATGTATAGAATATTGCATTTATCTCTTTTTAATCACAATTCTTAACTTGATATCAAAACTTTATTCTTATCTAAGGAAGTGCCCATTGAATCTGTTTTGTAACAACACCAGTCACATTGGCTGCATTTTCCCAAGGTACTCATAACAACGCTAGCCACACTGTCGCGTTTCTCCGCCAATCCATGGCCTTCCATAGCTTTCAATATAATTCTGTAGATTGTTTCGAAAAATAAACACCACCGTCAGACTTGCTGCCCTTCTAAAGAACCAGACCATAGAATTTCGTCACAAATAGCCGTGGTACGCCACCTCACACGACGCCTGTGTCTCGAATCCACCACGTTCGCTGCTTTTGAGTGCCATTCTGCCGCCTTCACGTGCTTGTTTTGGAAAATAGACTCTGCCGCCAGTATCACCGTCCACCAACAAGTCAACAACACGGACCCGGCAACCGCATGTCGTTCGCCAACACACGTGCCCGCACGTGCAACCTTCATCCACCCTCGCCATCCCTCCGTCAATGACAACATCGGCATGCGCTCTTCATTTGCCGAGCAGCTACCATTCAAGCTCATGTCAGCTCACCACATCATCATGCTTCCATGTCAGCATCCGTCCATTGACCATTGATCGGTGTTGACCGACCGACCATTGGCCTGTGTTGACTTCTGATATTGATCATTAACCGGTTCAGAGAAAATATTTCAATATGTCTTATAACCTGCGATAATATCAAATCAATTATTCAGTTTAAATCATGATATTATCCAAATTAATTGAGCTCATCCCAAGTTTGCTTTTAATAAATCAATATTTTCCAACTCGGCATTTTCCAATGAAAATTTCAGCTCTTATATTGTTCATGGGCTTGGCCGAGAATTTTCTTCACCGCATATTTGGTGCAATTTAATTAAGTTCGGAGCTATCCATTTAAGTCTATCCGCCACTTAATATCTTTGATCAAATTACGCGAAACTTGTGTATCAAATTGAATTGGGTTTTGGCATCTATCAATAATGGATCTAGTTGAACAGTAAAGTGTAAGCAATTATATTTAAGTGGAATCCGTAATAGGATGGGTCCAGGTTAACACATTAGTGATTAGGGTTTCTTAGCAGCCCCATTTATAGCTTATAAAAATATAGGTTATACCTATCGATCAAAACTTTAATCCCATTTGAAAGCTGCTATACTAAAATAGATCATGGAGTTGAAGATCCGATATTCCAAGAGATCGTTGACCAGACTGATCTATTTCTCTTTGAGTTATTGAATCGTGACGAAGCATTTCGACTCTTTTGTTGCAATGCATTCAAGAGAGAAGAACCCGAAGAAGGTCACGAGTTATCTAGATATCTAGCTCCTTATGCAGGAGGTCATCCACTGGCCCTTGAAATATGGGGTCCCTTCCTAAGCGGGCAGTCAAAAGATGACTGGCAGAAATTTTTTGACAAGTTGCTGAAAAGGCCTGATCATATTAAGTCCATTATACAAGACTTTGGGCTAACTTTGAAAGAATATCCTTGCAAAGTTGTCGGACCACGTGGGGGCGATCGTAGAACAAACACTTGGGAGGGCAAGGGATACACAGGCGTGCGGAAAATCAAGTTTATCACAGTTTAATACGACAAGAGGAGACGTTCCCAAAAAAAAAAAAGTCACTCATGGCACCAAAGGAGGCGAAACCTCTACCCTTACAGGAAGTCATTAGTATTCCATTTTTTTTTCTCTTTCTAAATTTTTGGATTGTATAGCTGAGGTGATCTCGTTAGAGGCATCGGGCAGTATATGGGCCCAAATACACATAAGGCCTCTCGATCAAAGTTTCTATACCACGCATCACCAAGACAGAAAACATGTCGTCTTCTTATTCTCGTCAGTGGACGCCCGACGTATTCGTGAGTTTCGAAGACAACGCGTTGGAGCTGGAGCGCTTCACATCGACCCTCTTCAAACAGCTGAAGCAGGCGGGGATTGGCTACAGAGACTCCCACCGCCAGAAGGGCGCTGGCCTCCTCGAAGCGATCTGTCAGGCGAGGTTCGCCCTCGTCGTGTTCTCCGCGAACTATGCCAACTCCAGCCATTGCCTGGAAGAGCTGGTCAAGATCCTCCTTCGCAGAGGGGATTCCAAGTACCCCAGCCTCGTGGTTATTCCCATCTTTCATGGCATGGACTCGGCCAAGGTTCTACAGTTTGCGGCATGTCGCGACCTCACCTCGGGTGCACCACCTAGGTTTGGCTAATGGATTACTAAGGCTAAACTTAGCTCGGGCTCCCAAGCCCATACCAATTCGCAACTTAGGGTTTAAGTTTTTTAGCATGCAAATGATTTTTACTTGGAATCGCCACTAATCTATTTTTTTGGTGGGTCGATTAGAAACCCAAATAAAGTAACGGGAGAATTACTTTATTCCTACGAACCAGAGATTATGGGATCGGGGACTTGATTACGTTAGATTTCTCTAACGCCCTTTCGGTACCTTTTCTCTTTTAAAAAAAATGCTTTGCAGGCAATTTAGATTGATTTTAACTTATTCCCTAACATGTAAGGTGATCAAGCACATGCGCAATCATTATTTAACACTCAATGATCAAAGCATTAAATAAATTGCAAGGAAAGGGAGGAAGTTACTTACCTTGAAACTACGAAAGCATCTGCAATGTTAGCTTAAAATCACATCACAAATCCTAGATATGATTTCTAATTAACATGCAATTATTCAATTGTTTTTTAAGGTTTTAAATTATTGAATGAGGCCTAAAACTACGTGCAATGCATGACATACGAAAGTATCTAACTATACTAACATGCAATGTGCGATTTAATATGCAAACTATATGTCACGCAACATTAATTATTTAACTTAATCTAATACTAGAAAATATTTAATGCAACTATCCTAGCATGACACGCATTCGAATGACCCTAAACATGTGATGACTAGATGATACACGGAAGATGACCTAATTCTACATGAGCATGGCAATTTTTATGTTTTCTTTTTTATAATCAAAATTCGAAATTAAAACTAACCTATAGTTAAACATGCAAACTATCCTAAAAGAAAATATCCTAACAAAAACCACATCCAACTAAACTATATATATATTTTTTGGGTTTTCTTTTATAAGCAAAATTAGTTCAAGCAGATACATAAAAAAAAAGCATGGCAACAAATCAGGCAAAATATTTTCCACGTCCATAAAATCGACGAATCGTATCTCAGGCATGAGATCGGATTGACCAATATTGCAAAAAAAATCGTAAATCGTATCTCGGGCATGAGATCGGATTGACGATTTTCGTGCGATTGCGAGTCATATTTGCATGAAATCGGGATCGACAATCATAAGACGTTGTGAAACAAGGAAAATTTCCTAGTTCACGAGAGGTCAGGAGATCTTTTGGATGTGGCAATATTGATCAAATATTTAACTAAGATTGCAATTCGACGAACTAGGCAATAAAACATGGGAAAATTGTATTAATTAGATTCTTGCCTAGCTTTCGATATCGCAGGAATAAAGTTTCCAAGTCGGGACTTGTTGGACGAGCGGACTGGCGAGGTGGTTCGATTGGGTGCGTCACGGCTATGGGGCTCGAGAGAAGACAGAATTGCTGCGCCCCCCGAACACACTTTCTCCTAATCACCGTAGACTTTATCACCTGCGGTCTTCTTGTTCGTGAACGGTCCAAGTGCAATCCTCCAGAACATTTTCACCGCTTCACTCATGAATCCCACTTGCACACAAAAATATATCTCTTTTTTTCTTCTATCCTTTAGTGGTCACAACGTCCGGGGATCTTTGGCACAGCTACACGCAATCGGAATTTTTCTGGCGATTGATTCGGTGAAGTTGAGCTCACAGAGGATCTCGGTCACCGACGGCCTGAAAGAATTGCTTGGTCAAGCGAGGCAGCGACGTCAATAATGCCGATGGGGCTTGCCAAGGTAGAGCCGCATCAAGTTTGGAGTTAATCGTGGCTTGGTGATGCTCTCCAATGGGCGCCACTGCACAGCTCACGGCCAAGGCTAGTTCACAGGCTGCTGGCTCACGGTGGATGGAGTCTCACGGTGAGTTACGGACGGCGGTGTCTTGACTTGGCTTCCAGATGGACTCACGGATGACCAGCAAAGGGGTTGTTTGCCGGTATGGCTCGGCTCAAGAATTAACAAGTGGACATCACGAGACAACCTGCAAAACAGAAACTCAATGTTGCTGGTTCGGCGGCCGCTAGTAGTGGCACTTACGACCAGGATCGTCGTTTGAAGGTTCACGGTTTGGCTGATACAAGGACTTCTTGACGAAGCATGATGGCAACAGCTAGTCGTCGGCAGGAGCTAGGACACGGGGATCGTGGAGTTGGAGAAACCCGTGGAATGGGAGTTGCGCTGCAAGGGAGGGATTCGACCGCACACTCCTCTCTTTCTTTCGCTTTTCTCTCGCTGTGCCCTCTTCTCTCTCATCGTACCGTGTTTTTTTTTTCTCTCTTTTCTGTGGATTTTTTTTTTTTTTTTTGTCTTTCTTCAGTGTGTGTGGACCCCTTTTATAGGTGAGAGTGACTATATTATTTAAGGAAAGATAATAAATCTGCACGTCGTTCTATTTAGCTCTTGTATCCCACGTGCAATATTTTTCAAATATTTCATCCAACGCTTTCCTTGAATATTGAAAGAATAATGAGAATATTCTCGGGAACATTCTTATATTAGGGAATATTCTCATATTCCAACTCGTCACCTTTTAACGGGAATATTTCATCCGACAACTTCCCTAAATATTGAAAGAATAATGCGAATATTCTCAGGAACATTCTCATATTCCCATTGTCACTCCTTAAATGCGCCACCCAAATTCTTTTCCTTTGTGGGCTTAGTCCAACTTGTTAAATTAAAGCTTAGAACCATCAATTGAAGCCCATCCGCCACATGTCCAATACAAATGCAATAATAAATGCTCCTAAAACTATATGCTATGCAATTTAATCCTAATATTTTTTTGTTTAGGGGTTAAAATTAATCCCTAAATTTTTGTGTATTAAATTACAGATGATTAATCAAAATTTATGTGTCAACACGGCAAAAGATGAATTCAAGCAAGCTCTCGCCAGCTTGCGTGGGAAGAAAAAAAGATGAGAAGAAGAAAGATTGGAGGCGTGCCCTAGCAAAGGTTGAGGGGATTTCGGGTTACGAGTTGAAGAAAGACGCCGATGGGTACGTACCTGCGATTCTTACTCCTTGTGGAAGCCTAGTATCGCAATCTGTGATTTTTCTTTTCGCTGTTATTCCTTTGGTGCGTCCGCTTTATAGATGGAATTTTTGGGTGATCGACAGAATTGGTTTTCTTAAGAGAACGTGGTTATTCCCATCTTTCATGGCATGGACCCGGCCAAGGTTCTACAGTTTGCGGCAAAAGACGAATTCAAGCAAGCTCTCGCCAGCTTGCGTAGGAAGAAGAAAGAATGGAGGCGTGCCCTAGCAAAGGTTGAGGGGATTTCGGGTTACGAGTTGAAGAAAGACGTAAAATATTGCTTGCATATAAAACTGCGTTTACGTCAGCAAATGACGACTGATTCTCCGTAGACTTTTTTTCCACCGGTCAACGCACGTGGTTCTGAAGCTTCAAATCCACGAGAAAATATTGCTTGCATATATGCCAGCACAATAAATAGGAATAGCTTCAGCTTCTCCTCTTCGGTCTCCACTCTCCTCTCTGCTACTCCTCACTCTCTCTTCTCTCCTCCGCACGCTCTCTCTCCTCTCACAGAATCACGCCTCCCTTTCTCTTCTGCTCTTCTTCGCTGTTTCTCTCTCTTTTTAACTTTTTTTCCCTTTGGCCTGTGGCCGGCGATCGACCACAGGCCGAGGTCGCCGTCGCCGAATCCGGCGAGGGGATTCGGTGAGGGCTCGACTCTCGCAGACAGGCCGAGGGTCGCCCGCACCAGATCTGCGCGAGCGTCGAGCCTTCGTCAGATCCGGAAGCTGTGGAGGGAGGCGACGACTCGGAGCGCAGGGGAGACATGTCACGTAGACCCAGCTCAAGCTTTTCACCGACATCCGGCCATGGACTGTCTGGTTTGACGATTCAAACCATCGAGCGAGAAAGTCCCTCTTCGGTTCTCTGAACCCATGGAGTCGTCTCCTTCCCCAGCTGGTCCGTCTTCTTCGTCTTTGGTTCACAGATGGAAGTACGACGTGTTCGTGAGCTTCAGAGGCAGGGACATAAGGTTGAACTTCGCGGCCCACCTCTTCCGCGCTCTGAAGCAGGTGGGGATCTCCTATTTCGGGGACAATGATAAAGAGGAGACCGGGATTCTTATTGAGCCCAAGCTGCTCGACGCGATTCGCCATTCCAGGGTTTCTCTCGTCGTCTTCACCACCAACTACGCTGACTCACGGTGGTGCTTGAACGAGCTGGTGGAGATCCTGGAGTGCAACAGGAGGTTCAGAGATCATCGGGGTCATGTGGTTCTGCCCATTTTCTACGATGTCGAGCCACGCGATGTCCGGAAACAGAGCGGGCAATTCGGGAATGGTTTTGGAAGGCGTTTGGCCACCCACACGGACGATTTGCTGGTGCAGAAGTGGAGGGATTCGCTTCAAGAGGCTGGGAATTTGTCAGGATGGCATTTGAATAATGATGCTAATGGGTAAGGCACCATCTTCCCCAAGAAAATTATGTTCTTGTTAGTTGTATTCCCAGTTGTACTTGATGCATAAGTTCACTCATCGCAAAAGCTCATATTGGTGCTCGATTTGAGCTCTACTACTGATTGAATTTAGTTCATGCGTTTCTTGCTTATCTGCTGATGGTCTCTCCAGGCTATAGTTAGTCACATTTGGATTTGTTCTTCCCATACAACTACAGGGATCAAGCGTATTTCATCGAGCAAATTGTAGGACGTCTCTTGAAGATTATTCCCAGAACAAGCTCCCCCTATGCTATTGGGGTAGATTCCTTTGTAGGTGATGTGATATCGTTGCTGAAGATTGGGTCAGAGGATGATGTCCGTGTGGTTGGAATATGGGGAATGAAAGGAATTGGTATGACAACTGTGGCCAAAGCCATCTGCCATTGCGTTTCTAGGGAATTTGACGGGGTTAGCTTTCTCGAAAACGTCGGAGTTGCAAACCAAGATACGCTTTTACCTCTTCAGAAGAGACTTCTCCACGATGTTCTGAAGGTACAAGGTCTAGAAATGTATGATCTTAACAGCAACATCAACGAGATAAAAGCTAAGCTCTGTCAGGAAAGGATCCTTCTAGTCCTTGATGACACCAAATTGAGTATTTTGGTGTCACGCCCTGACTCTCGAGCTTGTGGCAATCCCATTTCACTTGAGGTCTAGCTGTATGATGTCTCAGGTATTGTCGTCGACCAATTCATTTTATTTTGTAATTAAGCACATGCGGAAACGAACAACTCCCAAACCAAACAATAGGGATAGCAACAACAGCAGCAGAGGAAAGACAAACAGTATTTTATATATCTGAAGGTTAGCTAGAACACCAGCAAATACATATACGCCTTACTACAGGTGATAAGCTAAGGCCTACTCAAAAAGGGATCGGCCTAGCTAACCTAACACTGTACAAGTGCCTAATCGCTGGCCTCGGAGGGATCGCTCTCTTCGATCCTCGGATACTGCATCACCTAGGTTTTGAAAAGGTTAACCACGACGGGTTGAGATAAATTCAGCAAGTTAAAGTCCTAAGCTCCGGTTAGAAACTTCGCTCGCCTTGGGAGTTTAACATACAACCTAATTCATCAATTATCAATCACCTTAGAGTGATAACCACAGAAGACAGTTTAATAAACAGGGCAATCACAGGCGACCCTACCTGGCCTTAGCACACGCAACCTGCAGAAACTGTCAATCGCCTCACAGCAACAGTAAGAAGCATGCAAATAATCAGAACATTATATAAAACTTTCTCATATCACACTGCCCACACATGCTCCAATTATTACGACCCTCTATACCATAGCACAACCTTATGGTTGGCGGTTAACCGGGCGTAGACCAAGCATCGTCCTCTACCTCAAGGCACGGCAACGTCATGGGCTCTCCCCCACCGACGGCATTCCCTAAGGAGCATGGGGCCCGTCCCACTACCACAGCCCCGCATCGACCACTATCGGGCGACCTAATGGTCACGGCACAACCCCGAAGGATTGGCGGTCATTCGGCTCAATCGGGCTATCAATTTTAATTTGGCCATGCAACACATTAGCAAATAGTTCATTCTTGTCTTTACTTTTGCTTGGTCGTGAATGCAACATCGCTTATCTGCTCATGCTCATGCGACATGTCATTTCAGATAACCCACGTAATATGTCATGCGGTATCACTTGACAATTCCAAAATTCCAAATTTAACCAATCAACAATCACGTACATTCCCTAATTCTCGGGAATAACTCAATAAATCAAACACTTTCACTTCCACTTGGTCTTCGATCATGCATTTCATCATTATTTACGCATAAAATTAACAATCGGCACTTCAAGAAAGTATTCAAGAAAGTATAACAACCAAGAACACATCAATTTGAAACCAAAATTTGCTTTTGTATGAACAGTGATCGTGAACAGTAATTGTGAACAGTAAATTCGTCCGAAATTAAATAAATAAATATAAATAAATAAACTTAACCATGGTTAACAAATTAACCTAACCATAGTCAAATTAACCTAACCATGATTGAAATCTAACCTTGGTTACTTTTCAACCTAACCATAGTTACTTTATTTAATTAATCTTAATTACTTTATTACTAATTATGGTCAATTAACTAACCCTAGTCAGCTTAATTAACCAGCCTAATTAACCAATCAACCTTAATTAATCACAAACACACAAATACACTAATTAACCCCTAAACAAGGATTAGGAAATTAACTTACTTGGATCAGAAATCCGACGACATCGGTGCGTAGAGGGGAACGAGGGCTACTAGGGATAAGCTCAGTGATGACAATGGATGACGAATAGTGGCCGAAACGGGCCAAAAACAATGCTGGTTACTGTTCATGTGGAACTAACCAGCTGGGCGGAAAAGGCCAAAACGGGCGGTCCAAGGCGACTAGGGGTGACGGGGGTGTGTGGCTGGCTTCCTAACTTCCGTGGCTACACTTTCGGTGGTGGTGGCGGCTCGGTGGCTGCTCCGGTGACGGCGGCAAGGCTGTTTTCCGGTTGGAAAACAAGTAAAGATAGCAAGAAACAACGAAATGGAAGAGAAAAGGAAGAGAAAAAGGAGAGAGAGGGAGGTTGGGCTGCTGAACGAATTTGGGGAGAAAGGAGGAGAGAGAAGGCTGCTGAAAACTTGAAGGAGAAGCCAAGGCAAGTGGCCTTGCCACTTGCTTGAAGGACCAATCAAAAACAAATAATAAACAAGCAAAAACAATGCTCACTTGGGCACAAAAGGAAAATGCCAAAAGAGATAAGCCCATGGGCTGGAAAGGAAGGGAACTTGGGCCCTCTTGGCCGGGCCGGGATGGGTGCAAGGCCCATTGGGACACCGGTCTTGGGCTGGCCCACCCGTAGGCCCAAAACCCGGTCCAATTTTTCCTTTTTTCGACACTTCCGTGTCCAACGGAAAATCTCAAAATAAATGAGGCCATGTCCAAATATTTAGTTTTGATATCACTGAGAAATCGGTTCCCAAAATCGAATTAAAAATAGGGGCTAAATTGAGTCGATTGCGACCGTAGTACAATTTAGATTATCGGGCGCCCTTTTAGGACCCCTGGTCAACCATTCTTTGATCCACGTTAACGTCAATTCTTAAGTCAGGGATGTCCCTTGATTGTTGTGTGATCTTGGGGGCTCAATTGATAATCCCGTGTACTAGACAAAAAGGATTTGGTTTAACGTCGTTCGTAGTTCGTATTGAAGTCATGTGGAAATCACCTGTAGTCCGACTTCGTATTTATTTCCATTTCCTTAATAGTCTAGTACTTAGAGGATATCGTTCCCGCCCAGGTCCTCATGGTCGAAGGGTTCGTTTCTGATCGAAATTGCGAGTCGAATGCGTATCGTTTCCTAATGGCGCCTCCCGTAATCCGTTACCCCAAGAACAAATAGCTTGGAACATTTGTACCGACTAGGCTTTCGACTAACATCACAATTTTATAAAATCCCAAAGTGAGGTTGATCATCAGGATGTTACATTTGGCGCTGGAGATTGAGAATGGTTCAAATATGGGAGTAGAATCTTGATAACTACAAGAGAAGAATGGCTTCTTAAAGATCTCAAAGTGGATGATAACTACATGCTCCCTGGACTGAGTTCTAAAGAATCGCTCCAACTCATGAGTCTCCACGCCTTTGGCAAAGACCAACCTGAAGAAGAGTACGAGGAGTTGTTCAAGAGTCTTGTCCACTATGCAGGTGGTCTGCCAGTGTTTCTTAAGAAATTTGGTTCCTTTCTTTCTAGTAGAAAAAATCAGTGGCGTGAGATATTGGAGAAGTTGGTAAGGGATCCTCATCTTGAATCAATTGGAATAACTTTAGATCCATTCTCCTCTCTTCGTCCCTCTGTAGGGCCCTTTGGAGGCCATGGTGGAGATTCTTTTGATGATCAAACATACAGTGGCATAAGAAATATAGTGGTGGGCATAGGAACGGTGATCGAGTCCATTACTATTGACTATGTTCAGAATGGATGTTTGGTGCGCTCGCCAAGACATGGTGGACCTTTGGGAGACAACACATATGGCGTGAGTCCATTATTACGGTTTGCTTTGTTGATTTGCAATATTTACGTCTAGTTATGTTATTCTCCATGAAATTATCAGTTACTATTCGTTTGTGGAATGGGGGTTGAGAAAAAGTGGTGTCATTGCTTGAAACATATTAACTGGGTACTTCCACGATGCTTAATTGTCTCCCAGTGTGTTGATGGCTTTGTTGTACCTTGCTAAGAATTTTTTTTTTCAGGGTGCCAAAAGGAAAATAATTGTACTAGCGTCATCTACCTACTCTGATGTTATAGTTAGTCAGAGATTGCTTCAGTGCTTGTCATTGTCAATATAGAGCATCAAGAATGCCATTTAATTATGGAGCAAAGCATTGGGGGTTCTAGATGGAGTTCAATCGTTAAGGCACAAGACTAGTGAAAAGGCAAACTGTGCTCCAAAATAAGAGAAGGGATCCGGTTGTCCCAATGATTAGATATCTTTTGTTTTGGGAAAAGTTAACATAAATAATGCATCTTGAGAGCATAGAATTTTCTCTTCTTCAAGGTGATCGATGCTCACTCTGCTCTTCTGCAATTGTTGTAGGTGCATATAGATTATCCAATTGAATACCTGACTTTGGTGTCAGGCTACATCAGAGAAGATTGTTGTCACGTCATCAACTCACTTACCTTCCACAGCAATCAGAGGGCACATGGACCAATTGGCGATGAGAAAGGGAAGGTTTTCAGTTTTCCACGAGTTGATGGAAAGATCATTGGTTTTCATGGAAGTTGTGGCTCTTTTCTAGATTCCATTGGAGCTCATTTTGGCCCTGTCTCTCCTCCATACCCCTTCAAAGTCGTAGGGCCATTTGGAAATGGGAAAAACCGCTGGGATGATGGTAGGCATGCAGATGTCAGACAAATTGTTGTAGTCTTTGGTTCTGCAATTGAATCTATTAGTTTTACGAGGTACGGACCCTAGGAGTGCCAAAAGTTGGCACGAAGGGACACTTAAGTGCCAAAAGTTACAAACGGTACACTTAAATGCCAAAATCGAAGCAAAATGGATCACTTAAATGCTAATGGCGAGAAAATTCAGCCAAATTGCCACGTGTCCATTTTCCGGCGGGGTTCCGACGACTTGGCGCTTAAGTGATCCATTTTTTTAAAAGTGGCACTTAAGTGTACCGTTTGTAAGTTTTGGCACTTAAGTGTCCCTCCGTGCCAACTTTTGGCACTCCCGCTGTACTTTTCCCTTAGTTTTACCTATGAGGAGGGTCATTCTTTCAGACACGGTACAAATGATGGCGGCGAAAGAAAAACGGTACACTACTCTAGTAGGAACTTAATGTTTGATAAACATTACCCCTTATTTTCAATGATGCTTATCATGCCATTGCTGAAAGACGGTGTCCGGGTGAAAGTTATAAACTGTTAACCTTGGAACTTAGGTATGACGCCATCAACGGGAATCGAGTTTCTATTGGAAAAAGATTTGTTAAAAAAATTCATCATAAAGTTGAACATTTTTTAAAATTTTTGTATTTTAAAACGGTTAATATGGGAGAGCGAATCAGCTGTTCTCCATCTATGGACTTTCTGCATAATGATTTTGGTTGGTAGGGTAACATCTAGTTATTCTCTCTAGACTTAGTTGTTGGAACAATGAGTTTTTCTAACGCACCTAGGTTGCTGTTTTCCTTATTACATCTATTATAGTTAATATGATATCGAAGTAGGCAAGATAATCTACCATTTTCCAGATCACGAATCATTATCTCAATCATCAAGAGCATCACACACTAGTCGTTGTCATCTTCCATGCTTTTTTTGTCACGCCCGACTCTCGAGTTCGCGGCAACCCCATTACCTTGGTCGATTGAAAGCGACGTCCCGGGATCCGTCGATGACCATTCATTTTATCCTTTGTTAAGCACAAGCGGAAGACGAATCATCCCCGAGACAAACAAACAATCAAACAGGGGATAGAGGGATGAGCAGCAAGAACAACGGCAACTACTCAATTATTCAAATTATTGGATTAACCAACGAGAGGATCGTTTCCGAATTACAAGCCCGACAAAAAGGGCCGATCCATCCTCTAAGCGAAACCAAAAGAACTAGGCTAATCCAACAGTACACAAAGAACCCTCGGGTTCAACACCATGGTCACCCGGACCCATCGGACTCAAGCTCCGTCGAGTCGATCACTAGAGAAGCGGGGGCAGGATTCTCCACTGCAGGTACGCCATTCTAAGGACCTGAAAATGTTTACCACGACGGGTTGAGATAAAATCTCAGCGAGTTCCTCCCCCTAAGCCCCGGTTAGTACGCCAACTCAACCTGGGGTATCTCTCCAGAACCACCCCTCACTCAACCCAACAAACAACCAAAACCAAACAATAGCCAACAAATGATGGGGCAACCCACAATCAATATTCGGTTCGCATGCAACCTTACCCGGTATGCCATGCCTGCGTGTTAAATCTCAGCACAATACACGCAATCAAGGCACATGGCCGTTAGATGACATAATTCATCAATCACATGCGAGTCGCGCCACAAGCGATCTCACCTGGCCATTGCCACACCACCCCGCACGATTGTCAACTCATGCGTGCGTACCACAAATCATCACGACATTAAGAGCATGCGAATAATCGAGCATCTCACACAACTTTCTCATGTCTCACACTCACACATGCTCGATTATTAACGCCCCCTCCTAGGCCAACGGCACAACCTTATAGTTGGCGGTTCCTGGCTAAACCAGCTTCGTCCTCTTTACCTCGAGGCACGGCGACGTCAGGGGTCATTTCTTCCCTCAGACGGCATTCCCGAAGGAGCACAGAACCCGCCCACTACCGCAGTCCTGTCACATGTCCCCCGTCAGGCATCCGACCGAAGTCAGGCGATCAAACGGCCACAGCACAACCCCATAAGGATTGGCGGTCTTCCGGCAACACCGGGTTCCCTCTTAATGTGATCATGCAACACATCATCAAACAATCCATTTATATCTTTGCTCTGTCGTGAATGCATCATCACCCATGCTCATGCGATATGCCATTTCAAATAACCCACGCAATATGTCATGCGATCTCACTCAACAATTCCAAAATCCAAATCCAACCAACACTCGATCACGCATTTCATCATCAATCATGAGTATAATTAACAATCGGCACTTCAATTAATCATAACAATCAATAGCACATCAAATTCGGACAAAAATTAGCCCTCGGATGAACAAAGTGCCGTGAACAATAATCGTGAACGAGTGCTCGTGAACGAGTAATTATGAACAGTGATTTTCTCGAAATTCAATTAATTAAAACATTTAATCCAGAAATTAAACAAAACATTAATTAAAACAATTAATCAATTCAATTAAAGCAAATCATGCTTAATTAAACACAAGCATAATTAATCCCAAATTAAGCATAATTAAGCTTAATAAGTAAAATTAAGCTAATCTAATCTTAACCATCTATCTAACCACCTATCTTAGGGCTAATACAACTTAATTAAACCCCTTAAACCAAGATTAACACTAACTAACCAACCCTAAGCAAGTTTAGGCACTAAATAGGGATTAGGAGCTAAATTCACCCGTTAAGCGGGTCGGTGACACGGACGCGGCGGCAGCGACGAACCCGACACCCGGGGACCTCTACCACAATGATCCAAGGCGGTCCTGGGGCTGGAACAACAGCAGCAAACTCGAAATACCCACTGCAACACTGAAAACTGCACTGCAAAGGAGGAAAGTGGCTGATCGGAGTTGAACAGGCTGCCCGGAGCTCCGGCGAGCGGCGGGCCAGCGACCAACAGCACCTATGGTCGAGGGGGAACCACTTGTGGCTGGGATGGGCGGTGATTGGGTCGGAAAGGGAGGAAAATGGCCGAAACAGCAAAACAGAACAGCAATAGGCGGTCAGAAAACGGTCAGGCCGGCGGTGGCTTTCGGCCGGAATACGGGTTGACCAGAAGCTCCTTCCGGCGATCGGCCGACGCTATTTGAACGGAATTTCTCTTCTGAACACAACGGCGGGTGGCACGAGACGAGATTCCAACGGGAAGGCAATGAACAACTCAGATTTCGGTGAAAGGTCAAACTGAAAAACAGAAGGAAGGAAGGAAAACCATGGGAGAGAGGTGCTGCGATTTTGGAGAAGATGAAGAGGAGAGAAAGAGTGAAGTGAAGGCTGAAGGATAAGCCTTATCCAAGCCATCAAGGCTTGCCCCACTTGCCAAACAATGACCTCATCTTATCTCTCTTCCTTTTTGACTTTTCTTCAAAATATCCAAGGGCATTTTGGTCATTTCCACCTTGCACATTTCCCAATCTGTCCTTGGGCTGAAAATGGAGGGGCGGGCCTAGGAAATGGGCTTGAAAATGAATAGGAACGGGCTCAGGAATTTATTGGGCTTGAATCGGCTCGGTTTTAGACAATGGGCTCGGAAGGGTAAATGGTCGGTTTGACCCAACGGGCTCACTTGCTTGCCTCGGGCCTTCCATGGTGGCTATCCCACCTTGGGCGTGAGGCCCACACTGTTTTTGCCCGGCCCACATCCTCGTAGGCTCGTTTTCTTGGTCCGAAAATCCCTTTTCCAAATATTCGGCTCAACCTAGCAGCGGTGTTGATCGTCTAAGAAGCATCGTCCAAAAGTCCTTATCGAACATTCCCGAAAATTCGAAGTTCAATATTGGATTCTCATGCCATGTCAATTTCGCCCGAATGCCATTTTGGTACTACTCAGACTGACAGGCGGCTTCGAGGATTCACGCGTAACCGACTCGTGCCAATTCACGTTCAAGACTTCTCGACACATGGATGTCCTTGACTACATGAAATTGCAAAGAATCGATTCTTATTTCAAAGTACACGATTATCAAGGATTGACATAGGGTCATTCGTGGGTTCGATAACAGTAGACGGAATCACTCGTCGTTCCATTATTTCTGTCCGCGAATCGACTTCTATTCGTCCCTGGAATCGGCCTGCATGACTACAGGATTGTCCTTATGCAAGTTTCACGATCGAGTCGTTTTCCCAGGTCAAGTTCTTTAGTCGCACGAGTTCGTCCTCATTAGCCTTTCCCTCAAGGTCGGTATCTCGGGAGTGATCAGTTCCGAGTGAGATCAACCAACAATATATTGACGAAATTAACGCTCGTTCCTCCCTAAAAGGACTCGAATTTCAGGATGTTACACTTTTGCTTCTCAACTTGTTGCATTAACATTTCTTTACCCTCTACATGTTTGGTACAGATGAATCTGGACTGGCCAAGTGAAGTTCTAGTTTCGGTTTCGGGATATATTTCGAGTGATTCTAGCTCTACTATCATCCATTCGCTCACGTTTCAAAGCAATAAAAGAACATACGGACCATTCAGCACTAAAAGGGGAAGGAAGTTTTCATTGCCAAAGAATCGGTGGAAAGATTATTGGGTTTTATGGGAGTTTTGGTTCCCATCTTGAAGCTCTAGGAGCATATTTAGAACCAATCTCTCATCTACACCCGATCAAATGTGTTGGACCATTTAGGGGCCGAGGTGGACTCTCTTGGGATGATGGAAAATTCAATAGTGTAACAAAGAGATAATTATCCAATAATTATTTTAAAGCTTTTTAGGGAACGTAAAACAAACATAGAATTTTTGGTATTGTTGAAATTTTTTTTTTTTTTTGGAATTTCTAATATTTTAATATTTCCGAATTTAAAAAAAAAATATTTTTCGAAAATTTTTATAAATTTTCAGGTTTCTGAATTTTCCATGAATTTTCTGAAATTTAGAATTTTTTATGATTTTTTTATTATTATTTTGAATATTTGGATTTTTATTTATATATATTTTTAATATATGAAAAAAATTCAGACCGGGTCGAAAGACCCAGCCCTAGTAAGCCGACCCGGACCCTATTGGTCCTTGTTGGCTAAAAGCGGGCCGACCCCCAAAGCCCACTCAAAAAGAAAAAAAAAACTTGATAACTCTATTTTTAATAGAGTATTCTTGCTAATTTAGACTTGATATTTGCTAAATTTTGATGAATTTTGGGTGAATTTAATTGCTACTTACGTAATTTTATTTTGTAGGAAATATTTTCAGATCTTCCAAAATATTGCAATATATTTTAGAATATTTCATCTTGAAGTAAAACCAACCCAAATCAGAAATTTGGAGAATTTGACCATAATTGAAGATAAGGTTCAGAGAAAATCAAGGAGATAAGGAGGAATCTTTTCCAAACCCTAGTGGGAGTCGACCTAGAGCAGATTTTTAGAGGCTATATAAACCGCTCTTGTGCCGCATATAAAAGAAGGGAGAGAATCTTTGGAGACACCATATTTGCATTAGATTTTGGGTTTTCTTAGTTAGATTTTATTTTTCTATTTTATTAGTGGAGTTAGCGCGTGTTAAGAAGAGAAGGAGGAGACAAACCCGAAGCTCCTTGTATCTCAAATTGGTGAATTTGTTTTTATTTAGCATTATGTTTTCTTTAATTTTTGTTAGTTTAGTTTTTACTATGTTCTAAATTTCTTTTGTTAGAGCTATAATGGATCTTAATCATGATTGATTGATTTTCAAAGACTTTCTCATGCAATAGAATTGTTTTGATTGTGACGTTCTCTATCATGATTTTAATGCTTTTAGAAATTTGGACAACTTTTGAATGATTTTTGATGTATGCATGATACCGGGTGGAGATTGTGTGCATGCGTATTAGTGATCTTCCACAAGAATTAATGATTTTCGGTAGTTTAAATTCACCTAAGGTTAGTGTGGGTTAACATACCTAATTAGGGATTATTAGACCAAGGTCGGCTTGTAATTCATCTATCTTAGGGAAATTTCACCAACACAATTGGAAATTAATTTGTTGCATGACAAGTTAAGAAAATTAATTATTAACGGTTAAGTGAAGTTGGATGCTTAAACGCTTTGTGATCTTGATAATTATTAATTTTCAGTTTGCTTTAGATTATTTTTACTTTACAATTTTAATTAGCTTTTGAATTCTTTAAGTTTTGACTCTTTTATGTGTTAGTATTTTAATTGGTTTAATTCACTTTTTACTCGTCTTTTTGATTTGATAAGCTAGATTTTTGGATTTATCACTTTCGGTAAGTAATTAGATAATTAAAAAAAAAAATCCTTAAGGGAACGATACTCACTCATCACTTTATTACTTATCAATATTGTGCACTTGCAATTCACCTAACAAGTTTTTGGCGCTGTTGCCGGGGATTGCTTTGATAATTTTCCAATTACTATTGATATCGAGCAATTCTTAGTTTAGACTAGTCTTTATTTTATTTTTAATTTATTTCTTTTGCAGGTCAAACTCACTTCTCAATAAAAAGTGGAGGAGCATCACATAACTCGAAGCCAACAAGGAGACCTTGAAGAGCTTGATCTTGAGATTAAAAGAACCTTTCTTAGGAGAGGAAGAGAATAAGCACAAGCAATTCACATTGCAATGGCTGAAGATCAAGAAGTCGCACCTCCAAGGAGGACTTTGAAAGATTATGCTACACCAACAATTTAAGGAGCACAATCAAGTATAAAGAGGTTGACAGTGCAAGCGAACAATTTTGAGATCAAGCCATCCTTAATTCAAATGCTTCAAAATGCAGGGCAATTCAGTGGATCGCCTAATGATGATCCAAATCTACACTTAGAAGTATTCCTTGAAATTTGTGACACTATTGAATTCAATGGCGTTCGATGATGCTCTTAAATTAAGATTGTTCCCATTTTCTCTTTGTGATAAAACTAAGACTTAGTTGACTTTTCTTCTTGTAAGCTCTATCACTACTTGGGAAGACTTGGCTAAAAAATTCCTAAGTATTTTCCTCTTGCAAAATTTGCCAAAATGCGTAATGATATTACTACATTTATGCAGATAGATGGTGAGCCCTTTTATGAAGCATGGGAGAGATTTAAGGAGTTGCTAAGGAGATGCTTGCACCATGGACTACCAATTTGGATGCAAGTACATACATTCTATAACGGAGTGCATCCTACCGTTCGAGCTAGTTTAGATGCAGCAGCTGGAGGCACTTTGCAAAACAAGTCACCCGAAGAAGCTTTTCATCTACTTGAGGAGATGGCGAGGCAATAACTACCAATGGCCAACCGAGAGATACCAAGCCCGAAAGCCAAGTGGAGTTCATGAAGTTAACACTAATAGGATTTTGAATGCAAAACTTGATGCATTAAGCAAGATGATTACTTCTTTAAAAACTCAAGGAGTATCTTATGAATTTTGTGGCGGAAATCATATTAGCACTGATTGTCAAGTAGGTAACCTTTATGCTAGTTATTCTGAACATGCTAATTTTGTTTCAAATTTTAACAAGGGTCCTCAGAACAATCCTTACTCCAACACTTACAACCCAGGATGGAGGAATTACCTTAATCTATCTTGGGGAGGTCAAAATCAATAAGGACCGAAAGCACCACCACCATCCATGGAGAAGCATAATTTCAACTTGGAGGATTTGGTTACCAAGCTAGCCTAAACTGTGCAAAGGCAAGCTCAAGTTGCGAAAAACAAGCTCAAACCACTCAAGATTTCATGAAAAGTACCGATGTAAGACTCCACAATCAAGAAGCATCAATTGGAAACATAGAAAAGCAAGTGGGGAAACTAGCTCAGAGAATTAATGAGAGATAAAATGGTAATTGCCAAGTGATACTGAGAGGAACCCCATAGAGAATGCAAAGGTAATTATGTTAAGGAGTGGAAAAAAAGTTGGAAAGCAAGATCAAGATGGGGATGTAGAAAAAGATAATAGGGCCAAAGCTTCCATCGAGACCAAACAAAAGGAAGAGCCACTAAAGAGCAAGCCATCTTCAATGCCGTATGTTCCACCTATTCCTTTTCTGGAGAGGCTAGCCAAACACAAGCAAGATAAGCAATTTTCAAAATTTTTAGATTATCTTAAACAATTGCACATTAATATTCCTTTTGTAGATGCTCTAGCTCAAATGCCAAGTTATGCCAAGTTTTTGAAGGAGATCCTAGCTAACAAAAGGAAGTTAGAGGAGTATGAGACTATGAAGTTGAATGAGGAATGTTTGGCCATCTTTCAAAATAAGCTACCACCAAAATTAAAAGATCTAGGGAGTTTTACTATTCCATGCAATATTGGTGATGCTTATTTTAATAAAGCTTTATGTGATTTTGGAGCTAGTATAAATCTAATGCCTTATTCAGTGTTTGTGAAATTAGGTGTAGGAGAAGTAAAAACGACCACTGTGTCTTTACAATTAGCGGATAGATCTATCAAATATCCAAAAGGCATGGTGGAGGATGTTTTAGTAAATATGGATAAATTTATCTTCCCGGTGGATTTTGTTGTACTAGAGATGGAGGAGGATTATAAAGTTCATATTATTTTGGGTCAACCATTTCTAGCCACGGGAAGAGCTTTCATTGATGTACAACAAGGAAAATTGATCCTTAGAGTGGGAGAAGATCGAGTCACTTTCAATGTCTTCAAAGCCATGAAAAACCCCGAGGGACCGAGTGATTGCTTGAATATAGATACCATAAACAGGGAAGTAAATACCATGTTTGAATTGACCATAATTCAAGATCCTATGGAGGCATGTTTGGTTCGGCCAAAAGAGAAAAAAACCGAGAATGAAGAAATTAGAGAGGCTGTAGAGTTTTTAGAAGCAAGTCCACTATATTCAAGATGGAAATCACAAAAAATTGAAGAGTTGGAGTCATGTGCGAAGAAGCCCAAGCCTTCCATTGAAGAACCACAAACTCTTGAGCTTAAACCTTTGCCTTCTTATTTAAAATATGTTTTTCTTGATGGTGTTTCATATCTAGTGATTATTTCTTCTTCTTTGACAGGGGTGATGGAGGAGAAGTTACTTAGAGTGCTTAGAGAGCATAAGAGTGCAATTGGATGGGCCATTGCAGATATAAAGGGAATAAGCCCTTCGATTTGCATGCACAAAATTCTAATGAAAAAACAATACAAACTAGTCATCCAACCATAAAGGAGGCTCAATCCGATAATGCAAGAAGTTATGAAAACTGAAGTGATTAAGTTACTCAATACAAGTATTATCTATCCAATTTATGATAGTGATTGGGTAAATCCTGTGCAAGTAGTGCAAAAAAAAAAGAGGTTTGACTGTTCTAACCTATGAAAAGAATGAATTAATTCCAATTAGGATAGTTATAGGTGGCGAGTTTGCATAGATTATAGAAAATTGAATGATGCCACTTGTAAATATCACTTTCCTTTACCTTTCACTGATCAAATGTTAGAAAAACTCGCAAGACATGAATATTATTGTTTTTAGGATGGATATTCAGGGTATAACCAAATCCCTATTGCACCTAATGATCAAGAAAAGACTACATTTAATTGTCCTTATGGTACATTTGCATATAAAATGATGCATTTTGGTCTTTGTAATGCACCTGTTACTTTTCAACGATGCATGAAGGCTATTTTTTCTGATATGATAGAGAAATACATTGAGATTTTCATGGATGATTTCTTTGTTTTTGGTACATCTTTTGATTCATGCTTGCATAATTTAGCTTTGGTGTTACAAAGATACGAAGATACTAACCTTGTGCTAAATTAGGAGAAGTGTTATTTTATGGTGGAGAAAGGGATAGTGTTGGGCCATAAAATATCTGCTAGAGGCATTGAGGTGGACCAAGCAAAAATTGAAGTTATCTCCAAATTACCATCTCCTAATTCTGTAAAATTACTTCGAGGATTTTTAGGACATGTAGGGTTTTATAAGTTATTCATAAATGACTTCCAAGATTGGAAGACCACTCACAAAATTGCTTGAAAAAGATGTTAAGTTTGATTTTAGCTCTAAGTGTTTGCAACCATTTGAGACATTAAAGGAGAAGCTGATTTCGGCTCCTATAATGACACCACCAGATTGGAGCTTGCCTTTTGAGTTGATGTGCGATGCTAGCGATTATGCCATTGGAGCTGTGCTTGATCAAAGGAAGGATAGAATTTTTCGAGTCATATATTATGCTAGCCAAACCCTTAATGGAGCTCAATTGAATTATGCCACTACTGAGAAAGAGTTTTTAGCAATTGTTTTTGCTTTTGATAAATTTCGTTCTTATTTGATTGGCTCTAAAGTAATTGTCTATGTTGATCACGCAGCTTTAAAGTATTTGTTGGCAAAGAAGGATGTGAAACCAAGGTTGCATGACAAGTTAAGAAAATTAATCATGAATGGTTAAGTGAAGTTGGATGCTCTAATTAGCTTTTGAATTCTTTAAGTTTTGACTTTTTTATATTTTAGTATTTTAATTAGTTTAGTTCACTTTTTACTAGTCTTTTCAATTTGGTTAGCTAAATTTTTGAATTGATCACTTTCGGTAAGTAATTGGATAATTAAAAAACAATCCTTGAGGGAACAGCATTCACTCATCACTTTATTACTTGTTGATATTGTGCACTTTCAATTCACCTACACATAGATTTTTTTTTTTAAAAAGGAAAGGGACAACTCTCGGCCCACGACGAAATCAGTCTAATAACCAACCTAAAATCCCAGCCCATTTTCTATTTATATATTTTTTTGTTTTTTCCTTTTTAGTCTTTTTTTTTTTTTTTTTGTCTTCTTCTTCATGTTCACCTCCTCCCCAAAGCTCCCCTCCCTACAACTCCGTTCGCCGAATCTAGGGTCATCGACGCTACACTATCCTCCACACGTGTCGTCACCGGCACCTACACCGATTCCGGACCACCACCACTCGTCGGTCACCTGCCCGGACTGACGTCCCTTAGCTCTGGCCAGCCACCTCGACGACCACAAAACATAGAAAATATCCAGACCGAAAATAACCTACTCGATCCTAGCATTTTCAGCAAATAGACAATCATAGATGCATTAAAATGCAGAGAAATAAGCTGACGGGAGCGGCCTCAAACCACGGGCTTCGCTGGCAATGGGAGAGTTTTCCGATGGAGGATGGATGCATGCGACCAATTCAACGCCGACCGATTTTTCCAAGAAATCGCATGAAAACACCGAAAAAACACCAGGAGCAAAATGCTTCAATAGATATAGACGTAAATATAAACCGGTCAAGCTAAACATAGGTTGGTCTCTCGGCCTTCTCTTTGACATCTCATCAAACACGTGGTGCATAGTTCAGACACGGACTTCTATTCGACCTGGATGCAACTTTCGATCAACATAAAGCGTACAAGCATTCATATCACCCTACTCTCGATTATTTTTCCTTCACGACTTCACTATTCTAGATCACTCCATACTCGCCCAAAAACAAAAAACACCCGAGGAGACCCACCTGGTTCAGGAGCTTGCTACGACGAACGGCGACAAACGAGTTGGCTTCCGCAAAAGGTCGGGGCAATTCAAACGAACCACCAACAAATGAGGAGAAAATCTCTCACTCACCGTTTCTCTCTCCGCCTCCTCTCTATCTTCAGTAGAGCCCCCCTCCTCTCGGCTCCCCTGAGCTCTCTCTTAAGCGCCTCAGCCCTCTCTCTCTTGAGGCCCTTTTTGCTCTGCTCTCTCTACTGCCATCTGACCTCCCTCTGCTGTTTGACCTCCTGCAGCAACCCACTTCATCATCTTTTTCTACCGTTGCTGTTGCTGCTCGCGTGGAGGAAAAAAGGAAGAAGAAAAAGGCTGAGCGGGCCAGGTCGAGGAAGAAAAAAGGAAAGAAGAAGAATGGGCCAAGCCCATGCGGGAGGGAATAGAAGAAAAGAAAGGGGCTAGGCAGGCCCAGCCCTGGCTCGGACCCACAATGGTTTTTTTTTGTTCTTTTTTTAAATTTGAATTTTTTAATTTGAATTTTTTTGTAAATTAATTTTTTTTGATAAATTTTAAAACTAGTGATGCAAATGCTCCAAATGTCTATATGCAATGTAATTTTAATGAATTTTTTTTTTGTTAAGGGATTAGAAATTATTCCCTAATTTTTCAATGTAATTAATAAACATTTAAACAAATCGCCAAAATTTATGTGTCAACAGTGGGCACTAGCACTGGTACATTAAAATAATGAATGCAGTTTGGTAGGGAACCACACTTGAGAACTACCACAGGCAATCCTCACAGGTGGGCAACTACCCGAGTTTAATGGGAGGTTATGAAAGGTTATATGAACTTAACCTTTCTTAACTAATGATCATCAAAGATGCCCTTGATTTATGTACATAGTCTATTACAAGTGAAGAAGCTTTGTGCATGTCTATTCAACTTCTTCTCCGTGAATTAACACCACTATCGTAGTGGTTGACTATGTCAAAAGCCAACCATTATGGTAGTGGCGTGAATTATCGCCACTACGATGATAATTCATGAAGTACCATTACGATTTGAATATTTAGAAGGTTGATGAATATCTCCCCCAATCAGGGAATATGGGAGGTGACATTGCGGGGTCT
Source organism: Corymbia maculata (assembly GCA_014182735.1). Lineage (NCBI taxonomy): Eukaryota > Viridiplantae > Streptophyta > Magnoliopsida > Myrtales > Myrtaceae > Corymbia > Corymbia maculata. The sequence continues at coordinate 22,204,210 of CM024690.1, forward strand.
TTTCTCTAAGATAGACTCTCTCCTGTTACCTTTTAAGGAAATGCTGGTCCAGAAACTTGATTGGATAATCTATTAACAGTGGAGGAGCTTTGTGTGTGTCTATTCAGCTTCTGCTTCGTGAATTATCACCACTACCGTAATGGTTACTTTGAGAATTATCACTACTACTATAATGTCAACCATTACAGTAGTGGTGATAATTCACGAAGCAGAACCTGAATCAACACACAAAACTCATTTGCTCATGTTGAGAAAACTCTTAGTTTTGATGCTAACAAATCGTTTTATGTATGATATTTATATATCTCTTTTGAAGGAAAAGTCACAGGGTGACATATGCTTTAAAGTCTGTCCGTGCCAGACGGAAGATATGAAGAGACGCAGATTCTGAGTTTGTCCATACCAGACGGGAGACCCGAGCAGACGCAAATTCTGAATCTGACCTTACCAGACGGAAAACTTAAGCAGACCCAGAACTTGAGTCTATCAGACTCAGAACGAAACTACAGGATAAGATCACCAACAATAAAGCATTTCACTTACTTTATTTATATTGATTCTGTTATATCAAACTGATTGGCAGGATCAATTAATGGACAACTTCCAAAGAAGAATGGAGCACTTATGGAAGCCCGGATTTTGATTGTATGGGCGAACAGAATCCAAGGGGATCTGATCTACCTTCAACGGTCAAAAAGACTTGCCTTATAAAATCTATCTAAGAAAGGGAAAACTAAACTCTTAAGGAAAGAGCCAACGGTCAAGTGTGGCTTGGAGAGTATATAAGGATAAGATAAGACCTAGGAGATAGAGTAGATAAACATATTCCAAAGCTTGATTCTGTTCTTCATCTGTTGTTCATAGTGCGAAATTGAGTGATCCTAGTGTATTACAAAAGAGGGTGACTTCATGAGACATATCATCACCAAGTGCTAACACTCGAGAGTGTGTAATCACCTTTGATCACATAGTGAAATCCAGTATATTGGCTGATCGCCTGGAGAGTGGACGTAGGCTTGTCCAAAGCCGAACCACTATAAACTGTATTTGCAATCTTCTCTACTCTTTCTATTTAATTTCTGTTTATAGATTGCAATAGATTGCTATTATTTGCGCATAAACTGCCTCTACACCTATTCACCCCCCTCTAGGTGTTAATATTAGTTACAGCAATTGGTATCAGAACCATGTGCTCAGTTTGAAATGTTTATTACTTCTGAGTTAAATATCCTCTATGGCTAGTATTCTTGCACCAGGTCTGATTGAGGGGCAGAGCAACACTCGTCCACCATACTTTGATGGTAAAGATTACAATATATGGAAGAACAATATGAAGGCCTTTCTCAGATCAAAAGATCCACTGGAATGGGATGTAGTTGAAAGAGGAGTTGATCCCACTGTTAAAGCTGGAAAAACCTCAAAGAAAGATGATGGGAATGAAATAGAAACATCAGCTACTATCTCACCAGAAGAACTGACAAAGAGACAAACTTTTGACGCTAAGGCTATCTACTCCCTTTATTGTGCTTTATCACCTAATGAATATAATCGAATATCTTCTTGTGACACAACAAAGGAAGTATGGGATAGACTGCACGTGACATACGAAGGAACCGATCTTGTTAAGGAGACCAAAGTAAATATTTTACTTGGTCAATATGAATCTTTCAAGATGAAACAGGGGGAGTCCATAGGAGACATGTTCAGTCGATTTATAGAGATTGTAAATGGATTGACATATCAAGGACAACCTGTTCTTAGACCAATGAAAGTCAACAAGCTCTTGAGAGGGTTGTCAAAAGAGTGGAATAATGTGAAGACCTCCATTAGAGAAACCCTGCGAATTTCACCGCTAACAGTCAATGACCTTGTTGGTACCCTGCAGTCCTATGAAGTAGAACAAATGAACGAGGAAGTGGAATCCAGAGGTAAGAAATCCATTGCTCTTAAGTCTAACATTAATTCTGAGGACGAGCTGGACGACAAAGAACTTGCACTGCTAATCAGAAAAGTAAAAAACTTAAACAGAAAACGGGGAAGTTCAACAAAGAAGAAACAAAAAGACATACCGGACAACGTAGGCGAAGACGAAAAAGATTATGCCAAAGATGTTGTTTGTTTTGAATGTAAGAAGAAGGGTCATATAAAGCAGAATTGTCCCAATCTCAAGAAGAACAAAGGGAAATTCGAAAAATACAAGAAGGCCCTAAAAGCTGAAACATGGAGTGACACTGAGGTTGAAGACAGTGAAGACGAATATGGCAACATATGTCTTATGGCACATTCAGACTCAGACTCTGAAACAGATTCAGGATCAAACTCAGATTTAGATAAAGAGATTGAGGTAAATCACTCTGATATTCCAATAGAAGTTTCAGATTACATAAATGAGCTGTGTTTCAATTTAAAAACTACTCTGAAAAGGATCTTCAGTTTAAAAAAGGAAAATCATAAGTTGAGTCATCAGAGTTACTCATTGAAAGGAAAATTTGATGATCTTAAAAAGGAATTTTCAGGGCGAAGGAAAGTCAAGATTCTTTTTTAAATGAAAATGAGTCTCTTAAAAGGGAACTTTTGGAAACCAAGGAAAATCAAAGTTCTTTGCAAAATGAGAATTTATCTCTCAGAAAGGAAATTTTGAATATCAATACAAAGTTTTTTGAAGGGTCGAAAACCTTGCAGCATATACTTTCTATTCAAATCCCTTACTATGATAAGTCAAGACTTGGGTTTTATAAGGAAAGTGAGTCATTAATTGATTTTCCTAAGGTCAAGGAAAGAATTAAATAGAGACTTCCTCGACAGGCCTACAAAAATCATTTTAGAAAGAACTTTGTAAGATATGTTGGTCGAGAGAATCTAAAGTGTTCTAATTGTGGAGAAAGAGAACATTTTGAAAATAAATGTCTTAAAGTCTGGAGACCTGTTCAAAAGAAATGGATAGAAAAGGCATATACTGCTAACCTCAATGGACCCAAGAAAATCTGGGTACCAAAGAAAAAATAATATGTGTGTTGATTGCATGTAAGTTTCAAAAGCAAAAAGAAATGGTATTTGGACAGTAGATGCTCAAGGCATATGACTGGAGACTCAAAGATGTTCATTGGCTTAGAAAGAGTTAAGGGAAGAACAGTTTCTTTTGGAAGAAACACTAAATGAAACATCATTGGATTAAGAACTGTCAAGATTGGTAGTCTAATCATCAACAATGTTTCCCTAGTTAAGGGATTGAACTACAATCTTCTAAGCATCAGTCAGTTGTGTGATGCTGGTTTTAGAATCAATTTCCAGGAGAACCTATGTTCTGGAACAAGCAATGACTCTTCTCAATCATTCACTGAACAAAGGCATGGGAACATCTATCTCCTGGACATAAACAAAGACACTGCAAAATGTTTTATTTAAGTCCAAGATGAAGCAAGTCTCTAGCATCACAAACTTGGACATGTCAGTATGAAACAAATCTCTAAGCTTCTTAGCAAGAAGCTTATTCGTGGTCTGCCTTCACTAAGTTATAAGAAGACGGAGCTTTGCTCCGCATGCATGCTGGGAAAACAAGTAAGAAGTTCTTTCAAATTTATAAAACAAATTTCTACTAATCGTGTATTGCAGCTTCTTCATATGGACTTATTTGAGCTAACTAGAACTCAGAGCATTAGAGGTAAGAAATACTGTCTCGTGATTGTAGATGATTATTCTCGATTTACATGGATATTCTTTCTCACTAATAAAGGAGAAACCTTCTCGTATTTTTCAATATTTGCAAAAAGAATTCAAAATGAAAAAATGTTACTCTATTTCAAGCATTAAAACAGATCATGGTGGAGAATTTGAAAATCAAGACTTTGCAGATTTTTATGACAAAAATGGTATTCAGCATATGTTCTCCTCTCCTTACACTCTAGAACAAAATGGAGTTGTGGAAAGGAAGAACAAGTCTTTGTAAGAAATGGCCAGAACTCTACTTATTGAAAGCAAGGTGGCAACTCATTTCTGGGCAGAAGCAGTTTCCACTTATTGCCATATCATTAACAGAGTCTTTCTTAGACCAATTCTTGAGAAAACTCCCTATGAAATTTTCAAAGAAAGAAAACCAATTGTCAATGCTTTATTCTCAAAAATGCTAACAATCATCCTAGTAAGTTTGAAGAAAGGTTAGATGAAGGTATTATTCTGGGCTATTCAAACTCTAGTAAAGCATATAGAGTGTTCAACAAGAATACTCAGACAGTGGAGGAATCCATGAATGTGAAGTTTCTGGAGCAAGATATTTCAAACCAGAGCAGAACTGAAAATGAAGACTTAGAACCAAATGCTGCTCCTGAGAAATCTAGTCTCAACAAAGAAGCTGAATCTTCTCAGAAAACAGTCACAGAAGCAACTCTAGAAGAAAGAATCACTCAGCTGGACATTTCTAAATCACCAGAAGATTCTAATAATAGTGAAGTGCAAAACAGAAACTGGAAGCATAAGTCCAGTCATCCTAAGGAGCTAGTCATTGGAAACATCAATGAAGGAATCCGAACTAGATCGAAGAACAAAAAGGACACGGACATTGTTGCACTGATCTCTGAGATTGAACCCAAAGGAATAGATAAAGCCCTGGAAAATGAAAGCTGGATAGAAGTAATGCAAGAAAAACTCCAGCAGTTCAAAAGGAATGATGTATGGGAATTGGTTCCCAAACCCAAAGGAAGAACTATCATTGGCACTAAATGGGTCTTCAGAAACAAAGTAAATGAACTTGGCAAAGTCACCAGAAACAAGGCAAGACTCGTAGTAAAAGGCTACTCTCAGTCTGAAGGAATAGACTATGATGAAACCTATGCACTAGTAGTAAGATTAGAAGCAATTAGACTGTTGCTTGCTTATGCTTGTTATCAAAACTTCAAGCTATTCCAAATGGATGTGAAGAGTGCCTTTCTGAATGGGTTTATCAAAGAAGAAGTCTTTGTAGAGCAGCCTCCTGGTTTCAAGGAACCAAGAAAGCCAGACCATGTATACAGATTGAAGAAGGCGTTGTATGGTCTGAAATAAGCACCTCGAGCTTGGTATGAACGATTGAGTAAGTTCCTACTAGACAATAACTTTAAGAAAGGTATGGTAAACACAACTTTGTTTATCAAAAAGGAAGGTAAAGATATTTTGCTTGTACAAATATATATAGATGATATTATTTTTGGATCATCTAATAAGCACTTGTGCAAGAACTTCTCAAAGTCTATGCAGGAGGAATTTGAAATGAGCATGATGGGAGAATTCACATTCTTCCTAGGACTTCAGGTTAATCAGTCAAAACATGGAACTTTCATCTATCAAAAAAAGTATGCCAAAGACTTGATCAAGAAGTTTGGAATGGAGAACTGCAAGAAGACTGAAACTCCAATGTCAACCTCCATCAAACTAGATCAGGATGAAATGGGAAAGAAAGTTGACCAGAAGACTTATAGAAGCATGATTGGTTCTCTTCTCTATCTTACTGTATCTAGACTAAATATTCTATACAGTGTGTGTTTATGTGCTCGATTTCAAGTGGATCCTAGAGAATCACATCTCTCAGCTATCAAGCGCATAATCAAGTACATAGCCACTTATCCACACTTGGGTCTGTGGTATTCAAAGGGAACAGACTTTACTCTCCTTGGTTACTCAGATGCTAATCTAGCAGGATGCAAAGTGAACAGAAAGAGTACATCTGGAACATGCCAACTTCTAGGGAAGATGCTGGTTTCATGGTTTTCCAAAAAGCAGAATACTGTGGCTCTATTAACAGCAGAAGCAGAATATGTTGCTCTTGGAAGCTGCTGTTCACAGATTCAATGGATGAGACAGCAACTGAGGGACTATGGAAAGGAAGAAACTTGTACTGATATAATGTGTGACAATACAAGTGCTATAAATCTCACCAAGAACTCGATTCTACATTCCAGAGCAAAGCACATTGAAATCAAACATCACTTTATTAGAGACCATGTGCAAAATGGAGACATAATTGTGGAATTCATTTATTCAAAAAATCAGTTAGCAGACATCTTCACAAAGCCGCTGGACAAAGGTACATTCGATTCAATATGTGGAAGATTAAATATTATTAACCCTTTTTCATAAAGTCTATGAGAACAGGACAAAGTCTGGGAGAAGAAATCGTCTGGACAAACCAATCTTCTGGGAAGAATTAAAAAGGAATTGATGGTATTTTTGGTGTGTAAGTTATTTCCTTATATGTTTAAACTTGGTAAGTTTTTATTAGCAAATAATTGATTTGCATAATTGATTTGCATATTTTCTGGTACATGTCTATGTTGTTTGAATCTATTTTTGTCAAATTTAATAGATTTTGAATAACTGCCATTTGTTTTTTTCTAAAGATGCGACTTTTCATTTGCCTCACATCGAAGGGTTTATAACCCCCCAAAAGTTGAGTTCTTTTTCACAACTCTTCAGAAACCCATTTTAGAAACCCTAACAGAACAAACATTTTTTCAAAATCAATCTTCTCCGAACATAGCATCGAGATCCTCCATGTCCAGATCAAGGTCAGTGTCTCTGTCTCCTCGAAGAAGATCAAACAGGATTGCTGGTAGAGGACCAAGGAATATCGAAGGAGGATAGACGCACTTTGATCTAACGCAGATTTCCGAAAATTCCCAAGGACAATCTCCAAATGCATCGGTCCAAAGGGATGGAGGTGAAAATGTGGAATCTCCAAGAACTTCCCCAACAGAATCTAAACAAAGAAATGTCTCCAGAAGAGGTATGTCTGGATTAACTCTACCAAAACCTACTGATAATCCCCATACAGTCATGAGGAGGTATGAGCAGTTAGTGCAACGAAATGCTAGGGAAGACGTTAAATTCTATTTCCTGTGATAAAAGGATATGCAAATGAGTTTCGTCTTATCCAAGCTGTTCAGATTACAGAACCACCGTCTGCACGAAGAGAACAAATTAGTGAAGTAGGTAGAGGTAGAGAGAATGTCTGGGGTGAGAAGAAGGATAATGAAAGAATCTATAGAAATTTTGAAGTCAGAATGGGGATTGCTGCTGTGGCTCGGAACACAACTGAGAAATTGTTCCAATCTAAAGAGCATAAGACATTTTATAACAGATTGCTGGAACGAGGAGTCATGCACCACAGGATTGTGGAATTTGATTTTTTAGATACTACTGATGTGAATCTGCGTAGATATTTTGAAATGTTGCAGATAGATCAATTCTGTACTAACTCTGTTGCTGTTTATCCAGAGCTAACAGCATATTTCTACTCGAATTTGACATTTCTATCTCCAGATAGAATGTAGTTTAGTGTAAATGATAGGTTTTATATGCTAGTGCAGATACTCTGGCTGACATTGTGAAAGTTGAGAGGGATCCTTTCAAGCCAATAGAAGTTACCTATGAGACTATTTGTAAATATCTTACAAAGTCTGTTAGGGTCAGTATCACTTACCCTCTCTTAACCTCAGCAAGGACAATACTGCATAAAATCATAATCGGCTGCATTCGTCCTAAGGCATCATCTAAGACTAATGTGGCCAGATTTGAGGCTAAACTGATGTGGGTGATTGAAAATGGAGTATTGTTCTCACTCCCTCATACTGTTCTTTTGCACATGTATTGGACAGTTTCAAAGGATAAAGGACAGTTGCCCTATGGAGCTTTGGTGACCAGAATCTTTGAACATCTCATGATAAATATACCTAGGAGATTCTGCACTAAAACTCTCCCAACAATGGCCATTGACATGAAGATGATTAATAAAATGAGGCTGAAGGACGTCGTGGAAACATAGAGAAGAAAGGAGAAAGAACTGGCTAAAGCAGCAACAGCTAAGCGAAAAGGAAAAGAAGAAGTTGCTGCTAAACCAAGTTCTAAGAAAAGAAGGCAACTTCTACTGCAGGATGAAGAAGATGAGGAGGAAAGTATTTCTGAGATTTTAGCAACTATGAGTCAAAGTGCATGCAGATTGACTAAACCAAAAGCAGAAATACCTCCACCTGAAATACCTGCAGAGAACATTCTTAGCACAGAACTTGCGAAGAGTGTTGAGTCTGACCCAGAAGAAGATCCAGAAGAAGAAGAAGACGAAGGAAGCGAAGATGATATGAATGAAGGTCCTATTCTTGAGGCTGATAACGGAGAAAAGGACAGGACTCAACAGGGGCAACAAGGGCAGACTGAAGCATCAATTCAGGCGGAGCATCAATCTCAGAATGTTGAAACTTATACTCCTGCAGCTTCATCTGACAATGCTGAATCTCAGAAGATATTAACACTTCTTATACAGATTAGAGATCAGCAGACTGCAATAGAAATCTCCTTCAACAACAGGCTGGAGACTCTAGAGAAGACAGTTCATCAATTCTCAACAGGATTGAGGAGTCTGCCACAGATATGGAGGATTTCACCCTTGTTCGGACACCTAAAAAGAAAACTTCTTAAAAACATCATCTTCTGGTTTATTTTGTTTAACACCATTTGTCGGATTTTTGTTAGACTTTACTTACTCTTTTCCGTATATTAACTTTTTGACAGTAACAAAAAGGGGGAGAGTAATTATGCTTATGCATGCAGATCTTTATCATTTGATATTTTGTTTTGCTATTGTCTGACTAATTGGGCTGTTGTTATTCTAAATATGGATGCATGAATGGATCATCATCTGATATCACTTGAGCATGGTTGATATGGGCTATTTTTTGTGATTTGAGCATTATGGTTTAATATGGTAGGAAGTATGGTCTGTCTAACCATATTTTGCAGGAACAACAAGCCATATGCATAAAAAGTTTTGTCACCATCAAAAAGGGGGAGATTGTTGAGAAAACTCCTAGTTTTGATGCTAACAAATCGTTTTATGTATGATATTTATATATCTCTTTTAAAGGAAAAGTCACAGGGTGACATATGCTTTAAAGTTTGCTGGTAGCAGAAGAAAAAGCATAAGGTGTCTCTGAGTTTGTCCGTACTAGACGGAAGATATGAAGAGACGCAGATTCTGAGTCTGTCTGTACCAGACGGGAGACCCAAGCAGACACAAATTCTGAGTCTGACCGTACTAAACGGAAAACTTAAGTAGACTCAAAACTTGAGTTTGTCATACTCAGAATGAAACTACAGGATAAGATCACCAACGGTAAAGTATTTCACTTACCTTATTTATATTGATTATGTTGTATCAAACTGATTGGCAGAATCAATTAATGGACAACTTCCAAAGAAGAATGAAGCACTTATGGAAGCCCGGATTCTGATTGTATGGGCGAACAGAATTCAAAGGGATCTGATCTACCTTCAACGATTAAAAAGACTTGCCTTATAAAGTCTGTCCAAAAAAGGAAAGACTAAACTCTCAAGGAAAGAGCCAACTGTCAAGTGTGGCTTGGAGAGTATATAAGGATAAGATGAGACATAGGAGATAGAGTAGATGAACATATTCCAAAGCTTGATTCTGTTCTTCATCTGTTGTTCATAGTGCGAAATTGAGTGATCCTGGTATATTACAAAAGAGAGTGACTTCGTGAGACATATCATCACCAAGTGCTAACACTCGAGAGTGTGTAATCACCTTTGATCATATAGTGAAATCCAGCCTATTGGCTGATCGCTTGGAGAGTGGACGTAGGCTTGTCCAAAGCCGAACCACTATAAACTGTGTTTACAATCTTCTCTACTCTCTTTATTTAATTTCTGTTTGTAGATTGCAATAGATTGCTATTATTTGCGCGTAAACTGCCTCTACACTTATTCACCCCCTCTCTAGATGTTAATACTAGTTACATCAGCTCGTAATAGACTATTTAGTCAAGTTTCCGAACCTAAGTAGGTCCTTCAAAGACTTGAGGGAGAATAAACACGTGGGAGATCCATATTGGAGTGAGAGACCTCGCAATGTCTCCTCCCATATTCCCTAGTTGATGGGGAAGAAAAATATCCATCACCCAACAAAGGTTGTGAGGGTGTGGGCTTTGGCATTGGTACATTAAAATAATGAATGTAGTTTGGCAAGGAACCTCACTTGAGAACTACCACAGGTAGTCCTTACAAGTGAGCAACTATCTGAGTTTAATGGGAGGTTATGAAATGTTATATGAACTTAACCTTTTTTAACTAATGATCATCAAAGATTCCCCTGATTTATGTACATAATCTGTTACAAGTGGAGGAGCTTTGGGTATGTCTATTCAACTTCTACTTCGTGAATTATCACCATTACCATAGTTGTTCTATGTCAAAAGCTAACCATTACAGAAGTGGCGTGAATTATCACCACTACTGTAGTGGTCAGCTTTCAAAACCAATCATTACAATGATAATTCATGAAGTACCATTACGATTTGAATATTTAGGAGGTTGATGAATATTTTTCTTCACCTCCCCCCTTCCAATCAGGGAATATGGAAGGTGACATTGCGAGGTCTCTTCTCCAAGATAGACTCTTGACTGTTACCTTTTAAGGAATTGCTTAGGTCTGGAAACTTGATTGGATACTCTATTACTAGTGGAGGAGCTTTGTATGTGTCTATTCAGCTTTTGCTTCGTGAATTATCACCATTAGCATAATTGTTACTTTGTGAATTATCACCACTACCATAATGTCAACCATTACGATAGTGATGATAATTCACAAAGCAGAAGCTGAACAGAGACACAAAACTCCTTTGCTCATAGTAAACTATTCAGTCAAGTTTCCTGACCTAAGCAGGTCCTTGAAACACTCGAGAGGGAATAAACAAGCGAGAGATCTATCTTGGAATGAGAGACCCCACAATGTCTCCTCCCGTATTCCCTAGTTGATGGGGAAGAAAAAGATCTATCAACCAATAAAGGGTGTGAGGGTGCGGGCTCTAGCACTGGTACATTAAAATAATGAATGCAGTTTGGTAGGGAACCTCACTGAGAATCACCGTAGGCAGTCCTCACAAGTGAGCAACTACCCGAGTTTAATGGGAGATTATGAAAGTTTATATGAACTTAACCTTTCTTAACTAATGATCATCAAAGATGCCCCTGATTTATGTACATAGTCTATTACAAGTGGAGGAGCTTTGTGAATATCTATTCAACTTCTTCTTCGTGAATTATCACCACTGCCGTAGTGGTTGACTATGTCAAAAGCCAACCATGATGGTAGTGGCATGAATTATTACCACTACGGTGATAATTCATGAAGTACCATTACAATTTGAATATTTAAGAGGTTCATGAATATTTTTCCTCCCCTCCTCAAAAAAACTAGGGAATATGGAAGGTGACATTGCGGGGTCTCTTCTCCAGGATAGACTCTCACCTGTTACCTTTTACGAAATTGCTTAGGTCCGAAAACTTGGTTGGATAATCTATTACTAGTGGAGGAGATTTGTGTGAGTCAATTCAGCTTCTGCTTTGTGAATTATTACCAGTACCATAATGATTACTTAGTGAATTAGCACCACTACCATAATGTCAACCATTACGGCAGTGATGATAATTCACAAAGCATAAGTTGAATAGATACACACAAAACTCCTCCACTTGTAACAGACTATGCATATGAACCTAGGGCGTGTTTGATGATCATTAGTGGTTGACTATGTCAAAAGCCAATCATTATGATAGTGGTGATAATTCACAAAGTAACCATTACGGTAGTGGTGACAATTCACGAAGTAGAAGCTGAATAGACACACAAAACTCCTTTGCTCGTAATAGACTTTTCAGTCAAGTTTCCAGACCTAAGTAGGTCCTTGAAAGACTCGAGGGAGAATAAACAAGCGAGAGATCCGTCCTAAAGTGAGAGACCCTGCAATGTCTCCTTCCATATTCTCTAGTTGATGGGAAAGAAAAATATCCATCAACCAACAAAGGGTGCGAGCGTGCTGGCATTAGCACTCGTATATTAAAATAACGAATGTAGTTTGGCAGGGAACCTCACTTGAGAACTACTGCGGGCAATCCTCACAAGTGAGTAACTACCCGAGTTTAATGGGAGGTTATGAAAGGTTATATGAACTTAACATTTCTTAACTAATGATCATCAAAGATGCCCCTAATTTATGTACATAGTCTATTATAGGTGGAGGAGTTTTGTGCATGTCTATTCAACTTCTGCTTCGTGAATTATCACCACTACTGTAGTGGTTGACTATGTAAAAAGACAACCATTATGGTAGTGGTGTGAATTATTGTCACTATTGTAGTGGTTGGCTATCAAAGCCAACCACTACGGTGATAATTCATGAAGTATCATTACGATTTGAATATTTAGGATGTTAATGAATATTTTTCTTCCCCTCCGTCAATCAGGAAAAATGGGAGGTGATAATGCGAGGTCTCTTCTCTAGGATAGACTCTCACTTGTTACCTTTTAAGGAATTGCTTAGGTTCGGAAACTTGATTAAATAGTCTATTACCAACGGATGAGTTTTGTGTGTGTCTATTCAACTCGCCGTGAATTATCACCACTACCATAATGCCAACCATTATGGTAGTGGTGATAATTCACGAAGCAGAAGTTGAATAGACACACACAAAGCTCATTTACCTTGTAATTGACTATGTATATGAACCTAGGGCATGTTTGACGATCACTAGTGGTCAACTATGTCAAAAGCTAATCATGGTAGTGGTGATAATTCACAAAATAACCATTACTGTAGTTGTGATAATTCATGTAGTAGAAGCTGAATAGACACATAAAACTCCTCTATTGGTAATAGACTATTTAGTTAAGTTTTCAAGCCTAAGCAAGTCCTTGAAAGACTCAAGGGAAAATAAACAAGCGGGAGATCCATCCTGGAGTAAGAGACCCCACAGTGTCTTCTCTCGTATTCCCTAGTTGATGGGAAAGAAAAATATCCATCAACCAACAAAGGGTGTGAGGGTGCAGGCACTGGCACTGGTAGATTAAAATAATGAATGCAGTTTAGCAGTGAACCTCACTTGAGAACTACTGCAGGCGGTCCTCACATGTGGGCAACTACCCGAGTTTCATGGGAGGTTATGAAAGGTTATATGAACTTAAACTTTCTTAACTAATAATCATCAAAGATGCCCCTGATTTATGTACATAGTCTATTGCAAGTGGATGAGCTTTGTGCATGTCTATTTAGCTTCTACTTCATGAATTATCACAACTACCGTAGTGATTGACTATGTTAAAAGCCAACCATTATGATAGTGGCGTGAATTATCACCACTACCGTAGTGGTCGGCTTTCAAAGCCAACCACTACGGTGATAATTCATGAAGTACAATTATGATTTGAATATTTCGGAGGTTGATGAATATTTTTCTTCCCCTCCCCCCCTCCAATTAGGGAATATGAGAGGTAACATTGCGAGGTCTCTTCTCTATGATAAACTTTCGTCTATTATCTTTTAAGGAATTGCTCATATCCGGAAACTTGATTGGATAGTCTATTACTGGTAGAGGAGTGTGTGTGTCTATTCAGCTTCTGCTTCGTGAATTATCACCACTTCCATAATGTCAACCATTATGGTAGTGGTAATTATTCATGATATTACGGTAGTTGTGATCATTCACGAAGCAGAAGCTAAATAAACATACAAAGCTCCTCCACTTGTAACAAACTATGTATATGAACTTGGGGCGTGTTTGATGATCATTAGTGGTTGACTATATCAAAAGCCAATCATTATGACAGTGGTGATAATTCACGAAGTAGAAGCTAAATAGATATGCAAAACTCCTTTGCTCCTAATACACTATTTAGTCAAGTTTCTAGACCTAAACAGGTCCTTGAAAGACTTGAGGAAGAAGAAACAAGTCAGAGATCCATTTTAAAGTGAGAGACCCCGCAATGTCTCCTGCTTCCCTAGTTGATGGGGAAGAAAAGTAGCCATCAACCAACAAAAGGTGCGAGGCTGCAGGTACTGGCACTGGTACATTAAAATAATGAATGCAGTTTGGTAGGGAACCTCACTTGAGAACTACTGTAGGTAGTCCTCACAGGTGGGCAACTATCCAAGTTTAATGGGAGGTTATGAAAGGTTATATGAACCTAACCTTTGTCAACTAATGACCATCTAAGATGCCCCTAATTTATGTACATAGTCTATTACAAGTGAAGGAGCTTTATGTATGTCTATTCGGCTTCTACTTTGTGAATTATCACCACTACCATAATGGTTGACTATGTCACAAGCCAACCATACCACTACCGTAGTGGTCAGCTTTCAAAGCCAACCACTACCTTACTTGCCGGCTTTCAATGCCAACCACTACCTTACTTGTCGGCTTTCAAAGCCAATCACTACGGTGATGATTCATGAAGCACCATTATAGCGGTTGGCTTTGAAGGCTGACCACTATGGTGATAATCCATGAAGTACCATTATGATTTGAATATTTAGGAGGTTGATGAATATTTTTCTTCCCCTCCCCTACCCCAATCAGTGAATATGAGAGGTGACATTGCAGGGTCTCTTGTCTAGGATAGACTCTCACCTTGAAAGACTCGAGGAAGAAGAAACAAGTGAGAGATCAATTTTGCAATGAGAGACCCCGCAATGTCTCCTGCTTCCCTAGTTGATGGGGAAGAAAAATAGCCATCAACCAACAAAGGATGCGAGGGTACAGGTACTGGCACTGGTACATTAAAATAATGAATGCAGTTTGGTAGGGAACCTCACTTGAGAACTACTGTAGGTAGTCCTCACAGGTGGGCAACTATCCAAGTTTAATGGGAGGTTATGAAATGTTATATGAACCTAACCTTTGTTAACTAATGACCATCTAAGATGCCCCTAATTTATGTACATAGTCTATTACAAGTGAAGAAGCTTTATGTATGTCTATTCGGCTTCTACTTTGTGAATTATCACCACTACCATAATGGTTGACTATGTCACAAGCCAACCATGCCACTACCATAGTGGTCGGCTTTGAAAGCCAACCACTTTACTTGTCGACTTTCAATGCCAACCACTACCTTACTTGTCGGCTTTCAAAGCCAACCACTACGGTGATAATTCATGAAGCACCATTATAGTGGTTGTCTTTAAAGGCCGACCACTATGGTGATAATCCATGAAGTACCATTATAATTTGAATATTTAGGAGGTTGACGAATACTTTTCTTCCCCTCCCCTACCCCAATCAGTGAATATGGGAGGTGACATTGCAGGGCCTCTTGTCCAGGATAGACTCTCACCTTGAAAGACTCGAGGAAGAAGAAACAAGTGAGAGATCCATTTTGGAGTGAGAGACCCCGCAATGTCTCCTGCTTCCCTAGTTGATGGGGAAGAAAAATAGCCATCAACCAACAAAGGGTGCGAGGCTGCAAGTACTGGCATTGGTACATTAAAATAATGAATGCAGTTTGGTAGGGAACCTCACTTGAGAACTACTATAGGTAGTCCTCACAGGTGGGCAACTATCCAAGTTTAATGGGAGGTTATGAAAGGTTATATGAACCTAACCTTTGTTAACTAATGACCATCTAAGATGCCCCTAATTTATGTATATAGTCTATTACAAGTGAAGGAGCTTTATGTATGTCTATTCGGCTTCTACTTTGTGAATTATCACCACTACCATAATGGTTGACTATGTCACAAGCCAACCATGCCACTACCTTACTTGTCGGCTTTCAATGCCAACCACTACCTTACTTGTTGGCTTTCAAACACTACGGTAGTGGCATGGTTGGCTTGTGACATAGTCAACCATTATGGTAGTGGTGATAATTCAAAAGCCGAAGATCCTTGCATAAAGCTCCTTCACTGTAATAGACTATGTACATAAATTAGGGGCATCTTAGATGGTCATTGTTAACAAAGGTTATGTTCATATAACCTTTCATAACCTCCCATTAAACTTGGATAGTTGCCCACTGAGGACTACCTATAGTAGTTCTCAAGTGAGGTTCCCTGCCAGCTGCATTCATTTTTAATGTACCCGTGCCGTACTGCAGCAGCGTTTGTTGGTTGATGGTTTTTTTCTTCCCCATCACTAAGGAAGCAGGAGACATTATGGGGTCTCTCACTCCAAAAGGTGATCTCTCACTTGTTTCTTCTTCTTCTCGAGTCTTTCAGGTGAGAGTCTATCCCGGAAAAGAGGCCCGCAATGTCACCTCCCATATTCACGGTGGGAGGAAGAGGAAGAAAAGTATTCGTCAACCTCCTAAATATTCAAATCATAATGGTACTTCATGGATTATCACCATAGTGGTCGGCCTTCAAAGCCAACCACTATAATGGTACTTCATGGATTATCACCATAGTGGTCGGTTTTCAAAGCCAACCACTACCTTACTTGTCGGCTTTCAAAGCCAACTCACTATGGTGATAATTCATGAAGCACCATTATAGTGGTTGGCTTTGAAAGCCGACCACTATGGTGATAATCCATGAAGTACCATTATGATTTGAATATTTAGGAGATTGATGAATACTTTTCTTCCTCTCCCCTGCCCCAATCAGTGAATATGAGAGGTGACATTGCAGGGTCTCTTGTCCAGGATAGACTCTCACCTTGAAAGACTCGAGGAAGAAGAAACAAGTGAGAGATCAATTTTGGAGTGAGAGACCCCGTAATGTCTCCTGCTTCCCTAGTTGATGGGGAAGAAAAATAGCCATCAACCAACAAAGGGTGCAAGGCTGCAGGTACTGGCATTGGTACATTAAAATAATGAATGCAGTTTGGTAGGGAACCTCACTTGAGAACTACTATAGGTAGTCCTCACAGGTGGGCAACTATCCAAGTTTAATGGGAGGTTATGAAAAGTTATATGAACCTAACCTTTGTTAACTAATGACCATCTAAGATGCCCCTAATTTATGTACATAGTCTATTACAAGTGAAGGAGCTTTAAGTATGTCTATTCGGCTTCTACTTTGTGAATTATCACCACTACCATAATGGTTGACTATGTCACAAGCCAACCATGCCACTACCATAGTGGTCGGTTTTCAAAGCCAACCACTACCTTACTTGTCAGCTTTCAAAGCCAACTCACTATGGTGATAATTCATGAAGCACCATTATAGTGGTTGGCTTTGAAAGCCAACCACTATGGTGATAATCCATAATGTACCATTATGATTTGAATATTTAGGAGGTTGACGAATACTTTTCTTCCCCTCCCCTACCCCAATCAGTGAATATGGGAGGTGACATTGCAGGGCCTCTTGTCCAGGATAGACTCTCACCTTGAAAGACTCGAGGAAGAAGAAACAAGTGAGAGATCCATTTTGGAGTGAGAGACCCCGCAATGTCTCCTGCTTCCCTAGTTGATGGGGAAGAAAAATAGCCATCAACCAACAAAGGGTGCGAGGCTGCAGGTACTGGCACTGGTACATTAAAATAATGAATGCAGTTTGGTAGGAAACCTCACTTGAGAACTATTGTAGGTAGTCCTCACAGGTGGGCAACTATCCAAGTTTAATGGGAGGTTATGAAAGGTTATATGAACCTAACCTTTGTTAACTAATGACCATCTAAGATGCCCCTAATTTATGTACATAGTCTAATACAAGTGAAGGAGCTTTATGTATGTCTATTCGGCTTCTACTTTGTGAATTATCACCACTACCATAATGGTTGACTATGTCACAAGCCAACCATGCCACTACCGTAGTGGTCGGTTTTCAAAGCCAACCACTACCTTACTTGTCAGCTTTCAAAGCCAACCACTACGGTGATAATTCATGAGGCACCATTATAGTGGTTGGCTTTGAAAGCCGACCACTATGGTGATAATCCATGAAGTACCATTATAATTTGAATATTTAGGAGGTTGATGAATATTTTTCTTCCCCTCCCCTGCCCCAATCAGTGAATATGGGAGGTGACATTGTAGGGTCTCTTGTCCAGGATAGACTCTTACCTGTCACCTTTTAAGGACTTACTCAAGTCCAGAAACTTGATTCGGTAGTCTATTACCAATGGAGGAGCTTTGTGAGTGTCTATTCAGCTTCTACTTGGTGAATTATCACCGCTAGTAAAAAAGTTAGGTGAGAATAAGGGTAGATCAATTGTAGCTATTTCCTATCTATAAGGCTGTCGATCTTTATTATTGAATGCATGTGGACCTAGATCAATATCACGGGGGATCTAAATAAAAGATTCACATTATCAACTTCAAGATAGATCAAGTTCGATGAAAACGCATCTAGACAAATCTTTTTGTGATCCTAGGAAGAAGACGTGACTTGTCGGCATTATTTTCTCTCTCGGGTTGATAGGAATAATAATCTTTTGATTCTTTTTGTATTAAGATTCCCTTACCATTACTTGCCTCCATATTTCAATTCACTCACGTTTTCTGCTTGATGTTAGTATGGTTTTAATAGAACATTTAAAAAACGATGTGAGCAATCCCAGAACCATTAGCTCCCGAACTAATTCTCGTCCTCCGACCAACAAGAAACAAAAATATAAAAACTAATTCTAAGTGAGTGAGAACTTATGAAGTTTGTCAAGTGAATCCAAGTCAGGCTCGAGATTTCCTAAAATCAATCTCGCACAAGTCTCTGATTAAGTTAACCAACATTTTGGGTGAAAGAGATGCATGCCCCCAATCATTTTTTTTTTTTTTACCTGGTAAATTATTGTATCACGAGGAGACGGGCCCGTTCAAGTATAAAAGGACATGTTTTCCTCTTCAATATCATCCAAACCAGTTACACATACGACCTCTCAATCAAAGTTTCTATACCACGTATCAACATGGCAGGAAACAAGCCTTCTTCTTCTACTACTCCTCAATGGAAATATGACGTGCTCGTGAGTTTCAAACCCGATGAAAAGACGGAGGACTTCATAACGGGCCTCTTCAACTGGCTGAATCAGGTGGGGATTAACTACTTTAAAGATGACGAGGGAGAGATCTTTAGGCAGAAGGACAACGCCAAGCGCCTCGAAAAAATCAGGTCGTGGAGCTCCGCCATAGCCCTCGTCGTGTTCTCCGAGAACCATCTCGACTCCATAGCATGCCTGCGCGATCTGGTCCGTGCCTGTGCCGGCGTGGTTATTCCCATATACTCGGCGACGGATAGCGAATACAAAGACTGGAGGAGCAGCCTAGAGGATCAGAAGATATCGGGTTACGAGTGGAATCGGTTGACAGCCGCCTGTGTCCCCGCCAAAGGGTACGTGCTTGTGATTCTTGTTCCATGTCGAAGCTTAGTATCGTAACATGTGATATTTCTTTTTTTTGATGTTATTTCTTCGGTGTGGCTGCTTAGTAGATGGAAATTTTGCAGAATCGACAGAATTAATTTTCTTAGGGTAACAAAACAAGAAGTCTCTGAAAATTCTTATTGCCATTTTTTGAAAAATTATGTGAAACACCATGTGACTTAAATGTTAATTTCAAGATTTTAGATGTAAAGTAAGAATTATTCCAAAAATAATCTCAACTCTTCATTCCAATATCAGTTTTCATCCTTGATTTTGAAAACCTATAATTTGCACTTCTTAACAGAATCCTCAAATTCAGAAAGACCAATCTACCCTCCAACTCATCCAAACCTTAAGTCATTCCCCTTTTCTCCCTCTCTCTCTCTCTCTCTCTCTCTCTCTCTCTCTCTCTCTATGCTCTTTTTGTCTCCCTCGTCTTGGCCACAGTCTGCGTCGAGCTCGATTTAACTCAATGTGTCTCCCTCTTCTTGGCCACGGTCTGCGTCGATCTCGACTTAACTCGACATTTCTAAGTTGTGGCTCGTTTGGGGTGGTG
Organism: Corymbia maculata; assembly: GCA_014182735.1. NCBI lineage: Eukaryota > Viridiplantae > Streptophyta > Magnoliopsida > Myrtales > Myrtaceae > Corymbia > Corymbia maculata. The sequence goes on from CM024690.1 coordinate 22,223,891, forward strand.
GATGGTGATGGTGACAGTACGGCTTGCAGTGACGACATGCCATCGCCGGGAGGGGATGAGTGGAGCCGTGGGTGGGTGGGTGGATGGGTTAGGGTTTTTGGCAAGTGAATTTTCATTGAGTGAATTCGAAATGGTGAAAGGGGAAAAATCGGAAGGAAAATGACAAATTCGTAGATAAGACCAGCTCTTTGATGTTCGGAATGCTAATTGCGGATTTGTAAAATTCACGATGCAAATTAATACGAAGTTGAAATATGAAGATGCTTTTTTGATATTTTCCTCGTGAAATATTGAGAAAGCCAAAGCAAAAGGGTTGCGTATCAAATACTCCCCAAGTTGGTAGCGTACATTGTTGAAAATTTGGTAAACAAAAATGAGAACTATAAAGTGAGACGTATGCAAAAAATTGTATAATGGGGTGTACTATTTTTCTTCCGCTAAGAGTATTCTTTTTTTTTTTTTTTTAGCTCTCGTACCATCTGTGAGCGGAATTTTGGAGTTTTATGCTTAAAAACATGATAACATAGTAGAAATTGGGTAGAGTATTGACGAAGCATTCCTTTTTTTCTTTTTTTTTTCTTTTCTTTTTTACATATAGTGCATTTATTTCACGGAAACTCAAGATATCAAAAATATTTTTGACAAAAATAATTAGTTATATTGTTTTGAAAAATTAATCAATAAAAAATAATTTCATATGGCAACAATTTATGTCTACCTATTTCTACGGATGTCAAATATTTTTTCATTTATTCATTTTTTAAGTAATACAAGCAATTATATTTCAGAAAATATTTCTCAAATCTTGAGTTTTTCATGAAATATATGCACTCATAATTATTTACTTTTTTACGGCCTCAGGCAGAAATGTGATGTTTCTTGGTATACAACATGCATGGTAGGACGCAGCCTCCTCTGTCGCACAGGATGATGTCACTATTGAAAGTAAAGCTTAGTTAATCACCCTTTCTTTGTTACACGTGCCAATGCATATGATGATTTAGTCAAGCTAGATCTTTTCCTATCCATATTTCATATACCCACGTAGAAATTTGCATACAGTTTTGTCATATGTTGTCTCTTGGGGTATATATTCATGTTCATTTTTGGCGCACATATTGCTCATAAAGTTTTTTTTTGCTAACACCCTACGGCGGCAGCACATCGAAGCCCATTGACATAATAGCTGAGCGCCTTGTCAAGGAGATTCATTCTCTATATCGAGTCAAGGTTTTCGGGCCTTTCGGAGGTGAAGGTGAAGAACCCTGGGATTTTACTTACGAGTTCAACAAAATAAAGGGAATTGCTGTCGAGTACGGACCCTTCATTAAGTCCATTACTTTTGAAGCCCAAAAGGCCGGCGGGGAGTACACTTACCAGGTTGTATCTAGACTCTTTCCTTCTCTCTTTTTCTGTTTCTACTTGAATGTCAGAGGTTCATCTTTCTGGCTTATCGACGAAATCATGAACCTTGAGATTCTTAACGATTGCTTCGCAAGTGGACATGAAAATCTCATCCCAGCGATACATGAGGATTGGCTTGATTGTTAGAAAACCAACTGGTAAAAATAATAACTTCACTTTATTAAAAATTAGGCAAAGTAAAACCTAGCCACAAACAAAAAGTAAATTAATTTTTGATTTACAAAATGAAATGTACCGCCAACTTTATTAGGAAAGATAATTTACGCAAATCTCAGCATACATAACTTACTGTATAGATGGGAATCGTATATCATAGGCGATTTACCAATTTATGTCACTCACATGTCAAATATGTCTTCTTGTGGTCTGTTTGCAGGTTGAATTGGCAGAAGGAGAGTACATAAGTTCTTTTGCTGGATATTTCGAAAATGCAGGAGTAAAAAATCAAGTCGCTCACGTTTCGAACCAACAAAAGAACATTGGGACCCATTGGTAGAGAGAAAGGGGTGTACTTTTCCATACCATCAAAAGCTGGGAAAGTTACCAAGATTTTCGGGAGAAGTAATAAGGGTTTTCTCGAATCCATTGGAGCAGATGTCGAGCTACAATATGCGTCTGAGGAGTTCGATCCCGTCCAGTCTGCGGAGTTATTCGTGAAAAATAGCGACTATTGGGGTAATAGCAATCGGTATAACAATATAGGCAAAATCACTCTTGAATTTGATTCAAGTAGAAAGCGATACATCCAATCAATCGAGCTTCGGGACGTAGAGGAGGATGGAGAATTGAAGAAATATTTTAGCAGTCCGGTACAGCAAGTGAAGTCCTATACGGTATGTCCCCATACATATATATGCTTCGTAAAATCCTTTAGTAAACTTAAATTTCCTTCTCTCAGTGGGAGACTTTTGCAAGACTTTGTAAATAATGAGCTTGATGGTTTTCTATCATTGTCAGATTAAATCAGAAGGTCCAGATCGGTACCTGATTTCAATGTCCAAATCAATTGGGCCACTTGGAGGTGGAAATACTTGGGATGATGGGAAATTCGACGGTGTGAGGAAAATTTACCTTCCGGAAAATCGTGATATCCCTTGGATTATTTTCGTATATGATAATGGTGGTGAAGAAGTACGCGAAGTTACACACCCCAAAGGAGTCTCCCCTGACTCTGAGGAAGGAGAGGTTAGTGTTTTTTACCCCCTTTTACATTTATCTCATTGGCCGAGACAATCTTGATATGTGTTTGGTTACTTGAATTAGCAAATTAAACCCGATAAAATAGGTCTTGTTTACATCACTTTTCCAATTTTAAGAGATACTTTTGGGATTGTGCAGATTATATTGGATTATCCACGGGAATATTTGACATCAATCTCCGGTTACAAGCAAGAGGATGGTTCTATCTCGTGGCTTACCTTTCATAGTAATAAAACAAAATATGACCGTGGCAAGGAGAAGAGCGGGCAGTACTTTTGCAGTCTGACAACCGGAAGCAGAATCATCGGCTTTTATGGAACATGGGGCAAGACTCTCAATTCCATAGGAGTGCACGTGGAGCCGATACCGCACATGCGTCCTTTCGAAATGGTGAGACCATCCTTCTTTGGAGACTTCAGCGGGACCTATTGGGACGATGGAGTGCATTCGAATGTCATAGCATTTCGTGTGACCGACGTCATGGACCGTTATGACGGAAGAACCAAAGAATACGTCAGGGACAACAAGAAAGGAAGCCTAAAAATTGAGTCCATCACTTTTAAGTACGATAACAATGGTGTCGAGTTCATAGGCGATCGACGTGGCGGAGGCGAAGGAGACGCAGGCGATTGGGTTAGTCCATATATCTCAATCCCTCTCTCTCCCTCTGTCCCTTTTCTCTTTCGTATAGACATGTTGCTTTTCAATAATGTTGGGAGCTTCATGGGGCACGGGTTTCATTAGAGCGAAGACTGGAGGCACTCATTCTGGCATACTCTATATCTATGAGTTTTAAGGTCCTAACCTTCATCTGTCCTCACCAGTCCAACACGTTTCGCCTTCGCTATTCTTGCAGGTCCCGGTGAATTTTCCCGAGCAGCGTCTTACTTGGATAACGGGTTGGATGTGCAAAGAAGATGGTCAAACTATCATCCACGACCTGAAAATAGTTGCCACGTCTGACCATACGTACGCAAAGAGAGCAGGCCCAGGGTGGTCCCACCAAAAGAAAACAGAGCACTTCGTAGGCTCAAAGTATTTTTCTATCCCGGGACAAACCGATCCAGACAGGAGGATTGTTGGCTTTTTGGGAACGGCTGGAAAAAACCATCTTAATTCTATTGGAGCACGTCTTGAACCTTATTAGATTAAACGCCCACGCTCCCGCAAGCTTTTTATTATTATTATTTTCTTTTGTTTCCCCCCTCTTTGGCTTGTGCTTGCAAGAATCTTCTTCTTTATTTCCCTTTCGAGATGACGGTGAAATAACTCCCGATTCGTGAGCACCTTGGTTGCTGGTTTCCAGATTCGGTTGTTGGTGTTCTTCCATGTTCTTCATAGAAAGCTGCGAGCATTTGACGAAAAAGAGCTACTGAAGCATGAAGAAAAGGAATGCCGACAAACGTCATCCAAGAGTTCTCCACGGATTGCAACGCTTGTCTTTCAAATGCATTTATCGTATTGACTTTGTTTGTGCACTTTGTTAACTTTGTGGACTCTCTTGTTTTTCTTCGTTCGATGTCGTCGGACATCTTGTGCTAAGTTGTGTGTGTCCAGCCACCATAAAAAAAGTTGTGAACTTCATATTTGTGGACACACCCTCGAAGCAACAGCATTTCCATTCCAATAAGAAGGTTCCCTCGGGTCTTTATTTATGCTCTTGTTCGAAATTTTGAAAGTTATTATCATCCGATTTGATGAGTAACTATGAGATACTCCAAACGCAGCCAAGAATATGCTTGGATAAGCTAGCCATAAAATGATAAAAGAGAGGAAAATGAGGAACTTCTTGACCGTGACATAACTCATGGATATTTTTTTGATATATCTAAGAATTAAATCGGCCCTCCATCTTTTACATTGGCTCATGAATCGGGAGTCAAATTGTTAAAAGGATTAATTTTAGCTATATACATAATTAATTAAAATTAATTATGTATATAGCTAAAATTAATCCACTACGAATGGAAAATTGAAATAAAATGAGTGTAAAGTACAAGAAAATAACTCTTGTAAGGAGAATAATTAATCCCTAGCTAATCATAGTCCTATGTGTCAACCTTAGTAGCAATCCTTAAAGACGACACGATTAATATACATATATGTAGACACAAATTTCACAAACCCAATTTGGGGGATATTTCAATCCTATCCATGCTCAATTCTAGTCCAAGGAAATAGTTATTTTTTTTTTTTTTTTGGTAAGGTAAGATTGTATTAGAAACGACTAGAGAACTATACATTAGAGGGAGGGGAACACAGTACCGACACATACTCAACTGGACTACATGTCACTGGAGTAGAAGGGTACCGCGGTCACCAAAAAGTAGAAGAAAAGACAAGGAGATCGGGTTATAGAAAGCTCGTATTATCCTAAACTAAGCCAAGGGCGGTTCCACTCCAAAAATCCGGGAGTCTATCTCCCAGCTACGCTGCACCCTTCTATTTCTGGGGTTGTCTTCAACCGACTTGTAAGCGAGGCCTTTATCCTTCACCACCTTAAAACGGTATAGTTTCATGGAAGGAACATAAAGATTGTGTCCACGGAAGAGAATATCGTTTCCGGTCTTCCAAATGATATAACAAAGCACTCCAAAAGAGAAACGAGCTATCTCTCGGTAGAATCCCTTACTAGATATGGAGTTTATAGCCCAAAAAAATTATTCGACCAGGAGGAGTTGCTCCATGGAAGGTTACATCAAGGAAACAGTTATTCCATCCCTATTTTATTCGATTTCGCAAGCTAGAGGTTCCGATTTAGTTCCATGGTCGTGCAAAAGAATGCTCAAACCATATGTGAGCCAAACGTGTGAATTTTCTTTTGGCTCCCTCAGAAAATGAATAATGAATCCCAACAGAGCGGGAGAGAGAAGCACAAATGGGATAGAGCGAGGAGAGCGTGAAATTGAAATTAAAAGAGAGGAGGCTTCTAGATTGGGGTGGGCCGGGTTGTGTCGACCCGATGAATGGAGTGAGATTTTTACGGTTGGGTGTACCTAATATATTCTCCGCCTCGGCTACCTGCACCCTTCCGTCTCTTTTCTTTTCCATTATCCCTCTCTCCTCCGTTACTCTTCTTCATCCACTCTTTCGCTCTGCTTCTGTTTCTCTGCAATGCCATTTCCCATTGAAGCACCACCCTCTTTGCTTCGCTGCAACTGCAGAGATACTCTCACCAAGTCCATCCTCTTCTTTGAAGGCCATTAATCTGGGAAGGTCCCTCCTAGCCAGAGGATCACTTGGAGCAAAGGGAAGGTACTTGCTGGTGGGCAAGGCGGCTACGGCTATGGCTTGACTGTTGGAGAAAGGATTGTTGATTGATTCCCGATTCCGATTGTAATCTCAGGATTGATACAATAAATCATAGACATAAAATACTTAAAGAATATTTAGTAGGAAGATAATATTGTATTTATTCTTTCTTTTTTTACAATTCATTTCTTGTACTATAAATATAGTCGAAGGGTTTGTACATTAGATTTATCTAGAAATATAAACATCATTCTTCCATTGTTCCCTATTTTCAGTCATGGTATCAGAGCACCTGGTTCTGGCCTAGCTTCCGCATTTTTTTCCGAATTGCCTCCATTTGTTTTTCTATCATGTTGTTGCGATTTCTTCCCTGCAAAACAGAACAACACTCGGTAGGAATTCATTCTAGATACCATGACGAAAAATCAACACTCAAACAAAGGGAAAACAGTTCACCTAATTGAAGAAGAGACTCCTTCTGTTCAATAGAATGCTCCTGTTCGTAATTCTCAAGTTGATGCCATACCCATTCCAGCCCAAGCTTCGGGCCCAATCCAACTGGCCATCAGTCTAGTGGAACTCAGTTTAGGGTTAGTGGGCCACTGGACCAAATCAAACATGAGCACATAAAGGCCCATTCGGAGAGGGAGGGCTGGGTTGGATGGGTCCAGGTCCCAGACCCGAATCCCCTCAAACGGGGTTTTAGACAGAACCCTACCCAGGTTTCCTACTCGGTTTCCAACTCGGATTTCTCCCCAACGCTTTTCTGACCAGCAGCGGCTGCCCGGAGCTCGGTGACACCCTTTACACTTCACCAGCCCACAGACCAAAGCTCCAACTCATTACCCTTCAACTCATTGGACTGGACAACTACAATGCCTGGGCTCGCGATCTTCGGCAGGCTTTGGTGACCAAGGACAAGGACGGCTTCCTCGACAAAGCCGTCCCATTCCCGTTCGACGACCGCCTACAGCAACATTGGCGTAAGTGCAACCGGCTTGCTCGCACCTAGGTCGGAAATTGTATCACACTTGAGGTTGCCGTCGGTCTTTCCCCAACAGAAGACTCCACATTTTTTTAGAACAACATCAAAGAGATGTACGAGAAGTTAGATCAAGCCCGATTTTTTTTGCTCACCTAAGCCTTGTCGGAGTTGAAGTAGGGGAACCTCTTGGCTATCACCTACTTCAACCGACTCTCGATCTGTGGAATGAGCTTGAGGCGGTTGAAGAGAGACTAGAAGGACCCAAGCATACTTTGAATCAGTATCGCGCCATCAAAGAACGAGAGAAAACGACTCGTTTTTTGCTAATATTAAACGAAACTTAGTTGAATTTCAGGTCGCAGATTCTCGCAATGGATCCGGTTCCACGACTTAGCTGAATCTTCCAACTTGCTGTCCAAGAGGAGAATCAACGACTCGCGACCACGGGATATGAGAAAGGAGGGGATAGCATGGTCCTTGCTACATTGGCGGGACCTGCGTACCGAGCCCATGGGGGTTTCCGGCCGCTGCGCCATGGACAGAGCTCCTGATCGAGCTCTGGAGGACTTCGGGGGAGTTTTGCTTGTTGGGGAGAAGATGAAAAAAATAGCCCTAGGTCCGCTGGCTCAAATTACAAGAGGGAGAGTGGATCGGACGGCTCTTACATGTCCTGATCCGACGGCTCAGATCAGGGGCACAAACGTGAATTGGGTGGATCGAACAGCTCCTACTTGTCTCGATTTGATGGCTTAGATCAAGGGCACGGGCATGCATCGGACGGTCTGTATTCATCATTTTATGGGACCGAATCCGACGGTCTGAATAATGCCATGTCATCACAAAAATAGGAGGGCAAAATTCAAAAATTAAGGGTAAATATTGTGAATATTGCAAACGACCATATCATACCATTGAAACTTCTTGGAAATTACATGGAAAACCCATTGACAAAGAGAAAAGGGAGAAATAATTTTTCGCTTATTAGGTATCAGCACAAGGAGTTGATAGAACTCATCAGCTCATTACTCAAGATCAATATCGACATATTGTGACGGCACTAAATCAATTGAAAACAACCAACAGAACTACAAATTTTTCAGGTACTTCATTTTGCAAGTCCAAAGATATTTCAGTTGATGCATAAATTATTAATTCAGGTGCCAGTGACCATATAATCTTCAATGAGTGTTTATTCTCTGATTTTCATGAAAAATGTGATTCTCCCGTATCAGTTTGCCTTCCAAATGGGAATGTCACTAATGTTACAAAGATTGGGACTATTCGTCTTAGCCTATAAATTACTCTTACCTATGTCCTGTATATTCCTGAGTTTGAATTTACCCTCACATATGTTTCCAAGGTTTGTAAAGACAATTCTTGTCGTGCGAATTTTAATTTTAGAAATTATTTCTTTCAGGACCTTTCGATAGTGAAACTGATGAGTTTGGATACTGAAGCAGAAGGGCTATATTTTTGGGTCAACTTTCCATAATATTTTAATCTATCTACCCTAAATAAGGGCATATTTTGTAACGCCACCACTAGTAATAAAATATCTCTTTCTCACAAGTGTTTGGGTCCTAGTGCTCATTTCCCTCGTCCTAATTGCAAAATATCTCCTTTGGCAAAACAATCGCGAGCATCATTCCCAACTAGTGAATCTCGAGCTACTAGCATTTTTTTCCCTCATTCATATGGACATCTGGGGTTCTTATCACACTCATCATCGTGATGGTTCTCGTTTCTTTCTTATTATTGTGGATGATTATTCTCGTGCCACTTGGATTTTTCTCATGCAATCCAAAGGTCAAACCTTTTCTTACATATCAAAGTTTTTGTCCATGATTAAAAGTCAGTTTGGTAAATATGTTCAAAAAATTCGAATGGATAATGGACGTGAATTTTCCACCACTGAGTGCTAATCTTTTATGTCTTCTCATGGAATACTTCATGAGAGTTCTTGCATCTATACTCCTCAACAAAATAGGATTGTTGAACGTAAACATAGACATATTTTAGAAGTGTCCCGAGCACTAAAATATCAAGCTTCCATTCCTAAGTCTTTTTTGGGAGATTGTGTGGTCACAGCAGCTTATTTAATCAATCACATGCCAACTAGAATTCTTAATGGACGAACTCCATTTGAAGTACTATTCGGCAAATAGTCGAACATTAATCATCTTCAAGCATTTGGTTGTCTCTGCTATGTGACAAATATTGTCCACAAGGACAAATTGGATCCTCGTGCTATTCGCTACATTTTTATGGGATACCCTACTTTGCAAAAGGGCTACGGAGTTATGGAAATATCTACAAGGTGTTTCTTTGTTAGTTGAGATGTTATCTTCCATGAGGATGTATTCCCCTTTCAGGAAATGACATTTTCACATGAATCGTCAGTGTCAACATCAAATGCTTGGCAATTTCTATCAATAGAGGATACTTCTATGGTACCACAGTATGTTCTGATTACATCGGAGCAACCATCCCACGCCGCATGCCCTATAACAGGATGCCTTGGAACCTGAACTATATTGGCAAAGTCTCCTAGTTCTTCTTCTGAAGTGGACCACTCTCATAATTCATCACCAGTCATATAGCATTGGATCATTATCGCCAGCTATGGAGTTGATACCTGTTGAAAGACCTAGACGCTCAGGATGAAATGTTCGCCCTCCCACATCGACCAAGGATTATATTTGCCCCGCCTTGAATAGTCCAGGTACACAATATCCTGTAGCTTCCTATGTTTCTTTTGATTGACTATCACCCAAGCATATGTGTTGCATTAGTCAAATATCTAAAGATCAAGAGCCTTCCACTTATGAGGAAGCGGCACGTGATACACTCTAGCAAAAGGCCATGGCTACCGAATTATTTGCACTTACAAAAAATCATACTTGGGACATTGTCACTTTGCCTCCTCATAGAAAACCCATTTGCTACAAATGGGTCTACAAGGCATATGGCTCTGTTGAGGGTTATAAGGCCCGACTAGTTGCTAAGGGATTTACACAACATGAAGGAATTGATTATCATGAGAGATTTTCTCCTGTTGCTAAAGAGGTCACTGTGTGATCTTTTTTGTGTTGTTGCATTTCGTGATTGGAATCTACATCAAATGGATGTCAACAATGCTTTCCTTCATGGAGATCTTGATGAGGATATATATATGGAACTTCCACAAGGTTTATGCAGACAAGGGGAGTCTCGGGTATGTCATCCTCGTAAATCCCTGTACGAACTCAAGCAAGCCTCTCAATAGTGGTATACGAAATTTACTGCAACACTTACAAATGTAGGTTTTCGACACTCCAAACACGATTATGCCTTGTTCACATGGACCAAAGGTACCTCATCGATTTATTTGCTGATTTATGTGGACGAAATACTAATTATGGGAAATGATGATGTCATGATTCGGAGGTTTAAGGAATACTTGCATTCAACATTTCATAACAAAGACTTAGGATCTCCCAAATATTTTCTTGGCATTGAGATAGCTCAATCCGATAAAGGAATTTGTCTCAGCCAATGGAAGTTTGTCTTGGAAATTATATCAAAAGCAGGATTATCAAGGTGTAAGCTGGCTGTTATACCCATTGTGCAGAATGTCAAATTAACAACATTTGACTATGATGCAAATTCTTCTTCATCTAATGAAGACCCACTGCTCGAGGTTTATCAAGATATCAGCGACTTGTCAGAAAATTGATCTATCTCACTATGACCAGGCTTGATATATGTTATGCAGTATAGATGCTTAGTCAATTCATGCACAACCCAAAGCAATCTCATATGAATGCAGCGCTAAAGGTTGTAAAATATTTAAAAGGATGTCCAAGACTTGGAATTCTTATATCTCACGATCGCAACATGAAGATGACAACTTACTGTGATACATATTATGCTACTTGTCCTATGACAAGAAGATCCATTATTGGTTTTTGCATAAAGTTGGGAAAATCCTTGATTTCATGGAAGACAAAAAAGCAATCAATAGTTTCATTATCATCAGTGGAATCAGAATATCGAGCAATGGCCAAGACTGTTTGTGAGATAGTTTGGATACAATGATTACTTTCAGACCTTGGTGTACATGTCGATGGCGCATGTAAGTTGTTTTTGGATAATGATGCTGCGGTAAAGTTGGTGGCAAACCCGGTCTTCCATGAAAGAACAAAGCATATAGAAGTTGACTGCCACTTTGCCTGAGAAAAGATTCAAGAAGGGATTGTTATGACCCAAGGGATTGGAACTATGGAGCAACTTGCACACATTTTCACTAAGCCATTATGTCAGAAACAACACATGTATCTATTGAGCAAGTTGGGTGTCTTTGACATATATAAGTTGCCAGCTTGAGGGGGAGTGTTGGAGAAAGGATCGTTGATTGATTCCCGATTCCAATTGTAATATTGGGATTGATACAATAAATTGTAGGCATACAATACTTAAAGGATATTTAGTAGGAAGATAATATTGTATTTATTCTTTCTTTTTTTACAACTCATTTCTTGTACTATAAATACAGTCAAAGGGTTGTACATTAGATTTATCCAGAAATATAAACATCATTCTTCCATTGTTCCCTATTTTCTGTCATTGATGATGGGATCAGATCTGGTTCCGTTATTTTTCCTTTTGATTTTTGAGCTCGTAGTAGTTGCCTATCATGGCTTCTCATGGCCGTCAGAATCTTGACCTTGCTAGTCATGGCCATGGACAAACCGGTCATGGCTAGACCTGAAGCAGCTAGAACTGGATTTTGCATCAAAATTGGATAGTTCCATGCATGGTGTGCAGTGTAAGGGTGAAATTTTTAATGTTTCGTGGATAGAAGTCTTGACATTATTCCAATCCTTTAATAAACCTCTCATAAGTTTATTAACTTTCATTGGTACCAAGAATTGATGGAAGAAGCCTTCTCTCTCACTCACCGCAAATGCCCCCTCGCTGCATCTATATCTTTGTTTGTGGCAAGCTCATTTGCGAATCGTGATGGCGAGTCCCTGAGGTTGGCCTCGAGCATGCGGAGCCCATGAACCAATTCCCACCTTTTAACTAGACTCATTTTTTTCTGGCCCAGAAGAAAAGAGACCGACGAGAGAAGGTAATGGAGGAGAAAAGAAGTTCCAAAAGGCTGGCCCACTTTGTTGACACCTAAATTTTGACTCGAGTATGTAAATTTAAAATGCCTAGAAAATTAGGGACTAATTTGGCCCTAACAAAAATGATTTTTGCATCACCTAGGTATCAATATTATTTTCCTTTACCCTTACCAAAAAAAAAAATATTATTTGCCTTTACTAAGTTTTATTTTCCCTTATTTTACACTATTTTTTGGATAATTATTATTTTAAAAAGAAAAAAAAGAGAGAGGTCCACGGGGGCTGGGTCTTTGCCCCTAGCCCTCTTTTTCTTTTCTTCCGCTTGGGTCCGGGCCCATTTGGACCCCTTGCGGCCCGGCCTCTCCTCCTTCTTCCTTCTTCCCCCCTCCTTCCTAGTTGCTGCGGTTCACGTGCAGAGGACAACCTACAGTAGCAGAGCAGAGTAGACCGGCGACGGAGGGGACGTCTTGTTGGCGCCATCAATGCCATTGAATGAAGCAACGGGATATCCGGCGAGAAACCTGGATAGAAAGGATGTCTTGGCGGACGCTTTCAATGCTAAGTAGATAGGAGGGGATGGGACGCCGGTTCGGCCAAGAGGGAGGCCGGTCGGCATCCCGAGGACTAACGGCCAAGCCCTCCGTCGACCGGACCCTCCTCGGCCTATAAATAGAGGTGGGTGGAAGCAGGGAATAAAGAAAAAGGCAGATCTAGCGAGTGGGAGGAGGAGAGTTTTTTTGGAGAGAAAGAATAGAGAGATCGAGGAAAAAAGGAGGGAGCAAGTGAATTCGAGAGAGAAAGTGGGGCTCAGTGAGGCAAAGAGTGAGGTTGAGAGTGTAGGATTTCCTTTGGTAGCAGCCGCACAAGGATCTCTGCCATCGACCCTCGCTAACGTCCTCCGATTAGCCCCGGTAGCCGCCTGTATTTTTGCCTCATTTTTAAGCAGATTTCAGCCGGAGCTTGCTGTCGCCTAGCTAACGTGAGCTCCGGCCTCGTTCCTCACTCCCATTAGTTGTTGTATCACTGTGTTTGGCAAAAGCTCTAGCTTTGGTTCAAGTCTCGGCGAAGCCGAGGCCTCTATGTTTCGCCGCCGTGGTTGTATGTAGGGTCATTTGATCTCAGGAAAGGAACGGGGGCGTTCGATGACCCCTCCAACGTGACCGCCGTCGAGGCGTCACCAACCAGGTGAGCGCTAGGCACTCGAATCAGGTCAGTGGAGGCAACGCCAGCGATTGTCCTCTGCCAAGCCAAGGTGAGCGATGTCTACCATTGCAGCCGTATTTACCGACGCCGTGGGGTACGGGTTGCAAGGGGAATCGGGTTGGGTCGACTCATGGATCTGACTGACCCGATTCGTTTTGATTTTGGGCTAGGGTTTTTGTGTTGGGCCTGTTTTTTTACTTAGGTTGATAGGCCCTTTTTTTTTTCTCGTTGGGGTTCTGCTAAACTAGGCATAACCTTTGGGCCCAGTCTGGTTGTAGATCCGGGCTGCTGGCTCGGGTCGGTCTCATTTGGGTCAGATGCAAAGACCCAACCCGAGTCCCATTTTAATAATATTATATTATTATTTTAATAAAAAATTTTGAAAAAAAATATTTTTTCGAAAGATCGAAAAACCCAAAAATATTCTATATTTTCAGAAAAATCAGAAAAAAAGCCAAAGAAAAATATTTTCTCCACAAATGTATGGAAAATCCTTGAAAAAAAATCCAAAAAAATGAAATCTTATGGTTTAAACAAGATTAGGTACCGGAAGGGTATGATTAACTAGTGTAATCAAGTTCCCGATCCTAGTTTTTCTGTTTACGTAGAAGTAAAATATTTCTCATAATATTTTACTTAGGTTTCTAATCGGCCTACCCCAAACTAATTAGTGGTGACTCTTTTTAAAATGAATTTGATTTGCAGGTTAAAAACTCAAACCATAAATCACGAATTGGTGGGCCTGGGAGAGCCCAGGCTAAATCCAATAAGCATTAGCCAAACCATTAGCCTTCGGGACTTCAAAAGGGAGGTCGCGATAGCTTGGCAACTTCGCTAGGGAATTTTTTTTTTTTTTTTTTTTTTTTGTGGACTTAGGTCTTTTTGTCTTGTTTAAATGTTTGTCTAACTTGGATATATATTTTTTTTGCAGATAAATATTACTTTTGTTGAAATAAATGTTTTCTACAAAACTGTTATGCATGTTTCAGACATTTTAGCATTACACTATGGCACACACAACATTGCCGCCGGACTTGGGCCGCCATAGGATACTTTAGGATGGTGTTAAGAATGATACAACCTCGAACGCGAGACCGCAATGTAGAGGTTGCCTTTCTTTTCTCCGGATTTTTTAGGTAGGGCCAAGATTAAGAGGATATGATGCCAACGCAAGACTACGACGAGCAAACACCTTCTTAATTTCATTGTCTTCTTAGTTAGAAATCGAACTGCACATATCATATGCATGTGCATTTGCAATTTCCTCTTAATTTCACCATGTCTATGTGATTATCATTGTTTTCTCTACTTAAGTAAAAAAAATTTATCATTGCACTTTGCAATCCATTTACTTTCCCGTATGTCTCAATTGGTCCATGATTATTCTAGGATTTAATACCATGATTATTTGGAAATAATTGTCAAAAAAAAGGAGGAAAACTTTTACAAGGAATTTACTTTTGATTCATGCCTTTAGTCATTCAAGTATACCGTTATTTTCATTATTTTCTGAGAAAATTCTCATCATTTTCAAAAAGAAAGGTGAATAGCATAAAAAAGGGGAATGAAAGCTAAAAGGACAAAACTAGACTGAGTCATGGACTGATTTTTTTGAAATTTTATAGTTACCGCACTTCATCTAATAAACACAGATTACGAAACATCCACGATCGCCGATCCAAACTTGCTCAATAACGAGAGCAAGAATGGCCAAAGAAAGTATGCCAAACTGCATTGTGAACATGGAAAGCGAGATGAAGCAAGTCTTTAATATGCTCCAACAACTCTCAAAGCAAATGAACGTTGTTCAAACCAAGCTTACTCCTACTCCCCCACCAATTGAAGTGGTACTATTGCAACTAGCTGCCAGCGATAGTCACGGTATGATTATTAATGATGACATGCCTGAATTGGAGGATGATCCGCCCCAAACCACAATTGAGAAATCTAAGCTTGATAGCATGTCTAAAATCGAGCATGACAAACGCCTCGAGAAGCTTGAAGAGAGGTTGAAACAACTGCAAGGCCTCCAAATCCTACTCGACGGACCTTTTTGTCTATTCCAAGATCAAAATACTAGAAAAATTCAAAATGCTCGAGTTGGAGAAGTACAATGGCACGACTTGCCCGAGGACTCATTTACAAATGTACTTGGTTCAGATGACTCAATACGTCAATAATGCACCCTTGATGATCCAGTTATTCCAATCAAGTCTAATAGGCCTTGCTATGAGATGGTACATCACAAAGAATATTAACCTCCTCGAAACGTGGGGTGAGTTGAGTTAGGCATTTCTCAAGCAGTACAAGTTCATAATGGCCATTACCCCTTCTCGTGAGGATTTTGGGCATACTGAGAAGAAAAAGTCTAAGTCCTTCAAAGAGTATACCATCAAATGGAGGAATCTAGCCACCCAAATCAATCCTGAACTAACTGATTTTAAGTTGAGGAAGATGTTTATCAAAACTTTCCCCTATGAGTACCGCAACCGAATGGTAACCACGATCACCGAATCATTTAATCAACTCATTCTAGTAGGGGAGCAGATTGAGATAGGATTGAGAGATGGATGGTTTAATGAGCCAACCTCTGTAAGCAAAAGATTTACCCCAAGGAAAGATAAAGAGTTCGAAGCTGGGATTAATGTGGCTTATTCCCAACCGAACAGTGATGCTCCTAATCGCACTCTGGCACTTCAAAATTCTACTAGGCAACACGGTGGGGAAGGTCAGTTCTTTGGTCGACAACGAAGTATTAAAAGAAAATTCACTCCTCTCCCTAGGGCCCTGTCCAAAGTCTTGCCTATTCTCCAAAAGAGAGGATTACTCTCTACTGAGCCGAAGCAACCAAATCCTGAGCGTTATTCTACATATAATCCCTCTGAGAAATGTGACTATCATATGGGAGAAGTCGGTCACTCCACTGATGGCTGCTATGTTTTGAAGCATAAGATCAAAGACCTTTTGGATACAAAGGTGTTCTCCTTCAGCAATGGTCAGCCAAATGTTCCAAGCAACCCTTTGCCTAACCATGACGGGGCCGTAAACTTTGTCGCCAAATGAAGTTCTTATCCTCATACTCCTCTGCGAAGGAGTCTTTTTGTGTTTTCTAGGATTTCAAGTGTTTTCTAGGACTTTCAATTATCGCTTTTGTTTTTTTGGGTGTGTTGGTTTGCATTTTCCATTCCAAAAAAATGTAATTCATTTGATTCTACTCAATGAACTTACAAGTTTATTCCCAATTTTGAGGGCATGTTGAAGTATACCAAACTAGCCCAATGATACTATCCAACCATGAAAAGAAAATATTATCCAAAGAGAATCCTGAGGGCTGGGCTTTCTCATGTTTCCTCCAAAAACATGCTTGTGAAAACAAAAACATTTTATTGCCAAAAAAATTTTCCAAAATATTTGTCAAATTTAACCATGTTTGTTATTCTGATTTACTTACTTGTGATATAGCATAACCAAGGGGCATTTGAAACTGGCACATCAAGTCCCAAGGATGTAGACTCATCAGATTCAGGAGTATTTCTTCCAAGAAAATAAAGGCAAATGGAATGGATCACCTCATTTCTAAAAAAAAGGGGTATGTCTCGATCCCTAGCACGATTTTGGGAATGACGCTCTCTCATTTTTCATTTGTAGGGAATAAAAGACAAGCGTAATAGGCATATACACACGATCAAACTCGAAACATGTGGATCATAGTAGCTTAAGAAAAGCTTCCTGAGACGTTTCCTTTATGCTACTCATGGCCTCCCCCGTCTCTCGAGTTCGCGCATTGCAATTTCATGGGCAGGATGTTCAACTTCGGCAAATCAAAAAGCACGGAAAATGAACTCTTTCACTTCCCCTTTGAATTGACTACTGTCAATAGGGAGAAAATCCATACAGTTGAAGCAAACTCTAACTCCCCGTTCCAGATGATGATTTTCGCTCTAGATGCATGCTCTATGAAGAAGCAATTACAAACAAAAAACTGGAGGTTTTGATTGTCCATCTCAGATTCCATAGAAGCCTGAGGTACATGACCTTGCCCAATGCTATTGATGTCCAACAATGAGAGAGAAAATAATTTCATAGAAGCAAGACATTGAAGATGGACGGACAACCATCGTCCATTCGCCTAAGGCCATGGGCAAAGAGGGCCAACCAAAATGAAGCGTCAAATCATGGCAAGACCATGGCAATAATCAACATTCAAAATATACCAAGAAGTCATTAAATACAAACTTTGCAGAAGGGTAACTTAGTATCGTTTCCAATACCCCCCTCTAATTTCATTCTTAATATATTTTCCCTATTTTGACAGGAAGCATCTACATTCAAAAAAACTAACTTGATGGGTTAATTCGAGCCAACCAATATTGGCCATGCAAGCACCTAGAGACGACTCATGTTGAATTCACCTAACTTGGTGTAAAAAGACATGTCATTCTAGCAGCCAAATCACTTAAATAAAAAAAGGTATGCCCCATAGACACCACCAGCACCTTTAGCCGAGCAGTACCTGGGAATGGATGTGCCAAGGTCTGAACGGGGGTTCAAACCCTGGAAGTGGCAGTTGCTGCATGTAAAAAAAAGAAGAAAAAATAATAATTTTTTTTTGCATACCGAGATTGAAAGTTCAGGATCTCATGCTCCCTTTAAGCCTTAGGACCCTAGGTCCATCCAATCATTTGCAAACTAGCGAAGGGTAATGTTGTATTGCTCCCAGTTTTTCAACTCTTGAAAATTCATACACTGAGACATTCCCTCTTATTCTTTACAAGATCATCTGTTCGCCAAAGGTGTGGATGACAATGCAAGGAGAGATATGTCAAACTCTGATGACAATATTGGATCAACTCTCCCAAGTGAAACGGTATCCCAAGTATTGCCAAAATGGATGATAGGAATCTTTCGGGTCTTAATTCACGTTTGCTTTTGGCCCTACTCAACAATTTATTTATGCACTTTTTTCTTGTGCAAGGGCAAAAAGAGATGTGCTCATCCAATCAAAGATCGGATTTTCAATCATGACTGATCATTCATGTGTCATTCCTCTTTGAGTAGGGGCAATCCGTGAACGTCCATTTTTTAATAATCCCCCTATGTTCAAATTCTAACACACTTGTAGAGACAATTTTGCATCTCATGCTCTCAGAAAGTTTTCTTTTTTGAGTAAATTCAATCATTCTAAGGCTGCAAACTCCTCCATGCTTAAAATGCTTCATGTCCTTTCAAAAAGGTTTTTGCATGATGATTTTTGTCTAAGTCACCGATTCCACTAAGGATTATCAAATTAAGCAGTTCAATGAATGATGTGGGATCAATTGAGCATGCTAAATGAGGAACATCAAGATGATGAAACACGGTCCCTTGATCAAACACTTGTGAGGTGAGCACAAGAAATTCTATGTCCGCAGGGTAAATAGTTCTCTTATGAATGGTACGATGACCAAAGTAATGAGGGGCATTTCATTTCTCTACCCTAAACACTACAGGTCATCAATTGCTTAACCCTTTTAAGTCCTATGCCATTATGAAGTTTCTTTCATATTACACCTGTCAAGAACCACCCCACACTTGGGCAAATTGAAGGAAGGGACAGCATCACAAGGTGAGAAAATAGGTGGGAATTTTCTTGCTGCAAATTGAAGGAAGGGGCGCCCAACATGTTTGATTAGCACATGGGACAAAGAAAAAGGAATCAAAATAACTTACGGCTAATCTAACAAGACATTAAAATAATAATAATAATAATCTAACAAGACAACACCAACATGAGATCGCACGGTCGAGAACCGCATGGGCGGCCATCAATGTATTTTAATAAGAAATTATCATTCCAAGCTTACTAAGCTTTATCCATGCGAAAGACATTAATTAAAATCATGTGACGCTTAACTCATGCAAAGTAACGAGTGGCTGCGAATCACCAAAGCGAGAAAAGTCTATCACGCGGAGAAAAGGGAAACATCAAACCAGATGCAGACTTTATTCGATAACGTCCAACGAAAAGCAAATTAATCCATGAATAAGCTATCTTTCCAGCAATTCAAACATGATAAAATCCTGACAACATGATGTCCTCAGTCCATGGATTCATATGAGAATCATTAATCCTACTCATACTAGGATTCGAATTGATGACTACATATATTATCTAATTATGCATTGGAGAACATAAATCCATGCATAACAACAATCAAACGCGGAAAACTAACATGAACTGTAACTGACTTCCAGCCATTAATTAAGCTCGACTGATTCAATACACTCAAAATTCCGACAGTGTATTTTCTTTATGAGAGAGCTTGTCTTAGACCTATTTCCCATACCCTATTCTCAGCTTGTATATCATTCTTCCATCAAGGATGATACTATATCGGTGTGCAGTCATCACACCATTACAACGATAACGATAACATGGAATAAATTCAGTTGAGAGGAAAAATCATGGGATCACAATGATTGATAATATTCTCCCACTTGATCCTAAAATTTTCATCATATAAATTATTAAACTAAATTCATGAAAACTTTATAATGAAAGAAAAGAGACAAAATACATGAATCATGGCAATGTGTCCTATATATACAAATATTATCTCCCATGTATTACAATGTACTCCATCTTCTTAATGTTAGCTTGTATGTAATAACATAACTTAATGAATAATTCTTGTATTTAAATAATTGTTATTTTTAGAATTGAATGGATGCGTACATCAAATTGAGAAAAAACATCATAAATGAATAAGAGTTTCATAAAAATCATCCATATAATGAAAAATCACATGATAGGACCAAGTTTCATTTTAACTTTATTATTCTTATAACTCATTGGTAGTATGCTTTTAGATGAATGATCAATTATCATCAAATGCTAACATGTTCTATGATCACTTTGTTCTCCTCAACATGTTCTCTTATGTCTAAATACTTAATATCCATGTGCTTACTTCGACTATCACTTTTGTTGTTTTTAGTCATGAAAATTGCAACTGAATTGTCATAAAAAAAAAAAAAAATCTTTAGTGGCCTAGTAATGAAATCCACATCTCTAGGCCTAGATACGAAACCCTTCAACCATACATCATGCAAGATAGCCTCAAAACAAGAAACGAACTCAATCTCTATAGCGGAAGTAGCAGCCAAAGTTTGATTCTCACTCCTCCAGGACATAGCTTTGCCAACAAACATAAAAACATATCCAAATATTGATTCCTGACAATTAACACAACCAATAAAGTCTTAATCTATATAACGAATTACATCTAGGTTGTTAGTTCGTCTATATAACTTTGAGTACATCATCCCATCCTTTTCAACTCTCTAGTGGTCAATACCTAGGTTTTTTTGATATCTTTCTAACATTCCCATAGCAAAAATAATATTAGGTTTAGTGCAAACTTGAGTATACATCAAGCTTCCGACAGAAAAAGCATATAGAATGAATTTCATTCATTCCCTTTCTAGATCATTCTTTGGACATTGGCGCAAATTCAATCTATCACCTCCACAATAGGTGCTATATTTGATGAACAATTTTTCATTTGAAATCTCTCTAAGACTTTGTTGATTTAGGTCTCTTGAGATAGTCAAAAAATGTCTCAAGCTATAGATCTTAATAGGGAAAATTGTGTAAAAAGTCATAAACTTATTGCACATTTGCCCATTGAATCATAAACATTTTTACCTTTTGTCAATTAAGTTCATCTTACCAATTTTAATTGAGGAATTTGCTAATGTGGATGTCGATTGTGTTCGTGGCAAAGTAAATACTAACATGGACAAATTTTAATATTATTTATTTATTTATTTATTTCTTTGCTTCTTGCAAGGAATAAAATAAATAAATAATATTAAAATTTATCCACTTCAGCACCTAACATGTCGCGTAAGACAGTCGATATCCATATTAGTGAATTCTGACTAAAATTAATCAGATTAACCTAATTGGCAAAATTTGAAAAGGTCTAAGGCTTAATTAACAAAACTGAATGGTTCATTACTAAATTGGTAACAGTGCAATAGTTTATGATTTTTTGAATAATTTTTCCAAAGTTAATGTCAATAATTAAGATGCTTTACCCATATCTTTCATATCAAAATTTTTAGAGAGGGATTGTTTCACCTCATGTAGCAATTCCTCATCATTGGTTATAAGTAAAATACCATTGGTGGGATTCTTATTTCAATCAATATATAGTATTCTTAAGCTGGCACATTAAATGTTCATCATTATTAGAGGATAATCCTTCTAGATGTTTCATTTAGACCTCATCCTCCAAATCCCCATTGAGAAATGCTTCTTCCACATTCATTTAACGTAATTCCATGTTAAAATGAGCTATCTTCCTTAGATATTAGAGAAAATATCTTTGTGTAATCAATTCCCTTCTTTTAAATGAATCATTTAGGAACGAGTTTAGCTTTCTATCACTCAACATTGCCCAATGATTACTTATTTGTTTTAAAGACCCATTTATAACCATTGGTTGTTGCATCATTGGACAACTCAATCAAAATCCAAACTTTGGTAGATGCATAGAACTTATTTTTTCTTTAATGGCAACATACCACAAATTGGATTCATTACAACTCATGACTTGTAAAAACATTTAAGGATCCTTCTCAATTCCAATATTATAATTAGCTTCTTACAGATACATAATGTAAACACCAGTAATTGCTAATTTCTTCATTTTAGTAGAGCTTCCTAATATTGCATCAACATTCTCTTGAGGAGCATGTTGTTCAATTAATTGCTCAACAGTTTTTGGTAATCCTTGAACAGCTGGATCTACCATATCAATATTAGCAAGTTGTGGAACTTTAATGATTGGTTTTTGGTTGTTTAATAGCCAGTCGAACTAGAGGGGTGTTGTGAATAACAACCAATCTGACACTTAAGGTAAAGGGTTGAATATTTAGATGATCTTTCTCAATAACAAGGTTGCAAGATTGATTGCTCCCACTAATCAAAATTATTTTCAAGAAATTTTGCATTTCTTAATTCCACAATCCTAATAGTATGAAATGAACAACAAAATATATACCCTTTAGAATTTTCAACATATTCAATGAAATATCCACCTATGATCCTTGGATCTAATTTCTTTTCTTATGAATTATACACTACTTTAGATGGACATCCCCAAATACGCACATTTCGCAAACTCAATTTCCAACATTTCAATAACTCAAACGGCATCTTTGAAATAGCCTTGGTTGGTACTCGGTTTAATATGTATACTACCATCTTAAGAGCTTTAATTCACAAGAACCTAGGAAGTTTGGAGCTGCAAAGCATACTTCTTATCATGTCTAATAAAATTAAGAGAAAAACACCAAAAGTGCCACATCTTGTATATAGCACTTACTTTAGTGCCAAAACCTTACGTCATATCACTTAAGTGCCAAATTTTTTAAAAATTAATCTTTTTAGTGCCAATTCCAATTTGATTGGTCAAAAATCTAATGTGGAATTTTTTTATTAATATCTTAAGCTGGTGTAACTCGTTGAATTCTAAATCAACATAAAAAAAAACCCTAAAATGACATTGTGTAACAGGTTAAAAAGTAATTACTTTAATGTCAATCATTGTAAAAAATTGATCATTTCAATGTCAATAATTGATAAAAAGTGATTACTTTAGTACCAATCTTAATAAAAAAGTGAACACTTCATTGTAAAAAAATGCCACATCAAATAAAAATTTTAATTATAAAAGTCACGTAATTTCTCTTATCGGAATTTTCGCCGAAGACACTTAAGTGATCGTTTTCTCCTGGCACTTAAGTGAGTTGACGAAAAGTTTTGATATTAAAATAAGGACCCATACACAAGTTGTGACACTTATGGTGTTTTTCTCCCAGTAAAATTTGATTTCTTCTTTCTGCTACACCATTTCGTTCCAAAGAACTAGGCATGGTGCATTAGACCACTATCACATGCTATTCCAGAAACTTCACACATAGACCAGGTGCTTGTCGATCTTTAGTATATCTACCGTAGTATTTCCCACATCTATCTAATCTCACAAACTTAATTTTCTTCCCACAATATTTCTCTACTACAGTTTTAAATTTCTAAAATATATTTAATGCTTCGTGCTTATTACATAAAACTTAAGTAATCATCTTTCAAGAGATGAAGTACTTTTGGCCATACAATCTATACATGGACGACAAATGTCTATATAAATCATTTCTAATGTCCCCGTACTTCTCTTGACATTTTTCTTTGTTTTGTTGATTTGCTTTCCTTTAGTGTAGTCTACACAAGTGTCATGATCACAAAATTTAAAATATTGAATACTTCATCTTTTACTAATCTTTTAATTCTCTTTATGGATCATAATATCCGATGCCACAATATAAATGAATCTTTATTCATAACACTATTTTATATCATTTTTATCATGAACATACATCGCATTATATAATATATTTTTTTGTAAATTAATACGAAAAGGACCATCATACAAAATATCATTCCCAACTATATAAGATGTAAAAGATAAAATGAATGATGTATTAAAAAGTTAAAGAAATAACACAATGGTACAAGCCTTGAAGTTGAAATCAAATTTCTCGAGAAACCCGTACTTCTCTTGACATTTTTCTTTGTTTTGTTGATTTGCTTTCCTTTAGTGTAGTCTACACAAGTGTCATGATCACAAAATTTAAAATATTGAATACTTCATCTTTTACTAATCTTTTAATTCTCTTTATGGATCATAATATCCGATGCCACAATATAAATGAATCTTTATTCATAACACTATTTTATATCATTTTTATCATGAACATACATCGCATTATATAATATATTGTTTTGTAAATTAATGCGAAAAGGACCATCATACAAAATATCATTCCCAACTATATAAGATGTAAAAGATAAAATGAATGATGTATTAAAAAGTTAAAGAAATAACACAATGGTACAAGCCTTGAAGTTGAAATCAAATTTCTCGAGAAACTTGGAATATAAAAGGTCTTTTCTAAATTCAAGACAAAACCACTACTTAGAATTAATTTACATGTCCCAATAACTTCTACATGTAAACCATCTTGTTTCCTAAATAAATGCACTGCTCACATTGCTTTCTTGTAGTTTTGAAAACCCTGCAAGGAATTCAAAACGTGGATTGTAGATCCAAAATCAAACCACCAAGTTTTATAACCTATATCAACCATATTAGATTCATCACAAACATATGTGATTTGATTACATTCTTTCTTAAGCCAGACTTTGAATTTGGCACAATCCTTCTTCATATGCCCTTCAATTTACAGAAGAAGCATTTGGATTCCTTTTTTATGTCAGCTTGGGGGGTATTTTACCCTTTCCCTTCTACTTGCCTTGCCTTTTGTTCTTTCTTGTGTTGCTAAGCACTTTCTCCCAATTCTATAAGCAACCTCTCTTCCTCTTGAGCATACATAGTTGTGAGTTCATTAATTGACTATTTATTGTTATGTGTGTTATAAAATATCTTGAAAGGTGTGTATTGTTGTGAAAGATTGTTTAAAATGTAGTATACAATGAATGATTCAAATATTTTAACCTTAAGATTCTTCAATTGAGTAACAAGAATCACATTGAACATATCAAAAGTTCAAGAATGACATTACATATCGGCCAAAATTCAAAAACCATAAGTGTCATTTTCCCTTTGTATTACTGTCGGAAGAGGGCCGTTTCGGGAGTAGAATTCATTGTTTATTCTTCTAAGACCACTTGAATGACTAGAGATGAAATTGAAGAAGATGATGTTCGCACATTATTGTTCACAAAAGGCGAGGTAGAAGAGGATGATCCTCGCTCTTATATCAATTCGTATTGATTTTGTTGAAATTACACATACGATCGATCTAAAAGGGTTTCTAAGTGAATTATTCTTAGACAATTGTTGTAAATTAGTGATAAACAAAAGATATAATAGTGTCAAAAGAACTTTATGCAAATCACAACCAATTGCTATACGGTATGGTTAATCACTATACATAAGCATTTAGGTATGCATGATAATCACTCTATTTTTGTTCCTAAATAATTTTTTGTTCCAGAAACAAGTTCGGAACAAAAATTCGTTTGGTAACGCAATTTTATATTTCTGTTTTTAGAACAAATTTTTAGTCCATAAATAGCTTTGGAACAAAAATAAGAAGTAAAAATTTTGTACTTATCTATTTCAAGATTGAAAATGAGAAATAAAAACTCTTATGATCACTCATCTTCGCTACTAGCCGGCCGCCTACCCGCTACCACCCACAGTTCACTGGTGGTCGTCAACTGACGTCCTCTGCTGATCATTATCCACCGCCACCACCCAAGAAGAAGAAATTTGTATCATTATCAAATGCGTATTTTTACTCAAAAACTCATCTAGCAATAGAAATAATTCCAAAAATCAATTTCTAGCCAGAATGGTTATCATTTGTGCCTTACTAGCCCAATTCTAGAAAAATAAGAATACAATCATCCTCATCTTGAAGAAGATCGGATGATTAACATCATGCATAGGAACACGCTGATCCATCGACTTTGATCCATCCAAATGTTCCATTACTTTTGCAGTCCTAATCCATCGAGTACGTGCAAATGATCAAAATATGTGACACTAATTGAGGAGGTTTGATCCTGTTGAAGATTCGGGAGGCAACCGTCAGCCCTAAATTAAAGTTTTGTTTTGAGGCACGATCAATGGAATTTCAACTCTAAGAGCTCTTGTTCGAGGAGACATTAACAATGCCAATCTTGTCCCATTACCTTGTCCAATTGACCCAAGCTGCGGTAAGAAAAACACATATTGGGGTGAAAGATTCACTTGGCTTTGGGATTGAGCCAAGTTGCGGTGAGAAAAACGCATATTGGGGTGAAAAATTCATTTGGCTTTGGGATTTGTCCATGATGATGAGCACTGCAACTTTCATTGAATAAACAAAAAAAAAAATTATGAATTGTTATTAATGCACCCTTAAATTGCTAGATATAAGACTTAATTGATAGCAAAAATCGCAAGACTTTATCACACACATAATTGATTGCAACTAATCATGGATTGACTTTTGGACTTGGAAGAGTGTACGCTTGTTCATAATTTTTTTCTTAAGGATGATTACATTGAAAAGGCTGGCACATCTAACCCACTTAATTTATCAGTTTGTTATCTCAATGCAAATTGAAAAAACTATAGTTAATTTTATTATGTTAGGATTGTGAATGTAGGTAATTCCTGATTAGAAATAAGTTGAATTTTGACATTGAGATATCTTGTAAAACATGTTACTACTCCTTTATTTAGCGGTTAATTAGTTCTTGTCCAGTGCTAAGAACTCAGAAAGTGAATAGAGACTTTAATTGAAGAAATAACATTAAAAATTGATTGGAGAGAAGATATTCTCAAAAATGAATAAAGAAAGAAAGGCATCTTAATCCAACCAGATACTTCACAACATTATCCCTTCAGATGGATTTGCATGCTCCATGGACCGGATCATTGGCATTGGCATTGGCATCCGCTTCAGTCCTACCTCCACGGTCAATGCTCTTTTTTGTGGTCCTGACCTTTTCGGCTGGAGCATCGTCTCTATTATCAACACCAACAGATGGTTGCTCCATATTTAAAGTAGAATTTGTGTATTTTGGATTGATGCGCGGTCCTTGTTGAATGCGTGCTTCTTCACCTTTACGGGGTGAATTAGTGAAGATGGAGCACCATATAGGCATACACATGTTTATAATCGGAGGGTTTAAGCAGCTTTCAACTTATTATTATCATGATGTCGCATTTCTACTTTGAATGGCCCAGATCACCCCTCTCATTCATGTTCTTGATTACGTTTTTTCAAATCAAACTGAGTAATTTGAATAATCCAAAACTTTATTCAAAATTTCTTGTTCAAGTCAACTGAAGGAGCAGAGGAGCTAGAGAGGTTTATCAGCTTGAGCAAACAACACGGAAATAGATAGTACAAATTGAGTTTATGACAATGCTGCTGCTAAAGAAAAGACGCCGTCCATTCCCTCCCTCAGAGAAACTTAAAGAGCAGACCACTGTAACTAGCAAAGAAGGGAGCGAACACGAGCGACTCAACTGCCATAAGCTGGACGAGGATGTTGAGGGTGGGCCTGAAGTGTCCTTCCGTTCATTGCCGATGGTCTTTCCTTCTTCAGCAATTCTGAGAAGCCTCCCCCGTTCATGATCAAGGCAATGGGCCTTCGGCATACTTCAAAGCACCAGCCTGAAAGCAAATACAAGATACCAAGGAAAAAAATCTGTTGAGCCAGACAAGATTTCTCAGCGGTCACTGAACCACCATAGACGAGTATAATCGACAAAAACTAACTGTCGAGCAGTTGGAGCAGCTGCATACCTTAATGTCCTCTTTCGCTTGGTTCCATGCTCCATCAGTTTTGGATGCAGATACAGCAATCTGTTTGAAAACAAGCCCAGCGAATAATATTCATCAGGAAAATACTACAATTAAATGAGATAACTGATGCAAAGCTCCCGCATTGTCATAGATATGATGTTAAGAGCAGTACTCAACAGTTCACAAACCCACTCAGATTTTGTCCAACAATGAAGAAACTACAATATCATAACCCGATTTAACAGGCATTCTATCAAGAAATTGTTGAACTTCATAGGTGTAGCTCTGATATTATTTTGTTGAGAAAATCCCACTCTTGCTATATTTCTAAATAGCAAAATACCTTTATTATAAGAGATTTATTACAAATGCACACACTTGTCTCACACTTGCAAGTCTGTCACTTTACTCACATTTGGGACTCGCTCCTGCTTTTCTACACACAATCCCTTTTGTGGACTCCTATGCCTACGCAATGGGGACTACTATCTTCCGGCACGACTCTCTGCTCACGCCACCCACAACGACACGATTCTCCAAAAGGGAACAATCACTCCTATTATAGGGTGTAAAGTCGGTCGACTAACCGACTTTCATATTTCTGCAAACAATTCCAATACAAACATCACTGGAAATTTATTTTTACACTACAACTTGCTTGGACGAAGAAAGACTAAATTATTCTGAAATTATCTAGGCCAAGAGAGAAAGATCTGGAAAGGAAAAGAGCGGCGGTGATTCTCAACAGAGACAAACCTGGAGCAACGCAAACTACCAAAATAGATAGACATCGATTACATTGGTAAAGATTACCTGAACAACGGAACTGAGAGAGCCGGCCAAAAGACCAGACAGCGTCTCCACACCGAAGACAGTCCCAATGATAAGTGGTGCAAACATTACCAGGGCACCAGGTCCAATCATCCCTTTGAAAGATGCCTCAGTTGCAATTTCAAATAATGTAGCATAGTTAGGTTGATCATGAACCCCAATGTGCTCTGGCCTGGGCTCTAATTGCCTGTAGACCTCCAGAGCCATCATGAATCCTGCACGTCCCACACGTTTCATGATCATAGCAGAGAAACAGTAAGGAAGCCAGGTGCCCATGATCACACCGACGATGACCTTCGGTGTCAGGACATCAACAGAAGACGACATTGCTGGACGATTCACAAATGCACCCATCAGAGCGATAGACACCAGGGCAGCTGATTCAATGGCGAATCCCTACATACCAGATAAGAAACGAAAAAAGTTCCATCCATCTATATTAGATTTAAACAACAAGAAAGTAGAATTTGCCAGTGGGGCTAATATTGAGAACGATAGATGAAAGGCAGCACCCAAAGGCGATTTTAGCCAAACATCATGCTGATCCCAGCAAGAATCCAAAATGACTCGCATTAACTAACGTAATATTTGGTCATTTATGGTGGAAAGGAAAATAATTGGACAATGTGCACAAATTCTAGATGACGTAAATGTAATCTTCATGAAAAGTTCCTACGCATAGATGACCTTTCCTATGCTATGTTTTGGATTTTATCAAAATAAGTTACTAAAGGGACTATTGGACAGTGTAGATGCTCTAAGTAGCACCGACACCGATATACAAGACGATATGCCGATACATGTCATTTCTCAAAAAATGAAAATTCCGACATAGGACAAGTTGTATATGAAATGAATATTTTTATATACACATTTAAATTGATTTTAATTAAATTAATTTGATTCAAATTCATAAATAAATAATAAAAAAGCTAGAGTCAACTTATTTAAATAAATCTATGATCTTCTATAGTGACCAAAATTTATCATTATTCAACGTTCGGTGATTTTATTTCTCGAAATCACTTTTTAGCCCCACCCATTTATTTTTTTTATTTTTTATTTTGATCAGAAAACCATCCATTTATTTCATCTTCTCATTTCTTCCCTAGCACCACCTGTCACTTCCTTTTTGAAATCCCCTCCACCCTCCCCTCCGTCCCAAAAAAAAAAAAAGAAAAAAAAAACCAACCATGCCTCTCGCAATTCACGTCAAGTCGGACTCTGAGGTGACGAGTAGTGGCAACTGCCACCACGGTCCCCATGTCGGCCCCTCTACTACGTCCAAAGCCCCTCCAACCATGACGCCAAGAAGATGTCCCTCGGCTCCAACCCCGCGAGCTCCCTGACCCACCCAAACTACCACTGCTCCCCCATCCACCACTCCACGAGCCCTCCACCTCCCGCTTCTCCGCTTCCCTCAAGAACAGCAACTCTTGCCACCTCTACGGTGGCGCATCGTGGAAGCTGTTGGAATTCCTCAAAAGCCTTCTTGCATGTTGGAATTCCGCACTCACGTGTAGGGAAAGTTGACCATATGACAGATTTTTCAACACTTGTCGAATAGAGTGTCGGGCGTGTTCAAATAGCGTGTCGAACATGTGTCGGAGTGTCCAACACCGATATAGAGACTCCTAGAAAGTGTCCGTCCTTTCTAATTGATACTAGTGTCCATGCTTTCTAGTCAATACTATATTCACATGCAAGGATTTCCTGTACCTTTCCAATGGCAGCTGTAGTATTGCCAGCTGCAGCTGTAGTATTGCCAGCAGCAGTATTGCCGGCTGCAGCTGTAGTATTGCCGGCAGCTGCAGTATTGCCAGCAGCTTCACGGGCTCCAATGCGAGCCATCGTAGCAATACGTCCAGCATTGTCGCCGATGGGACCGGAAGCATCTATGGCCAATCGAGTGGCAATGGTACTTAGCATCCCAAGGGCAGCCATAGCAATTCCATACGTGGCAGCAAAATGGTAACTCACGAAAATGCTAAGCGGCGGCAAAAAATGGGATACTGACAGAGCCAAGGGGAACACTAACGTTCTCGAGAGCGGCCTGGAGACCGCTGCGGGAAATTTTCGGCACAAACATCTTGGAGACAGCTGCAGATTTTGTTGGCAGCATCATCTGGGAGACAGCTGCAGATTTTGTTGGCAGCAATATTAACATGTTGGAGACAGCTGCAGAAACGAGGATCATTAATCGGTAAGCACATGACCATCTGCAGTTGTAAAAATTCATAACATTCATTTAATTTAGCAAATTTAACACCTGAAGTCATCGTTGGTGTAATTTTTATCGGCAAACCCACAAATTAGCCCAGCCCAAAGACCAACACCAGCACACAAGGACAGCTGCCTGCAAGATCATATCCACAATTAGCGACTACATACGCTCAACGGGTTGACTTAATCCTGTAAAAGCCCGCTGACATTTAACGCATGTCCCATGACCAACATTAGAAGAAAGCAGCATTTAGGATCAGAAGGTAAAAGTATCATCAAAGAGTTTACCAGTTCTTCACAACTTTTGGCAACCCAATGTTGTAAATTGTGAATGATGAGGGCAGAGCAATCAAGCTAACAACAACAATTCCAACAGTCATTAGAATTGTGGAAATAATAAATTGCTCCTTCTTCGATGGACGCTTGATTTCCCCACAGACAGTTGTGATTAAGCAAACGAGAATACCCATAGAGCTGATAAGCAGCGGATAACACATAGCAGTGAAGTTGTGTTCAATTCCAAAGGAAGAGATGGAAGCAAGAACAAGCGCAGCGCAGGATGATCCGGCATAAGAGCCAAAAAGATCAGGTCCCATACCAGCAATATCTCCAACAATATCACCAACATAATTAGAAATCACCTGAATGATTAAGGTCAACCCCATTTATGACTAAAAGTGAATGATGTACATAATAGATAAAGCTAAAGCATGAGAGTACATACAGCTGGGTTTCGATCATTTTGGGCTACGTGGCTCAATCTCTTTGACCAGATGAACACAAACATCAGCAGCCTTGGCATAAATTCCACCACAGGCTCTTCCAAAGAGAGCTATGGAAGATCCACCAAGAACATAACCGGTAATAGCCTCAAAAAGACCTTCCCAGTCATTGCCATAGTACAGCTTGAACAGATTGATTGCAAGATAGAGCACGAGAAGATCGATGCCAGCAAGAAGAAATCCCATAACTGCACAAGACCTGAAAGTTCTTCCAGCGATGTTTCTCTCTTCCAGGGCAGTCCTTGCGTTAGCATATAAAGCAATTTTCATGCCAAGGGAACCAAAGAGGACTGATGTGAAAGCACCAAGTAGGAATGAAACTGTACTGAAAACGGCAGTGACAAGTGCAGACTTGCATGTTTTTGAAGGATCAGACTTGCAAGGCCGGCTTTGGGTGCTGAACCTCCCAACAGAGCCAAGTAAGAGGAAGATTACAATCACAAAGCAGCCACGAAAACTCCAGCATACTTATACTCCGTTGACAGAAAGGATTTTACACCTGTTACAATCACAAACGATAATTGAGCCCTCTCTATCCAGTAAATAATGCAAAAATCTGATTCTTGACATTCTACGTCATGTGTGATGAAATAAGGTATAACTCAGCTGTATAACTCAATTAAATCCAGTTACATTATTCCGCTGCCTAGTTTTGTTGAACCTAGTTCCAAGAAATAAGAAAGCCTAACCTATAGCACCTCCAAAAGAGTAACTCAAAAGATGATATGGTTAATGTTACGATTCACCTTTGGCAAGGTGGATAGTGTAAGTGTTAAATCCAACCAGCGGATAAGTGACGAGAACATAATGAGTAGGGCAAGATGGGAAAGGGATGAAAGAATGAAAGTACCTAGTCATGCAAAATAATAAATGAAATAAAAAAATTGTACCCAGTTTATAGTCCCAGAACCAGAATATTATCGTAAATACATCGTAAACATTAAATTAATGCATCACAAACAAAAAAGAAAGTAGAAATAGATTATGACCTATAATAGTAAACGGTAAATTAGAGTCAAAAATAAAACCGAGAGTATGGAAAAACATCAGCACTAAAGTTAGAACTGAAATTAGATGTTAGAACTAGATGAGGAGAAGGGTGAACTGTAAGCGGGGAAAAATGATTGGAAAAAAAAAAAAAAAGAAAAAAAATTGATTTCCAAATAGAGCTGATAATGCTCTATTGGGAAATTAAACCTAGGATCCATTTGTTTCACAGATAATTTGACAATTCCAAAAAATGTGCTCAAATAAGTCATTTTTTTATAAAATGACAATATTTTTCAATGTTTAACTGAAATTTGAAATGACCTGAAAATTATTGTTTTTATTTTCTGAATAAAAAAATGCAATGGTCGTGTGATATTAGGGTTGCACGTGCTATATCAAATTTTTTTTAAAAAAATTTGAATCAAATTTCATAACTTCAATACTTTTACAAATTGTAAACAACTAATTTTTCTCTTATAAAACCCGGCCTTGACATTAGGCCCCAAGCCCAGCATTGCGTTACTGGGCTCAGGCAGTGAGATACTGGGGACTTGGATGCGACTGGCAAAGGCATCGCCATGATGCCAAGGTCTTGAGCTAGGCTTCAAGGGCCCCAAGCCCAACCATCAGGAATTTAGACTCAATTTCGAGGACCCCACCTTGAGCTTTGGGGACAAGGCCCCGACCTATGGGGACTTGGGCCCAGCTACTGTGGTACCGATTGGAGGAGCTAGGGTTTCTTGGGCTCAGCCACTATGAACCTGAGGGTGGGAATTGGAAGACATGGGCCTGGTCTCAATGGACTCGAGCGTAGATGGCGATGACTCGAGCACAAGAGCTGAGTAACCGGAACTAGGTGACTTGACATGAATCATAGATTAAACGTATTATTTATTATAAATGAAAACATGACTTGTCAATTTGTCAATAGAGAAAAGAAATTCTAGAAGTAAATGAGGATGAGAGAGAGAGAGAGAGAGAGAGAGATTCAACGAAGCTGTTTGCTGCCATGTGACATGGAATAACTCATGTTATTAGGAAGGAGAAATCTTTAATCTTGATTCTTAAAAGCAAGCCTTTGATTGAAAATATTTTTGAACTGATCTATTATTTTGATCATTTCAAATATCAGAAAGTCTAGAATATCATTTTCACAAAAATTCTGTTCAGTGGCACGAGTGCACTCTTAAGCTGTCATCAAATGTAATCTGTCTCACACACGTACATACGCCCAAATGCAACACCGAGTTCGACTTACTCAAACCAATTCTTGAGCTAATAAATCAATTAATCTTTTGAGACTAGTAATTATTTGTAAATTATCCCCAGACGTTAATCAAATATACTTTTGAAACAGCTATGCTATATTATGAACATTCTTATCGTGTAATTCGATAGAGTCAAGTGGGAACCTGCAGTTAAAGTTGGTGAGTAAAGAGGTGAAAACATTCACGTGACATGCACAACTCGTGCACTTACCTAGTCCAAACAAAGCGCGAACTTGTTGAGAAAATTAGTCGAATGGCAAAAGCCAAAAGGACGAGCTACACCAGTTAAACCTCCCCCCAAGAACACGACAAATGCCACCAACATCATTCCAACCATCTTCCTGAGAAGAGATCTCAACGAGTAAATGTTATACTACTGTGCTCAGATTCGTCGCTCAAAGCTCTAGCAGCGGTGACAAACCCTAATAATGACTCACCCCACAAGCAGAAGAAGAAGCTCATGGTTGCACTGAGCTATCGTCAGATTACAAGACTCGAATTTGTTGCTGTTGCTTGGGCAGATGCGAGATTGACCCGAAAAAATCTGTTAATGATGTGAGTGAGACAGAGAAAGAAGGGGGTTGAGCTCCAACCTCTCTATGCCCAGAAAAAGAAAGACTTGCAACCCAGATCAAATTTACTTCATTCTCTGTCTTCGTTTTTTCCTTTTTCTCTCTCGGACAACGAACATGTGCTAAAAGCTTGCGACCTTTGTTGAAAAAAGTGACATAGAATTTTATTATCGAAAGATCTGAAATGTTTGAGAATGTACGGCTATCAATCCCAAGTGCAGCAAAAAGGAAAAGTTCCATAAAGCAGGCAAGTTGTGAAGCTAAAGGATCTGTGTAAAGTCACCTTCAGAGATAGGACTCTTTATCTCAGCATACTTGTTTTTAACAGCGCTCTCCGTGGTTGGGTGTTGCACTTCATTGTCGCTATAGCACAACCTGCAGCACAACTGCACCAAGGCGAACACGATCCCAATGACGGCGCAGACTGGGATCGCAATCTCCATCACGAGACCTGAGAGCAATGCCATCTTTGAGAGAGAGAGAGAGAGAGAGACGCAGAGATGAGCGAAGTGGGGAGTGGGCTCGTCTATGGGGGAAGTGGCGAGAGTTCCACGAATTAGAATGATTTTGTGCATGCGACAGTCAAAGACACAGGCCTTTTGATGTCGTCCGTCAGATTTACAAGCGATGGACCGGCGTTCGAGAGTAGGATAATCGCGCGGTGGAAGCGAGAGTGAATATCATTTCATCTTGTATTTTTTATGCATCAATGTCTGAAAGAAAGTAATGTATTATTATTTCTCAATATTAACATTATATACTTTCTATGCACATTGAGCTCCTTTATACTTGCGCTAAAAGATTTCCACTATTTCCATTAGTTATATGTGATTGACATGTAATTAAATCTGTACTAATGGAAAAACCAAGCATAGTTTAATGCACGTAGCAACCTCTTGTGTCATCACATGCTGAAATTGCTGTCTTTGCACTCACATGTATTTTTGTCTTAATTGTTAGAATTTTAAGAACTTTACCATTAAATATGAAATCGATTTTTTTATAATACAACAGTGACTAATTTCTGGGTTTTCATCTTTGTGCCTTTTCAAGGCGGTTTTTCAAGCTCAAATCACGAAAAATGCGTAGATGGGCATGTAAGGAGAACGTTTTTACATTATATTACAGTATTAACGCCCATATGTATAATTTTTTTTATTCATATTCTTTTATTTCTTTTTGCGCCTCGTAGTGGAGAAAAGGACGATAATATGCGGATTGTTGGCTGCAAAATTGTCTGGCTCCCCTTGAAGGAACAGAGATAAGATGGGGCCCACATGACTGGTCCCCCAATGTATGTCCGACGTTTTGTCCATGGTTGGATTGGCTCTCCGTCGGACTGCTCTACTCCGAACATCTCCTGACCTCGAGAAGTTTTCGGTGCGTAATTGAAGTCTGTGCATTTAAGCTTATAGGTCTTTAAAAAAAAAAAAGCTCATCGGTCTATCGACATCAAGATTGGGATATATTAGGCTCACATGCATCTTAATTATTTAAAACTTTTCAATCTCATTTGCTGATGGTAGACTTTCTCTACATGTCATTACTTCTAGTAATTTAAAGTGATTAACAGTTGAATCCAACTAGGATATCACATTTGGCCAACATTACCACTCAAACTCCCCTATCCAAAAAAAAAGTAACATTCTTCCATGTGTATTCATTCTCGGATTGGTCATAATCAGTTTAGGCAGAGTCCTATAATTATTTGCCGTCACCTAGCCTGCGCCAAAGATGCGCGAGGCCTTGTGGCTTGGGTAGTCTCAAAGCCTACTAACCCTAGCTGGTTGCCATGCTCATGATCAGATTTGCAATTCCTTTTTAACTGCCGTAATACCCGAAAAACCCTCCTTCACTCCCTTGTAGTCCCAACAGACGTGTCACCCATTTTTTGAGGGATAAAAGATGATGAAGGTCTTTGAGGGCATATTTGTTTGAATTGAGTGAAAGTAATTTTTCATGTTCAGTGCTCAATTTTTCTTTTTAAAAGTTTGAAATAGTTATATATGAATTCAAGTGCCAACATTTACATGCCGTGAAAATTTTGATTGAATTAACAAAAGATTAAAGAAAAAATATTATACACTATAGATTTAGATTAAAAATAATAAGTAAAAATCTACTCAAACATGCCAAAGTTTTTGCAAATGATCCAATTAAATTGGATTACTTCTTTTTTTAATTCAACTGGATTTACATTATGTAATTCCTTTCGTGTTGATTCTTTGATCAAATGTATGATTGAAAATGCTGAGGTGGAATTCTAAGTTAGTGC
Organism: Corymbia maculata; assembly: GCA_014182735.1. Lineage (NCBI taxonomy): Eukaryota > Viridiplantae > Streptophyta > Magnoliopsida > Myrtales > Myrtaceae > Corymbia > Corymbia maculata. The sequence goes on from CM024690.1 coordinate 22,260,384, forward strand.
CACAACAATTTTACTTAGATTAATTGTCGGTGTGGAATGAAAAGAGAGAAAAAAAACTTCATTGGAAAAAAATATGAGAGAGAGAGTCCGGCAAGGGTCTTCCTCACTATAGTGGTGGCCCAACGAACGACGAGGGTGCCTTACCTTCATATGCACCAGCCCCACCCCACATAGTATCTTCTTCTGGAAAATTATCTAAAAACTCCTAAATTTATTATACTTTTACCAATTTAATTATAAACCTTTCAATATTACTAATTGCATCTTAAAATTTTTAATTCTTTGTTTGTTGAGTCCATCCGACTAAAATTGATCAGAAATTACTAATATGGACACCCGACGCTAACGTAGACATATTTTAATAAAATTTTGAATTTATTAATGGTTTTTTTCTTTTTTTTTTTTTTTTTTAGCAAGGGGAAAAAATCGTTAAAATTTCAAAAATCATTGAAAATGTCCACGTCAATGCCATCCATGCCATGTTAGATAGCTAGTGTCCACCTAGTGAATTCCGACTAAAATTGGTTAGATACATTCAATTGGCAAAGATGAAAAGATTTAGGACTAATTTAGTAAAAGTGCAATAAATTTATGACTTTTTGGATAATTTTTCCTTTCTCTATGTTACTTATTCTATTTTTCTTTTCAAAATTTCCTTTTTTTCTGAAATTTAAAAAGTATTTATTTTGTTAAGGTTTTTTAAGGATGTCACTTATGATGCTAGCATAGCACCTAAACACCCATGTCAACAGTCCCACTTTTTCAATTGAATGACTGATGTCATCAAAAGAGCGATGGAAAAAAAGAAGAAGGAATTGATTGAACATTTTATAAAAAAAAATAAAGGACAAATGATGCCTGCATGCCACTTTTTAATGGAGTTACATGCTTCAGTAATTATCAAGTGTCGGGTGGTGACCGTCATACTTGAAACGTATGAGAGCTCGCTTTCGTGCTTAGAGAAACCCAACTTCTTGTCCAGAATATTCAGAAATTGTTCGGCAAGCTTGGAAAGAAGATGCTGGTAACATAGGAGATATAATGGGAAAGACAAAAAATGTTGTCAAGGCACTAGGGTGCTAGAGTAGGAAGGCTTTTAAGAATGCTATCTGTCAAATAGATTTCCTCAAAAGGAAACTAACTAATTTAACAAATGCCGACGACGGGGCATCAATGGGGGAGGAGTACATGTAGCTTGTTGGGCAAATCAAAGATCTATGGAGACAAAAGGAGATGTATTGGAGCATATGAGATCCAGAGTTAATTGGTTGAAATGGGGGGACAAGAATACCAAATACTTCCACGCTACCACCATTCAACAAAGGCAACGTAACATAATTTCTATTTTAAGGATTGATGATCAGACTTGGAGTCAGGACCCTACTGTTCTAAAGAACCACATTTCAGAGTTTTATAAATCCTTGTACTCGTCAATTGGGGCTAGAAACTATGATCCAATACTGGAGCAATGTCCTCAGATTGTCACAAGGGATATGAATACAGCCTTAATGAGGCCAATAACTAAGGAAGAAGTGTGTCTAGCAATCTTTCAAATGGGACCTACCAAAGCACTGGGGCCGGATGGACTAAATGGACTATTCTACCACAGTAATTGGCCTGTAATCCAAGATGACATATTCAAAATGGTGGACTCTTTCTTTGAACTAGGCACTTCAACCCTAAAATGAACAGTACTCAGCTGACCCTTATCCCTAAAGTCCCTAATCCAGAACATATATCCTAATATAGACCTATTAGCCTATGCAACTTTAACTACAAAATTATCGCCAAAGTTATGGCGAACAGATTGAAACCATGGCTCCCACATATTATTCTCCCAGAACAAAGTGCTTTCATCAGAGGTAGGCAAATCCAAGACAATATCTTCATCGTGCAAGAGGTCCTACACTAGCTACGAATTAGGAAAATGAAAAGAAAATCCCAAGCGGTGCTGAAGTTAGATATGCAAAAAGCTTATGACAGGGTGGAATGTGATTTCCTATGTGATTACATGTTGAGAATTAATTTATGTGACAAATGGGTCTCCCTAATTAAATGGTGTATCTCTTCAACATCTTTTAGCATAAAAGTCAATGGTGACTTTACTGAACAATTTCAGCCATCTCGCGGTATTAGACAATGTGATCCTTTATCCCCCTACTTGTTCATTATTATGGCTAATGCATTATCCACCCTTATGTCCAAAGCAGTACTGGATGGAACTATCAAATGGATCAAGCTTAATCCTCACTGCCCTACTCTATCTCACCTTTTATTTGCGGATGATGCAATTTTTTTCATAGAAGGCAACAAAAAGGAAGCACAAAGCCTATCCAATATCCTCAACTAGTACTGCTATGCGTTAGGTCAGGCCATAAACCTTAACAAGTCGGAAGTATTTTTCGGGAAAGGCTACCCACAAGGCTTAAAACTTAATCTTGTCGCTAAGTTGCGTGTGCCAGTGATGGAGAAAACGAGGAAATATTTGGGGATACCTTCGGACTGGGGCAATACAAAAAAAGAAATGTTCTCATGGGTGCTCGCAAAGGTGGATAGGAAATTAGAGGGTTGGAAAGAAAATTTAATTTCAAAAGCAAGCAAAGAGGTCCTACTCAAAACAGTTATCCAAGCGCTACCACAATATGCTATATCAATGTTTAAAATCCCTGTCTCCATTTACAGAGCAATTGAAAAGAAAATATTAGCTTTTTGGTGGAAGCAAAATATGCATCGAAAAGGTGTCCATTGGAAGAATTGAGACCTGTTAAAGGAGAGGAAAGACCTAGGAGGACTTGGCTTCAGAGATTTGATTGATTTTAATAGAGCTCTTTTGGAAAAACAGGCATGGAGACTAGTCAATCAAAAGATGCACTATGGTACAGACTATTCCAAGGTCTCTATTTCCCTAGTAGAAACCTATGGAGCGTGAAGAGAGGACCTCGACCATCCTGGGGTTGGTAGAGTATCTTAATAGGAAGGGATGCTATTGAATCGGAGATTAAATGGGAAGTGGAGAACGGTAAAAACATAAAAATTAGAGATGATCGATGGTTGGTTTCGGGGAAGATTTTCATCTTTTATTTTATGTAGTTACTTCGTCTCCTTTTGATTTGCTTATGAGACTTTATTATATTGCCTTTCATTTACAGCAAAATCGGCATGGAGCAGCTTTGCCCAACGACCTACTTATAGCCAAAAAAACCATACTCAAAAACTTTTCTTCGTTCCTTTTTCTATTAGGGATAAGTACTTAAACCAAATTCGGTCAAGTAATTTATTTTTCACAGCAAAGGAATTATATTGGTCCAAAATAACACAAAAGCAATACATATTAGATGCTTGATGGATGTGACTTTTATAAAAACCTTTGCGCTTCTAGCAGCTGGTGAGGTTGGATTATCCAAATGAATACGTAACTTCTAAATCAGGCCATATTGATGATTATGATGGTCATGATGTTGTCCGGTCTCTCAAGATCATAGCAACAAGAAGACGTACGGACCATTTGGATCTGAACAAGGACGGCCTTTTGATCTCTCACATGCAGATGGAAAAATTATTGGGTTTTATGGGAAATGTACAGCCATCTCCACTCAATCGGAGCATATTCGGGCCTGTTTCTCACTCGTATCCATTTGATGTCGTGGGATCCTATGGTGGTGATGGTGGTATGGACAACAACAGAAAATACGCAAATGCGAGGCAAATCGTGATAGGCTTTGATTTGGCAATTAAGTCCATCTCTATATCATATGACAAACATGGACATCCGGTCGGTCCATTCACACATGGTGCAAGTGGGGGAGGCAAAACCTATACGTTAAGCTTTGACATACCTTGACAAATTCCTTTTTCTATGTCCTCAATGCTTTCTTCTTCTTTTTTGGTAGAGTCTCTCTTCATTGTTAAAGTAGATAGTTGCTCTTAAATTCTTTAATTTATATCATCGTTTTCTTCTCAGATTAACACTAAGGAAGTTTTTGAACTCACCATTTTTCAATGACTGACAATCCATACTAGTAGAGAGGATCATGGACTAATTGAAACAGCCAATAAAGGGAGGCATTTTTCATTTCCACACACCGGCGGCAAAATTGTTGGGGTTCATTGAAGTTGCAATGGCCCTTGTCTCGAGGCCATCGGAGCTTTTTATGAGTCGATTCCTCGTACATATCCCATTAAGGTTTTTGGGCCTTTTGGAAGCAAAGGCCAAAAATCCTGGGATTTTGTTGAATTAAAGGGGATTGATGTTCATTATGCAGACTTTATCGGATCCATTACTTTCAACATCACTGATGGCACCAGCTCCGAACTGGAAATTAATTATGGTGGAAATGGTTAGGAGAATACTTTTGATGTTGTGTTTAAGACTCTTTCCTTTTCTCTTTTTCCTTTTCGTGAGTATATTTATAGACCTCATGTAAAGCCTATTAATATGCTTATGTATTCTTCATTTGATAATGTATAGAATATTGCATTTATCTCTTTTTTAATCACAATTCTTAACTTGATATCAAAACTTTATTCTTATCTAAGGAAGTGCCCATTGAATCTGTTTTGTAACAACACCAGTCACATTGGCTGCATTTTCCCAAGGTACTCATAACAACGCTAGCCACACTGTCGCGTTTCTCCGCCAATCCATGGCCTTCCATAGCTTTCCAATATAATTCTGTAGATTGTTTCGAAAAATAAACACCACCGTCAGACTTGCTGCCCTTCTAAAGAACCAGACCATAGAATTTCGTCACAAATAGCCGTGGTACGCCACCTCACACGACGCCTGTGTCTCGAATCCACCACGTTCGCTGCTTTTGAGTGCCATTCTGCCGCCTTCACGTGCTTGTTTTGGAAAATAGACTCTGCCGCCAGTATCACCGTCCACCAACAAGTCAACAACACGGACCCGGCAACCGCATGTCGTTCGCCAACACACGTGCCCGCACGTGCAACCTTCATCCACCCTCGCCATCCCTCCGTCAATGACAACATCGGCATGCGCTCTTCATTTGCCGAGCAGCTACCATTCAAGCTCATGTCAGCTCACCACATCATCATGCTGCCATGTCAGCATCCGTCCATTGACCATTGATCGGTGTTGACCGACCGACCATTGGCCTGTGTTGACTTCTGATATTGATCATTAACCGGTTCAGAGAAAATATTTCAATGTCTTATAACCTGCGATAATATCAAATCAATTTATTCAGTTGAAATCATGATATTATCCAAATTAATTGAGCTCATCCCAAGTTTGCTTTTAATAAATCAATATTTTCCAACTCGGCATTTTCCAATGAAAATTTCAGCTCTTATATTGTTCATGGGCTTGGCCGAGAATTTTCTTCACCGCATATTTGGTGCAATTTAATTAAGTTCGGAGCTATCCATTTAAGTCTATCCGCCACCTAATATCTTTCATCAAATTACGCGAAACTTGTGTATCAAATTGAATTGGGTTTTGGCATCTATCAATAATGGATCTAGTTGAACAGTAAAGTGTAAGCAATTGTATTTAACTGGAATCCGTAATAGGATGGATCCAGTTAACACATTAGTGATTAGGGTTTGCTAAGTCCCATTTCTAGCTTATAAAAATATAGGTTATACCTATCAGTCACTTTAATCCTACTGAAAGTTGCTATACTAAAATAGATCATGAAGATGAAGATCCGATATTCCAAGAGATCGTTGATCAGACTGATCTATTTCTCTTTGAGTTATTGAATCGTGACGAAGCATTTCGACTCTTTTGTTGCAATGCCTTCAAGAGAGAAGAACCCGAAGAAGGTCACGAGTTATCTAGATATCTAGCTCCTTATGCAGGAGGTCATCCACTGGCCCTTGAAATATGGGGTCCCTTCCTAAGCGGGCAGTCAAAAGATGACTGGCAGAAATTTTTTGACAAGTTGCTGAAAAGGCCTGATCATATTAAGTCCATTATACAAGACTTTGGGCGAACTTTGAAAGAATATCCTTGCAAAGTTGTCGGACCACGTGGGGCCGATCGTAGAACAAACACTTGGGAGGGCAAGGGATACACAGGCGTGCGGAAAATCAAGTTTATCACAGTTTAATACGACAAGAGGAGACGTTCCCAAAGCAAAAAAAAAAGTCACTCATGGCACCAAAGGAGGCGAAACCTCTACGCGTACAGGAAGTCATTAGTATTCCATTTTTTTATTTTTTTCTCTTTCTAAATTTTTGGATTGTATAGCTGAGGTGATCTCGTTAGAGGCATCGGGCAGTGTATGGGCCCAAATACACATAAGGCCTCTCAATCAAAGTTTCTATACCACGCATCACCAAGACAGAAAACATGTCATCTTCTTATTCTCGTCAGTGGACGCCCGACGTATTCGTGAGTTTCGAAGACAACGCGTTGGAGCTGGAGCGCTTCACATCGACCCTCTTCAAACAGCTGAAGCAGGCGGGGATTGGCTACAGAGACTCCCACCACCAGAAGGGCGCTTGCCTCCTCGAAGCGATCCGCCAGGCGAGGTTCGCCCTCGTCGTGTTCTCCGCGAACTATGCCAACTCCAGCCAGTGCCTGGAAGAGCTGGTCAAGATCCTCCTTCGCAGAGGGGATTCCAAGTACCCCAGCCTCGTGGTTATTCCCATCTTTCATGGCATGGACTCGGCCAAGGTTCTACCGTTTGCGGCAAAAGATGAATTCAAGCAAGCTCTCGCCAGCTTGCGTGGGAAGAAAAAAGATGAGAAGAAGAAAGAATGGAGGCGTGCCCTAGCAAAGGTTGAGGGGATTTCGGGTTACGAGTTGAAGAAAGACGCCGATGGTACGTACCTGCGATTCTTACTCCTTGTGGAAGCCTAGTATCGCAATCTGTGATTTTTCTTTTCGCTGTTATTCCTTTGGTGCGTCCGCTTTATAGATGGAATTTTTGGGTGATCGACAGAATTGGTTTTCTTAAGAGAACGGAACAACTTTCCTGAAGTTTCATAATGCCATTTTTTGAAATATTATGAAAAACATAATGTGGCTTTACGTGTTAATTTCAAGATTTTTGATGTACAATAGGAATAATATAAAAAATATATATCATCTTAACTTTTCACTCCAATAGCAATTCTAATCTTGTGTTTTGAAAACCAACAATTTGCACTTCCCCTCGGCTGCAGGATGAGTTTACTATTGAAAGTAGAGCAATAGTTAATCACCATTTCTTTGTTACACATGCCAATGCTTATGGGGATTTAGTCAAGCTCGATCTTTTTTCTATTCATATTTCATATACCCACATAGAAATTTGCATAAAATGTTTGTTGTATGTCGTCGCTTAGGGTATAACGTGTGTGTTTATGTTCATTTTGTCATACATATTGCTCATGAAACTTTTTGTGCTAACACTTTACATCAGCGTTGAATCAGAGCTCATTAAAACAATAGTCGAGCGCCTTGTCAACGAGATCCGGTCTCTATATTCCCATAAGGTTTTCGGGCCTTTTGGAGGCGGCAGTGAACGATCCTGGCATTCTGGTAAAATAAATGGGATTTATGTTGAGTACAAAAACTTCATTAAGTCCATTAAATTTGACGTCAGTGGAAACACCAAGACCGAAGAGCAACATGGTGAAAAGGACGGGTATAGGACCTACAAGGTTGTACCTAATCAAAAGAGATCTGCCAACTTATTTTGCTCGTGGAATAATGCAATATAAAGTCACTCATGTCAAATATTTCTTTTCGTGACCTGTACGCAGGTTAAATTGATAGAGGAAGAGTGCATAATTTCTTTTTCTGGATATTTCAAAGAGGCAAATAATGGTGGCATTCGAATGATCTCCCTCACATTTGAAACCAATAAAAGAAGATTGGGGCCTATTAATAGGAAGGAAGAGGGGAAAAAGATGGAAAAGAAGGAAGAGGCGGAAGAGGAGAAAAAGCGGAAAAAGAAGGAAAAGGGGAAAAAGAAGGAAGAGGCGGAAGAGGAGACAGAGGAGCACTTTGCCGTACCATTACCGTCAGGCGCTGGGAAAGTTATCGAGTTTTTCGGGAGCAAAAAAGGGGATGATTTTCTCACATCTATTGGAGCACGGGTCGAGCTACCTCCTGAGGAGTCCTGTCCTGTGGGGTTATTCGGGAGTAGAAGAGGGTCAAAATGGGATGACGGCGATGGCCATTCCACTGTAAAGGGAATCAGGGTTGGACTTGATTCAAGTGGAAATCGATGCATCCGATCAATCAAGTTTCAGTATGAAGAGATGAATGGAGCACGGTCGAAGTGGATAGAACATGGTAGCCATGCAGAACAGCACGAGGAGGTATGTCCCGTTACATATATCTGCTTTGTAAAATCCATAGGAAACTTGCATTGCATGCGTTAGCAGGGGACTCTTGGGAGACTTATTAAAAAACGAGCATGATAATAATATATGTCTATCGTTGCAGTTTATTATAAATGGTGGAGATGAGTACCTGTCTTCGGTATCTGGGTATTGTACCTACGACGGCATTACATCTCTCACGTTTCTGACTAACAAAAAAAAAACACCATAATTATTGGTGATGGAAAGGGAACCCATTTCTCATCTCCGGCAACAGGCTGCAAGATTGTTGGATTTTATGGGTGGAGTGACGATCATCTTCATGGAATTGGAGCATATTTTAAACCCACCCTGGATCTCCACCCAGTTAAATCAATCGGGCCATTTGGACGTGGAAATGCTTGGGACGATGGGATATTCAAAGGTGTGAAGAAAGTTTGCATAGCTGTCATGGAAGATATCCGTTACATTAAGATTGTGTATGACGATGGTAGTAGAAATGGTCGCACAGTTATTCACGGTGACTACACTGGAGAATTCTCCTGCTATGAAAAAGGGGTTAGTTTCTTCTTCTTCTTCTTTTCCTTTTAGATTTATCTCATTGGCCAAGAAGGTCTTGGTATGTGTCTGGTCATATGATTTAGTGAATTAAACTCGACAAATAGGTCTTGTTTACACTGCTTGTCCAACTTCAAGAGATACTTTTGGGATTGCACAGATTGTATTGGAATATCCAAGGGAGTACTTGATATCAATCTCCGGTTACACGCGAGAGGATGGTTCTATCCGGTCGCTCACATTTCACAGCAATAAAAAAAGACATGGTCCCTATGGCACGAAGGAGGGGGGTACTTTTGGTATCCATCGAACGGGACTAAAATCATCGGCTTTTATGGAACATGGGGCAAGACTCTCGACTCCATAGGAGTGTATGCGGAGCCGGTACAGCCGCATGCTTTACAGGTTTATAAACCCTTCGAAGGCTCTGGCGGGACCGATTGGGACGATGGAGAGCACTCTAATGTGATAGGATATCGTGTGACTGACATCGTGGACAGCGAAGAAAGCAAAAAAATTGAGTCCATCACTTTTATGTACGATAACAATGGCTCCCTGGTCGAAGGCTCTCGACGTGGCGGAAATGCGTCTTCAGGCGATTGGGTCAGTCCATTGTCTCAATCCCCCTCTCTGTCTGTCGCTCTGTCCTTTTTCTCTTTCGTCTCTTTCATGTATACACGTTGCTTTTCAATAATGTTGGGAGCTTCATGGAGCGTGGGTTTCTTTTGATCGAAGACTGGAGGCACTTCTTTTGGCATCCTATGAGTTTCAGGTCCGGACCTTCATCTGTTCTCACAAGTACAGCTACATGTTTCGCTTTGCCACTCTTGCAGGTCATGCTGGATTTTCCCGAGGAGCGCCTTACTTGGATAACGGGTTATTGGCGCAAAGAAGCTGGTCAAACTATCATCCACGACCTGACAATATATACCTCGCATGAGAAGAGGGTTGCCTTGACGTACGCAGCGAGAGGAAAGCCAGGGTCAAAGGGGTTAGCCGATAAGAAACGAGAAGAGCTCGAAGGGTCAAAGTATTTTTCTATCCCGATGAAATCAGATACAGACAGGAGGATCATTGGCTTTGTGGGAAAGGCGCACACATGTCTTAATTCTATTGGAGCGCGTTTCAAACCATATGATGATTAGACCTCCTCCCTCCCGCAAGCTCTTTTTTTCTTTTCCTCTCTTTGGCTCGTGCTTTGCAAGAATCTTCCTCTTTATTCTTTTTTAGATTACGATGAAATAACTCCCGATTCGTGAGCACGCGGTTGCTGATTTCCCGATTCGGTTGTTGGTGTTCTTCAACGTTCTTCAAAGGAAGCTGCAAGCATTTAAGTAGAAGAGCTAGTGAGGCATGAAGATAAAAAATGCCAACAAAGGTCATTGAGTAGTTCTCCACGGATTGCTACGCTTGTCTTTTTAAATGCATTTATCGTGTTGACTTTGTTTGCCTGCTTTTGTTAACTTTGTTGACTTTCCTGTTTTTCTTCGTTTGATGTCGTCAGACATCTTGTGCCAAGTTATGTGCGTCCAAACACTAAAAAAATGTTGTGAACTTCAGATTTGTGGACACACCCTCAAAGCAACAGCATTTGCATTCCAATGAGAAAATATTAGGTGGTCCTAGACCACCAAGTCAGCATGGTTTTGGACCAATCACAAAGCAGGTCAAAAAGGAAAGGAAATAAATAAATAAATCTGAAAATATTAAAAAATTATTAAAAATTGTCAACATCAGCACTAGTTATACCATGTTAGCTGACCGGTCTTCCACATCAACAAAATCCAACCAAAAATTAGCCAGAATGACCAAATTGGCAACAAGTCAAAAAATTTGACTAAATTGGCATCAATTAAAGATTTAAGACTAAATTAGCATCGAATCAAAATGTTTATAGCTAAATTGGCACCAATAAAAGATTTAAGACTAAATTGGTGCAAATATAAAATGTTTAGGACTTTTTTGACACTTTTCCCAGCTTGAGTTGGTAAGACAAAATGGAGGGTAAGTAAGGGTAGCAATTAAGAAGGACAATGTGTACATGACGGTTGTGCTGATATCACAAAATACATATGGATTACCTATATTGGCTGTAACCAAATATATGTTTGGATTTATGAAAAGGAAATGTCTTTCAAACACCTATGGCTGAATGTGTGGAAAAATTTTGATTAGCGTTTAATGCATTTTGAGAGCTTTCATCTGTGGCCCTTTACTAGGCAACTTTGGCTTCATCCTGCCGTGATGCATCAACTATGGACACCAACGCCATTTTTTTTTCTTGTGGACTCTTATATTGTTCCCTCTTGATGCCTTTAAATTCTTAGCGTGTTGTAGATGCCTCAAAAATCCCTTCTACGAGAGCATGAAAAAGGCCAACTTGGCGTTTACCCGACTTTGTCACTTCATTCAAATCTCTCTCGCTTCTCGTATGGAACGTGTCATGCATTTGCTTCCGCAGGGAAGTCTTGGGGCAATTCATTATCCTGGTCGTCGGAAACTCCTTGATGGTGGTGGTGGACTATGAGGCCCAATTTGCACTTCATTCTTGTCAGCGGACCAACTCCCTTGATATGGACCTTCTCCTTTCGGTCCAGTTTACGTGGGGGACCCACCTGAACATTGCACGTTGGGACAGAGTACTAAGAGCTGTTCTCATCCGATGTTCTTCTGGGTCCGATAGAGAAGTCGGTTTCTGAATAGGCCTCACTGTTGCTGCTACTCGTGCTGGTTCATAGGGGGTCCTGCTGATGTATGGGCTTTGACAGCTTGAAAATGATCTTATTCTCGCTGAGGAGAGACTATCTGATTCCTTGTTCTTCCACTAGTCTTCTTTGGCATCATAGGCGATTATCTATGTGTTGGTGCCTCCTTTTTACCGGAGAACTGGTCCATAAGTGTTGGTTTTCCAGTAACATGGAGAGGCATGTGGCATTTGCTTCTGAATGCGTTGTTAGCGTTGTTTCTGCTTTTCTCAAAATGAAGAATAGTTCAAATCAATTAATAGAGTTTGAGAAGTCATGTACCGAAGAGACATTAAATTTAGGCTCCATTTGTTTCGTAGATAACTTGACATTTCGAGGAGACATTAATAGTGTGATTCTTGTTCTATTATCTTCTGCAACTGAGGCAAGTTGTGAGAAAAACACAATGTAGTGAAAAATTCACTTGGCCTTGGGATTTGTCTATGATGTGATGGAATTGTGGAGTCTGATGGAGAAAGATATTATTGTGGGTAGACATTTCCTAGAAGGTCACCCATCCTGAGATATTAAAGGAAATAGAGTTTATATTACTGCTAATAGCATATATGTAATTTCCTTTAATATATATGCCCTAGACTCCTGTTATAAATAGGGCAATTTCTTTTATAGTTGTAACGCTGAAGCTTTGTAACCTTGAGCTTGTAACGCTGATACTGATAGTGAAGAGATTGCCTAGTGCGGCACCATGGTTTTTCCCTTCTTGATTTTAGAAGGGTTTTCCACGTAAAAATTCCTGCTTGCCCTCCTTTTCTTCCCTACTTTATTTTTCGCCACATATTCGCGTCCCCAACAACTGGTATCAGAGCCTGGTTTTGGCAAAATAGTGGGAGCGAATATGGACGAAGGAAAGGTGAAGATTGATCGGTTCGATGGCAAGGATTTTGGTTTCTGGAAGATGCAGATCGAGGATATGCTGTATCGAAGAATTTGCATCAACCTCTCGTCCGGGAGAGAAACCAGAATCTATGAAGCAAGCGAGTGGGAATTGTTAGATCGATAAGCTCTAGGTTTGATTCGTCTTACATTGGCACGGAACGTTGCTTTCAACATTGCCAATGAGGCGACAACGGTGGATTTGATGGAGGCGTTGTCGACATGTACGAGAAGCCTTCGCATCAAACAAGGTATATTTGATGCGTCGTCTTTTCAATCAAGATGGACGAGGGTGCTTCGTGACAGATCACATCAACGAATTCAACGTGATCACAACTCGCTTGAGTTCGGTGGATATCAAATTTGATGACGAGGTAAAGGCTTTAATTTTATTATCTTCTCTACCCGAAAGTTGGAGTGCAACCGTGACCGTAGTAAGCAGTTCGTCCGGTAAGAAAAAGTTGAAGCTTCAAGCAATCCGAGATTTGATTCTTAGCGAGGATATTCGCAGAAGAAAATCGGGTGAATTTTTCGGGTGCCGCCTTAAATATTGAAGGCGAGGGAGAAGCAATCAACGGGGACGAAACCAGTACCATGGTAGATCAAAGTCCAGAGGGAGAAGCAAATCGAGACCTCGTGGTGAAATTATTTGCTGGAATTGCGAAAAAAAAAAAAAGGACATCTGAAACTGGATTGTACAGCTCCAAAGAAGAAAGTTCAATATCGAGATCGAAATCAAGAGGAAGAAAAATCCGTAAATGTAACTTTTGAAGAGACTCAAAATAGTGATGCCTTAATTTTGAGCATTGATAGTCCAATTGAGTCGTGGATTCTTGACTCAGGTGCGTCGTTTCACTCCACTTTATGTAAAGAATTAATGCACAATTTTATTGCTGGAAAATTTGGAAAGGTTTATCTTGCTGATGATGAACCTTTGGATATTATGGGAAATGGTGATATTTATATAAAATCTACTAACGGATATCAATGGAAGTTGCATGATGTCGATATGTTCCAGACTTAAGAGAAATCTCGATCTCTATAAGTCAACTAGACAAAGACAGTTACAGGACTATTTTTTGGGATGGCTCTTGGAAAATTGTTAAAGGTGCTCTGGTTGTAGCACGTGGAACAAAGTCAGGAACGCTCTACGTGACTGAAATCAATAGAGAAACTGCAGCAATTGCTAAATCAGAAATTGATTCTAAATTATGGCACCGCAGGCTTGGACATATGAGCGAAAAAGGAATGAAGATATTAGCATCTAAGAGAAAATTGCCTGATTTGAAGTCCATAGATATTGGTCTATGTGAAGATTGTGTTATGGGTAAGCATAAACGTGTTAGTTTTTCAAAGATTAGAAAAGAACCAAAAAAAGAAAAATTAGAGTTGGTGCATACAGATGTGTGGGGCCCAGCTCCTGTGCAATCCCTGGGAGGTTCACGCTATTATGTCACGTTTATTGATGACTCCACCAGAAAGGTATGGGTTTATTTTCTAAAAAATAAATCTGACGTGTTTGCTACTTTTAAAAGATGGAAAGCTAAAGTGGAGAACGAGACTAGCTTGAGAATTAAATGCTTAAGGTCCGATAATGGTGATGAGTATGATAGGAAGGAGTTCAAGCAATTTTGTGCGAGAACGGAATCGTAATGACAAGAACTGCTCCCAATAGACCGCAGCAAAATGGAGTTGCTGAGAGGATGAACAGAACTCTGAATGAGCGTGCAAGAAGTATGAGGTTGCATGCAGGATTACCCAAGATGTTTTGGGCAGATGCAATTAATACAGCAGCATATCTAATTAATAGGGGACCTTCAGTTACACTTGATTTTAAGTTACCAGAAGAAGAATGGAGTGGAAAGAAGGTAAGTTTCTCGCATCTAAAAGTCTTTGGTTGTGTTTCCTATGTCCACGTAGATTCTAAAAATAGAGATAAACTTGATGCAAAAGCTAAAAAGTGTTTTTTCATCGGATATGGTTCGATTATTTTGGCTATCGATTCTGGGATGAACAAAATAGAAAAATAATAAGAACTGCTGATGTCACGTTCAATGAGAATATGTTATACAAGGACAAATCAGTGGCAGAATCTAGCGTGAAGGAAAATTTGGTGAAAAATACAAAGATTGAATTGGAAGAGAATTATAAAAGTGTTATGGTTGAAATTCCTAAAACTATTGCTGAACAAGAAGCACGTACACCTAATCCCATTTTGAGAAGATCTAGTAGAACACCTAAACCCGTACAAAGATATTCTCTCGTCATTGCATTATTTGCTTTTGACCGACGCCTGGCGAACCAGAAAATTTTTCGGAAGCAAAAGTGCAGGTTGAAGATTCTGTTAAGTGGGAGTTAGCAATGCAGGATGAGTTGGATTCACTCGAGAAAAACAAAACTTGGGTGCTAACTCAGGTACCAGATGGGAAGAAGGCATTGCAGAACAAGTGGGTGTATCGGGTCAAAGAAGAACCCGATGGCAGCAAGAGGTACAAAGCAAGGTTAGTAGTAAAAGGGTTTCAGCAAAAAGAAGGAATTGATTATACGGAGAATTTTTCTCCAGTTGTGAAATTGACTACTATTAGATTAGTATTGAGTATTGTTGCTGCAGAGAATTTACATCTAGAGCAGCTAGATGTTAAGACCGCATTCCTCCATGGTAATTTGGAGGAGGATATTTATATGGTACAACCGGAAGGTTTTCAAAATCCTGGAAAAGAAAATTATGTCTCGCAAATTAAAGAAAAGTCTCGTATGGCTTGAAACAGC
This sequence comes from Corymbia maculata, assembly GCA_014182735.1. Classification (NCBI taxonomy): domain Eukaryota; kingdom Viridiplantae; phylum Streptophyta; class Magnoliopsida; order Myrtales; family Myrtaceae; genus Corymbia; species Corymbia maculata. The sequence goes on from CM024690.1 coordinate 22,275,632, forward strand.
TCCTCGACAAAGTGGTACAAAAAATTTGACACATTTATGTGTGGTAACGGGTTCACTAGAAGTGACATGGATCACGTTGTTATTTCAAAAAATTTGATGATCGCTATATTATTTTGCTGTTGTATGTGGATGATATGCTCATTGCAGGATTTAGCATGAGAGAGATCAACATATTGAAGCAAAGAATTGTCAAAAGAGTTTGAGATGAAGGACTTGGGCGCCGCGAATCGATTCTTGGGATGAGGATCACGCGAGATAGATCTAAAGGAATTCTAAAGTTATCTCAAGAAAAGAACATTGAAAAAGTGCTTGACAGATTCGAAGTTCAGAATGCAAAGCCCAGAAGTACTCATTTAGGAAGTCACTTCAAGCTCGCAAAGGAGCTTGATCACCAAAGACGAATGAAGAACGGGAGTATATGGCTAAAGTGCCTTATGCATCAGCTGTTGGTAGTTTAATGTACGCAATGGTGTGTACTAGACTGACATAGCTCATGCGGTGGGAGTTGTGAGCAGATACATGGCAAATCCAGAATAAAACATTGGGAAGTCAGTAAAGTGGTTATTAAGATACCCGAAAGGCACTTCGGTATGTTATTATGTTTTATGAAAAATAGTGCAACTTTACAAGGCTTTGTTAATGCAGATCTTGGTGGTGACTTGGATCATAGGAAGAGCACCTCGGGTTATGTTTTTACCTTAGGTGGCACTGCAATCAGTTGGATGTCTAGACTTCGACTTGTGTATCTCTCTCTACCATTGAAGCGAGTATGTGGCTATATCCGAAGTTTCTGGTAAAGAGATGATTTGGTTGAAAATTTTTGAAGGAGATAGGCAAAGAACAAGATAACAATGTTCTTTTCAGTGATAATCAAAGTGCTATTTGTCTTGCAAAGAATCCGATATTTCACTCAAGGACAAAACACATTGAGTTAAAATATCATCAAATTCGTCAGTTGATAGATGACGGGACATTGTCATTAAAGAAGATTCTTGGTGCAGAAAATCCAGCAGATATGTTAACAAATGTTGTCACCACTGAGAAACTGAGACTATGCATTGCCTCAGTTGGCCTCCATGGTAAGTGATGAGGGAGGCCGCCGCACTAGGACAATTTGGCTTGAAAAGATGAAGACTATAAAAGATTATTGCTGTTTTTTTGAAGATCAGCCTCCAAGTGGGAGATTGATGGAATTGTGGAGTCTGATGGAGAAAGATATTATTGTGGGTAGACATTTCCTAGTAGGTCACCCATCCTGAGATATTAAAGGAAATAGAGTTTATATTACTGCTAATAGCATATATGTAATTTCCTTTAATATATATGCCCTAGACTCCTGTTATAAATAGGGCAATTTCTTTTATAGTTGTAACGCTGAAACTTTGTAACCCTGAGCTTGTAACGCTGATACTGATAGTGAAGAGATTGCCTAGTGCGACACCGTGATTTTTCCCTTCTTGATTTTAGAAGGGTTTTCCACGTAAAAATTGCTGCTTGCTCTCCTTTTCTTCCCTACTTTATTTTTCGCCACATATTCGCGTCCCCAACATGATGACGGGCACTGCAACTTTCAAAACAATGAATAAACAAAAAAAAAGATTACAAATTGCTATGAACGCTCTTTTAAAGTGGTGGATAAAAATCCAACCAAAAAATAAGTGGTGGAAAAAGAATTAATTAACGACGGAAACCGCAAGACCATCACGCACATAATTGATTACAGCTAATCACATATTGCCTTTATGGCTAATTAGTTTTCTTCTATTGCCAAGTGGCTTGATACTTGGAAGAGCATACATTTGTCTACCATATTTTCTTTAAGATGCCTTAACTCCAATATTAATATTACGCACAGAAAACACAAAAGGGAAGAAAAGAGATAGGATGATTTCCATCTAAAAGGCCGGCACACCTGATCCACATGTTTTATCAATTTATTATCTCAACATAAATCGAAGAAACTATAGTTACTTTTGTTACTTTGGATTGATGTTTGACATAAAATATGCTTGTGAAACATGTTAGTACTCCTTTATTTAGCAATTAGTGTTTGTCCAGTTTCTTAGAATTCAGAGAGTGAGTAAAAACTTTAATTGAAGAAATAACAACATTAAAGATTGATTGTGGGAGTAAAAATTCTCAAAAATAATAAAGAAAGAAAGGCATCTTAATCCAACCAGATACTTTACAACATTATCCCATTATATGGATCAGGATCCGCATGCTCCGTTGACTAGAATATACGCATCGGCGTCGACTTCAGTCCTGCCTCCATGGTCGATGCTCTTCTTTATGGTCTCGGCCTTTTCGGCTCCCGCGTCCAGTTGATTTATATTTAAACTAGGTTTCACGTACTTTGGATTGATGCGCGGTTCTTGTTGAATGCTGCTTCACCTTTACGAGGGGTGAGTTTGTGAAGATGGAGCACTATATACAGGCTTTAGCACCTGAATGTTCAAGCAGCTGTCGACTTATTATTGTCATGGTGTCGTACTTCTACTTTGAATGGCCCAGCCCACCCCTTTCATTCTTGTTCTTAATTTTGTTTTTTCAAACCAAACCGAGTAATTTGGGGATAATCCAAAACCTTATTCAAAACTTTTTGCTCGAATCGTCCGAAGCAGGGGAGGAGCTAGAGAGGTTGTATCAGCTCGTGCAAACAATACGGAAATAAATGCTAAAGTACAAATGGAGTGAATGACAATGCCGCTGCTGCTGCTGCTACAGAAGGGAAGTCGTCCGTTCCCTTCCTCAGAGAAACTTGAAGAGCAGACCACCGTGAGTGGCAAAGAAGGGAGTGAACACAAGCGATTCGACTGCCATTAGCTGGATGAGGATTTTGAGTGGTGGGCTTGAAGTGTCCTTCCGTGGATCACCAATAGTCTCTCCACTGTCCGCAATTCTGAGAAGCATCGGTTCTTCAGGGCAATGGGTCCTCGCATACTCCAAAGTACCAGCCTGAAAGCAAATTCAAGAAATTAAGGAAAAAATTTTGTTGAGCCAGACAAGTTTACTTAGCAGGTCAATGAACCACCAGACAGTATAATCGACAAAAACTAGCAGTCGAGCACTTGAAGCAGCTGCGTACTTTAATGTCCTCTTTCGCTTGGATCCATGCTCCATCAGTTTTGGATGCCGACATCGCAATCTGTTCGAAACCAAGCCCACCGAATAATATTCATCAGGAAAATACTACAATCAAATGAGATTACTTTTGTTGAGAAAATCCGGCACTTGCTAATTTTCTAAATAGCAAAACACCTTCACTACAAGATATTTATTACAAGTGCACACACTCTGTCTCACACTTTCAGGTCTGTCACTTCACTCACATTTGGGACTCGCTCCTGCTTTTCTACACACGGTCCCTTTTGTAGACTCCTGTGCCTACACAATGGGAACCACTATTTTCCTGCGCTATACTCTCTGCTCACGCCACCCTCCACAAGGCAGTAATCACTCCTATTTATAGGGTGCAAAATCGGTCAACTAACCGACTTTTATATTCCTCCAGGCAGTTCCAATACAAATATCACTGGCAAGTTATTATTACACTACATCTTGCTTGGACAAAGAAAGACCAAATTATTATGGAATTATCAAGGCCAAGAGAGAGATCTGGAAAGGGAAGGGATGAGAGAGAGGTGGTGATTCTCAACAGAGACAGACCTTGAGCAATGCAAACTACCAAAATAGATAAGACATTGATTGTTTTGGTAAAGATTACCTGAACAACGGAACCGACAGAGCCAGCCAAAAGACCAGACAGCATCTCCACACTGAAGGCGGTGCCAATGATAAGTGGTGTAAGCATGACAAGGGCACAAGGTCCGATCGTCCCCTGAAAGATGCCTCAGTTGCAATTTCGAAGCATCTAGCATAGTTAGGTTTTTCATGAACCCCAATGTGCTCTGGCCCAAACCGTAACAACTGCTCACGGACCTCCAGAGCCATCTTGAATCCTGCACGTCCCACACTTCCCATGGTCATAGCAGAGAAACAGTAAGGAAGCCAGCTGCCCATGATCAAACCGACGATGACCTTTGGTGTCAGGACATCAACAGAAGACGACATTGCTGGACGATTCACAAATGCACCCAACAGAGCAATAGACACCAGGGCAGCTGATTCAATGGCGAATTCCTACATACCATATAAGAAACGAAAAAAGGTCCATCCAACATTAGATTTAAACAACGGGAAACAAAAATTTGTCAGTAGGGCTAATATTGAGAACGATAGATGAAAGGCAGCACCCAAGGGAAAGACAGGCGATTTTAGCCCAACATCATGCCACTCTAGCAAGAATCCAAAATGACTCGCATAACTAACGTAATATTTAGTCATTTATGGTGAAAAAGAAGATTATTGGACAATGTGCACAGATTTTGGATAACGTGAATGTAATACGCAGAGATACCCTTTCCTTTGCTACGTTATGGATTTCATCAAAATAAGCTACTAAAAGGACAACAGGACAGTGTCGATATTATATTCACGTACAAGGATTGCCTGTACCTTTCCAATGGCAGCTGTAGTATTGTCAGCATCTTCAGGGGCTCCAATGCTAGCCATCATAGCAATACCTTCAGCATTGTCGCCAATGGGACCGGAAGCATCTATGGCCAATCGAGTGGCAATGGGACTTAGCATCCCAAGGGCAGCCACAGCAATGCCATACGTGCCAGCAAAACGGTAACTCACGAAAATGCTAACGGCGGCAAAAAATGGGATACTGACAGAGCCAAGGGCAACATTAACGTTCTGGGAGCAGCTTGGAGGCCGCTGCGAAAATTGTGGGCAGCACCATCTTGGAGACAGCTGCAGAGATGAGAATCATTACTTGTCAGCACATTGACCATCAACAGTTGTAAAGATTCATATCATTCATTTAATTTGGCAAATCTAGCACCTGAAGTAAATGTTGGTGTAATTTTTATTGGCAAACCCACTAATGTGCCCTGCCCAAAGACCAACCCCAACACACAAGGACAGCTGCCTGCAAGATCATATTTATGGTTAGCGACTACATACGCTCAACTTGTGGACTTAATCCCGTAAAAGCCCGCTGACACCAAAGCATGTCCCATGACCAACATCAGAATAAAGCAGCATTTAGGATCAGAAGGTAAAATGTACCATCAAAGAGTTTACCAGTTCTTCACAACTTTCGGCAACCCAATGTTGTAAATTGTGAATGATGAGGGAAGAGCAATCAAGCTAACAACGACAATTCCGACAGTCATTAGAATTGTGGAAATAATATATTTCTCCGTCTTCGATGCAGGCTTGATTTCCCCCCAGACAGTTGTGATAAATGAAACGAGAATACCCATAGAGCTGATAAGCAGGGGATAACACATAGCAGTGAAGTTGTGTTCAATTCCGAAAGAAGAGATGGAAGCAAGAACAAGGGCAACGCAGGATGATTCGGTGTAAGAGCCAAATAGATCAGGTCCCATACCAGCAATTTCTCCAACAATATCACCAACATAATTAGAAATCACCTGAATGATTAAGGTCAACCCCATTTATGACTAAAAGTGAATGATGTACATAATAAATAAAGCTACAGTAAGAGTACATACAGCTGGGTTTCGTTCAGTTTGTGGGCAATTTTGCTCAATTTCTCTAACCAGATGAACACAAGCATCAGCAGCCTTCGCATAAATTCCACCACTGACTCTTTTAAAGAGAGCCATGAAAGATCCACCAAGAACATAACCGGTAATAGCCTCAAAAAGACCTTCCCAGTCATTGCCATAGTACAACTTGAACAGAATGATTGCAAGATAGAGCACGAGAAGATCGATGGCAGCAAGAAGAAATCCCATAAATGCACAAGACCTGAAAGTTGTTTCAGCGATGTTTCTCTCTTCCAAGGCATTCCTTGCGTTAGCATACATAGCAATTTTCGTGCCAAGGGAACCAAAGAGGACTGATGTGAAAGCACCAAGTAGGAATGAAACTGTACTGAAAACGGCAGTGACAAGTGCAGGCTTGCACGTTTTTGAATGATTAGATGTGCAAGGCCGGCTTTGGGTGGTGAACCTCTCGACAGAGCCAAGTAAGAGGAAGATTAGTATCGCAAAAGCAACCACGAAAACTCCAGCATACCGGTACTCCGTTAACAGAAAGGATCTCACACCTGTTACGATCACAAACAATAATTGAGCCCTCTCTATCAAGCAAATAAAGCAACAAATCTGATTCTTGACATTCTACACAATGAGTGACGAAATAAGGTATAACTCAGTTAAATCCAGTTACATTATCCGTTGCCTAGTTTTGTTGAACCTAGTTCCGAGAAATAAGAAAGCCTAACCTACAGCGCCTCCAAAAGAGTAACTCAAAAGATGATATGGTTTATGTTACGATTCACCTTTGGCAAGGTGGACAGTGTAAGTGTTAAACCAACCGTCGGAAGAGTGACGAGAACATAATGAGTAGGGCAAGATGGGGAAAGGGACGAAAGAATGAAAGTACCTAATTCTGCAAAATAATTAGTGAAATAAAAAGAACTGAATATTCAGTACATAGTTTCAGACCCAAAATATTATTGTAAATACATCTTAAACATTAAATGAAAGCATCACAAACCAAGAAGAAAGTAGAGACAGATTATGACCTACAATATTAAACGGTAGGTTAGAGCTAGAAATAAAACCGAGAGTATGGAAAAACATCAGAACTAAAGTTAGAACTGAACTTAGATGTTAGAACTAGAAGAGGAGAAGGGTGAACAGTTACCGGGGAAAAATGATGGGAAAAAAATAAAAGAAATAAAAAAATCAATTTCTCAATATAACCGATAATGCTCAAGTTCCAAAGATTATTTAAATCAAAATGATGAGCAATAGGTATGAAACATTGTTATATATAAGAACATTAGTTAGGAGAAGCAAGAATGTAACACAAAAGAGAACCTTAGAGAAATATAAGCACATTCTGTTATCCATATATTCCTAACTAACCCTATAGAATTATTGTTTCATCACAAGTATGATAAATCAAGGATGACAATCTCAAGAAAATGAGAAATATTCCGCATCAAATCACAACGTATAACGATAAAACCCTGAAACACATTCACAGACGAAGTCAAGATACACTTTAGAATTGAAGGTTGTACATCCTTAGCAATTCACCTTTCTATTACAATATGCTTCTACCAAATTAATTTGACATCGTGTCATTAGTTGCATATACCAAGCTTCCAATAACTAACACAAATCATATGGAAGAAAGAAATTAAACCTAGGCTCCGTTTGTTTCACAGATAACTTAACATTTCTAAAATAATGCTCAAATAAATCATTTTTCTAGAAAATAATAATATTTTTTGATGTTCAATTGAAATTTGAAATGAACTGAATTTTTTTTTTCTGAAGAAAAAAACATGCAATTGTTTTGTGATATAAGGGCTGTATTTGCTGCTATATCACCAAATTTTAAATATAATTTTATCGAATCTAATTTCATAACTTCAATACTTTAATAAATTGTAAACAACAAATTTTTTTTCTCATAAAGCCCGGCCTTGAGATTAGGCCTCGGGCCCAGCATTGGGGTACTTGGGCTCGGGCTCGGGCTCATGGGTACTGGGGACTTGGGTGCGACTGGCAAAGGCACAAGCATGATTCCTAAGTCTTGGGCTAGGCTTCGAGGGTCAGGAATCTAGACTCAATTTCGAGGACCCCGACTTGAGCGTTGGGGACAAGGCCTTGACCTATGGGGACTTGGGCCCAGCTATTGTGGTCCCGATTGGAGAAGCTGGGGTTTCTTGGGCTCAGACATTGCAAACCCGAAGGCGGGAATTTGAGACATGGGCCTGACCTCAATGGACTCCAGCCCAGATGCCTATAACTCGAGCGCAGGAATTGAGTAACCGGGCCTAGGTGACTTAACATAAATCATAGATTAAACATATTACTTTAGAGAGAGAGAGAGAGCTTCATTGAAGCTCTAAGCTTGCTGAAGTTCTTTGCCGTAGTGTGACATGGAATAACTCCTCTTCTTAGGAAGGAGAAATCTTTTTCTTGATTTAAGAACAAGTACTTTCTTTGATTGAAAATTTTTTTGAACTGATTTATTATTTTGATTGTTCAAAACATTAGAAAGTTTAGAAAAACAATTTCATAGAAATTCTTTTCAACGACATGAGTGTGCCCTCGGGCTGTCATCAAATGTAATCTGTCTCATAGATGTACATATGCCTAAATGCAACACCAAGTTTGACTTGCTCAAACCAATTCTTGAGCTAATAAATCAATTAATCTTTTAAGACGAGTAATTATACTTAAATTATCCCTAGACATTTATCAAATATACTTCTAAAACAGCTATGCTATATTATGAACATTCTTCGTCGGTGCAATGCAATAAAATAAAGTGCCTTCCAGTCCCGTAGGAACCTGCGGTTAAGTTGGTGAATTAAGAGACGAAAACATTCCCGTCACATGCACAACACGTGCATTTTACCTAGTCCAAACAAAGCGCGAACTTGTTGATAAAATAAGACGAATGGCAAAAGCCAAAAGGACAGGAGCTACCCCAGTTAACCCTCCGCCCAAGAACACGACAAAGACCACCATCATTCCAACCATCTTCCTGAGAAGAGATTTCAATGATTAAATGTTATACTACTGTTCTCAGATACGTCGCTCAAAGCTCTAGCAGCTGTGACAAACCCTAACAATGACTCGCCCCACAAGCAGAAGAAAAAGCTCATGATTGCGCTGAGCTATCATCAGATTACAAGACTCGAATTTGCGCTGAGCCATCACATGAATAGTGTGAGTGAGACACAGAAAGAAGGGGGTTGAACTACAACCCCTCTTATGCCCAGAAAAAGAATCGCAACCCAGATCAAATGCATTTCATTCTGTGTCTTCGTTTTTTCCTTTTCCTCCCTCGGACAACGAACATGTGCTAAAAGATTACGAGCTTTATTTAAAAAGGGGACCTAGAATTTTACTACCGCAAGATCTGAAATGTTTGAGAATGTATGCCAATCAATCCCGAGTGCAGCAAAAAGGAAAGGTTCCATAAAGCAGGCAAGTTGTGAAGCTAAAGGATCCGTATAAAGTCACCTTCGGAAATGGTATTCTTTATCTCAGCATACTTGTGTCGAGCAGCTCTCAGCTGGGCTGTGTCTTGCCCTTCGTCGTCGCTATAGCACAACCTGCAGCGCCACTGCACCAGGGAGAACGCGATCCCAATGACGGCACAGACTGGGATCGCGATCTCCATCGTGAGAGCGGAGAGCAATGCCATCGTTGCGGGAACTCTAGACTAGGTCGCTGGACTCGATGCCTAGCACAGAGAGAGAGAGAGAAGCAGAGATGAGTGAAGTGGGGAGTGTGCTTTCCCGTCTACGGAGAAAATATTAGGTAGTCCCGGACCGTGCGTCGTCTCGGACTACTGATGAAGTGCTAGCGACTTTAACTCCTTCAAAATCCTCTCTTCATTAATTGCTAGTCTTCTAATCCCTCTATTCGCACGAAGCTCACCCCACTCTCTCCTTTCAATAAAACGACAATCTCTCTCCTCTGTCTTCAACATCTTCCAAGAAAAAAGAAAGAGAAGCTCGCTCTCTTTTTTTATCAAAATACTCGCTCTCCCAAGGGCCCCGTTGATCGCTTCCCGAGCTTATAACCGCCGCCTCCGCTGTCGCCTTCAGGAGCCATTCCCTCTCTGTCGCTCCCGAGCCCCTGCCGATGGCATCCTGAGCTCAGATCCGATGCCTCCGGCACGTCACCTCCAGGAACCACTCCCCCCTCTCTCTCTCTCGCCCCTCCCGAGCTCACGGTTCGCCTCCGGCACGTCGCCTCTGCCTCCGCCCTCCTTATGTCCAGAACAAGCAAAGCGCCTGCAAGAGGCAAAATTGGAGTCCCCTTCTCGCGCCCCCAAACCCAACGACCACACCCCCATCTCTCTCGATTATATAACACCCACACCCCCACAAACCCCCCTCCCCAAACGATTGCACATCCCCTCCATCGCTCATCGAGACCCGCTGCAATCCTTAGGAAAAAGCACTTTAGGTTCGGAAGGAAGGAAAATGTCGAGCGCGGGGGTTTATCAGCCGGGCACGAGCCTCGCGGAGGCAGATGTGATGTGGAGGCTTTATAAGGAGAAGATGAAGGAGAAGATGGCCGCGGTCTCAGGCGATCGCGAGAAGGAGGAGAGGACGATGAGTGGAGGAGGGCGAGGCTGTTTCTCTTTGCCTCGGGTGCTCGGGAATGCCCATGTCCATTATTCCTCTGTAGAAGCCCCGCGCGTTGCTCCCCCAGAGTAGCTCCCCGCCATCAATGGTTTTTAGCTCTAGCTGGGACTTTTTCTTCTTTTCTTTCTTTTTGCTTGTACAGAAGTGAGTTCACGAGTTTTTTTCTTTTTTTGGGGGGGGGGGTATTGTGTTGAATACTGATATTGTATATCTACTGGTGGATCTCTTGAATTGAAAGTACAGTTCAAACTTGAAAAAATTTGCTTGGATTAGCTTCAGACTGCTCAAGATTCGTAGGTTTAAATCCACGATGAGCTAGGTAATTTGGGCCATTCAGTTTTAGCCGATGTAATGAACTGGGTCCAAGCGAGAGGTTTTAGTTATTCAGCAAAACAAACACAAGAATAACAGTGATAATGCCTGACTAAAAAAAGAAAAAAAGGAGGCAATGTACAGCCTGCCTACATTGAAGAACTTCGACCAAAACAAAGTGAAGTGAGAGGAGAGAGAGTGGGTCCTGAAGGCTACAGCGGAGGCGGAGGCGACATGCCGGAGGCGGCGGGTCTGAGCTCGGGAGGCGACCGGCCGGGCTCTTCGGAGAGAGAGAGGAGAGTGTTTTGAAAAAGGGAAGAGCGGGCTTCTTCTTTGGCTCGGAAGATGCAGAAGAGAGAGAGAGGGTCGTATCATTGAAGAGAGGGAGGATTTTCGTGCGACTGGAGGAAGAAGAATATCAGCAATTAATGAAGAGAGAGGATCCAAAAATTTGAAGGAGATGAAGGTTGCGTTTGGTAACATTTCTACTCCCTAAACTTGATTTTTTGAGAAATAGTTCTTTTCTATTTCTACTCCTTGGAACAATTTCGGGTAAAATAGGGTGTTTGGTAACTACAAAAATTTCTTATTCTCGGAATAGAAAAGGAATAGAAATGCGTTTGGAATCGACAAAAAAATTTTATTTCTTTTTTCCCCGATGGCGGTGGCGACCGGTGGGCGGCGGTGGCACCGGCGGCGACGGCGGGCGACCGGTCACCGGTTGGCATGTGGGGTCACCGGCGACCGGCGGCAAGTGGCGGAGGCCGCCCGCCGCCGCCGGTGGCGGCCGCCGCCATCGCGCCCGCCGCCGGCGGACCCCACGCCCGGCCGCGGTGGCCGGCCGCCGCCGCCGCCGCCGGCCGCCACCGCCGCCGCCCGCCGCCGCCGCCGGTCGGCCGCGGTCCACGGCCCTCTCCGGTCACACCAAGTCGCCGCCGCCGGCGAAAGCCGACGACCGGCGGTCAATTGGTGGCGAGTGGGTGGTGGCGGCGGCGGCCGGCCACCGCCGAGCGAAAGTGGGGGCGGGTGGGCGCGACTGCGGCCGGCGGTAGGGGGCGACCGGCGGGAGGGGCGGCCGGGCGCCGGCGACCGGCGGGGCGGCGGCGGCGGCGGGCGAGCGGCGGCGGCGGCGGTGGTGGGCGGTGGCGGCGGCGGCGGTGGCGGGCCGTGGGCGGGTGGTGGCATGCAATAGGCGGTGAGTAGTCCACAAGAAATTGTTTCCAAAAATTGTTCCCTTAAATAAGAAGCTAGTTTTTTTACTTCTCATTTCTATTCCAGAAACAACTTTCTATTCCCGGGAATAGAAAAATCGGTTTGCGTTAACAAACGGATTTACATTCCTTTTCTACTCCAGGGAACAAAAGAACAGAAAAATAGAAAAATTGGAGCGTTGCCAAACGGAGCCTAAAGGGAGAAAATATTAGGTAGTCCGAAATCATGCTGACTTGGCGGCCCAGAATCTCTTAATATTTTTCCCTGATGTTAACAAAAGAGTGATAGAAAAAAAAAAAACAGTATCGATTGAACATTGTATAAAAAAATAAAAATTAAACATGCTACTCTGTTGTGGAGTTTCATGCTTCGATTATTCTCAGGTTTCGGATGGTGACCATTATACTTGAATCATATGTGGACTGGCTTTTCTTTTCTTTTTTGTGACCAGGATCTGCGGAGCCCGCCTCCGACTTACATCTCTGGTAGCTCTCAGCCCGTAGACCGCGCGTGACATGCCTCAGACCAAGCGTCAATACCTAGGGGAACTAGCATAGCATCCCACCACCATGGCCCCCCACTTGAATCACGATAGTAGTCCCGAGGGTTCGAACTTGGGACTCCTAAGTGGACTGGCTTTGGTGCTCAAATAAATCCAACTTACTATAGAATCAAAGATAAACTTCTCATTTTCAATCAAAAGCCTGCCCAATCCAAATTTTAAGTTCCATATTAGTAAAAAGTAGACCTATCAAACCGATGGTCAGGCAGTATCGAAAATTTTCCGACCACAAATCTAGGGATTCACACCTGCTCCACCATGTTGCTAAAACATTCTATATTTAATCCAATTTAGAAAAACTCATACCAAAATTGAGAGCACGGTGTGGCGCAAGCAAGCCCAAAATTGAATGAGAGTGAAAGAGAATTGTAAAGGTAAGTTGGGTCTAAATAAGTTGTAAATCTATTTCATATCTATATTATTTTGGACTTCACAATTTCAAACACATTTATAACTCATTTATTGAATATAACTAACCCATATAACAATTTAGTCAATCAAATATTGGTTAAAAAATGAATTTATAACCAATTTTGATAGATCTACTTTGTATGTTATTAACAGGACCTTTCTATCTACAATTGCCAAGTTCAAATCCTATTATGGGAGATAATATGCTTTCTTCATCTTTTTCCTCTCTTTTTTTATGGCATACGTGGGATTTTTTTCATGATGAGGGCCCCCCTACACTAAATTAAGGCCATGAAATACGTTACTAATATCATGAATTAAGTGAGGCACGAGTCACAACCCACTTGACCAAGAAATGAATAATCAAAGTGTGCCGAAATCACACAAAAAAGGCATTGCAAACTCTCTTCTTGTATTTGGCACTCTTTCGGTAAAGGAACTTCTCTGTGTTGATGATACTTCCCTAAGTAGTTTTGAAGAATGACAAGAATACTTCCTTGTATATGTTTATGATGATAAGTCTTTTGGGTGTTAGTACAGCAAATGAATTCAAATATTATTCATCAAATTCAGTTAATTATGCAAACATATTCTCTACGTACATGATTGTCGAAGACAATGACTTAGTTCATACAAGAATTATCAAGATTATATGCATGTTGAATAGATTTTAGAGGATATCATTCACACAACGGCTAGGAATCAGCCTAGATTTCTTTCTATATACTGCTTGTCCAGAAGGGATGAATAGCAATACAATTCTTTCACAATAATGATTCGAAATTTGTGCAATAATCGATTGGAGATGAGACACACTTTTCAAATGAGGAACTCAACTTATGAGAATCTAATCTCTTGTTGTATGGGCAAAATCAAGAGAGACTCTATTCTTGGCATCCTAGAAGCAATAAGATCTTCCTAAATCACTCTAAGTCCAATGGATTGATTGGATGAATGATACTTAGAGTTTATGTCCAATGGTTAGCTTAGAGAATGAGGAATATTAAAGGAGATCATGATGTCGAAGGAAGAATAAGAATCGAAGTCTAGAGATTCCAAAGTTGTAGAAACCCTACATACTTATCTTTTTGAGCTATATTTGTAATCTCTTAGAGGTTGTTGATAAGTGTGAAGACACAATCACACATAATCGAGTAGAGTACACTTAGAATCGTAACCTTTGATTGATGCATTAGTAAGCTAATAAGCTATTAGTACAGAAAAGTAGATGCACGCTTATTATGAGCCAAATCATTATAACTGTTGTGTGCACTTTTCTATTCCTTAAACTCTTATTTGTTTATTGTGATAGATAATTATATGCTGGTAAGATTTGATCATTACACAAATTTGTCACCGTACGTTGTCTTATTGCAATATTGAATTCGATTATTTTTATTTCCGCATATTCACTTATTCAGCTCTCCTCTAGATGATAATTCTAGCTCTAACACTTAGTATTTTATGTTAAGCCAATTAGGAATTAAGAACCTAAAAAAGAAGAAGAAGCTATATGTAAAAGTAATCTAAAAGTATTGTGAAAGTGAAACTATATGAAAGAATATTTGATACTACTAAGTTTATTAAGAATGGTCCACAAGATTAGTATGCTAAATCACATATGACACCCTTATTGATTAACACGAATGTTATCCACTTATTTACATAACCATTTGCAATTTTTGTTCAAAGAGAGAGAGAGACTTTGGGCGCAAAGATGAACTTAGTTTTGAATGAGTTCGACATTAGTGGGTCTCTCCGTGATTGGCAATTTGGCATAGAGGCACCACTAGGCATTTGTCAAATCCATTCGCTCATTGATTCATTCTAACTATTGTATTAATTAGCTTTATTTATTTCGCAAAAACTTAATGAGTTAAGAAATATTTTCTTGAAAATGATCGCTTGTACTAAATATAAAAACATACAAACAAAAAATATCTCAATTGTGTTAACGATAAAAAAATTTATTGCAGAATAATTATTTTATGTGATGTAAATGATCATTTTTAAAAAAATATTTTAAAAATCATTCATTTTTAATAAAATAAACAGTGTCAAGATGTACTTTTGTTATCATAAGATGTGTGGCCCATACATTCTACTTCTATCTTCAGTTTTTAGAGATTTAAAGGTTAGGATGAAAATGAATATTGAATTGCTATGTATCAAAATATAAGTAGCCGTTAAATCATTCACGAACAATATACGAAGTGCTTTAATTTGAAAGAGGAAAAATATCCAGACATCATATATGTTACACAATTGATCATCAAATAATTTTGACCGTCAAAGTACTCTTCGTACTATATTATATATATACAGAACATTTATATGAATGTTAATGTATTTTCGACAATCCTACGGTTGATTTCGCCAGCAAAACGTCATGTCAACATTCCGAACCACGATAGGTAAAGCGCTTCTCTTCATCTTTCTTTCCTCGCACCAAAACAAAAGCAATCAATCGCAAGCAAACAAAGCCAAACTCACCCCCTTTATGCCCCGGCGATGGCGTGCATGCATTGTCATTTCAACTGAAAAAAGAGACCCACTCCACACCATCACATCATTGTGTTTTTTCTTGATTGGTGGGCCAGAGCATCACGTGCCCCTGTCTTCTCCGAGACTGAATGGGAAAGAGAGGAGAGAGAGAAAGACGATGACTTTTACTCGGTATTTATGACCGGTGGGCCACAGTAAGAGGTGTCGTTTCGCACATAAATTCTGCTCCACAATCGTGCCTGATATTTTCTCCCTCTCTTCCTCCTTCCCCTTGCATCAAAAGCAGCGCTCACAAACCTTTTTCTCCTTCTTCTCAGTCCATTTAAATACTAAAAGCGCGTGTTATTTCATTTTCTAGCGACGGTCCTTAGCCTTTCTCGCTCCACTTTTTCCCATCCATTGCACCGTTTGTTTCATTGCCTAATGACATCAGTCGAATCCTCCTTTTGCAACTGGCATCTTTGGGCACGAACATGCTGGGTAGGTGATTCCACGAAAGCATAGTGAAAATAATCTGTCGATATTGCCGAGGTGTCTGTATGGGTAGCGGATCTATTGGATATACATTTTGCAAATTTTTTGATGAATAAGCTTGTCTATCAGTGCCTTCGATATGGGAGGTTTTCAAGAACTTTTATCACCAGAAACATGTCATATATACATAGACATTTAAATTTTGACCATAATCATTTATTAAATATATAGAAAATTATGGATTAATATTTAACTCCCTAAATTAACTAATTTTCTTTTAATTGCACAACATATAGGCATTATGAGCACTGTGCATCAATAGTAATAGAATTAATTTAAAAGAAAAAATTATTAATTTATTATTATTGAAAAAAGGAGAAAAGCAAAATCGGGTCGGGCCGGC
This sequence comes from Corymbia maculata, assembly GCA_014182735.1. Lineage (NCBI taxonomy): Eukaryota > Viridiplantae > Streptophyta > Magnoliopsida > Myrtales > Myrtaceae > Corymbia > Corymbia maculata. Next base: position 22,291,739 of record CM024690.1, read on the forward strand.
CCAGCCTCCTTCCTTCTTTTCCTTTTCCTTCCCCTACTTGGGCTCGGTCCATTTTCCCTTTTCTTCCTCCAGCGCAGCATCTTCTAACCTTTTTCTGCCTCACGCCTTGCGCACTATGTACAGGGGCATAGCTGCTGCGACGACCAAGGCTAGCGATCGAGGGCCAAGCTGGCAGGACAACTGGCGGTGGGAGGGGCCATGCACGCCGGCCGGCCAGACTTAAAAGGAGAGGGGCCGAGGGAGAGCAGGGGCGGTCGGAGAGAAGAGAGAGAGAAAAAAAAACGAAGGTAAGTGAGAGACCGAGAGAGAAAGAGTGAGAAAATTACTTCCCGCTCGCCAGTGGCTCACCTGAATCGCCCTTGGCTTTTGTTGGAAGCGTCGCCCATCATCATTCATCTCGGCAAGTTAACCTCAAGAAACGCTCTGCTTCCCCTTCTCCCCCGCTTATTGCGTTTGAGAACGTTGAATCGAAACAAACGAGATTTTGGGCAAATCGCACAAAATCCAAACTGATTCGTTGCAAATAATGTCGACTTAGAGCTTAATACGCTGGGTTTAGTGTAAGGGTTTCATTGATGTAGACTATATAAATTGAAATTGTAATTTACAATTGTACAAAATTGGTTTGTTAAGATGAGTAGCTCAATATGAGATTGGCTTATGGGTCAAATTGGACCAGCCCGTTATGAGAGGGCTTGACTAGAAACTATATAAATAGAGTTAAAAGTCCTTCTAGGCCAAGAAAAAAATGTGCGTCGCCATCCTCACATGAAGGAGTGGTGAGGGACATAGTGGTCTCATCAAGACGGGAATTTGAGACAAAATCCTTGAAAGAAGCACCGAATTGTACTTCATAAAATTGATGCTTAAAAATCTTTACTTTCCGCTCAGTTTGCTTTAATGTTGTTGCATTATCATTGAATCTGGGTTTCTATTCGGTTTTGTGGCGTATCGCTTGATTCGGCCATGGATGAAGCTCTTTTCACCAGAAAATCCCTCGGCAGAGAAGCCCCCGGTTAGAGGCCGCCAATGTCAGTCCTTTCTTTTTGTCTCAGTATGCATATATACGTTTGATTTGTTGGAATGGCTTCCGTTTTGCAATGTGTATTTTTTCGGCAATGCTCGGAGAAGGGCAGCCGGCGACTGGGTGATGGCTGGGTTAGCGACTGGTAGAGGTGTTCATGTTGGTGAACGGAGAAAAAGGTTGGTAGGCGTCGTTGGTCGGAGGAGGGTTTGTTCCGGCGAGGCACCGAGAAGGGGAGTCCTCTCGGAAAGGCTCGGGCAAGAAGACGATGCAGTGGAGAAGGAAAGTAAAAAAATAATAAAAAAGAAATAAAAAGAATATGGGTTAATTCATTGGCTAAAGGCTGCGTAGTATGGTAACGCTCCATTTGTTTTCGTTCTTTTGTTCCGGGAGTAGATTTTTTGTTCGGGAACAAAAACGCGTTTGATAAATTTTTTTGTTTCCGGGAACAAATTTGTTTCCTAGGAACAGGTTTTGAGTAGAAATCGAAACAAGAAAAAGTTGTTTCTTGTTTAAGGAACAATTTTGAGCAACACTTTTTTTTTTTCCTTTCTTTTTTTTTTTTCTTTTTTCTTTCTCTTTCCTTTTTTTTTCTTCTTCTTCCTCTTCCTCTTCCTCCTCCCACCCCTCGCATTTGCCCCATTGCCGCCCAGGGCGAGGTCCGGCGAGCTCGCGGCGCCTCGCCGGCCGGGGCGAGGTCTAGCAAGCTCGCCGGAGCCTCGCTCGGTGACCGGTGAGGCTCAGCCTCGCAGATTTGGGCGAGGCTCGGCCTCGCAGATCTGGGCGAGGCCGGGCGAGCCTCGCCCAGCCACCGGCAAGGCTCGGCCTCGCAGATCCGGGCGAGGTCGAGCCTCGCCTGGGCAGCCGCGAGGCGGGCGAGCCTCGTGCGGCCACCGGCGAGCCTCGCCTCACCCGGATCCGTGGAGGCGAGCCTCGCAGGCCACGGCGAGGCTCGGCCTCGCAGATCCGGGCGAGGCCGAGCCTCATGTGGCCGCCACCGGGCGAGGCTCGAGCCTCGCGCCGGCCGCCACCGGCGAGGCTCGAGCCTCGCGGGCGGCCGCCATCGGGAGAGGCTCGGCCTCGCCCGGATTTGCGAGGCCGAGCCTCGTCGGCGGCGACCAACAAAAATAAGGGAGAAAAAAAGAAAAAGAAAAAGAAAAAAAGAAAATTAAAAAAATCAAAAGATTGGAAATTTTTACCAAACGTGTTTTGTTCCGGAGTAAAAATTTTGAATCGTTATCAAACACCCTCAAATGCTCGAAACAGTTTAGGGAACGAAACAAGAAAAAACATTTATGAGCGTAAACTGCTAAAGAAACGTAAACGTTGTCATGCGCGCCCTAAGAGGCTGGGGAGTCAGCTGGGCTGATGTGTGGGCTTAGTGTAATAGGGCCAGATGTTACAGATTGAGATGCCGGGCCAAGAAATTGTGGGCTGGGTAATTTTTTAAATAGGAAGTTGACATCGATCTCTGGATAAAAGGAAGAGGTTGGTCACGAACCCTATTATTCGGTCACTCACATTTCACGGTAATACAGGAAGACATGGTCCTTTTGGCAAGGAGACGGAGAAATACTTTTGGTATCCATCCACCGGAAGCAAAATCATAAGCTTTTATGGAAGTCAGGTTCAAATCTCAGATTCATCGGAGTATATGTGGAGCCCATAGTGCACCTGTATCCTTCTAAAACCAGTGGACCTTTTGGAGGCTCTGATGGTGCTCCGTGGGATGATGGAGTGCATACTAATGTGAGGAGGATTGGCATCAGTTTCGTAGGGCACGTAATTTGCGGCGTCACTTTTGAGTACGATAACAATGGTTCTATAGTCGAATTCTCTGGTCATGGCGCAAAAGCCTGGGACGACGCAAAAGGGGTCCCATATGGCAGCTACGTTAGTCCATTTCTCAACCTTTCCGTCTCTCTTGTCTCTAGTCTTCTGTCTGTCTGGGAGTCGTCCAGGTCTACGTGTTGCTTTTTAGAGGGTTCTTGGCTTCATGCAGCACAATAATTTTTCATCAAAGACTGAGGCACTTCTTTTGGTGTCTAATGTCTCGATCCTTCTTATGTTTCCCAAGCGAAAACATGTTTTGCTCTCCTATCCTTGTAGGTCCCTCTAGATTATCCCGAAAGCGTCTAGTTTCGATATCGGGTTGGATGAACGGAAATGGCAACGCTCCACAAACTATCATCCACGACCTGAAAATAGGAAAAAATACCAAAAAAAATCTAAACATATTACATCGGCATCGATTCAGTTTTAAACTTTTCAATTGAATCAATTTAGCACTAAATTTTTTCATATTGATATCAATTGAATCCATTTGGCCAATATATATTGAAAATTGTTGACATGGGTATCGATTATCCTATATGACATGCCTAGTGTTGAAGTGGGCATTTTTATTTAACAATCAATTACCTTTTTGAAATTTTTTTCATTAATTTTTTCCTTCTTTTTTTTTTTTCCTTTTTGTTTTTCCTTTCTTCCTTATTTTCCTCCGCCAGCCTCTATCATGGCTAATGGAGGTCGCCAACTGCCAACAAAGGTGAGGGCTAAGATGTCCTTGTCGACCTTTGGCAAGGGCCAGACGAAAGTTGGTGAGCGCTAGGAAGCCCTCACTGGCCTCACCTAGACGAGGCCCCTCACCTGATGGAGTTGTGAAGTCTGATAAAGAAAAATATTACATTTCCTAGTATATCACCCATCCTGAAGAAAAAAAAATTTATTGTGGGTAGGTACTTTCTTATAGGTCACCTATTCTGGAATGTTAAAGCAAATGATAGAGTTTTTATTACTACTAATGGCATATATGTAATTTCTATCTCAATTATGTATGCCCTAGACTTCTACTATAAGTTAGGCAATTTGTTTTATAGTTGGAATGCTGAAGCTTGTAACCCAAAGCTGGTAATGCTGATATTGATAGTGAAGAAATTTCTTAGTGCGACAGAGTGATTTTTCCCTTCTTGAAGGGTTTTTCACGTAAAATTTCTTGCTTGCCTTATTATCTTCTCTACTATTTTTTTTCCTATATTTGCGTTCCCAACAACTGGTATTAGAGACTGGTTTTGGCGAAATAGTGGGAGCAAATATGGATGAAGGAAAGGTGAAGATCAATTAGTTCGATGGCAAGGACTTTGGTTTCTAGAAAATGTAGATCAAGAATATGCTGTATCAAAAGAACTCGCATCAACCTCTGTCTAGAGAGAAACCGGAATCTATGAAGCAAGCAGAGTGGGAATTGTTAAATCGACAAGCTCTGGGTTTGATTCGTCTTACATTGGCATGGAACATTATTTTCAACATTGCCAATGAGGCAATAAAGGTGGATTTGATAGTGGCGTTGTCTGACATGTACGAGAAGACTTATGCATTAAACAATGTACATTTGATGCGTCGTCTTTTCAATTTGAAGATGGACGAGGGTGCTTTTGTGAAATATCACATCAACGAATTCAACATGATCACAACTCAGTTGAGTTTAGTGGATATCAAATTTGATGACGAGGTAAAGGACTTAATTTTATTATCTTCTCTAGCTGAAAGTTATAGTGCAACTGTGATCGCAGTGAGCAGTTCGTTTGATAAGAAAAAGTTGAAACTTCAAGCAATCCAAGATTTGATTCTTAGCGAGGATATTTATAGAAGAGAATCGGGTGAATTTTCAGGTACTTCCTTAAATATTGAAGGCAGAGGGAGAAGCAATTAATAGGGGCGAAACTAGTACCATGGTAGATCAAAGTTCAAAGGGAGAAGCAAATCGAGACCTCGTGGTGAAATAATTTGCTAGAATTGCGAAAAGAAGGAATATCTGAAACGAGATTATAGAGCTTTAAAGAAGAAAATTCAATATTGAGACCAAAATTAAGAGGAAGAGAAATCCGCGAACATTACTTTTGAAGAGACACAAAATAGTGATGTCTTAATTTTGAGCATTGATAGTCCAATTGAGTTATGGATTCTTGAATCAGGTGCATCGTTTCACTCTATTTCATGCAAAGAATTAATGCACAATTTTGTTGTTAGAAAATTTGGAAAAGTTTATTTTGCTGATGATGAAAAAAATCACTGCAATTAATTGAGTCGAAATCGGAAACTAAGGAAATAGAGAGGACTCAGCCATGAGTCTGTTGCAGTAATCAAGTAATGCAGAGCTGGAATTTGGAGCCCGAGTTTGGCCAGACTCTACTCGAAGCTGCTCTCATTTCTTATTCAGTTCTTTCTATGATTGGAGCTCTAGGATATTCTCTCAGCTTCTTCCTCAATCAGAAGAACCGACAGTACAAGGTTTGCTGAAACCATCGACATGAAGATTCGATCGTCGAAATCCTTGAGCGAGGAAGAGTCAAAGATCGGCCTCTATTCTGCAAAGGTCGAATCGAGGAGAAGAAGAAGATGTGCATGTCTGCTTTAGAGAAAACTCCAGGTTCAGAGCAGGCGATGGAGGAGAAGAACCGCACCTCCAACGACATTAGCAATGGCGTCCGAAAGACAGAACGTAACGGAAGCACCACAGCTTGGCGTCGGGAAGCAGCCAACGACGGCGGTTGGCCATGGACCTGGGCCGACCGGGCTTGAATGATCTGGCTTAGTGGGCCGAGGTCTGATGGGCTTAATCTAAATGAACTGGATAGCGCAGAATGGGCTTCACAGGCTGGTGATGGACCTGGGCTGCAGTCCAGATATATAACAGGCCTTTGCTTTTTCCTTTTTCTTTTAATTATTTACAAAATACACGTACTTCATCTATCGACAAAAATTCAAATGTCAAAAATGTGAAACTGTGTCTCCGACAGATCGTGGAATTTCGTCTTCTGAAGTCGTGATTTATTCTGTTTGACTATATGTTCTTCATTTTTTTCATTGAGAAGGGCTGTTCATCTAAGGTAAAAAAATTTATGACCATTCTTCATTTGTTAGGCTCTCTCCTACAGGCAGTTGCTAACCAATATGGCCAGACGGCCTTCCTAAATCACATTATTGCGAGGTTTTATGCTGATTATGATGGACCAGATCACGATGGAAGAAGTCCCCTTCATCGGTATGTCAAAATTGCTCTCGATGTATCACCGAACGAACGTCATAAAATTGCTTTCGCAAAGTTTGACGCACTCATTTCTTTGACCCTAAAACTCCTCTTTTACCAATGACGAGACTTATCCGATATGGTAAAAATTCCTCTTATGGAAATGAACATACTTATGCTCACCATTTCAATTGGAGAAAATTACCAAAAAAGGTTCTAAACTTATGCATTTATGCAAATTTAGTACTAAACCTTTTAATTGTGCTAATTGTGTTATAAGCACTTCTTACGTTTTGCCAATTGAGTTTATTGGGTCAATTTTGGTCAAAAATCAATAATACAGATTCGCAACTATATTACGTAGTATGGTGGGTGTTGACGTGGGTTTTTTTTAAAAATATTATAGAATTTTTTTTTATTTTTCTATAATTTTTTATTTTTTGTTATCTTTTCTTCACTTTTTCGTTTATTTCCCTAGATTTAAGGCCATCGACATCACTGGCCACAAGCAAGGGCCAGGAAAACCCCACTAGCATTGGGCAAGGGTGTCACAACCCTCACCAGCCAAGGTAAGGGCACGCAACCCCTTGCCCAAATGTAGCCAAGCGAGGCCATTGCAGCCTTGGTCGGAGACTTGGTGAGGGCCAAGAAACCCTCACCAATACTGAGTGAGAGCATCACAACCCTTCGGCTTTGAGCAAGGGGCACAACCCCTTGCCCAAATCTAGTCAGGTGAGGGCATGGCAAGGATGTTAAATTATGATCAATTTTACTAAAGTTATCTAGAATAATCTTTAGAAACATTTTGAAGTAGTTGGAAATAGAGGTGGAAAAGAGCCCACGTTAGTGCTTAGAAGAATCCAAGAAACAATTCTTGATCAAGTGACTCAGTAATAGTGAAGGAGAGTGGGGATTAGATAGAGAACACGTTGACTATTTTTTCACCATTGGTATAAAAGTATATAAGTGAAAAACAACTATAAATAGGCACATCCCCTGCCAATTGTAGAAGTGACATAGAGAGAACATCATGAATTTGAGCAAGTTCTTAAAAAATTTAAAAGGGAAAAATCTAGGAGTAGGTCACTCAGCATTGCTCTTTTCTTGGCTCTACATGGCCAACAAGGGTTGTGAGTTGTGCAGGTACTTGTATGTTAAAATAAGGAACATAGTCCTAACTGGCCCCATAGAGTGGTTTTTCGCAAGCGGTTCCCATAGATGGAAATACCCCCAGATATGTAGAGGCCGGCTAGGTGGATCATCAACTGCACTCCCCACCCCGGCACCATGAGCCAATATGAGGATAGAGAGAAGAGCAATGTGAGGATATATGTGAGTAGGCCTCCATTTGTGAGAAGTGAGAGAGGGGTGTGTCTAAGGAGGCGTAAGAGTGATGAGTGTAAATGTGAAAGTTCATTATATGTTTGTGTGAGTGGTGTAACTAAGTGTTCGTCTAATATTAAGAGAGTGTTTATTATAGTCACGCTTCCACATCTCAATAGAGGGCCATGGTGTCGTCGCTTGGGGCCGGCAACCCTTGATAGCCCTAAGTCTAGGTAAAAAATAGAAAAGGATAAAAATTATAAAAAATTCAAAATATTATTAAAAATGTTTATATTAGCGCTAACTGTGTCATGTAAGACAGTTAAAGTTCACATTAGCGATTTGCAGTTAAAATTGCCTTAGTTAACATAATTGGTAAAATGTGAAAAGTTTCATTACTCAATTGGTATAATTAAAAGATTTGAACTGAATTAACACGATTGCAATAATTTTTTTTTTTTGTTAATTTCCTCAAATGTGTCTTTGGGGTCTCTTTGTAGGTTATATTGGTATACCTAGATGAGTATGCGACTTCTTTTTTTTTTGATATATCAATTCATATAGAGGTCTCCATCAAATCAACTCGCTCACAATTAAAACTAGCAAAATAATGTGAAATCGAATGGCAGATAAGAAGGGAAGTACTTTTCCTTGCCATTAGAAGTCAGGAAAATTGTTGGAGTTTTGGGGAGATGTGATACTTTTCTTGATCCTGTAGGAGCACACATTGAGCTCTACTCGAACACATTGAGTGTCTAACTTTAGTTTCAGGCTATATTGCGAGTGATTTTGGCTGCACTGTTATCGATTCACCCGCATTTCCGAGCAATAAAAGAGCATATGAACCCTTGGCTATCGAAAAGGGGAAGTTCTATTACATATTTGGAATGAAAAACCATTTGAAAAGAGCCTATTATATTTTAGCCAATTCAATTTTAAATATTTTAATTTTGTCAATTAAGTTTTACACATTTTTGCGTTTTATTGATTGAGTTAATCTAGCTAATTTTAAATGGAAAGTGCTGATGTGGACACTAATGTAACGCAGGTTGACCAGTGCTGATGTAAACAATCTTTTAATCATTTTTGTTTTGTTTTTTTTACCTTTTTCTTTCTATCTTTTATTTTTTTCTTTTTCCTACCAAAGTTTGGTGAGGGTTGCCGATTAACCCTTGTTGACCACAAACGAGGCCTAGCGACCCTCACCAACTACAGGCAAGGGTAGGCAACCCTTGTCGGCCCTTGGGTGAGGGTCGCAACCCTCACTAGTGATCGACAAGGGTCCTCATTGAGCTTGGAAGAAAAAGTAAAAAGAAAAATAATAAAAGAAATAAAAGAAAAGAGTTAAACATATTGTTCACATTAGTATCAATCATGTCACATCCTACGGTTAGTATCCATATAAGAGATTTTTAGTTAAAATTGGCTGAATTGACTTAATTGGCAAAACATGAAAAATATAATATTTGGTGAGATCATTGCCAATTGTTTTAGAAGCAATATGTGATTTATTAATTAAATATATTGGCGGGATGGACTTAATTGGCAAAACATAAAAAGTGTAATATTTGGTGGGATCATTGCCAACTATTTTAAAAGCACTATGTGATTTATTAATTAAATATTCTAATACTCCCCTCATGCTTAGTATGGTCTTCTTAACTAGTATTAAGTGTGAAAATATTTAATTTAAGAGGTAAATGGGACTTAAAAAGATTCGAACTCAAGATTTTTAACTTTGATACCATGTAAGATTTGACAGAACCATTTCCAACTATTTTAAAAATCTAGACTATTAAATGAAGATGTAGTATATTATTTAAATATTATAATAAAAGGTGTAGAATTTAATTGACAAAATTGAAAGATTTAAAATTAAATTGGCCAAATTGCAAATAAATTTAAAACTTTTTGGATATTTTCCCCTTTTTGGAATCTATTGGAGTGCTTAGAACCAACATATAATCTCTGTCCAAGTCTACTAAGGCAGACAACCTTGGGATGGAAAATATGATGGCGGGAAGACAATAAAGATACTCTTAGAAAGTGCTGTCAACTACATCGCCATAGAGTATGACAAAGATGGCAAGTCCATTTGGTCTTCGAAACGTGGTAGAAATACGCGAAGGCATTTACATGGAAGACTGGACACCACAAGAGAGACAAACCGAGAGTCCCGCATTAAACGAAAACACAAAGACCGTCAGAAGGGTTGTAAAGAAAAGTCGAGCCATGCGCCTAACCAAAGCATACCTTACTCGTTTTTTCGTCAAATCCCTAATAAATAAGATTTCAAGTTATTTCTTTTATAATCAAGACCCCTCTATTCCAATTTTATAAAATCGGGAATCGTCCGGAGCAATTTGGTGCGGTTCGGACGGTTTCGATTTGATAGGTTGCTTTTGCTCACCCTTGGATTTTCTCTCTCCTCACTCTAGGGCTCTACTCAACCACAAAGCAGCACCAGTACCAGCACCAGCACTCACTCTTTTCTTTTTTGCTTGTGACTTTTTCACCTTTTTCTTTTATTTAATGTCTGCTGGGCCCCACAAGTAGCGAGCCCAGCCAACAATTGCAACCTTTTTAAGGTGACATGGACTACGCACCCGAATATTGAACCTCGGTCTCCGATCAGACATGATTTTGGCTCGGCTGTCAGTCGCAGCTGACATTCCAAACTAACACAAAAAGGCACGGACCGTTCGGTGAGGAAAAATGAAGGCTCTTTTTCTGTCCATTGATATGTAGCAAGATAATTTGCTTTTATGGAAGATCAGGTTCAATAGGAGTTCACTCAGAACCAATTTCTTGTTCTGGTTCCATTAAATCCATCGAGAATTTTGGAGGTCGAGGCGGCAGCCCTTGGATGACGGTATCCACACAGAAGTGAGAGAAATAAACATAGTTGTGGGATCGTTGATTGACTCCATTGCTTTTAAGTATGAAAACAAAGTTGTCTCATTGGTAAAAATTCATACGCAAGGCCAGCGCTCTTTGTGCCCTGAAATGCTCTGTTCTGGTCTTGTACCTGTTGGAAAGAATCGTCTTCGTACTTGGGTAGAATGATGAAGTCAATATAAATTTGAATCAATAGAGCAATCGCAACGGACTTTGAGACGTAATATCACTTTCTTTAAGGATTTATTTGCCCCACAAAGTTCTTAATGGTCACCGGCAAATTTCCTCAGGATACAACAAAGTCTCAAATGAGAATCTTAGATAGCAATTCTAGTATTTCTCCAGGTCTCTACAGGAAACAATAGAAAATCTTGGCTGCAGTTTTGGAAAGAGGACTCGAAATTCTAAAACCCTGGTTTTTTTTTTCAAAACTGACATATATATATAAAAACATAGGCACCTCTTTAAAAGAAGTTACTCAACGAATCAATGTAACTTTTCAAAAGAAGTTATAAAATGAATCAATGTAACCCTTCGGGAAATTTGTAAACTGAACCAGTATAATTTCAAAAGTTATCTTGAAAAGACACGTGTAGAAAATTCGAAATAAAATAAAATAAAAAATTTCCAAAAGGCTAAAATGAAAGGCAACCTTTGGAATAACAAAATTACCATATAAAATCAAAATAAAAATTGAAAAGATAGGGGATTAATACTAATTAAACCGCGGGCACGCAAAGTGCTAACTGCGCCTAATAATCGCGAAATTATTCGCGCATCTGCATGCGGGTTTAGTGAGGTCTAGCCCACACTCCATCTTTTCTTTTTTCTTTTTAACAAATTAGAAATGCTGTTATTTATAAAATGACTTTTCTTTTCCAAACTTTCCTATGTGGGACAAGATGGAAAAGGCACACTTAGTTTGTTTTACAAACAAACATCCAACAGTACCTTGTTAGTCTAACTAATTTAATCAGTGGGGTTCTGTTTGTGGAGATTCTTGCTATTCTACAGTGAAGAGCTTGTGACCAAGATGTCGCCTTTCGATATTCGCAGATTAAACTTGATTACCCCGGAGAGTATTTTACTTCGTATTCTGGTTACAAAAGAGATGATTTTGGACATGTGTGATTCGTTTCCTCACATTTCAGAGCAACGAAAGAACTTATGGACCATTTGGCAGCATCGAGAAAGGGAAGTGTTTTTCAGTTTCTTCAACCGGTGGAAAGATTGTCAGTTTTTATGAAAGGTCTGGAACCCTTCTTGATTCGCTCGGCGTGCATATAGGACACTATTATTGAGAGCTGATCATGTGTGCTTGCGCTTGTGTGCGTCGGGTATACTTGCAGGTGTGCTTGCTTTCAAGTGCACATCATCCTTAGAACATGCCAGTAAATGTAATTGGCCATTGTCATATCGCTTGACGGTCTTTGCCATATTGCCCCATGATTTTGGAGAAGTGGATGTCGCACATAGAGCACCCCTTGGTTTGGTTAGTCTCATCTTCAAGCCCCAATAATTTTATCTCTGCTCTTGGACTCCTCCATATCTACATCTGGCATTTTCCCGACCCTCTCGAGGCGGGACACGTTAAGCGTGCGACCTTCAGTCAAGTTAATATATTGCCAAGTGAACACGGACGATTCCTTTCATGATGTGACGGTCGCATTTGGCATAAACTCTCTCAAAACCTAACGATAACGATGCAAGTTGATTCAATTCATTGTGAAAATTTGTTCTTTCTTTTGAGAGCTGCCATTAACTTATTATAGATTTTGGAAAGCTGAGTAAGGAGTGGAGGTTCCAATCAGAACTTCACAAGTTTGAAAACTTGATTATGTCAAATTAATTTAACACCCTTTTGGTACTTTTTCTTTTTATGGTTTTACTCGTGGTCTTCATTAATTTCATAATCATACACTTTTAACATGTGAAAGGCAATTATGCAGGACTTAGGCAATCGATAAAGATAAACAACCTACAATCAAAATAGTACATAAACAGAACTAAATTAATGAATAAAGTACAGGAAAATAAAAATCCCGTCAAAAGCAAATAAAATTTTTATTATTAAGCCCCGCACAAGATCCCACGAGCTATCTCCAGACTAGACGTGCCCATGTTCCTACCGAAAGGATGCATGCCACCGAAGTTTATTATTAAGTGGTGCTATATTTGATGAAAAAAAATGCAACGCTAAAGTAACGAATTAAACTAACCCTAATTAATCCAATTTTTATATTTTCTAATATCTAACATTAGATGCAACCCTACCATGAAATGTCTCTACATATGAAACGGAACAATCCTAAAAGCGTAATTTTTTATTAAATGCCACCTTTATCTCTTCTCTCTCTTTTAAGATATTTTTTGGGTCACTTTGCATTTTTATTCAAGATAACATGTTCCAAGACCTATATAACGCTAAAATAAACCGAATGCATCATGAATTCTACTATGACGATATGGGCCTAAACAAGGGTTTGAATTTTGCTAAAGATATGATTTATCACTAAAATTATATTAAAAATAAGCAAACTAAAAAAACACACACACACAAAAAAGAAGGAAAACCCCACCACTTCGACGACGCTTGACTGATCTTGAGGAGGAGTGTGACCCTCGTTCAGACCTGACCTGCGGTCACTGGCCATCCCCTCACTAGTGTCGGGCTAGCGATGTTTTTTATTCCTGTTATGTTTGCCTTTTTTTTTTTTTTTTTTTTTTATATTATAAATGTAACTTAAATAAAAATTATATTAAAAATTAGATTTAGACCAAAACAACGTTGTTTTAACCACGTCAATGCCATGCAACCAAATTAGAAGGAGTTAATAAAAATACTTAATTGTACCAATTTGACAAGTTTTAGAACTTAATTTCATTTTTTAAAGATTTTTAAATTCAATTGCACTTTTGTAACAAATTTTAAGATTTTTATTACAGTTATCCCTATACTTTATGTATTAATATTCACTCACATTTTTTTGATAAATGTCATTAAGGTTTTAAGAGAACATTTACAAAAATTTGAGCGTCAGGCACCATATGCCGGGACCATTAGCTCCCTAATAAATTATATTCCATATAGAAAAAAATGTATGGTGGCCAATGAGCCGCATCCCATTCTGCTCGCGAATTCAAACAAAAACGATATAACAAAAGAGAAGAGAAAAGATTAGATATGTAATAGGGGCGATCAATTTCCAGTCCAATTCAGTCCCGTCCAAGAATCTAGAACCAGACCGGAATGAACGGTTCTCAATTTTTGAGACTGTGGGTGGGACTGACCGGTCCTAGAACGGGGACCGACCAATCCGGTCCGGTTTCAATGAACCAAATCATTTATTATTATTATTACATTGAAAAAATATATACGTCCATGTGGACTTTCAAAAATATACATTTCTTAATTTAAACACGTATTATTAGAGAAGCAAAAAAAGAAGAACCCAAAATCAACAAAATTTCAATTAACACTTCTGTCTTGATTTTGCTTAGGTTAGGGTTACCAAGAGGAAGAGAAAGAAAATTAAGAAAGTAAAGTAATGATAGAATTTAGAGGGTTGTTTTATTTCTTTTTGTCAAGTAAATTTAGAAAATTGTTCAAAAATTTAAAAATAAAAATAAAAATGATCGGTCTAGTCTTATCAGCCCGGTCGGTCTAGTTCCCATCTTAGAACTGGGAATTGGACCAACCGGCCACTAGTTCCAAAAATAGGAATTGGGGACCAGACTGATGCCCTCTAAAACCGCTTAGAACTGACAAGTTTGGTCCAGTACGACCTAGTTCGGTCCCGATTCAAACGGTTCTTGTTGCATTCCTCTAGTATGTAAGGACTAGAAAGAACTAAAAGAGATCTTAGAAAGCGTTTAGTCGTCCACCAAACCCATACGACGCCTTCCTGAAAGTCAACTGTCAACTGTCTTGAACATCTTTTTGCGGCACTGGTTTCAGTTCTGTCAATTTTCGAGCAAATATTCTATATTTGATTCTGCATTTTACTAAGTTGAACGGACAACGTGCCGAACTAGTATGTAGGTTGTAGTACTGCTACTAGTAGGCGAGAGAGAGAGAGAGAGAGAGAGAGAGAGAGAGAGAGATTGCTTCTGCCAGTCAAAATTATTTTCTCTTGCAGACACCAAAGACATCCAAGTTGCAGACGCCCAATTCCCTCGAAGCAACCATGTTTGAACGGGAAAATATTAGGTGCATTAAATATACCACACATAGAATATGTATTAAACCACAAATAAATTTTCACGTGGTTGATAGGGCCCACTGTCAGAAAAACCATCGCTTATATGACAAGCCTTCTTCAATTCATCTCTCCTTCGAGCTCAAGTTCTTCAAGCTCAACTCCGCCATCTCCGCTCGCACCCTAGCCATGCCTCACCTCCCCGACCGCGCCGCCTTCCCCCTACTCCTCTGCAGCCGCAACCGGCAACCTCGACAACGGCGAAGAAGCATTGCCGAATCTCGCGGTCGATCCAGAAGCTGCTGTGGTCGATCTTCATGCCCGAAGACGAGCTTGACCTGGCGTTCAACGTTGGCGATCGATACTCGCGCGTCATCGGCGAAGCAACAGGTCTTACGTTGGGTACGACAAGTCCGGCACAAGAGAGAGAGCAGAGAGAGATAAAAATTTTCTGACAGATGGGCCCGATTTGCCAAGTGTTGATTTCTATATACTTTAATGCATATGCTACGTTTTTCGACAAAAAAAAAATTGCATTTCCTCCGTGGTGTTTTAAATACAGCCAATATTTTCTGGCGAAGGAGATGCATCTGCCAATGGTAAAATTATTGAACAACAAGGAGACACACACGTTCAAGTTGAATTAATTATTTTCAGAAGAGAGAGAGAGAGAGAGAGAATTAATTATTTTCAGAGAGAGAGAGAGAGAGAGAGAGAGAGAGAGAGGGAGACAGAGAGAGATAATTTCCTCGAAGTCGTCGTGAAGAATTCTTCGCTTAATGTCTTTTTTAAAATAAATACAAATGGCCTCTCGATCAAAGTTTCTACACCACGGATCAACATGACAGGATCCATGTGTTCTCATCAATGGAAGCACGACGTCTTCGTAAGTTTCAGAGGCAAGGACGTTAGGAAGAACTTCATATCATACCTCTTCCACGAGCTGAACCATGCGGGGATTAACTACTTCAGGGATGAACACAGAAAGGACGCTAGGAAGGAGATCAAGGACAAGCTCTTCAGAGCGATCAGGCATGCAAGGTTCGCCCTCGTCGTGTTCTCCCCAAACTATGCTGACTCCAAGTGGTGCCTGAGTGAGCTGGTAGAGATCCTCGAGTGCAGAAGGCAGCTCAAGAACCAAGGCCACGTGGTTGTTCCCATCTTTCATGGCGTGGACATGGCCGATGTTTCGAAGTTGACGAGCAGAACCGAGTTCTCACAAGGTTTCGAGAGGTTGTTTCTGATCCAGAAAAATGAAGCGCACATAACAATATGGAAAAATGCTCTAAAGGCTAAGCATATTTTCGGCTTCCATTTGCAGAACGACGCCAATGGGTAAGTACCTGTGATTCTTACTCCACGTCAAAGCTTAGTATCGCCATCCGTGATTTTTCCTTTTTTCCATGTCATTTCTTTGGTTTGTCTGCTTTGTAGATGGAATTTGTGTAATCGATGGAATGGAATAAGTAGAAGTCTTTTTTTTTTTTTTTTTGGTAAGGTAAGTTTATAAAATGTAGATCAACAAAATGTACAAAGACATATGAAGCACGGCACCAACAAATAAGCACTCGACTCGGCCCACAACATGCGTGTCGTTGGAGTGACCGGGTACCACGTTCACAAGTTGAGAAGAAACATGTACAATCACATGGAAGAAGGACCTAAGGTCCCAACCAGTCCTAAGGATGAACCAAAGACAGCTCTAAATCAAAGATACGCGGGTCAACCCCACAACAGCGTTGCATCCTCCTATTTGTAGGGTTGTCTTCGACTCTTTTGAGAGTCAGGACCTTGTCCTTGACCGCCTTATAAAGCTGTAGCTTCATGGAAGAGATTTGAAAGCTTCGGCCACGGAATATGGTATCATTCCTGGTTTTCCAGATAATGTAGCAAAGGGCGCCAAAGGAAAACCGAGCAATCTCACGGTGGAAACCTTTGCCAGAAGTAGCAGTACTAACCCAAGAGAGGTTATCCAGCCAAGCCGAATTAATCCAAGGAAGATTACATTTCGCGGCCCAAAAGTTTGCAAGGGAGTTCGGGATACCGCAATCAAAAAACAAGTGGTTGATAGAGTCAGGCCTAGAGTTGCAAAAAGCACAAACCGAGGTGGGTATTCTGCCATAGGACATGAGAAGGGCCTGGGTTGGAAGACGGTTCCTGGAGATGAGCCACAACAGGAATTGGTGTCTAGGGGCTAAGGTCTTGTTCCAGACGAAAGAAGACCAGGAGACTGGGTTGGCCTTACCTCGGATAGTAGCCCAAGCTGAGGCCATCGAGAATTTTCCAGCAGGGTCCTCCACCTAACTTTTGAAGGATTACGACTGAACCCTCTTTGCATCTCTCGTTGTCACAATGCTCTCGGCATCTCCCTCTTCTTGGTCATGATTGGCATCGAGCTCAACTCAGATCTGACCCGGGCAGAGCTGGACGGCTTGTGGTGGGCGGTGATGGTGCGGCGGTTGTCAAGGGGAGGGCCTGAGCATTGGGTAGGCGGATGGGTTAGGGTTTTGGGCAAGTGAGTTTTTATTGTTGATGAATTTGGGAGGGACAAAATTAAAAGGAAAATGACAAATTCGTATATAGGATTAGATGTAATTGGGATGCTAATTGTACGGTTGTAATACTCAATGTGCAAATTGACATGACATTGAGATGTCATAAAGTTTTAGATAATTTCCCCGTAAAGTCAAAGTGAAAGGCCTGATTAAATTTCCCCAAGTTTGCAGTTTGCATTGTTGAGATTTCATACCTTTTTCAGGCCGAATTTCGGATTTTCAGACTTAAAATCATGATCACATAGTAGAAACGGGGACACTCTCATTTTTACTGTTTTTATGGCCTTAAATCAGAAAGGTGTCGCTTCTGCGTGTGGCGCAACACAAGACGACGAAGAAAAACCAGGAAAAAAACAGAAAAAGAAAAGCTAGACGCACCCTTCTCTGCCGTAGGATGAGGTTATATCGAAAGTTGAGCTTAGTTAATCACCATTCGGTACACATGTTTGTCGTGACCTTCCCGGACGTGGTGGATCACCTTAGGGAAAGGTGATGGACTACTAAATAGGAATGAAGGTTCCTCTATCGAGGCCATCATTCACATTTAACATGGGCTCTTCCAAGAGCTACTAATCGTAACATGGTACTTAATTCAAATGTGATTAAATTTACCTATTGGAGCCACCATTAATCGATTATGGGCAAATTAGACACTCAAGAAAACTACAGGTATGCATTTTATTTTTGCGAAGTAAAGATTCATGAATATGGGAATTTGGTTACGCTAGATTAATCTAATGCCTTTTTGTCACCTAGCATGCAGTATTTTTTTATGCCACTAACATGTGAGGGTCATCACATTGGTGCACACTCACACCCAATAAACAATGTAGTAAATAGATTGCAGAAGCATTTAAGAACCTGCATATGCGAGGGTCGGTGGCCCTCGCCTAAGCGCCATTGCCACCACCCCCACAGGCGATAGGGCAATGGCATGTGAGGGTCATCACACTAGTGCACACTCACACCCAATAAACAATGTAGTAAATAGATGTTAGTGACCATTGACAACCATCACCACCACCCCCACAAGCAATAGGGTGATGGCCACAAGCGGGAGGGGCGCCTATGCTATTCTCCCTCTCCTCCTCTTTTTATAAGTGAATTTAATTGATTTTTATATTAAAAATCTAATTCGGGCCAAAACGACATCATTTTGGCCTCTACGTTGACTCAACTTTCTGACAAGCCACGTCAACGATTTATATTATTAAAAAATGCCATGTTGAATTTCTGGGACCCGTCGTCGGATGTACATTTTAAAAGTTTTGGCTAAGTGTCCACTTGTATCAAGTTTTAACACTCCAGTACTTTAGCCATTTGGCTAAGTGTCCACTTGTATCAAGTTTTAACAAACCAGTACTTTAGCCATTTGGCTAAGTGTCCACTTGTATCAAGTTTTAACAAACCAGTACTTTAGCCATTTGGTTAAGTGTCCACTTGTATCAAGTTTTAACACATCAGTACTTTAGCCCATTATTAATATAACGTGTCAAATTGGATCAACCATAGCAAGTCATGCAAGACAATGCAGGGTTAATCCTTAGTGTCTAAAGGTCCAAAAGCCAATGTGCCTTTGTCAATGCACCTAAACAACCAGAATAATCTATAGTTCCAATACCAAATAACATGCATTTAAGAATATATATAATAAAACTAGTCTATTATGGATAGTTGAACATAACTACACTTACCTGGACGAGACCAATGAAGAGGGATCACAACGTAAGGACCGCTATAGTAGTCGTTTGAACAATGCAAGCCGGTGATGGAGTTTCCTCGAGGAAGCTAGAACTCATGAAGTTGTGGTCTAATATGATGCGTTGGGTAGCCTACCACAGAGTCAGCAAGTTGGAGATGGGTTTCAGACGGCAAGCAGGGACGGTGGTGAGACCGAGGCGCCTGGGCAGTGGCAAAGGGCGGGCCTGTTGGATACACAAGAGGAAGACAGCTGGTAAGCTGGGGGCAACGACAGATGTTGGAGACTGCCGAATTCTGAGCGAGTCGAAGAAGACGTGGCAAGAAATTGGCAGGACACCAAAATCAGTGCTAAATCGTCTGTTGCTGCAGATAGATCCGTATTTATGGGGTGGCCAGCAGAGAACTTCGCCGGAGCTAAATGGCTGCGAACGGAGAACTGTAACTTCACCAAAGTCGCAAGTTGAAATGCCCAAGACTCGAGCGCGCTCTCTCTCTCTCTCTTCCCGAGATTGTCTGAAGTGGCCAAGACTGGAGCGCACTCTCTATCTCTTTCCCTGAGATTGTCTGCCCTGTGAAGATGATGTTGGCGGCCATCGGTGATGGTGAAGGAACCAATGGATAAAACTACGCTTTTCTGTTCAAAGAACTTCCCCGCAAGTCTCCCATTCTCTTTCTCCTTGCAAAAGTGCGCATGGTGACTGACAAACGTGAACAGGTGTAGCCTTTATCTTGCGATGACTTCTTGTGAATATGCTGAGTGTTGTCGAGAGAAGAGATTGAGATGGAGATGTGAATCCTCCGCAGGTCCTTCCTCCTCCTCACGAATTCACCCTTTCACCACTGTATTGTTGTCAACGTCCATGAGGCAAGATGAACACGGGCGTCAAGAGGACGGGTCTCTCTAGCAATGAACGTGACGTGAGGGTGATAATGTCGAAGATGCCTTGAAGAGCTCGGCCAGCTACAGTGATGAGCCCAAAGAGCGAGGAGCGTCGACGACGGACTGACTTCAGATCCGTGACGTCTTCTGAAAAGGTTGGGATGACACGACTTAGTTGCACGATGATTCAGCCACGCGAAGGCAACTACTTGCGAATGTTCAGCAACGACTCATCATTTAGTGTGGTGGTTCGACCTGCTGGAGGGATGCCCAGGAAAAGCCAGCTAGTGCTGTGGAATGTCAAGGGCCTCCTGAAGGCTACTGGGCGGGGACGCCTTTTCTGGAGCACCGCCAGAATTAGATTGCTGAAGAGAGAGACCACCAGAGAAGGGCCATGCTGAGAGGAAAAAGGGACGGATTAATCACTTCTGGGAAATTTTCTCAGCCCTGCACTCTCTCTCTTCCTTGCCGCCCTGCAATGGCTCGGCAAGGCCCCCTTTTATAGCCAAAAAAACTTCCATTTATTATTGGAAAGTCTGAACCCCTGCACCTGTGGGAATTGCCAAATCTTAGTCCTGATTTGTCACCGTTAATTAGTGCTCCAAATCTCGACTCTCCTCGCAATCTTCTGATTGCCTTTTCCGCTTATACTCATAGTACCTTGAAAGTGCCCAACATTCATTCATCAACGGCCAACTCAATCCATGAGTATTAATCTCTTGCCAATATTCCATCGATTCCTCCCAATCAGCTTCATATTCTTGCCCGCTCTTTTGCATCTCCTTTGATTCTTGCTCGAAATATAAAACTCTGTAGATGCCATATAGAGGTTAGTGGAAAGTGAATATCAAGAAAATCAATTCTATGGTCTTGATTTCCCTCCATCACATTCGTTTCCTTTCCACAGTGGATATTCTGGATTTGCCGATCGTGATTGCCTTGAATTATTGATCAACATCTGTAAGAGACGATCTTACGCTTGCTTGTCCGTGAAGGCATTGTGCGACAAAGGGTGTTCTTGTGTGCATCAATCCATGGTGGGTCATGCGACTAGGTCATGTATGATGATCCATGTATATGTGAATAATGCAAGTGATATTTTTGTTTAGGGATTCAATTCAATCCCTAATTATTTTCATGCACTAAATGACTAAAAAAAATAAAAATTTATGTGTCACATTCCCAACATCACCGACCCTTCCCGATCCCGACAATAGTGGGGTAGCGATAGCACAGGTTGCGAAACTCTCACCACTGATTTCCAACTCTCCTCTTTTTCTTTTTCTTTTTTTAATTTAGTTTTCTTATTAAATTTAAATAAAATTTATAGAAAAATCAAATTTTAACTAAAATGGCGTTATTTTAGCCTCATTATCTCCATATAGGAGAGAAAATATTTTTTAAAAGTCATGTTAACATTTTTTATTAGCCAATCCGTTAGCCAAGTTGGACTGAGTTAATGGAAGAACGTAATTGTATTGATTTAACAAAATTTAGGAATTAAATGCTCTGTTTATAAATTTTATGATTCAATTATACTTTCGTGACTATAACAAGTTTAAAAACTTTGATTACACATATCTTTATTCCATAGTTGGTTCTGCATGCTACAAAGTTGACCATTGATCTTCGGAGAGAAAAAGACTCAGCTCCTACCATTCAATCCAGAACGTAAAATCTACCATTCAATCCAGAACGTAGAATCTTCCGGGAGAAAGAGATTCTGCTCCTACCATTCCATCCATTTTTTTCAACAAATGTCAGTGAGAACTGTTACACCTAAAAAAAAAAAAAAAAGTTTGTGAGAACTGATAAAATTTGTCGAGTAATTCCAAGTTGCAGACTTCAGATAAAGTAAAACCAACCATGAACAAGTCTCTGATTAAGTCAACTGGCATTTTTGGTGAAAGAATTGCATCCCACTGAACATTGTTTTTCCCTGGTAAACTATTGTACGACAAGGAGATAAGCACTCAAGCATAAGAAGACATGGGTTTCCTCTTAATGTCTTTCTACTCTCAAAGTTTCTACACCACATAACAACGCAACAACCATGTCTTCTTCTTCTTCTTCTTTTCCTCAACGGAAGCATGACGTTTTTGTGAGTTTCAGAGGCGAGGACGTGAGGAAAGACTTCATCCAGTACCTCCTCATTTGGCTGAACCAGGAGGGGTTTAGCTACTTCTACGACGATGAACGAGAGAACTCTGGGAAGAAGATTCAGGAAAACATCTTCCCAGCGATCCACGACGCGAGGATTGCCCTCATCGTGCTCTCTAAGAATTATGCCGACTCCTGGTGGTGCCTGGAGGAGTTGGTCGAGATCCTCAAGTGCAACAGTGAGCACAACACCCTTGTGGTTATTCCCGTCTTTTATGGCGTGGAACCGGCCCATGTTAAGGAATTGACCAGCGAAAGCAAATTTGGGCAAGCTTTCAAAAGGTTTTGTGAGGATAAGAAAATAGACGAGCAGAAAAAATGGGAAAAAGCCCTACAAGAGGTTAAGAGCTTTTCGGGGTTCAAAAGAGATGACTTCAGGTATGTACCTGGGATTGGTTACTCCAAGTCGAAGCTTTAGTGCCACAATCTGTGATTTTTCTTTATTTGATGTTACATCTTTGGTGTGCCTACTTTGTAGATGGAATTTTTGTATATTCGACAGAATTGGTTTTCTCAGGGGTACAGAATTAGTAGAAGTCTCTCTGGACTTACCTGAAAGTTCTATCTACCCTCTTTAACTCATTCAAATCTCGAACCATTCCCCCGTTCTCCCTCCTTCTTTCTCACCTTTGCTCGGGCTTTCTCTCACCCTTGCTCTCTCTCCGCCGTGGGCACCCACCACTGACTTCGATCGACGCCGTGCTGCCACCGATCCTCACTGAGCCCTGTGTGCATCTCTCTCTCTCTCTCTCTCTCTCCCTAGTCTCGGCCATGGTCAGCGTCGAGCAACTTAGATCTGTAGACTCAGCTTGACATATCGTGGCTCGGGGGGGTGGTGGTTGGTGGCGACGGTACAACGTGCTTTGGAGACGCCAAGGGAGGAGTAATTGAGCAGTGGCTAGGTGGAGGAAGTAGGGTTTTGGAAAAGATTGTTTTCATTGGGGGTGAATTCGAAATTACGAAAGAGGTAAATTTGAAAAGAAAATGACAAATTCGTAAATGAGACCAAATATTAGACGTAATTGAGATGTTAATTATAGATTTACAAAACTCAAGAATATGATATGAGATTGAAATATGAAGATACTTCTAATATTTTTCACGTAAAATGTTAAGAACACCCAAGTAAAGAGGGCGTTTTAAATATTCTCCAAGTTTGTGGCATGCACTGTTGGGAATTGGGGAGCAAAAATGAAAACTGGAAGGGGAGACAGATGCAAACAAGTAACTGGTTTGAATAAATTCAATCCAAAACATGGATAACGGGATCGACTAAATTTCTTCCGCTAAAAGTTCCTTTTGAGCTTTTTTCACACCTTTTTGCGCCGAATATTGGAGTTTTATACTTAAAAACATGATAACATCTTATGAATTTGGGAAAAGTATGGACAAAGCATTCTTTTTTTACTTTATAATACTGTTTTAATGGCCTAGTCATAAATGTGCTGTTTCTTCATATGCATGGGACCATTAAAAAAACAAAAACTAGATGCACCGTCCTCTGCCGTAGGATGAGGTTACCATCGAAAGTTGAGCTTAGTCAATCACCATTTCTTTGTTACGCATTCCAATGTCTATGGTGATCTAGTCAACATCGGTTTCTTCTATTCATACACCATAGAAATTTGAGTGCAACGTTTGTTGTATGTTGTCTCTTGGGGTATGAGTGTACCTTTATTTTCTCATATGGATTGCTCACATAATTTTTGTACTAACATTTATCACCAGGATTGAACCGGACCTCCTTGATGCAATAGTCCAGGCCTTACACAAGAAGATTATTCCATCACGGCCTTTTAAATCTGCGGAAAACGCAATTGGAGCATACCGTTTGGCAATGGATGTGATTCCCTTGCTAAAAATCAGCCAGGAGGATGAGGCTGTGCGCGTGATAGGCATAAGTGGTGTGGAAGGAATAGGCAAGACAATGGTGGCCAGAGTTGTTTGTAGAGGCACACTTGACAAATTTGAGTGTTGTATCTTTGTCGATGGAGTTGGAGGAAAGGTTGACTATCCTTTTTATAAACTTCAGGAGAAGTTAATCCAACAACTCCGCAAGACGAATACACAGCAGTTGGCTGATAGCGAAGAGGGCTACATTGAAACGATAAAGAATGAACTGAAATCTCATAAGGTACTTCTTGTGCTTGATGCTGTTACAAAGAAAGAACAAATAGAAAGATTGGGTGTCGCAGAGCCACAACGGTTTCGCTCTGGAAGTAGAATCTTGATCACGACAAGAGATCAAGATTTGCTGACAGATCTCAAAGTACATGACAGGTACATTGTCGAAGGATTGAATCGGGACGAAGCATTTCGACTCTTTTGCCGCCATGCCTTCGAGAGAGAAGAACCCAAAGAAGGTTACGAGGGGTTGTCTAGATATCTAGCTCGTTATGCAGGAGGTCATCCATCGTCCCTTGTAAATTGGGGTTCCTACCTTCACTCAAAAAATGACTGGCAGACATTATCTGAAAAGTTGGTGAGAAACCCTCCTGACCTTAAGTCCATTCTTGGTGAAAAATAATTTAGGGAATTTTTAAAGAGTATCCTTGTGAAGTTGTGGGACGACGTGGACGCAATACTAAAACAATAACTTGGAGGGACGAGAAATATACCGGCGTGAGGCAAATCAAGGTAGGCGCCGATTCAGACGGAATCAAGTTTATCACAGTTGACAAGCCACTACCCGTCACAATCGGCAAGGAAAAAAGGGAAACACCTACGCGTCTAGTAAGCCATTAGTATTCTTTCTCTTTTTTTCTCTCTTTTTAAATTTTTGGATTGTATAGCTGAGGTGATCTTGTTAAAGCTATCGGGAAGTAGATGGGCCCAAAAAGAGTTAAAAAAAGAAAAAGAAAAATCAGAACAGATGAGACATCCCAACACCCCAAAAAAAAAGAGTCAAATATTATTATTTGACAAATTTAGAAAATATTTTCTTTTGATACAATTTATGTCTAATATTTTTATGAATGATAAATATATTTTTCATTCATTTACTTTTGTAAACAAGATAATCAATTATTTTTTGAAAAATCTTTTTAAAATTATTCATTTTTCACAAAATAAATATATCCTTGAAGATATATTTTTTCATATGTTCAATCTCATCTCTCGAACTTTTTGTCTTGCGTTCCACACCTCTTCTGGAATTTTGATTTCCTTTTTCTCTCAGATTGAGATCGACTATCCAGGGGAGTATTTGACCTACATATCAGGCCGCACTAAAAAACATTCCGGATGCACCATTCTTCAGTCGTTAACATTCTATACTAATAAAGGGAAACGTGTATCGACTGGCATGGATGAGGAAGGGAGAAAATTTTCATTTCCATACACTGGCCGTAAAATTGTCGGATTTCACGGCAGTTACAATGCCTCCCATCTCGGGTCCATTGAAGCTTTTTATGAGCCGATTCCTCCTACTCCTATTGGCGATCCTGATAGAGTTTTCGGCCCTTTTGGAGGCGTAGGTGAAAAATCATGGGATTCTGGTGATATAAATGGGATTTCTGTTCGCTACGAACACTTCATTAGTAAGATTAAATTTAAAGTCAACGACAACACCAGCTCCAGACCTACTTACGGTGGAAACGGCGAGAAGAATACTTTCAAGGTTGTATCTGGACTCTTTGTTTTTCTCTTGATTCCGTGTCTACTTGAATGGTCGTAAATTCATTTTTCTAGCTTATAATAATTCTGGCTCAAAAAAGAAAAAAAGCTTATCATAACATTAGTCAATGACGGACTCTATGAACTTTGAGATTCTTAATAATTGCACATGAAAAGTTCAAACCAGAGATTCACGTGGATCAGCATGATTGTTAATTAATAGGGAAAACTACCAAAAAAGTGTTAAATCTATTGTAATTTTTTCGATTTAGTCATAAACTTCTTCTTTTTTTGCTGATTTAGTTCTAAGCCTCTTGTAATTATGTCGATTCAATTCATCCGACCAATTTTGGCCATCCAGCGCTAACATGGATATTGGATGTGTGAAGTAGGGGAATGCTGTTGGCTGTTCGTCCTCTCCCCCTGAGTGGTTAGCATTCCATCTCGACATTTTTCTCGTGGGGAGACTTGAGTTTGAAGCATGAAGAAGAAGAGAAAAAGAAAGTGCTTGGATTGTCTTCGATGGGTCGAGCAGAGTCCACAACTTGTCGGGTGAGGCCATGGCTGTCGACAAGGCCATGGCGAGGTTGGCCTCACCCAAATCTGGGCAAAAGCCACCTTGCCTGTGGCTTCCAAGCCTCACCTAGGTCTAGACAAGCCTGGGCGAGGGTCGTGACCATCACTAGTGGCAAGGCCCTCGCCCAATGGGCTGCGAGCCTTGCCGGGGAAAAAAGAAAATGGAGGAAGAAGAGGAAAAGGAAGAGGAAAAAGAAAAGGAAAAGGAGAAGGGAAAAAAAAAAAAGAAAAAGAAAAAGAATTATAAAAAATAAAATTTTATTAAAAATTGCTGTATTAGCATTGGCTGGGCAATTGGCATCGGCTGGTCAAAGTTGGTCGGATAAAATGAATCAGCACAATTATAAAATATTTATAATTGAATAAGTAAAAAAAAAGTTTAGAATTAAATCGGAAAAATCACAATAGGTTTAGGATTTTTTAATAATTTTCCCTTAAGTAATAACTTCACTTTATCAATGTTAGGCAAAGACAAAATAAACAGTTCTTAAAATGAAATGTGCCACAAGATTGATTAGAGACATGATTTATATTAATCTTAGCATATATATATTATTTTATAATCCGTATCATACTTTAAAGGAAATCTATCGATTTATTTTGCTCATCGAATGATGCAACATATTGTCACCCACGTCGAATATGTGCTTTTGTGCCTTTTTGCAGGTTAAATTGGAAACCCCAGACGAGTGCATAACTTCCTTTTCGGGATATTTCGAAAATGCATTCGATGGTCGCATTATAATCAAGTCGCTCACGTTTCGAACCAACAAAAGGATATTGGGGCCCATTGGTAAAGAGGAAGGGAAGCACTTTTCCTCACCATCAAAAGCCGTGAAAGTTACCAGTTTTTTCGGGAGAACCGTTGATGATTGTCTCGAATCTATCGGAGCAGAAGTCAAACAATATTATCCCTTCGAGTCAGTGGGGTTATTTGGTTGTTCAGACGTGTCAAATTGGGATGACAGGGATGATGACTATACCAATGTAAGCAAAATCACTGTTTTATTTGCATCAGATGATATGAAATCCGTTGGATCCGTCCAAGGAACAAAAGAAAAGGCATTCATTCGATCAATCGCTTTCTGCTATGAAGTGAAGAATGGACGGTCGTCGCAATCGGAACATCCTGGCATTCCAGCAGATGGCATCGAACCTCGTGAGGTATGTCCCCTTAAATGCAGATGCTTTATTAAACCTTTAGGAAACCTGCATTTCCTACATTAGCCGGAGACTTCTTCGAGACTAATTAAACCATGAATTTGATGATTATGTCTATTATTGCAGATCAAAATAGATAAAGATGAGCGTCTCACTTCAATGTCCGGGTATTACACAGAACAGGGCATTACATCTCTGATGTTTAAGACCAACAAAAGAACGTTAGAATTTATTGATAGCGAAGAGGGAATACACTTCTCATCTCCCCCGATGAGTGGCAAAATTGTTGGATTTTACGGGAGGAGTGGTGAATATCTTGAAGCAATTGGAGCACGTTTTAAGCTGCCCTCGCATGTCAACTCAAGTAAATTAATCGGGCGATTTGGAGTCCAAGGTGGAAGTGCTGGGGATCCCACGAAATGCGAAGGTTTGAAGGAAATCAAGGCAATTGGCGACCATAATATCAGTTACATTCAGTTTGTGTACAACCAAGATCCATCAATTACGTACGGCACTGAACACGATTTTGTCCAGCCCACCCAGGTTAGTGTCTTTTCTCCTTTTACATTTATCTCATCGATAGAGAGGGTCTTGATATGTGTCCTGTCATGTGGTTCGGTAAATTAAACTCAACAAATAGGTCTTGTTTACAATGCTCGTCCAATTTTAAGAGAAACTTTTGAGATTACGCAGGTTCCATTGGATTATCCCCGGGAGTACTTGACATCAATATCTGGTTACATGCAAAAGGATGGCACTATCCAGTCACTCATATTTGAAAGTAATAAAAAAATATATAGCATCTGTGGCAAGAAGACGGAGAAGTACTTTGGGTATCCATCGAATGGAAGCAGAATCACTAGCTTTACTGTAAAATGGGACCACGACAACAAGATTCTCAGCTCTATAGGAGTGTATGTGGAGCTCATACCGCGCATGTATCCTTTCAAAACCATTGGACCACCCATTAAAGGCTCAGGTGGGACTCCATGGGATGATGGAGTGCATACTAATGTGAGGGGGTTTCGTATCAGTTTCGGCAAAGCAATTAAGGCTATCGGGATTGCATACGATAACAATGGTTCCTTTGTGTCAGGCTCTGAACACGGGATGGGATATGATAACAATGGTTCCTTCGTGTTAGGATTGAAACCTGGCCAAAAAATCAAAGATAAATACAGTGAGGTTAATCTCTCTCTCCCCCTTCCTTAGACGTGTAAAAATGGGTCATAAACTTATATTATGACTCACTTTAGTTAAATGGGTCAAATATGGGTCAAGTGAAAGTCAAATATGAGTCAAGTGAGTTATTAGGTAGACCCATGAGCATCAAGATGAGTCATGGACCTATTTTTAACCCAGCTGTAAAACATGTTTTTCTTCTTTGAATCATTTTCGACTCATTTTGACCCATTTTTTACCCATTTTTAACCCAACTGTAAAACATGTTTTTCTTCTTTGAGTCATCCTTAAGCTCGGTGAGTGGTGATGACCTATCAGTGACCGCAACACTCCGCCGCTCACCTCTACCCCATCTCAATTTATAGGTTTTTTACAAAGATATACTTAATTGGTGAAATTCTTTAAAAATATTTCAATTTATAGGTTTTTTACATTTTTTATTTTATTTACTATTTTTAAAATTTTTAAAATTTGATTTAAGATTTTATTCATTTAACATAGAGCTTAGAGTGAGTTTGGGTTTCTCTACAATAATAATGGCTTTTAGCAATACGGATTTGATCGGGTATGGGTCGGGTATGGATTGGGTTAAGTATGGGTCACTAAATCTACATTATATGAATATGAGTCAAAATGGATAAATGGGTCAATATGGGTTGGACCATTTTCGACCCAACCCAAACCCAACCCGACTCACCAATTTGACGGGTCTACCCTTCCCCTATTTGTCTTTTGTTTATCTGTAAGTCATTCATGCATGTGTCACGGGCCGATTGATTCCTCGTTCCTTTGCACCCGTGCGGCCTTAGGATTTCTCCAAAGCAGCCTTTCCACTCAAACTCACACAAAATCTAGAGAGAGAAACTGTAGAGAGAGAAGCTCTGGTTTTCTATTTCTTGTGTAGAATGAGATACTTACAATGAGGGGGAGGAGCCCCTATTTATACAAGTACGGACTCACCGTATCCGTAGATCCATCCTCGATCTAACGGTGGAGATTAGATCTCCCCAACTACCATCTACCCATATTAATTACATTGAAGTAGCCCCCAACTACTTCCTACCCGTATTGAATACGTAGGAGTAGCCCTCAACTACTACCTACTTACATTGATTACTTCATGTACAATGACCGTATCGCCCGCCCTAGGAATAATCTAGAATACTCAAGAAAACCCTAGAATACGGAGACCACGGTTGAGGGTTGCTTGTACCAAGATTCGGTCACGGCATCGCTCAAGAACCCTCTTGGATCGTGCAAGTCCTTGGGCCGTGACATTCTCCCCCACCTAATCGGGCGACGCCCTCGTCGCGTCTTCGGCATGGAATGCTTCAATTTGTTTCTTGAATTGCCAAAGAGCGTCCGCGGGTTCCCAGCTTGCTTCACTCTCCGGAAGACCCTTCCATCGAACCATGTATTCCCGCTTCGGCGCACAATACGGTTTCCGTATAACTCGGTCGGCCATGATGTGGTCGACCTCTCGATCATACGAAGTCTTAGCTCCCATAGGTGCCCGTTGCGACTCTCCTCGGTTCGGATCTTCCTCATCTGTATGAAAAGGTTTAAGCATACTTACGTGGAAAACCGGATGTACCTTTAGCTTAGGCGGTAGCTCCGGCTTGTATGCGACCTTTCCCACCCGTTGTAGCACACGGAACGGCCCCTCATAACGTCGGATCAACCCTTTGTGTATGTCCTTGTATCGAAGGACCATGTGTAATTTGGCTAACACTTGGTCCCCGACTTGGAACTCCACGTGCCGACGCTTTCGGTCCGCCCATTTCTTCATGCGCTTTGATGCCTTGTGTAGGCATGCTCTCGCCAAGTCCGCTTGTTCGTGCCAATCTTTTGCGAACTTGAAGGCCGGAGGACTACTCCCCTTGTAGCCCGATGCAACCGCACTTGGAGTTTGCGGTTGTTGTCCCGTTGCGATCTCGAACGGACTTTGGCCGGCCGACTCGCTCCGTTGCAAGTTATAGGAAAACCGGGCCACGTCGATCAGCTTTGCCTGGGCCTACTTGCGTCGTGCTCACGTAGTGCCGAAGGTAGATCTCCGGGGAGTGCGTTGGTCCGTTCCGTTTGACCATCCGTTTGTGGATGCAAACTCGTGGAGAAGTTCGGCTCCGATCCTAGTAGTTTAAAGAGCTCCGTCCGTAATCGCCCCGTGAATCGAGGGTCGCGATCGCTCACGATCGTTCGTGGTACACCCCAGTATTTAACCACGTACCTTAGGAAAAGTTTGGCCGCCTCCTCCTACGGGCAATCCTTTGTTGCGGTATAAATGCCGCGTACTTGGAGAACCTATCAACCACCACCATAAGCGTCCGACACCCTTCGGATTTCGGTAGGTTGACGATGAAGTCCATGGAGACACTCTCCCATGGACGAGTGGGGATGGGAAGAGGTTCCAGAAGTCCCGGCGACGTCCGTTGCTCGAGCTTGTCTTGTTGGCATACAAGACAAGTCTTCACGTAGGCTTCGACGTCGTCCCGCATTTGAGGCCGCAGAACTGTTCCTCGACGAGCGCCAATGTACGGTGGATCCCGGATGACCCGCCCATTTTGAATCGTGGCACTCTCGCAAGACTTCCTTCCTCGCCTTGTCATGTAGGGGTACGTACGGTCGTCGCCCCTTGGTGTAGAGGAGTTCGTCTTCACACCACTGACGAGTCTTACCTTCTCGTGCGTATCGTAGAAGGCCTTCAGCCCTTGGATCATGCTTGATTCCTTCTTTGATACGGTCGACCCACGGGCAATCCGGTCGACTTACAATGTTGGCCAGCTCCGCCTTTCGACTCGGTGCGTCCGCCACGGAGTTGGACTTCCCAGCTTATATTCCAAAGACGTAGTCGAATTCCGCCAAGAAATCCCGCCACCGAGCTTGCTTTGGACTCAACTTCTTTTGCGTTTGGAAGTAGCTCGTGGCCACGTTGTCCGTCCTCACGACGAACTTGGCTCCCAGAATGTAATGCCTCCATGTCCGAAGGCAATGGACCACCGCGGTCATCTCCTTCTCCTGGACGGTATACCGTCGTTCGGCATCGTTCAACTTTCGGGACTCGAACGCCACCGGATGACCATCCTGCATAAGAACACCACCGATAGCAAAGTCGGAAGCGCGTTTCTACCTCGTAGGGTCTTGCGTGATCGGGCAACACAGCACCGGCTCCTCGGTCATGGTTTGCTTCGATCGATCAAACGCCTCTTGGCAACGCTTGGTCCACTCCCACGGTTTGTCTTTCTTCAGCATGTCCGTGAGTGGCACCGTGATGCTTGAGTAGCTTCGAATGAAACGCCGGTAGTAGTTGGTGAGGCCAAGGAATGACCTCAACTCCGTCACCTTGGTCGGCGGCTTCCATTCGACTATCGCTCGGATCTTCGCTCCATCCATCCGAACATGACCGCCCCCGACAATATGTCCCAAGAAAGGGACTTCCTTTTGGGCGAAGGCACATTTCTCCCGCTTTACGGACAACTCGTTCTCACGCAAGACTTGGAAGACTTGTCTTACGTGCTCAATATGCCCCTCCAACGTCCGGCTATATATCACAATATCGTCTAAATAAACTACTACGAACCGATCAAGGAACGGATGTAGTACCTTATTCATCATCGTGCGAGAAAGTGGCCGGAGCGTTGGTGAGACCGAACGGCATGACGAGGAACTCGTATGATCCGTATCGCGTCACACATGCGGTCTTCGACTCGTCCCCTTCGGCGATCCGAACTTGATAGTAACCCGATCGGAGATCCAACTTGGTGAATCATCGGGCTTCTCCAAGTTGATCGAATAGATCCGCGATGAGAGGGATCGGGTACTTGTTCTTTATGGTGAGCTTGTTCAATGCCCGGTAATCGATGCACATCCGGAGTGACCCATCGTGCTTCTTTTGGAAAAGGACCGGTGCACCAAACGGAGACTTGGATGGTTGAATATAACCCGCATCGAGTAGCTCCTTGAGTTGTCTCCTTAATTCCTCCAACTCCGGGGGTGCCATGCGATAGGGTGCCATGGCCGGTGGTCGAGCGTCAGGCACTAGCTCGATCCGATGATCCACCTCCCTTCTAGGTGGGAGCTTCTTAGGAAGCTCGGATGGCATCACATCCGCAAATGTGTCGAGAACTTGGGTTACCTCGGTAGGAGTCTCATCCACCTTACCCGCGTCTTCATCCACCTTTATAGTGGCTAGGAAGGTTACCGCACCCTTCTTAACTCCCTTCGAGAGTTGCATGGCCGATAACATCTTCCGATCGCGCCCGATGCGCGATGGATCGGAATCATGCATTGACACCTTTTGTCCGTAATGCAAATGCAATCCGCGAATGGTAGCACACCCGCATTGATCCTATCGAAAAATCCTAGACCTAGAACAAAATCATAGTCGTCTAGGGAATTACCTCGATAGTTTCTCTACTTGACCATGGTCCGAGGTGAAGCTCTACGTCCCTAGCCAATCCGCTAGTCGGGACCTCCTTGGAGTTCACCGTCTTGAGCCAACCAGCTCCTTTCTCGACCGGAAGGTTGAGTTTCTTCGCGGCCTCTTGTGAAATAAAGAGATCGGATGCTCCGTATCCACGAGTGCACTCATCGTGGTGTCGCCGATCTTTAAATCTACGAACATCATCCCCTTAGACTCCTTGGCTTTCTTCGTCTTGAGGAACCGAGGATACGCAGCCGAACCCAACCGCGCTTCCTCTTTTGGCTCGTCTTCCTTACAAAGGGCCGCCGTTTGGCCTTGTTCG
The DNA here is from genome assembly GCA_014182735.1 of Corymbia maculata. Lineage (NCBI taxonomy): Eukaryota > Viridiplantae > Streptophyta > Magnoliopsida > Myrtales > Myrtaceae > Corymbia > Corymbia maculata. Next base: position 22,324,784 of record CM024690.1, read on the forward strand.
GACAATCACGTGCCATATGAGAACCATCACGAAAAAGCACTTGTATGTGCGTACTTTCTTTCTTTGTCCTCCATTGCTTGACTCCGCATGAAATCTCGGAGGACCGTTCGGGGTCTACCTCCATTCGGACGATGGAATCTCCCTCGATCTCCCCCACCAAAGGCCCCCGTCCCTTGGTCGAGGCTCGGCTTGGGTGCCGAAGATGCTTTGTACTCCACAAGCGACTCGGCCACCGTAATGCCGCCGTGAGATCCCCCACGCCGCACCGCTTGAGTTCTTGCTTGGTCCATGGTTTAAGACCACCCATGAAGCGATGATACGCCTCCGTGTCGCTCATCGAAGGGATTTGGAGTAGCAACTCCGAAAACCGCTTGATGTAGTCACGCACCGCACCCCTTTGCTCGAGCCGTTTCAGCTCGTTCCGAGCATCCTCCTCCCGCGTACGAAGGGTAATACATCCGTCGGAATTCTTCGACGAATCCTTCCCATGTCGCGATGGGATCGCCACTCCTCCCATCCGACCGACGACGCCACCACAATAACGCATTATCAACTAAATACATAGATGCGGTGTTTACCCGAGTAAGGTCGTCGTTGATTCCCATGGCCTGGAAGTACCGTTCCATGTACCATAGGAAGTTGTCCACATCCTTGGCCACCCGCGAGCATCTGAACTTGTCCGGCTTGGGTGCGTCCGTTCGTGGACTGGCATGCACCGTGACCACTCCGTTCACGCGTGCCGCTTCTGATTCCGCCAGCTTCCCCTTGAGTTCCTCAACCTCAGCACGCATAGCCACTATCATGGCCTCCAAGGTTTCCTCCCGTTGTTCCAGTTCTTGCCTCGGGGTCCCCAAAGAACTCGCCTCGGAGCTCTCCCATGCCGGACTTGAGCTCTAGCACCTCGGCCTCAAGCTCCTCCTTACCAGCTTCAACTCCTTCGACGGTGCGGGTCGGGTCGTCGACCGATCCTTGGATCTCGGAGGCGAATATCTCCACCTTTATCACCCGACGATCCAGATCCCCCATAACATCCCTTGAACCGGAACCAGTACGGTTCTTCCTCCCCTTGGTGGTCTTGGCGGCAGCCCTTCCACGCTCCTCTTGATCCGCCGCGCCGCGATCAACACTTCGGGACGGATTCACCATTGCGCCTAGGAATGAACTTGCTCTGATACCACTTGTCACGGGCCGATTGATTCCTCGTTCCTTTGCACCCGTGCGGCCTTAGGATTTCTCCAAAGCAGCCTTTCCACTCAAACTCACACAAAATCTAGAGAGAGAAACTGTAGAGAGAGAAGCTCTGGTTTTCTATTTCTTGTGTAGAATGAGATACTTACAATGAGGGGGATGAGCCCCTATTTATACAAGTACGGACTCACCGTATCCGTAGATCCATCCTCGATCTAACGGTGGAGATTAGATCTCCCCAACTACCATCTACCCATATTAATTACATTGAAGTAGCCCCCAACTACTTCCTACCCGTATTGAATACGTAGGAGTAGCCCCTCAACTACTACCTACTTACATTGATTACTTCATGTACAATGATCGTATCGCCCGCCCTAGGAATAATCTAGAATACTCAAGAAAACCCTAGAATACGGAGACCACGGTTGAGGGTTGCTTGTACCAAGATTCGGTCACGGCATCGCTCAAGAACCCTCTTGGATCGTGCAAGTCCTTGGGCCGTGACACATGCGTGTTGCTTTTCATAACGTTCTTAGCTTCATGAAGCACAGTATCTTTCCATCGAAGACTGAGGCACTAATTTTGGCTTCCTGTATCTACAGTTTAAGTTTCGAACCTTCATTTGTTCTCACAACTACAGCATGTTACGCTTTGCTATTCTTGCAGGTCTTGCTGGATTATCCCAAGGAGCGTCTACTTTCGATATCAGTTTGGGTGGACGAAGATGGAAAAACTGGTGAACCTATCATCCACGACCTGAAAATAATTACCTCGGGGCCAACTTACGGGCGGTTCATTCCAGAACAATGGCAAAAGCTAGATAAACCGTCATTTCAGATCCCGTCGACAGAGAGGGTTGGCAAGATCGTTGGCTTTTTTGGAAGGGTGGGAAGATATCTTCATTCCATTGAAGCGCGTTTGGAACCATACCCAAATTAAACCCATCCCTCCCCCAAGCTTTCATTTCTCTTCGGTACGTGACTTCAAGAATCTTCCTCTTTGTTTATCTTTTGAGATGACGATGAAATAACTCTTCTTTTCAAGCCTTGCTCATGGCAAGAATTAAACCAGCACTTCATCTTTCACCCTAGCTCATGAATTGGGTGTGAATTTGTTAAAAGGATCGATTTTAACTAGATATATAATTGATCCATTGCAAACACTGAGTTGAAATCAAATGAGTGAAAAGTGTAAGAAAGTCCCCCCTTTGAAGGAAAATAATTAATCTCTTGCAAATCATAGTCCTATGTGTCCAATTTAGTAGCAACCCTTAGAAAAGAAATAATTGTCATATATTTTTATAGATATAGACAAACCCAACTTGGTGGATATTTCATTCTTATTCGTGCTCAATCCTATCCCAATGGAACAGTTATTATACCGTTGACACTTTATTTTTGTTAAATAAATAATAAATAAAATTATATAAGAAAAAGAAGAAGATAATGATGATTAAAAATTGGGTGGGCCGGTTCAAACAACCATTTTTAGAAGAATTTTCGGCCTACTAAACCCATCATCCGGCCCAGTGTTTCCTTCTCTTGACCCAAATATTTTTTCTTTTCGGGCCCCAGTTTCTTTCTATCTCTTAGCTCATGATTTGAGCCCCTGAGACAAAAAGAAAGCAAGGTCCGGCCCCTTTGTTATTTCCTCTCCCACGCACGCCCCCGCCTGCGAGCGTGGAGCAGTGACCGTGACTAGGACATGGGCGAGCTGTCTGTGAGCGAAGCATAATGAGCGCGACAGGTGACAGAAGCAACTCTAAGGCTTCTAGAAGGAATGAGTTGGCTGGGGATTCTGTTAGCATGACAGAAAAGGAATATTTGGGGGCGTGCTGGCAGTAGGAGTACGCTCGGCCGAGAAGCAAAGGGAAAGAGAGGGATAGAACGCTGATTTTCCAGAAAAGACGGAGAGCTCGCTTGTGTGCGTGTGTGTGTGTGTGTGAGAGAGAGAGAGAGAGAGATAAGAAGGGCTGTTTTTGAGTGAGAGTTTTCTCAGAAAAAGGCTTCTCACCGGAGCTCATCGTCGAATTTTAGAGCCCCGACCAAACCTCAAGCCGTGAATCATGCCTCATCAATTCTAGGCCTAAGGTCGCGTGAAAGTGTGATTCATCTACAGCGAAGGAAGAGGCCTAGCCAGACACTCTTCCCCGTCGCCGATTAGATCTCTTTGCTTCGGCCAGGAAATTCCCATTTTCCCCACTTATGCTCTGTTTTGTTCTGTACTTGTGGTTCGAGGTTACCGAATACGAAATATCCATGACAATCTCCTGCTTACACATCGGTCATAGGTCGGGAGCACAACAACAATCTTCCTCTCATGGCTTGGGTTGGAGGCACAACAACCTCTCATCCTAAAAGCTAATTCAAATTGTGAGATTTTACCTCACATCAATCTCTTCCACAATCGATGTGGAATATCCTCGACACATATATGATACTCGAGCTGAAAATCGCGAATCTTACTTTAGAACATTCATTTTAAATTAAATGCTTATTGCTCAATGAAATGCCTAAAATAACAACCGAGTTTGATTTCGCAAAATCAATGCATTGGAGCTTCGTTATACACTCTATTTGTTATAGTATTGTCAATGATTCCATGCTATCTTTGTTCATTGTATTATTTTGTGGCACTTTGACTTCAGTTCGAGTCGGCCGTGTGTGCACATCTCCTCCGCCGGAAAGCTCCTCGTCACTGGCGAAGCCTGCAGTTTGAGACCGCTCCCGACATTTGTTAGGATTATATTATATTTGGCATATGTGATTTTTTGAGCTTGAAAGTCCCTCGCTGGAGTTATTTCGGCGACGGTAGAAACTGTCAGTCAATTAATGATCGTTGATGGTGATTAGATAAGCATAGGTACTGGCTCGTCGATGACCATCTTTAAAATTGAACTTAAGTTTCCGTCAAGCTCATCGGACGTCGTCCGGGAAAGGGGGGTCATGCACTTTAATTTTAGGTGTTTGCTCCGTAGAGTCGTCTCCGCAAATCTCCGAAACTCTTTGCCACGTTGTGATTTTGTAATCAATTAGTATTTATTTTGCAGCTATTCTCTCTCAATTTAGAGTTCAATTTAGATTGGGGTGCTATTCTATCCCAATCTAACAATATACCTAGGATTTACAAGGTGTTATCTATACTCTTTCAATCTATTGGTGCTGTTGATGCTGAGAATGCTGAATGCACACCGCCTTTCGGCAAAGGTGTAATTATCAGATAGGGAAATCTTGACATGTGCTCATTGCTGATGATGATGTGAGTTTCTATGATCGGCCATCAATTATGCTTTGAAATAATGACATATCTATTTTTGTAGAATAAGCGAGTCTCTACAAGCTATATTAATTTGTTTCATTTTTCGGATTTGCACTGTAGTGTAATTTTTTTGGGATTGGTTTTGTCTTCAAGTAACACTTTTCTCTTTTATGTGAAATAAAAAAATTTCTTCCAACCAAAAACGAGAGACTACCTACTGAACAATGAAGAAATAAAAAATAAAATAGAATTAGAAAAGTGAAATACAAAAATAATAAAAGGGTTAAATTGTGAAAATTCCCAAATTGATACATATGTGATAAGTTTATCCCAAACTAATTTTTTAACTACTAAAAATCTTTAATTGATACACATTTAACAAATTTACCCAAACTTGGTATATTTATGACAAATTTATCTTCTATTAGTTTCCGTTAAATTTTATTGTCAAATTGCTAAATTGAATAATATATAATTAATGTATTAATTAGGGATTTTACCCTCAATTTGTCATAGTTGTTGCCTAAGAGTTTGGCTAATAGATTACTAAAACTAAACTTAGCTCAGGCTCTCCTAATCCCATACCAATTCACGAATTAAGATTTAAGTTTTTACTTTGGAGTCGCCACTAATATATTTTTGGTAGGTTGATTAGAAACTCAAGTAAAGTAACGGGAAAATTACTTTACTCCTACGAACCAAAGATTGTGGGAATGGGGATTTGATTACGCTAAATGTTTCTAACGCCCTTTTGGTATCTTTTATTTTCGAAAATATTTGGCAGGCAATTTAAATCCATTTAATTACTCCCTAACATAGGAGATGACCATACAGGTGCGCAAACCACCAATTTAACATCTAATAAAGATGTAAATAAATTACAACACTTACCTCATGACAACGAAAGCATCTACAATATTAGCTCAGAGTTCACATTCATAGCCCTAGATATGATTTCTAATTAACACGCAGTCACTCAATATTTTTGAGGATTTTTTTATTTAATAAAATCTAAGCTATTTGTCATGCAAATAGCCTAATTCTAATGACGGATAATTTCTAATTAAATGGACCTAGCAATGAGTACTAAATGGCATGCATTTTATGAACCTAATTTTACACACGCATGATAATTTTATATTTTTGTTAAAATTCGTAATTATTAATTACTAAAAATAAAAATCTACCAAAAGTGAGATATTATCTATTTTAAGTTAGGAAATAGACTAACCTAAATCCTATCTTAATTTAAAAGATGTCTCAATAAGTAATTCAATGCATTTAAAAAAAAATCTAACTATCCTATCATGCAATCCTATCTAGGAAATCGATTATAGTCTACGTGATATGCAATGCAATTTTTTTTTTAGTATTTTCAATATGAGGAAAGCAATCAAAGTAAGATAATCACCAAATTATGTATCATTCAAACAGTGCAAATAAAGAAATAATATGTAATCAACTTGAAATTTCCCCAAATAAAATTGATGAATCGATCTTAAATCAAAACATCAATTTTAAAGATTCCTGTGGAATCAATGATTCCCTCTAAAGTTTTATAGATAAAATCAAGAATTTTGTGCAGTTACAAATTAGGAAACAAGTCCTAAAGGGTATTCAAATATACACATCAAATATTGAAGGGAAAATTTTAAAAAAGGACCCAAAGTGAGCCTATTTTCTCAAATAAGTATCCAAAGTGGCCATTGTCTCAAATGAGGACCCGAAGTGGCTAAACCAATTTCAAATAAGGATCTCAAATCGCGGAGTAGCCAAATGTTAGCCGGCTGGCGAGCGTGTGGCATTTTTGGTGGCTAGAATAAGGGCAATTTTGTCAAAAAAAAAACATTGATAGAATTTAACAAACCCTAAAAACAAAACCCCCAAACTCTTCACACATTCTCACGTTTTCTTCTTCTCCAATCTCTATCCTCTTTTGCTTGGAGCACCCAAAATTTATGTTAATGGAGCACGAATTGAAGCACAACAAGAAACCCCTACCTTCGTTTCTTTCCAATAAAGAAGACAAATCTCGAGCAAAACAACCTCTTCGTTATTCAGACACTCTGTGTAACATGAGAGCCTCGATTCTTCATCATCTTTTCTCAGGTTCGTGTATATTTCGAACTACACTCCCGTTCAACTGAAGTCAGTTTCGTTCAGATTGGTGCAAGCCATCCTTTGCTCAAAGTGATTGTAGCTTGCCGAAACAATATGTTGACAAGGTGTGGGCATGTGGTGGAATATCACACATATGGCAACAAGGACGATGAAGGTAAAAGGAATTTTTGTTTGTTTTATAGTGTTCTTTTTGCCTGTTTTGTCTGATTTCTGAGTTAATGTCTCCTTTTCTTCAGACAAATCGAACAAATGTGTTCACTATGAATTTTTAATTATATAATGTTGTCGTTGGGGGCCACACGCTCGTCAACTGGCGAAAATTTAGCCAGCTGGCGATTTGAAGTTCTTATTTGAGATTGGTTTAACCGATTTGGGTCCTCATTCGAGAGGACGGCCACTTTGAATCCTTATTTGAAAAAATAGGTTCAAAGTATAGGTTCACTTTGGATCCTTTTTTGAAATTTTCCCAATATTGAATAATCAAATTAGGCAATGAAATTTTCAACGGAGTTGGATAAAAAATTATTACCTTGTTTGAATATTTTATTTCCAAATTGAACCAGAAAAGGGTGGCTCGGATGGTGGGTGATGGTGGGTGACAAACGGTGTGACCGGCGATTGGTGGTGCTCACAGTGGGCAGCCCCCGTGTGCCCGGTCCTGATGGTATAAAGCCAGCGAGAGGCCGTGGCTAGCTCGTTAGTCACGCCTCAGCAAAGGAGATCGATTATTTCTTCGAAATCCCACAGATGGTCTCCTTGCTTTGACCACCGTTTGGGACTCTCCTCTAAACTGCAAAGTCACAAAACAATTTATGACAAAGAGCACGAGGGGCGCTCGTCGCTGATCATGGGATGGAGGAGCTGCGGTTTATTTTCGGTGCAAGATCACGGGCAGCTTTGGTTGTCACAATGCGGGCCTCCTCGAACCAGCATGAACAATAAGAACCTCACGGGTCAGAGGTCGCAGCAGCTCGACATTGTCGTTTGGGCAGCAGCAACTTGGCTTTGATGGCAACGACGGACAACAAGCGGGCGTCGTTCAAGTGTTGTGGCGGAGCGGGGCAGCAGGGACGTTGAAGGGCTGAGGTGCGTGACGGTGGGGGTTGCAGCATCGTCAGGCAGCTTGTGGCATTGGCCTGGGTTTCGGTAAGCAGGGGCAGCGTGATGCAGGCGCCGGCTTGTATGAGCAGCAGCAGTGGTCGACAGAGGAATAGCAGCCACGAACGGTGGTTTGCAGGTGTCGACTTCGTCGGCGCTCAAGGAATTCCTCCCTCCTGAAGAAGACGACCTCCCCTCTGGTTTTTCTTCTCTCTTTTTTAGCCTTTTACCTTTCTCTCTCGGCTGCAACTTGCTAGAGAAAGTGAGTCATAGACCCTTCTTTCTTTTCTTTTTTTCCCCCACCCCTCTCTCGCTTTTCTCTCGGTGTGTCTTCTTCTATTGTGTGTGGCCTCCCCCTTTTACACGGGAAGAATTGCCAAAAAATCCTAAACCTATTTACTGCCAGTTCAATCCTAAATTTTTTTTTTTACCGATTCAATCTTAAACTTTTGTGATTGTGCCAATTTAGTCCATCCGACCAAATTTGGCCGGAATGACGGCGTGGACACCGGTTAGCGCACCGACGACAATATTTTAATATTATTTTATCATTTTCGAATATTTTTATTATTTTCCGACTTTTTATTATTTTATTATTTTTCTGTTTTTTTCCTTCTTTTTTTTTTTTTTTTCTCTTCCTCCTTCCTCTCGCCGGCCACTTTGCCGGCCACGCGCGAGGGCCACGAAGCCCTCGCCGGCGACCTCGCCTAGACACAGGGGAGGCCAGGGGGCCACGACGAGGCCGTAAGCGGGTCGCGTCCCCAACGACCCTCGCCAGCGGCCTTGCCCAGACCTGGGGAGGCCTAGGGGTCACGATGAGGCGACCTCACCCAGATCTACCTTCGCCCGCGGCTGGCGAGGCCATGGCGGGGCCGCCTCGCCCTAGTTTGAGCGAGGGCTTCGCGGCCCTCCCGCAGTGGTCGGCAAGCCTCGTCGGAGCTGGCCGGTGACTACAGCCGGCCCGGGGAGGGGCAAGGAGGAAGAAACAAAAAAAAAAAAAAAAAAATAGAAAAGTTAAAAAAATAATAAAAATTCGGAAAATAATAAAAAAATTCAAAAAAATAATAAAAATACTATTAAAATATTGTCGCCTGCGCCGGCCAGCGTCCACATTAGCTCCGGCCGGCCAAATTTGGCTAGATAGACTAAATTGGCACGATCGCAAAAGGTTTGAGATTGAATCGATAAAAAAAAATGTTTAAGACTGAATTGGCATAATGACAATAGATTTAAATTTTTTTTGGCAATTCTCCCCTTTTACATGCAAAGGGACAGAGCCGACCAAGGAAAGAAACAAAATTTGTTCTCTCTTTCCGATCACATATTGTACAGCCAAGACGCAATCTCATTTCCAATTCCATGCAAATATTTTATTTGATTGCATGCGCTGATCTCCGTCTTTGCCCACTTTCCTTTTCCGCTCATGCCCATGGATGCGTGAGATCTAACTTCCCCATTCAGCTCAAAACATGCGTGGAGACCTCTTTTACTTTTGCCCGTAGACGCGTCGAAGATATATTGCCCAGATATATGTCCCCTCGTGCGATATTACTTCTTATTTTCCACCTTTTTTCTTGCCCTTTTTCACTTCCTTTGTCCATACAACTGTAATAGAATTTTCTGAATTCCAAATCTCGCAAAGATTATTCGTACTATCTCCTTCGTACACTTGCCTTTGACGATGATATATATGAATATATTACTTGAATATACAAAAAATCTACCGCCACATCATCGAATATTTCGGAATATATCAATCTTCCCACTTGTCGATCCTGAACTAGCTTGGCTAAATTTTCTCTCATCGTGGATTTAGTCCAACTCGTTAAATTAAAGCTCAGAATCATTAATTCAAGCCCATCTACCACCAGTCCATCGCAATTGTAATAATAATAAATGCTCATAAAACTATATGTTATATAATTCAATTCTAATATTTTTGTTTAGGGGTTAAAATTAATCCCTAAATTTGTGTGCATTAAATTACTAAATGATCAATCAAAATTTAGGTGTCAACAATAGTTATACCAATTTTGTAATTTTTTTATCATATTAATCCAATTTAATGGAGGATGTATTTGTCACAAACATATAAGTTTGAGGTTATTGGTTGTCAAAAAATTAATTTGGGATAAATTTATCACAAGTGTATATATTTGGATTTTTTATAGTTATTTGAGATAAATTTATTATAGATGTACTAATTTGGGGTTTTTCACAGTATTAACCCATAATAAAAAAGGCAAAGTATAGGCTGGGGTGTTAATAAAAGCAGGGTTGAGCATGTGGGCAAAGTTCGTTTGGGTTTGCTTTTGATTTAAGGACTGGGCTGACTATTGATGTTGGCCGGTGGTGGCTTCGGCTGGGCTTTGTTCTTAGGAGCTTCTGGACAGGTTTGATTGGGCTCATTGGTTGAGCCTAGTCAAACCGAGGGCCCAAGGAAGTAAGCCTGGATTCTGCCCTACCCAAACCGGATCTGAAAACCCAACCCGGACCATTAGGGTCCGGAACGGCGAGTTGGTCGGGTTCCCTGACCCAGTCCAAAGTCCATTTTCTGAATAAAAAAATTTGAAAAATTAAAAATCATAAAATAACAATAAATGAGAAAATCCGAAATAAAAATTTGCAGAGTCAGAAAAACAGAAAACCAATAAAAATATCCGAAAAATAATTTTAAAAAAATCAATAAAAATAAAAAAATAAAAAAATTCCCAAAAAAAATAAATTTTTGAGAAAAAAAGTTCAAATAAATTATCTCAATTGATTCCATCAGACTTTTAGAGTCTTGAATTAATTTTAGAAATTCCTTTTGAAATAGATTTTCTTAGTCTTGAATAAAACTTGAAAATCCTAAAAAAAAAATTTGAAAACCAATTGAATAAGTTCTTAGAGCTTTACAATATCGGTTGCTCCATATTATTTCTTTCTTAGAGTCGATGCTTAGGCCGCTGTTTGTGCATTTCAATTTGTCCAAGTGAATTGAATGAGCGAATGAGTTTTTTGGTAGTAACTAGATCGGTTGGACAGGAAGTGAAATGAAAAATAGTAGGAAAAATAGAGGGTGAATCCTCTTTCTCCTTACTGAACTTAAGTGACTGTCCCATCTTTTTTCTTGATGAACTAGGGTTTTATGGACTGTTAAGAAGAAATTTGACAAACTAATCTCGAGGGATCTGTCGAGGTACATGGACATAGGAGGTATGGTTAGGGTCAACAGAGATGACCATAACGACATTTGAATTTGGTAGGTTGAGATCAATGGCATGGTTTTTCACTCGGTAGATCATTTGGTAGTGTAAAGTAGCAGCAATTGATCTTAGAGTCTAAGGAGCTTCGCCAATCTTCAGCTATACTTTAAGGGTAGTAAGGAGGTTGGGCTTTGCAAGTTCAATGCTAAAATTCGAAAAGAGCGCCACAAAAACAATTCATGCATTCATTGTTGTATCGATGGTACCAACATAGATATGTTGGTAGTCGAGAAAGCAAGTGTCAAGCAAGGCAATATGAGCAGCAATAGGTAAACCTCTTAAAGGTAGGCTTCATTGAAGTCTCATAGTATCCTAAGTGGGTAGCAAATATCGTGCTAGTAAGAAAGAAAGATGGTCGGATTTGGGTTTGCGTCGACTACCGCGACCTGAACAAAGTTAGCCCGAAAGACGATTTCTCTTTCGTGGACGGATTCTCAAGATACAACCAAATAAGGATGAAAGAAGACAACATTCATCACCCCCTAGGGGACCTTTTACTATAAGGTCATGCATTTTGGCTTAAAAAACGTCGGAGCAACCTATCAATGTGCCATGGTTGCTCTTTTCCATGATATGATGCACAAAAAAATCAAAGTATATGTCGATGACATGATTGCCAAGACCAGACAGGGGGAGGACCATGTGAAAGCCATAGAAAAATTGTTCGATTGACTTCGCCAGTATAAGCTGCATCTAAACCCAGCAAAATGCATGTTCGGGGCAACCTCTAGGCAGTTGCTTGGGTTTATTGTAAGTTAGAAGGGGATAGAAGTAGACCCATCAAAAACCAAGGCAATATTCGAACTACAGCCCCCATCAATTGTGAAAGAGTTCTGAAGTCTTTTAGGGAGATTGAATTACATTGCGTGGTTTATATCCCAACTCTCTAAAAGTGTAAAACCCTTCTTTAAGCTTCTCATAAAGGATGTACAAATCGAAAGGGATAACAATTGTTGATTGGCATTCGTTGAACTAAAACGGTATTTAATGCACCCTTAGATTCTAGTTCCGCCAATCCCAAGCCACCTATTGATCCCATACCTCACCATTAATAGCGAATGGTTAGGCGCTATGTTAGTGTAAAAAGGACTAGATGACAGGAAGGAACAAGCCGTTTACTACTTGAGTAAAAAATTCACCGCATCGAAGAATAATTATTCCAAATCCGAAAGAACCAACACTGCATTGGTATGCGTGTTGCATAGACTCCGGCAATATACCTTACATCACCAAATGTTTCTCGTGACCAAAAATGACCCAATTAGGTACTTGCTTGATTGGCCAGCCTTGGTAGGAAAGTTGGCCAAATAGCAAATCCTAATTTTGGAATTCAACATCCAAGCAACGTCATAAAAATCAGTCAAAGGCTGAGTGATCACCAATATGTTAGCTAAATGCCTGGGGGAAATGAGTGAAGACAATCCCCCAAATGATTGCATCACGTCAGTAGAAGAAAATGCGTGGACTATGTTCTTTGATGGGGCTGTAAACTTGTCTAGGTCTGGCATTAGGGCGATCCTGATATCCCAGAGGGACAATATTATCCCATAGCTGCAAAGTTAGTAATTCCTTGCACCAACAATATAGCTGAGTACGAAGCATGTATCCTTGGCTTGCAAGCGGCTATCGAGATGGGAGTGACAAAAATAAAAGTGTTCGGTGACTTTGCACTAATTATCCTTCAGACTGTGGGTAAATGAAGAACAAGAGATGCCAAGCTCATACCTTATCACGACTACCTCAAAGAATTACAGCAGAATTCAAACCAGTCTCGGTCGAATACCTGTCCAAGTCTCGTAACTAGTTTGCCGACACACTAGCTACATTATGATCTATGTTACAGGTGACCGACGGGTTAGAGATAGAACCACTGAAGATTGAAGTCTTGGTAAAAAAGGCCCATTGCATGGTTGTGATTGAAGAGTCTGACAGGAAACCTTGGTATTATGATATCATGAGGTACCCCCACGAGCATGAATTCCCTAAAAGAAGTACTCATGCTAATCGAAAGTACATAGGGAAAACGGCTTCAAAATTTTCCATCAGTGATGAACATTTGTATAAAAGGTCTTATGATTCAATCTTGTTGAGGTGTGTGGGTGTGACTAAGGCCATGCAAATAATGCAACAAGTACATGGGGGACTGTGTGGCCCACACATGAATGGGCACATGCTAGTCAAGAAAATAATGAGGTTGAATTACTATTGGCTCCCCTTAGAGAGTGACTGCTCTCGACACATGCAAAGGTGTCACTATTGCCAAATTCATGGTGATAGGATAAATGTCCCTCCAACTGAGTTACACCAGCTAGCCAAACCATGGCCATTTTCTATGTGGGGGATCGACATGATTGGTCCAATCAATCCCAAGGCATCAAACGGACATCGGTTCATCTTGGTTGCAATCGACTACTTCTCACAATGGATCGAAGTTGCGTCATATAAAACATCACTGCACGAACTGTTGCAAAGTTCATCAGGCACGATATAATCACCCATTATGGCATACCTAAAGCCATCGTCATTGACAACAGGTCTAATTTGAACAATAAATTGGTCAACCAACTATTTAGCAAGTTCAAGATCCGACATCTAAATTCGTCCCCCTACTACCCGCAAATGAATGGGACTGTAGAAGCGGCCAACAAGAACATCAAAAATATCCTGGTCAAGACGGCCGAAAACTACCGGGATTGGTATGATAGGCTACCCTTCGTGTTAATGGTATATCAAACATCGATTCGAACTTCTACCAAGGCAACCCCTTTTTCTTTGGTTTAAGACATGGAAGCAGTCCTACCCATAGAAGTGGAAATACCCTCCCTACGAGTCCTCTCTCAGGCAAGGTTGACTAAAGCAAAGTGAATACAACAAAGGCTTGAGTAGCTAAACATGATCGATGAGAAATGATTGAAGGCCCTTTGTCATGGCCAGTGTTATCAACAGAGGGTAGCTCGGTCATTCAATCAAAAGGCTTGGCATAGGTACTTTGAGGTAAATGAGCTGGTCTTGAGGAAGACATTACCAATCTTTCCGGAGCCTGGAGGCAAGTTCGCCCTGAGTTACAAAGGTCCATACGTAATAAAAAAGGTACTCCCCAGAGAAGCCTTGATCCTAACTGAAATGGACGGCCATGAGTTCTCCAAACTAGTCAATTTTGGTGCTATAAAAAAGTATTACCCTTGAGAGTTCCTCTACACTCTCTTGGGAGAGGCCTAAATGTTCATTATTTAGCATCGCTAGACATTTCCCAAATGAATGAAAATGCCAATGCACTTCTCATATGAATGACTGTTTCTACATGATCGTTTCACCTAAAAATGGAGAGTTATTTAGCAAAGAAAATTAAAATGGCAAGACAATAAAAAGAGAGAAGAAGAAAGTGCATTAAAATTATTTACTTCGTGTCTCAAGATACCTCCCTTTGACTTAGCATGATAAGGTGGGTTTTTGAAACTAGCACATGAGAATCCAAAGATCTAGATTCATTAGATTTGAGAACGCTCTTTCGAGAAAACAGGGGCGAGTGAGGACAAGAGACAGGACAAAATAGGCAAACGCATAAGATCAAACTCGGAACAGGCAAATCGTAGTAGCTTAAGAAAAATTACCTGAGACGTTTCCTCCATATTGCTCTTGGCTTCCCCTCATCTCTCGAGTTATATCGACGAGCCATCCCTAAAACTCTGCACACGCTACCTCCCATCAATGCAAATCTATTCGAGCTTAAGCAACGATTCCTTCTTGCAACATACTCCAGGAGGTCAAGCATGGCAATTTCGTAGGCAGGACGTTCAACTTTGGCAAATCAGAAAGTATGGAAAATGAACTCTTTCACTTCCCCTTCGAATTGGCTATTGTCAACAGAGAATCCAGACAATAGAGGCGATCCATAGCCTCATGTTCCAAATGATGACTTGAAACCTTACTTCTTATCCCAGATGCATGCTATGCCAAGAAACGGTTGCCGGTAGAAAACTAGAAGTTTTGATTGTCCATCTCGGATTCCATAGAAGCCTAAGATACATGACATTGCCCAATGCTACTAATGTCCACGTGATTAATAGCAAGAGAAAAAAAGTTCTACAGAAGGAAGGCATTAAAGATGAATTGACAACCATCGGCCATTTGCCTAAGGCCACGGGAAGAGAGGGCCAACCAAAATAAAGCGCCAAATCGTGACAAGACTATGGCAATTACCAACTTACAAGACATTCCGAGAAGTCGTCGAATATAAGCTTTGCAGAAGGGTAATTTGGTATTGTTTCCAATACCATTTCTAACTTCATTTCTACTATAGTTTCCCTATTTTGATAGGAAGCATTGGCATTCAAAAAAACTAACTTGATGGGTTAATTTGAGCCAACTACTACTGGCCAAGCAAGCATATGGAGACTAGGGGCGTGTAAAAGACCTGGGACCCGCTCGGACCGCCGAAACTGGACCAGAACCGATGGTTCATAAGGGGACTAGTCCGGTCCCCGGTTCCATGGGCGAATTTGCCTGCTCACCTGGAATAGACCAAGTATTATAATAATATATTAATTTTTATTATAAAAATAATAATATTCTAAAGCTCTATATTTTGAATTAGTTCCGTATTTCTTTGTTTGTTCTTGTGTGCATGGAACTTTTCTTTCTCTCCACTTTTAAATTCTTTTTTACCTTTGTCGCTTTGTTGATTTGAGGGGCTTATCCATAAAGAAAAATTGAACAAGTTCGAGAGGTGGGTTCGAAGAATGAGATAAGAAAGAATAGAGAAAAATGGAGTTTTCTTGATGTGTAGATTTTACTCAAGCAAGGATGATCGACAGGCTTGTAATTTGTGAGCAAAACTAACTTGAAAATTCAAACTACTTGCTTCCTACTTCATTTAAACTCATTTATCTCAGCATATAGCATATTGCATTCATCAAAATCTTATCATAGTAAATATGAGCGGAGCCAATTACCGTCGCATCACAAGAGACCAAGAGGCAATGAAGTCTCAGTAGGAGAGATAGAAGAAGATCATCATCATCACAAAGGCATTCCCACCACTGCAATCTTTTTGTTGACTCTTAAATTTCTAAAATATAACTATGTTTGAATCACTTTTTCATGCATGAATTTGCATTCTCTAAGACTCTATCACTGCACGCTTAGAATAAACAAGTGCGCTTAAAAAGAGCGGCTCAACATGGTTCTCTCGCCATTAGGCGTGATCACTTTTGAGGCCGATGCCATGGATCCACTTGGGAATTGAATCGGACCAGCAAGTCAATTCCCGAGTGGATTGTCGAACCAACAGGCGATTCCCAAATCCAATTTTTAGGAACCAATCCTTAGTGGGCGGTTCCGGTTCTAGGGTGGGAACCGCCCACCCGGACCATGCACATCCCTACTAGAGATGACCCATGCTAAATTCACTTGACTAGGTATAAAAAGACATGTCATTCTAATGACCAGATCACTTAAATAAAAAAGGGTGCACCCCATGGACACCACCGGTGCCTTTAGTCAAGCGGTACTCGAGAATGGATGCGCTAAGGTCCGAAGGGGGTTCGAACCCCTGAAGCGGCAGTTGCCACGTGTAAAGAAAAAATAATAATAATAAATTTTTTTTTGCATACTGAGATCGGAAGTTCAGGATCTCATGCTCTCTTTAAGCCTTAGGACCGTAGGTCCATTCAATCATTTGCAACCTAGCAAAGGGTAATGTTGTATCGCTTCCATTTTTTCAACTCTTAAAAATTCAGTCACTTACACACTCCCTCTCATTCTTTGTAGGGTCATATGTCTGCCAAATGTGTGGACAACAAAATAGGGAGATATATGTCAAATTCTGATAACAATATTGGTGAACTCTCCCAAGTGAAACGGTGTCCTAAGTATCGCCAAAATGGATTATAGGAATCTTTCGAGCCTTAATTTGCATTTGCTTTTGGTCCTACTCAACAATTTATTTCTGCACTTTTTCTTGTGCAGGGGCAAAAACAGGCGCACTTGTCCAATCAAAGATGGGATTTTCAATCTTGATCGATCATTCATGTGTCATTCCCCTTTGAGTAGGGGCAATCCGTGATCGCCCATTTTTTAATAATCCCCCTATGTTCAAATTTTAACATGTCTGTAGAGACAATTGTGCATCTCATGCTCTCAGAAAGTTATCTTTTTTGAGTAAATTCAATCATTCTAAGGCTGCAAACTCCTCCATGCTTGAAATGCTTCATGTCCTTTCAAGATGGTTTTTGCACGATGATTTCGTCTGTTTAAATCATTTGATTCCATTGAGGATATCAAAATAGACATCTGAATAAACTATGTGAGATTGATTAAGCATGCTAAATGAGGAATATCAAGATGATGAAAGGCAAACCATATCCTACACACAATCTTCTGATTAAACACTTGTGAGGCGAGCATAGGAAATTCCACGTCCGTAGGGTAAAAAGTTATCTCGCGAATGGTATGGTGATCAAAGTGATGAGGGGTATTTCATTTCTCTACCCTAAACACTACAGGTTATCCATTGCTTATGAGCCCTATGCCATTGTGAAGTTTCTTTCATAATACCCCTGTCAAGAACCACCCCACACTTAGGCAGATTAGAGGAAGAGCGGCATCACAAAGTGAGAAAATAGATATAAATTTTCTTGCTTGCACTTGCATCAATCTTTGAGTGTTTTTATCGCATATGAACACTCACGATATTTAAGTGCCCTAGAATGACAAAGAGCATCTTTTTCTCCATCATACACCCTCGTATCCATTGTGCAACCCTAGTGAGTTTGTAATTTCAACCTCCTACATTGGGTCAAAGAAAATGTCACTATCTTTCAAGCAACATGAGCCGAAGTGCCAACTGAAGATGAAAACTCAAGAGTTTAGGACAATCTTGAAATAACAAACAAAATGAAAACTAGGGGCATGAAAAAAGCAGTGTGCCTAGTAAAAGTAAGGCCAATGCCCTCAAGCAAAAAATGATGCTCGAGCAAAAAGTCTCCACAAAGACGAGCTCCATTAATGAGGAAGAAGATCAGCAACGACATCAAGATGATCACCAACTCCTGTACACACATTTTTTAGCTTACGAATCCCTTCGTTGCGTCCCTTTGTAAAAGTCTCTTCCGACTGGGGCACTTGAATTAACGTAGGAATTCATATGCACCATTCAAAGAAGTACGAGCAAGATCATTTCTATCTCTTTTCGCAGGTTCTTGACTTGTAAACCCAAAGATGACTGTGCAACATTTCTTTGACATTCATGTTCCCCTAAGCTAAGCCTTTGACCAAGTCTACATTACAGTGGAAGAGAGGGCACATAGCACAATCCAATTGTTGTTGTCCAATAAGGTGCTTTACCAGGTCGCTGATGAAGAAACGATTTTGGGATTGTGGAATAAGCTTAAAAGTCTCTACATGAAGAAATATCTTACGATAAGATTTTTCTTGAAGTAGTGTCTTTACACACTAAAGAAACAAGAAGGTACTCCTATCCAAGAACATCTAGATGAATTTAATAAGATTGTAATGGATATAAAAATCTAGATTTGAAGCTAGATGATGAAGACTAAGCCCTAATTGCGTTATGTTCACTACTGAGCTTGTATGAGAATTTTGTGAATTCTATGATATATGGAAGGGAATCCATAAATCTTGAGGTTATGAAAGCCTCATTAAATTCCGCAGAGATGCATAAAGTTAAATATGAGTAATAGGGGCGATAAAGCTAACAGCTTAGTTCTCAAGGGAAGGTCAAATCATCGCGATAGGTGCAGTCATTGTAAAAGGGCGTATGAAGCTAGGTCAAGCTGGAATAAAAGTAAGGTGGAGCTACTGTCACAAATTCGAACCCTACAAAAATGAGTGTCTTGTGCTCAAAGCAATGGGAAAGAAGTCGATGGAAAATTCTGATTCGACTAGTCCATTTAAGAATAACAAGTTAGCTTATGCGAACAAAGTTCTTATTGATTTGTCTTCGAATTGTCATATTGGTGATGAATAGATTTTGGATTCAGCTTGTTCGTACCACATGTGTCCAAATAAAGATTGGTTCCACACATGAGAAAGTCAGTGGTGATTCAATTTTGATGGGCAATAATGCAGTTTGAAGAATTGTGAGTATTGGTATGGTGCGAATCAAATGTCATGACAAGGTATTAAGAATTTTAACAAACGTTAGATGCATCCTAGATTTAAAGAAAAACCTTATGTCGTTAAGCAATTTAGATTCCATTAGGTTCGTGTACGCCAGTGGAGGTAGCATTTTGAAAATTTCAAAAAGCTCCTTGATTATGACAAGAGGTAACAAGAAGAATAACATTTACATTATGTAGGTAAGTATCATTATAGGTTCTTTAATTATATCATCCTCTTCGGATTATAAAAAATCAAGGTTGTGGCATATGTGGTTGGGCTCATGAGTAAAAGAGGAATGACAATCTTGAGTAAACGTGTAATAACCTAATCCACTGAGGGCAAGAGTGATCATTGGGGCTCTAGAGGGGCTCTAGAGCTTGAACAAAGTGCAGCTCCTACTTGAGGATGGCGAACGGGTAGGAATGAACCGAATCCCATGTCGCTTGGGTATGATTAGGTGAAGTACCCTATATGTAATTGCACTTGTCCAACTTGTAAAGAGACATTTTCTGAAAAGAACCTAAAAAAATAAAACCATATGAGCTCCCATCCAAAGTGGATAATATCGTTATAAGTAGGATCTAGGCTTAACCTTATGATATCAAGAGCCAATATGTGACATCCCGGCACATCACTTGTGACATGTGTCCTTTATAATATTATCTTTATTTATTAATTTGCATACTCAATAATTTCTTTCTTTCTCTAATCGAAACCCTAGTACAAGAAATCACACGACTAAAAGTACACATTATTTATATAAACACCATTATTACAACTTTAACACGTCATTCAAGCAAATACAAAATACAATAATCCTGGGAAAGGGTTCAGCCAACTAACATCATTACTCCAATCCTATTCCATAAGTGAGCGACTATCCAACTCAAGGATTGATGGTCTCAGGCGTTGCCTCATCCCTTCTATCACCATATTATAGAAACCATCCTATAAACTGAAAAATAAGAGATGAGCCAGCAACAAATAAAATATTTAGTTTTAAATTAGAAAAATCATCTTGTCACTTTACCTGGTACAAGCCAAGGGAATGCGTGACAATCCAGTAAGTGTGATAAAAACATGAGTAAAATTTACCTTTCCCATTTTCATTTAACATAATATTCAGCATCCAACAATACTCCCGTCCAAACTCATGCATATGGTGCACCATGTTTTAGCACAAAAATCAACTTAAACCATATTTCATTCCACATACAGTCATGCTTTTTATTTCATTATTATTTTTGCATCCTGAACTCTCTAAGGGCATCCCAACATATGGAGCATCTCAACTCCGAAACATCTCACAAACTTCTATCATGGGCATCTCACAATACCTAGCTTATGGGGATTCTCAACTCCTGAGGCATCCCAAAACACTCCCCAAGGCATCCCATGGCACCCAGCCTATAAGGCATGTTGCCAACTTCCACCACAAGGCATCGTCACGCACCACTAAATAGGTGATGAAAGCACATTAATCTCATTCAAGCCATGATACATATACTCTTATAAGCATAACACATATTTGTCCACTTAGTTTGATGCATTAGCCAAATAATCGCATATGAAATAACATATAATCATATTCTGGTCATCAAAGTTTGAACCATAAAAGTGTATATACTAAAGATGTATTTGGTTCGGCATTTAGAAAGCCCCTTAAGGAAAATATGGGGTGTTTGGCAACTCATTCTCAAGGAGCTTCCAAGTATAAGCCAACATTGGGAAGGCTGAAAGGTCAAAGCAAATCCTCACTTACTTTGAACTTTCAACGTTTTCGGAATGCTGAGAGCTTCATTTAATGAAAATAAGTAATTTGCTTATTTTTCCTTTAAAATATTATTGAAAATCCACTTTTACCCTTTTTTAAAAAGGGAAACCTTAGATATTAGTTAGCTCCTCACGTTATGCTTTCTTCCTTCACTTTGCACTCTACCGACGCCATGCTTTCTCCCTCACAATGAATGTTGCTCTTCACTCAACCTGGCCTTGGTCTTGAACATCCAGTGCTTGCTGACTCTAGTCTACTCCCCATTCTACGTGTTCCTTAATCCAAGAGCCAGGTCTTTAGCCTATCTGCTCTACTAGATCTGTTGGGTTGTCGCCAATTTGGTCACAAGCAGGCTTGGGTTCTCTCTCGCTTGGAAGATGATTTTTTGAAAGCCCCGACTTGTTATCTACTTACTTGTTTTGGTGGGTTCATTTCAGTGTAAAATCCTTTTTTTTTTTTGTTAATTAGTTATGCTTTTGGGTTTCTAATGGAATCCCCTCTTTAGTTGTGCCCTCATCCCAAAATGTTAAGAGGAGTTACGCTACACATAATTAAGATACCCCACAAGGTGTTCGATCATATTCCTATGAAAACTTTAGTTCTATGTTTTTGCCCACTTGAAGGGTAGGAACCTAAGATTTTGGGTTTGCAATGGCACCATTCGAAAATTCCTTTTGAAACAGTATGGATAATTTTCCATAGTTTTCTTATGAGTAGAGCCAATACTTTGGGCTTGCTACTATTGCTATATTTTTCTGAACAATCTTGTCTCTCTACCTTCCTTTCATTTTCCCCTTAAAGTTCATTGAAGTGAAGATTTTAGTCAACAAAAAAGTGGAATTATTATTAGATGGGAGCTTGAACTTTTACTTACTTTAATTGTTGCGTGTCTAGACATGCTCATATGTTGTTTGAGGAGAGATGGGATCGAGAAAAGGACGATCGAGGGATATAATGCAATGTTTGAAAATCTACTATTCCACATCTCAAATATGAAAACACACAAAAAGCGTTTATTTAGGTTTCTTGCTTTATAGTGCCTGCTTTAATTTTTACCAACCTAGGGTCAAGCCAAAATACCATTAAAATGTTAGTGAGTGTGACAAAGATTGAATGAGATGGTTGTTATAGAAGAAATGAAGAAGAAAGAAACGCAGAAACTGGAGAGGAGGGAGAAGAAGGAGAAAGAGCTTATTTGTAGAGGGTACTTGATTTTGTAACCCTGTCTTTTGACAAATGATCAACTAAAGCTAAATTATATTTAGAACATTGAGAGTCAATACGTTACAGAAAGGATCCATGCATAAAAGTTAACAACTTCGAGTATTATTTCATTGGGGATCTTCACACTATAGGAGGCTTTCTCTGTTTCTTTTTAAATATTTTGTCACTTAGAAACAGGAGAACAAATAGAAAAACTCCTCATCATTGATATGCATGGGCTTTTTGTGCATTCATAAGCTAGAACAAGATTTACTCTCTTATCTATTGTTGATATGAAACTCCTATGTCCCTGTAGTTTAGGATTGCACTATAGAGTCTTCAACCATAGACCCATTATGTCTAGATTTTTTTAGATATCTATTGTCCAGTGTACTCATGGTTTCTTCTTCATTTTCAACTCCATAGTACTTTTTGACTTGAGTAACGCGGATCATGATTGATTTTCTTTTCCTTTCTTCTGGTGGTACATCTCTGGTGCTATGATGTTCTGGTCATTATAGTGCTATGATGTTCTGGTCATTATGGTGCTATGATATTCTAGTTGTTCTTCTGACTTGAGTGTCTCTGCTTCGAATTGTTGTGTTACTTTAAAGGTTTTGTGCAATGGGTAAGGAGTCGATGCCCTGGAGATGGCAAGTTAGTAGATGATAAATTGCATTTGTTTATATGGCTTTAAACTCAATAGCATAGGTTTGAAACTCAAATTGCATTTGTTTATGTTGCTTTATTAGTAGATGGCAAGTTCATCAAAGGAAAATGCATTTCGAAGACCTGAAGATATAGAAACCTTTTGTAAGTCGTGCGTTGAACAAATTGACAATGGCAATCGTATTACAAACAACAAAAGGGATATATGGACAGTTATAATTAAGAAGTTTGAGAACTTAAGGGGCAAAAAGTAAAATAAAGGTCAAATGAAAAGTAAGTGGGATAATCTTAAGGAAAATTGGAAAAGATGGAGGACATTAGTCCTAAAGGAAAGAGGATTAGAATGAGATCCAAAAAAGAATACCATTAATGCAAGTGATGAAGGGTGAGAGAGAAAAATTCAGGTTTTTTCCCATTCTTTTGTTATTTTTTTGAAGTTCATCTTTTTTTTATATAACTCATGAAAATGTTTTAACAAGAAAATCCTAGATTTTAAAACAAAAGGCATACATCCGATTTTTCAAGTTTTGTTGGATAGAATGTTTAGAGATATTGTTGCTACTAGAAGCATCACATGGAATCTTGCACAAGGTGTAGCATGCCAATTCTCGATCACCTATCTTACGGGGTTGCTAAACTATGAGAATTATACACAAACAATTCTTGACAGTACATTGCAACCATAACCACTAAATATTAGAAAATGAGTTACCTTTGACTTTATTACTAACAGTTGTCTTTGTACAGGTCGGGAGATGGAGTTATGGAAGGGGATTTGTACAAAAAACACACTAGGAATACAAACACTAGATATCTCGCCCCCTCTTCGGCTATATACACAAGTCCTTTGTCCGTTAGCCGGTTAGCACAAACAAAAAGAGACAAAATTTCTCCCAAAAGTCAGGCGCTCTTCGGACCGCTACCTACACCGCTGGGCTACCACCATGACTTGGACCCTCGTCTTATAGTGGCAGAGGTCCCAACAGCCGGCCTTCCACACGTGCAAAAAGGGCTATGAAGGCCAGGTGAGCTGGCCCTGTCGGAGCCCCCGTATCTACCGTCAAGTAAGAGGTAAACTTGACGAAAGTCACGCCTGGGAAGTGCCGATCCTAGATTTCCTCTTGTCACCATACGAAGTTGGATGGGGTGCCATAGAGGATAGTCGTGGCGGCAGCCGGTGGAGCGGATGACATCTTCTAATCTGAAAAAAAATACATAGTAAACAAGTGTGAGTTTAAAATAAAACTCAACAAGCAAACTAGTGATCCGAACTCCGGGGTTGGCCGCTAATGACTAAACTAGTCTATCATGTATCAAGGGTCTACAATATTCTCTTGAAGATAAAACCAGTACTAGTATAAGAGACGAGTGAGTGTGGTTCCTACTAGCAATTCAAATAACATTGAAAATATTAAACCGACACGTCTATGTGGGTTGGCTGCAACAATCATCCCGGGGGGAGATGACACCCCACCCCGTACCCCTTGCACCTAACCTGGCATCGCGAGGTCCCTGAGGAGTTATTCGACTCCCCTCAGTCCTCTGGAGAGTACGCAACCACTCCAATTCACCCCTCTCCAAGCATCCCGACACCCGGGGCACCGCCGTCTCAAGGTCCGACGACATTCACCGTATATCCCATCCATGGTGCAGCACTTCAATAATATACTTTACAATTGTCATTCATTGTGCTAATGCCCAATAAACAATTCATTCAACGAACGTTAGACAGCACAACCAGCTTCAAGGACTTCCTCCCGCGCTTGGGATGTTCGGAGAGGCCAACCGTCTATGAGTCTCTGGTTCTCTGGTTCAAAAGGGTTACCCTGTTCTTTGCTGGTCGAAGACAATGAAAAAGAGTGGAAGTGGCGTTCTCTTCAAGGGAGTCTAAAGAAGACTGGATGAAGGGGTTGCTTGTGTTTTCGGGGCAAAAAATTAAAAGCGACAGCTCCCCCCCTAACTTCCACCTGTTATCCATGTGGAGAAACATCTAAGCCACCCCTTAATTTCCCCCTTTTTTTTCTTCTAATCATCTAGAAAAGATGAAAACTGGCTGCCTGAGTTCTGTCGTGAGTAAGTCTTCTTAATTCTATTCTTTTGCCTCAAGCCTACCTAATTTCTTACACCAACTTCTGTTCTTAGTTGACCATAGGAAATTGATGTAGTGTCTAAAATGCACAATTCACTTGGTGCACATCTGGGCGTCACAAACCTCCCCCTCTTAGAAAATTTCGTCCTCGAAATTGGCTTTCAGCTAAATAAATGTGGGTATTGTTATCGGATTTGTTCTTCACTTTCCTACGTTGCTTCTTTGAGCCCATGATGTCGCCATAACACCTTAACCAGTGGGATTACCTTCATCCTTAATACTCGCTCCCTTCAGCTTAAAATTCGTACCGGTTCTTCTGTATAATTCACATTTTGATCTACTTCGATGGTCTCGTAGTCTAACACATGAGTAGGGTTGTGGTAATATTTTCTTAACATGGAAACGTGAAATACGTCATGTATACCTGCTAATCTTGGGGGTAACGCCAGTTTATAGGCTACTTCTCCGACCCTATCAAGTATTTCAAAAGGTCCAATAAAACGTGGGCTCAACTTGCCTTTTCTACCGAATCTCAATACGCCCTTAATCGGTGAGACTTTCAGAAAAACCTTATCTCCCACATTAAATTCTAGAGGCCTCCTGTGTTTATCTGCATAACTTTTTTGTCGACTTTGAGTAGTTCTCAGCCACTCCTTGATAATTTTTATGGCGTCCATGGTAACTTGGACTAATTCGGGTCTAGTTATTTTTCGCTCACCTACTTCATCCCAACACACTGGAGTCCTACAAGCTCTCCCATATAGTGCTTCAAATGGGGCAACTCCAATACTTTGTTGAAAACTATTATTGTACGCAAATTTCACCAAATGCAGTTTTTCATCCCAGTTTCCCTTGAAATCCAACATACAGGCTCTCAACATGTCTTCCAATATTTGAATAACCCTTTCCGATTGTCCATCAGTTTGAGGATGAAAAGCTGTACTAAATTGGAGTTTAGTCCCTAAAGCAACTTGTAAGCTTCGCCAAAATTTTGATGTAAACCTCGGGTCCCGATCAAAGGTGATAGTCGTGGGAACACCATGTAGACGAACAATTTGCCTCACGTATATCTCTGCATACTTATCCATCAAATAATTTGTTCGAACTGCCATGAAGTGCGCAGATTTAGTTATACAATCCACTACTACTCATATCGAATCATGTCCACTAGAGGTTCTCGGGAGTCTTTGCACAAAATCCATAGTGACATGTTCCCACTTCCACTCTGGAATATTTAGGGGCTTCAACAAACCAGCAGGTTTTTGGTGTTCTGCTTTCACTTGTTGGCAAGTCAAGCACTGAGAAACGTACCTAGCAATGTCAATCTTCATGCCGTTCCACCAGTAGTGTTGCCGTAAATTTCGGTACATTTTCGTACTTCCAGGGTGGATGCTATAAGTACTTTTATGGGCCTCTGATAGTATCTCCTTTCTGAGCTCCTCATTTTTCGGCACACAAAGGCGTCCTCAATATTTGACAACTCCATACTCAAACACTTGAAATTCTGCCCTCTTACCAATTTGCACTTCATCACGAATTTTTAACATTTCCGGGTCCGACTGTTGTAGGGTCCGTATTCTCTGGACCACCTGTGGCTCAATCCTCAAGGTTGCCAACATGCCTGAAAGGTGATCCACTTCTAATTTAAAGTCGGAGTTGGCAATGGTTTCTAAAAGATTCCATCCTTTCACCCTCAAGTTTGTCATATTCGCAGTCGACTTACGACTAAGGGCATCTGCCACTTTATTGGCTTTCCCTGGATGGTACACTATTTCACAATCATAATCTTTCAATAACTCTATTTATCTCATTTGCCTCATTTTTAACTCCTTTTGCGAAAATAAATATTTCAAGCTTTTATGATCAGTATAAATTTCGAACTTTTCCCCATATAAATAATGTCTCCAAATTTTCAACGCAAGAATAATCGCGGCCAACTCTAGATCATGGGTAGGATAATTCTTTTCATAAGGTTTCAATTGTCTTGAAGCATAGGCTATGACATTTCCATGTTGTATCAAGACACAACCGAGTCCCTAATAGGAAGCATCACTATACACTGTGAACCCACCAAACCCTGAAGGTAGAGTTAGTATTGGTTCCGAGGTCAACATTCTCTTAAGCTCCTGAAAACTTTGTTCACACTCACCATTCCATTCAAATTTCACATTTTTCTTAGTCAAGTGAGTCAAGGGACTTGCGAGTCGTGAAAATCCTTCTATGAACCTCCGATAATATCCTACAAGCCCTAGAAAACTCCGAATCTCCGTCGGGGTAGTGGGTCTTGGCCATTCAACTATGATCTCAATCTTTGCTGGGTCTACTAACAAACCTTTCCCCGACACCACATGACCCAGAAAATACTACTTGGTCTACTAACCAGAATTCTCATTTACTAAATTTAGCGTACAATTTGTGTTCTCTAAGGGTCTGTAGTACTATCCTTAAATGTTCCTTATGCTCTTCAGGCCCTTTTGAATATACTAAAATATCGTTTATGAAAACAATTACAAACTGATCCAGATAAGTTATAAATATCCTATTCATCAGATCCATGAAAGCAGTAAACGCATTGGTCAGACCAAAAGGCATAACTAAAAATTCATAGTGTCCATACCAAGTCCTAAAGGCTGTTTTGGGGATGTCTTCCTCCTTAACTCTTAATTGATGGTACCCAGACCTCAAATCAATTTTTGAAAAGACTGAACTGCCAGCTAACTTATCGAATAAATCATCAATCCTTGGTAAAGGGTATTTATTTTTAATTGTAACTTAGTTCAATTTCCTGTAATCAATGCAAAGACGCATTGATCCGTCCTTTTTCTTCACAAACAGGACTGGTACCCCCCCATGGAGATACACTCGGTCTTATAAATCCCTTATCCAACAACTCTTGCAGTTGGATTTTTAATTCTTTCAACTTTGCTAAAGACATCCGATATGGGGCTTTTGATTCCGGTTCTGTTCCTGGAAGCAATTCAATAGCAAACTCAACCTCTTGATTTGGGGGTAATCCAGGGAGTTCCTCAGGAAACACATCATGAAATTCTTGTATTACACAAATTTCCTCCAACTTCGCTTCTTTCTTACTCTGGTCCTTAATCATCGCTAAATATCCTTGACATCCCCTATCTAAGAGTCTATGTGCTTCTATTGTCGAAATGAAGGTTGTGGAGGGAGTCATTTCGTTCCTAAAGAACTCATAGCTAGGCTCATCAGGGGGACTAAATTGGATCTTCTTCCTATAGCAATCGACATTGGCTCGCTGCTTACAGAGCCAATCCATGCCTATGATAGTGTCATAGTCATACATAACTATTTCTACCGGGTCGATCGAATGTGTCCTTCCTCCTATCAAGATTTGGCAATTCCTACAAACTAGTGTGGATAATACTTCATCCTTTAGTGGCATGGAAACATTGAGAGGTATTGCCAAGGGTGTTGCTTCTAAGTCATACAACCGTCTATATCTTTCAAAGATAAAAAAAATGGGTTGCGCCCTGATCAAATAATGCATATGCCTTTTTATCGTTCAAGGAAACCGTACCTGCAATAATGGTCTCGGAAGCTTCCGCTTCCTCCCGAGTCATTGCATACACCTTTCCTACTACCGTTGGCCTCTATGTCTTTCCAGATGAGAGTACTCCTCCTGAGTGTTGCGGCACATGAGACATCTCGTTATTGTCAGCCCGATGTCTCCATTAGGGACAGTCTCTTTTGAAATGACCCTTCTGTCCACACTTAAAACATCTTGAGGAATCGGGGCAAGGTCTTGGCCCGTATCGTCTGTTACATTGTCGACACAAGTCGCTCTGGAATATAACCCGACTCACCTGTTGTCCCTCCAGAACTTCCAAAAGCAAGCCTCTTCCTGGAACTCCAAGGCACATCTCGCAATGTAAAGGGCCGTTTCCCGCTACGCACATCCTTCATGGCTCTTTGCGGTCCTGATCTGGCCTTTTCCTTGTCCTCCATCTACTCTCTAATGAGCTCTTGCTCAACCCATTGGGCTCGTGCATATACATCATTATAATCTCTTATACCTAAGGGCACTAATTGCTTCCTAATATTGGTCTTTAGACCCTTTAGAAACCTCTTTGCTTTATCCTCAGGGTCCTCAATCAACTTAGGAGCATATCTAGAAAATTCTGAAAATTTCGCCTCATATTGATTCACAGTTAGTTCTTCTTGACTTAACTGGACAAATTCAATGATCTTCCGATTCTTCGTGCATTCAGAAAAAATGTTTCTTGTAAAAAGTTTTCACAAACTCATCCTATACCATTTCTGTGCCCGTAGAGAATATAGTGTCCTTTGATGCCCTCCACCAATATATGGCGTTCCCTTCTAACTGATATTCTGCAAGTGTTATCTTGTCTTGATCATTGCAACCTAGTAGCCTAAAAATTCTTTCCATACTATCAATCCAGTGCTCCGCTTCTTCGGGACATCCCATTCCTGAGAACTTAGGTGGCTTTAACTTCAGGAACTGCTCTACCAGTCCCTGGGTGCGACGCTTCGCCGAAAGTGGCTGGTGAGGTGGTGGCGGGGGTGGTTGTTGCAGTGGTAATTGGGCCTGTCTCTCTACCAAATTTCCTATAGAAACCAAGGCTCGCAACACATCCTCCATCCTCGGCCCTTCCCCCGACGTAGCTGCTTCTCTCCTAGGCAGAGACGAACTCCTTGATTGCACCATTTTCTCCTAAACTTTTTGCACATTACCCACATCATAAGTTAGAGATTTATACAACTAGCTAAAAGTATAATAATATTCCCACGTTACTCAAACCACACCAATCATACAACTAACTGTCCCTGCCAATAATTGACCCACGTTACACGCGACAACTACATTTGATCGTGAGCCATCGTCTAAGCACTCAGGTATACTACAGTCCAACTAAACCCCTCCTACACCTTATCACTCCAACAAGACCTAGCTCTGATACCACTAAATATAGCATGCTAATTCTCGATCACCTGTCTTATGGGGTTGCTAAACTATGAGAATTATACACAAACAATTCTTGACAGTACATTGCAACCATAACCACTAAATATCATAAAATGAACTGACTTCAACTTTATTATTACCTACATCGCTGGGCTACCGCCATGGCCCGGACCCTCGTCGTATAGTGGCAGAGGTCCCAACAACCGGCCTTCCACGCGTGCAAAAAGGGTTACGAAGGCCAGGTGAGTTGGCCTTGTCGGAGCCCCTGTATCCACCGTCAAACAAGAGGTAAACTTGACGAAAGTCACGCCTGGGAAGTGCTGATCCTAGATTTCCTCTTGTCACCATATGAAGTTGGATGGGGTGCCATAGAGGATAGTCGTGGCGGCAGCTGGTGGAGTAGATGACATCTTCTAATCTGAAAAAAAATACATAGTAAACAAGTGTGAGTTTAAAATAAAACTCAACAAGCAAACTAGTGATCCGAACTCCGGGGTTGGCCGCTAATGACTAAACTAGTCTATCATGTATCAAGGGTCTACAATGTTCGCTTGAAGATAAAACCAGTACTAGTATAAGAGACGAGCGAGTGTGGTTCCTACTAGCAATTCAAATAACATTGAAAATATTAAACTGACACGTCTATGTGGGTTGGCTGCAACAATCATCCCGGGGGGAGATGACACCCCACCCCGTACCCCTTGCACCTAACCTGGCATCGCGAGGTCCCTAAGGAGTTATTCGACTCCCCTCAGTCCTCTGGAGAGTACGCAACCACTCCAATTCACCCCTCTCCAAGCATCCGGACACCCGGGGCACCGCCGTCTCAAGGTCCAACGACATTCACCGTATATCCCATCCATAGTGCAGCACTTCAATAATATACTTTACAACTGTCATTCATTGTGCTAATGCCCAAGAAACAATTCATTATCGTTCTTTATTCATTCATAAAACACAGAATTGATGCAAAATGGTTAGTTGGCAGTACCCTTCAAAACACATATTTCAAAAGCGGCTTATCACAAACCTACACAATATACCCTGTGCGCGTGCTTCTAGAAACTGCACATCTTGTCCTAGTAAAAGAACTCCAAAAATTATGAAATTCTAATCTAAGGTAGTCAAGACATAGAGGAACATTTTCCATGAAGAATTCGAAGTCCAATTCAACTTGTACCTTTCTAAAAAATGTATATAAATCCGGACCAGTACTGGTAGCGAATTCCAAAACATATCAGAACAAAAAGGAAAATACTTAAAGGGTACAATGAGCTTAGAAAATTCTGAAATTTTTATATGTTGTAGACTAGATCGTACCCTATAACTTTCATGAAGAAAACTTGTCTAAAAGTCGGTTTACGGACAGTGTCATTTCCGAAAAAAACAGACTTACGAGCTCCATCTACCGTAAGTCCAACCTCAAGAACTCTGCATGTCCTCTAAAATTTCTGATTAACTCAAATAGACTACAAAATCAACTAAAACATAGCAAATTCGAGGAGTCCTCGCTCAACAACGATCAAGCTATCTAACCTAAGTGAGAAGACAATTCACTTCCTCCACACATGAGCTCACATTCTCACTGAGCTGTCCAAGAATCACGCTCGTAGTCTCTCCCTTGCTTTCTCTCTCTCGCACCAAGGAGGATGAATCCGCCACATGCAAACCGGATCTTGACCTCGCCTACCCCCAAAATATCCTATAACGGCACTGCCCATGAAGAACAAAACATCTAGCTCACTTGCCTGGTCAAATTCGGCAGATGAACATGCAATTTAGCAAACGGACGTTAGACAGCATAACCAGCTTCAAGGACTTCCTCCTGTGCTTGGGATGTTCGGAGAAGCCAGCCGTCTACGAGTCTCTGGTTCTCTGGTTCAAAAGGGTTACCCTGTTCTCTGCTAGTCGAAGACAATGAAAAAGAGTAGAAGTGGCGTTCTCTTCAGGGGAGTCTAAGAAAGACTGGATGAAAGGGTTGCTGGTGTTTTTGGGGAAAAAAATTAAAAGCGACAACTCCCCCCCTAACTTCCACCTGTTATCCACGTGGAGAAACATCTAAGCCACCCCTTAATTTCCCCTTCTTATTTTTTCTTCTAATCATCCAGAAAAGGTGAAAACTGGCTACCCGAGTTCTACCGTGGGTAAGTCTTCTTAATTCTATTCTTTTGCCCCAAGCCTACCTAATTTCTTACACTAACTTCTGTTCTTAGTTGACCATAGGAAATTGATGTAGTGTCTAAAATGCACAATTCACTTGGTACACATCTGGGCATCACACAAGACCTATATGTTAATGAGAATATTGCGGCTACACAATTTGACATCGTGTGCAGGATTTACTAATGATAATATACATTGTGATGTGGGTGAAAAGACTAGTGAACAACCTTAAAGCAATAAAAGAATTTCGCAGAGTTCGGTGAGGCAATCTCAAGGAAAGAAATAAAAGAATTTGAGTACGGCTACTAAGCTACAAATGCAAATGGAGAAAATTTGTTTAGTTATTGAAAGTATAAGATATATCAGAGAGTTTGATCCTTATAAAAAAATCATTGAGACATTAAAAGCTATACCTGAGATTAAGCAAGATCAAGAGTTATACTTTTTTTACATTAGATTATTTTGCTAAAAAAAAAGACAATAGACAAATCTTTATGAACTTGGATGATGATCAAGAAAAAGACACATGGATCAAGTATAAGTTTACACAGCGTAATCATCACTAGGATGTTAACTACTTATTTAGACTTTTTTTATATGAAACAATTATTGTAATGTGAAACATATTTGCAATACTTATTTGAATTAGTCGATGAGACATGTTTTTTTTATTGTTGTTCTCTTTATTAAGTGGAGTTTGCATATATATAAGATTGATCGGTGTTCTTGTTAATGGATAGCCTTGTTATATCTCTTATTCTAATTCTATTTTATTACTTTAACCAGTTATAGATGATTCTCCTAAAAGGGAAAACTATGAAAGAGAAGAAGAGAAATATTAGCAACTTTGTGCAGCTGTGAATGCCTACACTGTTTTCTAGACAACAGTTGGTCAAAAAATACCCTGCATGACCTTATCATATATAAGAAATGCATGGTTAAGAGAGTTGATGGGCATTGATGTTAATTCTGAAACGTTTTATTGAATGTTTAGAATGGATAGAACTTTGTTTAAGAATTTAATGCATGATTTAGTGACACAATATGATTTGCAATGATCTAGGAATATTGATGTTGCAGAAATGCTATAATTGTTTTTTCATATTTTAAGACATAATATAGGTAACGGGTTTGCACAATAGCGTTTCCAACATTCTGGAGAAATCATATGCAAGCTATTTAGCTTCATTTTGGATAAAGTATGTCAAATGGGAGCAGATTTGATTCAACCATTCGATCAGCAATTTAGGAAAGTTCCAAAGAAGATAAAAAAATAATACAAGATTTATTCCACATTTTAAGGTAAGTTGCGATTATACAATAGAAAAGATAAACTAAATATAAATCAAGTAATATTTGTGATCTTATTTTAGGATTGCGTTGGAGCAATAGATATACACATATTCTAGCAATTGTACCTATAGGTGATCAACTTCGTTTTATCAGTCCAAAAAGAACACCAATGCAAAATGTAATGGCCATATGCAATTTTAACATGGAATTTACATTTGTTTGGGCCGGTTGGGAGGGAATAACTCATGATACTCATATCTTTTATGAAGCTATTAGGAGAGTGATTTGCAATTTCTTCATCCTTCAAAAGGTTCATTAATTAATGATTTTTATGCATTAATATATCTATGTATTATATGTTGATTATGTTTACAGCATTTTTATATAGGTAAATATTATTTGGTAGATACCGGATATCAAATCGCACGAGTTATTTGGGGCCATACAAAAAAGTTAGATATCAGTTGCCTAAGTTTCAACGAGATCCTCAATCAACAGGTTATAAAGAAGTGTTCAACTGTGCCCACTCTTTACTACGATCAGAAATTATGTGAGCTTTTGGTGTATTGAAAAAGAAGTAAAAGATTCTAAAGAGTATGTCAAGTTATCCATACACAAAGCAAGTGAAAATTGCAATAGTGGCGATGACTTTGCACAATTATATACAAGGAAATGCCATAAATGATGCACATTTTGCTACAATAGATTTAGATCCAAATTTATAAACAACGAATTCTGATGATGTAAATAAGGATGGTAATGCTTCAAATGATGATGTAACATTAATATGGCACATTTATGTGATAAAATAGCTATGAATTTAGGAAATTATAAAGGATCCTTGTAATTTTTAAGGACAATGAGTTTTTTTCCTTGAAGCATATGTTACTATGTTTATTATAATAAAAGTATTCTTCTTATAATTGAGAAAGAGAGTATGTGAATATTTTTTCATTTGATTTTTTTAACAAAAAAATTTCATTTTTAATAAAATTGTTTACACGACATCTTTAACATTGTTGTCAAATATAAATTAAAAAAAAATTTACACATTTTTTAATTTTAAATAAATAAAAATTAAAAAGCTTAGATTAATTAGCAAAAGAGCTTTTCAAATGTGTTTTCTATCAAATATCATTCTTCTCAAAGTTTCTTTTCTAAGAAAAATTTACCAAACACTTTTTTACATTTCCCCCAAAGCCCTTCAAGTTAAATTGCTTTGCATTTCCCTAATGAACTTTTTAAATGCTGAACCAAATGAACTATAAATCTGAACAACAAGTACAATCTGGTCATAAAGTCTGAATATGCAAATGGGCAAATCTAGAGTCTAAACCAGTAGGCAAATTCAGCAACAAACAGATTCACAAGGTAACAGATTCGAAATTGAAGAAACTCAGACTTAGTAAAATCTAGTAGAACCAACAAATAGATCCAGACATAGTAAATTTTGCTAAAATGTTCTAACATGGGGAATTCTAGTAAAAACAAGCAAAACAAACAAATTTTGACTACCAGACAAAGCTAAACGACCAGATTTTAACTATCCATAATGAAATCGGACAAGGCGGAACAAACATGCAAGAGGTCATCAAGACAACTATAGTAGAACGAACCAATTCTAACTAGCAAATTACTAATAGAACAAAACTGAACAAAAAAAGTTTGACAATACCACAATTGGACATATTCAACCCAAATGGACAGATTCTAACATGCAAGAAATCATTAAGACAAATATAATAGAACGAACATATTCAGACTAGTATAATACTAGCAAAACGAAATAGAATGAATACAATTCTTTGAGCTTATTTTGACATTTTGAAGTTTATCCTCTTTATGCCTATTTCTTTTTTGTAGGATAATTTGAACTTCTATCATCTATTTTAAAGTTTTTTAATCATAAAAAATGGAGAGTTTGTTAAGGAAAGTCCAATCATATTTTGAAATTGACAAAACTTTCTAATGCTAATGATTATTTTGGAGCATGTCGATACAAGTACACTTCAATTGGAAATTAGCTCAAAGACCTTCTAGACAATTCACGTTATTCTGGACATATTCAAGACTTGTCTATTCAAACTCACATGCTCATACTTTACACCAAATACAATGAGAGATCTATTTTCCCATCTTGACAAGGTTCGGAACTTGTCTAATACAAAATTTATAGCAAGCTCAAAACGAAGATAGACCCAGAACGTAATTGATAACGGCTAGTGATCCAATTTGGATTTCACTTCCTTAAATAGACTGATTGAGCAAATCACTCCTGAAGATAAGTTCCAAATGAGGAAGCTACAATTATGAAAACTTAGATTCTATTTGTATGGTGACTAGAATCAAGAGGAGCTTTAATCTTTGTCACTAAACAGCCACAAGATTTCCTTGATATATTATGTCTAACGAGAAGATTGGAAAATAATTCTCCAAAAGTTGTCCAATAGCTAGTGTTGAAATGGAGGAGTATTTAAGGAGATCAAGGCATCGTAGTAGATATGATCAAGAATCTGAAATTCCAAATTTTGAAGCTTACTTCAATCATTTTACTTGTCTATTGAGTGTGAGAAAAAGTCGTGATTGTGAGAGAACTATAAAAGAGTGACTTAGTGGAGATAGCTTGATTCATCACTGAGTGTTTACACTCAAAGTCGTAATCTCCTGTTAATCATATTAATGAATTTCAGTCAATAGACTGTCAGCGTAGGAGAATGGACGTAGGCTTGATCTAAGCCGAACCACATAAATTTCTTGTGCAACTTTTGTTATCCTAAAAACACTTATTATTTATTGCATGCTTTCATATTGTTTTTATAGTCTGCATTCTAGAATCTAAACTCTGTTCATACTTTATCTTTAATATATATTATTCCACATTAAATCGACAAGATTTTGTAGTATTTTACGTACTCACCCTATCTGGGTGATACCTTTCGTATCACCCTCAACACATGATTCGAAGAATATCCATATCTATCGAGAATTAGGGTGATGGTAATTTAGTTAACACACTCTAACTATCTACATATACGTCAATGTTTATTAATAATTTTCAATACAACTCTAAATGATTACGGTCACAGGAAATTATCATTCCCATTTTCCATACTTCATAAGAATAACACTCCACCTAAAATTTTGTGCATGCCCATCCGATTTCTAAATTGAATAATACTTGGTTTTATAACCAAGTATTGTTATTGGATGCCAAATATCTATAACGTCACATAAATATTATTACGAAAATTCCGATGTGACATAATAGTCTAATAGGAAGTGTGGTCCGAGGACAAATCAGGCCGAAGCTAGTGGGTCAATAACGACCCGCTCCATCAAGGGTGTAAGTGATCACCAGGGCTCTAGAAGGGCTTTAAAGCTTAGAGAAAGTGCGGCTCTGACTCTAGGATGGTGAAGCAAATAGGAATAAACCAAATCTCACATCGCCTGGGTGTAGCGAGATTAAGTGCCTTATCTGTGATGGCACTTGTCCTAAATTATAACAAAGCCTTTTATGGGAAGAGCCTAAAAGAACAAAATCATGCGTGCTTTGGCCAAAAGCGGATAATATTGTTACAAGTAGGACTTTGGCTTAACAAAACGTGGTTTACTTTGTGGGCATCATATAGTCTCACGTAACTTTTGCAATTGTATTTTCGAAAAGCAATGTAGAGTTAGTTTCAATATTATGTTGCATTCAACAAAAAGCACAGTTGACTATATTCACTTCAATTTGTGGGGACCAGCAAAGGTAACATCTAAGGTTGGTGTAGTTTATCTTCTTATATTTATTGATGATTATTTTAGGATTATATTTCTTGAATGGTAAAAGTGACATTTTGGATACGTCCAAGAAGTGGAAGATGTTGATAGAAAATCAAACCGGAAAGAAGATAAAGCGTCTTAGAACGGACAATGGTCTTGAGTTTTGCGAAAGTAATTTCAATAATGTCGCGACCTAAAATTTTTCTGAAAATAATAGGTTTAGGGGTATTGTTAATTTCGGGCCGACGGCTTTTAATTAACTAGGACTCTCCCAAGCCCATACCCCGCGCGACGTTGGGATATTCATAAAAAAATTTCAAACAAGGAGTCGCCACTAGTCTATTGAGGTCAACTAGGAACCGAGCGAGACATGGGAGCATGTCTCGCTTCTTACGCAACTAGAGGATCTAGGGTCGGGGACTTGATTACGTTAGTCATGCGACTAACGCCCTTTCAGTACCTAACTTGATCATGTATTAATGAAGTCATGGCAATGTATTCGAGAATTCTAAGATCTGTCCTAACCATTCTAAAGTGAGAAAATAACGTTCAAAATGTCATCGCAAAAATAAGGTGCAGGAATAATCCTAATAACATAAACTAGGAAAACCTATTGTGGAGTCCTAAAGGCTTATTCAATTTTAGTCTTTTTTTTTCTTTTTTTAAGGGTTTTCTAATTTCTTTTGGAATTTTTCTGAATTTTTCTGAATTTTTAATATTTTTTGGTTTTTTTTTTATTACTAAAAAAAAGGTGATTCGGACCGGGTCGCGAGACTCGGCCCTACTAAACCGATCCGAACCCTAATGGTCCGGGCGGGGCTAGCAACGGGGCTGGCCGAATGGCCCGGTCGAATTTTCTTTTAAAATGGCCCATTAACAAAATAAATTAAAACAGCCCATTTCATTTTCTACAAAAATCAGCCCAATCACCTAAACTAAGCCCACTTAAAGAATATTCAGCCCAGCCCCTATTTAACCTTCAACCCTTTTTTGTTTTTCCTTTTTTTTTTTTATCTTTTTCTCCTGGTCTTCTTTATTCTGGTCTTCTTCTTCACGTCTTCTTCTGCATGCTTTTTCCATGCACGCCCGACGCTTCCCCCCATCTTCTCTTCTGCATTTTTTCTTTTCTCCGAAATGCACCCGTACGACGGCCGGAGCAACCGGTGCACCTTCCAGCCCCGTCCGCCAGTTGCCTGCTCCGACCTGCTCGGAGAGCAACCGGCCACCTCGGTCCGGTGAAGGCTAAAGCATTTTCCGGCAATTATTAATCCACGCTCACCGGAACAACGGAGACCTTACTCTTCCGACGACGCATGACTATTTCGCGAAAACCACGCCGAAACACAATAACCATACAATCAGCAAGCATGATTCGGTAGCCATGGACGCAAACACGGATCGATCCCAAGTTAAAACGCAAACTGAATTTTCGGATCTCTCTGAGGCATTTTGTCGAACAGTTGGGATGCGCTATCGAATCCTAAGGTTTCCGACTCAACCGGGACACGAGACCGACGCCAACATTCTCGTCAATGAATCAGGACCGTATAACAATCTAAAAAAAAGTACAGATGAGGGCCGGAGTTCGCGGCTGCGAACTCCGGTCCGACATACCTGAAGAACAACGCAAAAAAAAAATGAGGGCTGGGACTTACCGGAGCTTTGGCACCGGAAAGGACGTGTCGCCGTGGGTCGTCGGCCGCGATTCGAGAACGGTGGCCGGCGGTTTCTCCCTTTGACCTTCTTCCTCGTTCTCACCCACAACTCTCTTCTCCCGGTTTTTCTCTCTCGGACCCCCCGAAACCAATCGAGGAAGTCCCTCCTGAAGAAGCTGCCCTTCCTGCCGCTCACTCTCCCTCTCAAGCTCTCTCTTTCTGCTCAGTCTCTTTTTGCTTTTGTTCTTTCGGTCCCTCGGTCTATCTCTCTCGAGCTCTCTCTTTCTTCTCTCTCCTTCGGTCGTTTCCCCTCGGCTCGTTCCTCTCGGTCTTCCTCTGCTCTCTCGTTCTCCTTTCTCCTCTTTTTTTTTTTTTTTTTTTTCTGCACAGGTTTTTGAGCCTTTTTCTCTGAGAACCAGAAACTGGCACCCTCCTCCCGTCGATCCTCCTCTGTGTCTGCGCTTCTTCTTCTTTTTTTCTCTCACCCAATGATCCTCTAAAAAACCCAGAAAATGGGAAGAAGAAAAAGATCCTTGCCTCCCTTCCTCTCTCTCGGTTTCCTCCCCGAAAATCGTCGCCTCCCTCTCTCTCTCTCCGTTTTCTTTCCTCGGTCGTGGGGGGTTATTCCCGTGGCGTCGTTGTCTTCTCCCCCCACGTTCTGCTCCTCCGCTGCGTTTTTCCCGTGTGCGTGTGAATGTGGGAGAAGAAGAAGAATCCAAGGGAGGATGGGCCAAGCCCAAAATAAGAGGGAGGTGGGCTGAAAGAATAAGGAAAAGAAAAAGAAATGGGTGAATAGAGGAGTGGGCTGAACTGAGCCCATCTGATTTTTATTTTTTTTTGTAAATTGATATGTATTTATAAGTGCAAAATAAATGGGCAATTAGAACAAAATAAATAAAAATTCGGGTGTCAACAAATAAGTACCATGAAGATTCAAGGGTTGTTCGACATTGAACAATCAAGCACACACCTGAACAGGATGGGGTGACGGAGCGCATGAACCGAATACTTTTAGAGAGAGCTAGGTTTATGCTCTCCAATGCTAGACTTGGGAGAGATTTTATGCTAAAGCAGTAAACATGACGTGTTATTTGGTGAATCGTTCTCCTTTAACTGTAATTGAATTTAAGACTCCAAATAAAGTATGGTCAAGTAAACCTTCTAATGATTCCAATTTGAAAATATTTGGATGTTTCATTTATTATCATTTAAAAGAGAGTAAGCTTGAACTTAGGACCAAGAAATGTATTTTCATTGGTTATTTAGACAGGATTAAAGAATATAGGTTGTGGTGTTCCAACCCTCAATTATCAAAGTTTTTAATTAGTATGAAAATTCTATGCTTGAATAAAGAAAGGTTGTTACTGAGTCAGGTATTCAAGAGGAGAATGTTCGAAAAGAGGTGGAGTTTCATGTGAAGCATCCATGAAGAACATTTGAATATATTCCTATTTGGCCAAAAAATGATAGTGAGCAATAAGACACAAATTCAATCAAAGATGATGTAGAAGAAATTGAGGAATCTCAGAGTTTGGCTACAAAGAAGGCTAAATGACAAATTAAGCCTCCCCAAAAGTATGAGTTTGTTAATTTAGTAGCATGTGCTCTTACAACTATTGAAGAACATGATATTGAAGAACCTTCTACATTCCGTGAAGCTACCATTTGTTCTAAATCTGAGAAGTTGCTTGTTGCAATGAATGAAGAGATTCTCTTCATAAGAATCAAACTTGGGATCTTGTGAAATTACCCGAGGATAAAAGAGCTATTGGATGCAAGTGGATCTTTAAAAGAAATGAGGGAATTCCAAGGGTTGGAGATGAAAAATTCAAGGCACATTTGGTTGTGAATGGTTTTTAGTAAGGAGGGGATCAACTTCAATGAAGTGTTCTCTCCACTTGTGAAACATAGTTTCATCCATTTATTACTCGCATTGGTGGCCCTTTATGATCTAGAACTTGAGCAACTTGATGTTAAGACCGCTTTTCTACATAGTGAGCTTAAGGAGACATTCTACATGTCTCAACCCTAGGGATTCATTGTTGAGGATAAAGATCACGTTTACGGGGAAAGTACAGCGCGAGTGCCAAAACTTGGCACAAAGGGACACTTAAGTGTCAAAAGTTACAAAAGGTACATTTAAGTGCCACTTTTAAAAAAAATTGGATCACTTAAGTGCCAAGTTGCCGAAACCCTGCCGGAAATCCTACGTGGCAATTTTTTATTAATTTTCTTGCCTACGTGGCTCGCCGGAAACTGAATCGGCCAAAAGTCAGCCAAAACGACATCGTTTTGGCTGACGTAGATTTAAAAATTATTAATTAAATAATATTAAATAATTAAAAATATATTATTATAAAATCAATTTTATTTTTTAAAAAAAAAAAAAGAGAGGAGGGGATCGGTGAGGGCTGCATTTTTCAAAAATCTGACGTGGACAATTTTTTTTAAAAAAATTGCCACGTGAATTTTTTATTTTGAAAAAAATGCCACGTGGATTTTTTATTTTGAAAAAATGCTCCGTCAGCAAATGAAGTCGCCGGAAAATGGACACGTGGCAATTTGGCCGGAATTTTTCGCCGTTGGCACTTAAGTGATCCATTTTGCTCCGATTTTGGCACTTAAGTGTACCTTTTGTAACTTTTGGCACTTAAGTGTCCCTTTGTGCCAACTTTTGGCACTCCAGAGGTCTGCACCTCTCACGTTTACAAGTTGAAATGCTATTTGTATGGTCTCAAGCAATCTCTACAGCAATGGTATAAGAGGTTTGATAGCTTTATGTTGAGTTATGGCCACTCACAATTTGGGCATGACAATTGTGTGTAATATAAGAGATTGCATGAAGGTTCCTTTGTTTATTTGTTGTTATATATGGATGACATGCTTATTGCAGCGAAGAACATGTTAGAGATACAATTGTTTAAGATGCAACTTGGTAGAGAATTTGAGATGAATGAACTTGGAACTGCCAATAAAATTCTAGGTATAGAGATTTACAAGGATAGACAAGTTGGGAAGTTATGCCTCTTGCGGAAGGAGGCTTTGGCCTAAAGAATGCTAACCGTTAGGTACTCCTTTGGTGTCCCATTTTAGTCTTTTGGCTTCTTTGTCGCCTGAAGAATGCCATACCGGTAAGATGAGATGTCTTAGGTTTCGTATTCTAGTATTGTAGGTAGTCTCATGTATACTATGATTTGCACTTGTCTAAATATTTCTCGAGTTGTTAGTATTGTGAGCAAGCATATTGCACATTTGGGTAAAGCTCACTGGCAAGCGAATGGATTCTTAAGTATATTCGAGGTACCTTCAATGTGGGTTTGGTCTTTGACAAAAGTTGTGATATAAAACATTCAGTTGTTGGCTTTGTTGATTTTGAGTATGTAGGCAATCTCAACAAAAGGAGATCTTTGACATATTATGTTTTTATGCTTAGTTGTTCCACAGTTAGTTGAAGAGCAATCTTATAGGACATGGTTGCTTCGTCTACCACCATGGTAGAGAACATGGCAGCAACTAAAGCAGTAAAAGAAACTCTTGAGTTGAAGCGTTTGCTGCAGAACTTAGAGTGAAGCAGGAGGGAGCCTCCTTTTTTTTTTCTTTTTTCTTTTTTGTGATAACCCATTGTTGATACCTAAATTTTAGCATTTTTATTTTGGCTTTGATTATATAGAAAATTATATATTAGTCTTTAACTACTAAGAAAAATCATTAAAATTGCATGGCATATAAACATTAGGAGCATTTGCATTAATAGTATTATTAAAAAAGAAGACAAAAAAGAAATATTAAAAAAAAAGAGACTGGGCCGGGGGCAAGCTGGCCTGACCTCTTTCATTTTTCTTTCCTTTTTCTTTTCGCTTGAGCTCGGCCCACTTTCCCTTTCTTTTCCCCCAAAACCAGCCCATTTTCCTTTCCTTTAGGCCTGGCCATCTCTTCCTTCTCCCTTCTTTCCTCTCCTCCCTCACGCTCACTAAACAAAAGACGGGGTGACAAAGAAGAGGATGAGGTACAAAGACAAAGGAGGCAGGGCAAACGTCTCACTAGAGTTGGTGATCAGGGGCAGATCGACAGGGACAGTTGGCGTGGCAAAGGCCATGTGCGTCAGTGAATAAAAGAGAGAGTGAGCCAGATAGTGAGCTCAAGAGAGGGGATCTAAGAGAGAGCGAGAGTGAAACGGAGAGAGAGAGAGATGGTTCTTCTTCTTGGGCTAGCTAAAAACATAAGAGAAAAAGAGAGCGTTGGCAGAGGGTGAGCTAGAGAGAGGAGGAGAAGGGAAGAGCTGCTCGAGAGAGTCCTTTGACTGAAAGCTCGAGAAAAAGAGGTCATGAGTGAGAATAGAGCGTGAAACCAAGAGTAGAGAGTGAGGAAGTAGCTTGGCCGCACTCGAGACCCTATTTCTAGGCGTCCATTCTTTCTAATAAGCCTTCTCTTAGGTTCAACCCCTTTTGGCCCAAGGATCTCGTCTCGATGACGCTAGGGCGGCCGACCATGAGCCAACCTGTCTTAGACCCACCTGCTAGTTACTGCCATCGAGTTGGGTAGGACCCTGGCACTAGGGGTGTAAGTGGTTCAGTTCGGTTCGGTTTTCCGAAAAAACCAAACCGAACCGAACCAATAAGGAAATGCAATGAACCAAAC
Organism: Corymbia maculata; assembly: GCA_014182735.1. Taxonomy (NCBI): domain Eukaryota; kingdom Viridiplantae; phylum Streptophyta; class Magnoliopsida; order Myrtales; family Myrtaceae; genus Corymbia; species Corymbia maculata. The sequence continues at coordinate 22,368,024 of CM024690.1, forward strand.
CAAAATCCGAACCAAACCAAAATTTCAGTTCAATTTGGTTTTTTTGTTTTTCCTGACTATTTTTTTTTTGGTTTTTTCTGCAAAAGAGAAAACTCAAAAATCAACGGGAGCATAAACGCGTCCAGGCGTGGAAACTAGATCACCACCGTCACCTGAGTCAACATCAACGGCCGCTCCCTGATCTTGGATGGCCGGTGGAGTCGGTTTAGGAGAGGAGGGAGCCGAGGGATGGAGCAGATCTGAAGGGAAGAGGGAGCATATATGAGCAAAGGAAAAAAAAAATGGAGGAACGGAGGTTGGTCAGAAGGTGAGGAGGGGGGACGATTTTCGGTGAGAAGGGACGGCTGGCTAGGGAGAACAACGAAGAGGAAGGAGGCTATTTTTTGGTGTTGAACAAAAGAGGAAGGAGGCTGTTTTTTGGTGGAGTCTTCTTCGAAGGCGGACGGCCTCAATTGCGCCCTCTAATGGCCCGGGAGGAACGACACCACGATGGCGAAAGGGACGCGCAGTAAGCCCTGGGATTTGCTTCGGAGGAGTCCCAATTCGAATCGGGGTCGAACTTCTCGGATCTGGATCTGAACAGGTAGGCGATGAGGGAGAATTTCTAGCTCTTCTTCTTAAAACACCTCTGGGACGACAACCCGCCACTGCCGCCGACGTCGCCGGCCTTCAAGGCGGCGCTGTACGTAGGGGCGACCTAAGGCGTGCTGTAGAACCGATAGTGCGAGTGGTGGGGCTGGTGGTGGTCGGATTTTGTTTTGTGCCCTAGAAGACCGGTTCAATTCGGTTAACCAATTTGGTTCGGTTTACCTGTTCGGTTAACCAAATTAGATAAATTACAAATCAGGCAAAATTTTTTGATTTTTTTGGTTAATCCAATCCAAACCGAACCGAACCGAAAACGCATGAAATTACTAACACCCCTAATCGGCACTCAAGCGCGCTTGCACCCTGTGCTGTTTTGTTTCAAGCTTGTGTCATGGCTCGAAAGACTTGTACGATCCAAGAGGGTTCTTGGGCGATGCCGTGACCGAACCTTGGTACGAGCGACCCTCAACCGTGATCTCCATATTCTAGGATTTTCTTGAGTCTTCTAGATTATTCCTAGGGGCGGGCGATACGGTCATTGTACACCAAGGCACTCAATGTAAGTAGGTAGTAGTTGAGGGGCTACTCCTATGTATTCAATACAGGTAGGAAGTAGTTGGGGGCTACTTCAATGTAATTAATATGGGTAGATGGTAGTTGGGGAGATCTAGTCTCCACCGTTAGATCGAGGATGGATCTACGGATACGGTATGTCTGTACTTGTATAAATAGGGGCTCCTCCCCCTCATTGTAAGCATCTCATTCTACACAAGAAATAGAAAACCAGAGCTTCTCTCTCTAGAGTTTCTCTCTCTAAGAGTTGTGTGAGTTTGAGTGGAAAGGTTGCTTGGGAGAAATCCTAAGGCCGCACGGGTGCAAAAGGAACAAGGAATCGATCGGCCCATGACAAGTGGTATCAGAGCGAGTTCATTCCTAGGTGCAATGGCCGAATCCTGTCCTAAGGTGTTGATCGCGCTGGCAGCGGATCAAGAGGAGTGTGGAAGGGCTGTCGCCAAAGGTACCAAGGGGAGGAAGAACCATGCTGGTTCCGGTTTGAGGGATGCTCTAGGGGATCTGGATCGTTGGGTGATAAAGGTGGAGCTATTCGCCTCCGAGATCCAAGGATCGGTCGATGACCTGACCCAGACCGTCGACGGAGTTGAAGCTGGCAAAGAGGACCTCGAGGCCGATGTGCTAGAGCTCAAGACCAGCATGGGAGAGCTCTGAGGCGAGTTGCTGGGGACCCTGAGGCAAGAACTGGAACAACGGGGAGAAACCTTGGAGGCCATGATGGTGGCCATGCGTGCTGAGGTTGAGGAACTCAAGGGGAAGCTCGCTGAATCAGAAGCGGCACGCGTGAACGGAGTGGTCACGGTGCATGCTGGTCCACGAACGGACGCACCCAAGCTGGACAAGTTCAGGGGCTCGCGGGTGGCCAAGGATGTGGACAACTTCCTATGGTACATGGAAAGGTACTTCCAGGCTATGGGAATCAACGACGACCTTACTCGGGTAAACACTGCATCTATGTACTTAGTTGATAATGTATTGTTGTGGTGGCGTCGTCGGTCGGATGGGAGGAGTGGCGATCCCATCGCGACATGGGAAGGATTTGTTGAAGAATTCCGACGGATGTATTTCCCTTCGTACGCGGAGGAGGATGCTCGGAATGAGTTGAAATGGCTCGAGCAAAAGGGTGTGGTGCGTGATTACATCAAGTGCTTTTCGGAGTTGCTACTCCAAATCCCTTCGATGAGTGACACGGAGGCGTATCATCAGTTCATGGGTGGTCTCAAACCATGGACTAAGGAGGAGCTCAAGCGGTGCAGCGTGGGAGATCTCACGGCGGCCATTACGGTGGCCGAGTCGCATGTAGAGTACAAAACATCTTTTGCACCCAAGCCGGAACCTCGACTAAGGTATAAGGCCTTTGGTGGGGGAGATCGAGGGAGATTCCATCGTCCGTATGGAGGCAGACCCCCGGCCGACCCTCCTAGATTTCATGCGGAGTCAAGCAATGGAGGACAAAGAAAGGTACGCACATATAAGTGCTTTTTCTGTGATGGTTCGCATATGGCGCGTGATTGCCCGAACAAGGCCAAGCTGGCGGCCCTTTGTAAGGAGGATGAGCCAAAAGAGGAATCGCAACTGGGTTCGCTGCGTATCCTCAGTTCCCTCAAGACGAAGAAAGCTAAAGAGTCTAAGGGAATGATGTTCGTGGATGTGAAGATCGGCGACACCACGATGAGTGCACTCGTGGATACCGGAGCATCCGATCTTTTCATTTCACAAGAGGCCGCGAAGAAACTCAATCTTCCGGTCGAGAAAGGAGCTGGTTGGCTCAAGACGGTGAACTCCAAGGAGGTCCCGGCTAGCGGATTGGCTAGGGACGTGGAATTTCACCTCGGACCATGGTCAAGCAAAGAAACTATCGAGGTAATTCCCCTAGACGACTATGATTTTGTTCTAGGTCTAGGATTCTTCGAAAGGATTAATGCGGGTGTGCTACCATTTGCGGATTGTATCTGCATTCTGGATAAGCAATGCCAGTGCATGATTCCAATCCATCGCGCATCGGGTCGCGATCGGAAGATGCTATCAGCCATGCAACTCTCAAGGGGAGTTCGAAAGGGTGATATGACCTTCCTGGCCACGGTGAAAGTTGAAGAAGACGCGGGTAAGGTGGAGGAGATTCCCACTGAAGTGACCCGAGTTCTCAACACATTCGCGGATGTGATGCCATCAGAGCTTCCTAAAAAGCTCCCACCTAGAAGGGAGATGGATCATCGAATCGAGCTAGTGCCTGACGCTTGACCTCCGGCCATGGCACCATATCGCATGGCACCCCCAGAATTAGAAGAATTGAGGAGACAACTCAAGGAGCTGCTCGATGCGGGGTATTTTTGGCCGTCTAAGTCTCCATTCGGTGCCCCGGTCCTCTTCCAAAAGAAGCACGATGGGTCACTCCAGATGTGCATCGATTACCGGGCATTGAACAAGCTCACAGTGAAGAACAAGTACCCGATTCCTCGCATCGCGGATCTATTCGATCAACTTGGAGGAGCACGATGGTTCACCAAGTTGGATCTCCAATCGGGTTACTACCAGGTTTGAATCGTTGAAAGGGACGAGCCAAAGACCGCATGCGTGACACAATACGGATCGTACGAGTTCCTCGTCATGCCGTTCGGTCTCACCAACGCTCCGGCCACTTTCTGCACGATGATGAATAAGGTACTACATTCGTTCCTTGATCGGTTCGTAGTAGTTTATTTAGACGATATTGTGATATATAGCCGGACGTTGGAGGAGCACACTGAGCACGTAAGACAGGTCTTCCAAGTCTTGCGTGAGAATGAGTTGTCCGTAAAGCGGGAGAAGTGTGCCTTTGCCCAGAAGGAAGTTCCTTTCTTGGGGCACATTGTCGGGGGCGGTCGTGTTCGGATGGACGAAGCAAAGATCCGAGCAATAGTCGAATGGAAGCCGCCGACCAAAGTGACGGAGTTGAGGTCATTCCTTGGCCTCACCAACTACTACCGGCGTTTCATTCGAAGTTACTCGAGCATCACGGTGCCACTCACGGACATGCTGAAGAAGGACAAGCCGTGGGAGTGGACAACGCGATGCCAAGAGGCGTTTGATCGACTGAAGCAAACTATGACCGAGAAGCCGGTGCTGGTGTTGCCCGATCATGCAAGACCCTACGAGGTAGAGACTGACGCTTCCAACTTTGCTATAGGTGGTGTTCTTATGCAGGATGGTCATCCGATTGGGTTCGAGTCCCGAAAACTTAACGATGCCGAACGACGGTATACCGTCCAAGAGAAGGAGATGACCGCGGTGGTCCATTGCCTTCGGACATGGAAGCACTACATTTTGGGAGCCAAGTTCGTCGTAAGAACGGACAACGTGGCCACGAGCTACTTCCAGACGCAAAAGAAGCTGAGTCCAAAGCAAGCTCGATGGCAGGATTTCTTGGTAGAATTCGACTACGTGCTAGAGTACAAGCCTGAGAAGTCCAACTCCGTGGCGGACGCACTGAGTCGAAAGGCGGAGCTGGCCAACATCGTAAGTTGACCGGATTGCACTTGGATCGACCGTATCAAGTAGGGGATCAAGCATGATCAAAGGGCTGAAGAACTCCTACGGTACGCGCGAGAGGGCAAGACCCGCCAATTTTGGTGTGAAGACGAGCTTCTCTACACCAAGGGACAACGACTATACGTGCCACTCTATGGGAAGTTGAGGAAGGAAGTGCTGCGAGAGTGCCACGATTCGAAGTGGGCGGGTCATCTAGGGATCCATCGTACACTGGCGCTCGTCGAGGAACAGTTCTACTGGCCTCAAATGCGGGACGACGTCGAGGCGTATGTGAAGACTTGTCTTATATGCCAACAAGACAAGCTAGAGCAACGAACGTCGCCGGGGCTTCTGGAGCCTCTTCCCATCCCCACTCGTCCATGGGAGAGTGTCTCTATGGACTTCATCGTCAACCTATCAAAATCCGAAGGGTGTCGGACGCTTATGGTGGTGGTTGACAGGTTCTCCAAGTACGCGACATTTGTACCTGCAACGAAGGATTGCCCAGCCGAGGAGGCGGCTAAACTTTTCCTAAGGTATGTGGTCAAATACTGGGGAGTACCACGAACGATCGTGAGCGATCGTGACCCCCGATTCATGGGGCGATTCTGGACGGAGCTCTTCAAACTCCTAGGGTTGGAGCTAAACTTCTCCACGAGTTTGCATCCACAAACTGACGGTCAGACGGAACGGACCAACGCACTCCTGGAGATCTACCTTCGGCACTACGTAAGCACGACGCAAGTGGATTGGGCAAAGCTGATTGACGTGGCCCAGTTCTCCTATAACTTGCAATGGAGCGAGTCGACCGGCTAGAGTTCGTTCGAGATTGCGACGGGACAACAACCGCAGACTCCTAGCGCAATTGCGTCGGGCTACAAGGGGAGTAGCCCTCCGGCTTTCAAGTTCGCAAAAGATTGGCACGAATAAGCGGACTTGGCAAGGGCGTGCCTACACAAGGCATCGAAGCGCATGAAGAAATGGGCGGACCAAAAGCGTCGGCACGTGGAGTTCCAAGTCGGGGACCAAGTGTTAGTCAAACTACACATGGTCCTTCGATACAAAGACATACACAAGGGGTTGATTCGACATTACAAGGGGTCGTTCCGTGTGCTTCAACGGGTCGGAAAGGTCGCATACAAGCTGGAGTTACCACCTAAGCTAAAGGTACATCCGGTTTTCCACGTAAGTATGCTTAAACCTTTCCATATAGATGAGGAAGATCCGAACCGAGGAGAGTCGCAACGGGCACCTATGGGAGCTAAGACCTCGTATGATCGAGAGGTCGACCACATCATGGCCGACCGAGTCATACGGAAACGGTATTGTGCACCGAAGCGGGAATACATGGTTCGATGGAAGGGTCTTTCGGAGAGTGAAGCAAGCTGGGAACCCACAGACGCTCTTTGGCAATTCAAGAAACAAATTGAAGCATTCCATGCCGAAGACGCGACGAGGGCGTCGCCCGATTAGGTGGGGGAGAATGTCACGGCTCGAAAGACTTGTACGATCCAAGAGGGTTCTTGGGCGATGCAGTGACCGAACCTTGGTACGAGCAACCCTCAACCGTGATCTCCATATTCTAGGGTTTTCTTGAGTCTTCTAGATTATTCCTAGGGGCGGGCGATACGATCATTGTACACCAAGGCACTCAATGTAAGTAGGTAATAGTTGAGGGGCTACTCCTATGTATTCAATACGGGTAGGAAGTAGTTGGGGGCTACTTCAATGTAATTAATATGGGTAGATGGTAGTTGGGGAGATCTAGTCTCCACCATTAGATCGAGGATGGATCTACGGATACGGTGTGTCTGTACTTGTATAAATAAGGGCTCCTCCCCCTCATTGTAAGTATCTCATTCTACACAAGAAATAGAAAACTAGAGCTTCTCTCTTTAGAGTTTCTCTCTCTAAGAGTTGTGTGAGTTTGAGTGGAAAGGCTACTTGGGAGAAATCCTAAGGCTGCATGGGTGCAAAAGGAACGAGGAATCGATCGGCCCGTGACACTTGCCTGACCGAGGCTCGCGTGGCTCCGGCTCGCTCAAGTCTCAACTCTGATGGTGTAGCTTTTTCTTGAACCTAGATCCCGCTTGGTTACTTATGTCTATTTTGGTCGAGTTTTGTTGTCTCGTTAAGTTATCGTTTGCCCCCCTTAGTTGACGATGCTCGGGTGTTCGATGAAATGTTTCTGGGATGTCTGCAAATGTCTTGGCTGTCTTACTCGAACTGTAGACCTCTTGTTCATGTTTCTTGCTTCTTTCCTTCATGGTTACTTTTGTTTATGTGGTATGTTTCGAGCTCATTGTCCGGTAAGGGATGGTGGCGAGCAGTGCCTCTTGTAGTGTGTGAGGTGGATTAGGTGGTGAATAAGAAGCGTCTAGTCTGGTGTCTTCAATGAAATTGATGAAGGTTTAGTGTCTAACTTGCTGGCTTTTGCTTAGGATTGCTTAATATGAACATGTGAGATTCTTAAAAAATTTGCATTAGGTGCGAGGGAACGTGAAGAAGAAGAAAGCCAAAAGAAAAAAAAAATTAAAAGAAAAGGCAGAAAAAATAATAATAGGTAGAGTGGGCTTGGTTGGCGTTGTGAGCTAGGAAGATTGGGCTAAGAATAGAGGGTCTAGATGGGCCGGGGCTTCTTTTTTTTTTAAAGTTCATGGGCCAGTTTTGTTCGTTCCGAGTGGGTCTTATAGCCATAGTCCAGCCGGACCGATAGGTCCAAGTGGGTTTAGTTGGGCCGAGTCCTTGACCCGATCCGTTTCCTTTGTTCTAATATTAAAATTCATAAACAATGTTAGTCTTTAAAAAAGTATTAAAAATCTTTGAAAAATATTAAAAAATTCAAAAAATCATAAAAATTCAAAAAAATCCAAATATTTAAAAGGGAAATTCGGAAAATAAAATTCTTTCTTGGAAAATTCAAAAAAAAATATTAAATATTAAAAATATTAAAAAATCCTAGCAATCAAGAAAAATTTCCAAAAAGTTAGAAATTCCTTGAAAAGCTAAAAAATAATTTGTAGGATAACTTTCTCTTAAAAACTGGGAACCTTTTGAGTTTAAGATTGTGTTCAAAGTTTGAACAAGTCTCTAAGGTTCTACCTTAGGGTTTTGATTGTCCTAAAAAATAAATGCCCTATTTGTGCATTTCGATATGATGATTATGACTTCCCTTTAGCTTAATTAGGATTAGCGTTTGCTTGTTTTCCCATGTAATTTATTTGACGCTTCATAAGTTGTCAATTGTTATTTTAATGGTTGTGTACCTACATGATCACATCATATGTTAATAAATAGATCTAAAATGAATCCAAACTGCCCAACAAAAACCTTTTTAAAATGAACAATATTAGGTATCGAAAGAGTACTAATTATTTAATTAATGTAATCAAGCCATCGACCTTAAACTTTTTGACTAAATAGGAAGTGAGGCATACGCCCAAACATGATCACATCATATGTTAATAAATAGATCTAAAATGAATCCAAACTGCCCAACAAAAACCTTTTTGAAATGAACAATATTAGGTATCGAAAGAGTACTAATTATTTAATTAATATAATCAAGCCATCGACCTTAGACTTTTTGACTACATAGGAAGTGAGGCATACGCTCATGCCTTGCTTGGTCTCTAGCTAACCCTAATAAGTTAGTGACGATTCCTAATTTGAAAATTCCTATAGTATCAATTTGAATACCCAATATCACGTGAACTATGAGTTTGGAAGAATCCGCGTCTAATTGAGAGTCTTAGACCTATTTTTTAGGCAATATCCCTAAATATATGTATTTTCCCCTCTGGACGGAAAAGGTAGGTCACAACACCCATCCATTATCACTTTGTATGTGATGAGGTTACTAAGGATACGGTTATGACGAAGAAAGCACCCATGGCAAATATGTTGACCAAACCAGTTGCTTTGACCAAGTTCAAGCATTGCTTGGACTTGATTGGTTTTTGACCATTTGATTTGCTTAGGCAGGGTTGGTGGCATTTTGTCTCTTGTTTTCTACATTGAGCATGCTCACATAGGCTTAGGTGTAACATCATGAATTTTGACCCATTCTGGGATAGAGGAAATGGTTATTTTATCAATGCGCTACGTTTATTCTGAGTTGGCCCCTCATGAGTTAACTAACTTTTCGCAAAAGTAATTAAGAATCGATACACGTACGACTAGTGAATTCAATCAAAGATAGGCTGCTCGACCATAAGGATCAAAGAGAAATGATACCACAATGTTGCAGGCCAATTAGCGAGTTGAAATAAATCGATTCGGTAGAAGTATGAGATCGGATTGCAGGTGACTCCGCACGACTTTGATATTGACTGCGAACGACGTTAAACCGATTTCGCTTTGGCCCTGTACTCAGCATGAGCAATTAACCCCTCACGATTACATAACAATCGAGGATTGTCCTGATTTGAATAGGCACGATCATGGATTGAAAAGTTATCAACCATAGGTCAAACGCGTGAGAACCTCTAAACGCTGCCCAAAAGTTAGGTCGTACTAAAGTCGCGATTGATTGATTTTAACCATGAATTTCAATCCGATTTCGGGTATCGAACTTTTAAGGATGTCGAGACTAAAAATATGAAATGTTGCCTCATTGATTCCTGAATTTATCGATAAGCCCAGAAATTATCGGAAAAGGATTCAACAAGCCAAGTTTTGAAGCCAAATATTTGGGGATTTGTGCTTCAGGGGTAAAAAAGACCAAAATGCCCCTTTCTAGAAGCTTGTATAGGAATTTGTCTTATTCTATTTTCTTTTTCTTTTCTCCTCCCACCTTCCTCTCTACGTTTCTTTCTCCCCCCTTGTTGACTTTTCTCTCCCCCTCATCTTCTTCTCACGTTCACCACCAGCCACCTCACTTTTTCCCTTGGTCTCTCTCCTTTCCCTCTTGAGTTTCTTTTATATTTTTCCTGCTGCTATTTTTCCCCCGAACCAGCCACCATTAGCTGCCATCCTTACTGCCTTGCCATTGTCAAGGAGCCGCCCAACCATCACTGAACTGCCACCCCCTTTCTTCTCTTCTTTCTCTTCCGTTTTCCCCTGTGTTCAGCTCGATTGCTGCTGTTTTGGTCCTGCTGTTCACTGCTGCTACTGGTCGGAGTTACTTCTGCTCACCGAAGCTATTGGCCCCGTCTGGAGGTCAGCCGACTGTTGTCCAACTGCCATCTAGCCCTGTTAGCCGCTGTTCTCCCTCTATCCGGTGCGGAAGCTATTTTGCCAGGTTTCGGCTGCTGGTTGTTGTCTATTGTTTTCCCCAACGTAGCTATGCATAGCCCTTGCTGCCATTGCCGCCGTCGCGCCCGTGTCGTCGAAATCACTAAACCGTGAGTCGATTTCCTAATCCCTTAGTTAGGGGTTAATCTTGCTTATGAGTAGTGTAATTAGTTTAATCCTTGATTTATGCTTTGGATGATGATTAATTAGCTTTAGAATATTATTGATTACTTTTGCTTAAGGTTAACCATGGTTAGAATAAAGTAACCGCGGTTAGAATAAAGTAACTGTAGTTAGTAAAAGTAATCACGGTTAGATTAAAGTAACTAAGTTAGTTTAGTTAACCATGGTTGAGTTAATTAACCCTAGTTAGGTTAAATTTAGTAACCACGGTTAAGTTTATGAATTTTTATTATTTATTTAATTTCTGAATAGTTATTGTTCACGATTACTATTCATGCATACTATTCACTAGTACTATTCACGCAACACTATTCATACATAAGCGAATTATAGTCTTAAATTATGCGTTCATGATTGTTAAGGTATGTTGAAGTGCTAATTGTCGATTTTTCCCGAGAATTAAAGGGTGTACGTGGTTGTTGATTGGCTGGAATTAATTTTTGGTTTGTCGTAATTTTCATGAGTGGTTGGACTGTACTATTGTACATGATTGTCGATTATTGCTGCATGATATTATACGTGTGTCAACTACAATAGCATATTGCGTGGGCACGAACTATGTGTGCATTCATGACAGAGCAAAGATAAGAATGAATTGCTTGATGATGTGTTGCATGGTCATATTAAGAGGAGAGTTTGACGTTGCTAGATAACCGCCAATCCTTCAGGGTTATGCCGTGGTCGTTTGGTCGCCTGATAGTGGTCTAATGCAAAGTCGCGGTAGAGGCCGAGCCCATGCTCCTTCGGAAATGCCGTCGGTGGGAGGATAACTCATGACGTCGCCGTGCCTCAAAAGGGAGGACAATGCCTGGCTTAGGTCAAATAACCACCAACCATAAGACTATGTCGTGGCCCTAGGGGTCATAATAATCGGAGCATGTGTGGATATTGGGATATGAGAAAGCTATGTGCAATACTCTGATTATTTGCATGCCTACTAATGTCATGATAATTTAAATGACAGTTTCTGCAGGTTGCGTGTACTAAGGCCAAGTAGGGTCGCTTGTGTTTGCATTTGCATATTGAATTGTCGTTTGATAATACTGCTTGAGGTGTGGTATTGTGTTGATTGCCAAAACTAAATTGCATGTTAGACTACCCTCGAGGCGAGCGAAATTCCTAACTGAGGCTTAGAATTTTGACTTATTGAGATTTTATCTTACTGGTTATTGTATAACCATTTTCAAGTCCGTAGAATGGAGAACCGACATGTGTTACAGCTCGTGACCATATTTGAAGGGAGCAGATTCACCCTGGCTTGTCGGTTTCATTGGCTCGATAAGAAGATGCCTGTGGTAAAGGCTGTACTTGTGAACTTCCTAGAGTTAATCAGTTAGTTAATAAAGCGACACTTTTGAATGTGTTTCTTGGTTGGGTTTTCTTGCTATCCTTGCTTTTGTAATTGACTGGGGGATTGTGATTCACTTCCGTATGTGTTTAATTAAAAGATAAAAATAATGGTCAGCGACGCATCCTGGGACATTGCATCTAAATGACCGCGAGAAAACAGAGATTGCCGCATGCTCGAGGGTCGCGGCATGACATTAGGGGTGTGCATCGTTAGTTCCACCATTTTGGGGTTGCCCTTGTGTGGTCACTTTTAGCGATGAGGGATAGAGGTCTTGTGACATTTGGCATAATGCCTTCTTGGAAATTTGAAATCAAGGTAGAGATTTGTTGAGTTATGACTTTCGAATTAGTGATGATGGTATTTTGGACCATTCACATTTTTTTTAGGGTTTTTTCAGGAGAGATTAAAAGAGATGTGTTTAACACATCTCTAACCTAGCCTCCACGCTATCTCCATTCTTTGTTTTTTACTATCTTCTTGCTAAATATTTAGATTTGTGGCTCATCAAGTATTTTTTTTGAGCTTTTGGATTGTACTTTTATACTTGGTGTTGAAGATAATTAAATCTCTGTCTTCCTTTGATTTTCCTATTTTTGGTTTCACGTATATCTTGTGTCTCACGTGATTCCAATTTTATTTTCATCCTTTACTACTTGTACTTTAATTGGTCCATCTTTTGATGTTGCTTCGCAACACTTTATGGTCCTAGCTTTTTCAACTCACATATCATCTCTATTATTGGTACCGATAGATGTTTGATCGATAATTAAGTTAGGGTTTGTGTTCTTCGGATTGATGTGCGGTCATGCTCGAATGCTTCATCATCTTTACGTGCGGTGAGTTAGCGAAAGATGGAGAACCACACGAATGCTTTAGCACCCAAGCGCTTTCGACTTTCTATCATGACGTCGCATTCCTACTTTGAATGGCCAAGACCACCCCTTTCATTTTTGTTCTTGATATTGTTTCTTCAAATTTAAACCGAGTCGTTTGTATAATCCAAGATCTTAACCAACACTCAAAAGTACTTGCTTGAAACGTCCGAAGAAGCAGAGAAGCAAGAGAGGTTTATCAGCTCGGGCAACAAGCACGGAATAGATGTTTCAAGAGCAAATTGAGTGAATGACGATGCTGCTGCTGCTACAAAAGGGAAGTCGTCCGTTCCCTTCCTCAGAAAATCTTGAAGAGCAGACCACCGTGAGTAACAAAGAAGGGAGCGAACACAAGCGACTCGACTGCCACTAGCTGGATGAGGATGTTGAGTGGTGGGCCTGAAGTGTCCTTCTGTGGATTGCCAATGGCATGTCCTCGCTCAACTGCACGGCGAAGCCCCCAGGGAAGCCCCGAGGTTTCAGTAATGGTCCTCGCATGCTCCAAAGCACCATCCTGAAAGTAAATTCAAGATATATAGGAAAAAAAAATATGTTAAGTCGCACAACTTTTCTTGGCGGGTCACTGAACCACAACGGATGAGTATATAAAAAAAAACTAGCTTTCGAGCAGTTGGAGCAGCTGCATACATTAATGTTCTTTTTCACTGTGTTCCATGCTTTGCCAGTGTAGGATGCCCAAGTCGCAATCTGTTTGAAAACAAGCCCAACGAATAATCTTCATCAGGAAAGTACCACAATCAAATGAGACAACCAATGTGAAGCTGCAACAATTATCATAGATATAATGATACTAGGATTAATGAGCAGTTCACCAACCTACACAGATTTTGTTCAACAATGCAGAAACTACAGTTTCTTAACCCCGTTTCACAAGCATTCTATCAGAGAGATATACCTTGAGCAACGTAAACTACCAAAATAGATTGACATTGTTTACTTTGGTAAAGATTACCCAAATGACATAACCGAGAGAGCCAACCAAAACACCAGACAGCATGTCCACACCGAAGAAGGTCCTGACGATAAGTGGTGTAAGCATGACAAGGGCACCAGGTAGAATCATCCCCCTGATAGCTGCATCAGTTGAAATTTTGATGCATGTAGCATAGTCAGGGTACTCATGACCACTCTCGAGTTCTGGAATGCTCTGCTTGACGACCTGTTGAGCCATCTTCAATCCTGCGCTTCCCACAATTTTCATGGTCATAGCAGAGAACTCGAGAGAAAGAATGGCACCCATGACCAAACCCATGAAGAATGTCGGTGTCAGGACATCAACAGGAGAAATATTCGCACGACTCAAAAATGCACCCAACAGAGCGAGAGACACTAGTGCAGCTGATCCGACGGCGAATCCCTTCATACCAAATAAAAAAAAAAAAAAACATAATAACGTCAATCTAGTATTAGATTTAAACAACAGGAAAGCAGAACTGGACAATAGGGCTAATTATGAGATGATAGATGAAAGGCAGCACGTCAAGGAAAGAAGGTGATTTTAGCCAAATATCATGCCACACCAGCAAGAATTTAAAAGGGCTTGCATAACTAACGTATTATTTAGTCATTTATGTTGAAAAAGAAAATAATTGGACAATGTGCATAGATTCTGGATGAAATGAACGTAATTTCATGAAAAGTTCCTATGCACGGGCACCCTTTCCTATGCTGTGTCTTAGATTATATCAAGACAAGCTACTATAAGGGCAACAGGACAAAATTTCCGATAACATATTCATATGCAAGGATTGCCTGTACCTTTTCACTAGTAGCAGTAGTATTGCCAGCAGTGTCAAAGGCATCAATTCTCTTCATAATTCCATCACTCGTGCTAGCCATATTAGCAAAACCTCCTGCATTGTAGCTGTTGGGACCGTAAGCATCTATGGCCAATCCAGTGGCGACGGTACTCAGCATCCCACTGGCAGCCACAGCAATTCCATACGTCGCAGCAAAATTGAAACTCAATAAAATGCTAAAGATAATGGCAATAATTGGGGTAATGATGTCGGCAAGGCCTAAAGATCCAGCACCATCTTGGACAGGGCTTCAGAGAAAAGGATCATTACATAATCAGAACAAGACCATCAACAGTCGTAAGGATTCATGTCATTCATTTACTTTGGAATTTTTAATACCGGTAGTGATTGTTGGTGGGACGTTCAAGGAAAAACCCACTAATTTGCCTTGCCCAAAGACCAACCATAACACAAAACAACAGCTCCCTGCAAGATCATATCCATAATTAGCAAATACATACACTCAACGTAGGTCCGCTGACATTTAAAGCATGTCACATTGACAATATTAGAAAGAAAGCAGCATTTAGGATCGGAAAGAGATAAGTATCATCGAAGAGTTTACAGTTTTTTCACAACTTTCTGCGACCCAAATTTGTAAATAGTGAATGATGAAGGCAGAACAATCCAGCTAACGATTGCAATTCCGACACTCATCAGACACAAGGAAACAAAAGGTTGCCTTTCCAATTTAGGCTTGATTTCCTCCACTTTCTCGATTCTGAAGAAGTTGGCCGTAAAGAGAGTTGTGACCAAGCTAACAAGGATACCCAATGAGCTGATAAGCAGGGGATAACACATAGCAGTGAAGTCGTGATCGATTCCAAAAGAAGAGATGGAAACAACAACAAGGGCAGTGCAGGATGATTTGGCATAAGAGCCAGAAAGATCAGTCGCCATAGCAGCAATATCCCCAACAATGTCACCAACATTTTTAGGAATCACCTGAATGATTAAGATCAACGCCCTTTGTGACTAAAAGTGAATGATATACTTAGGAGATAGAGCTACAGTAAGAGAGTACATACTGCAGGGTTTCGATAATCTTTTGGGATTCCTGGCTTTATCTTTCCAACCAGATGATCACAAACATCAGCAGCCATGGCATAAATTCCGCCAACAGCTCTTCCAAAGAGAGCCATGGAAGATCCACCAAGACCATAACCGATAATAGCCTCAAAAAGACTTTCCCAGTCATTGCCATAGTACATCTTGAGCAGATTGATTGCAAGATAGAGCACGAGAAGACCGATAGCAGCAAGAAGAAATCTCATAACTGCAGCAGACCTGATAGCATCAATGGAAGTTCTTCCGACGCCATTTGTCTTTTTCAAGTCGGTCCTTGCGTCGATTGCAATTTTCTTGCCAAGGAAACCAGAGAGGACTGATGTGAAAGCACCAAGTAGAAATGACAAGGTACTGAAAACGGCAGTGGCAAGTGTAGGCTTGCATGTGTTTGAAGGATCAAATGTGCAAGGCCGGCTTTGGTTGCTGAAGCTCTCAACAGAGCCAAGGAAGAGGAAGATTAGACCCGCAAAAGCAACCACGAAAACTCCACCACACCAGTACACCGTGAACAGAAAAGATGTCACACCTGTTACAAGCACAAACGATAATTCAGCCCTCTCTATCAACCAAATGAAGCAACAAATCAGATTCTTGATAGTCTACGTTACGTGTGACAAAATAACGTATAACTCAGTTAAATCAGGTTACTTTGTTCCGTTGCCTAGTTTTGTTGAACCTAGTTCTTGTTAGCAATTAAACCAAATTTCGGCTATAATTTAATAAGCTGAAGTTGTCAATAATGTAAAGAGGTTATCCATTCACTAAAGAAGTTATCCATGCACGAGATGTATGCTCAGATTCCAAGACTAACGCATGAGTAGTTTTTTTTTTATTAGAATACACAAGTTAATAAGGGTTCGAACGGTAATCATTCTATTCCTAAGAACAATTTCTTCTCAAAAATGATTCTTTTTTATTTTATTCCGGAGAATAATTTTTGAGTATTTGAAGGTTTTTGATAACTGTCCAAAATTTCTATTTTCGGGATAAAAATGCGTTTGGTAAAAATCTTAGATTTTATTGTAACTTTTTAAATATTTTATTATATTTTTCTATTTTTAATTTTCTTTTTTTCCTTTTCTTTTTTCATGTTCTCCTCCACCCTTCAGCCAATGGCCAGCCTTGGGGTGGCTGCTAGACGAGGGTTGGTGACTTCACAAGAGGGTTGTCAGCCCCTAGCGAGGCCAAGCCTCATCAGTCGAGCCTTGCCGATGGCTGGGCGAGGCTCGGCCTCACCTTGGCTAGGCAAGCTCAAGCTCGCCAAACCATCAGTGAACTCGAGCTCGCCAAACCATTGGCAAGCTTGACCTCGCCAAGCCACCGCGAGGTTGGCCTTGCCTTGGCCGGGCGACACCAACCTCGCCGCGCCACCGTGAGCTCGACTTCGCCTAGCTGATCTCGCAATGGCCTACCAAGGTTGAGCCTCACCGGCAGCCGGACGAGCTTGGCCTTGCCAGGCTAGGCAAGGC
This sequence comes from Corymbia maculata, assembly GCA_014182735.1. Lineage (NCBI taxonomy): Eukaryota > Viridiplantae > Streptophyta > Magnoliopsida > Myrtales > Myrtaceae > Corymbia > Corymbia maculata. The sequence continues at coordinate 22,384,690 of CM024690.1, forward strand.
TCCAAGCTGGGCAAGGCTCAAGATTGCCCGACCTAGGCGAGGTTGATAGCCTCGCCTATTCGCCAGCAAGGCTCAACTAACAAGGCTCGGCCTCGCCGAACCTCGCTAGGGGCCAACGACCCTTCGGCGAGGTCATCGGCCGATTGAACATTGAAGAAGAAGAAAAAGGAAAGGAGGAAGAATAAGAAGAAGAAAAGGGAAAGGAGGGAAAAATGAGATTTGATTCTTGAAATTGTTCTTAGGAACAAGAAGCAATTTTTTTTTTATTCTTGATTATGTTGCAAATCTATCTCGGGAACAAAAAATTTAATGTATAAATTTCGTTCCAAATTCGTTCTCTGGAACACAAGAATAAAATCAATTGTTCTTGGGAGTGTTAACAAACAAACTCTACAAGTCTTTATTGTAGTGTTATTTTCAAGAGTCCGTCCGTATTTCTATGTCTTGATTGATCTTGTTTCAAGACTAGTTTAATGTTTTGTAAATTAGAATGCTAAAAATATATAATGAGTCATTGAGTCATGTATTAAGCCCATATAAAGACAAGTCTTATGATCATTTCAATAAATAGAAATAAAGTGATCAAAAAGGTCTATATGTCTCCTTCTCTTCCTTGAGTTGTGTGAGTTGTGCATGTTTCACCTTCAAAATTATCCCATCAAATTAGTATCAGAGCACATGATTTGTGATCATCGCCTCAACAAATACTCAACTTCCCCTTCAATGCCTACATCTTACCAAAGAAAATTATGGTAATTGGGATGTTAGAATGAAAGCTCTACTCCACACCTAAAATACATGGGAACATGTCAACACAGGCTGCGATGAGCTAGAGGATGAAGCCACCTTAAATCAAAACTAGAGGAATGCCTTGGAGAAGGTTCAAGCAAAGATCAATATGCCTTATCAATCATCTATTAAGCTTTAGATTATTCAATGTTTGAAAAGGTTTCGAACACTACTAATGTTAAGGAGACATGGGATATCCTTCACAACACACACTAAGGAGTACAAAAAGTAAATGAGGCAATCAAAAGAAAAGTCTCAATCAGTGATAATTCCTGAAATTCTTGTTGAAGGCAAAGGTACTAAATTATGTCATGATTTTGCTTTCCTTGGAAACAGATATGCAACACTGGATTGGAACTATTATTTACCATTTGATCATCTAGAGAACCTTTGTGAAGCTTCTTCTCTAATCACAAGCTTCTCACTTGATCCTTTGTGCCCACAAATTCTTGATTTTGAGCTCAACCCTCATGACGCTATTCAAGAAGATCTCGATAAGCAAAATTATTCCGTAAATGGGATTGTGATATTCGAGGAGATGGGTGCACAGAATGAGCCAAAGAAACGTGTGTTGCTACTCTATAACAGTGACCAAGAAAATGGACACAGTGAAGTGAGGGTTCGTGACAAGAAACGCCCAAAAGACGAGCGATAGCCGCGACAATAGCAGAATGCTGTCGAGGAAGCAAATATCACAGTACTTTAACATGTCGATAACTCGTGCAAGAAAGGAGCTCAATATCGAGATGACCCTCTTGAAGAAACGGTGTCGAGAGTTAGGCATTCATATCCGCCAATGGCCCCGCCAAAAAGTCAATGAGCCTCCAAACTCTCATTAAGAATGTCCAGGAAATGGGAGGAGACTCAGAGAATGAGAAGCAGCTCAGAATGGTGGTGAATTTGCTTGACCTAGAGAATAAACTAATGGAAGAATTCCCTGATATACAATTAGAAGATAGAGAGAGTCTTGAGACAAGCTTGTTTCAAAGCAAACTACAAGAAAGGGAAGAGAATCTGGCTTAAGGGGGAGTGTTAGCAATTAAATCAAATTTCGGTTATAATTTAATAAGTTGAAGTTGCCGATGATGCAAAGAGTTTATCAATTCACTAAACAAGTTATCAATGCACAAAGTGTCTATCTAGATTCCAAGACCGGTGCACAAGTTAAGAACAGTCTTTATTGTAGTGTTGTTTTCAAAAGTTTGTTCGTATTTCTCTATCTTGATTGATCATGTTTTTAGATGTAATTTAGTGTTATGTAAATTTCTAAGAATCTATCTCTTTGGAATGCCAAAAATTTATAATGAATCATAAATTGCAGGAGTTATGTAACAAGTCTATATAAAAGAAAATCTTGTGATCATTTTAATAAAGTGAAATAAAGGGGAACAAAAAGGTAAATTTGTCTCATTTTCTGCCGTGAATTGTGAGTGTTTCACCCTCAAATTAATCCCATTAGAGTAGCAATAGATCTGCTCCTCCAATGTTCAATAGTTCCAAGAAATAAAAAAGCCTAGCCTACAACGGCGCCTTCAAAAGAGGAACTCAAACGATGATATGGTTTATGTTACTATTCACCTTAGCGGACAGGGTAAGGGTTAAATCCCACGGGCGGAAGAGGGGACAAGAACATAATGAGTAGGACAAGATGGGAAAAGTGATGAAAGAAAGAAAGTATCCAGTTTTGCAAAATAATTAATGAAATAAAAAGAATTGAATATTCAATACATAGTCCTGCAGACCCAAAATATTATTGTAAATACATCTAAAACATTACTTTAAATTAAAAATTAATATTACGAAAAATCTCACACTAATATACTTGTGATAAATTTATTTCCAATTAATTTTTTAAATACGAAAAATTCCAAACCGATATATTTATGATAAATTTACTCTAAATTAATTTCTTGACCACCAAAGATCTAAAAGTGATATATTTGTGATAAATTTATTCCCCGTTAATTTCTGTTAAATTGAATTAATACTATGAAAAAATATAAACTAGTACATCAATGACAAATAGAGGATACAATTCCAAACCGATACACCTATCAATGATCACGTGTCATCAAATTTAACAATTTGACGATAAAATTTAACGGAAACTAACAGAACATAAACTTATCATAAATGTATAAGTTTGAAGTTTTTTGTTGTGTTAACTCTTAAATTAAAGTTAAAGCATTACAAACTAAGAAGAAACTAGAAACAGATTATGAGTTACAATATTAAACTAAGATTATGGAAAAACATCAGAACAAAAGTTAGAACTGAACTTAGATGCTAGAACTAGAAGAGGAGAAGGGTGAACTGCTACCGAGTAAAACTATTGGAAAAAAAATAAATAAAAAATTTCATATTAGAACTAATAACACTCTAGTACGAAAGATTATTCAAATAAGAATTATTAATAAATAGGTATGAAACATTGTATAAGGACTTCATGTATGAGAAGCAATAATGTAACACAAAAGAGAACCTTAGAGAAAAATAATCATAGTTCGTTACCTATATATTATGAACTAACCCTATAGAATTAGTATTTCGTCACAAGTATGACAAATCAAGGATGGCAATCTCATGAAAATGATAAATGTTCAGCATCCAATTACAACGTATGATGATAAAACCCTTCAAAAACATTTGCTAACGAAGTGAATAAATACTTTAGATTTGAAGGTTATACATCCTCAGCAATTCACCTTTCTGATACAATATGCTTTTAGTAAAGCCAATTACATAAAAAAAAAAAATCACTATCCTAATTTTAATTTACTTGACTTTGTGTCATTAGTTGCATATACCAAGCTTCATATAACAAATGAAAGACAAAGGAAGAAAAAAATCAAACTTAGGCGCCGTGTGTGTTGTACAAAAAATTTGACATTTTCAGAAAATGTTTTCCAATAAGTCATGTTTCAAGAAAGTGGAAATATATTCTGGTGTTTGACTGGAATTTAAAAGTGAATTGGAAATTATTCTTCTTCGTTTAGACATAAAAACTTACTTTTATTTTTCTAAAAAACACTCACTAGTCGAATGATATAAGGACTAGATATGCTACATCATCAAATTTTAATTTATCAAAAAACTTAGATACTTTGATAAATCATAATCAATTAATTTTTTTCTCTTATGGAACCCAACCTGAGGTAATTAGGCCCCAAGCCCAACCATGGGGTACTTAGGTTCAAGTGCAGGGTCCTCAACCCCACCACGGGAGACTTGGGCTTGGCATTCGAACTCCGGGGGACTTTGGCATGACTAGCAAAGACCCAGGTATGGATGCTAGGATCTTGGGCTAGGCCTCAAGGGACATGAACACTACCATCGGGAACCTGGACTTGAGTTCAAGCACCCCATCTCAGGCACTGGGGACTGGGCCTCGGACTAGAGGGATTCAAGTCTCATTATTGAGATCCTGATCATGAGAGCCAGGGTTTTTCGAGCTTAGCCACTGTAAACCCGAGCATAGGCATTAGGGACCTAGGCTTTACCTTGTTATACTCGAGCCTGAGTGCCAAACAGGAGCTGGGTACCCAGGTCTCGATGACTTGATATAAATTAATAAATGAGACAAGGGGGTATTTTGAAGCTCTAAGCTTGGTTTGAAGTTCTTTGATGTCATGTAACATGAAACTTATTTTATGAAAACGTTTTCCTCTTATTAGGAAGGAGATATCTTTTTCTCAATTTTAAGTGCAAGTGTTTTCTTTAACTCAAGGTGCTTTTCAACTAATTTATCATTTGAACGTCCCAGATATCAAAAGTCTAGAAAATCTTTTCCTCGGAAATTCATTTTAACTACACGAACGCACCCTTAACCTATCATAAAATATAATCGTCTACGGAAGTACATGCGCCCAACATGACACTGAATTTGACTTGTTCAAATTAGTTCTTGAGCTAATAAATCAATTGATCTTTCGACATGTGATTATTCATTGGTTATCCTCAGGCATTAATCAAATATACTTTGAAATAACTATATTGCAAACATTCTCATCCAGTCATGTCATTAAATAAAGTGACTCCCAATAGAGGTGACTGGTTCCTAGTCTAATCCTACTCCAAAATGAAATTGGGAACCGGACCGGGAAGACCAGTTCCCAATTTTGGGAATCGGGGACCAGACCATTTGGTCCGAAGACCGGGAACCAAACTAAATCATTAGTTCTGGTCTAGTCTAACAGAACTAGGCCACTAAAGAATGGCCGTGCTCCGAACTGATTGATCTAGTTTAGTTCTTAGACTTTCCTAATAAAACCAATTGCATATATTCTCCTGTATTAAAGAGTCAAACTTCACTTGTATTTAAGTTTATATATATATATATATATATATATATATATGTGTGTGTGTGTGTGTTTAGAAAATAAAATAATTTATCTAAGGATTTATTACTATTTTTAAAATATATATATATTTAAAAAAAGTCGGTCCAATCCGGTACGGTTTCTCCAAAATCACCGATTTCATAAAATCGGACGGATGCCTACAGAAGATAGCTAGACCAAATTGGCCAGTTCAAACACCCCTACCTCCCAATCCCGTGGGCGCCCACAGCAAAGTTGGCGAGTAAAGAGTTCACACGTGCACAACACGCGCATAAACTTGATCCGAACAAAGCGTGAACTTAATGCGCATACGACGAAAAAAATCTTGCGCATAAGACGAAAATAATTGCTCCAACGAATGGCGAAAGCCAAAAGGACAAGAACTACACCAGTTAACACTCCCCCCGAGAACACGGCAAAGAGCACCCACACAATTCCAACCGTCTTCCTGTGCTCAGATGCGTCCTTCAAAGCTCTAGCAGCTGGTACAAACCCTAAAAATTTGTCGCCCCACAAGCAGCAGAAGCTCATCATTCTGCTGAGCTATCATCAGATTACAAGACTCGAATTTGTTGTTATTGCTCAGGCATATGCGAGAGATTGACCCGAAAAAAATGTTAATGAACGGTGTGGGTAAGCCAGAAAGGAGAGGGTTGAACTACATCCTCTCTATCCCAGAAAAAGACTCGCAACCCCAGAAAATCAAATCTACTTCACTCTGTCTCCGTTTTATCCTTTTCTCTCTCGGATAACGAACATGAGCTAAAAAGCTTACGAGCTTTACTGGAAAACGCGCCCATAGAATTTCAATAACGAAAGATCTAAACTGTTTGAGAATGTAAGACCATCAATCACGGTGCAGCAAAAAGGAAAAAGTTCCATGAAGCAGACAAGTTCCGAAGCTGTAGGATATGTATTAAGTCACCTTCAGAGACGGCCTTCTTTATCTCAACACGATCGGCCGCAACACTATCGCGCGACTTGAGCAACCACTGCACCATGGAGTAAGCGATCCCGAGGAGGGTGAAAACTGGGATCGTGATCTCCATCATGAGAGCTGAGAGCAACGCCATACTCTCTGGAACTCTAGACTAAGTCGCTTGACTCGACGCCTATATTGAATCCACGGTTATCAAAGTGAGAGAGAGACAGGGACAGCGAGACAGCGAGGAATGAAGTGGGGAGCGTCCTTGGGTATATATGGGAAGTGGTGAGAGTCTCATGAATTAGAAGGTCATGGTTAAGAACATCACATTGTGTATAAATTTACCATAGCCCGTTCAGAACGCGACATGTGTCGGCACCGGGCCCACCTTGCAGAAATTTTGAGATTTACTCTCCTCTCTCTCAGTTAGTCTTTCTGTGTGTTTAGCACTCACTTGCTCCTTATCTTCTCTCTCACCTTTTCCCGTCGAACGGCCATAGCCACACGCCCGAAGCTCCAGTGGCCATGGCTTCCGCAAGCTTGAGCTCAAGTGACACCATGGCGGCAAGATGTCAAAGCTCAGGTGGCCATGACTATAAGCTCGAGATATGGCAACCATAGATGCGACCTCGTGCTTAACCGGCCATGGCTGCTGCTAGCTCCAGTTTGAGCTAGCAACTTTGGGCTCAAGCTTGAACTCCATGGCCATGACAACTTCTAGACTCCATATTGAGCATCCGTGTCAACGAGCTCAAATCTAACTGCCATAAACGAGAGTTCAAAATTCAGTTCACCATGGCCACGAGCTCGAAGCTCAAGTGGCCATTGCAACGAGATTGAGGCCGAGCTTGAAACTCGAGCGGCCAAAAGGCGACCCCAAGCTCTGGGTTCAAGATTGATATCCGTGGCCAAAGCCGCCATAAACCTTGGACTTGAGCTCAAGCCATGGCGGACGCAAGAGGAAAGAAGAAAAGTAAGTGCAGCAAAAAGTAACGAAGAGAGTGAGCTTTGTTCTCTTTATCAGAAAACGCAGAAGAGAGAGGAGAGAGAGTGTCGTATAATTGAAGAGAGAGAGAGAGGATGCTAGGGTTTCCAACGGGTGGGCTCAAAAAGTGACCCGTCTCTCGATCGTTGAATGAACTTGTGTACAATTGACAGGTCTCACTTGGGCACCTAGTATTTTCTAGAGGAGAGGGGATTAAATCTCAAAATCTCTCCTTTAAGGGGGTATTGTAAATATGACGCGGCACAAAAGTTGTACACAATATTTTCTTCCATGGTTAAATGCATGCTAGGCCATTGGATGTCGTCCATCGGATTTACAAGCAATGGACAGTAAATAAGATGGTGGAAGCAATAGTGAATACACTCTCATCGTGTATTTTTGACGCATCGATGTCTTAATACAAGTAATGTATTATTATTTCTCAATATCAACATGTATACTTTCTACAACATTGAGCTCGCTCGTATTTGGGCTAAAAGATTTGTGATATTTCCATTAGTTTTATGCAATTGACGAGTAAATAAATATTTTCCGACAAAAAAAAAGCATAGTCCAATACGCGTGGCAACCTCTCACGTTGATAAGGACGGCGTGTTGGAGTTGCTGTCTATGCACTCACATATATCGTAATTGCTGGATTTTTAAGAAATTTACCGTTAAGAACTCAAATCGATTTATCTTGTACAACAGTAACTAATTTTCTCGGTTTTCATCTTTTTTATGGGTTAACTTTTTCCCTCATCAAGAGGGTTTTCAAGCTCAAATTACGAAAAATGCGTTGATAAGCGGTATTATAGGCCTGTGAGGAGAATGGTTTTATATTATATTACAGTTTTAATGCCTATACGTTTACTGTTGTTCTATATCCATTTTCTTTTTTTCTTTTTTTTGGGGTGTGCCTCGGAGTGAGTTGATCAACGATTGAATCCAACAAGGAGATCGCATCTGGCCAAAATTACTGTTTAGACTCGCCTGCCGACAAAACAAAAACTTCAAAAAAAATAAAAACGAGCCGGGCACCGCCGGGGGTGGTTGGTCGGTCTTTGTCACCACAGTGGTGGCTGACGAGGATGTCGAATCCTTGATGTGCACCAGATGGGCCCCCTCTCTCTCCTCTTTCTCTCTATCGATCTGGGCCCACAGCAGTAGACCCTCTCTGTGCTAGAGAGAGAGGGAGGCTCTCTATGTTAGCAAAACTCTCCTTTTTCTCTGTCCTCGTTGAAAAAAATAGCTTTGTTCTGCTCTCTCTCCCCTCTACGAAGCCCTCAGTGCTAGTGAACCACGACGCCGACACACCTTCGCCGGTTGCCTCCGCCATCGCTTTTTCGAGCCCAGCCGTTGCATTTTTCCCTCACTCTTCACGACCTCCGCTCCGCTCCTCTCCTCTCTCTCTCTCTCTCTCCTCCACGAAGCACACCTTGCTCGTGAATGCCGACCGCCTTCGCTGTCGCCTCGCCAAGCCCTACCGTCATGTTTTTCCCTCACTCTTCGCAACCTCCACTCTGCTCTTTCTCTCTTTCCTCTGCAAAGTCCCTTTGCTTGTGAACCATGAACACCTGCAATGGAACAAGGTGATTTTTTTTCTCCACGCAGAACGGAAGAGAAACAGTGATGGGATATAGAGAAAGAGGAGAGAGGAGAGAGGGTTTGCTGTGGGTCCGGATTGACAGAGAGAAAGAGGAGAGAGGGTATGCAGTGCAGTAACTTCAGATTGTGGGCCCAGATGAACACGTGTCCATCGCTGAATGGTGAGTTGCATTGTCCTGGGCTATTCTACTCACCCAATATTTTCTCGGAGAGAGAGGGCGAGCAGTGCAGTAAATTCGGATTGTGGGCCCGGATAAACACGTGTCCATCGCTGAATGGTGAGCTACATTGTCCTACGTGGACTATTCTACTCACCCAATATTTTCTCCCCTGTTGGAGCTTCCTTTCCCCCTTCTTTCTCTATTTTCAATTGTTCTGTTTTTTCTTTTTAAAATTTTCCTCTTTTTTAAAATTAAAAGAAGTAATTATTTTGTTGAGGTTTTTCAGGTAGGATTTCACTTAAATGGCCGCGTTAGCAGTCTCACTTACTTTTTCAATCGAGTGACTAATGTTAACAGAAGAGTGATTTAACCAAAAAAAAAAGAAGCATTGATTGAACATTTAAAAAGAAAATTAAAGAGATGCCCTCATGCCACTTTGTTTTGGAGTTACATGCTTCGATAATTATCAGGTCTCGGGGTGGTGACCATCATAGTTGAAACATATGTGTACTGGCTTTGGTGCTTAAATAAATCGAACTTCTTGTAGAATCAAAGGCAAGCTTCTCATTCTCAAACAAAAGCATGCTCAATTCAAATTTTAAGTTCCATGTTAGTAAAAAGTAGACTTGTCAAATCAATGGTCCTTCAGGTCAAAAATTTTCCAGCTCCAATAGACCAAAATATAGGGATCCACTCCCAAAGCCACCATATTGCTAAAACATTTCATATTTAAGCCAATTTAGGAAAACTAAAACTCAAATTGAGGCGGTACAGAGTAAGTGAGTACAAAATCGAGTAAAAGTGAAAGAAAGTTATAAAGGTATTTTTTTTTATTCTAAATCTCAATTCATTCTCAGACTTTTACCTTACTTCTAGAGTATAGAATCGAAACCCACATTAGAAATTAAACGTCCCCATCTCCCATTAAGGGTAAGCAATTCCAAGTTTCGTTCCAAGTTCCATGTGGAATACTCCAAATTCCGTAAAGGTTCCACATGGAACCTAGAACCTACTTGTGGAACTTGGAACCTACCTTGTAGACTTTAAAACTTAGAACTTATGCAAATGTAGATTTTTAGGTCGGTTTCAAGATGTACCTAGGTTTCACTTTTATTATTAATTAAACGATTGCAGAAAATTATCATTTTTAATAACTACCATTTATTGCTAGACTTCACTAATCATAACTTGTATTTAGATACCCGAAAAAAATGAAATATAAAGCTCAAACTCTTGGTTTCGGATCATAAACTCATCATCAAACGACGCGAAACATTGTAAAATCGTGCGAAGACATAGACTAATAAAAACACAAAAACTTATCCCATGTTTTAGGATGCAGGTTTCGGGTTCTATCAACCTACAACTTGGAACCTACCTGTTAAAATACGTTCATCAATTTTTGAAATTTAATACTTATCTTGCACACTTTGGAACTTGGAACCAAATAGATTCACCATGAATTGAGTGAGACATGAGTCACAATCTATTTGACCAAGTTATGAATAATCAAAGTGTGTCAAAATCACACTCAAAAGGCATTTGCAAACTCTCTTCTTGTATTTTGGCGCTCTTCCAATAAAAGAACTTTTCTGTATTTCATGTTATGCCAATTACGAATTAAAAACCTAAAAAAAAAAAACGCTATATGTAAAAGTAATCCAAAAAGTATTGTGAAAATGATACTTAATGAAAGAACATAGAATTAAAGAGAAGAATAATAAATACTACTAGTACTAGGTATACTAAGAATGGTCCACAAGATTAGTATGTGAAATTACATGTGACACTCTTATTAATTAACATGAATGTTATCCATTTGTTTGCATAATCATTTGTAATTTATTTATTTTTGGGCATAGAGGTTCTATGAGGCCTTTGTCAAATCCCTTCACTCATTTATTCATTCATCACTCTCACATTAATTAGCTCCATTTATTTTACAAAAAATGAATGACCTAAGATATATTTCCTAATAATGATAGCTCGTACCAAATACAAAAATAAACAAATGAAAACATTTTAATTATACCTGAAAATGTTGAGACATAAATTATTGTCAATGATAAAAACATTTCTTATAGAATAATTATTTCAATTGATATAAATGATAATTATTTAATAAATTAATTTTTGAATAATTTATTTTCAACAAAACAAATGGAGTTTTAATGTGTACTCTTATTATCATAAGGTGCGTGACTAGGTTGTCCTTAGATTCTACTTCTATCTTTAGTTTTTAGAGATTTAGAGGTTAGGATGAAAATAAACATATAATTATACTATGCACCAAAACATTTTTAGCCGTTAAATCGTTCACGAACAATATATCATGTATGTTACACAATAAATAATTAAAATAATTTTGACCGTCAAAATATTCTTCTAAATATAGAGAGAGAGAGGACACTTATATGAACATTAATGTATTTTCCACAATCTTAAGTTTGATTTCACCAGCTAAACGTTATGTCAACATCCCGAACCACAATAAGGAAAGTCACTCCTCTTCATCTTTCTTTCCTCGCTCCAAAACAAAAGCAATAAATCGCAACCAAACAAGCCGTACTCACGCCCCTCATGCCCTGGCAATGCATGCAGGCAATCATTGTCTTTTCAACTGAAAGAGAGAAAAGCCGCCCACCCACTCGACATCATCATTGTGTCTTTTCTTCATTGGCGGGCCAGAGTATCACATGCCCCGTCCTCTCCGAGAAATTATTACAGCAATTGGTGTCGTTTAGTAAATAAATTCTTACAGAAATGACATAGGTGCACAGTTGTACGTGATATTTTCTCTCTCTTCCTCGTTCCCTTCGTCAAAATCAGCCGTCGCAAACCTTTTTTCTCGTTCATTTCTATTCATATAAAACGCGAATGATAATTTAATTAAAAATTAATTTTTAGAATAAAAATATTTTTAAATTATTATTTCTAAATAAGTTTTTAGTAAAAATACGTATATAATAACGACATAAAATTTTTATTTCTGAAATAAAAAATTATTTGACAACAAAACTTTTATTTTCAAAATAAAAATCCATTTGATAATGACATAAAATTTTTATTTTATGAATAGCGGCCATCGATCAACAACCAGTAATCTTGATTGACAATAGCCAACAATTGGTGACAGTGGTGGCGGTTGGGCAACCAACTAGTAGAAATGATAATTGATAAGAAGAGTTTTTTATTTCTCATTTCTACTTTAGAAATAGAGAAATAAAAAATTTATTTCTCATTTCTTTTCCAAACCTGTTTTTTAACTAAAAATAAATTTCAAAAATAAAAAATGAAATTATTTTATAAAATGGATTTCTATTTCAGAAATAAATTTGAAATAAAAAAAAGTTATAGAATAAAAATAGAATAATTATCATAAACGCCCTTAAATACTAAAAGTGCGGGGTATTTCTACAAACCCTACCTCATTTCTAGCGACAGTCCTTAGCCTCTCTTGCTTCACTTTTTTCCATCCATTGCACTGTTTGTTTCATCGCCTAATGACGTCAGTTGAATCCCCATTGCAATTAGCATCTTTGGGCACGAACATGCTGGTAATAAGCATAGTGAAAATAATTTGTCAATCTTGCCAAGACGTGTAGATGGGTAGCAGATCTATCAGATATATGTTTTGCAAACTTTTTGGTGAATGCGCTTGGCTGTAGGTGCCTTGGATATAGGAGGTTTTCAAGAACTTTTGTCAATGGAAACATGCCATATATGTATTGATAGTTAAATTTTAGTGGCTTGTTCAATTATTTATTAATTGCATAGAAAATATGGATTAATTTTTAATTCTCTAAACAAACTAATTTTTTTAAATTGCATAACATGTATGCATTGAGAGCATTGTGCATTAATAGTATAAAACTAATTTAAAAGAAAAAATTATTAATTTATCATTATTAAAAAAAAGGAGAAAAGTGAAATCGGGTCGGGCCGGCCTGGCCTCCTTCCTTCTTTTCCTTTTCCTTCCCCTACCCGAGCTCGGTCCATTTTCTCTTTTCTTCCTCCAGCGCGGCATCTTCTTACCCTTTTCTGCCTCACGCCCCGCACACGATTATACCTATCAAAATGGGTCAAACTTTTTTTAGTATAACCCATTTATGACCCATTTAATATTTAAATGGGTCATAAATAGATTATACACCCATTTTGATAAGTGTATCTATAATGGGTTTAAAAATTAAAAAGACTAAAATACATGGGTTGTTAATGAACTTGAATAAGTTTAAAATCTTTAAAAAAAATTATAATAATAAGTTTTCCTAAGTTTAGTTAGATAGAGAAATGTTTTAACAATATGGGTCAGGTCGGGTATGGGTTGGGTTGGGTATGGATCAAAAATTTTATACTATGCTTAAATAGGTTATAAACGGGTTAATTGGTCAATTTGGGTCGGACCATTTATGACTCGACCCAAACTCGACCCAACCCACCCGTTTAATAGGTGTACACACGATGTACAGGGGCAGGGTTGTTGTGACGACCAAGGCTAGCGGTCGAGAGCCAAGCTGACGAGACAATTGGCAGTGGCGGGCCATGCGCGCCTGCCAGCCAGACTTAAAAGGAGAGTGGTCGAGGGAGAGCAAGGGTGGTCAAAGAGAGAAAAAGAAAAACGAAGGTAAGCGAGAGATCGAGAGAGAGAGTGAGAAAATTACTTCTCGCTCACTAGTGTTTCACCTGAATCGCCCTTGGCCTTCTTCGGAGACCAGCTCGCCCATTGTCATTCATCGCGGCAAGTTAACCTCAAAAAACGCTTTGCTTCTCCCCAGCTTATTGAGTTTGAGAACATCGAATTGAACCAACGAGATTTTGGGCAAATCATACAAAACCCAAACTGATTTGTTGCAAATAATGTTATTTAAAGCTTAATATGCTGGGCTTAGTGTAAGAGTATTCTTAACGTGAGTTACATTAATTGAAATTGTAATTTATAGTTTTACGAGGTTGGTCTAATAGAATAAGATATAAAGTTTCTTAATAGGTTAATATGAACCTAGCTTGTGTTAGCCGAGCTTGGCCTATAATGAGATGACCTGCCTGGACACTCTATAAATAGAGCTAAAGGTCTCTTCTTTAGCCCTAGAGAAAATCCTCACATAAGGAAGTAGTGAGAGGTGCTCTTAAGGGCGGTCTCATTAAGCCAAGATTTTGAGAGTAAAAGAGGAGAAGATTGGTACCATTAGAAGATTGGCTTATCATCGTTCGTTCGTCATCATTCTGCATCGAGGATCAATGGATTCTAAAATAGGTACGCAAAACTTTTCTTTTCTCCGTTATTATGTTCGAGTTTTTAACTATGTTGAACTTGGGATGCCACTTCGATGGCCAACATTTAGACCGTGAGTGACATTAAATCCAAATCCAGTATTTCCAATTGCCTATCAACCGTTTGACAAAATCCTTGAATGAAGCACTAAATCCGAGTTCATAAAATTGATGGTTAAAATTTTTTGCTTTCCACTCAGTTTGTTTTAATGTTGTTGCATTATCATTGAATCTAGGTTTCTCTTTGGTTTTGTGGCATATCGCCTGAGTCGGCCATGGATGAAGCTCTTTTCACCAGAAAATCCATGTCCCTTGCCAGAGAAACCCCCAGTTAGAGGCTGCCAATGTCAATACTTTCTTTTTGTCTCAATATGCATATATACGTTTGATTTGTCGGAATGGCTTCCGTTTTGCAATGTGTATTTTTTTGGCAACATTGGTTCGGCGATGGTTAGAGAGAAGGGGCCAGCGACCGGGTGATGGCCGGATTAGTGAATGGTAGAGGTGTTGATGCTGGTGACCGAAGAAAAAAGTTGGTAGGCGTCGTTGGTCGGAGAAGTGTTTGTTCCGGCGAGGCAGGGGAGTCCTCTCGGTAAGGCTTGGGGAAGATGACGATGCAGTGGAGAAGGAAAGTAAGAAAATAATAAAAAATAGAAAAAAGACAAAGAAAAAAAATATGGGTTAATTCATTGGCTAAGAGGCTGGGCAGTCAGGCTGGGCTGATGTGTGGGCTTAGCGCAATAGGGCAAGATGCTACAGATTGAGATGCCGGGCCAAGGAATTGTGGGCTGGGTAATTTTTTAAACAGGAAGTTGACATCGATCTCCGGATAGAGAAAAGAGGTTGGTCAGGAAGTATTGTTCGGTCACTCGCATTTCATTGTAATAAAAGAAGACATGGTCCTTTTGGCGAGGAGACAAGGAACTACTTTTTGTTGAGAAAACTCCTAGTTTTGATGCTAACAAAATAGCTTATGAATGATATTTATATCAATCTCTTGAAAGAAAAGGACACAGAATGACATTAGGTTTTAAAGTCTGCTGGTTGCAGAAGATAAAGCATGAGATGTCTAAGAGTCTAACCGTATCAGATGGAAAGACTCATCCAGACTGAGATTTTAAGTCTGAATGTATCAGACTAAAATTTAAGTCTGACCGTACCAGACTGAGATTTAAGTCTGAACAAACCAGACTGAGATTTTAAGTCCGAACGAACTCTAGACGAAAATCTGGGCATATTCGAACATAAGATCATAGACCTAAGATGAACCTACAGGATAAGATCACCAACGGTCAAGTATTTCACTTACTTTATTTATATTGATTATGTTGTATCAAAGTGATTAGCAGGATCAATCAACGGACAACTTCCAAAGAAGAATAGAACACTTATGGAAGTCCGGATTCTGATTGAATGGGCGAACAAAATCCAAGGGGATCCAATCTACCTCCAACGGTCAAAAAGACTTGCCTTATAAAGTCTGTCCAGGAAAGGGAAGACGAAACTCTCAAAGAAAGAGCCAACGGTCGAGTGTGGCTTGAAGAGTATATAAGGATAGGATGAGACCTAGGAGAGTAGGGTGTGGATGAACATTATTCCAAAACTGATTCAGTTCTTCAATTGTTGTTCATAGTGCACATTTGAGTGATCTAGGTGCTTTACAGAAAGAGAGTGACTTAGTGAGATAAATCATCACCGAGTACTAGCACTCGAGAGTGTGTAATCACCATTGATCATATAGTGAAATACAGCCGATTGGCTGGTCGACTGGAGAGTGGACGTAGGCTTGTCTAAAGTCGAACCACTATAAACTGAGTTTGCAATCTTCTCTACTCTTTCTATTTAATTTCAGTTTATAGATTGCATAAGTTTTTTGTTACTTGCGCATAAAATTCCTATACACCTATACACCTATACACCTATTCACCCCCCCTCTAGGTGTTAATACTAGCTCCAACAATTGGTATCAGAGCCACGTGCTCAAGATCTTGAAGTGTTTATTACTTCTGAGTTAAAGATCCTCTATGGCTAGTATTCTTGCACCAGGTTTAATTGAGGGGCAGAGCAACACTCGTCCACCATACTTCGATGGCAAAGATTACAATATACGGAAGAATAAAATGAAGGCTTTTCTCGGGTCGAAAGATCCTTTGGAATGGGATGTGGTTAATAGGGAATTGAGCCCACCGATAACGCCGGAAAGACGTCAAAGAGTACCGATGGAAAAGAACCGAGAACCATCAGCCCACTCTCTCCGAAGAGATAACAAAGAGACAAACCATTGATGCAAAGGCTATTTACTCTCTATATTGTGCTTTATCACCTAATGAATATAATCGTATATCTTCTTGTGATACAAACAAAGGAAGTATGGGACAGACTACACGTGACATATGAAGGAACTGATCGAGTCAAAGAAACTAAAGTAAACATATTACTTGGTCAATACGAATCCTTTAAAATGAAGCATGGAGAATCCATAGGAGATATGTTCAGTCGTTTTACAGAAATTGTAAACGGATTAGCATATCAAGGACAGCCTGTTCCTGGACCAATGAAGGTCAACAAACTTCTGAGAGGACTGTCAAAAGAATGGAACAATGTGAAGACATCTATCAGAGAAACTCTGCGAATTTCACCTCTAACCGTTGATGAGCTCGTTGGCACCCTACAGTCCTATGAGGCGAGAACAAATGAACGAAGAAGTGGAATCCAGAGGTAAAAAATCTCTTGCTCTTAGGTCTAACTCTAATTCTGATGATACAGATTCTGAGGAAGAACTGGACGACGAGGAACTTGCACTGCTGATCAAAAAGGTTAAGAAATTAAACAGAAAAGGCGGAAAGTTCAACAACATGAAACAAAACAGACAATCTGGGCAACGCAAAACTGATGACGAGGATGATTACACCAAGGATGTAATTTGCTTTGAGTGTAAGAAAAAGGGACATATTAAACAGAATTGTCCCAAACTCAAAAAGAACAAAGGAAAATTTGAGAAGTACAAGAAGGCTCTCAAACAAAGGAAAATTTGAGAAGTACAAGAAGGCTCTCAAAGCTGAAACATGGAGTGACACAGAAGTTGAAAATAGTGAAGACAAGTATGGAAACATCTGTCTAATGGCACACTCAGACTCAGACTTTGAAACTGATTCTGACACAGACTCAGACAGGGAGATCGAGGTAAATCATTCTGATATCCCTATAGAAGTTTCACATTATATAAATGAGCTTTGTTCTAATCTAAAATCTACTTTGAAAAGGATTTCCAAATTAAAAAAGGAAAATCACAAGTTGAATCAACAGAACGTTTCATTGAAAGGAAAAATGGATGATTTCAAAAAGGAATTCTTGGAAATTAAGGAAAATCGAGAGTTTCTATTAAATGAGAATGAATCTATTAAAAAGGAACTTTTTGAAACTAATGAAAATCGAAACTCTTTACAAAAGGAGAATGATTCTTTCAAAAAGGAATTCTTAGATATTACCACAAAATTTTCCAAATGATCAAAAACTCTACAGCATATACTTTCCATTCAAACTCCTTATTATGATAAGTCTGGACTAGGTTTTTATAAGGAAAATGATTCCCTGATTGATTTTTCCAAAGTCAAGGAAAGAATAAGACAAAGACCTCCTCGACAAGCTTATAGAAATCATTTCAAAAACAATTTTGTAAGACCTTTTGGTAGAAACAATCTCAAATGTTCTAACTGTGGAGAAAGAGAACACTTTGAGAACAAATGTCCTAAAGTCCGGAGACTGTTCAAAGGAAATGGATAGAAAAAGCTTATACTACTAACTTCAATGGACCCAAGAAAATTTGGGCACCAAAGAAAAAATGAGTGTTTGTAAACATTGCGAGGTAAGTTTCAAATGTAAGAAGAAATGGTATTTGGATAGTGGATGTTCAAGACATATGACAAGAAATTCAAAGATGTTCATAAGATACAACAGAATCAAGGGAGGAACAGTTTTGTTTGGAGGGAACACCAAAGGAAACATTATAGGACTGGGAACTGTCAAGATCGGCAGCTTGATCATCAACAATGTTTCTCTAGTCAAGGGCTTAAACTATAATCTTCTGAGCATCAGCCAGTTATGTGATGCCGGTTTCAAAATAAACTTCAAAGAAAACCTATGTTCTGGAACAAGCAATGACTCTTCACAGACTTTTACTGGACGAAGACATGGGAACATTTATCTTCGTGGATATAAATGAAGATACTTTGCGAAATGCCTATTATCAGTCCAAGATGAAGCAAATATGTGGCACCGCAAACTTGGGCATGTCAGCATGAAACAAATCTCCAAGCTTGCCAGCAAAAAGCTTGTTCGTAGATTGCCGTCACTAAATTACAAGAAAACTAAGCTTTGTTCTGCATATACACTGGGAAAACAGGTTAGAAGCTCTTTCAAATCTATAAAACAAATTTCCACTAATCGTGTGTTACAGCTTCTTCACATGGACTTATTTGGACCAACCTGAGAACCCAAAGCATTGGAGGTAAGAAATACTGTCTTGTGATAGTAGATGATTACTCTCGATACACATGGGTATATTTTCTAGCAAATAAAGGAGATACCTTCTCATATTTCTCAACATTTGCCAAGAGAATTCAAAATGAAAAAGGTCACTCTATTTCTAGTATCAAAACAGATCATGGGGGAGAATTTGAAAATCAAGACTTCTCAAACTTTTGTGACAAAAATGGCATACAGCATACATTTTCATCTCCATACACTCCAGAATAGAATGGAGTTGTGGAAAGAAAAAATAGGTCTTTGCGGGAAATGGCAGAACTTTGCTTATAGAAAGCAAGGTGGCAACTCGATTTTGGGCAGAAGCAATTTCTACTTCTTGCCATATTATTAACAAAGTATTTCTTAGACCAATTCTTGAGAAAACCCCTTATGAGATTTTCAAAGAAAGAAAACCTATTGTTTCCTATTTTCGAATCTTTGGTTGTCCTTGCTATATTCTTAAGAATGTTAATCATCAACCTAGTAAGTTTCAAGAAAGGTCAGACGAAGGCATATTTCTGGGCTATTCAAACTCTAGTAAAGCATATAGAATATTCAACAAGAATACTCAGACAGTGGAAGAATCCATGAACGTAAAGTTTCTGGAGAAAGAAATCTCAAAACAGAGCAGTCCAATAAATGAAGAATCAGAATCAAATGCAGCTACTGAAAGATCTGATCTCAACAAAGAAGCAGAATCTTCCCAGGAAACAGTCAAAGAAGCAACTCATGAAGATCGACTAACTCAGCTTGATACTCCTGCATCAGTAGAAGATTCTGATAATAATGAAGTTCCAAACAGAAACTGGAAGCATAAGTCAAGTCATCCCAGGGAGCTCGTAATTGGAAATATCAACGAAGGGATTCAAACTAGATCAAGAAACAAAAAAGACACAGGTATTGTTGCACTGATTTCTGAAATTGAACCCAAAGGAATTGATGAAGCACGGAAAATGAAAGCTGGATAGAAGCAATGCAAGAAGAGCTTCAACGGTTTAAGAGAAATGATGTATGGGAGTTGGTACCCAAACCAAAAGGACGAACAATCATTGGAACCAAATGGATTTTCATAAACAAAGTTAATGAACTTGGAAAAGTCACCAGAAACAAGGCAAGGCTCGTGGCAAAAGGTTATCTCAATCTGAAGGAATAGACTATGATGAAATTTATACTCCAGTTGCAAGACTAGAAGCAATCAGACTATTACTTGCTTATGCTTGTTATCAAAATTTCAAGCTATATCAAATGGACGTGAAAAGTGCTTTTCTGAATGGGTTTATCAAAGAAGAAGTATTTGTAGATCAACCCCCTGGATTCGAGGAATCAAGAAAGCCTGACCATGTATACAAATTAAAGAAGGCACTTTATGGTCTGAAACAGGCTCCTCAAGCTTGGTATGAACGATTGAGCAAGTTTCTACTAGATAACAAATTCAGAAAAGGAATGGTAGATACAACCTTATTCATTAAGAAGGAAGGTAAAGACATTCTGCTGGTACAAATCTATGTAGATGATATTATTTTTGGTTCATTTAATGTGCACTTGTGCAAGAACTTCTCAAAATCTATGCAGGAAGAATTTGAAATGAGCATGATGGGAGAACTGACATTCTTCCTAGGACTTCAAGTTAATCAAATGAAACATGGAACTTTTATTAATCAAGAGAAGTACGCCAAAGACCTGATTAAAAAGTTTGGAATGGAGAACTGCAAGAGAACAGAAACTCCAATGGCAACCTCCATCAAACTTGATCAGGATGAAAAAGGGAAGAAGGTTGATCAGAAGAATTATAGAAGCATGATCGGTTCTCTTCTCTACCTTACTGTATCTAGACCAGATATTCTATATAATGTTTGTCTTTATGCGAGGTTTCAAGTAGATCCTAAAGAATCACATCTTTCTGCTGTTAAACGTATAATTAAGTATATAGCCACTTACCCAAACTTAGGGCTATGGTATCCAAAGGAAACTGATTTTACTATTTTTGGCTACTCAGATGCAGATTTAGTAGGATGCAAAGTAGACAGAAAGAGTACTTCAGGAACATGCCAACTTTTGGGAAGAATGCTAGTTTCATGGTTTTCCAAAAAGCAAAATACTGTGGCTCTATCAACTGCAGAAGCAGAATATGTAACACTTGGAAACTGTTGTTCTCAGATTTTGTGGATGAAACAACAACTAAGAGACTATGGGAAGGAAGAATGCTGCACAGAAATAAAGTGTGATAATACGAGCGCCATAAACCTCACCAAGAATCCAATTTTACATTCCAGGACAAAGCACATTGAGATCAAACATCACTTTATAAGAGACCATGTGCAAAAGGGAGATATATATGTGGAATTCATTGATTCTAAGAATCAATTAGCGAGATATCTTCACAAAGCCGCTGGACAAAGGTACATTCGATTCAATATGTGGGTGTTTAAACATCATTAACCCTTTCTTATAAATTCTATGAGAACAGGACAAAGTCTGACAGTGAAAATCGTCGGTAATTGAAGAAGGAAATAATAATATGGTGTATTATCTCCTTATTGAAATCTGGTAATTATTTTAGTAAGTTTTTGATTTGAATATTTGATTTGCATATATTCTGGCATATGTCTATGATAATTGAATATTCTTGTTAAATTTAGAATAACTGCTATTTTTAAATTATTTTGGGTTGAGACTATTCACTTATTCTCCTAACAAAGGTATAAAAACACCCAAAGGTTGAGCCTTTTCCTCACCACTCTTCAGAACATCTGTTTACAAACCCTAACTGAGAAAAACTCTTTCTAAAACAATCTTCGTCCAAAACCAACCCTCTTCGAACATGGCATCGAGATCCTCCATATCCAGATCAAGATCTCCATCACCTAGAAGAAGATCAAACAGAGTCACCCTTTGGAAGAGGAGGAAGAAGAATCGAGGAAGGGCGAGACGCATTTTGACGACGACATAGACTTCCGAAAAAACTCAAGGACAATCTCCTAGAGTTTCTCCTCAAGGAAATCAAGGAAGATTATGAGGAATCTCCAAGAACTCGTCGCTCGAATCGAAAGAAAGGACTGTCGCACGTAGAGGTACGTCCGGATTAACTCTACCGATACCTACGAAAATCCTCATGTAATTATGAGGAGGTATGAGAAGTTAGTTCGGAGAAACGTCGGGAAGATGTCAAACTGTTTTTCTTGAGGCGAGAATGGGTTTGCAAATGAATTCCGTCTCATTCAAGCAGTACAGCTGCCGAATCAACATCTACTCGTAAAGAATGAGTTAGTGATACAGGGAGAAGTAAAGATAAGGTGAAGGAGGATGATGAAACAATCTACAAAAATTTTGAAGTAAGAATGGGAATTCTTTGTTGTAGTCCGAACACAACCGGAAAATTATTTCGCTCCAAAGAACACAAGATTTTCTTTAACAATCTGTTGGAAAGAGGAGTCATGAACCATAGGATTGTTGATTTTGATTATTTGGATGCTGCTGACGTAAATCTGCGAGAAAGCTTTGAGAGATTGCAAATGGACAAATTCTGCACTGATTCTGCTGCTGTTTATCCTGAATTAACAGCATATTTTTACTTGAATTTGACATTTCTATCTCCAGACATAATGCAGTTCAGTGTGAATGATAGGTTTTATGAGGTTAGTTCAGATACTCTTGCTAACATTATAAATATTGAGAGAGAAGCATTCAGGTCAATAGATGTCCCTTATGAAACAGTCTGTAAGTTTCTCACAAAATTTGTAAGGGCCACTATAACTTATCCTCTTTTAACGTCTGCAAGAACTATTCTGCACAAAATCATCATCAGCTGCATTCGTCCAAAAGCATCATCCAAGACCGATGTGTCTAAATTTGAGGCAAAAACGATGTGGGCAATTGAAAGAGGAACTTGTTCTCACCGCCTCACACAATCATTTTGCATATGTATCGTACAGTCTCAAAGGGAAAGGGACAGCTACCCTATGGAGCTTTAGTCACAAGAATCTTTAATCATCTCAATATAGATATACCCAGAAGATTCAGTACTAAAACTCTTCCAACAATGATCATTGATATGAAAATGATCAACAAGATGAGACTGAAGGATGTTGCTGAGACATGGAGACGAAAAGAAAAGGAACTGGCTATATCAGAGAAAGCAAAAAGAAAAGGCAAAGAATCCGCTTCTGATGGGCCAAGTTCTAAAAGGAGAAGACAACTCCTACTAATAGATGAAGAAGATGAAGAAGAAAGCATCTCTGCAATTCTGGCAAATATGCGTCAACATTCTCAGAGAATGTCTGAACAAGAGGAACATGCAGAACACATTTTGCCCACAGAAAAAGAGAAGGATGCAGGATATGAAGAAATGGATGAGCTAGAAGAAGCGAAGAAAACAGGACGCGAGAAGAAGAACAAGAAGAAGAAGGAGATAAGAACGAGAGAAAAGAGGGGCAGCAAAGGAAGAGAATGAAGCATTAACTCAGGGGGAGCATCATCATGAAAATATTAACATTCAAGTTCCTGCAGCTTCATCTGGAAATGCTGATTATCAAAAGATCTTCGAACTTTTAACAGAGATCGGGGATCGACAGTACAGATGGAAACTTCCTTCAATAACAGGACTGGAAACTCTTGAGAAGATAGTTAATCAATGTATTGACAGGATTGAGAAGTCTGCATCAGATATGGAGGATTTCACCCTTGTTCGGACCCCAAACAAGAAAACCACTTAAAAAGATCTTTTTCAACTGACTAACTCTTTTTGAAGTTGACAAAAAGGGGGAGTAGATATGGCTTTTTATTTTGCTCGACTTGATTTTTGCTTGACTGCTTTTTGATTAATTTTCGATGGATTTATCATTGTTTGTTGATATCATGAGTTGGATGACAGATGGTTTTATCATTGTGATAATGCATGATAAATGACTGATGATATTCTCTTATTGAAATCTGTACTGACAAAATCTGTATCTTGTTAAGCTGTAATTATGTTATGTAGGGTTGATATGAGCCATACTTATGAGTTGGGCAGTATAGTTGGAAACAGGTCTATTTAACCATATTTTGCAGGGACATGAAGCCATATGTTTAAGATGTTTTGTCACCATCAAAAAGGGGGAGATTGTTGAGAAAACTCCTAGTTTTGATGCTAACAAAACAGCTTATGAATAATATTTATATCAATCTCTTGAAAGAAAAGGACACGAGAATGACATTAGGTTTTAAAGTCCGCATTGGTTGCGAAGATAAAGCATGAGATGTCTAAGAGTCTGACCGTATCAGACGGAAAGACTCATCCAGACTGAGATTTTAAGTCTGAATGTATCGGACTAAGATTTAAGTCTGACCGAACCAGACTGAGATTTAAGTCTGAACAAACCAGACTGAGATTTTAAGTCTGAACGAACCAGACTGAAAATCTGGGCATATTCAGAACATAAGATCATCAAACCTAAGATGAACCTACAAGATAAGATCACCAACGGTCAAGTATTTCACTTACTTTATTTATATTGATTCTGTTGTATCAAAGTGATTGGCAGGATCAATCAACGGATAACTTCCAAAGAAGAATAGAACACTTATGGAAGCCCGGATTCTGATTGTATGGGCGAACAAAATCCAAGGGGATCCAATCTACCTCCAACGGTCAAAAAGACTTGCCTTATAAAGTC
This sequence comes from Corymbia maculata, assembly GCA_014182735.1. NCBI lineage: Eukaryota > Viridiplantae > Streptophyta > Magnoliopsida > Myrtales > Myrtaceae > Corymbia > Corymbia maculata. Next base: position 22,408,950 of record CM024690.1, read on the forward strand.
TGTCCAGGAAAAGGAAGACGAAACTCTCAAGGAAAGAGCCAATGGTCGAGTGTGGCTTGGAGAGTATATAAGAATAGGATGAGACCTAGGAGAGTAGGGTGTGGATGAACATTATTCCAAAGCTGATTCAGTTCTTCAATTGTTGTTCATAGTGCACATTTGAGTGATCTAGGTGCTTTACGTAAAGAGAGTGACTTAGTGAGATAAATCATCATCGAGTACTAGCACTCGAGAGTGTGTAATCACCGTTGATCATATAGTGAAATACAGCCGATTGGTTGGTCGACTGGAGAGTGGACGTAGGCTTGTCTAAAGCCGAACCACTATAAACTGAGTTTGCAATCTTCTCTACTCTTTCTATTTAATTTCAGTTTATAGATTGCATAAGTTTTTTATTACTTGCGCATAAAATTCCTATACACCTATTCATCCCCCCTCTAGGTGTTAATACTAGCTCCAACACTTTTGGCATCCATCGATTGGAAGCAAAATCATCAGCTTCTATGGAAGATCCGGTTTAGATCTCGATTCCATCGGAGTATATGCAGAGCCCATACCGCACCTGTACCCTTATAAAACTAATGGACCCTTTGGAGGCTCTGGTGGTACTCCATGGGATGATGGAGTGCATACTAATGTGAGGAGGGATTCGTATCAGTTTTGCGGGCCATGTAATTTGTAGTGTCACGTTTGAGTATGATAACAATGGTTCCTAAGTCGAATGCTTTGGTCATGGTGCAGAAGCTTGGGATAACACAAAAGGGGTCCTATATGGCAGCAAAGGGTGCTCTTCAAAAGTTGATGGAATTTTGCATCCCATTGGAATCAGGCGGTGGCAAAATAGTTGGCTTTTTCGGAAGGGCAAGATCATTACTTCTTAATTCTATTGGAGCACGTCTGGAAACATATTAGATTAAACCCCCTATCTCCCCTAAGCTTTTTCTTTTCCCTCTGGTTTTGTGATTGTATGAATCTTCTTCTTTGTTTCTGACTTCATCTAATAAGGGTTGGTCATGGCAAATTTCGCGTGATCGGATGATCATTTGTGAGGATGCTCCAAGGAGCAACTGAGGCCATGTTTGGACGGAAAAACTAATTGTCAAAGAAAGGAAAATGAAGAAGATAATTACATAAATAGCCATCTAAGGATTATTTACAAATTAGAGACGGAGATACATATGAATATGTGAATAGAACTTCTCAATCACAACATGATTCTCGAATTTTTTTAATAGATCCAGGGGTAAGATCGGCACTCCTCTTTGGCTCATGAATTGGGAGTGAAATCATTAAAAGAAGAACCTATCTGTCCAACAATAAGTCCTCTTGACATTTTATTTTGCCAATTAATTTATCCAAGAGTGACGAGCAAAAGAAGATGCACTGGCCTAGGACAATCGTGTGAGATGGGAGCTCCTCGATTCCTTCTAGATGAGTTGCTTTGATAATTCCCTTCTAGATTATCAATTAATTACAGTCGTGTCAGTGAGTCAAAAAATTTAGACCATCTTGAACTTTTCATGTTTCAGGATTGACTAATTTGTCATGGTGGCACATCAATAAATCGAAACAATTTCAGCAATACTAAGAAGTAAGAACTGACGTCTGTTAACCTCCCTATTTCGATGGGTTTCGTTACTGTGTCCTGCTGCTGTACCACTGCACTTGTACAATGAATACGAGTCTACTCTCGCTTAACGGATCTCCGTAAAAATGTATAAAAAAACAGGACAGTGACCTGGAACAGCATAAGTGCCTCCCCAGAACTTGTAAACAAGTCATGATCAACAAGTTATACCATTGAACGTCCACCACAGGACTTGCAATTTTGTTCTGATAAAAAATAATTGGCTATAGGCGCCTGCTACATCAGCAGGAAAGTTAATAACAAGCACTGATCTAAGCAAGTTGGACGTTTTTTCATTCATGTGAATGTGTAAAATCTTGAATATTTTGTCTTTCGGTGCATATTTACATTTATTTCTCTTATAATCTTAACTACACAACATAGGGATGACAGGAGACCTTGTGGACATAATAGTAGAGTACCTTGTTGAGAAAATCCGGAAAACACGGCCACTCTACTGTGTGAAAAACGCAATAGGAGTGGATGTCTTGGTAGATGAGGTGATTTCTTTAATTGGGAAGGACCAAGAGAAGGACGTGCGCGTGATAGGTAGGCAAGACAATGGCTGCCAGAGTCATCTGCGATAGCATTCGCAGCGATTTTTAGTGTTTCGTCTAGCAGATCGCAGCAATCTTGTAGGTCTATTAGGTCTACAAAAGAAGCTGCTCCATAATCTCATGAAGGTGGAAGGATGGAGGATGTATGATGACATTCAGACCAATATAGACGAGATAAATAATATGTACCGTAAAAGGATACTTCTTGTACTTGATAATTTCACTAGGAAAGAACATATTGACTACTTCGGGTGTTGAAAATAAGTCTCGAGTTTGAGCCCAAAGCAAAAGTTTGATTTGTTTCCTAATCGTAATAGGTGTGGGTTTCCTAATCCTAGTAGGTGTGGGTTTCTTAATTTATTCCTACTCCAAGTAGGAGTGTCTTTCAAAAATTGGAAAGTCCTCAAGTCCACTATATATATATACGGCTATGCGTGGAGAAGAATTAGGCCGTTGTTGATGCAAGAGGTCTTGAAGCGCCGATTCGTCATCAAGTGCTTGGGAGGAGTTTTTTCCGTTGATTTCGTTCAAGCAATTACGCCAAGAAAATTCAAGTGTTTATAGCCGATTAAATTCTTATGGTAAGAATTCATGTATAATTCCTTTGTGAAATTGAGAGATTATTTCACTGGGAATTATAAGGCAAAACACTACATGAGTTATTGAGTGTAATTGGGGCTTGAGAAACACTAAGAGTGTTTGAGTGACTCGAGTGTCTAATCTCCGTTGTATCGCTTGTTCTATAGTGGAATTCGTTGCTACTCTCCCCGTGGACGTAGGTCTCTATGACCGAACCATGTAAATCTGGTGTCCGATTTATTTTCTTTATTTTGTCTATTTTATTGTTCGATCGCATCAAAGCCAGGCTTGGCTGAGCTGAAGCAAATTGATGGCGACGGAAGAAGTAAAAGTGAGAATCGACAGATTTGATGGGAATAATTTTGGTTTCTGGAAGATGCAGATTAAAGATTATCTCTATCGAGATGAAAGCGCACGCACCCCTATTAAGCAAGAAACTAGAGACGATGAAGAAAGCTGACTGGGATTTGCTAGATAGACAAGCTATGGGTGTTATTCGGCTAACGTTGGCTCGTAATGTCATGTTTAACATTGTGAAGGAGACTACCACTGCGGTTTTGATGAAAGCCCTATCATATATGTACGAGAAGCCCTCTGCAATCAATAAGGTCTATTTGATGCGATGTCTGTTTAACTTGAAAATGAGCGAAGGTGCATCAGTTGCAGATCATATCAATGAATTCAATGTGATCGTTAGTTAATTGAGTTTAGTTGATATTGACTTTGAAGATGAGGTATGTGCTTTGATTATGTTATCATCATTGCCTGATAGTTGAAATACTACTGTTACTGCTACTAGTAATTCCTCTAGGTTAACAAGTTTAACTTTTGATGGGGTTTGAGATTTAATTCTAAGTGAGGATATTCGTAGAAGAGAATCTGGTGAACCCGTATCTACTGCTTTAGTAGGTGAAAATAGAAGAAGAACTAGTGCACGTGGTAGTATGAACATGAACAAATGTAACCAGTCAAGGATTGGTAGTGCTGTCTGTTGGAACTGTAGCAAGATGGGGCATCTTCGAAAAAATTGCCATAAGCTGAAGAATGAAAAGGGTAAGGAAATCTTAGTTGATACTGCAAATGATGTTGCAGGTATAGCTGTTGGTAATTCGGATAATGCCAATTATGTCTTGTCTGTCATTGATTATTCATCGTTTGATGGATGGATTATGGATTCTGGTTGTTCTTTTCATGCTACACCAAATAAAAACTGGTTTACTACTTAGTGCACGGATGGTAGTAAAGTGCAGTTGAGGAACAATACTTAATGCGATGTTGTAGGTGTTGGCGATATTAAAATCAGAATGCATGATGGTATTGTGAGGACATTGACTGGAGTGAGGCACATTCCAGAGTTGAAGAAAAACTTAATTTCCTTGAGTGCCTTGGATTCAGCTGGGTGTCGGTATGTTTCAGAATGTGGAGTTCTGAAAGTTGTTTGAGGTGCTTTAGTGATGATGAAAGGAATCAAGCACAATTGCCTGTATGAGCTTCAAGGTGAGACTATGACAAATTTCGTTGCGGAGACGTCGGATGCATCTGTTCGAGAGTTCAAATTGTATGCATTTGGGGCACATTGACAAGAGAAGCCTAAAGGTTTTAAGTGAAAGAAATCTGCTATGTGGTTATGTTGCTAACGAACTGAATGTATGCAGGTGTTATGATTTAGATCAACGACGGAAAGTGCAGTTAAGTATGATAGTCAAAGAAACCACGGAAATTGTAGAGTTACTTCACTTGAATGTTCGTAGGTTGTCGCGATTTCCTTCTAGGAAGAGTGCTAGATATATGTTAACAGTCGTTGATGACTACTCGATAAAGATGTGGGTTTTGTAATTAGGTACAAGTTTGATGCTATTGTCAGGATCATGCAGTTGAGAGCTTTGATCGAAAAAGAGACTGGTAAGACGATCAAGCAGGTGCAGACTAACAGTAATATGGAGTTTTGCTCGAAGCTGTTAAATGAATTCCGCATGAAAGAAGGCATAGTGAAACACCGCACTATTGCTAATGAAACCACAACATGTTGCAGAATTATTGAACAGAACATTACTAGAGATGGCCCACAAAATGATCTCTAGTGCTGGTATGGCTAGGAGATTCCTAGCGGATGCGCTTAGTACGGCGAGCTACCTGATGAATAGATTCCCGTTGACTACAATTAAACATCGGACTCTTGAAGAAGTGTGGTCAGGTAACGTTGCTGATTATTCTATTCTTAGAATATTTGGTTGCCTGTGTTATGTTCGAGCGAGTGATGGTAAGCTCGATGGAAGGGCAAGAAAGTGCATATTCCTAGGCTATGCACAAGGTGAGCGGGGTTATCGGTTGTGGTGCTCGGAGTTAAATTACATTTGACGAGTTTCTAGTACTTCTGGTTAGAAGTGGTAATAGCAGTGCTTATACGGATCTGAACGGTGTTCAGCTTGAGATGGAGTTGCAACTAGAAACTCCTGAGGTAGCGGGTACTAATGTGGTAATCAACACAGATGGTGCTTGTAACGAGGTAGAGTTTGTAAAGCCAACAGTTGCTATAACTGCTGATATTGTTAAGGTACGTATTCGATATCCTGACAGATATGGATGCAATAATGGTTTTGCTTTATCTGTGGTTAAAGAGATTGTGTCGAGAAATCTTTGCATAGCAGCTAAAGGTGCATGTGGAGTTGGTGTTCTTATGAGATCCTCGATTATGGCGAAGTTCAAGCAGGACTTGGGCTTGAAAGATATATGTGGCGATTGAGTCCATCGGGGCTATGGGAGAGAAGCGGTAGAGTTCAAATTTTGAAGCAATTGTCACTTGGCTCAAACGTCGAGCCAAGGTGGAGATTGTTGAAAATATGTCTCGAGTTTAAGCCCACAGCAAAAGTTTGATTTGTTTCCTAATCCTAGTAAGTGTGGGTTTTCTAATCCTAGTAGGTGTGGGTTTCTTAATTTATTCCTACTCCAAGTAGGAGTGGTTTTCAAGAATTGGAGAGTTCTCAAGTCCACTATATATATACGGCTATGCGTGGAAAAGAATTAGGCCATTGTTGATGCAAGAGGTCTTGAAGTACCAATTCGTCATCGAGTGCTTGGGAGGAGTTTTCTCCGTTGATTTCGTTCAAGCAATTACGCCAAGAAGATTCAAGTGTTTGTAGCCAATTAAATTCTTGTGGTAAGAATTCATGTATAATTCCTTAGTGAGATTGAGATATTATTTTATTAGGAATTGTGGGGCTAAACACTGCGTGAGTTATTGGGTGTAATTGGGCTTGGGAAACACTGAGAGTGTTTGAGTGACTCGAGTGTGTAATCTCCGTTGTATCGTTTGTTTTATAGTGGAATTCGTCGTTGCTCTCCCCGTGGACGTAGGCCTCTACGACCAAACCACATAAATCTGGTATCCGATTTATTTTATTTATTCTGTCTATTTTATTGTTCGATCGCTCGTTTTTTCCGCAACAATGGAGCTAGAGAGCGAGACCTGCTGTGTCCAGGGAGCAGAATTTTGATCACAACCAGAGACCAAAACTTGCTAAAAAGATCTCAAGTTAAGACAAATATATCGTCGAAGTTGCACCAGAAGAAAGCACTTCGGCTCTTTTGCCTCCATGCCTTGAAGAGAGAAGAACCTCAAAAAGACTATGTGGAGTTGTCCCGAAGCCTAGCTCATTGTGCAAGAGGTCGTCCATTGTCTCTTAAAAGGTTGGGCTCTTTCCTAAACGGCAAGTCCAGAGCTCAATGGGATCAGATATTGGAAAAGTTGAAGAGATGCCCTTATCTGGACTCACTCTCTCGTTCCTCCTGGGCGGTTGGGCCATATGGAGGTCAAGGCGGCGATGCTTTTGACGATGGGACATACACTGGTGGGAAGCAAATTAGGCTTTATGGACAGTCCGATATTGAATCCATCACCATCGATTATGATCAGAATGGGTGTTTGGTGAGATCGGTCCAGCACGGTGGACATGGCGAGGACAGTGAAAGGGTCAGTTTTCTACCACTCAAAAAAAAAAAAAAATACGATTGATTATGTACTTTAATACCCATCGCTTATAAGAAGGTAAACAGAATTGACTACAAGTTTAATATCGTTATTGTGTGTCTATAATAGAATCTAGTGCAAAGTTATTAGATAGAAGAATTTAAGGCAGTCAGGAGATGATGATGGCCAACATGTCTAAACATCTACGGAAGTATTAGTGTGTAACTACTTCCCGTAACTTTGCCAAGTATGCAGGTATAAAATCTACCATTCCTTTTTCATCTTTTTCTTTAATGTATTTACTTCGTCTCCTTTTGATTTGTTTATGAGACTTTATTAAATTGCCTTTCATTTACAGCAAAATCGGCATGGGGCAGCTTTGCTCAACGACCTACTTATAGCAAAAATCACTAAATTCAAAAACTTTCCTTCGTTCCTGTATCTATTAGGGATAAGTACTTAAACCGAATTTGGTCAAGTAATTTATTTTTCACAGCAAAGGAATTATATTGATCCAAAATAACACAAAAGAAATACATATTAGATGCTTGATGGATGTGACTCTTATAAAAGCTTTTTCACTCTTGCAGCTGATGAGATTGGATTATCCAAATAAATACCTAACTTCTATATCAAGCCATATTGATGATTATGGTGGTCATGATGTTGTCCAGTCTATCAAGATCCATGGCAACAAGAAGACGTACGGACCATTTGGATTTGAACAAGTAGGGTTGTGCAACCGAACCAGGTTTACCCAGAACCGGACTGGACCACCCGAAAAACAAGGTCGAGAACTAGTTCCCAGTTAAATCGGTCCGGGACTAATTCCAATTTTTGAGAACCGGTTGAAACCGGTCCGGGAACAGGGTCCAAGCAAAGACCCACCCAAAACCGAATTGGTTTTGAAATTGGTTTTTACCCTGTTAAAAAAAAAATCGTATCTCTGTATAATGGTTTTGAGTCTCTTTGTTTTCGAAGAAATGTTAAAAAAAGAAAAGATTCTCTCTGAATTAAGTTAAGAGATAATTGTTTTGAAAGAATTGTTAAAAAGAACTGTTCCCATGCATTATTTTTCTTTTTTAATGGTCATACTTTCAACTATTACTATAGTCGCAGAAAGATGTTAATTAAAGTATTCTCAGTCCAACTCAAGAAAGTTGTCATCTTAATAAGAGCTCCGTCGTATACACATAAGTAAGCACATTATGTCATATTATAAGTATTTGTGGAAATGAGATTAATATTAGGCTCCGTTCGTTTCATGGAAAATGTTATTTTTTTGGAAAATATTTTCCAATAAGTTATTTTTCAGGAAAACGTAATTATTTTCCGGTGTTCGGGTAAAACTTGATTTTGAAGTGGAAAATATTTTCCACTGTTCGCTTGGGAAAATATTTTCCTTTCTAAACTCTTTTTCAATAATTTTTTTTTATTTTTTAAAATAGTTATTTATTATTTTTAAAATAGATTATTAAATTATATTTTTATTTATTTTATGTTCTCTCCTTCCTTGGCTAGTCGTCGGCCATGCCTCAAGCTCACCTTGCTAGCAAGGCTCAAGGCTCGCCTACCTTTGGCGAGCTCGCATGATCAGCTCATCAACAAGGTGAGCTCAAGGTAATGGGCTCGAGCCTCGCAGATCGGCATCACGAGTTATGTAGCTTCAATTTGGAAAGTAGTTGAACTACTAGGAGGAAGAAGAAGCACAACGCCATGCAAAAGCTGAGTGAGGGAGATTGACCAATTAGGGCAAGCGATTGACTTTGTTCTACTTTAAAAAGGATGGATTTGATTATTTTGAAGGGAGCAAAGAGAGGTAAGCACGGGGGCACTGGGTTCGTGAAGCGAGGGAAGAGATGATTACAGTTTTTTATTTTAAAAAGGGGTAAATTTGGAAATAATTTTCCGTCTTGTGATGCTCGAGCGTCACCGATCTGGCAAGTTCGACTCGCCTGTTGTCGGTCACCGGCCGTTGCCATGGCCGACGACCGACCGAAATAGAAAAACAGCAAAAGGAAAGATAGAAAAATAAAGAAAAATAAAAAATAAACAATGGATTTTATTTAAAAAAATAACAAAAAAATCTATTTTATTAAAAAAAAATCGATTTTATTATAAAATAACAAAAAAATTCGAATTTATGAAAAAAAAAATCTAAAAATAAAAGAAATAAGTGAGGACTAATGGAGAGTGTAAGATAAGAGAGAGTGAATGTGGAAAATGTTTTCCACTTTTGAAAAGTGGAAAACATTTTCCCTCATTTTAGAAAAAAAAAAATTTTCATGAAAAATGTTTTCCCCAATGAATTTATTTTTCGTGAAACGAACATCGGAAAATCCGGAAAACGTTTTCCTGGAAGTTATTTTCCATGAAACGAACGGAGCCTTAGATCCATATATGTTGCTAATGTTTATGCATTATTAGGATTTTTGCTTTGTCTTATAATGTTAGGAGAATTACGTTGTTGTGTTTTCACTAATTAATGTAAAATTCGAAGCCGTATAGGATATTGAACGGTTACAAAACAGTTTCCAATGAAAACATGATTGACCCTCTTCCCATACCGAAAAAATAGGGTTGGGTCCAAAACAGAGTCTAATAAAAACAGGGTAGGGTACAGGGTCCAAAAAAGAGGAATTGGTTATAATAGGGTCGGGTACAGGATCCAAGTCTAGACCCTACCTACCCTGAACCCAATCACCCCTATGAACAATGACGGCCTTTTGATTTCTCACATGCAAATGGAAAGATTATCAGGTTTTATGGGAAATGTAGCAACCATCTCGTGATAGGCTTTGATTCGGCAATTAAGTCCATCTCTATATTATATGACGAACATGAACGTCCGGTTGGTCCGTTCACACATGGTGCAAGTGGAGAAGGCAAAACCTATACAGTAAGCTTACATACCTTAACAAATTCCTTTTTTTGATGTCCTCGATGCTTTATATTTTCTGGTAGAGTCTCTCTTCATTGTTAAAGTAGATAGTTGCTCTTGAATTTTTTTAATTTATATCTTTTTTTTTCTTCTCAAATTAAGCTCAACAATCCAAGTGAGTACTTGACATCTATCTCGGGCTACGCTAAAAAAGTTTCCTAACGCACCATTCTTTAGTCACTGATAATCCATACTAATAGAGAGGATCATGGATTGATCGGAATAGCTAATAAAGGGAGGCATTTTTTGCTTCCATAGATCGACGGCAAAATTGTTGGGGTTAATGGGAGTTGCAACGGCCCTTGTCTTGAGTCCATCGGGGCTTTTTATAAGCCAATTCCTCATACATATCCCTTTAAGGTTTTTGGGCCTTTTGGAAGCAAAGGCCAAAAATTCAGGAATTTTGTTGAATTAAAGGGGCTTGATGCTCATTATGCATACTTTATCGAGTCTATTACTTTTGAAGTTGACAATGGCACCAGCTCCGAAGCATAAATTAATTATGGTGGCAATGGCAAGGAGAATACTTTCAATGTTGTATCTAAGACTCTTTCCTTTTCTCTTTTTCCTTTACTTAAGTATATTTATAGACATCATGTAAAGCCTACTAAATTACTTATGCATTCTTCATTTGATAATGTATAGAATATTGCATTTCTCTCTTTTTTCTATCACAATTCTCTTTACTCTTATCTAAAGAAGCACCCTAGTAACATTGGCCGCATTTCGCCATGGTGCTCATAACAATGCTAGCCACACTGTCGCGTTTCTACGCCAGTTCACAATCTTCCACAGCTTTTCAATATAATTCAGTGGATTGTTTCAAAAAAAAAAAACAAACAAACAAACACCACCGTCAGACGTATCGCCCCTCTGAAAAGAACCAGACCATAGAATTTCGTCACAAATAGCCGTGGTACGCCACCTCACACGACGCCTGTGTCTCGAGTCCACCTCGTTCGCGGCTTTTGAGTGCCATTCTGACGCCTTCAATTGCTTATTTCGGAAAATAGACTCTGCCGCCGGTATCACCGTCCACCAAGTCAACAACGCAGACCCTGGCAACCGCATGTTAAACGCCAATACACGTGCCCGCACGTGCAACCTGCATCCACACTCGCCATCCCTCCGTCAATGACAACATCGGCGTGCGCTCTTCATGTGCCGAGCAGCTACCATTTAAGCTCATGTCAACTCGCCACATCATCACGCTGCCATGCCAGCATCCGACCGACAATTGACCTGCGTTAACTTCTGACATTGATCATTAACCGGTTCAAAGAAAATATTTCAATATCTCTCATAATCTGTGATACTATCAAACAATTTATTTAATTTACATCATGACAATTTCCAAATTAGTTGACCTCATCCCAAGTTTGCTTTTAATAAACCAATATTTTCTGACTTGGCATTTTTCAATGAAAATTTCAGCTCTTATAATGTTTATGGGCTTGGCTGAGAATTTTCTTCACCATAGACTTAGTCCAATTTACTTAAGTTTGAAGCCATCCACCTAATATCTTTCATCAAATTATGTGAAATTTATGTATCTAATATGAAGTCTTATAGTTTCATATGAAAATTGTATATCTTCACTGTTTTCATTACCTTATTAAATTTGTCATTTCGATTCTACCCAAACCAAACTTTATGGAAGAGAAATTATGTGCATGTTAGATTGGATTATCCACAAGAGTACTTGATGTCATGCTCTGACCCTCGAGTATGTGACAATCCCTATTCACTTGTGGTCATTTGAATGCGACATCCCATGACACGTCGCTGACCATTAATTATATCTTTTGAGTTAAAAGCATGCAAAAAAAATTCAAACTTCACCCAATTTGCAACAACAGTAGGAATGGTAGAAAGATACATAATCCATAACACAAGCACCAGTTTTATTTATTTACTGAGGTTAATCCTGGGAAAATAAATATGCATGCCCTTCCTTGGGCTCTTTTTCCTGCGGGCCTACACAAAAGGGGACTAGGCCGGGTTAACCTACTTCCGTCATCAAAAAGGTTTTAGTCCAAAAAGCAAGCCTCAAATGCCTATGCTAGGTACTCCTTCGGGTTCTCCTCCTCCATCGCAACCTCACCTTCAAAAGCAGGTTGAACCACCTAGAGGTTTGGCTAATGGATTACTTAGCATAAACTTAGCTTAAGCTCTCCCAAGCCCATATCAATTCGCAACCTAGGATTTAAGTTTTTGGTGGGTTGACTATGAACCTAGTAAAGTAATGGGAGGATTACTTTACATCTACGAACTAGAGACTATGAGATCGGGAACTTGATTACATTAGATTTCTTTAATGCCATTTTGGTACATTTTCTCTTTTATTTGAAAAATGATTTGCATGCAATTTGAATTGATTTTAATTTACTCCCGAACATGCAATATGATCATACGAGTACACAACCATTATCTAACACCCAATAAAATAAAGCACTAAATAAATTGTGAGCATATGGAGAAGATACTTATCTCAAAGCAACGAAAGCATCTGCGATATTAGCTTAAAAAATACCATTGATCATCTTAAATATGATTTTTAATTAACACACAATCATTGAAAATTAGGGTTTTCACTTATTTAATGAGGCCTAAAACTATGTATAATGCATACAATGACGTACAAAAATGTCTAACTAAAAAGATGTGCCACAGATTGCCTAATTTTACTTGGCAATAACATTTTTTATGTCTTTTTTTTTCTTTGTTTAATGAAAATTCGAAATAAAAAATAACCTATATTTAAACATGCAATTTTAATTAAGTAAATGGAATAAAATTTAATCTAGAGCAATATTTTTGGATTTTTATATAAAAAAAAATTGGAATAAGAAATTACCTTAAATATGCAATATTATCTAAAAAAATCTACTATAGTTTATTGTCTAATCTTTTTTTTTTAAATAAAAATTCAAATCAAGCAAATTTAGAAAGAAATCACATCCACATCGAGCACGACACCAAATCAGGTAAGATATCATCCATGTCCATTTAATATGGAAATAAATTGACAAATCGTATCTCAAGCATGAGATTGGATTGACCAATTTTTCAGAAAATTGCAAATCATATATCAGGCATGTGATCAAATTTGCCTTTTTTGTGTGTGTGCGATTGCAAATTATATTTCGGGCATGAAATCGAGCTGACAATTATATACACATTGTGAAATTAGGAAAATTTCATAATTTAAAAGGCTACTCGATATTGTGAACATGATAATATATTATGAATTTCATCACATGCATCAATGATATAAAATTAGACAAGATTTTTTAACCTAATCCGAATATTTGCTTCCAAATTTGGCAACTCGTGAACGATGGATTGGTGCGATTCCCACTGGAATAGATAAACAACGATTGTGGCGGCCCACAAAAGGAGATCGTAGTGAATTAATACTTGGTCTTTTCGTTAGACCAAGTAATCTCCACTGAGAATTTGAAGTCACGATCTTTTTCTGTCTTCGATCCCACTTATGTTTCTTTCTCAAGAATTCGGGGACAATTCTCGAAAATTCACCTTGCAACAGGAGACAAGTTTTCACCGCTTTGACCGAAAGCCAAAATAGGTCACAATCTTTTGGAGATGGGCTTGTCGATGATGAGTTGAAGGCTGGAGACTTCTAGCACGACGGCTTGGCAGATGGAAGCCGAGGTGACGGTGCTCGTTGAAATTGCTTGAAGACTCGCATGGTCTGAAGCGTAAAGGGCTATTAAGCTGACGATGAGGCTTCGTGAGAGCTGCTGGGTAAACGCCGGACGATGGGTGATTTGCTGCGGGCCGATTTGGACTTCCCGCCAAGATTACCGAACCAGGCTTGCAAGTGGCGTAGGAAACACGGGCAAGGTCGACCGGTCTGGCTATGTGCCAAGGATAGAACTTCTCTTCCTTTTTGCCTTCAATGTGCACGGTTTCTCCTCCCTCTCATCTTTTTTGCTGCACGATCGAGATCGGCGTCCTTATCCGAAATGTTGAGCAAGTTTTCTTCTTGTACTTTTAGAACCTGCAAGAACAACGAAAAAATTTCTCTCTCGCTTTTTTTTCTTTGCGTGTATCAGAGAAGAAAGAGAGAAGACCTCTCTTTTCAGATGAAGACAAATTCACTCTCTTTCCCTCACACTCTCTCCTTGCGCTCTCTCGTTGCCAAGAAGAGTCCTTCTCTTTTTCATGTGTATGGAATTGTATGGCCTTTTTTTATAGATGAAAGAATTATGTTATTCAAAGAAAGATGATAAATTTGTATATTGCCTATTTAGCTTTTGTGCAAAAAATACGTATCACATGTGCAATATTTTTTCAATATTTCATTCAAAATCTTCCCTTTTGTCAAGAAATATACACCATGGCGATGTATATATTGCATATATATATATATATGAAAGATTCATTGAATATTGGAAGAATAATTCAAATTTTCTTTGAAATTTTCTCATCTTTCAACTCGTCACTTCTTAACGGATTTAGCCAAATCCTCTCTTATTGTGAACTTTGTCCAACTCGTTAAATTAAAGCTCAGAACCATTAATTGGGGTCCATCCACCATCGATCCATTGCAAGTGCAATAATAATAAATGCACTTAAAACTATATGATATGCAATTTAATTCTAATATTTTTGTTTAGGGGTTAAAATTATCCATAAATTTTTGTACATTAAATTACTAATGATCATTCAAAATTTAGGTGTCAACATCCTTTGAAGAGGGATCCTCGACAGTGCCATCAAGGACATCGATGGCCATGGGATCCTAAACCTCATTGCCTAGACCATCGCTAGGTGGCCCGTCACATCCCTAAGAGGGCCATAGAGAGCCTCTCTGACTCTGAGGTACCAGGCCTTGAACATGTGAGGTAGCCATAAGGTTAGGCCCTTGTCAACCCAAACAGTGGTGACATAAAGCTTATAAACGTACATGTGGCTTGGAATAAGCTGCGTCGTGACCATGATGTCCATTTCCATTAGGACACCGAATCACACCAAAAGGTGCACCATATAAGGCCCTAAAAAGTGGTTAACAACAATCAATGAGATTACACTCAGTAAGTTAATAACCTAAGCCCTGATTAGGAAATCTACTTGCCTCGGGTCCGCTTTAAATGTGCAATCTTTCTATTGCCAACAAATCAACAATGGTAAATCACCCATTTAGCCATTACTAAAAACATGATTAGGTCATAACTCATATGCAGTCATAAACAAATAATAATTGCATTCACAGGCATCCATACATTGTCTTGGCACACACAACCTACATGATACAATTTAACACATGCCCATCTCTATGCAATCAATGAACCACATAATCAGAATACATCTTAGGCTATCCCATGCACCATGCATTCACTCGTGTTCCAATTATCTCTAACCTCAGGGGAGTTACTCCAACACACAAGTCGGAGTCTACCGGCATTGGGCAAGGCATTGTCACGAGACCCCCGCTCTAACGGCATTTCAAAAAGGAGCATCGATCCGACCTCTATTACGACTTAGCTTCCAAACCCTTACTCGGGAATTTTAATAAATCGGATTTCATTAACTATAGACCCCCACTAGGTGACGGGCTCTTATGTGACCACATAAGGACATCAATCACTCATGCTTATTTCATTATCTTTCATTTTAACTAATATAGACATGATCCATGCTTGCACATAACAATTCATCGCAGATTCCAGTAGATAATGCAACAATATTTTACACGTGGTCAACAAACATGTTGAACATATCAACTTTCTAAACTATCCCTTTTTCAGATTTTCCTACCCTAATTCACAGGCAACTAGGACATTCACAATCCAGGTCTCATGAACTTACTCCACAAAATACATCTTAAACAATACCTCTCATTCACTTATAGGATATTTACTTTTAACAACAATCGAGCCTCAATCATCAAAGAAGTACGTACATTCAACATATAATCCAAGTGGAAAACACCTGTAATATCCACCTATTCATGCAACAATATAAATAACGATCCATTAGAAACTGTAAACCCAAGCATAGGCATTAGGGACCTAGGCCTGGTCTCATTGAACTCAAGTCCAAGTGCCGATTACTCGAGCGCAGGAGCAGAATTCTCAAGCCTTGGTGACTTGATATAAATCACAGATTGAAAGAATTACTATATAATAAACAAAACCATGACTTTTCGATTTAGAGAAAACGAATTGTGGAAGCTAATGAGCATGATAGAGAGAGATGAGAAAGGGGAGGGTAGAGGTGGGGAGGAGACGAGTGCTTTGTCGAAGCTCTAAGCTTTATCAAAGTTCTTTGATGTCTCGTGACATGAAATAACATGAAACTTAGCTAATGAAAATATTTTCCTCTTATTTGGAAGGAGAGATCTTGTTCTCGATTTTTGGTGCAAGTGTTTCCTCTAACTGAAAATGCTTTACAATTGACTTATCATTTTGAATGTCCCAAATATCGAAATGCCTAGAAGATCTTTTCCACAGAAATTCTTTTCAACGACACAAGTACAACCTTAACTTGTCATCAAATATTAATCATCTACGGAGATACATATGCCCAACGTGACACTGAGCTTGACTTATTCAAATTAGTTCTTGAGAAAATAAATCAATTGATCTTTCAACGTGTGATTATTCGTAGGTTATCCTCAAACATTAATCAGATATACTTTTGAAAGAGCCATGTTACAGACATTCTTGTCATGTCATGTCATAAAATAAAATGCCTCTCAGTCCCGTGGGAGCCTGCAGCTAAGTTGGCAAGTAAAGAGGCGAAAACATTCACGTGCACAACACATGCACACACTTAACCCAAACAAAGTGCGAACTTAATGCGCATAAAACGAAAAATAATTGCTCGACTGATGGCGAAAGCCCAAAAGGACACATCATTCCAACCATCTTCCTGAGAGGAGATCTGCATGAGTAAAATATAATACTCCTGTGCCCAGACACGTCGCTCAAACATCCAGCAGCTGTTACAAACCCTAAAAATGACTCGCCCCACAAGCAGCGGAAGCTCATCATTTTGCCGAGCTATCACCAGACTACAAGACTCGAATTTGTTGCTATTGCTCAGGTAGATGCGAGATTGACCCCAAAAAATCTTGAACGGTGTGGGTGAGACAGAGAAAGGAGAGGGTTGAACTAAACCCTCTCCCCTCTCTAAGCCCAGGAAAAGAAAGACTCGCAATTAGGGGTGATCGGTTCCAGGATAGGTAAGTTCTAGAGCTGAAATATGGAACTAGACCCTCTTCCCTCTCTAAGCCCAAGAAAAGAAAGACTCGCAATAGGCAAGTTCTAGAGCTGAAATCTAGAACCTATCTTGTTATAGTTAGTTCCCGGTTTTTTACCCTAGATCATTTATTTGGAACTGGCCCTAGAACCTATCATATTTTTCAGGTTCAATTCCAAGGTTTATCTGAGAACCTCTTTTAATTTTTTTTGTTCATTTTTACAACAAAAACCTATGAGATTATAAGTAATGAAATGATTCAAAGTAAAGATGAACAACAAAAATCCTAACTCACCAAAAACAACAATCTATAAGATGAATATATAGTCAATACAATTATAAATGATAAAAAATTTGAACATGTAACATAAAATATAAATTATAAAACTCCATTCTCTATTCATCCATAAAAATTTAGGGGAAAATGAAAGACCGTTGAAAAGTTTTGAGGAAGGACAAAGGACGAAGGAGTGCTGAAGTTAAACTTTAGTGAAAAACCAAATTAGGGTTTTGGCTTTTTCGCTTATAAAACTGGTTCCAAAACAAGGATAAGGGTAGGAGAATAGGACTATGATCACACCCAATGGCTGGTAGAGCATAAGCCTCAGCATTCGGAAATAATACTCACCATTGTAAATTACAAAGCGCCCTATCCAGTCTCTTTTTAACCAGCTCAGCCCATTCCCGATTATTAGACCATGTGTAAGCACACCCCTTACTTTTAATATCCATTAGGGAACATGAGTTGATAAAGTCGCGGAAGGCCACCATTCAATACCAATATGCTTCAAGTCTCCCAACTTTCTCCCACTCATATAAGACCTCATTAAAATCCCCCATACATAGTCATGGTACACTCTTTGGTCCGAACTTGTGTATAAAGTATTCCATAAGTTTAGTAGTTATTGATAGTTTGTTGAGGCACGAATAAAGGAAATCCTCATCACAATGCCACTACTTTCAATTTTGTAGTTAATATCAAACATTCCCCATGTACTTGATAGCACCTCCACCCAAAGCTCCTCATCCCATAATAAAGCTAGTCCGCCTCCAATTCCTACTGGGTTAAAGATGGCCGAACATTTGAATTGAAGGCATTTTCTCACACCGTCAACAACATTTTCTTTATTCTTAGTTTCCATAAGGAAAACTAAGTTGGGCCTTTCACAAGCGACTAGGGCTCAAAGATGTTGGATTGTCAAGGGATTGCCCAACCCTTGACAGTTCCAGCTTAATAGCTTCATGTTTACTCAGGTGGCTTATTTGGGCTAGCCACTAGAGCCCTTTCATTGACCCCTTCCCATAGCTTAACGGGTGTTTCCAGTAAGTTCTCTTCATCCAACAGGTTACCTAATGATCCATGCTTCCCATAAGGTGTAAAGCGTTTCTATTTTTTTGTTGCAAGAGTTTTGTGCCGTCTTCTTTTCCCTTTTTTCATAAGTTTTAAACCTTTCTCCGCTGTTGTCCAGGGGTGATCAGGCACCTGATAATGCTGTACTCTCTTCCCTTTAGTAGAAGCCCCATGAATCTGTGAGGTCTGCATGTTGTATTGTCCCTTGTCCCGTAGAGTTATATAGGACTAGTGCGTAATCATTATTTTCCATTGTTTCTTGTTGTAGAATCATATCCTCAGGAAATGTTTGTGTTGCAGGTTCAACTTCCTCTTCCTCAAGTGATGGATCAATTTCACCAAAAAAGATCTTCCAACATGGGCTGTATTCTTTCACCTTAGCCTTCAGCCACGTAATTCCCAAGTTTATCATGAGGTAACCCTGTCCCCTCATATGGAAATTTTGGGTAGAAATTAGCATAGTGTCCTATGCATCCACATGAGTAGCAAAAGTGCGGTAACCTTTCATATTTGAAATCGATCCACCATTTTCTGCCACCTAAATTTATAATTGTGCAAGTCTTCAAGGGTTTTGTTAAATTCAATCTTACTTTCACTTTCCCAAGTTTGCAAGAACTATTAGTCTTTGCTTCAATTCGAACTTCCTCAAATTCCCCTAATTTAGAGGCAATACACCTAATAGCCTCTTTTGTTAGCCCTACTCTAGGAAGGCCTACAAGGTGCACCCAAAAGGCATAATGTGTAAACTCATAGTAGTGTTCAGGAACTTTTTGATCGCCTTCTTGCAACACCAGTAGATTACTCACAAAAGACCACGGACCCATCTCTAGCACTCTATTCTTGTCTTCAATCGACTTAAACAAAAACATGAAAAAGCCCGGCTCAATGATTTCACATTTCACTGTGTCTAACTTCCATGCTCGTTTCATTATACTATAAAATGCTTGGAAATTGACATTTGATTTAGAGAACAGTTTTCCATAGAGGATAAGTGCACTTTCATGGTTTACTTTCTCAAGGACGTCTACGGGCAACTCGGTAATATCCTCCTCAGACCATAAATTACCCATCCTCTTGCATAGAGCAAGCACATGGAGGTGATTCTCCTGTCCTTCTTCCATAGGAGCACAGTAGATGATACTTGGAAACTTTGGGGGAATTGACAGACTAACCTAAAAACTCAGTGTTTATGGGAGAGGGAGGTGCAAGAAAAGTATAAAGTTGAAGAGGGGGACTATATGCAGAAATTGCTGATTTAGGGTTTCGACTATTATGGAATGAAGGGAGCCCTAAGTTGGCTACAATAGGTGATGTTGAAAATCGAAGTTCCCAATACCGATTTTGCTAGTTGGAATGGGGAATGAAGAGGAAGAAATCTCCAAGAAGCTCGATGTTGACACCTAAATTTTGACCAAATATTTGCACTTAAATTGCCTAGAAAATTAGGGACTAATTTGACCCTAACAAAAATGATTTTTGATCACCTAAGTACTAATATTATGTACATTTACTAAGTTTTATTTTCCTTTTTTATTTTCCCTTATTTTCGAATAAAAAAAAAAAAAGAGAGAAAAGAAAAGAGAAGCCCACGGGGGCTGAAGAGAGGCCCACGGGGGCTGAAGAGAAGCCCAACCCCCTTCCCTTCTCTTTTCTCCCTGGCACGGGCTTTAGGCCCATTTCCGTTTGATTTTTCCTTGGCCCGGCCCCATCCTTCTTCTTCTTCCTCCTTCCTTCCTCCTTCCTCCTCTGCAACTCACGCGCGCTTGGACAAAGAGGACGATAAGCCAGCGATGGATGGGGACGTTCGCATGCGCCATTAATGCCGCCCAACGGAGTAGCGCGAAGACCGGCGGGAGACCCGGATGGATGGGACTCATCTTCAATGCGAAGCAAGTGGCGAGGCACGACGATAGCTGAGGTCACCGGTTCGGCCGAGGGAGAATCCGGCTGGGCACCGAGGACCGCCGGTCGGAGCACCTCCGTCGACCGGGCTTCTCGCCTATAAATAGGGGGGTCGAGCGAAGGTTGAAGAACACACAGAAAACACAGCAACACAGAGCGAGAAAGAGAGAAGGAAGAGAGAGATCCGAGAGAGAGAAGTGAGATCGAGAGAGAGAAGTGAGATCTCGAGAGGGGAGCTGAAGCGAGAACTCAGAAGGCCTTCCTCGGAGACACTTCCAAGGTGGCTGGACGAGCGACCGCCGATCCGAGAGAGAGCTGCGAGAGAGAGTGAGATCGAGAGAGAGAGGAAATAGATCGAGAGAGAGAGGGCTGCGGAGCCGAACCCCGGCGTCGGTCGGACGACGTGGGTTGCCGGCCCGACGCATCGCCGACGCCGCCGCTCACGCCGCTCCGCCGACGACCGTGCCCAAAGCCGTCGGTTGTCTCTTCGCCAGCAGTCGCTCCCGTTGCCGCCGCGTTCGAAGCCATCCAAACCCGTAGGACCGAGCCCCGACGCCACTGGCGACGGCTCCGCTCGCCGCGTCACACTCGTAGCCGTAATCGTCGCCGCCCCACCGTCGACGCCGCTCGCCGTGGCCACGCCGCCGTACCGGCCGATCTCGACGTGCCGCGGAGAGAACAAAGGCAGCAGCAACCCCAATCCGGGTCAGGAGCCGGGTCGGTTGAGGCCAAGCGGGTAGGGTTTGGTTGCTAGGGCGAGAAGTGGACGGGGGCCGGGCCTGGATTTAGTTATTCTGTGTTTTTTTGGGTTTCGGCCCAAATCGCGGGCTGGGCTTCGTTTTGTGCGGGGAAGCATGGTTGGGCCGAGCCCACTTGGAAGCCCGGCCAATAGGAGGCTGGGTCGACCCCAGCCGGTCCCGACCCGAACCGGACCCGGATATCCGACCCGCGTCCGGTCGGTTTTAATATTATAATATAATAATATTATTTTAATAATAAAATAAATAAATAAATGTTTTTTTATTTTTAAAAAAATGTTTTTTTTGCAGAAAAATTAGAAAATTGGAAATATAGTTTATAATTTCCAAAAACCAGAAAATCCAGGCATATTTTCTATTTTCCAAAAAATCAGAAAATTCTAGAAATATTTTGTAAAAATCAGAAAAATTCGAAAAAAATTTATATTTTCTAAAAATTCAGAAAAACCAAAAATATTTTATATTTTCTAAAAATTCAGAAAAACCCAAAAATATTTTATATTTTCCAAAAAGAAGGGAAAAAGCCAAAAAAGGTTTGTTTCAACAAATGCATGGAAAAATCCTTGAAAAAATGCAAAAATATTAAACCCGAGGGTTTAAACAAGATTAGGTACCGGAAGGGCATTAGTGATTAACTAGTGTAATCAAGTCTCCGATCCTAGTTTCTCTTGTTGCACAGAAGTAAAAATTTCTCCCGATATTTTACTTGGGTTTCTAATCGACCCACCCCAAACTGATTAGTGGCGACTCCTTTTTAAATGAATTTGAATTGCAGGTTAAAAACTCGAACCTTAAGTCGTGAATTGGTGGGCTTGGGAGAGCCCTGGCAGAAGCCCTGATGAAAGGCGTTCAGCCGAGCCATTAGCCTCCCGGAACGCGAGAGGGAGGTCGCGATAGCTTGGCGACTCCGCTGGGGAAATAATTTTTTTGTGGACTTAGGCCATTTTATCTTGTTTAAATGTTTTCCTAACATGGGTATTTTTTTTTCTTGCAGGTAAATATTAATTTTGTTGAAATAAATTTTCCTGTATAAATTATGGTGCATGCTTTAAATGTTTTAGCACTACACCGTGACACACACAACCCTGCCCGGACTGGCCGCCATAGGATATTTTAGGATGGTGTTAAGAAAGATACCGCCTTGAACGCGAGACAACGATGTAGGGGGCTGCCTTTCTTTTCTCCGAAATTTTAGGTAGAGCCGAGGTTGAGAGGATTTGGCCCGAACGCGAGACTGCGTCGGTCAGATTACCTTTTAACCTCACTATGTCTTTTTAGTTAGAAATCGAACCACACATATCATGTACATGTCTGTGTAATTGTCATCGATTTCCTCTTATTGAGTAAGTTTTCTAGCATTGTGCTTTGCAATTTACTTACTTCCTCTTGTGCCTTGGTCAGTCGATGATTAATTTTGTTTAGTTATGATTTTAATGCCATGATCATCCCTTTAAAATTTTGCAAAAAAAAAAAAAAAATTCAATTCATTAAGTTTTTTTTTTTTTTTTTTAAATTTAAAAAAAAAAAAATGTTCAATTCATGCCTTTATTTCCCGAATCGTGCCATGAATTTCTTGTTTTGAATTCTTTTTTTTCCGTGCCTTAAAAAAGAAAATGGTGCAAAATGAAAAAAAAAGAAAGAAAACTTGTTTAAATGTTTTCCTAACTTGCGTTTTTTTTTCTTGCAAGTAAATATTAATTTTGTTGATTTGTATAAATTATTGTGCATGCTTTAAATGTTTTAGCACTACACTATGGCACACACAACCTTGCCACCGGACCTGGGCCGCCATAGGATATTTTAGGATGGTGTTAAGAAAGATACCGCCTTGAACGCGAAACTGCGATGTAAAGGCCGCCTTTCTTTTCCCCGAAATTTTAGGTAGAGCCGAGGTTGAGAGAATTTGGCACGAACGCGAGACTGCGTCGGTCATATTACCTCTTAACCTCATTATACATTTCTAGTTAGAAATCGAACCACACATATCATCCGCATGTCTATTT
The DNA here is from genome assembly GCA_014182735.1 of Corymbia maculata. NCBI lineage: Eukaryota > Viridiplantae > Streptophyta > Magnoliopsida > Myrtales > Myrtaceae > Corymbia > Corymbia maculata. Next base: position 22,431,865 of record CM024690.1, read on the forward strand.
GTTTATTGTGATCTTTGAGAGTGAGTTAATTTCTTAACCCTTTTTATTTGGTTATTTATTTACATTCAAGTAGCATGAGCCGAAGCGGCCAACTGCAGATGAAGACCCAACAATCTAGAACAGTCTTGGAACAAAAACAAAAAAATGAATGAATGAAAACTAGGGGCAAGAAAAAGCAGTGTGCCTGGTAAAAGCAAGGCCAATGCCCTCAAGAAAAATAATGCTCGAGCAAAAAGTCTCTAAAAAGACAAGCTCCATTGATGAGGAAAAGACCGGTGACAACATCAAGATGATCATCACCTCTTGTACACATTTTTGAGCCTATGAATTCATTTGTCTCTCAACTTGTGAGCCAAATTTACATTGTGTCCATTTGTAAAAGTCTCTTCTGACTAGGGCACTTGAATTAACATAGGAATTCATATGTTTATAAGCATCGCTCGAAGAAGTACGAGCAAGAACATTCCTATCTCTTTTCGCAGGGTTCTTGACTTGTAAACCCGAAGATGGCTGTGCAACATCTCTTGACCTTCGTGGTCCCTTTTGCCAAGCCTTTGACCAAGCCTACATTATGGTCTTGACAAAGACCTCTCAGATTGGTAAAGTCGTACCATTTGCGAGAATATTCGGATCCCTGTCGCCATGATGATAGTGAAAGGGTGAATTCCTATGATCCCGCATTAATGGTCAGGACAAAATAGCCTTTTCAATGAGAGTGAGTGGAAAGCCCTTTCAGACTGAAGGTCCCTCATTTGACATGTTCAAGACATCCTCATTTTGAGTATGATTTGTCTTTCTGAAAAATTTTCCCTAGTGGGACTTTGGTGATGAAAACTGACAAAAAAATTGTCATGCATGAACCCCATTTAAATTAAAAAATTTTACAGTATGCACAAATCAGTTGCACATATTGTATATTTGTCTGACAAGAGACATACTTCCAGAGCAGAGATATCATCAGGCCTGCAAACTACCAGGAGGTGGGAGACCTTTAGGAGTATTTGAGGTGCGTCATCAATATTCCAACTTTCCAAGAGGTGGGAAACCTTTAGGGATATCTCAGGTGCGTCCTCGATATTCCAGATAATCAAGAGGTAGGAGACCTTTTCAAGCATATAAGGTAAGTCCCTCTTCATTGACACCGTGTGCTTCCATAGCCGGAGTCCCTCTTTACCGACGTGGCGTGCCTCGTGGCCCGAAGTCGGGTAATGAAAAACTGGTGTCCTTGAGAAAAATCAAGCACTTAACAAGATTGTGTCCCGAGAAAAGTCGGTACATCCCTGAGAGAGTTCAGGTAAGCAAATTGGTATCCTTGAAGAATGGTTCGGGTACCTAAAACTCTTTGCTTCTACAGGCGACCGGAGAATGGTCCGAGTCCTGGAAAGGCAATCCCCCGTCAAGGCGATCGAAGAATGGTTCGGGTCCTAGACAAACAACTCTTTGCTTTTACAGGTGACCGGAGAATGGTCCGAGTCCTGAAAAGGCAATCCCCCGTTAAGGCAACCGAAGAATGGTTCAGGTCCTAGACAAACAACTCATTGCTCAGAAAGGCGACCGGAGATAGCTTCGGGTCCTGGAAAGGCAATCCATCGTTGAGGCGACCAAAGATAGCTTCGGGTCCTGAAAAAGCAATCCATCGTCGAGGCGACCAGAGATAGCTTCGGGTCCTTGGCACCAACTCATTGCTCGAAAGGCAACCGGAGATAGCTTCGGGTCTGGAAAAGCAATCCATCGTCGAGGCGACCGGAGATAGCTTCGGGTCCTTGACACCAACTCATTGCTCGGAAAGGCGACCGAAGATAGCTTCGGGTCCTTGGCAACAACTCATTGCTCGGAAAGGTGACCGGAGATAGCTTTGGGTCCTGGAAAAGCAATCCATCGTCGAGGCGACCGGAGATAGCTTCGGGTCCTTAGCACCAACTCATTGCTCGGAAAGGCGATCGGAGATAGCTTCGGGTCCTGGAAAAACAATTCATTGTCGAGGCGACCGGAGATAGCTTCGGGTCCTTGACACCAACTCATTGCTCGGAAAGGCGACCGGAGATAGCTTCGGGTCCTTGGCACCAACTCATTGCTCGGAAAGGCGACCGGAGATAGCTTCGGGTCCTTGACACCAACTCATTGCTCGGAAAGGCGACCGGAGATAGCTTCGAGTCCTGGAAAAGCAATCCATCATCGAGGCGACCGGAGATAGCTTCGGGTCCTTGGCAACCACTCATTGCTCGGAAAGGCGACCGGAGATAGCTTCGGGTCCTTGGCAACAACTTATTGCTTGGAAATGCAACCGAAGATAGCTTCGGGTCCTGGAAAAGCAGTTTCCCCCATATCATTACACGGGTATGTTTTCTATATCTTCATCAGATAAGGGAATACCTTGATACTTGCCAAAAACTCGGGGTTCGCACCCCAAATCACTCTTTCCTGGTAAGTAACTACAGGTATTCTTCTTATCCAGTGTAGTATGTATTATGCATTATTGCCACTTTCTACTTTAGACACTTGGTCCTAGGTGAACTATCATCTATTGCATATGCATGGATAAAATTTAGGTATCAGTTCGTCTTTGAAGGCAACCTCTGCGAACTCACCTTCTAAGAGGGGCAGCTGTTGACACCTAAATTTTGACCAAATATTTGCACTTAAATTGCCTAGAAAATTAGGGATTAATTTGACCCTAACAAAAATGATTTTTGATCACCTAAGTACTAATATTATGTACATTTACTAAGTTTTATTTTCCTTTTTTATTTTCCCTTATTTTCGAATAAAAAAAAGAGAGAGAAAAGAAAAGAGAAGCCCACGGGGGCTGAAGAGAAGCCCAACCCCCTTCCCTTCTCCTTTCTCCCTGGCACGGGCTTTAGGCCCATTTCCGTTTGATTTTTCCTTGGCCCGGCCCCATCCTTCTTCTTCTTCCTCCTTCCTCCTCTACAACTCACGCGCGCTTGGACAAAGAGGAGGACGATAAGCCAGCGACGGAGGGGGACGTTCGCATGCGCCATTAATGCCGCCCAACGGAGTAGCGCGAAGACCGGCGGGAGACCCGGATGGGTGGGACTCATCTTCAATGCGAAGCAAGTGGCGGGGCACGACAATAGCTGAGGTCACCGGTTCGGCCGAGGGAGAGTCCGGCTGGGCACCGAGGACCGCCGGTCGGAGCACCTCCGTCGACCGGGCTTCTCGCCTATAAATAGGGGGGTCGAGCGAAGGTTGAAGAACACACAGAAAACACAGCAACACAGAGCGAGAAAGAGAGAAGGAAGAGAGAGATCTAAGAGAGAGAAGTGAGATCTGAGAGGGGAGGTGAAGCGAGAACTCAGAAGGCCTTCCTCGGAGACACTTCCAAGGTGGCCGGACGAGCGACCGCCGATCTGAGAGAGAGCTGCGAGAGAGAGTGAGATCTGAGAGAGAGAGGAAATAGATCGAGAGAGAGACGGCTGCGGAGCCGAACCCGGCGTCGGTCGGACGACGCGAGTTGCCGAGGCCCGACGCATCGCCGACGCCGCCGCTCACGCCTCCGCCAACGACCGTGCCCAAAGCCGTCGTTGTCTCTTCGCTAGCAGGTCGCTCCCGTCGCCGCCGCGTTCGAAGCCATCCAAACCCGTAGGACCGAGCCCCGACGCCACTGCTGAGAGCTCCGCTCGCCCGCGTCGCACTCGTAGCCGTAGCTGTCGCCGCCCCACCGCCGACGCTGCTCGCCGTGGCCACGCCGCCGTACCGGCCGATCTCGACGTGCCGCGGAGAGAACAAAGGCAAAAAGAACCCCAATCCGGGTCGGGAGCCGGGTCGGTTGAGGCCAAGCGGGTAGGGTTTGGTTGCTAGGGGAGAAGTGGACCGGGCCGGGCCTAGATTTAGTTATTCTGTGTTTTTTTGGGTTTCGGCCCAAATCGCTGGCCGGGCTTCGTTTTGTGCGGGAAGCATGGTTGGGCCGAGCCCACTTGGAAGCTTGCCCGTAGGAGGCTGGGTCGACCCCCCGGTCCCGGTCCCGACCCGAACCGGACCGGATATCCGACCCGCGTCCGGTCGGTTTTAATATTATAATATAATAATATTATTTTAATAATAAAATAAATAAATAAATGTTTTTTATTTAAAAAAATGTTTTTTTTGCAGAAAAATTAGAAAATTGGAAATATAGTTTATAATTTCCAAAAACCAGAAAATCCAGGCATATTTTCTATTTTCCAAAAAATCAGAAAATTCTAGAAATATTTTGTAAAAATCAGAAAAATTCGAAAAAAATTTATATTTTCTAAAAATTCAGAAAAACCCAAAAATATTTTATATTTTCTAAAAATTCAGAAAAACCAAAAAATATTTTATATTTTCCAAAAAGAAGGGAAAAAGCCAAAAAAGGTTTGTTTCAACAAATGCATGGAAAAATCCTTGAAAAAATGCAAAAATATTAAACCCGAGGGTTTAAACAAGATTAGGTACCGGAAGGGCATTAGTGATTAACTAGTGTAATCAAATCTCCGATCCTAGTTTCTTTGGTTGCACAGAGGTAAAATATTTCTCCCGATATTTTACTTGGGTTTCTAATCAACCCACCCCAAACTGATTAATGGCGACTCCTTTTTAAATGAATTTGAATTGCGGGTTAAAAACTCGAACCTTAAGTCGTGAATTGGTGGGCTTGGGAGAGCCAGCGAAGCCCCGATGAAAGGCGTTCGGCCAAGCCATTAGCCTCCGGGACGCGAGAGGGAGATCGCGACACTCGAAGCCTAAGCCACCGCCCATTTGTCATCATCGATCACATTGCTTCCTAGAACCAAGGAGATGGGTGGGAAGAGTAAAGAAGACAGAATCTAAAAAGAGGGGGAGATGGTTGAGGAACGCCATTGAGGATCGTGGTCAAAGGTAGGGTTTACGGGATTGAGATACCACCTGAGGGGCAGAGAGAAACTCACGTTGAGAGGGCAAGAGATTTTTCTCTCTTCAATGTTAAAGTAGATAGTTTTTTAGAACTCACCATTCTTTAGTGACTACAATCCATACTTGTAGAGAGGATCATGGACAAATTGAAACAGCTAATAAAGGGAGGCATTTTTCATTTCCATACACCAACAGCAAAATTGTTGGGGTTCATTGAAGTTGCAATGGCCCTTGTCTTGAGGCCAAAGGAGCTTTTTATGAGTCGATTCCTCATACATATCCCATTTAGGTTTTTGGGCCTTTTGAAAGCAAAGGCCAAAAATCCTGGGATTTTGTTGAATTAAAGGGGATTGATGTTCATTATGCAGACTTCATCAAGTCCATTACTTTCGACATCACTGATGGCACCAACTTCGAACCGGAAATTAATTTTGATGGAAATGGTTAGGAGAGTACTTTTGATGTTGTGTTTAAGGCTCCGTTCATTTCACGAAAAATGTTACTTTTTTGGAAAATATTTTCAGAAAGCTATTTTCCAAGAAAACGTAATTATTTTTCGATGTTCGAGTGAAATTTGATTTTGAAGTGGAAAATATTTTCCCCTGTTCGTTGGGGAAAATATTTTCCTTTATAAACTCTTTTCAATAATTTTTTATTTTATTTTTTAAATCATTATTTAATATTTTTTAAATTGATTATTAAATTATTATTTTTTTCTTTTTTCTTTTTTTCTTTTTGTGTTCTCTCCTTCCTTGACTCGGTTACCGGCCGGCAACCGGCCACGCCTTGAGCTCGCCTACCTCTTGCGAGCTCATTTGATCAGCTCATCGGCGAGGTTTGGGTTTCGCCCGGGCCTTGCCAAACGACGGTGAGGTGAGCTCAAGGCGGCGAGGTTCGGTCTCGCTCGGGCCTTGCCAAACGACAACGAGGCTCGAGCCTTGTAGATCGACGACGCCTAAGCGTGGTAGAGGTGGTGAGGCGAGGCCCGTGCCTCGCCACCTCTAGCGATGCTTGGACGTTGCCGATCTGCGAGGCTTGAGCCTCGCCGTCGTTTGGCAAGGCCCGGGTGTCGGCGATCAGGCGAGGCCTGAGCCTCGCCGCCGTCTAGTGATGCCAAATCGCAAGCTCGGCTTGCTCGTAGTCGATTGTCGGCCATTGCCGTGGTAGGCGACCAACCGAAAAGAAAAATAGCAAAAAGAAAAGACCGAAAAATAAAGAAAAATAATATTAATAATAAATAATTTTATTAAAAAATAACAAAAATTCAAATTTATGAAAAAATAAAAAATTGATTTAAAAAAATAAAATAAAGAAGTAATGACTAATAGGAGATGTGAGATGGGAAAGAGTGAGTGTGGAAAATACTTTTCCTAATTTTCCCTCCACTTTAGAAAAAAAATTTCTTTTATGGAGAATGTTTGTCCCAATGAATTTATTTTCTGTGAAACGAACGGAGCTTAAGACTATTTCCTTTTCTCTTTTTCCTTTTTGTGAGTATATTTATAGACCTCATGTAAAGCCTATTAATATACTTATGATCCTTCATTTGATAATGTATAGAATATTGCATTTATCTCTTTTTTAATCACAATTCTTAACTTGATATCATAACTTTATTCTTTTCTAAGGAAGCGCCCATTGCATCTGTTTTGTAACAACACCAATCACATTGGCTGCATTTTGCCATGGTGCTCATAACAACGCTAGCCACACTGTCGTGTTTCTCCGCCAATCCACGGCCTTCCGTAGCTTTCCAATATAATTCTGTAGATTGTTTCGAAAAACAAACACCACCGCCGCCCCCTCTAAAGAAGCAGACCATAGAATTTCATCACGAATAGCCGCGGTACGCCACCTCACACGACGCCTGTCTCCTCGAATCCACCACGTTCGCTGCTTTTGAGTGCCATTCTGACGCCTTCACGTGCTTGTTTCGGAAAATAGACTCTGCCGCCAGTATCATTCCACCAACAAGTCAACAACACGGACCCCGGCAACCGCATGTCGTTCGCCAACACACGTGCCCGCACGTGCAACCTGCATCCACCCTCGCCATCCCTCCGTCAATGACAACATCGGCATGCGCTCTTCATTTGCCGAGCAGCTACCATTCAAGCTCATGTCAGCATCCGTCCATTGACCATTAATCGGTGTTGATCGACCGACCATTGGCCTGTGTTGACTTCTGATATTGATCATTAACCGGTTTAGAGAAAATATTTCAATATGTCTTATAACCTGTGATAATATCAAATCAATTTATTCAATTTAAATCATGATGTTATCCAAATTAATTGAGCTCATCCCAAATTTTCTTTTAATAAATCAATATTTTCCAACTTAGCATTTTCCAATGAAATTTTCAGCTCTTATATTGTTCATGGGCTTGGCTGAGAATTTTCTTCACCGTAGATTTACTGCAATTTAATTAAGTTCGGAGCTATCCATTTAAGTCTATCCGCCACCTAATATCTTTCATCAAATTACGTGAAACTTGTATATGAATTGGGTTTTGACATCTATCAATAATAGATCTAGTTAAGCAATAAAGTGTAAGCAATTATGTTTAACTAAAATCCGTAATAGGAGAGGTCCGGTTAACACATTAGTGATTAGGGTTTGCTAGATCTCATCTCTAGCTTATAAAAATATAGGTTATACCTATCAGTTGCTTTAGTTCCATTGAAAACTGCTATACTAAAAGAGATTATGGAGAGGAAGATCCAATATTCCAAGAGATCATTGATCAGACTGATCTATTTCTTTTTGAGTTATTGAATTGTGACGAAGCATTGCCTTCAAGAGAGAAGAACCCGAAGAAGGTCACGAGTTATCTAGATATCTAGCTCCTTATGCAGGAGGTCATCCACTGGCCCTTGAAATATGGGGTCCCTTCCTAAGTGGGCAGTCAAAAGATGACTGGCAGAAATTTTTTGACAAGTTGCTGAAAAGGCCTGATCATAGTAAGTCCATTATACAAGACTTTGGGCGAATTTTTAAAGAATATCCTTGCAAAGTTGTCGGATCACGTGGGGGCGATCGTAGAACAAACACTTGGGAGGGCAAGGGATACACAGGCGTGCGGAAAATCAAGTTTATCACAGTTTAATACGACAAGAGGAGACGTTCCCAAAGCAAAAAAAAAGTCACCCATGGCACGAAAGGAGGCAAAACCTCTACGCGTACAGTAGATGTGTCAAAATAGATCATAAACCCATATTATGACTCATTTTTAGTTAAATGAGTCAAATATGGATCAAGTGAAAGTTGAATATGGGTCGAATATGAGTTAAGTGAAAATTGAATATGGGTCAAATATGGATCAAGTGAAAATTAAATATTGGTCAAATATAAGTTAAGTAAAAGTTAAATATATGTCAAATATGAGTTAGATGAGTTATTTAATATAGAACTCGAGTGAGTTTGGGTTTTCTACAATAGCAATGGCTTTTAGCAATACGGGTCGGGTCGGGTATGGGTCGGGTGTGGGTCGGGTTAGGTATGGGTAATTAGATTTACATTATATGAATTTGGGTCAAAATGGGTTAAACGGGTCAATATGGGTCGGACCATTTTTGACCCGACCTAAACCCGACCCGACCCACCCATTTGACGGGTCTAGCGTACAGGAAGTCCTTAGTATTCCAAAAAAAAATTTCTCTTTCTAAAGTTTTGGATTGTATAGCTGAGGTGATCTCGTTAGAGGCATCGGGCAGTATATGGGCCCAAATACACATAAGGCCTCTCAATCAAAGTTTCTATACCACGCATCACCAAGACAGAAACCATGTCGTCTTCTTATTCTCGTCAGTGGACGCCCGACGTATTCGTGAGTTTCGAAGACTACGCGTTGGAGCTGGAGCGCTTCACATCGACCCTCTTCAAACAGCTGAAGCAGGCGGGGATTGGCTACAGAGACTCCCACCACCAGAAGGGCGCTGGCCTCCTCGAAGCGATCCGCCAGGTGAGGTTCGCCCTCGTCGTGTTCTCCGCAAACTATGCCAACTCCAGCCAGTGCCTGGAAGAGCTGGTCAAGATCATCCTTCGCAGAGGGGATTCCAAGTACCCCAGCCTCGTGGTTATTCCCATCTTTCATGGCGTGGACCCGGCCAAGGTTCTACAGTTTGCGGCAAAAGACGAATTCAAGCAAGCTCTCGCCAGCTTGCGTGGGAAGAAGAAAGATGAGAAGAAGAAAGAATGGAGGCGTGCCCTAGCAAAGGTTGAGGGGATTTCAGGTTACGAGTTGAAGAAAGACGCCGATGGGTACGTACCTGCGATTCTTACTCCTTGTGGAAGCCTAGTATCGCAATCTGTGATTTTTCTTTTCGCTGTTATTCCTTTGGTACGTCCGCTTTATAGATGGAATTTTTGGGTGATCGACAGAACTGGTTTTCTTAAGAGAACGGAACAACTTTCCTGAAGTTTCGTATTGCCATTTTTTGAAATATTATGAAAAACATGATGTGGCTTTAAGTGTTAATTTCAACATTTTAGATGTACAATAGGAATATATATATATATATATTTTATATCATCTTAACTTTTCACTCCAATAGTAATTCTAATCTTGTGTTTTGAAAACCAACAATTTGCACTTCCCCTCTGCCGCAGGATGAGTTTACTAATGAAAGTAGAGCAATAGTTAATCACCATTTCTTTGTTACACATGCCAATGCTTATGGGGATTTAGTCAAGCTCGATCTTTTTTCTATTCATATTTCATAAACCCACATAGAAATTTGCATAAAATGTCATATGTCGTCGCTTGGGGTATAACATGTGTGTTTATGTTCATTTTGTCATACATATTGCTCATGAAACTTTTTGTGCTAACACTTTACATCAGCGTTGAATCATAGCTCATTAAAACAATAGTCCAGCGCCTTGTCAACGAGATCCGGTCTCTATATTCCCATAAGGTTTTCGGGCCTTTTGGAGGCAGCGGTGAACAATCCTGGCATTCTGATAAAATAAATGGGATTTATGTTGAGTACAAAGACTTCATTAAGTCCATTGAATTTGACGTAAGTGGAAACACCAAGACCGAAGAGCAACATGGTGAAAAGGACGGGTATAGGACCTACAAGGTTGTACCTAATCAAAAGAGATCTACCAACTTATTTTGCTCATCGAATAATTCAATATAAAGTCACTCACATCAATTTTTTCTTTTCGTGACCTGTACGAAGAGTGCATAATTTCTTTTTCTGGATATTTCAAAGGGGCAAATAATGGTGGCATTCGAATCAACTCCCTCACATTTGAAACCAATAAAAGAAGATTGGGACCTATTAATAGGAAGGAAGAGGAAAGGCAGGATAAGAAGGAAGAGAGGAAAAAGAAGGAAAAGAAGGAAGAGGCGGAAGAGGAGAAAAAGCGGAAAAAGAAGGAAAAGGGGAGAAAAAAGGAAGAGGCGGAAGAGGAGACAGAGGAGTACTTTGCCGTACCATTACCGTCAGGCGCTGGGAAAGTTATCGAGATTTTCGGGAACAAAAAAGGGGATGATTTTCTCACATCCATTGGAGCACGGGTCGAGCTGCCTCCTGAGGAGTCCTGTCCTGTGGGGTTATTTGGGAGTAGAAGAGGGTCAAAATGGGACGATGGCGATGACCATTCCACTGTGAAGGGAATCAGGGTTGGACTTGATTCAAGTGGAAATCGATGCATCCGATCAATCAAGTTTCAGTATGAACAGGTGAATGGAGTACGGTCGGAGTGGAGAGAACATGGTCGCCATGCAGAACGGCACGAGGAGGTATGTGCCCTTACTTACATATGCTTTGTAAAATCCATAGGACACTTGCATTGCATGCGTTAGCAGGGAACTCTTGTGAGACTTATTAAATAACGAGTATGATAATAATGTCTATCATTGCAGTTTATTATAAATGGTGGAGATGAGTATCTGTCTTCGATATCCGGGTATTGTACCTACGACGGCATTACATCTCTCACGTTTCTGACTAACAAAAAAAAACACCATAATTATTGGTGATGGAAAGGGAACCCATTTCTCATCTCCGGCAACAGGCTGCAAGATTGTTGGATTTTACGGGTGGAGTGACGATCATCTCCATGGAATTGGAGCCTATTTTAAACCCACCCTGGATCTCCACCCAGTTAAATCAATCGAGCCATTTGGACGTGGAAATGCTTGGGACGATGGGATATTCAAAGGTGTGAAGAAAGTTTGCATAGCTGTCATAGAAGATATCCGTTACATTAAGATTGTGTATGACGATGGTAGTAAAAACGGTCGCACGGTTATTCACGGTGACTACACCGGAGAATTCTCCTGCTATGAAAAAGGGGTTAGTTTCTTCTTCCTCATTTCCTTTTAGATTTATCTCATTGGCCAAGTAGTATGTGTCCAGTCATGTGATTTGGTAAATTAAACTCGACCAATAGGTCTTGCTTACACCACTTGTCCAACTTCAAGAGATACTTTTGGGATTGCACAGATTATATTGGAATATCCAAAGGAGCACTTGATATCAATCTCTGATTACACGCGAGAGGATGGTTCTATCCGGTCGCTCACATTTCACAGCAATAAAAAAAGACACGGTCCCTATGGCACGAAGGAGGGGGAGTACTTTTGGTATCCATCAAACGGGACTAAAATCATCGGCTTTTATGGAACATGGGGCAAGACTCTCGACTCCATAGGAGTGTATGCGGAGCCGATACAGCCGCATGCTTTACAGGTTTATAAACCCTTCGAAGGCTCTGGCGGGACCGATTGGGACGATGGAGAGCACTCTAATGTGATAGGATATCGTGTGACTGACATCGTGGACAGCGAAGAAAGCAAAAAAATTGAGTCCATCACTTTTATGTACGATAACAATGGTTCCCTGGTCGAAGGCTCTCGACGTGGCGGAGATGCATCTTCAGGCGATTGGGTTAGTCCATTGTCTCAATCCCCCTCTCTGTCTGTTGCTCTGTCCTTTTTCTCTTTCGTCTCTTTCATGTATACATGTTGCTTTTCAATAATGTTGGGAGCTTCATGGAGCTCGGGTTTCTTTTGATCGAAGGCTGGAGGCACTCATTTTGGCATCCTCTTTATCTTTGAGTTTAAGGTTCGGACCTTCATCTGTTCTCACAAGTACAACCACATGTTTCGCTTTGCTACTCTTGCAGGTCATGCTGGATTTTCCCGAGGAGAGCCTGACTTGGATAACGGGTTATTGGCGCCTAGAAGCTGATCAAACTATCATCCACGACCTGACAATATATACCTCGCATGAGAAGAGGGTTGCCTTGACGTACGCAGCGAGAGGAAAGCCAGGGTCAAAAGGGTTAGCCAATAAAAAACGAGAAGAGCTCGAAGGGTCAAACTATTTTTCTATCCCGAAGAAATCAGATACTGACAGGAGGATCATTGGCTTTGTGGGAAAGGCGTACACATGTCTTAATTCTATTGGAGCGCGTTTCAAACCATATGATGATTAGACCTCTTCCCTCCCGCAAGCTCTTTTTTCTTTTCCTCTCTCTTTGGCTCGTGCTTTGCAAGTATCTTCCTCTTTATGTTTTTTGAGATGACGATGAAATAACTCCCAATTCGTGAGTACGCGGTTGCTGATATCCCGATTCGGTTGTTGGTGTTCTTCAACGTTCTTCAAAGGAAGCTGCAAGCATTTAACGAAGAAGAGCTAGTGAAGCATGAAGACAAAAAATGCCAACAAAGGTCATCCAATAGTTCTCCACAGATTGCCACGCTTGTCTTTCAAATGCATTTATCATGTTGACTTTGTTTGTGTGCTTTTGTTAACTTTGTGGACTTACTCGTTTTTCTTCGTTTGATGTCATCGGACATCTTGTGCCAAGTTGTGTGCGTCCAAAAACTTAAAAAAATTGTGAACTTCGGATTTATGGACATACCCTCGAAGCAACAGCATTTGCATTCCAATAAGAAAATATTAGGTGGTCCTAGATCGCCAAGTCAACATGGCCTCAAACAATCACAAAGCACCATGTGGAGATATGACCAGAGGGACATCTAAAGCAATTTGATTTTGACGAAAGGGCTGAGAAACTAATGATGATTTTGTTATTAATTGCAAAGCCAACCTCTCAAGTGTTTTTTCATCTTTTAAATTTTATTTTTTTTTGGTAAGATAAACTTGTATAAATGCCAATCATAACCTGTACAAACTAACGGATGACGGCTCCAATTTGCACTCAGCTTAGACTACGAGTGGAAAGGAACCGCAATCTAAGGATAACTAATAGTTACAAACACAAAACATCAACAAAACACCCAGGAGGATATCACATTAATCTTAACTAGTAAAAATGGAGGTACTTAAATCCCAAGCTCTCTGAAGACGTCTATTCACTATATTGTCTTGCACCAACGGTCCAGACAACACTTTGTCTCTGACAGCCTTGAAAATATAGTACTTCATTGAGGGAATGGAGACCACTTTACTCCAAAATAAGATATTATTACAAGACTTCCAAATAATATAACATAGAGTAGCAAATGAGAACCTGGGTATTTCCTTCTGGAAGCCTTTACCAAAAAGATTATTGCTGGCCCAAACCATGGTATTACTCCACGATCCTCCCGGCCAAGCCAAATTGCACTTGCCCGCCCATGAGACAGCAAGAACATCTTTTAAATTTAATAGCTCTATATAACGACATTAACAATTTATTTTTTGTAAGTAACAATATTTTTTACTCATAATTATTTATATTTAAGCATCTAATTTATTTTTTCTTTCATCATATTTATGAAAATTGATTGTGTAGGCCCTCTTAAGATTTTATCTCTCAATTTAAGCTAGTAATAAAAAAAATAAAAATCGGATGAGATGAAACCGGTTGAACCCTCACAAAATGAGTGGTCCTTAGCTGACCGTCACTCCCGTCCCTTGATGGAGGTCGGTCAGCTAAGCCGGACTCTTTTTTTTATTGCCAATTTAAGTCAACCCTTTTCGTTATATGAGCCATTAATCATTTGGATTTTTGAGCATATGAAATTTAGCGATGTCGCGACCTCACCTCGGGTGCACCACCTAGGGTTTGGCTAATGGATTACTAAACCTAAACTTAGTTCGGGCTCTCCCAAGCCCATACCAATTCGCGACTTAGGGTTTAAGTTTTTTTTTAACATGCCAATGATTTTTATTTAGGAGTCGCCACTAATATATTTTTGGTGGGTCGATTAGAAACCCTAGTAAAGTAACGGGAGAATTACTTCACTCCTACGAACCAGAGACTATGGGATCGGGGACTTGATTACGTTAGATTTCTCTAACGCCCTTTCGGTACCTTTTCTCTTTTATTTAAAAAAAATGATTTGCAGGCAGTTTGAATTGATTTTAATTTAATCCCTAATATGCAATGTGATCATGCGAGTGCGCAATCATAATTTAACACTCAATAAAGCAAAGCAATAAATAAATTGCAAGCACAGGGAAGAGATACTTACCTCGAAGCAACGACAGCATCTGCAATGTTAGCTTAAAAAATCACATCAATGATCCTAGATATGATTTTTAATTAACATGCAACTATTCAATTTTTTTAAAGGTTTTAAATTATTTAATGAGGCCTAAAAACTAAGTGCAATGCATGTGATGACGTGCAAAAGTGTCTAACTATAATAACATGCAACGTGCAACCTAATATGCAAATTATTTAATTTAATCTAAAGCTAGAAAATATTTAATGCAACTATCCTAGCATGCCACGCATTCGAATGACCCTAAACATGCAATGACTAGATGACACATGGAAGATGACCTAATTCTAGGTGACATGAACATGGTAATTTTTATTTTTTTATTTTTTTATTTTTTTATTTTTTATAATCAAAATTCGAAATTAAAACTAACCTATAGTTAAACATGCAAACTATTCTAAAAGAAAATATTCTAATAAGAACCACATCCAACTAAATTATATTTTTTTGGGTTTTCTTTTATAAGCCAAATCAATTCGAGCAAAGGCATATCAACACATAAAGCAACTGAATCATATAAAGCATACAATTTTCCGCCACCCAAGATAGAAAAATCAAAATAATCAAAAACCTGATCCGACGTCTCGCGGCTCAATATTTTTGATTATTGAGATTTTTATCACGACACGACGACCTTACTAAATCGGAATATGCCAAATATCTCAAAGGAAATCACGTTAGCAATAAATGCATTGCTAATTAGGCAATTTTATATTCAAATAAGCGAACGGATTAGGAAATTACCTTATTCAAACACTCGCTCACCAAAATTGGTCAGATTCGGCAAGACCACGCATGGTGATGTTTGACACCGGCTCCGTAGCGCTTACGATGGTTTGATAGTCGCTAGAGGGATTCTCCAAGGCCTGCAAAATAGAAATTTCCAAGCTTGGCAAGGGGGTCAGGAGTCGTCGGTGGACGAGAGTAGCGAGTCTTGGCCTTTCACTATCGGCTTTGTTGGATTTAATGACCCAGGGTTGCGGCAATGTCTCCGAAGCAAATCCACTAGTCTTCTGACGATCCCACTGGTTTTCAAACTTTGACTGTCAAAACCCCACGATCAAAGTTTCCATGGGTCTCTCCGAATTGCTGTGACAGAAGGTGCTCAGCAATCTTGAGCGAGGTAGCAACTTCTCGGCTTCGTGAGGGAGCAACAAGGAGACCCGGCCTTGAGATGTTTGGCCGTGAAGTACCTAACCGTGGACTCTCTCCCTCTCTTTCTTTTCTCACGTGTGCTTTCTATGGATTTTTTTTGTGTCTCGTTCTTCAGTGTGTGTGGCCCCCTTTTTATAGGTGAGAGGACTAAGTTATTTAAGGAAAGATGATAAATCTGCACGTTGCCTATTAAGCTCTTGTATCCCACGTGCAATATTTTTCCGATATTTCATCCGACTCTTTCCTTGAATAATGAGAATAATGAGAATATTCTCGAGAACATTCTCATATTCTCGGGAATATTCTCATATTCCAACTCGTCTCCCTTTAACATGAATATTTCATCCGACAGCTTCCTTAAATATTGAAAGAATAATGCGAATATTCTCGGGAACATTCTCATATTCCCGGGAATATTCTCATATTCCAACTGTCACTCCTTAACGGGCCTAGCCAAATTCTTTTCCCTTGTGGGCTTAAATTAAAGCTTAGAACCATCAATTGAAGCCATGTCACATGTCCAATGCAAATGCAATAATAAATGCTCCTAAAACTATATGCTATGCAATTTAATCATAATATTTTTTGTTTAGGGGTTAAAATTAATCCCTAAATTTTTGTGCATTAAATTATGAATGATCAATCAAAATTTAGGTGTCAACAAGCGATATACAGGATGATGAAGCATTCAACATTAGTCGAGTGTGGCGACATAATCTAAGATTGAGTTTGATAAATGACTGATTATAGGGCATTGAGTCTGGTGGCTTAAGTTGGAAAAAGTGTCAAAAAAGTTATAAACATTTTGTATTGATGTCAATTTAGTTCTAAACCTTTCATTAGTATCAATTTAATCCTAAATCTTTTAACTCGATCTTAATTTAGTCATAAATCTTGAATTGGTGCCAATTTAATTATAAATTTTTTGACTTTGTGCCAATTTAATCCAAAAACTTTTGATCTGGTGTAAATTCAGTCCTGTTAATTTTGGCCATATTTTGCTTATGTGGATGTTGATCGACTGACATGGCATGACTAATGTTAACGTGGACAATTTTTATTAATGTTTTAATAATTTCAAAATTATTTATTTATTTTCTTTCCTTTTCCTTTTCTTTTTTTTTTTTTTTTTTTTTACTTGCTCCCCACCTTCCTCTATCTAGTCACCCAACCCACGACTAGCTGGAGGAAGGTGGAAACAGCAAAAAAAAAGAAAATTAAAAAAATAAATTAAATAGGAAAGAAAATAAATAAATAAATCGAAAAATATTATAATATTATTAAAAGTTGTCAATGTCGTGCCAACTATGCAATGTTAGCCATCCGGCATTTACATCAACAAAATCTAGCCAAAATTAGACATAATGACTAAATTGGCACTAGGTTAAAAGTTTGAGGAATAAATTAGCATCAAGTCAAAAATGTTATGACTAAATGTGCATCAATTAAAGGTTTAGGACTAAAATGACATAAAGTCAAAAGGTTTATAACTAAATTGGTACTAATAAAATATTTATGATTAAATTGGCATAAATACAAAAGGTTTAAGACTTTTTTAACACTTTTTCCAGCTTGAGTTGGTAAGACAAAATGGAGGGAAAGTAAGGGCAACGATTAAGAAGGACAATGTGTCGATTGTGCTGATATCACAAAATACATATGGATTACCTATATTAGCTGTAACCAAATATATGTTTGGATTTATGAAAAAGAGAATGTCTTTCAAACACCTATGGCTGAATGTGTGGAAAAATTTGCGATTTTACATAACTGGAACATATAATCATTAAACAAGCAACTGTTCTACACAGTAAGCTTGGATTTGAGGGAGAGTGACTTTGATATGTAAGTTTGATCAACACGTGTGATTCTTCTATGTGAAAGTTCTAACTTGTGTGAACTAATTGCTTTCAAAGACCTTAAATCAGTTACTGATTAATAAGAAGACTAATCTCCCATACATTTGAGGATAATACTATGAATGACGTCCAAATTTACAACAAATATCGTGCATTTAATCAAATTAAAAAAAATTTAGAAGAAGTGAGCAAAAAGGAGAGATTATCAAATTACGTAGACTATTTATCATGGCGCAACCTGTCAATCGTGATTAGCATTTAATGCATTTTGAGAGCTTTCATCTGTGGCCCTTTACTAGGCAACTTTGGCTTCATCCTGCCGTGATGCATCAACTATGGACACCAACGCCATTTTTTCTTCTTGTGGACTCTTATATTGTTCCCTCTTGATGCCTTTGAATTCTTAGCGTGTTGTAGATGCCTCAAAAATCCCTTCTACGAGAGCATGGAAAAGGCCAAATTGGCGTTTACCCGACTTTGTGACTTCATTCAAATCTCTCTCGCTTCTCGTATGGAACGTGTCATGCATTTGCTTCCGCAGGGAAGTCGTGGGGCGTCTCTGCAATTTATTATCCTGGTCGTCGGAAACTCCTCGATGGTGGTGGTGGACTATGAGGCCCAATTTGCACTTCATTCTTCTCAGCGGACCAACTCCCTTGATATGGACCTTCTCCTTTCGGTCCAGTATACGTGGGGGACCCACCTGAACATTGCACGTTGGGACAGAGTACTAAGAGCTGTTCTCATCCGATGTTCTTCTGGGTCCGGTAAAGAAGTCGGTTTCTGAATAGGCCTCACTGTTGCTGCTACTCGTGCTGGTTCATAGGGGGTCCTGCTGATGTATGGGCTTTGACAGCTTGAACTGCAATGATCTTATTCTCGCTGAGGAGAGACCATCTGATTCCTTGTTCTTCCACTAGTCTTCTTTGGCATCATAGGCGATTGTCTACGTGTTGGTGCCTCCTTTTTACCGGAGAACTGGTCCATAAGTGTTGGTTTCCCAGTAACATGGAGGGGCATGCGGCAATTGCTTCCGAATGCGTTGTTAGTGTTGTTTCTGCTTTTCTCAAAATGAAGAATAGTTCAAATCAATTAATAGAGTTTGAGAAGTCATGTATCGAAGAGACACATTAAATTTAGACTCCATTTGTTTAGTAGATAACTTGACATTTCGAGAAGACATTAATAGTGCGATTCTTGTTCTACTATCTTCTGCAATTGAAGCAAGTTGTGGTGAGAAAAACACGATGCAGTGAAAAATTCGCTTGGCCTTGGGATTTGTCCATGATGACGGGCACTGCAACTTTCAAAACAATGAATAAACAAAAAAAAAAAAATTACAAATTGCTATGAATGCTCTTTAAAAGTGGTGGATAAAAATCCGACCAAAAAATAAGCAGTGAAAAAAGAATTAATTAACGACGGAAACTACAAGACCATCACGCGCATAATTGATTACAGCTAATCACAGATTGCCTTTATGGCTAATTAGTTTTCTTCTATCGCCAAGTGGCTTGAAACTTGGAAGAGCGTACATTTGTCTACCATATTTTCTTTAGGATGCCTTAACTCCAATATTAAAATTACACACAAAAAGCACAAAAGGGAAGAAAAGAGATAGGATGATTTCCATTGAAAAGGCCGGCACGCCTGATCCACATGTTTTATCAATTTATTGTCTCAACATAAATCGAAGAAACTATACTTACTTTTGTTACTTTGGATTGAAGTTTGACATAAAATATGCTTGTGAAACATGTTAGTACTCCTTTATTTAGCAGTTAGCTTTGGTCCAGTTTTTTAGAATTCAGAGAGTGAGTAAAAACTTTAATTGAAGAAATAACAACATTATAAATTGATTGTGGAAGTAAAAATTCTCAAAAATAAATAAAGAAAGAAAGGCATCTTAATCCAATCAGATACTTTACAACGTTATCCCATTATATGGATCTGCATGCTCCGTTGACTGGAATATACGCATCGGCGTCAACTTCAGTCCTGCCTCCATGGTCGATGCTCCTTTATGGTCTCGGCCTTTTAGGCTCCCGTATCCAGTTGATTTATATTTAAACTGGGTTTCACGTACTTTGGATTGATGCCCGGTTCTTGTTGAATGCTGCTTCACCTTTACGAGGGGTGAGTTTGTGAAGATGGAGCACTATATACAGGCTTTAGCACCTGAATGTTCAAGTAGCTTTCGACTTATTATTGTCATGGTGTCGTACTTCTACTTTGAATGGCCCAGCCCACCCCTTTCATTCTTGTTCTTAATTTTGTTTTTTCAAACCAAACCGAGTAATTTGGGGATAATCCAAAACCTTATTCAAAACTTTTTGCTCGAATCGTCCGAAGCAGTGGAGGAGCTAGAGAGGTTGTATCAGCTCGTGCAAACAATACGGAAATAAATGCTAAAGTACAAATGGAGTGAATGACAATGCCGCTGCTGCTGCTGCTGCTGCTGCTACAGAAGGGAAGTCGTCCGTTCCTTCCTCAGAGAAACTTGAAGAGCAGGCCACCGTGAGTAGCAAAGAAGGGAGCGAGCACGAGTGACTCCACTGCCATTAGCTGGATGAGGATGTGGAGCGGGGGGCCTGAAGTGTCCTTCCGTGGATCGCCAATGGTCTTTCCACTTTCGGCAATTCTGAGAAGCGTCGGTTCTCCTCGGCAATGTTTCTTCGCATACTCCAAAGCACCAGCCTGAAAGAAGATTCAAGATATTAAGGAAAAAAAATCTGTTGAGCCAGACAAGTTTTCTTAGCAGGTCACTGAACCACCAGACACAGTATAATCGACAAAAACTAGCAGTCGGGCACTTGAAGCAGCTGCGTACTTTAATGTCCTCTTTCGCTTGGATCCATGCTCCATCAGTTTTGGATGCCGACATCGCAATCTGTTCGAAACCAAGCCCACAGGATAATATTCATCAGGAAAATACTACAATCAAATGAGACAACCGATGCAAAGGTCCCACACTGTCATAGATATGACGACAAAAGCATTACTCAACAGTTCACCAACCTAATCAAATTTTGTCCAACAATGAAGAAACTATAATATCTTAACCCGATTCAACAAGCATTCTATCGAGAAATTGTTGAACTTCATAGCCAAAGCTCTTATATTACTTTTATTGAGAAAATCCGGCACCTGCCATTTTGCTATGTAGAAAAACACCTTTACTATAAGATATTTATTACAACTGCACACACTGTCTCACACTTGCAGGTCTGTCACTTCACTCACATTTGGGACTCGCTCCTGCTTTTCTACACACGGTCCCTTTTGTAGACTCCTGTGCCTACACAATGGGAACCACTATTTTCCTGCGCTATACTCTCTGCTCACGCCACCCTCCACAAGGCAGTAATCACTCCTATTTATAGGGTGCAAAATCGGTCAACTAACCGACTTTCATATTCCTCCAGGCAGTTCCAATACAAATATCACTGGCAAGTTATTATTACACTACATCTTGCTTGGACAAAGAAAGACCAAATTATTATGGAATTATCAAGGCCAAGAGAGAGAACTGGAAAGGGATGAGAGAGGTGGTGATTCTCAACAGAGACAAACCTTGAGCAACGCAAACTACAGGTCAATTCCAAAAAAAAACCCCAAACTTTAGGTCAAGTCCCAAATATACCCCGAACTTTTTTTTGTCTCAAGAAAAACCCCAAACTTTATATTTAGTCCCAAATCTGCCTCGAACTTTTCTTTTGTCTCAAAAAAAATCCTAAACTTTAATTTTAATCCCAAATCTACCCCGAATTTTATTTTGTCTAAAAAAATCTCAAATTGGTACACATATGACAAATTTACCCAAAATTATTTTTTTGATCACCAAAAAAAATTACCATATATTATTTTCCGTTAAATTTTACCGTCAAATTTCTAAATTAAATAACACGCCACAATTAACGGGTATACTAATTTGGGGTTTTACCCTCCGTTTGTACTAAAAAAATCACCAATTTTTGATCTACGTTCTCAAATATACCCCATGGTCTAGTCCCAACTTAACATGGCATTTCCACATAGATAATAAATACACATAAACAAGATGTTATAGAAAATTATTTTCAAAATAAAACCATTTTAGGATATAAAAAATTAGGGATTACTAATACGGCTTTTAAACAGAGGCTAATGAGGGAAAATTTAGGATTATAATAAAATTTGATGATTTTCTTTTTGACAAAAAAAAATTGGGATAGATTTGGGAATAGATTAAAAGTTTGGGGTTTTTTCTGAGATTAAAGAAAAGTTTGGGGCAGATTTGAGACTAAACCTAAAGTTTGAGGTTTTTCGAGACAAAGAAAATTTCGGGGCAAATTTGGGGACTGAACCTAAAGTTTGGGGTTTTTCTTGAGACAAAAAAAAAAAGTTCGGGGCATATTTGGACTAAACCTAAAGTTTGGGGTTTTTTTTTTAATTGACCCCGCAAACTACCAAAATAGATAAGACATTGATTGTTTTGGTAAAGATTACCTGAACAACAGAACCAACAGAGCCAGCCAAAAGACCAGACAGCATCTCCACACTGAAGGCGGTGCCAATGATAAGTGGTGTAAGCATGACAAGGGCACAAGGTCCGATTGTCCCCCTGAAAGATGCCTCAGTTGCAATTTCGAAGCATCTAGCATAGTTAGGTTTTTCATGAACCCCAATGTGTTCTGGCCCAAACCGTAACAACTGCTCACGGACCTCCAGAGCCATCTTGAATCCTGCACGTCCCACACTTCCCATGGTCATAGCAGAGAAACAGTAAGGAAGCCAGCTGCCCATGATCAAACCGACGATGACCTTTGGTGTCAGGACATCAACAGAAGACGACATTGCTGGACGATTCACAAATGCACCCAACAGAGCGATAGACACCAGGGCAGCTGATTCAATGGCGAATTCCTACATACCATATAAGAAACGAAAAAAGGTCCATCCAACATTAGATTTAACCAACAGGAAACAAAAATTTGTCAGTAGGGCTAATATTGAGAACGATAGATGAAAGGCAGCACCCAAGGGAAAGACAGGCGATTTTAGCCCAACATCATGCCACTCTAGCAAGAATCCAAAATGACTCGCATAACTAACGTAATATTTAGTCATTTATGGTGAAAAAGAAGATTATTGGACAATGTGCACAGATTTTGGATAACGTGAATGTAATACGCAGAGATACCATTTCCTTTGCTACGTTATGGATTTCATCAAAATAAGCTACTAAAAGGACAACAGGACAGTGTCGATATTATATTCACGTACAAGGATTGCCTGTACCTTTCCAATGGCAGCTGTAGTATTGTCAGCATCTTCAGGGGCTCCAATGCTAGCCATCATAGCAATACCTTCAGCATTGTCGTCAATGGGACCGGAAGCATCTATGGCCAATCGAGTGGCAATGGGACTTAGCATCCCAAGGGCAGCCACAGCAATGCCATACGTGCCAGCAAAACGGTAACTCACGAAAATGCTAACGGCGGCAAAAAATGGGATACTGACAGAGCCAAGGGCAACATTAACGTTCTGGGGAGCAGCTTGGAGGCCGCTGCGAAAATTGTGGGCAGCACCATCTTGGAGACAGCTGCAGAGATGAGAATCATTACTTGTCAGCACATTGACCATCAACAGTTGTAAAGATTCATATCATTCATTTAATTTGGCAAATCTAGCACCTGAAGTAAATGTTGGTGTAATTTTTATTGGCAAACCCACTAATGTGCCCTGCCCAAAGACCAACCCCAACACACAAGGACAGCTGCCTGCAAGATCATATTTATGGTTAGCGACTACATACGCTCAACTTGTGGACTTAATCCCGTAAAAGCCCGCTGACACCAAAGCATGTCCCATGACCAACATCAGAATAAAGCAGCATTTAGGATCAGAAGGTAAAATGTACCATCAAAGAGTTTACCAGTTCTTCACAACTTTCGGCAACCCAATGTTGTAAATTGTGAATGATGAGGGAAGAGCAATCAAGCTAACAACGACAATTCCGACAGTCATTAGAATTGTGGAAATAATATATTTCTCCGTCTTCGATGCAGGCTTGATTTCCCCCCAGACAGTTGTGATAAATGAAACGAGAATACCCATAGAGCTGATAAGCAGGGGATAACACATAGCAGTGAAGTTGTGTTCAATTCCGAAAGAAGAGATGGAAGCAAGAACAAGGGCAACGCAGGATGATTCGGTGTAAGAGCCAAATAGATCAGGTCCCATACCAGCAATTTCTCCAACAATATCACCAACATAATTAGAAATCACCTGAATGATTAAGGTCAACCCCATTTATGACTAAAAGTGAATGATGTACATAATAAATAAAGCTACAGTAAGAGAGTACATACAGCTGGGTTTCGTTCAGTTTGTGGGCAATTTTGCTCAATTTCTCTAACCAGATGAACACAAGCATCAGCAGCCTTCGCATAAATTCCACCACTGACTCTTTTAAAGAGAGCCATGAAAGATCCACCAAGAACATAACCGGTAATAGCCTCAAAAAGACCTTCCCAGTCATTGCCATAGTACAACTTGAACAGAATGATTGCAAGATAGAGCACGAGAAGATCGATGGCAGCAAGAAGAAATCCCATAAATGCACAAGACCTGAAAGTTCTTTCAGCGATGTTTCTCTCTTCCAAGGCATTCCTTGCGTTAGCATACATAGCAATTTTCGTGCCAAGGGAACCAAAGAGGACTGATGTGAAAGCACCAAGTAGGAATGAAACTGTACTGAAAACGGCAGTGACAAGTGCAGGCTTGCACGTTTTGAATGATTAGATGTGCAAGGCCGGCTTTGGGTGGTGAACCTCTCGACAGAGCCAAGTAAGAGGAAGATTAGTATCGCAAAAGCAACCACGAAAACTCCAGCATACCGGTACTCCGTTAACAGAAAGGATCTCACACCTGTTACGATCACAAACGATAATTGAGCCCTCTCTATCAAGCAAATAAAGCAACAAATCTAATTCTTGACATTCTACACTATGAGTGACGAAATAAGGTATAACTCAGTTAAATCCAATTACATTATCCGTTGCCTAGTTTTGTTGAACCTAGTTCCGAGAAATAAGAAAGCCTAACCTACAGCGCCTCCAAAAGAGTAACTCAAAAGATGATATGATTTATGTTACAATTCACCTTTGGCAAGGTGGACAGTGTAAGTGTTAAACCAACCGTCGGAAGAGTGACGAGAACATAATGAGTAGGGCAAGATGGGGAAAGAAACGAAAGAATGAAAGTACCTAATTCTGCCAAATAATTAGTGAAATAAAAAGAACTGAATATTCAGTACATAGTTTTAGACCCAAAATATTATTGTAAATACATCTTAAACATTAAATGAAAGCATCACAAACAAAGAAGAAAGTAGAGACAGATTATGACCTACAATAGTAAACGGTAGGTTAGAGCTAGAAATAAAACCGAGAGTATGGAAAAACATCAGAACTAAAGTTAGAACTGAACTTAGATGTTAGAACTAGAAGAGGAGAAGGGTGAACAGTTACCGGGGAAAAATGATGGGAAAAAAATAAAAGAAATAAAAAAATCAATTTCTCAATATAATTGATAATGCTCAAGTTCCAAAGATTATTTAAATCAAAATGATGAGCAATAGGTATGGAACATTGTTATATATAAGAACATTAGTTAGGAGAAGCAAGAATGTAACACAAAAGAGAACCTAAGCACATTTTGTTACCTATATATTCCTAACTAACCCGATAGAATTATCGTTTCATCACAAGTATGATAAATCAAGGATGACAATCTCAAGAAAATAGAAATATTCCGTATCAAATCACAACGTATAACGATAAAACCCTGAAACACATTCACGGACGAAATCAAGATACACTTTAGAATTGAAGGTTGTACATCCTTAGCAATTCACCTTTCTATTACAGTATGCTTCTACTAAAGCCAATTACATATAAAAATTACTATCCCAAATTAATTTGACATCGTGTCATTAGTTGCATATACCAAGCTTCCAATAACTAACACAAATCAGATGGAAGAAAGAAATTAAACCTAGGTTCCGTTTGTTTCACAGATAACTTAACATTTCTAAAATAATGCTCAAATAAATCATTTTTCTAGAAAATAATAATATTTTTCGATGTTCAATTAAAATTTGAAATGAACTGAATTTTTTTTTTCTGAAGAAAAAAACATGCAATTGTTTTGTGATACAAGGGCTGCATTTGCTGCTATATCACCAAATTTTAAAAATAATTTTATCGAATCTAATTTCATAACTTCAATACTTTAATAAATTGTAAACAACTAATTTTTCTCATAAAGCCCGGCCTTGAGATTAGGCCTCGGGCCTAGCATTGGGGTACTTGGGCTCGGGCTCGGGCTCATGGGTACTGGGGACTTGGGTGCGACTGGCAAAGGCACAAGCATGATTCCTAGGTCTTGGGCTAGGCTTTGAGGGTCAGGAATCTAGACTCAATTTCGAGGACCCCGACTTGAGCGTTGGGGACAAGGCCTTGACCTATGGGGACTTGGGCCCAGCTACTGTGGTCCCGATTGGAGAAGTTGGGGTTTCTTGGGCTCAGCCACTGCAAACCCAAGGGCAGGAATTTGAGACATGGGCCTGACCTCAATGGACTCCAGCCCAGATGCCTATGACTCGAGCGCAGGAATTGAGTAACGGGGCCTAGGTGACTTAACATAAATCATAGATTAAACATATTACTTTAGAGAGAGAGAGACAGAGCTTCATTGAAGCTCTAAGCTTGGCTGAAGTTCTTTGCCGTAGTGTGACATGGAATAACTCCTCTTATTAGGAAGGAGAAATCTTTTTCTTGATTTAAGAACAAGTACTTTCTTTGATTGAAATTTTTTTGAACTGATTTATTATTTTGATTGTTCAAAACATTAGAAAGTTTAGAAAAAAAATTTCATAGAAATTCTTTTCAACGACACAATTGTGCCCTCGGGCTGTCATCAAATGTAATCTGTCTCATAGATGTACATATGCCTAAATGCAACACCAAGTTTGACTTGCTCAAACCAATTCTTGAGCTAATAAATCAATTAATCTTTTAAGACGAGTAATTATACTTAAATTATCCCTAGACATTTATCAAATATACTTCTAAAACAGCTATGCTATATTATGAACATTCTTCGTCGGTGCAATGCAATAAAATAAAGTGCTTCCAGTCCCGTAGGAACCTGCGGTTAAGTTGGTGAATAAAGAGACGAAAACATTCGCGTCACATGCACAACACGTGCATTTTACCTAGTCCAAACAAAGCGCGAACTTGTTGATAAAATAAGACGAATGGCAAAAGCCAAAAGGACAGGAGCTACCCCAGTTAACCCTCCGCCCAAGAACACGACAAAGACCACCATCATTCCAACCATCTTCCTGAGAAGAGATTTCAATGATTAAATGTTATACTACTGTTCTCAGATACGTCGCTCAAAGCTCTAGCAGCTGTGACAAACCCTAACAATGACTCGCCCCACAAGCAGAAGAAAAAGCTCATGATTGCGCTGAGCTATCATCAGATTACAAGACTCGAATTTGCGCTGAGCTATCACATGAATAGTGTGAGTGAGACACAGAAAGAAGGGGTTGAACTACAACCCCTCTTATGCCCAGAAAAAGAAAGACTCGCAACCCAGATCAAATGCATTTCATTCTGTGTCTTCGTTTTTTTCTTTTCCTCCCTCGGACAACGAACATGTGCTAAAAGATTACGAGCTTTATTTAAAAAGGGGACCTAGAATTTTACTACCGCAAGATCTGAAATGTTTGAGAATGTATGCCAATCAATCCCGAGTGCAGCAAAAAGGAAAGGTTCCATAAAGCAGGCAAGTTGTGAAGCTAAAGGATCCGTATAAAGTCACCTTCAGAAATGGTATTCTTTATCTCAGCATACTTGTGTCGAGCAGCTCTCAGCTGGGTTGTGTCTTGCCCTTCGTCGTCGCTATAGCACAACCTGCAGCGCCACTGCACCAGGGAGAACGCGATCCCAATGACGGCACAGACTGGGATCGCGATCTCCATCGTGAGAGCGGAGAGCAATGCCATCATTGCGGGAACTCTAGACTAGGTCGCTGGACTCGATGCCTAGCAGAGAGAGAGAGAGAGAGTGAGAGAGGCAGAGATGAGTGACGTGGGGAGTGTGCTTCTCCGTCTATGGAGAAAATATTAGGTAGTCCCGGACCGTGCGTGGTCTCCGACTACTCATGAAGCGCTAGCGGCTTTACTTCCTTCAAAATCCTCTCTTCCTTTATTGCTAGTCTTCTACTCCCTCTATTCGCACGAAGCTCCCTCCCCTCTTTTCAATAAAACGACAATCTCTCTCCTCTGTCTTAAACACCTTCCAAGAAAAAAGAAGAAGCTCGCTCTCTCTTTTTTTTTTTTCAAAATACTCTCTCTCCCAAGGGCTCGGTTGATCGATTCCCGAGCTTATGCCCGCCGCCTCCGCTGTCGCCTTCAGGAGCCATTCCCTCTGTCGCCCCCAAGCCCCCGAGCCCCTGCCGATGGCATCCTGAGCTCAGATCCGATGCATCCGGCACGTCACCTCCAGGAACCACTCCCTCTCTCTCTCTCTCTCTCTCTCTCTCTCTCTCTCTCGCCCCTTAGAGCCCCCGCCGGTCGCATTGCGAGCTCATATTCGCCTTCAGCACGTCGCCTCTGCCTCCGCCCTCCTTCTCATGTCCAGAACAAGCAAAGCGCCAGCAAGAGGCAAAATTGGAGTTACCTTCTCGCGCCCCCAACCCAACACCCACAACCCCCTCCCCCCAGCGATTGCACATCCCCTCCATCGCTCATCGAGACCCGCTGCAATCCTTGGGAAAAAAGCCCTTTAGGTTCGGAAGGAAGGAAAATGTCGAGCGCGGGGGTTTATCAGCCGGGCACGAGCCTCGCGGAGGCAGATGTGATGTGGAGGCTTTATAAGGAGAAGATGAAGGACAAGATGGCCGCGGTCTCAGGCGATCGCGAGAAGGAGGAGAGGACGATGAGTGGAGGAGGGCGAGGCTGTTTCTCTTTGCCTCGGGTGTTCGGGAATGCCCATGTCCATTATTCCTCTGTAGAAGCCCCGCGCGTTGCTCCCCCACAGTAGCTCCCCGCCATCAATGGTTTTTAGCTCTAGCTGCTACTTTTTCTTTCTTTTTGCTTGTACAGATAGTGAGTTCGCGAGTTTTTTTCCTTTTTAATTGGGGGGAAGGGGGGATTGTGTTGAATACTGATATTGTATTTCTACTGGTGGATTTCTTGAATTGAAAGTACAGTTCAAACTTGAAAAAATTTGCTTGGATTAGCTTCAGACTGCTCAAGATTCGTAGGTTTAAATCCACGATGAGCTAGGTAATTTGGGCCATTCAGTTTTAGCCGATGTAGTGAACTGGGTCCAAGCGAGAGGTTTTAGTTATTCAATACATGAGAGCATGAAGCGAAGCAAAACAAACACAAGAATAACAGTGATAATGCCCGACTAAAAAAAGAAAAAAAGGAGGCAATGTACAGCCTGCCTACATTGAAGAACTTCGACCAAAACAAACTGAAGTGAGAGGAGAGAGAGTGGGTCCTGAAAGCGACAGCGGAGGCGGAGGTGACATGCCGGAGGCGGCGGGTCTGAGCTCGGGAGGCGACCGGCCGGGCTCTTCGGAGAGAGAGAGAAGGAGAGTGTTTTGAAAAAGGGGAGAGCGGGCTTCTTCTTTGGCTCGGAAGATGCAGAAGAGAGAGAAGACAGAAGAGAGAGAGGGTCGTATCATTGTAGAGAGGGAGGATTTTCGTGCGACTGGAGGAAGAAGAATATCAGCAATTAATGAAGAGAGAGAGGATCCAAAAGTTTGAAGAAGATGAAGGTGGATCCAGGCGCCACGTGCGCTTCGTGAGTGGTCCGAAATCATGCTGACTTGGCGGTCCAGAATCTCTTAATATTTTTCCCTGATGTTAATAAAAGAGTGATAGACAAAAAAAAACAGTATTGATTGAACATTGTATAAAAAAAATAAAAACTAAACATGCTACTCTGTTGTGGAGTTCCAGGCTTCGATTATTCTCAGGTTTCGGATGGTGACCATTATACTTGAATCATATGTGGACTGGCTTTTTTTCTTTTTTTTTTACCAGGATCTACCGAGCCCGCCTTTGACTTACATCTCTGGTAGCTCTCAGCTCGTAGAGTGCGCGTGAAATGCCTCGGACCAAGCGTCAATACCTAAGGAAACTAGCATAGCATCCCACCACCATAGCCCTTCACTTGAATCACGATAGAAGCCCTAAGGGTTTGAATTTGGGACACCTCAGTGGACTAGCTTTGGTGCTCAAATAAATCCAACTTACTATAGAATCAAAGATAAACTTCTCATTTTCAATCAAAAGCCTGCCCAATCCAAATTTTAAGTTCCATATTAGTAAAAGTAGTAGACCTATCAAACCGATGGTCGGGTAGTATCGAAAATTTTCCGACCACAAATCTAGGGATTCACACCTGCTCCATCATATTGCTAAAACATTCTATATTTAATCCAATTTAGAAAAATTCATACTGAAATTGAGAGCATGGTATGGCGCGAGCAAGCCCAAAATTGAATGAGAGTGAAAGAGAATTGTAAAGGTAAGTTGGGTCTAAATAAGTTGTAAATCTATTTCATATCCATATTATTTTGGACTTCACAATTTCAAACACATTTATAACTCATTTATTGAATATAACTAACCCATATAACAATTCAGTCAATCAAATATTGGTTAAAAAATGAATTTATAACCAATTTTGATATATCTACTTTGTATGTTGTTAACAAGACCTTTCTATCTACAATTGCCAAGTTCAAATCCTATTATGGGAGATAATCTGCTTTCTTCATCTTTTCTCTCTCTTTTTATGGCATACGTGGGATTTTTTTCATGATGAGGGCTCCCCGTACACTAAATTAAGGCCATGAAATACGTTATTAATATCATGAATTAAGTGAGGCACGAGTCACAACCCACTTGACCAAGATATGAATAATCAAAGTGTGCCAAAATCACACACAAAAGGCGTTGCAAACTCTCTTCTTGTATTTTGGCACTCTTTCGGTAAAGGAACTTCTCTGTGTTGATGATACTTCCCTAAGTAGTTTTGAAGAATGACAAGAATACTTCCCTGTATATGTTTATGATGATAATGATAAGTCTTTTGGGTGTTAGTAGAGCAAATGAATTCAAATATTATTCATCAGATTCAGTTAATTATGCAAACATATTCTCTACGTACATGATTGTCGAAGACAATGACTTAGTTCATACAAGAATTATCAAGATTACATGCATGTTGAATAGAATTTAGAGGATATCATTCACACAACGGCTAGGAATCAGCCTAGATTTCTTTCTATATACTGATTGTCCATAAGGGATGAATAGCAATATTTCACAATAATGATTCGAAATTTGTGCAATAATCGATTGGAGATGAGACACACTTTTCAAACGAGGAACTCAACTTATGAGAATCTAATCTCTTGTTGTATGGGCAAAATCAAGAGAGACTCTATTCTTGGCATCCTAGAAGCAATAAGATCTTCCTAAATCACTCTAAGTCCAATGGGTTGATTGGATGAATGATACTTAGAGTTTATGTCCAATGGTTAGCTTAGAGAATGAGGAATATTAAAGGAGATCATGATGTCGAAGGAAGAATAAGAATCGAAGTCTAGAGATTCCAAAGTTGTAGACAGTTTCGACCCTACATACTTATCTTTTGAGCTATATTTGTAATCTCTTAGAGGTTGTTGATAAGTGTGAAGACACAATCACACATACTCGAGTAGAGTACACTTAGAATTGTAACCTTTGATTGATGCATTAGTAAGCTAATAAGCTATTAGTACAGAAAAGTAGATGCACGCTTATTACGAGCCAAATCATTATAACTGTTGTGTGCACTTTTCTATTCCTTAAACTCTTATTTGTTTATTGTGATAGATAGTTATATGTTGGTAAGATTTCATCATTACACAAATTTGTCACCGTACGTTGTCTTATTGCAATATTGAATTCGATTATTTTTATTTCCGCATATTCACTTATTCAGCTCCCCTCTAGGTGATAATTCTAGCTCTAACACTTAGTATTTTATGTTAAGCCAATTAGGAATTAAGAACCTAAAAAAGAAGAAGAAGCTATATGTAAAAGTAATCTAAAAGTATTGTGAAAGTGAAACTATATGAAAGAATGTAGAATTAAAGAAAAGAATATGTACTACTACTAAGTTTATTAAGAATGGTCCACAAGATTAGTATGCTAAATCACATATGACACCCTTATTGATTAACACGAACGTTATCCACTTATTTACATAACCATTTGCAATTTTTGTTCAAAGAGAGAGAAAGAGAGACTTCGGGCGCAAAGATGAACTCAGTTTTGAATGAGTTCGACATTAGTGGGTCTCTCTGTGGTTGGCATAGAGGCACCACTAGCTATTTGTCAAATCCATTCGCTCATTGATTCATTCATCACTATCGTATTAATCAGCTTTATTTATTTCACAAAAAATTAACGAGTTAAAAAATATTTTCTTGAAAATGATCACTTGTACTAAATATAAAAACATAAAAACATAAAAACAAAAAATATCTCAATTGTGCACAAAAATGTTGAGACATAATTTATTGTTAACGATAAAAAAATTTCTTGCAGAATAATTATTTTATGTGATATAAATGATCATTTTTAAAAAATATTTTAAAAATCATTCATTTTTAATAAAATAAACAGAGTGTCAAGATGTACTTTTGTTATCATAAGATGTGTGGCCCATACATTCTACTTCTATCTTCAGTTTTTAGAGATTTAAAAGTTAGGATGAAAATGAACATTGAATTGCTATATGTATCAAAATATCAGTAACCGCTAAATCATTCACGAACAATATACGAAGTGCTTTAATTTGAAAGAGGAAAAATATCCAGACATCATGTATGTTACACAATTGATCATCAAATAATTTTGACCGTCAAAATACTCTTCGTACTATATTATATATATACAGAACATTTATATGAATGTTAATGTATTTTCGACAATCCTACGTTTGATTTCACCAGCAAAACGTCATGTCAACATTCCGAACCACGATAGGTAAAGCGCTTCTCTTCATCTTTCTTTCCTCGCACCAAAACAAAAAGCAATCAATCGCAACCAAACAAAGCCAAACTCACCCCCTTTATGCCCCGGCGATGGCGTGCATGTGCATGTGCATGCATTGTCATTTCAACTGAAAAAGAGAGAAGCCCCCACCCACTCCACACCATCATTGTTTGTTTTCTTGATTGGTGGGCCACACCATCACGTGCCGCTGTCTTCTCCGAGACTGAATGGGAAAGGGAGGAGAGAGAGAGAGACGATGACTTTTACTCGGCGTTTATGACCGGTGGGCCACAGTAATAGGTGTCGTTTAGTACATAAATTCCGCTCCACAATCGTGCCTGATATTTTCTCCCTCTCTCCCTCCTTCCCCTTGCATCAAAAGCAGCGCTCGCAAACCTTTTCTCTCGTTCTCGTCAGTCCATTTAAACACTAAAAGCGCGTGTTATTTCATTTTCTAGCGACGGCCCTTAGCCTTTCTCGCTCCACTTTTTCCCATCCATTGCACCGTTTGTTTCATCACCTAATGACATCGGTCAAATCCTCATTGCAATAAGCATCTTTGGGCACGAACATGCTGGGTAATTGATTCCACGAAAGCATAGTGAAAATAATCTATCGATATTGCCGAGGTGTGTAGATGGGTAGCGGATCTATTGGATATATATTTTGCAAACTTTTTGACGAATAGCTTGGCCATTGGTGCCTTCAATATGGGCGGTTTTCAAGAACTTTTATCACCAAAAACATGTCATATATATATATGGACATTTAAATTTTGACTACTCATTTAATCATTTATTAATTGTATAGAAAATTATGAATTAATATTTAACTCTCTAATTACACTAATTTTCTTTAAATTGCATAACATATAGGCATTGTGAGCACTGTGCATCAATAGTAATAGAATTAATTTTTAAAAAAATATTATTAATTTATTATTATTGAAAAAAAGGAGAAAAGCAAAATCGGGTTGGGCCAGCCCAGTCTCCTTCCTTCTTTTCCTTTTCCTTCCCTTACTTGGGCTCGATCCATTTTCTCTTTTCTTCTTCCAATGTGGCATCTTCTTACCTTTTTTTGCCTCACGCCTTGCGCACTATGTATAGGGGCATAGCTGCTGCGACGACCAAGGCTAGATATCGAGGGCCAAGTTGTATAGGTAATCGGGTTCAGAGTGGGTAGGGTCCAAATTTAGATCCTGTACCCGACTATGTTATAACCGGTTTTTCTTTTTTGAATTTTGTATCCTACCATGTTTTTCCGGTCCGGGAATAGGATCAACCATATTTTCATTGGAACTTGTTTTGAAACCGTTCAATATCTTACACGGTTTCAAATTTTACATTAATTAATGAAAAAACAACAACGTAATTTTTTTAACATTATAAGACAAAGCAAAAATCCTAAGAATACATAAACATTAGCAACAAATATGGATATAATATTAGTCTCATTCCCACAAATACTTCTAATATGGCCTAATATGCTTACTTATGTGTATGCGACGAAACTCTTATTAAGATGACGTCTTTCTTGAGTTGGATTGAGAATGCTTTAATTAATGCTACAATAGTTAGTAGCATTTGTTCTGCGACTATAATAATAGTTGAAAATAGGACCATTAAAAAAGAAAAACAATGCATGAGAACAGTTCTTTTTAACAATTTTTTCAAAATAATTATCTCTTCACTTGATTCAAAGAGAATCTTTCTTTTTTTAACATTTATTCGAAGACAAAGTGACTCGAAAGTATTATACGAGAGATGATTTTTTTTTTTTTTTTAACAGGGTAAAAATCGGTTCCAAAACCGATTCGATTCTGGGTAGATCTTTGCTTGGACCCTATTCCTAAACTGGTTTCAACTAGTTCCCAAAAACTGGAATCGATTTAATTGGGAGCTGGTTCTCAATCCTTTTTTTCGGGTGATCTGATTTGGGTTCCGGGTAAACCTAATCTGGTTGCACACCCCTACCAAGTTGGCAATACAGTTGGCGGTGGGAGGGGCCATGCACGCCGGCTAACCAGACTTAAAAGGAGAGGGGCCGAGGGAGAGCAGGGGCGGTCGGAGAGAAGGAAAAAAACACGAAGGTAAGTGAGAGACCGAGAGAGAAAGAGTCAGAAAATTACTTCCCGCTTGCCGGTGGTTCACCTGAATTGCCCTTGGCCTTCATTGGAAGTGTCGCCCATCATCATTCGTCACAGCAAGTTAACCTCAAGAAACGCTCTACTTCTCCTTCTGCCCCGCTTATTGCGTTTGAGAACGTTGAATCGAAACAGACGAGATTTTGGGCAAATCGTACAAAATGATGATGCGGACGCTGCTTGGACCAGTACCTCCATGGCAGGATCAATCGCCGGTCTGTGCAGAAACGCAGAAGGCATCCTCACCGCCGGCTTCACATGCTCGATCCGTGCTCCGTCCGCCCTCGTCGCGAAGCCCTAGCTCTCGAGTGCAGTGCTTTGTGGACACGAGAGATACTGGCGAAAGTCAAAGTGAAACTGGCTTCCCCAACCACGTGCAGATCAGTTCAGATAGCCAAACTGCTGTCAACGCTATCTTGGGCAATGAAGAACCACCGTGGGCCCTAAGATCACTGGTATTAGAATGCAAAAGGATATTGGGCCAGCTACAAGAAGCCCAACTGATATATGAACCCAGAACCACGAATACGGCCGCCGATTGGGTCGCCAAAGCCCATTTAGCCGGTACTCTTCCATCCACCTGGGTATCTCGACCTCCGCAACCTCTTTTATCTATATTATGTTTAGAGTTTGGATCCACTTGTAATCAAACATCGTCTTAGTAATGAAATCGTCTATTCTCTGACCATAAAAAAAAAAAAAAGTCAGGATTTTGAGGCAAAATCCTTGAAAGAAGCACCGAATTCGAGTTCATAAAATTGATGCTTACAAATCTTTGCTTTCCGCTTAGTTTGCTTTAATGTTGTTGCATTACCATTGAATCTGGGTTTCTCTTCGGTTTTGTGGCATATCGCTTGATTTGGCCATGGATGAAGCTCTTTTCACAAGAAAATCCCTCGCCAGAGAAGCCCCCGGTTAGAGGCCGCCAATGTCAGACCTTTCTTTTTGTCTCAGTATGCATATATACGTTTGATTTGTTGGAATGGCTTCCGTTTTGCAATGTGTATTTTTTCGGCGATACTCGGAGAGGGGCGGCCAGTGACCAGGAGATGGCCAGGTTAGCGACCGGTAGAGGTGTTCATGTTGGTGACCGGAGAAAAAGGTTGGTAGGCGTCGTTTAGCGGAGGAGTGTTTGTTCCGGCGAGGCACCGAGAAGGGGAGTCCTCTCGGTAAGGCTCGGTGAAGAAGACGATGCAGTGGAGAAGGAAAGTAAAAAAATGATAAAAAATAGAAAGAGTCAGGCTGGGCTGATGTGTGGGCTTTGAGTAATAGGGCCAGATGTTACAGATTGAGATGCCGGGCCAAGGAATTGTGGGCTGAGTAATTTTTTAAATAAAAAGTTGACATCAATCTCTAGATAGAAGGAAGAGGTTGGTCACGAACCTATTGTTCGGTCGCTCACATTTCAATCAACTGGAAATAAAATCATTGGCATTTATGGAAGGTCCGGTTCAAACCTTTGGGAGGCTCTGACGGTGCTCCGTGTGACGATGGAGTGCATACTAATATGAGGAGGATCCGCATCAGTTTCGCAGGCCATGTAATTTGCGGCGTCGCGTTTGAGTACGATAACAATGATTCAACAGTCGAATGCTCTGATCATGGCACAGAAGCCTGGGACGACGCAAAAGGGGTCCTATATGGCAGCCACGTTAGTCCATTTCTCAATCTTTTCGCCTCTCTTTTGTGAGAAAATATTGGGTAGGTGAGACATTCCACGTAGGCGTGCAGCTCACCACTCAAAAAATGACACGTGGCGTCCACGTCGGCAGTGGGCCCACACATGGGGCCGAACCCGTTTCTTCTCTCTCCTCGCCGAACCGTACGTCTTCTCTCTCCTCTGTCTCCTCTCTCCTCTCTACTCTGTCCTCTCTCTCCTCTCGCAAAGGGGGAGAGAAGCCCGACCTCTGCTCCGGCGAGGGAGGAACGCGCGACGGCGGGCACTTCGGCTCCACCACCACCTGCCGAGGCCACCCCCTCCGCCGATGCCGCTGCCCGCTCCTCCACTTAATCCTCCACCAGCACCTCCGCCTTTGCCGAGCCCTCCACCAAAGACCGAATCCACCTCCGCTACCCGCGCCACCGCCAAGACCTCCACCACCTCCCGCACCACCACCAGCGCCTCCCCCTAGGCCTCCGCCAGCTCCACCGCCAAAGCCGCCACCTCCTCCAGCTCCTCCTCCGAGTCCTCCTCCTCCACCCACTCCACCACCGAAACCACCTCCGGCTCCAGCACCTTCACCAGCCCCACCTCCAAAGACCCCCTCCACCTCCTAAACTGCACACCGCCATATTCTCCTCCAAGACCGCCTCCACCAAGCCCCCGTGTCTAAAAAACTCTTTCTCGTGCGGATCCACGAGCGGAGGCGGAGGGGCGGGGGCTCGTGGAGTGCCCGAATGCCCTGCCGTCGGGTTCCCCCGCCGGAGCGAGAGGTCGGGCTTCTCTCTCCCCTTTGCGAGAGGAGAGAGAGGGAGCGAGAGAGGAGAGAGGAGACGGAGAGAGAGAGGAGACGTACGGTTCGGCGAGAGGAGACGAGAGGAGAGAGGAGAGAGGAGAGAGGAGAGAGGGTTCGGCCCCATGTGTGGGCCCGCCGCCGACGTGGACGCCACGTGTCTCTCTGTGAGTGGTGAACTGCACCGGCCTACGTGGAATATCTCACCTACTCAATATTTTCTCCTCTTTTGTCTTTAGTCTTCTCCCTGTCTCGAAGTCGTTCAGGTCTATGTGTCGCTTTCCAGAGGGTTCTCGGCTTCATGTAGCACAGTACTTTTTATCAAAGACCGAGGCATTTCTTTTGGCATCCATATGTCGATCCTTCTTATGTTTCACAAGTAAAAACATGTTTCGCCTTGCTATCCTTGTAGGCCCTTTAGATTATCCCGAAATCGTCTAGTTGGATGAATGGAAAAGGAAACACCCCACAAACTGTTATCCCCTTGAAAATAGGGAAAAGTACAAAAAAAAAAAAAAATCTTAAACATATTACATTGATACCGAATCAATCTTACATTTTTTAATTGGATCAATTTAGCTCTAAATATTTTCATATTGATACCAATTGAGTCTATTAATCCAATTTATTTTGGAAATTGTTGACACGAATATTGGCCGTCCTGTGTGGCATGTCTAGTGCCGACGTAGACATTTTTATTTGATATTTAATTAGTTTTTTGAATTTTTGAATTAAAATTTTCCTTTGTTTTTTTTTTTTCCCTTTCTTCCTTATTTTCCTCCACTAGCCTCTATCATGGCCAATGAAGGTCACCAACTACCAATGAAGGTGACGGATGGGATGTCCTCGCCAGCCTTTGGCAAGGGCCAGGCAAGGGTTAGCGAGTGCTGGGAAGCCCTCACCAGCTTCGCTTGGATGAGGCCCCTCACCAATGCCACAAGCTGATGAGACCACCCCTTGCTAGATTTGGTGAGTGGACCCTCTGGCAAGGGCAGCCTCACTAGCCTCTGGCATTGGCGAAGGGCCTCGTCTAGGCAAGGTCAGCCCTTAATAGAGGCTGGTGAGGGCTTCCAAGCGCTCACCATCGCTCAGGTTGGTCTCGCCTATTATGCAATGAAAGAACTTTTGAGATAATTGGTGTAGAAGAAGGGAAGTGCATTTCTTTTCCATCAGCTAGCAAAATATTTTCTCCATAAGTGAGCAGACAAAGTAGAGAAATAGCATGTTACTCTCATCATCCCATAATAAAAAATAGATATGTTATATGGATGGGTGGGTTGGATCGAGTTTGGGTCAAGTTATCAATGATTCAACTCAAATTAACCCATTAATCCACTTATGACATATTTATGTATAATGTAAATTTTTGATCCATACTCAATCTATATTACTAAAATACTTTCATATTTAACCAAATTTAGGAAAATTTATTCTTATTTTTTAAAGATTATATTGTTAATATACTTTCGAGCAATACAAATCTAATGGACAACTTTTATAATTTTTTTTATAATTGTTATGATATTTTTATATTTTCTTTTTTTGACAACCTTAGTCCTCTCATATATAGCCGATCGCCACTGCCTCTTCCTCTCTTCACCAAATCCGACGAGCCGTTGGCATTACTTCCCTGAGTTACCACCGTCATCAAGTAGCTCACGAAGCCAAGCTAGAGAGATGTTGGCCTGTTCGTGTGACTCCACACCACCGCCACAAGCACGACGTCGCCTCTGCTTCGCTGCCCAAGCCACAACAACGTCACACACATCAGCGGCGCCGCGGATCTTCAATGACCTGGCCACTCGTTGTTCTTGACGCTAGCCTTCTCGAAGTCTTGTTGCTTGGCCTTCAATGAGAACTTTTTGTCCTCTTATTTTTTGTAGGTCGCTTCCAGATTTCCTGGAGAAATTGTAAACGTCGGAAGCCTTGACAATTTCTCCTGGAACAAGACTCACCTCAGTTTCAACAGCCAATCAAGCCAGCGAGGCGTGGTGGTTGGGGTTGTGCAGGCGTGATCGGAAGTCGGAGATTGAGAGAGGTCCGACGATAGCGGCGGTCATGTAAGATGGCGCCCCCATACGAGCAAGAGGAGGAAAGAGAGAGACAAGGGAGACTTTGAGAGGCAGAGAGGGAGGCAGAGCTGGGTTCATTTAATGGGTTCTAAAATGGGTTGTAATTGGGTTTAGATTGGATCATATATTTTAGTCCTCTTATTTTTGAAACCTATCATGGGTGATCTAGGAAATAAGTTTGACCCATTTATAATCCATTTAAACAAACATGGGCTCATAAATGGGTTGTGGATCCATTTTGATAAGTGTACATGTAAATATATCATGGCCTCCCATTGTCTTGAACTAGGTAGAAGTCTGAATACTTGTACTTATTCATGTCTGGTATTTAGATTAGTTATATCATAGTTGAAGCTGCTGCAACTGTTGAACCTAGTTTATTCAGTTTAGGTACATGTCTTGCATGTGGTCATTTGAAAATGCATTCGAAATCTCATTAAGTTCTTTCTTATGATATTCTTAGGCATGGTGGTGATGCCGCTACTAGATTTCATGAGAAGAATGATGTACCATCATATGGAGATCTTCAAGAAAGTTGATGTCATAGTGACACCGACCATTGGGTAGGTCATAGTGTGACTAGCTCAACTTGGTTTTTCCCTTTGAAAATACAGTTTCAATGCTTGATAGTTTATAGCTAGACTTAGCAAGCCTGATCTAAGAATATATTTTGTGTTTTCTATCATATCCAAGTTAACCACTGGGGTTTACTTTAGTGGCTATTCTTTTCACATGAAAGGAGGGAAGTGGAGGGTTCAAATCTCCACATTTTCAGGGAAGATTAAGATGGGGACGATTTAGTTTCAATAGTAGATTTCGACTACTACACCCTAAGTAGGGCAAAAGTCTGAGCATTAGGATTGGAATAGAGTGGGACCAACAAAAAAAAAACAAATCACACCCAAGTTTGATAAGGAGAAAACCGGGTTATGCATAATTAGATTTAAATTTGTGATTTGTGCTTCAATGGCCTAGCAGACCTATTTAGAATCACACTAGTCAATTTTTGAGTTTTCAGGCTTTTAACGTTAGCCTAATTCTTGTAGACTTTCCACTGACGCAAAATTGTCTATTACAGAATGACAGCACCTAAAATACCTCCTAGTGCCCTTAAATATGGGGAAACGGATATGCAAGTTACATGTTTGTTAGTTGCATTATTGATCTCCGGTTTGATAGTTACCATCTTTTCGCACAAATTGCATTGAAATCATAAATTTCGTGCACATGCTCGCTTTAATTGCAATGGCAAGTTTCCATATATTCAATGAGACATTCTTCCTATGCGACAATTCTCATGGAGTTCATGCAGAGTCTTTGTTTCAGGTTCCCTCATGGGATTTATCATTGCAGCAAATCTTCCAGGTCTCCTTGAAATTTCCGTCCCTGTGAGTGACACTGGGTTTGTGCACGCAATTTCATGTGATTTTTGTGTCTGGGATTCTTGTCTTTATCTGCACAAAAACTGTCACTTTAGACCGCTGATCTAGTACATTCATATCCAATTCATCCCGTTACTTTTGTTGTGAATTTCACAGATTGGGTATGATAAGCAAGGCCTTCCAATTGGTTTGCAACTGATGGGCGGTCCATGGGGTGAAGCTTCATTTTTACGCCTAGCTTCTGTAGTTGAGGTATCTCTTTTCATTTCATGTCCAAGTTAAACTGAACGTAATACGATCTAATACAAAGAAAGTATTTGCCGTATTGCTCTCTCTGAAACAACTAGAGAACTAACAAGGTTGATCTGGGGTTAACCGCTTAGTAGGCGCCGTACAAGCCATTCCATGGTTAAGGAAATGCCAGCCTGTCACACAAGCATGACAATTCATGGGGCTCGTCAAATCATTTTACATGGCAGAATCATTTCACTTGGGTATTGAGTTTTAATTGGACATTATGTTCAGGTCAACGGGGGTGATGCTGTAATTTGCCTTGTCTAGATTTACCATTGGTACCGCTCGGAGTCAACGCTTGAACTCGCGGAATCACCGCCCGACGGTCGTCCACTGTCCCCCCGCACAAAACCCTCGACGAATTGTTCCTCGAATCACACAGCAATGAACGCTGCGGGCAATGAAGCTCGATCCAATTCAGAGGGACGTGATGGGCGGGCCTGCTCGAATTCTTTATTGCGCAGGTGAATTCGACAATGGCTTCACAGTCGCAGTCCCCTCTTTTTCTACACCAGACTCGCTCGTTTGGAATTTCCCAATCTCTTTCCACGCCTGGCGAGTAAAAGAGAGTACCCGGGATTTCTCTGTGCCTTTGGAGGCTAATCCACCCCCTCGAATTCCCCATCTTGCATTGATGCTGGGGCCTGTCATGAAAGCTCTTCAAAAGCCGGATCGCAATCCCATTTCTAGTTTGTGGTGATTTGAATTCAAACTTGTCTAGCCTGTAGACACTCCATCGGTCGAGGAAATGCTATCCACTTTGCCCCCACGACACGCTTGATGCAAATAAATTAGTCCTAAATACCATTAGTAACTAAAAACGCAAACATATACAATAAAGGATAAAAAAGGCACAACTATCCAATATCAATATATTTGTATAAGGGTTAAGTTTGATCCCTAATGTTCTCATGCAATGGGTGATGTATGACTAAAATATTTTTTGTGAAATTAGGTTTTATGATGTCACGCTTGAGCACACTTGGCAACTAGAGACTCATTAGTCCTTAACAACTATGTCGACGCTCTTTGTTTTCTCCATTGAGAAAAGCACAAGACATTGCGAAGAGAAGTTTTAGATGAAATAAAGGATTGATACTTTCAGCCTTGTAGATTTCATTTAAGTCCAATGATACAATGAATCTTCTTCCACCAATCAGTAGGGCCATATGGAGGTCAGGCGGGGGGTTCTTACGATGATAAAACATACACTGATGTTAGAAAAATAACTGTAGTTACTTCGGTGATTAGGTCCTTTTACATTGAGTATGATCAGAATGGGTGCTTGGTCTGCTCGCCAAGACATGGTGCTCCTTCGGAAGGCAGAATCTGCACGGTGAGTCCATTATTATGGTATGGTATGGCATGTATTTGGGCTTTTCATATACGTGCAGGCGGCAGCCCTTGGGATGATGGCATTCACACAGACGTGAGAGAAATAAACATAGTCGCCAGATTGGTGATTGACTCCATTACTTTCGAGTATGAAAGCAATGGGTCTACAATCCAGAGCCCTAAACATGGTGGAAATGGAGGAGAAGACTTACGGGGTATGACCATCTTTCAATGACTTGTCCTTATATAATCAAGAGTAATATCAGTTAAATTTAGGTGCTATTGAGGTCATAAGCGGTTTAAAAGTCATATTATGGACATTCACATGGGACTTGTGATGCAGAGAGGGCAAGAAGGTAAACAAATGACCACATATGGTCTAATATCATATTGTCCTGGGATTGTGCAACTTTAAGTTAACTTGTATGACAAAGTTGTCTCGATGTTGAAAACTCATGCACAAGATTGGACGCACTGAAATCTTCTATTCGAGTCTTGTGCCTTGTTAGTCTAACTCGTTTAATCAGTGGGGCTGGTTCTGTTTGTAGGGATTTCTACAGTAAAGAGCTTCTGATTAAAATGTCTCCCTTTCAATTTTTGCAGATTAAGCTTGATTACCCAGAGAGTATTTGACTTCCTATTC
This sequence comes from Corymbia maculata, assembly GCA_014182735.1. Classification (NCBI taxonomy): domain Eukaryota; kingdom Viridiplantae; phylum Streptophyta; class Magnoliopsida; order Myrtales; family Myrtaceae; genus Corymbia; species Corymbia maculata. Next base: position 22,474,669 of record CM024690.1, read on the forward strand.
TGGTTACATAAGAGATGATTTTGGATCTGTTGTGATTCGTTCCCTCACATTTCAGAGCAATGAAAGAACTTACGGACCGTTTGGTATCAAGAAAGGGAAATACTTTTCATTTCCTTCAATTGGTGAAAAGATCGTCGGATTTCATGGAAGGTCCGGAAACCATCTCGACTCGCTTGGTGCGCATACAAGATTGAGAGCTGACCATGTGTCTACGCTTGTACGTGTCGGGTATACCTGCTGGTGTGCTTGCTTTCAAGTGTACATCATCCATCATTCTTAGAACCCGCCGGCATATGTAATCGGTCATTGTCATAATGCTTGACAATCTGCTATTACCCCATAATTTTGGAGAAGTAGGTGCTGTACATAGAGCCCCCCTTGGTTTGGCTCGTCGCATCTTCAAGCCCCAGCTAATTCTATTTTTGTTCTTGAGCACCTCCATATCTACATTTCGCATTGTCCCAAACCCTCTCGAGGGAGGACAATATTAAGCGTACCACCTCAAGTCAACAGATTGCCAAGTAAATATAGACAATTCCTCTTATGGGGGTGGCGTTCGCCTTTCGCTCGAGCTCTTCCAAACTCTTAACAATGACAGCGAGAGTGGATTCGGTCAATGATGAAATTTTTTTTCTTTCTTTTGGGAGTTGCTATTAACCTATTATGGATTTTAGAAAGTTGAGTAAGACATAGGAATCTGACTAACTTTTACGAAGAAGAAATTCACAAGTTCATAGATTTGATATTGCCAGATTAAATCTAATGTTATTTTGGTAAATTTTCTTTTTATGGTTTCACTTTCACTCTTCATTAATTTCATAGCACTTGACTTCTAATATGTGAAAGGCCATTATGCAAGATTGTGCAAGCTGTATACCTTCAAATCAGTGGGGTTATTTGGGGGTTCAGGTGGTTCAGCTTGGGATGACGGCAACCACCATGCTAACGTGAGAAAAATCATAATTGTATTCGAACCAAGTAGAGAATCAATCATCGAGTCAATCACATTTCAATACGAAGAGGAGGATAAAGATCTATGGTTATTTGAAAGGCATGGTGGCACAGCTCAAGGCGAGATCCATGTCGTAAGTCCTCATTAATATTTCTCATAGAAATATTGCATGTTATTGATCATGAGTTTGATATAGTCGTGCCCCACTAATCTATGCAGATTGATCTATATGATTTGGATGAGTATCTAACTTCTATATCGGGCTACATAAGAAGTTGTATTTCTTGTCCCACTGTCATTCGCTCACTCACCTTTCAAAGTAACAAACGAATGATTGGACCATTTGGCGATGAAAAGGGAGTCTACTTCTCATCGCCTACAACGGGTGGCAAAATAATTGGATTTTATGGAAGAAGCAGTGACCATCTTGATGCAATTGGAGCATATTTTGAGCCAATTTCTCATCTTTACCCGATCAAATCAATTGGACCATTTGGAGGCCTAGGTGGGAATGCTTGGGATGATGGCAAGTTCAGTGGTGTGAGGGAGATTGAGATCATGCACGACGACATCATCCATTACATTTTCTTTTGTTATGACAAGAATGGTGAACTGGTTTGCTCCGGTACACGTGGTGCTAACACCAGAAATGGCAAGGCCAAAGTCACCAAGGTTAGCTTTTTCCTCTTCACTTTTCTCGCTAAGTACACCATCAGTTGCTTTGTTCATATGTTTGACTGATTGGTGACGATCAAGACTGTTTTGAGTTCCTTGAGAGTACCTTAGTCACTGGTCCCTCGTATGGGTTTATCGCAAGTCCCATATGAAGTCTGTATAGTTTTATATGAAAGTTGTGTATCTTCACTATTTTCATTGTCTTGTTAAATTAATCACTTTATTTCTACCAAGCCAAACTTTATGAAAGAGAAATTGTGTGCAGGTTCGATTGGATTATCCACGAGAGTACTTGACATCAATTTCTGGCTACAAGCGAGAGAACTACAAACCCATCATTGTTCACTCACTCACATTTTATAGCAATAAAGGAAGATATGGTCCCTTTGACAAGGAAATAGGAAGGTACTTCGGGTATCCATCGACCGGAAGCAAAATCATTGGCTTTTATGGAAGATCCGGTTCAGATCTCGATTCTATTGGAGCATATGCAGAACCAATATCACATTTGTACCCTTTCAAGTCACTTGGACCGATTGGAGGTCAAGGTGGAGATCCTTGGGATGATGGAGTACATACTGATGTGAGAGGAATTGAGATTGTGGTTGGATCTGTAATTGAGTCTATCAAAGTTGAATACGATTATAATGGTTCCTTGGTTCAATGCTCTAAACATGGTGGTGATCATGGAGACAAACATGAGGTGAGTTCCTGGATTTACAATTAGAGGAGTTAGTAATTTCAAACATGAACTTTTTCCAGTAGTTTGTTTTTCATTGTCACTTTAGCAAATTCCTATCCCTAACAAATCTCTAAACCTACATCACCAATTCTTATATGTTCAAAAATAATTTTCTATAATGAGGTTTTGAAAGAGTACAACAATTTAGGATATCTATCTCATATTGACTTGTATTTAAAAATAATAAATTAGATTATCAAACTAACACGGGGCCAATTTTTGACAGATAAATACCTATTTAAATCATATTTGAGAAATAAAAAAATTAAATGGTCAATCTTATATCCAGCTCATATTTCAAAAATATATAATATAAAAAAATTCATCGCAAAAAAATTATGTAATATTGAAAATAAATTATTTTAATAAAATGAGTTATCAAAAGGAATAGGAGAACTATTTGTGAATTTTAAGTTTATGATGATATGTGGACGAATTTGGTCACTGCAATTATTTCTAAATATATATATGTCACCCATCCAATGATGGATGTTTAAAATGTTATTTACATTGATAGTGAACATAATAAATCTTGAAAATAGGTGTTATAAAATTATGAGAGAAATACTAAAGTGGTAAGAAGATTTTGTTGTCCAGACTAAAATTCCATTGATAAGAAAAAGAAAAAAGTAAAAGTCGAGTAAAAAAGAAAAGGTATGACCACCTAATGTACTAATTTTGATAGTTAATAAAACATCACAGATTTCACTAATGTTGTTGGCAAGTGAAAGTTAAAGGGAGTTTGTATTGGTTACTTGTGTAGGTCAAGCTAGATTATCCCAAGGAGCGTTTGATTTCTATATCAGGTTACATAAAGGAAACCGGAGGTTCTCCACCTACCGTTATCCAATCTCTAAAAATACACTCAACTCGATGCATCTATGGACCGTTTGGAAAGGAAAAGGGCAAGAAATTTTGTATACCATCGAATGCTACCACTGGCAGGATCATCAGGTTTTATGGACAGTCTGGATCACATCTCGATTCAATCGGAGCACGTTTGGAACCATATAATTAGGCTGTCATAGCATTGTCATTATCAGTGCTTATTGTTTCAATAGCATTTCTGTAAAATAATCATAAGTAGTTGCTTTGCATTGCAATGTTTCATTCAATTTAACATTGAAAAATCATGTGTTATGTAAAGCCAAAAGAAAAAGCGATCCCCCAGTTCCTTTTTATCTATTTACTTCATAACTTCTTAATTAATATTTCATAATAACTTTAGGAAACTATACCTTATGATGCGAGAAAAGCATGAATGACGAGTATGTGTTTAGCGTCTCATTTTTTTCCCTATGGCTGGAGCTCGCTCACCTCTCGCAATCTTTCCTCCGTGTTACCACCGCGGCTTTAGGCGAAACTCTAGCTCTCACGGTCACATCAAACGCCTCAGTGTCGGTGCCGTCGACGGCGGCAACAGCCAAGACAAGACCCACTCTCTCTAGGAGATCGCCGAGGAGGTCTGCAAGATCACGTGCACGACACCCAGGTGGGGAGGTGACCCTGATTTCCGAATTCCCTCCTCCGGTTTCTCGGACCCTGGCTTCTTCCGCGAGCTGTTCAGGCAGCAGAAAAAACGCCTTCCTTTCTCTGTGCTTCTTTCACTGGGCCCATCTCGCGCCTCAATGCCCCGCCCAACTCGGGTTCGTGCGAGTAGCCGTTCGATGCCCTGGTCGCGGCCAAAGTTGCCCAATGCCGCGAAGTCGCTGTTTCAGACCCCGGGGTTCTCGCTTGAGGCAGATTCGTCGAAGTGTTACGTGCGCTGTGCTTGCGAGGGTGGGACTGCTCGAGGACGCGATCGATGGGTTTTTCAAATCGGGAGGAGTCGGGGGCTTGCCCATCGATCCAGATGCGGAATTCGGTGTTGAAATCAATGCTGTCTGAAGGCTTGGAGGACCAATCTCGTGTTTTAGTTCTATGAGGAGATGATGAAATTTGGGTGTTGTAGGTGAGGCGAATGCCGAGACCGTTGGGCACCTGATTCAAGCCTTTTGCGAAGGTGGAAATCTTTTGAGAGGTTATGAGTTGCTTTGGCAAGGGATTGAAAGCGGATTGATCCCTCAATGCGCAACTTCCGTTAGGTTGATATCTAGTTTTTATAGGCAGGCGGATTATGCGAAGGTGTCCCAAATACTCAACTTGATGATCGCCAAGGACCGTGCTCCGGATGTGTTCACGTATGAAGAAGTCATTAATGGGCTTTGCAAGAATGGGAGGCAGCTCGAGGCTCATCGGATTTTCGGTGATCAAAAGGATAGGGGGTACTTTCCAGATAGGGTCATGTACATTACATTGATTCACGGGTTCTGCGACATCGGATGGGTGGGCGAGGCGTGGAAGTTGGGGTTTGAAATGATTCGTAAAGGCTTTGTCCCTAATGAGCATACTTACACTTCACTGATTCATGGGCTTTTCAAAAGCGGGAAAGTAGAAGAGGTCAAACAACTGTTTGACCAAATGTGTTGTAAAGGTCACGGAGAGAGCACAGCAGTTTACAACATGATGGTTTCTGGGTTATCTTGCATGGAAGGTTAGATGAAGCTGTTGGCACGTTTGAAGAAATGTCTTAGAAGGGCATTGCCCGTGATCTGATCGCCTATGATACTTCGGTATGGGGCTTTTGCCGGAAAGAAAGATGACTAGTTCTAAAGATCTCTTGAATGTGCTATCACTACAGGATGTAGTTCCATCAAGTTCCTCTTACGCCGCACTTCTTGAAAAGCTCATTAAGCTAGGAAAATTGCAAGAAGGGATGTTGGTATTGAGTGATATGCAAAACAGGGGTGTAGAACTATTGGCTGGTATTAGATCAAATTGTGAATGGATTGCGCAAGAGGGATCCGTCACTGAGGTGATGGACTGCTTGGTTGACATGCTAAACAAAAATATCCAAAGACGACTTTCGATGTGCTTATTCAAAACCTCTTACAAGGTGATAGTTCAGATGATTGTGAACTTGTGTTAGACTAGCTACCTACTTGTTCAAAAATATCCAATCCTCATAAGAAGACTTTCTAAAGTAGTAGTGGAACACTTTGTTGTCATTTTCAACCATCCATTTTTAACTAGCTATTACGTTGGATTTTCAATCAGTTAAGTCCTTACAAAAATTTAGTTTTATCCAAACATGAATTGCTAAGTCTCTATTGACAGTTTTATAATTAAATGAAAAAAATTGGAAATAGAAATTTTTAGGATCATATTAAACGCATTCCTATTCTTTCTCTATTTCAAAAACATAAAATTTTGTTCAATTATTAAAAACGTTCTTTTCTTAGAAACTCACCTAAAGAATAGAAATAGAAATAGAAAAAACTATTTCTAGACAAATATAATTTTTAAGAGCAAATTTATTGCCAGGCACACCCTTAGTATTCAGTGCCAAGGAAAAAGTACTTCTTTTTTTGTGTGTTGGAGGTTGATGACTAATTTCAATGTCTCACTAAATGCATTTCTTATGGTGTATTGTTTCAATTGAAAACCTAAAACTGTAATTTTTTAAAACAATTGGAAATTTATTTTCATTTTTATTTGGATTAATATCACGAAAAAACATAAACTAGTACATTTATGACAAATGTACCCAAATTAGTAAATTTGTAATAAATTTATTCCAAACATATATGGATTTTCATGCGGACTTGTCATGTCAATTGAGTTATCGTCATGTATCATCCAACTCAACAATTTCATGGAAGCTAATAGAAGGTAAGTATGCCACGAATGTATTAGTTTAGGGTTTTAGTGATCTAAACATTAGTTTTGGATATAAGTATATCGGTATGAGGATTTTTATGATTGAATAATTAGTATGAAGTAAATTTGTCACATGCAGTTTAGGATTTTTGGTGTTATTAACCCTTTTTTATTTCAATGAAGACAAAATTGAGAATGGCGGGACTATATGTTTCACTGCCAACATGATGTATAAATAATCAATGTAGGTTGCACTTTGGCTTAGAATTACACATGGAAATAAATAATAAGGGAGGCAAATAAAGAGTCAAATAAAATTTTATAGAATCATTGTTAATTGTTTTAAAAACTTAAACTATTAAATGAATTCGTGATTTAATATTCAAATATTTTGACGCATAATGGGAGGCATCCCTCCAACCAATTTGTAGAATTGATGGCAACGCATGAAATCATATTCATACGAATGGCTTTAGTCATAGCTAGAAAAACTGAACTTCTTTTCTCTCTACCCCTTTCTAGCTTGAGCTCATTCACCTCCGCCATTGCTCCGTCGTGGCCCTAGACACCTCTACCTTGCAAATAGGGGTGTCAAATGGGTGGGTCAGGTGGAAAATGGTCCGACCCACATTAACCCATTTAACTGGTTTTGACCAATTTTTATGCAATGTAAATTTGATGACTCATACCCGATCCATATTACCAACACATATTAATATTTAACTTAATTTAAGAAAATCTACTCTCACTTATTTAGTCCACTTTAAACTTTTCACATATAAATTATTTGAATAAAAATTTCACATCAAATTTATAAAGTAAATTAAATAATAAAAAATTAGTAAATAAAAAAAAATGTGGATATCTCTAAATTGAAATAGTTTGAGGAAAATAATTTTTTTAAAAAAATCAATTTTTTAATTATTGTTGAGTGAACTTCATCGAATTAGCAACGAAGGTCGATAACGCATGGAGAAGAGAGATAGAAGGAGAGAGATGATGGATATACCTAATAACTCATTAAACCCATATTTGATCCATATTCAACTTTCACTTGACTCATATTCGACCCATATTCAACTTTCACTTAATTCATATTTGACTCATTTAACTAAAAGTGGGTCATAATATGGGTTTATTACCCATATTGACACCTCTACTTGTAATTCATACATGACATATTCTTAGTTGGAGTGATATTGTTGAGGAAAACATGGTCCAAATTATTTTCCTTAATATCAAATATGTATTTGGTCTTTAACTTCCTTTTTTGATGAAAGAAATGCACCACAATAATCAATGGTTCTCTTTTTCTCGAAAAAACTGTTGCATTGAACCCGATCATGTAGTGACAACTCAATGGGTTTATCTAGGCCCAAATTCAACATAGGCGGGCTCAAGCAAGTTTCTGCCTGGGCCATCCACATAGGACTAATCCACGCTGCCCACGCCTAACCAATTCCTCAAGAAAATGTAACAGATTCATAGATGTGTCTGGATAGGATTTTAAACTCAACATTCGAATTCACATTTTTTTTTAGAGACAATGCTATTGTCGGGGATTAAAAAAATTCTTAAGAAATTGACATACAAAATAGCATGTTAGACTACTATAAATGTTTAAGTGATCAAGTACCAAATTTTGTAAATATACGGTACAGCTGGAATATGCACATAATGTTTCTCAAATAAGTACCTCTCCAATGTCTTAATAAATAACACATCTATGTAGTCTCTCAAATGAAGTTTCTAATTACATATCAAATCATTGCAGCAGCATTGAAACAATGTCCATGATGGGCACGCTAGCCACGATTATAAGATCATCACAAAAACTACTCATGATGGTTTTGTACAGACTGTAGCAACGCAAGTAAGTTAGAGCCGAGAGGTTAAAGGTCAAATCGGACAAAATCCAAATAAGTTCAAAGAGAGCTATGACTTAGCTATTATATTACATTATTTACGCCTAAAGTAAAAGGAGACAACTGTAGCTAAGTAGATTTAGTTTCTTCTTCCTCCTCTTCTATTATTTGCTACTTTCTAGGATTTTCACTCACCGGAGAAATTAACCAGTTGATGTTTGCTTATCTTGATGATGTGTAAACAAGGGGAGTATTTTGATTAGTTGAATTTCCCTTAATTAGCATAAAAATTCAAAATGATCTGTTTTAGCATTTTTGCCCGACAGAGTGGCCAAAGATTTCTATTTATTAATAGTTCGTTGGGATTCTTGTCATTTTAGTTTTAATGGTAGAGAAATACTACGTCAATATAGCATAAGAAACTATATTGAACAGATTAAAAGTGCAAGGACGACATTACGCATTGGTTAAAGTTTAAGGACAGTATTGTACAAATTAAAAGTCCAGAGATGATATGGAACAAAGTTCATGATCTATTTGTATTATTATCCCATTAAAGTATGCATGATTCTTGTTCTTTTTGCCTTCAGTTTATTTTATCAGTTACGGCCTATTCGAACAATACGGCCCAGATCTGTTTTTCTCTTTGCTACTACATTATAATTGCTTTAGATTTGAGTTTAGAGTCCCGGTCTTCTCTGTTGCAGTATCATTTTCATTTTTCACTGACGTCATATGACAACATATGGTTAAATATCAAACTATCTCAGAATTTTGCAACTTAAATTTAACCCGTACAACAAAGTTGTCACAATGTTAAAGACTCATGCACAGGATTGGACCGCCAAGTGCGCTGAAAAGCTCTATTGTTGTCATGTGCCTTGTTAGTCTAACTCGGTTAACCAGGGGGTTTTGTTTGTACAGATTTTTCCAATTCCACAGGGAGGAGCTTGGGATTAAAATGCCTGCCTTTCAATTTTTGCATATTAAACTTGACTATCTCATAGAATATTTGACTTGATATTCTGATTACATATGATGGATCTGTTGTTACTCGCTGCCTCACATTTCAGAGCAACCTCAAAACTAAGGGACCAATTGATATGAAGAAAGGGAAGTACTTCTCATTTCCTTTAACCGGTGGAAAGATTGTGAGATTTCATGGAACGGTCTGGAACCCTTCTCCATTGGCTTGGCATGCATATAGGACACTATTATTGAGAGCTGACCATATGTGCCTGCATTTGTGAATGTCGTGTATACTTTACAGGTGCATGTGCTTTCAAAGTGTACATCCTTTATCATTCTTACAACATGCTAGTGTATGTAATTGGTCATTGTCACATTACTTGTCATTCTTTGCCACATTGCTCCATTATTTTTGGAGAAGTAGATGTTGCGTCTAGAGCACCTCTCGGTTTGGTTTGTGATACACTCAAGCCCTAGCTAATTCCACTTTTGTTCTTGAACACCATCTATTTATATCTACCATTTGGTCTTTTGTCATTTAATCTCAAGTCTACTCTTACAATAGCCTATATTAAGAATCGCGCACTAAAAAGTTAAGTGTGAATAAGTGTAGATATGGTGTAGCTATTTTCTAACTACAAGGATGTGGAAACTTATTGGCAAATGCATGGGGAGGTGGACCTATTTGTTGGGTCTTACGTGGGCCCTATATAAAAATTTCACATAATCAATGCTTGAGTTGAATTAAGTTTTATTAATCCAGACATATATAAATTTCTGCGACTTGAGGAGGAAAATGTGACTAGTCTGCATCATTTTCTCTCTTGGATTAGACAAGCATAACAATCTAATGTTGTTTTTTTGTATTCAAATTGTGTAACCATTAATTGCCTCTATATTTAACATTCACTCACGTGCCGGTATGGTTATAATAGAACACTTAAAATACGATTTGAGCATCTCTCACTGTATCCCTGGACCATTAGCTCCCTAACTAATTCGTGAGCCGCATTTAACTCCACTCTCAAATTCGAGCACTAGAGAGAAATATTAAAAGGCGTCGAAATGTCCACCGGACCCGGATGATGCGTTCTTGGAAGTCAACGGTGAATTGTTAACATCGTATTGCGGCTCTAATTTCGGTGCTGTCGGTTTACGTGCAAATATTTTACACTAGGTTCTGCCTGCGTCGATGTTGAACGTAGAATCTTCGTAGAGAAAGAGATTCTTCCCCTGCCATTGAATCTATTTTTTTTAACAAATGTCGGTGAGAACTGATAAAATATGTCAAATAAATCCAAGTTGCAGACTCCACAATTCCTAACACCAATCATGAACAAGTCTCTAATTAAGTGAACTTACTTTTTTTTGGGTGAAACGATCGCATCACACCAATCCTTGTTTTTCCCCGGTAAATTATCTTACGACAAGGAGACGTGCACGTTCAGAAAGAAGACAACTTCTCAGATTTCATGAAAACTCTGAACCCATCTCAATTTGCTTGGGACACATATAGGACACTTATTGCGAGCTGACCATATGTGTCCGCATTTGTTTGTGTCGTGCATACTTTGCACATGTATGTTCTTTTGAGTGTACAATATCTATTAATCTTAGTATTAAAATGTCTCGAGTTTGATGTCGAAAAGGCAACTTTCTTAATTTGAATAAATTTCTTGTTAAAGTGGGGTTCCTAGCTTGAGTAAGTTATTTGAAAAGAATTTTCCTATTTTGGATCAAATTCTTACCTATATAAAAGGGATAGGTGCAATGAAAGTCCTAAAATTTGTTACAAAAGTGCAATTAAATTCTAAAACTTGTAAAAAGTGCAATCAATTCTTAAAATTTATCAAATTGGAGTAATCGAGTCATTCCGTTAGCCCAATCCATTTTGACTAACGGAAAATGTTGACGTGGTTTTTTTTTTAATTCTCTCTCTCATACAAGACGTTAATAGTTAACTATAACACTAAAATAGCGTCATTTTGATCTGAATCCTAATTTTTACACCAACTATTAATTATATTAAGTTTAAAAGATTCAAAAAAAAGAAGAGGCTGAAAGTTCAAAATTCTGATGGACGGATTTTTGTTTCTAAAAGATGCTGATTAAGGATTTTGTTTCCTTTTTTGCAGCTACATTATAACTGCTTCAAATTTGAGTATTGGCATCCAGGTTGTCTCTGTTGCATTATCATATTTAATTTTTCACAGATGTTAATTGACTGCATATGGTTTAATATCAAACTATCCTACAATATTGCAACTTAGAGTTAACTTGTACAACAAAGTTGTCTCAATGTTAGAAACTCATACACAAAATTGGACCGCTTAGTGCACTGAATGTTCTATTGTAGTCTCGGGCCTTGTGAGTCTAACTCGATTAACCAAGGGTTTCTGTTTGTAGAGATTTTTTTCAATTCCACAGTAAAGAGCTTGTGATTAAAATGTCTTCATTTCAAATTTGCAGATTAAACGTCATTATGCCATAGAGTAGTTGACTTCATGTTCTGGTTGCATAAGAGATCACTTAGATTTGATGTTATTCCCTCCCTCACATTTCAGAGCAATAAAAGAATTTATTGATCACTCAGTGTGGAGAAAGGGAAGTATTTTTCATTTCCTTCAACCAGTGTAAAAATTGTCGGATTTCATGAAAGGTCTAGAATCCTTCTCGATTGGCTTGGCGCTTGTGTAAGACACTATTATTGAGGGTTGACCCGTGTGACTATGTTTTTTAGGGTGCGTTTGTTTTGCGGAAATTGTACCAATTTTGAAAAATATTTTTCAGGAAATCATTTTCCATGGAAATGATTAGTTTTCCTGTGTTTGGTGATATGTGATTGAAAATGTTTTCAGGCGTTTGGATGGTATTTGGAAAATGATTGAATAACATTTGATTTAATAAAAAGGAAGGACCTAAAGACCTAATAAAAATGGAAAGTGTTTTCCCCTTCTCACGTACAGGAATTCATTTTCCTAAACTAAAACATAATATTTCTATTGACCGGAAAGTATTTTCCATTGACCAAATTATTTTTGGAAAAACAAACAGCGAAAAGTCTGGAAAACACTTTCCAGAAAAATACTTTCATTGAAATAAACACACCCTTAATGTTCGTATTCTTTGCAAGTGCATGTGCTTTCAAGTGTACATCCTTTCTCATTCTTAGAACATGCCAGCATATCCATATGTAATTGGTCATTGTCACATCACTTTGACATTCTTTGCCATATTGCCCCATAATTTTGGGGAAGTAGATGTCGCAAGTAGAGCACCTCTTGGTTTGGTTTATGATTCTTCAAGCCCTAGCTAATTCCATTTCTATTCTTGATCACCCCCTTGTTTATATATGGTTTTTGTTTTTTCATACATATCGGTTTTTATGCTTATAGTAACCTATGCTAAGAATTGCGTGCGAAGAAAGTTAGGTGGGAACAAGGTCGCCTAGATCTGGCATGCCCCAAGCTTGCCAGCCTCAGTTGAGTTGGAGCTCACTGGGATCGAGTAAGTCACGAGTCCGTTGGCCTTGATCGACCCTCGAGCTTGCCAACCCACTTCATGGCTGTCACCGGGCTATCGATTGTCACCGAGGCATACGGTTGTCGAAGGAAGAAGGAGAAAGGAAAAGAAAAGAAAAAAAGAAAAAATAAAATTTGAATTTTTAAACAAATAATTAAAAATTTGAAATTTGTTATAAAAATATTTTGATAAGGACAAAATTTTTATTAATCAAGGACTCAAGCCTAAATGCCAAGAACCTGCACACGATCCTTGTGACCATGTACCTAAGGGTTAGGACCATAATTCAAGCATTGGGGCATAGCCTTTATGGACCCAAGTTCAAGTGCTGAAGCATCAGGGAGAGTCACTAGTGGTTTAGGCTTGGCCTTGATGGACTCAACCTAGCCATCGAGAGACTAGTCCTCAACATCGGGATTTGGGAATCAACATTAGGGTTTCCATATCAAAGCGTAGAGTTTTGGCTTTAAACGTTGATACCTAATTATATTTTAAAAAACATTTTCTGGTCTTTCAAAATGGAAATCATTTTCTTGTATTTAAATTTTGGTAGAAAAATATTCTCTATTAATTAGAAAAATATTTTTCATTAACTTATTTTCCTAAACAAATCAAATGCTGAAAAATGAGGAAAATTTTTTCTCAAAAAATATTTTATGCAAAGCAAACGGGATCCTTCATATTTACTCTTTTATGACCTAAGTCAGAAATGCGTGGTTTCTTTGAAGGCAATATGCACGGTACAATGCAACCTCCTCTGTCGCAGGATGAGGTCACTATCGAAAGTAGAGCGCTGTTAAAGACCATTTCTTTGTTACACGTGCCAATGCCTATGGTGATTTAGTCAAGCTCGATCTTTTTTCTATTCATATTTCATATACCAACACAGAAATTTGCGTACAACATCCGTCGTATGTTGTCTCTTGGGGTATATGTTTATGCTCATTTTTGTCATACATATTTCTCATAAAACCTTTGACCTAACACTTGACATCAGCGATGAACGGAAGAAGCTCATTGACAAAATAGTTGGGCGCCTTGTCAACCAGATTCAATCTCGATATTCCAATGAGGTCTTCACCTTCGGGCCTTTTGGAGGCAAAGGTCAAAATGGCTGGGAATCTATTAATATAAAGGAGATTGATCAAAAGGGGATCTTTAGAAAGGGGATTGATGTTGAGTATGGAGCCTTGGGGATTGATGTTGAGTATGGAGCCTTCATTAAGTCCATTAAATTTAAAGTCCTCAAGGACACCAGCCCCAAACCGCAAAATGACAGGAAGAGTACTTTCAAGGTTGTATCTATGACTCTTTCCTTTTCTCTTTTTCCGTTTCTACTCAAATGTCATAAGTTTCGTTTTCTAACTTGTCATAACCATTAGTCAATCATGAAATCATGAACTTTCAGATTCTTACTGATCGATTTACAAAATAAAACCTACCAACCAAATTTATTAGGAATCGTGATTTACACAAATCTCAGCATATGTAACTTACTATATAGGTCCGAATCATATGTCAAAAGAGATGTATTAGTTTATTTAGCTCATCGAATGATGCAACATACAATTACTCATGTTGAATATGTCTTTTCATGGCCTGTTTTCAGGTTAAATTAGAAGACGGAGAGTACATAACTTCTTTTTCTGGATATTTAAAAGAGACAACAGTTGATTGCATCCGAATCAATTCCCTCACATTTCGAACCAACAAAAGAATATTGGGACCTATCGGTAGAGCCGAAAAGGAGAAAGAGGAGGACTTTTTCGTACCATCAAAAGGGGGAGAAGTTGTCGAGTTTTTCTGTAGACGATCAAAAAATGGTTTTCTCGAATCTGTTGGAGCTAGTGTCAAGCTACCCCCCTCCACGAAGTTCCGTCCCGTCAAGTCTTTGGGGTTATTGGGGATGGAAAGCGGATCAAAGTGGGATGATGGCAATCAGCATACCGATGTAAGGCAAATCATTTATGAACTTGATTCAAGTACAGAGCGACTCATCCGATCAATCGCGTTCGAGTATAAAGAGAAGAATGGAGCAACGTGGCGATCGGCGACACATGATCGCCTGGATGGAAAGAAGACGTCGATCAAACTGGTATGTCCCCATACAGACTTATGCCTTTGAAAGTTCTTACGAAACTCGCATTGCCCCCGATGATGGTGAGAGACTCTTTTGAGAATTAAATCACGAGTTATGATGGTTATATCTATTTTTGCAGGATCCAAATGAGCATCTGACTTCAATATCCGGGTATTATACGGACAACGGCATAACATCCCTCACCTTTGTGACTGACAAAAGAAGGATCGAAACTATTGGCGATAAAATCGGAGCCGGCTTCTCATCTCCCATAACGGATGGCAAAATTGTTGGATTTTATGGGTGGAGTGATGAACACCTTCGGGGAATTGGAGCATATTTTGAACAGGAGCCATCTAGAGGTGAGGATGCTTGGGATGACAAGGAATACGACGGTGTGAGGGAGATTCGCGCATTGCTCAAACTTGAAACCAGTTACATCAAGTTGGTGTATGATAACGGTAGTGAAGAACGTCGCACATATGTTTACGGTGACGGCACCCACAGAGACGCCGCCGTGGAAAACGAGGAAGGAAAGGTTGGTGTGTTTTCTTCCCTTTTACATTTATCTCATCGGCCAAGATGATCTTGGTATGTGCCAAGTCACATGATTTAGAAAATTAAACTCATACAGATAGGTCTTATTTACACCACTTGTCTAACTTTAAGAGGTGCTTTTGAGATTGCGCAGGTTGTATTGGATTATCCACGGGAGTACTTAACATGGATCTCTGGTCATATGCGAGAAAATGGTGTTATCCAGTCTCTCACATTTTATAGTAATAGAAAATCATACGGTCCCTTTGGTGACGAGACGGGGAAGTACTTTTGGTATCCACCGACCGGAAGCAGAATTGTTGGCTTCTATGGTACAGAGGGCAAGACTCTCAATTCCATAGGAGTGTATGCGGAGCCCATACCGCACCTGTATCCTTTCAAAACCGTAGGACCCTTTGTAGGCTCTGGCGGGACTTCATGGGATGATGGGGTGCATGCTGACGTGAGGGGATTTCGTGTGATTGCCCCCAGCGACAGAATTGAGTCCATCACTTTTATGTACGATGACAAAGGTTCCACATTCGAAGGGGATCGGCATGGCGGAGCAGACGCAGGCAAATGGGTTAGTCCATGTCTCAATCTCTCGCTCTGTCCTTTTTCTCTTTCGTCTCTTTCATGTATATATGTTGCTTTTCATAACGTTCGGAGCTTCATGGAGCACGGGTTTCTTCGGATAGAAGACCTGAGGCACTTTGTTTCGGCATCCTGTGTCTATGAGTTTAAGGTCCGAACCTTCATCTGTTCTCAAAAGTACAGCATGTTTCGCTTTGCTATTCTCGCAGTTCATGCTGAAATTTCCCGAGGAGCGTCTACTTTCGATAGAGGGTTATTGGCGCAAAGATGAACGCTCTGTTGAAACCATCATCCACGACCTGACAATATGCACCACGAAGAAGAAAGGCGGTAACCCGACATACGCATGGACAGGGGAGTCAGACCGTTATAGGAGGACGTCGATGAGATTTTCTATCGCGAAAGGATCAGATAAAGGCAGGAGGATCGTTGGCTTTTTCGGAAGGGCAGGAAAACATCTTAACTCTATTGGAGCGTATTTGGAACCTTATTAGATTAAACGCCCTCCCTCCCACCAGCATGTTATTTTTTTCCCCTCTTTGGCTTGTGCTTGCAGGAATCTTCTTCTTTGTTTCTCTTTTGGGATGACGATGAAATAACCCCCCCAATTCGTCAGCAGGTGGCCTGCTAGTTTCTAGATTTGGTTGTTGGTGCTCTTCAATGTTCTTCGAAGAAAGCTACAAGCATTTAATGAAGAGGAGCTATTGAAGCATGAAGACAAAGAATGCCAACAAAGGTCATTGAAGAGTTCTTCACGGATTGCCACGCTTGTCTTCAAAAAATGCATTTATCGTATTGACTTTATCTGTGTGCTTTTGTTAACTCTGTGCACTTTCTTGTTTTCCTTCATTTGATGTCGTGAGACGTTTGTGCTAAGCTGTGTGCGTCTATCCACTATAAAAGTTGTGAACTTTAAGTTTGGGGACACCCTCGAAGTGACAGCATTTGCATTCCAATAAGAAGTTCCCTCCAATCTTTATTTGTGCTCTTGTTCGAAATTTTGTAAGTTACTATTTTTTTTATCACAATAGTTTCGCCTAATTTGATGAGTAACTATAAGATGCTCTGAAATGCGGCCGAGATTACAGTTGGATGGGAAAGCTAGTCGTAGAAAAGAGGAAAATGAGGAACTTCTCAACCACGATATCACCTTCTCACATTTTGATAGATCCAAGAATTAAGATGGCACTCCATATTTCATGTTGGCCCGGGAATTTGGAGTGAAATTGTTGAAAGGATCAATTATATATAATTGATCCATTGCGAATACTAATTTGAAATAAAATGAGTAAAAAGTATAAGAAAGTAATCCCTCGTATAGAGAATAATTGATCCCTTTCGAATGAGTCAACCTTAGTAGCAATCCTTGAAAATGACAAATTTATTACATAATTGTATAGAGACAAATTTCGCAAACCCAATTTAGTGGATATTTCATTCTTATTCGTGCTTAATTCTACTCCAGTGGATAAATTATTTCATCCCTGGTTAATTCGATTTTGCAAGCTAGAGGTTCCAATTTAGTCCTGCAGTGAACCAAATGTGTAATTTTCTTTTGGCACCTGCAGAATGGATTCTGAATCCTGAAGCTTATTTCATAAAATCTGCTCATCTTTTTTTCTTTTTCTTTTTTTTTCATTTTTTTGCCAAATATCTTCACGCCTTCTTTTCTCCACTAAAGTATTTTTTTTTTTTGGTCGGCAAAATACTTCATTGATCATCAACCAGAAGAAGAACTACACGCAAGGCGAAAGTCTAAGCATAAAAGAGACATAAGCGAGTGAGGGGGCATCGACACCCAGTTTTGGGGGAGCCTACCGGCCCGTGATTAGTGGCTACCCAATCCGCTACCTTGTTGGATTCCCTTGGCTCAAAAATTAAGTGAAGCTGTGGATGTTGGGCCAGCATAAGGCGACAATCTTGGACCAAATTGTAAGAAGCCCACCCCAACTCTACTCGGCCCAGAATTTGTTCCATCGCTGCTTTGTTGTCGCTGGATATCAACACATGCGTCGAAGACTTGTTCTGTCGAAGACTCCCCCAGTCCGAACTAAAGTCTTCAGCTTCTGTCCACCAGCGAAGAGCAGATCTAATAGCTAGGGTTTCAGCGGTTTCAACCGAAAGGGCATGGATCTTCGTCGCAAAGCCGCTGATAAACTCGCCATCGCTTCCTCTGCAGATTCCGACGACCGAGCCTTCCCTATCAGAGGTGGACCAAGAGCAGTCTGTGTTTATTTTGACAGAACCGCGCTCCGGAGGTACCCATCGTTCAATACTGGTGCGTTGAACTTTTACTGCTTCCGGTTTTGTAAATGCCCATTTTTGGTAGAGTTGATTGTTGGTTATTGCCTCCTGCTTCACGTAGCTCAAGTTCGGTGGTCGCCCATGGAAGATCTGTCCATTGCGCGCTTTCCAAATCAACCAAAGAGCAGTGGAAAATAGGGCTTTTTGTTGCGGAGAAGCGCCTGACGTCAGGTAGTTCGCGACCCATTTATCTATTCTTGTGATTTGCGTTGGATCAGTGGGTAACTTTAAATCAAAGTCTGACCAGAATTCTTGCGTCCACCGGCGAGAGAATGAACAGTGTTCTCGTGGATTCGAGAGCGAGCTCACATACTGGGCAAAGCATATCAGGTACGATACTTCTCTTGTAGAGGTTACATCGCGTAGGGAGGCTCTCATTGCACATGCTCCACATAAAAAAACAGATTCTTGGATGAGTTTGTAGTCTCCATATTTCTGTCCATAGCTTGTTAGAGATCTGATATGACGATGAGGCTTGTGACTCTGTTTGTTTGGCTTTGAGACTTCGTAGTATGTTGTAGCCGCTCTTAACTTGGTAGGCACCTGATTGATTGGAAGTCCATCGTAATTTGTCTGGCTGTGAGTTCGTGCTTAGGGGCGTAGCAAGTATCTGTTGTGCTATGGGAGTATCAAACATGTCCAGAATGAGAGGAGAATTCCATTCTCTCAAACCTGGTTCGATAAGATCAGCCACCAGTTTAGGTTCATCAATGTTGTAGGGCCCTCCAAGTTTACCGATAGGCAGCCATCGGTCCTCCCTGACTTTAATATTTTGACCATCTCCAACCACCCAGGATATTGCAGGTTCTATAACCTCTCGACCCTTGAGTAAACTTTGCCATCCCCATGACGATCTAGTATTTTTCTAAGTTGTCCAGAAATCAACATTAGGAAAATACAGGCCCTTTAGTACACGGCTCCATAGTGCATCAGGATTCTGGCTTAATCTCCACGCCTGTTTGCCCAACATAGCTAGATTGAAGTCCACTAGATCTTTAAACCCCAGGCCTCCCTCGTCTTTTCTAGTTTTCAATAGGTCTCGGTTTTTCCGGTGAATGCCTTTTTGTGCTGTACATTTTGTTTCCACCAAAACGCTGCTGTTTTTTTTTCTCTATGGCTCGACAGATGGAGATAGGAATCTTGAAAATAGACATGGTGTAGTTCGGTAGAGCTTGTACAACTGTTTTAAGGAGGACCTCTTTTCCAGCCTTGGAGATGAGTTGTTCTTTCCACCCTTCTAATTTTCTGTCCACTTTCCCAAGTAGCCCCGAAACATCTGTTTTTAAATCGCCCCGCCCGAGGGCAACCCCAAATATTTCCCAGTTTTCTCAAGTATAGGTACTCGCAATTCGTAGCAATGTTTCTTTGTAATTCTTGTGGGCAAGTACTTCCCAAAGAAGATTCCCGACTTGTTTAAATTGATAGACCGACCCGAGGCATAACAAGAACAATTCAGAATATTTGCCAGATTTTGAGCTTCTCGAACCTTACCTTCCAAGAAAAGGATGGCATCATCCACAAATAACAAGTGGGAAAGTACGGGGCAATTCGGAGTCGCTGAATGCCATTAATAGTACCATCTTGCTTAGCTTTTCCCATTAGAGTTGATAGAACATTGACCACAATAATAAATAAGTAAGGGGATAGGGGGTCTCCTTGTCACAGCCCTCGTGTGGGAGAGAAGCTTTGGCTTGAGTCCCCACTCACCTTAATGGTAAAACTAACAGAGGAGATGCAGAATTTAACAAGCTTAGCCCATTTCTCACTAAACCCCATTTGCAACATACAATCGCTTAGAAAGTCCCACTCAACCATTTGTCATAAGCCTTTTTCATATCCAGTTTTAAGGCGCTTCAAATTTTCTCCTTCTTTTCCCGATTCGAATTTGATGTAGGACTTCCGAACTATGAAAATGTTATCTTGTATTTGACGGCCTCCAATAAAAGCACTTTGTTCAGGGGAGATAATCTGGGGTAGCCAAGTCTTCAATCGGTTGGCCATAACCTTTGCAATAATTTTATAACTGAAATTACAAAGGCTGATCGGCCTATATTCAGAAATGTTCTCTGGGGATGGTACTTTGGGGATGAGGGTAATATGTGTTTGGTTTAGGCTGGGATCAAACGTTCCTTGGTTAAAAAAATCCTCCACCATGCGAAATATGTCCTCATGGATAGTAGGCCAAAGCTGCTGATAAAAGAGACCATTAAGCCCATATGGTCCTGGAGCTTTAGTCGCACCCATATGGAAGACAGCAGTTTGTACCTCCTCCCTAGTAACTGGTTTTGTTAATTCTGCATTTATCGCCTCAGATACTACCGTCGGGCATTGATCTAGGACTGGTTGATAATTCCTTGGACCCACTGATGTGTATAATGACTTGTAGAAATCAGTAATATGCTGTTTGATGACAGTAGGATTCCTGCTCCACTCTTGCTCAGCAATTTGTAACATTGAAATTCTGTTTCGGTGTCTCCTCTGAACAGTGGTTGCATGAAAAAATTTCGTGTTTCTATCTCCCCACCGCAGCCAATTAATTCGAGACCTCATACCCCAATACATCTCTTCTTGTCTCCAAAGACCCTCCATTCGGTCTTTTGTTTTCGGTACTCTTCGCTAAGATCCGATTCGATTTGTCGAGTTAGTGAGATCAATAAGCCCGGACCGGCATTCGTCAAGTTGCTTTGTTGCATTTTTAAAAGTTTGTTTACTCCATGAGCTTAGGGCTTTTGTAACTTGCTTCGTCTTGTTTGCTATACTCTGCTGTGCACCTCCATTGTCTAGCCAAGCCTGTTCTACCACTGCTGTAAAATTTGGATTTGTAATCCAGTACGCCTCAAATCTGAATGATTTCTGTCTTTTTACTCTTATTGATTCTGTGCATAGCATAAGTGGGCTATGATCCGACCCTATAGCCGGAAACGCAAAAACCTCGGCTTGAGGAAATAGCACTCGCCAGTCCATGTTGCAAAGGCCTCGATCTAGTTTCTTTTTAACTAAATCCTCTCCCGTTATGTTATTTGTCCAGGTAAACATGCAGCCTTTACTCTCGATTTCCATCGGGGAGCGGGAGTCCGGGAATTCTCGGAAGGCCACCACTCGATATCGCTCCACAGCTCTTCTACCAACTTTCTCCCAAAGGGTGATATAAGACATCGTTGAAGTCACCGATACATAACCAAGGGGAGGTGTCCGGGGTATGTCTTAACCGAATAGCATTCCGAGGTTAGTTCGCTTCGAAAATCTGTGGGTGCATGTAGAAATGTAATTTTCATCACCGAGCCACTATCCAGTTCCTTGCACACTACATCAAGTATCTCTGCTCCACTATAGTTTATTGTCACGTCCACCCCCCCCCCATCTCAAAATAAGGCTAGACCGCCCGCTATTCCCACTCGGGTTAACCACGAATAAGTGATGAAAGTGAAGTCTCCTTCGATTCGATCCACCAACTGTTCTTTATTCTTTGTTTCCATCGGGAAAACTATGTTAGGTCTCTCTCGAGCCACTAAGGCTCTTAAATGCTAGACTGTCAAGGGAGAACCGGACCTTGACAGTTCCACCTAAGAAGTTTCATGTTTGCATTGGTGGCTTATTAGGGCCAGCCACCAAAGCCCTTGTTTGTGCCCCTTCCCACACCCTGAATTGGTGTTTTGAAGGTTTCCCATGTCCACCAAATTAGCTAGAGACTCTTTCCTCTCATAGGGGGTGAAGCGTTTCAGTTTTTTTGCAGCCTGTTTTTTCGACCCTGGTTTTTCTAGTTTCAACTTCCCTTGCTCTGTTTCAGCATCAAAGGCATATGGAACGTGCTCTGGTTGTTGATGAACTCTCTTACCTTTGAGGGCAAGAGCAACCATGCTAGCTGGCTGGGGTTCCTCTGGTTTGTAGAGGATTATAGCCTGACTTGTCTCATAAGGTGTGTTGTTGCATAGGTTATTGGCAGCTGAAGCTAGTGGAGTTTCAGGCACCATATCCTCCTCCTCTTGTGCCAAATCAATCTCGCCATAGAAAGTATGCCAGCATGGACTCTGCTATTTCATTTTAGCTTTAAGCCATGCACCATAACGACCCGGTTTATCCTGAGGTAAGCCTGAGTCTGCATAATCATGTTGTGGGCATACGGTTGCATAGTGTCCAATACACCCACATAAGAAACATAAATGAGGTAGACGTTCATACTTAAAATCAATCCACCATTTTCGTCCTCCCAAATATATAATGGTTCTAGTTTTCAAGGGCAAGCAACGAGGTTGAAACGAATTTTAGCTTTTCCTATTTTCCGGGCACTATTATTCCTTGCTTCTATTTTAATGGCCTTTACCTTTCCCAGTTTCCCAGCTATCATCTTAATGGAGTCTTCAACAATAGCAGCTCGTGGAAGGCTGATTAAATGCACCAGAATGAGCAAGTAAGTAAAGTCGTAACAGTGTTCCGGGATTTTGGGGTCCCCTTCTTGCAGGACTAATAGATTACTAGAGAAAGACCAGGGGCCCGTTTGTATGATTCGCGCTCGATCTTCCTCTGAGTTGAAGATAAACACAAAGAACCCAGGTTCGATGATTTCGCATTTCACAGCTTCTGTTTTCCATGCCTTCCTCATAGTAGTAATGAAGGCTTGAAAATTGACACTAGGCTTAGAAAACAGGTTTCCCATATAACAGAAATTCACCTACGTGTGGCATGTACAGGTGAAGAATCATCCAAGATAGTGAGGTCTTCTGCTGCCCATAGATCCCCCATTCGCCGGCACAAAGTCATTACCCGGAGGTCATCTTCATGGGTCTCTGCCATAGGGGTGATGAGCAGCTTGGGTCAATTTTGGGAGTGAAAGGAGTTCTGATTAGTAAGTAAACATCTGCGGTGAGGTCAGAGATTATTGGGTATGGGCATTCCTTTTTAGCTGTAGCAGGAGACGCCTCAGGAGGGAGAGGAGAAGAAAGAAGAAATAGAAAAAGGAAAGAGAGCTAGAGGGGCGGGCAAATCAATCTGGCCAGAAGACTCGAAATGTAGCCATTTCCATGGGGTTGCAAAGGAAGGGAGCTAGGGTTAGGGTTTCTTGTGTGGAAGAAGACTATCACTTTAGGGATAGAGAGAAGCTCACCCAAGGTGAGAGAGAATTATAGCAGCTTCTCCACTAAAGTTAAAAGTCCCAAAAGAAGCCAGAGAGAGAGAGAGAGAGAGAGAGAGAGAGAGAGAGAGAGAGAGAGAGGTTCAACCCGGAAATCGAAGCTGACGAGCAAGCAGGCGATAGTCATAAGGTGTAAACCCCCAACTAAACCGCAATTCCTGCAATTCTTTTCAACCTCGTACGCAGTGATCGCATGCGGTGACCCTCGTATGGCTTCGTTGGAGATTGAAGTCACCACGTCGTCTGGAGCGTCGAACGCCCAAAACCCTCCCAACGAAGTGGCCGTCATCGAAGTGTTATCTGCCTCTGCGTACGGCGATTTGGATCGTGGAGCAAGACGGAACCTCTCTCTCGACTCCCGATGCTAATGGGTACTACGCTCTCCAATGGGTTGCTCTCAACAACTTCGCCGACGTCATTCAGTACATCATTGAGGCATTGCTTTTCGTCACTCGCTTCTTCTTCCTTCGCCCTCGCGAAAATTTGTGCACCCCCGGTTGTGTATTTCTCGCGACATAGTCCTGGATTTGGGTTGCGTTAGTTGCTGCTTGGAGCATGTGCTGCCTGCTTGTTACTGTCTTAACGTATTAATCATTGTGGTTCTTTATGTATGTCGGTGGTGGATGATAAATTGTTTCTAAAATGGCCATTGAAGAATGGGGCAATGGGAACGCGACGGACATGCGTGAAGCAGACTTCGCTGCAATAGGCCGCTGTTCGGGGATCTGTTGCAGTTGCGGATGTGCTTTTCCAAAAGTGGAGCTTGGGTGGAGGCAGCTGATATAAATGGGTATTGGGTACTGTCACGACGTATTTTTTCCGTCCCGAATGGGGGAGATGAATGTCTGAATAAATAGGTTTAGGGATATTGTCCAAAGGACGGGTCCAAGACCCTCATTAGACATAGGCTCTCCCAAGCCCATACCCCGCATGACGTTGGGTGTTCATGAAAATCTTTAAATGAGGAGTGGCCACTAGTCTATTGGGGTCAGCTAGAAACCAAGCGAGGCATGGGAGTGGGCCTCACTTTTTACGCAACCAGAAATTCTAGAGTCGGGGACTTAATTACACTAATTAACCAATTAGTGCCCTTTCGGTACCTAATCTCGTTCATTTCAAAAAGACTTTTGTTAGGCATTTTGGATCGATTTTGGAATTATCCACTAACATGTGAGGTGATCATGCGGGTGTGCAATTATCAAAATAACGATCAACAATTAAAGAAAGCATTAAATATATTGTAAGGGAAGATAAACACTTAGCATTAAAAGATAAATGGCGAGCCTAATTAAACTAAGAGGAAAAAATAATCATCGCATCATAGGCATGCAATCACCGGCAATTGTATCGAGAATAATTAAAACCCTAAAGTGAAGCCGTGAGGGCTTGTTCAATTTAAGCACAATCTTAGACCAATGATTTTCCAACATCTTTTTAAGAGAAAATTGTCCAAGAATTATTTTAGAGTCTTTTGGGAAACTCTAAAACAAACTTGGAGTTTTTGGGATTTTTGAAAAATTTTTTTTGGAATTTTCAATATTTTAATATTTTTTGATTTTTTTAATTAAAAAAATTATTTATTATTATTTTTTGAAATTTTTTTATAAATTTTCAGGGCTCTGAATTTTCCATGAATTTTCTGAATTTTTAAATATTTTTTATGTTTTTTATGATTTTCTGAATTTTCGATTTTTTAAATATTTTTAAAGGAAATGATTCGGACCGGATCAGGAAACCCGGCCCTGCTGACCCGATTCAGACCCTGCCGGTCCGGGTTGGGCTAAAGGACCCGGACCGGCCTTAAGCCCACTAAAAAAACAAAACAAAAGGGCCCACACGAATTTCTTAAAAAAGCCCAATTTTGATTTCTAATTTTTCTAGCCCAACTAAGAAAACCGGCCCATGACCAAACTCAACCCAACTGAAGCAGGCCCATGGCGAAGCCCATCCTCTTCCCCTACTTTTATTTTCGGCCTTTTCTTTGTTTTTTGTTTTTTTTTTTTTTTTTCTGTTTTTCTTTAATCCTTTTTTTTTTTTTTCTATTTTTTATTCATTTCTTTGGGTCTTCTTCTCCACGTTTTTCTGCATGCAGGCCTTCCCCATGCACGCCCGACGCTGCAGACGCCCGCTCGAAGACCCGCGACTCCCTTCGCCGAAGCCCCGCCTCCACGCACGATGAGACCGCACCGGCTTTTGGGGGTGTCGCCAACCCATCGCCCGGCGTCGGTCGTTCAGTCCGGCGGACGCCGAGCTCCGTCGGCCACTAACTGGCCGGCATTCGAAGTCGCCGGATTAACGCCGGGGAGGCCCACACGGCTAGAACGACGCACCCTAGCTCGAGATAACCCACCGGAAAGCCAAGAAAACGCCTAAAGCGGTGCACAACAGCAGTGTATCCCCTAACAACGCAGAAAAACCAAGAGCCGAGCTCCGGTCGAAGATTGAGTTCGAGTTTTTCATTGAGGCATTTCATCGAACAGTTAACGGGCACTACCAAAATCAAAGGTTTCCGGCTCAACCGAGCCTCGAACGTGCTTTAGGGGTCCTCGGACGGGACATATAAGGAGTGTGGGAACAAAATTCAAGGGCGACGAGGGCCGGAGCTTGCGCGAGCCGGACGGCCGCGAGCTCCGGCCCGGTGCGCCTAAAACGGAGCAAGAACGAAGCCGAACTTACCTGGTTCGGGGAGGGCTGCGGAGACAACGGCGGCGGGCGGTCCTCCGGCGACGGCTAACCCCTCGAGCTCGCCTTCTCCCTTTGGTTCACTCTCTCTCTTGTCTCCGGTCTCTCTCTCTATCTCCTGCTCGTTCTCTCCGTTCTCCGTCTCTCCTCCCGTCCTCTCACCCTCAGATCTGGTTTTTTTTTTTAGAGACTTTCTCTTGCCCTCTTTCCCCCTGGCTCTCCCTCGATTTTTCTCTCGGTTCTCGGTTTTTTTTTTCTGCCTCCTCCTCCTCCCGATTTTTCTCTGAAGAACCTCCCCCCTGCAGCTCCTCCGAAACCGGCCCTTATCCTCGGCAACACCCTGCTGCCGTCTGACTTCCCTCTGCCATCTCACTTCAACGACCTAACCCCTGCCGTGTGACCTTCTCCTGCTTTGCTTCCTGCTGGCTTCTGCTGCTGCTTGCTTTCCATTTTTTTATTTCCCTTCTGCAGGTGGCCGTTGCCGCACGAGAAGGAGAAGGGAGGAAGGAGAGAAACCAAGCGGGCCGGGCTGCGAAAGAAGAGAAAGGAAAAGCGGGCCAGGCCCGCGCGGGGAAGGGAAAGAAGAAGACAAAGGGGGCCGGGCAGGCCTAGCCCTGGCCCGGACCCACGTTTTTTTTTTTTAATTTTTTTTAATTAATTTAAATTTTTTTTTCTTGATAAATTTTAAAACTAGTGATGCAAGTGCTCCTAATGTCTATATGCGATGCGATTTTAATGAAAAAGATTTTTTGTTAAGGGGTTAGAAATTAATCCCTAATTTTTTAATGCAATTAATAGACACTTAAACAAATTGCCAAAATTTAGGTGTCAACAGGTACTTGCTCATTGTAGTTGAAGGAATTATAGCCTTGGCATGCTTAGTTAATAATTTATGCGAATCTGGAAGAAGCGTGAATAATTCATTACTGAACCTGTTTCGTGGAGGTCGCACTATTTCTAAACAGTACTGCTTGCTTGCTTGAGTTAGTGATCTATCATGGCTAGAGATAGTTTAAGTTCAAGTTCTTTGTTGTAATGAGGGATGGTTGGGAAGGTTTACATTAAAATGATGTCAAAGAACCATTCGTCTAATTTCATCCTGCAGCTTTCTTTTCTGAGCATTTGTGATGGCAATTAGTTTTTATGCCCTGCTTGATTTTATGTTATATCTCTGTCATGATAGAATTCAAGAATACATCTTCTGATTTAATCATCCCATAATTAACTGGAAGTTTTCTTGTAATGACGAGAGATGGACTACTTGAAAGTGCTCCTGAGAACCTAATGGTCTATCATCTTTGATTGGCAACCCTAAATGTATGATTTAACAATAGTAGTCTATTTATACATTAGGTTTAGATATTCTTGGGTTAGGATCAACTTCTAGGTTGCACATGGATGAGGTGTTCTTTTAGGGCACTGGAGTCTATCTATCATATTAGATATAGACCAATATGACAGTTGAATCCAATAAATACTTGCTAATTCTGTAGGTTAACTTGGACAAACCTCATTAGTTTTTGGCTTTGGTATCAGGTTATATCAGACATAATTATCCTATTATTCAATCACTCACGTTCAGAAGCAATATAAGAAGGCAGGGACCCTTTGGTAAAGAAAAACGAAAGTTCTTTAGCTGACCGTTGACCAGCAGCAAAATAACAGGCTTTCACAGAAGGTTTGGTGTCCAGCTTGATGCGCTAGGAGTCTACTCTAAACCAATTTCTAATTTTTGTTACTTGAAATCCATTGGGCCATATGGAGGTCAAGGTGGTAGTCCTTGCGATGATGAAAATAGCATGGGTTTGAGAAGATATTGGGTGGAGCTCTAATGCCAGCATGGCAAATTCCAAGTCCATTCACCGGGCAACACATGTCGCCACAGCCCACCATGTCAGCCAACCAAATTCCAAATGTTCAAGGATTCTCTCATTCTCCACTTCGCACTCTCTCTCCGAGTTTGAGAAAATATTTTTGTACGATAAAAGGGTACGTGGTTCAGGCCTTAAACAAAGTGGAGATGAAGGACATAGAACACTAAAGGTATGGCCTTCAAACATATTCTTAATCTTACAAACGTACAACTTCTGCATTTTTGCTCATGTTTGATTTTAAGTGGTCGAGGATTGATCATTGTTGTTATCCATTTAGCTATTACATCTTTTGTCTAACAAAATACAACTTATCAACCCAAGCGTTCAGTTTATTCTTATTCTCAAGATTCTACAGTTAAGCGGTTGGGATTAAATATGCGTGTGTTTATAATATTCCAGATTAAACTTGATTATCATCAAGAATACTTGACTTCATTTTCTGGTTGCTTTGGAGATCTTTCCAGGTATACTATATTGTTCACTCCCTCACATTTCCAAGCACTGAAAGAACTTTTCGGCCATTCGGTGGAGAAGATGGGATGTATGTTTCTTTTCCATCAACAGGTAAAAAATTGTCGGGTTGCATGAAGATCTAAAGTCTATCTCGATTCACTTGAAGAGCCATGACATGCTAAACTCTACCTTTTGTGCGCCATGCAGTCAATGTTTGAGTTTGCACGTAAATAGGTATCATCACTGACATTTTCAAAAGCCTACGGGTGTCAATAGGTTGGTTTGATGAATTCTCTAATAATATTAGTGCCAAGAGAACTTTGCAGAAATCGCAGTCAGTTGCAACACATCATGGTTAATCACCGTGCATACACACTTGCTAGCCCAATTGTGAAAAAATAAGAACACATGCATCCTCATCTTGAAGAAGATCGGATGATTAGCATTACGCATAGGAACACACCGATCCACCGACTCAATTTATCCAAATGCTCCATTGCATTTATGGCCCTGATCCATGAAGTACATGCAAATGATCAATTTTATGTGACACCAATCTAAGAGGTTTGATCTGGTTGATGATTTGGGGAGGCGAGCGTCGCTCTAAGTTAGGTCATTTACCTTGATGACCACTTGTGATTGAAGCATAATCAATGGAATTTTTTTAATCTACAGCTCGTATTCGAGGAGACATTAATAGTGTCATTCTTGGGGAGAATTACCAAAAAGGTCTTTAACATTTTATAATTGTGCCCAATTCATGTTCTAAAATTTTATTTTTTGGCTAATTCAGTTCTAAACATTTTACAATTATGTCAATTCAATTCATCTAGTCAATTTTGACCAATTGACGCTAATGTGGATGCCAACCGGTGTCAACCGTCGCTAATGCGGATAATTTTTTTAAATATTTTTTTATTAATTTTTTTCTTTTTCTTTTTCTTTTTCCTTCTTTGGTTTTTTTCCCTACAATGGTTGGCAAGCCTAGTCGGCCATTGGGCAAGGTCATGGGTGAGGGCCATGAAACCCTTGCTCGACATCGCTCAAATCTGGGCTAGGCTTGGGGGCCGTAAGTGAGATAGCTTAGGCCAGATCTAGGCGAGGTCAACCTCGCCCTAGTCATGGGGGCTGCAGGCAAAGGTAGCCTCGCTTGCAGCTAGCGAGGCCATGGTCGCCTTCACTTGAGGCTACTTGAGGCATTGGCGAAGATGGCCATGGCCTCACCTAGATCTAGGTGAAGTTGCCTCTCCCACGGCCCCTAGGCCTTGCCCAAATTTGGGCAAAGCCACATCACCCACGACCCCTAGGCCTCACCTAGATCTAAGCGAGGCTGAGTGAGGGTCACAACCCTTTATGGGGAAAAAAATCAAAGAAGGAAGAAAAGAAAAAAGAAAAAAATTAATAAAAATTTGAAAAAGTAAAACATTATTAAAAGGTTATCTAAGTCAGCATTGGCTGGCTAAATGGACTGAATTATCACAATTGTAAAAGGTTTTGGATTGAATTAGCGAAAAAAAATTAAGACTAAACTAGCACAATTACAAAAATTTTAGGACTTTTTTGATAATTTTTCTGCCATTCATGTCCCACTATTTTGTCCAATTGAGCCAAGTTGTGGTGAGAAAAATACATACTGGCGTGAAAGATTCACTTGGCTTTGGGATTTGTCCATGATGATGAGCATTGCAACTTTCAGAACAATGACTAAACAAAGAAAAAATTACGAATTGCTAAAAATGCACTTTTAAAGTGGTGGATAAGAGGATTAATTACCAATGGAAATAACAAGACGTTAGCACGCAACGTAATTGATTACAACTAATCACGGATTGACTCCATGGCTAATCAGTTTTCGTTTATTGCCAAGTGGCTTTGAACTTGGAAGAGCATGCGTTTGTTTATCAAATTTTGTTAAAGATGATTTAACTCCAATATTAAAATTACGCACAGAAAAAAAAAAAAAAAAGAGGTGAGAAAAGAGATAGAAGGAGTTACATGTAAAAGGCTGGCACACCTAACCCACATATTTGATCAATTTATTATCACAACATACATCGAAACTACTATAGTTAGTTTTATTATTTAAGGTTGAGAATGTAGGTAATTCCTTCATATAAAAAAGTTCAAGTTTGGCATGAGATATGTTTGTAAGACATGTTAGTACTCCTTTATTTAGCGATTAATAAGTTCTTGTCCAGTTTCTTATTTGAGGAGCGAGTAGACACTTTGATTGAAGAAATAACAACATTAAAGATTGATTGCGGGAGTAAAAGTTCTCAAAAAATAAAAAAATAAAGAAAGGCATCTTAAATCAACCAGAAACTTCACAACATTATCTCATTACATAAATCTGCATGCTCTGTAGACCGGATCATCGACACCGGCACGGGCATGCCCGTGCCCTACTTTATGCGCCCAGCTTTTACGGCTCGCGTATGGTCTCTATTATCAGCACTGATCGGCGGTTGCTCTATATTTAAAGTAGGGTTCGTGTACTTTGGATTGATGCGCGGTCCTCGTTGAATGCTACTTCACCTTAATGGGGGGTGAGTCAGCGAAGATGGAGCACCGTGTACAGGCTTTAGCACCTGAGGGTTTAAGCAGCTTCCGACTTATTACCATCACGATGTCGCATTTTTACTTTGAATGGCCAAGACCACCCCTCCCTTTCGTTCTTGTTCTTGATTTTGTTCTTTTTTCTTTTCTTTTCTTTTTTCAAATCAAACCGAGTAGTTTGGATAATCCAAAAGCTTATTCAAAAGATTTTGGTCGAATAGTCCAAACCAGCAGAGGAGCCAGAGAAGTTTATCAGCTCATGCAAACATCACGGAAATAGATGCTAATTGACAAATTGAGTTGATGACAATGCTGCTGCTGCTACAGAAGGGAAGTCGTCCATTGCCTCCCCAAGAAAATCTTGAAGAGCAGACCACCGTGAGTAGCAAAGAGGGGAGCGAACAGTAGCGACTCGACTGCCATTAGTTGGACGAGGATGTTGAGTGGTGGGCCTGAAGGGTCCTTCAGTGGATCGCCAACGGTCTCTCCACTTTCAGCTTTTCTGGAAAGCTCCAAATCTCCTGGGCAATCGGTCTTCACATGCTCTAAAGCACCAGCCTGAAAGCAAATTCAAGATATTTAGGGAAAAAAAATCTGTTAAGTCAGACAAGCTTTCTTAGCGGGTTGCTGAACCACCACAGACGAGTATAATCGATGAAAACCAGTTGTCAAGCAGTCGGAGCAGCTGCATACCTTAATGTACTCTTTCGCTTTGTCCCATGCTCCACCATTGTTGGATGCCGAAATTGCAATCTGTTCGAAAGCAAGCCCAACGAATAATATTCATCAGGAAAACACTTCATTCAAATGAGACACCGACAGGAAGCTCCCCCATTGTCATAGATATGATGAAAAGAGCATTAACTCAGCAGTTCAC
The DNA here is from genome assembly GCA_014182735.1 of Corymbia maculata. Lineage (NCBI taxonomy): Eukaryota > Viridiplantae > Streptophyta > Magnoliopsida > Myrtales > Myrtaceae > Corymbia > Corymbia maculata. Next base: position 22,506,178 of record CM024690.1, read on the forward strand.
CAACCTAAAACAAATTTTCAACTATGAAGAAACTACAGCACTTAACCCAGTTTAACAAGCATTCTATCGAGAGACATACCTTGAGCAACGCAAACTACCGAAATAGATAGACATTAATTACTCTGGTAAAGATTACCTGAACAACAGAACCGAGAGAGCCAAACAAAACACCACACAACGTCTCCACACCAAAGATGGTCCCGAAGAAAAGTGGTGTAAACGTGACAAGGGCACCAGGTAGAATCATCCCTAAGACAGAAGCATCATTTAAAATTTTGAAGCATGTAGCATAGTTAGGTTCCTCATGACCCCCCATGAGGTCTGACTCCTCCTCTAACTGCGTGCAGACCTCCTTAGCCATCTTCAATCCTGCACGCCCCACACTTTTCATGGTCATAGCTGAGAACTTGTAAGGAAGACCGGCGCCTGCGGTCAAACCGATGAAGAAATTCGGTGTCAGGATATCACCAAGAGAGATTGCTGCACGACTCACAAATGCAAGAATCAGAGCGATAGACACCAGGGCAGCTGATTCAATGGCGAATTCCTACATACCAGATAAGAAAGGACAAAAAAAAGGTCCATCCAATATTAGATTTAAACGACAGGAAAGTAGAATTTGCCGATAGGGCTAATATTGAGAATGATAGAGCAGCTAAAGGAAAGGAGGGCGATTTTAGCCACAATCAAGCCACACCAGCAGCAATTCAAAAGGACTCGCATAACTAACGTAAGATTTAGTCATTTATGGTGAAAAAGAAATTATTTGGACAATGTGCACAGATTCTGGATGACCCGGATGTAATCTCATGAAAAGTTCCTACGCGCAGACAACCTTTCCTCTCCTATGTTATGGATTTTATCAAAGTAAGCTGCTAAAAGGACAACAGGAGAGTGTCGATACTATATTCACATGCAAGGATTGCCTGCCTTCCCAATGGCAGCTGTAATATCGTCAGCAGTGTCAAAGTCTCCCACGCCAGCCACCTCAGCAATACGTTTAGCATTGTTGCTGATGGGACCATAAGCATTTATGGCCAATCGAGTGGCAAAGGGACTTAGCATCCCAAGGGCAGCCACAGCAATTCCATACGTGGCTGCAAGACGGTAACACACGAAAATGCTAATGGCAGCAAAAAATGGGATACTGACAGAGCCAAGGGCAACACTAACGGTTTTGACAACCCATTGGAGACCGCCGTGGAAATCGATGGCAACAACCTCTTGGAGACACCTGCGGCAATTGTTGGCAGCATCATCTTGGAGACAGCAGCGGAAATTGTTGGCAGCATCATTAACATGTTGGAGACATCTGCAGAGATGAGGATCATTACTTGGTCAGCAAATGACCATCAACAGTTGTAAAGATTCATATCATTCATTTAATTTAGCAAATTTAACACCTGAAGTAATCGTTGGTGTAATATTTATTGAAAATTCCACTAATTTGCCCCGCCCAAAGACCAACACCAACACACAAGGACAGCTGCCTGCAAGATCATATCCATAGTCAGCGACTATATAAGCTCAACGTGTTGACTTAATCCCGTAAAATTCCGCTGACATTAAAGCATGTCACATGAGGAACATTAGAAGAAAGCAGCATTTAGGATCAGAAAGATAAGTATCGTCAAAGAGGTTTACCAGTTCTTCACAACTTTCGGCGACCCAAAGTCATCAATTGTGAATGATGAGGGCAGAGCAATCCAGCTAACAATAGCAATTCCGAAAGTCAATAGAATTGTGGAAAAAATGAGTTGCTTCTCCAAATCAGGCATGATTCGTCCCACGAGAGTTGTGATCAAGCAAACAAGAATACCCATTGAGCTGATAAGCAGGGGATAACACACTGCAGTGAAGTCGTGATTGGTTCCAAAAGAAGAGATGGAAGCAAGAACAAGGGCAGCGCAGGATGATTCGGCATAAGAGACAAAAAGATCAGTCCCCACATCAGCAATATCCCCAACAATGTCACCAACAAAATTAGGAATCACCTGAATGATTAAGATCAATGCCCTTTATGACTAAAAGTGATTGATATGCTTAAGAGATAGAGCTACAGTAAAAGAGTACATACAGCAGGGTTTCGATCATCTTCTGGGCTATTTCGCTTAATTTTTCCAACCAGATGAACACAAACATCAGCGGCCTTGGCATAAATTCCACCGCTGGCCCTTCCAAAGAGAGCCATGGAAGATTCACCAAGACCATAACCGGTAATAGCCCCAAAAAGACCTTCCCAGTCATTGCCATAGTACAACATGAAAAGATTGATTGCAAGATAGAGAACGAGAAGACTGATAGCAGCAAGAAGATATCCCATAACTGCACCAAACCTAAAAGCAGCAATGAAAGCTCTTCCAACGCCATTTCTCTCTTCCGAGGCAGTCCTGTCGTGAGCACAGGTAGCAATTTCCGTGCCAAGGAAACCAGAGAGGACTGATGTGACAGCACCAAGTAGGAATGAAACAGTACTGAAAACGGCAGTGGCAAGCGCAGGCTTGCACATGTTTAAAGGATCAAACTTGCAAGGCCGGCTTTGGAAAAAGCCAAGGCAGACGAAGATTAGAACCGCAAAAGCAACCCCGAAAACAACATCATACCGGTACTTTCTGAACAGAAAAGATTTCACTCCTGTTACAATCACAAACGACAAAAGATTTCACTCTGTTACAATCACAAACGACAATTTAGTCCTCTCTATCAAGCAAATAAAGCAACAAGTCCGATTATTGATTATGTGTGACGAAATAAGATATAACTCAGTTAAATCCAATTACTTTATTCCATTGCGTAATTTTGTGAAAACTAGTTCAAAGAAATAAGAAAGGCTAACCTACAGTGCCGCCAAAAGAGTATGGTTTAAGGTTACGATTCACCTTTGGCAAGGTGAACAGTGTGAGTGTTAAATCCAATTGGCATAAGAGGGACGGTAACATAGTGAGTATTGAGTAGGACAAGATGTGAAAAGTGGTGAAAGAAAGAAAGTACCCACTTTTGCAAAATAATTAATGAAATAAAAAGAACTAAATATTCAGTACAAAATCCCGGAACCAGAATATTATTGTTAATAGATCTGAAACATTACTTTAAATTAAAGCATTGCAAACAAAGAAGAAAATAGAAACACATTATGACCTTCAATAGTAAACGGTAGGTTAGAGCCAGAAATAAAACTAAGATTATGGAAAAATAGCAGAACTAAGGTTAGAACTGAACTTAGGAGTTCGAACCAGAAGAGGAGAAGGGTGAACTGCTACCGGGGAAAAATTATTGGAAAAAAATAAAAAAATAAAAATTTCACATTAGAATTGATTATGCTCTAGTTCGAAAGATTATTCAAATCAAAATGATAAGAAATAGGTATGAAACATTGTCACATTTTAGGACATTAGTTAGGAGAAGTAAAGAAATACTTTAGAATTGAAGGCTGTGAGTCCTCAGCAATTCACCTTTTCATTACAATATGCTTCTACCAAAGCCAATTACATATAAATATAATCCAAAATAGACAGAAGAAAGACATTAAACCTAGGCTCCATTTGTTTTGTAGATTACTTGGCGTATCTAAAAACTTTGCTCGAATAAGTGACTTTTCTGAGAAAATGACTATATTTTCCAATATTCTGCGAAACTTGAAAGGAATTGAAAATTATTTTCTGCCATTTGGAAATGAAAATTTTGTTTCGTTTTTCCTTAAAAAAGCATGCACTAGTTGCGTGATATAAAGGCTACATGTATTATACAAACCAAAAAAAAAAAAGGCTACATGTACTATAATATCAACTTTTAAATATAATTTTATCGAATTAAATTTTCATAACTTAAATACTTTTATAAATTGTAAACAACATTTTTATACTTTTATAAATTGTAAACAACATTTTTATCTTATGAAACCCGGTCTCAAGCTTAAGCCCCGGGCCCAACCTTGGGGAACTTGGGCTTGGGCGCTAGGTCCTAGGGAGTTGGGGCACAACTAGTAAAGTCCCAAGTATGATGCCAAGGTCTTGAGCTAGGCTTCAAGGGTCCAAGCCCCACCATCGAGAACCTGGACTCAATTTTGAGGGCCCTGCCTCGGGCATTGGGGAGTAGGCCTTGACCAACAGGGACTTGGGCCTAGCTATTGTGGTCCCGATTGTAGGAGCTAGGATTTCTTGAGCTCAGCCGCTATAAACCTCCAAGCGTGGGCATTGAAGACCTAGGCCTAGCCTCGATGGACCCAAGCTTAGGTACTGATGACTCGAGCATGGAAGCTGGGTACCTAGGCCTAGGCGACTTGACATAAATTATAGATTGAATGTATTACTTTATAATAGATGAGAACATCACTTGTCGATTTATTCATATGAATAGAGAAAATGAATTCTTTGAGAGGGGGATCATGAAAGCTCTAAACTTAATTGAAGTTTTTTGATGTCACCTGATATGAAATAACACAAAACTTAGCTAGGGAAAACGTTTTCGCAACCTTACCCCGTCATCAAATTTAATCTGTCGTACAATGAACATGCACCCAAATGCAACAGTGAGTTTGACTTACTCAAACCAGTTCTAGAGCTAATAAATCAATTAATGTTTTAAGACATGTAATTATACGTAGGTTATACCCATACATTAATCAAATATACTTGTGAAACATCTATATTGGGAGCGTTCTTGTCCCGTGATGACATAAAATAAAATGCCTCGCGGTCCTGTGGGAGCCTGCACCAAAGTTGGTGAGCGAAGAGACAGAAAACATTCACGTGGCGTGGACAACACATGCATTTACTTAACCCCAGAGTAATATTTGGTGCAACTCCACGACATTAATGTAATAATCCATTCCGCAGGCTGCACATGTCGCTCGCAGGCCTACCTTTTAAAAAAAACCTGCAAGCTCCTCTCTCTTTCTCCTTCGTTTCTCTCTCTTCTTTCGCTGTTTTCTTCCTTTTCTTTTTGCCCTTCTGAAGCCATGGACGACGCTTGCGCCGTGGATTGTAGTGGCCAACAATGGACGAGTCACTCACAAGCATACCGACGCTCATCCATTGCCATGGCCGGCATCATTCGGGCATGCTATTGATTCCATGGGTATCCATCATTCCCATCCAGCCATGGATGACGCTCGCCGCTAGACGACTAGGTCACGAGCAACGTTGATGTTCATCACAGGTCGTCCACCGGCCCCGTGGCTGCCCCCGGGTCCAAGAGCAAGCCCAAATCCCTCGTTGTTCTCAACCCCAAGCCTTCCCTCAGCCCCTAGGTCCCCTAGGTCCCTATGGCTCCGATGTCGTCACCTCCCAACCCAGCTTCCAGATCTCGCGGGGGTTGAGCTCGTTGAATCCAACAAAAGCAACCCTCGCCTGTGGCTGGTGAGGACCATGACACCCTCGCCAGACTCTCTCCTTGGCTGGTCGCAGGTCACAGGCCAAAAGCAAATAAAGAAAAAAAAGAAAAAAAGAAAAGAAAAGAAACAAACAGTAAAGTGGAGAAAAAGACGTGTGAGAGGAGAGAGAAAAGGAGAGATGCCAATTTCTGACAGAGCGGGCCCACATGACAAACACCACCAACATCATTCCAACCATCTTCTTGGGAAGAGACCTGCATGAGTATATGTTATACTACACTGCTCAGATCCGTCCCTCAAAGCTCTAGCCGCTGCGACAAACCCTAAAAATGACTCGCACCCCAAGCAGCAGAAGCTCATGATTTCGCTGACGTATCATCAGAATTTAGAATCCAAGATTTGAGTTTGATGCCGTGCTGTTGCTCAGGCAGATGCGAAATTGACCCGAAAAAATCTATTAATGAACAGCGTAAGTGAGCCAGAGAAAGGAGTACTTCATTCTCTGTCTATTAATGCCCTCTGTACGCCCAGAAAAAGAAAGACTCGCAACCCCCGAAAATCAAATGTACTTCATTCTCTGTCTTCGTTTTTTTGTTTTTCTCTCTCGGACAACGAACATGAGCTAAAAGCTTACGAGCTTATTGGAAAACGCGACCACAGGATTTCACTACCGAAAGATCTAAACTGTTTGAGAATGTCCGACTGTAAATCCTGAGTGCAGCAAAAAGGAAAAGTTCCATAAAGCAGACAAGTTGTGAAGCTATAGGATCTGTATAAAGTCACCTTCAGAGACGCCCTTCTTTATCTTAGCACACGTGGCCTCAGCAACTCTGTGGTCGGTGGCTGTTAAGCGTTGCTCTTCGTCGATGCGGTTGTTGCTATTGCGCTCTCCGGCGATGCGGTTGTTGCTATTGCGCGAGTCGTGGCGCCACTGCACCAGGGAGAACGAGATCCCAATGACGGCGCAGACTGGGATCACGATCTCCGTTGCAAGAGCTGGAAGCAACCCCATCCTCGCGGGAACTCTAGACTAGGTTGCTGGAATCGCTAGACTCGACGCCTATCAAAGTTAGAGAGAGAGAGAGAGAGAGATGCAGAGAGGAGTGAAGTCGGGAGTGCCCTCGTCTATAGGGGAAGTGGCGAGAGTTTCATATGAAGAGAATTAGAATGTTATGGTTCTGTACAAGCGACAGTAAAAGATCCAAGCCCTTTGATGTCCTCCGTCAGATTTAAAAGCGATGGACCGTCGTTCGAGAGTAGGATAATCGGACGGTGAAAGCATGAGTAAGTACAATCTTATCGTGTATTTTTTACGCATCTATGTCTGAATAGGAGGAATGTATTATTATTTATTAATATCAACATATATATTTATACACGCACTTTTATATCCGCATTGAGCTCGTTTGTACTCGGGCTAAAAGATTTGCGCTATTTCCATTAATTTTATGCGCTCGACGATTAAATAAACCCGTACGAATGAAAAAACCCAACATGGTCAAATAAATGGAGCATCCTCTCGTGTCAATGAGGATGACGTGCTGGAATTACTGTCTTTGCACTCGCATATATTTTTGTCTTAATTGCTGGATTTTAAAGAAAATTACTTTTAAAAACTCAAATCGATTTATTTGTAATATAATAGTGACTAATTTTTTGAGTTTTCATCTTTTTCTATGGGGTTAATAATTTCCCTTATCAAAGGTAGGGATAGGGATGAACATAACTTTAGGGTAGAATCTAAAACCTAATAATCGGACTAATGAAAATATGTTCAATTCCAAGTTCAAGATATGTATAGTACGTTCCAGATTCCAAAAATTGACCGGATTTTAGGTAGGTGGAACTTAAAACCCAGAATTTGAAACCTAAAATTTAGAATATGTTTTTTGTTTTTATTGATGTATGTCTTTGCACAATCTTACAATATTTCATAGCGTCTAATTATTAATGTATAATCTAAAACCACTAGTCTGAGCTTCCATTTCATGACTTAGACTTTTACTTGTTAGTGTTTCATATTATTCATATATATAAATATAAATTGTGATCGATGAATTGTACTAATAAGTGGTGATCATTAAAAGTGATAATTAAATGCAATCATTTGTTCAATAATACAGCTAGAACCTAATAAAACTTGGAACCTCATCTAGGTTTAAAAAAAATAAGTAACTTGTTCTAGTGTAAGTTCCAAGTTCTAGATAGAACTTGTACGGAATTAGGAACCACTCACTTTTAGGTAGGAGTATACAAAATGGACCATTCAAATCGAGAACCACTTAAACTAGACCCAACAGGCCGGTTGGGTCCGATTCTTGAGAAAGTCAGTCCAGTTCTCTGTTCCTAAAAGTGGAACCGATATCCAAGTGATCTTATTCCCAATTCCAAGGGGCAACCGAATCAATTATATATACATATGTATGTATGTATGTATCAAAAAGATTAGTGAAATGTGAACTAAACCCTAAGTAAAATACTTTACTCCTCTTGATTTATCGAGACTCATCTAGTTGCCACTTGCCAACGTCAATTCGCTGTCTATCGTCGTCTCTCCTTTGGTTCATCCGTCATTCGCCATTTGCCATTTGCCGTTCGCCGTTTGCCATCGCTCCTTTCCTAGGTTTTGTCGTCCGCAAGCTACTCGTCCTCATTTTTTGGTTAGTCTTTTCAATTTGAGGATCATTACTGATGTTTGATCATTCATGGTTGCAAGATAATCCTTATCTCTATGATATTGATTGGTGGGTTTAGTTTATTGTTTTTCATTTGCAATTTGTGTGGTCAACTCATTTTGTTTCCATGGCATAGAAGGTTGCTTCGTGAACAAAGTGATTTGCCATGTTAAAATCATTGAGAATACTGACCCAAAAAAAAATACATTGAGAATGCCCTAGAAAATTAATAAATAATGTGATGTCCTAGACTTAATAGTATAGTACGTTCCAGATTCCAAAAATTGACCGGATTTTAGGTAGGTGGAACTTAAAACCCAGAATTTGAAACCTAAAATTTAGAATATGTTTTTTGTTTTTATTGATGTATGTCTTTGCACAATCTTACAATATTTCATAGCGTCTAATTATTAATGTATAATCTAAAACCACTAGTCTGAGCTTCCATTTCATGACTTAGACTTTTACTTGTTAGTGTTTCATATTATTCATATATATAAATATAAATTGTGATCGATGAATTGTACTAATAAGTGGTGATCATTAAAAGTGATAATTAAATGCAATCATTTGTTCAATAATACAGCTAGAACCTAATAAAACTTGGAACCTCATCTAGGTTTAAAAAAAATAAGTAACTTGTTCTAGTGTAAGTTCCAAGTTCTAGATAGAACTTGTACGGAATTAGGAACCACTCACTTTTAGGTAGGAGTATACAAAATGGACCATTCAAATCGAGAACCACTTAAACTAGACCCAACAGGCCGGTTGGGTCCGATTCTTGAGAAAGTCAGTCCAGTTCTCTGTTCCTAAAAGTGGAACCGATATCCAAGTGATCTTATTCCCAATTCCAAGGGGCAACCGAATCAATTATATATACATATGTATGTATGTATGTATCAAAAAGATTAGTGAAATGTGAACTAAACCCTAAGTAAAATACTTTACTCCTCTTGATTTATCGAGACTCATCTAGTTGCCACTTGCCAACGTCAATTCGCTGTCTATCGTCGTCTCTCCTTTGGTTCATCCGTCATTCGCCATTTGCCATTTGCCGTTCGCCGTTTGCCATCGCTCCTTTCCTAGGTTTTGTCGTCCGCAAGCTACTCGTCCTCATTTTTTGGTTAGTCTTTTCAATTTGAGGATCATTACTGATGTTTGATCATTCATGGTTGCAAGATAATCCTTATCTCTATGATATTGATTGGTGGGTTTAGTTTATTGTTTTTCATTTGCAATTTGTGTGGTCAACTCATTTTGTTTCCATGGCATAGAAGGTTGCTTCGTGAACAAAGTGATTTGCCATGTTAAAATCATTGAGAATACTGACCCAAAAAAATACATTGAGAATGCCCTAGAAAATTAATAAATAATGTGATGTCCTAGACTTAATAGTATAGTACGTTCCAGATTCCAAAAATTGACCGGATTTTAGGTAGGTGGAACTTAAAACCCAGAATTTGAAACCTAAAATTTAGAATATGTTTTTTGTTTTTATTGATGTATGTCTTTGCACAATCTTACAATATTTCATAGCGTCTAATTATTAATGTATAATCTAAAACCACTAGTCTCGAGCTTCCATTTCATGACTTAGACTTTTACTTGTTAGTGTTTCATATTATTCATATATATAAATATAAATTGTGATCGATGAATTGTACTAATAAGTGGTGATCATTAAAAGTGATAATTAAATGCAATCATTTGTTCAATAATACAGCTAGAACCTAATAAAACTTGGAACCTCATCTAGGTTTAAAAAAAAAATAAGTAACTTGTTCTAGTGTAAGTTCCAAGTTCTAGATAGAACTTGTACGGAATTAGGAACCACTCACTTTTAGGTAGGAGTATACAAAATGGACCATTCAAATCGAGAACCACTTAAACTAGACCCAACAGGCCGGTTGGGTCCGATTCTTGAGAAAGTCAGTCCGGTTCTACGTTCCTAAAAGTGGAACCGATATCCAAGTGATCTTATTCCCAATTCCAAGGGGCAACCGAATCAATTATATATACATATGTATGTATGTATGTATCAAAAAGATTAGTGAAATGTGAACTAAACCCTAAGTAAAATACTTTACTCCTCTTGATTTATCGAGACTCATCTAGTTGCCACTTGCCAACGTCAATTCGCTGTCTATCGTCGTCTCTCCTTTGGTTCATCCGTCATTCGCCATTTGCCATTTGCCGTTCGCCGTTTGCCATCGCTCCTTTCCTAGGTTTTGTCGTCCGCAAGCTACTCGTCCTCATTTTTGGTTAGTCTTTTCAATTTGAGGATCATTACTGATGTTTGATCATTCATGGTTGCAAGATAATCCTTATCTCTATGATATTGATTGGTGGGTTTAGTTTATTGTTTTTCATTTGCAATTTGTGTGGTCAACTCATTTTGTTTCCATGGCATAGAAGGTTGCTTCGTGAACAAAGTGATTTGCCATGTTAAAATCATTGAGAATACTGACCCAAAAAAAAAAAAAAAAAATACATTGAGAATGCCCTAGAAAATTAATAAATAATGTGATGTCCTAGACTTAATAGTATAGTACGTTCAGATTCCAAAAATTGACCGGATTTTAGGTAGGTGGAACTTAAAACCCAGAATTTGAAACCTAAAATTTAGAATATGTTTTTTGTTTTTATTGATGTATGTCTTTGCACAATCTTACAATATTTCATAGCGTCTAATTATTAATGTATAATCTAAAACCACTAGTCGAGCTTCCATTTCATGACTTAGACTTTTACTTGTTAGTGTTTCATATTATTCATATATATAAATATAAATTGTGATCGATGAATTGTACTAATAAGTGGTGATCATTAAAAGTGATAATTAAATGCAATCATTTGTTCAATAATACAGCTAGAACCTAATAAAACTTGGAACCTCATCTAGGTTTAAAAAAATAAGTAACTTGTTCTAGTGTAAGTTCCAAGTTCTAGATAGAACTTGTACGGAATTAGGAACCACTCACTTTTAGGTAGGAGTATACAAAATGGACCATTCAAATCGAGAACCACTTAAACTAGACCCAACAGGCCGGTTGGGTCCGATTCTTGAGAAAGTCAGTCCAGTTCTCTGTTCCTAAAAGTGGAACCGATATCCAAGTGATCTTATTCCCAATTCCAAGGGGCAACCGAATCAATTATATATACATATGTATGTATGTATGTATCAAAAGATTAGTGAAATGTGAACTAAACCCTAAGTAAAATACTTTACTCCTCTTGATTTATCGAGACTCATCTAGTTGCCACTTGCCAACGTCAATTCGCTGTCTATCGTCGTCTCTCCTTTGGTTCATCCGTCATTCGCCATTTGCCATTTGCCGTTCGCCGTTTGCCATCTCTCCTTTCCTAGGTTTTGTCGTCCGCAAGCTACTCGTCCTCATTTTTTGGTTAGTCTTTTCAATTTGAGGATCATTACTGATGTTTGATCATTCATGGTTGCAAGATAATCCTTATCTCTATGATATTGATTGGTGGGTTTAGTTTATTGTTTTTATTTGCAATTTGTGTGGTCAACTCATTTTGTTTCCATGGCATAGAAGGTTGCTTCGTGAACAAAGTGATTTGCCATGTTAAAATCATTGAGAATACTGACCCAAAAAAAAATACATTGAGAATGCCCTAGAAAATTAATAAATAATGTGATGTCCTAGACTTAATAGTGTACAAAGTAAAATTATTTCTGATGGGTCTCTTCTTCTTTTTTCCTTTTTACTTCCATCATAGATGTTAGTAATATATGTGTAATCAACGTGTTTTGATCAGTCTACATCGATTCGTTACTGCATTGGCTTTTTCTAGAAAAGTAGTTGGGGTCACAATTCCAATTTTAAAACATATGATATCAAGTAGTAAAGAAAAAAAAGTGATCGATTTTAATTTCCAGCCACATAAATCGCCGATAACACTCAAGTTAAATAATGTTTGAATTATTTGGCGCTTGACCAGAAAAGCTACTATATTTATATTGTCCTTGTCTCCAAATTAGAAAGTAGAATAATGCATCGGATAAAAGATTCTAGGAGCATGCGTTCTTCAAGCGATTCAGCGGTCAATAAATTATAATTGATAGATTATGCCATGAGAGCGAGTGCAATGAACAATTCGCCCCACCCCCTTGGGGATTTTTCGAGATCCACGCTGCGCAGGGTCATTTGAGGATGGATATTTGTCGAGCATGGGAACGTCGGAATCTTTTCTCGAATATAAATCTGATTTGTCCGTTGCCTGACCAGTGCCTGCATTTCGCGCATACACCAGCATTCAATGAACGAGTCTTGGTTTTCTTTTACCAATAAGACACGTGACAACTTAAGCCTAATTGACGGTTAACCCACATATCGAGCAAAAGTTAAGAACCGCATACTTGGTTCCACTGAAAATTACAAATTCCCATGCAGCTTTTGCATCGTGGTAGAATCTGTCTTTTCAACTACAATTTCCGGCATAAGTCTCGGAAGAATAGCTTCTTTACCTTTAGGAAGAGCGAAATCTCTAACAGGGAAGACAATGGAGACTGAGTATCTTCCTAGCAAGGAACATCCTCAAAGCTTCCGCGACCTTCTCAGGCCTGAGAAACATGGCAACCGTCGAAACTAAACGATTGAAAAGCGAAAGGCTACAATTAAGAGCACCGTAAGTACTCGGAGAAGCCTAATCTTCATGTGGCATGTGACCCGCACCTTCTATCGCCTTAAGTTTGATCATTGAAGGGTTCCATTTCTGAAATTCTCCGGCCACTGAATGCGGTAACTACTCGTCTGATACACCCCCTGCGAGTAATATGGTTTTATCGCAACTATGAATGAAAAAAGAACAGCAATATAAGCAGAGAGAAAAGGTGATCTCATAAAGAACAATGGAAATTTGCCCGCAATTTATGATTTCAAATGAAAAGTCATAAGTAATTTGAGTTGTCATTAAATTATGTCTTGAATGTGAGTCATGTATGAAACTGAACCAAATTGAATGATGTGAATTGAAATTATTGACCTTATCCTTAAGTAATTGAAGCCCTCGTGATTGTTAGAGATATCCATCCAAGATCTGACCAAGACTATGATTTCCTATTTTGGTTTAATCTGATATCTCAAGAGCAGAAGAAGATGTACGATGAACATCTTATCTAAAATCCACACAAGGAAAAGGTAAATTTAAATATTCGGTGGGTTCAATCCAAAATAAGTCCCTATAGAAAAAGGAAAATGGCAAATACCACCAAAAACCTTAAATTATGTCACATGCGACAATTTTACTCTGAATTATTTTTTAGCCACTAAAAAACTCCAAACTATGCCATTTGTAACAATTTTACCGTAAACTCTTTTTTGTGCCACCAAAAGCCACAAATTATGACACTTGTGACAATTTTACCCCAAACTTTTTTTGCTAAAGGGTATTTTCATCATTTTCCATTTTCTTTTTTTCTTCTCCTTCTTCCCTCTGCCAGCCATGATAGAGGGAAGATGGTGATGACCGCCCTCACCGACATCAGCATCATGCGAGGGTGGGCCTCATCGGATTTGGCTTGGGCGGCCCTCGCTCGATGTTGACGAGGGCTTCCGCAATGTAGATCGTAAGCCACAGATCCTTAAACAAGAGGGTGAGGTTGCAAGTGCCATTGTAAATCTCATGATAGCAGGCCTATTGATTTGCGACTTTGGCCAATAGCATGAGGATCGAGATGGTGGCCACCGAAAGTTGAGAACCATGACAAGTTTAGGAAATTAGCCTGAGAACCACGGCAAATTTAGGAATTGATGGTATTGCAAAGCAGGCATCCATCCATTGGTGTTTTAGGCGATTATGTGAGGGGGTTAGAATGCCTCTTAATGTTCAATTTGGTGGATAATGTCTTCTCATTAAGTTTTGTGTGGCCATTTTTTTTAAATGGTCAATTAAGCATCAATGGTCATGTTTTTCGTGACTGGTTTTGGCTATTCTATTAATGAGATTAAAGGATAACACATGCGTCACAAGTCCATAAGTGATGGTTTGAGTGCCAACATTTGTTAAGGCAGTGACTTTAGCGTGAATTATGGTTAATACTATAAAAAAATCTCAAATTGATATGTTTTGGACAAATTTAGCCTAAACTAATTTTTTAAGCACAAATAATCCCAAACTGGCACATTTATAACAAATTTACCCTTAATTAGTTTCTGTGAAATTTTATTGTCAAATTACTAAGTTTAATGACATGTAACAATTGGTGAGTATACTAATTTGGGACTTTACCCTCTGTTTATTATATGGGTATTAATTTATGATTTTTTGTGATATTAATATAATTTTATGAAAACTAACGGAGAGTAAATTTGTTACATATGTACTAGTTTGAGATTTTTAGTGGTAAAAAAATCATATTGAAATAAATTTGTCAAAGTGTACTAGTTTAGAGTTTTTTGTGATAAAAAAATTACATTGTGATAAATTTGTCACAAGTATACTAATTTTGGATTTTTTGTGATATAAACCCTTGATAAAAACGGTAACTTATTGTTTTAACTTATTAAAAAAATTAAAAGTTGGACACTTCCACAATTGACTTACAAAAAAGCATGAGGGCTACTTGCTGGTACAATGTTGTGCTTGCACCACTAGCACAAACAAGTGCCAGTGCTGGCACAAGATTACACCAAACTTGCTAGAGCAAAACTAGGCTTGTTGGTGCAATTTTATGCTTGCACTGACAGCACAAACAATTATCAATGCAAATACAACACTACTAGGCTTGCAGTTGCAAAATCAAACTTACCGGTGCGATTGTGTACTTGCAATAGTAGCACAAACAATTGTTGATGCCAGCTGAACACTGCACCAGACTACTAGTGCAAAACCAAACATGCGAACAGAGTCTTGTGCTTGCACCAACAGCATAAGACTATGCCAAGCACAAGATTGTACCAACACTTATTCGAATAAGTTCAGCATAAGACAAGTCAAATCTAGGCAAAATAGAACAATCATATGTAGCATTGGCCAAAAGCAAGACAAAAACTAGAATCCAAAAGCATGGACAAAAACACCATTGCCTTTTTCATTCAAGTGCTTCTTTACATTAATATCCATCAATCAATCATTCAACATATAAAACGTACCAAAACCAATCAAAAACTAGATAATTATATTAGTCAATTTGAATATCCCTTCCCCTTAAAAATAAATAAATATAGCAAACCCAACAACAAAACCATAGCTAACACCCTTCCATCAACCAATCCCAACAATCCCTTTAGTTCCTTTTTCCTTTTGATGGACTTTTTTTTATTCACAATCCTTGTACTCTTTCTAACTAAAAACTAGAACTGCAAGTAATCAATATGGTGTTCTGGTCCCATATGTTTTCTTTTTTGCAGCAGCCATTCTCACAATGCTGATTGTGCACCCAAGACATAAAATAAAATAAAAAAGGTTTGGGGATCACAACACAGAAAGGATGATAACTTCACATGAGGTCTCCACAATTGCACCAAATCAAATAAATAATGATTGATTTTGTCGTTAAACAGCATTACACTCACCAAAAACAAAAAATTACTCACGTTAGCCTTTGCGATATTCCCTCCTTTGGCATTGAACCTCAATTTTTTTCCCTTCAAAACCAACCCCTAATTTTTCCTCCAAAAGCACCAAGCCTTAGTTTCCCTCCAGATTTTGTTCATTTGTTGGAGTTTCTTCGAACCACAATACAATTAATTAGAATGCAAAATTGTGTTCTAACTAATATTAGACATAAGAATATTATAATTATCCATAAATTGTAGTAATTTTTCAGTTATGGTTTTGGATAATGTGATAATAGAATAACTTAGGCTTTGATCATATCTCATGAAGTTTCATGCTTTATCGTCAATCACCTTCTTCTTGCAAAAACAAAATAACTTATCAATCTCTAGGAGTGTGCAACCGGACCGGGTTTACTTGGAACCTGGACCAAACCACCCGAAAAACAAGGCTGGGAATCGGTTGAAATCGGTTCGGGAACAAGGTCCAAGCAAAGACCCACCCGGAATCCGTTTTTACCCTTTTAAAAATAAAAATAAACCGTCTCTCTATATAGTGCCTTTGAATCTCTGTCTTCGAAGAATTGTTAAAAAAAGAAAACTTCTCTTTAAATCAAGTTAAGGAAGAATTGATTTGAAAAAATTGTTAAAAAGAACTGTTCTCATGCATTGTTTTTCTTTTTTAATGGTCCCAACTTTAACTCTTACTATAATCACATGACAAATGCTACTAACTGTTATAGCACTAATTAAAGCATTTTCAGTCCAAATCAAAAAGGTTATCTTCTTAATAAGAGCTCCGTTGCATACACATGGGCAAGCACGTTAGATCATATCAGAAGTATTTGTGAAAATGAGACTAATATTAAATCTATATTTGTTGCTAATGTTTATGCATTATTAGGATTTTTGCTTTATCTTATAATGTTAGGAGTATTATGTTGTTATTTTTTCGCCAATTAATGTAAAATTCAAAGTCGTATAGGATATCGAATGGTTGCAAAACAGGTTCCAATGAAAACAGGGTTGACCCTGTTCCTAAACCGGAAAAACAAGGTCGGGTCCAAAACAGGGTCCAATAAAAACATGATAGGGTATATGGTCTAAAAGAGATGAACCGGTTATAACATGGTTGGGTACAAGGTCGAGGTTTGGACCCTACTCATCCTGGACCCGATCACCCCTATCAACCTCTGTCTAATGAACTATCGATTAACCAAATAAAGCAAATACAATCTCCAACTAATTAACATAATATGAAAATAAAATTGAAAAGAAGAAAATCACAAGTTGGAACTCTATTACTTTTTAATAGATGTAAGTGCGATCGTAGTCAGCCTTTTGTTGACCAAATTTTTTTCCTAATTCATTACAGCTCAATCAAATAATGAAAATACAAAAATAAAAATCAAATAATGAAAATGAAAACCTCTCACTAACCAGCAGAAAAATAAAATCAAAGTTTTCAAAGTTGGTTAACTAAAAGAGAGAAAAGAATGCAACAAATTAATACCCTTTCGGTAGCGAATTTGATAGTACGGGGATTTGATTACACTAGTTTTTCAATTAATACCCTTTTGGTACCTAAATTTGATTTTTTATTTACTAAGTGCAAATATTTTTATGTTTATTATGATCCTAGTGCGTAACCTACTTCTCCAACTAAGAAAAACAAATCACAACACAAAAAACAATATGAGAAATCACAAAAAACACATCAAGAGTAGCAATAAATGGCGTGTAAAAGATAAATTGCGGTAAACTAACCCAATATAATGTCAAGTAAAATTTTTTACAAGGGCTTGTTTCTTAAGCTCGGGATAGCAACCCATGCACTCAAATCGAATCCAATCGAAAGTTTAATTATAATTATAATTCTAAACTAGAGAGACATGCTTAACTAAAAAAAGTCATCACTAAAGGTGATCCTAATATAAATGAGAATAAGATTTTTTTTTCTTTTTATTATTTTGATCTTATTATTCATTTCTATTTTATTCTCCTGATTTATTTCCTCTAAAGAGAACTATATAGAACTCATTTTAATCCTAAAAGGAAAAATGAAGTGTGACTTCCTAAACTAAGTGATCACGAACTAAAGGGAAATTTCCAAATAAGAGCCAAAAGTGCCCTCATTTTTTCAAATAAGAGTCTAAAGCGGACTTTATTTCAAATAAAGGCTTAAACAATGGCCTAAAGTAATTATTGTTGTTTCAAATAAAGGTCTAGCCTTGCTAACTAGCAAAAATTCTAGCCGATTAAAGATATTTTCGTCCAAACACAAGTTAAACTTAAACAAAAATAAATTTAATTTAAAAAAAAAAGCAAAAACACAAGCGGGACCTCTTGCCTGTATTTTTCTTTTATTTAAGTTTTTCTTTTTATTTTTTATGAAAAAATAAAGAAAAAAGGAAAAAATAAAAAAAAAAAATTAGAAGATGAAATTACTCTACACTAGCTAATGAGTTCAGACCCTTTTTTGATACTAATATAGCCACTTTGGCCATTATTTGAGAAAACAATATCACTTTAGGTCCTTTTTTTTTTTTTAAAACAACGTATACTTCAAATTCTTATTTAAGAAAATAAAGGCACTTGAGGCCCCTGTGGGATTTTCCCATAACTAAATGAGATTTAATCAATTATAATCCTAAATCTTAACTATCTTATTAAGGCTTTTCATTTTTGAATTAATATCATGAAAAACCTCAAATTTGGTACAGTGGCATTGGGCGAGGGCCACTAGGCCTGCATGAGGGCCAACGACCCTCACTCTTACTAGGGGCAAGGGCGGGTGACCCTCGCACAAATCTGAGAGACGGTCACCACCCTCTCACGTTTCTAGTGAGGGCCTACAAGCCCTCGCCTCTAGTCAGCAAGGGTTGTCAACCCTTGGGCCCTACGCCACCGTGATCGCCCATCGACGATGGGGCGATGGCTACAAGTAAGAGGGAGCCCTCCTACTTGTATTTTTTTCCTTAAAATTTTTATTTTTCACTAAAAGAAAAAAAGAAAAATTTTAAAAAATTTAGAAGATGAAATTACCCTTCACCAACTGATGAGTTTAGGCCATCTTTGAGATTAATATAGTCACTTCGAGGCTCTCATTTGAGAAAACAAGGACACATCATGCCTTTATTTGGAATTTTCCCTTAACTAAATGAGGTTCAATCAATTATAATCCTAATTTTAACTATTTTATTAAGGCCTTTCATTTTTTTATTTAATATTACAAAAAATTTCAAGTTGGTACACATATGACAAATTTATCCAAAACTAATTTTTTGACAACTAGAAACCTTTCAATGGTACACCTGTGATAAATTTATCCTTCGTTAGTTTTCATTAAATTTTACTATTGAATTAATGAGTTTGATGACACATGGCAATTAATGAATGCACCAATTACCAGTTTATGATTTTTTGGGGTATTAATCCAATTTAATAAAAACTAACGAATGGTAAATTTGTCACAAATGTACCAATTTAGGATTTTTAGTAATTTAAAAATTAATTTTGGATAAATTTGTTACAGATGCATCAATTTGAAATTTTTAATGGTCAAAAGATTACTTTATGATAAATTTGTCATAGCTGTACCAATTTACGGATTTTCGTGATATTATTAAAGCTTAATTTTTCTATCATTTTTATTTTTGCATCTTTTTTATCATCTTATTTGCTGATTTTTGTCATTAATTTATTATTTATTTTCTTGTCCGGTCCCTAAGTCCAGAAACGCCCATGCACGCTTGCTCTGCAAGTTTCCATCCATACTCTTTCGTTCTTCTTTTTCCTTCTAGACCCAAAAACCACCTCAACTCTTCTTCTTCTCTTTTAAACTAAGCGTGTACACTCTGCTGTGCTTCCCCGGACACCATCTGAGCAAAGTGAAATCTAATTGAAGGTAGAACAGATTCATCTGAGCAATTCAAGATCAATCCCCATCTTCTTCGTTTTCAGACATACAGCATGTACACTCTGCACTCCTTCTCGTTCCATTATTGAAAGATCCAGTAAAAAAAAAAAAATCAGCAAATCTAGTTCTATTCTCACCAGCGACCATTCCCCAGCAGATACGAACGAAGTAAAATTTCAAAATGAACTAGCATGCACCACCATTATTGTAGTAATTCATATCCTCGCGCAAGGGATATATAATCCTTCACTTCAATCTATTCCTAATGAAGGCATCAGCAGAAGTCAACAAAGTATTTTCAGTTCAGCACAAAAGTATTCCTAACTAATTTCACAGTCAAACGCATAAGTCGTAAGCTTTGAATGCATATCAAAATCGATATCCTCAGAGACAAACTGTGAAGGCAATGGATTTATACTTATCAATGAGGCGGAAAAGATGATTTCGGTCAAATCTAAGACTACGTTTATTCTAGCATGGTTCTGGCATTTCAGCGAACAGATAATATGCATTCGATCCGAGAGAACAAACCCACGACGAAATAGTGAGAATCGCCGCCATTTTAACACAAAGCCATCACCACGAGTTGCAATCATGGATGCAGTCCCTAAAATGTACAGTTTTCAAGATCGCAAGAACTAGCTTCCCGGCCTCTGCTTTCATTTTCCATACATCTAAAACGGAGGATACTTGGTTC
Source organism: Corymbia maculata (assembly GCA_014182735.1). Taxonomy (NCBI): domain Eukaryota; kingdom Viridiplantae; phylum Streptophyta; class Magnoliopsida; order Myrtales; family Myrtaceae; genus Corymbia; species Corymbia maculata. The sequence continues at coordinate 22,526,321 of CM024690.1, forward strand.
TATCTAGCAAAAGGTGATTACCTGCAACGATGACTGATCCGCATTGAACAAAACAGTCGTGAGAGCGATTTTGATGGCTGGAATCTGTGAAGGAGCCAATCGTGGCCACTGGTGCCCGAAAAAACTGGGGCGAGCAGGGAAAATTTGGCATGGCTTCGGAAGCGACGGCGATATTTCTCTGGCAATTAAGAACAATAGCCTCTGAAAGTTCAGGAAAAAACTCAGTACAATTAATTGAGTCGAAATCGGAAACTAAGGAAATAGAGAGGACTCAGCCATGAGTCTGTTGCAGTGATCAAGTAATGCAGAGCTGGAATTTGGAGCCCGAGTTTGGCCAGACTCTACTCGAAGCTGCTCTCATTTCTTATTCAGTTCTTTCTATGATTGGAGCTCTAGGATATTCTCTCAACTTCTTCCTCAATCAGAAGAACCGATAGTATAAGGTTTGCTGAAACCATCGACATGAAGATTCGATGGTCGAAATCCTTGAGCGAGGAAGAGCAAAGATCGGCTTCGATTCTGCAAAGGTCGAATCGAGAAGAAGAAGATGTGCATGTCTGCTTTAGAGAAAACTCCAGGTTCAGAGCAGGCGATGGAGGAGAAGAACCGCGCCTCCAACGACTTTAGCAATGGCGTCCGAAAGACAGAACGTAACGGAAGCACCACAGCTTGGCGTCGGGAAGCAGCCAATGACGGCGGTTGGACATGGACCTGGCCGACCGGGCTTGAATGATCTGGCTTAGTGAGCTAAAGTCTGATGGGCTTAATCTAAATGAACAAGACAGCGCAGAATGGGCTTCACAGGCTGGTGATGGACCTGGGCCTCAGTCCAGATGTATAATAAGCCTTTCCTTTTTCCGTTTTTTAAATTATTTCGCAAAATACACGTGCTTAATCTGTCAACAAAAATTAAAATGTCAAAAATGTGAAATTATATCTGCCAAAGATCGTGGAATTTTGTCTTTTAAAGCTGTGATTTATTCTGTTTGACTATATGTTCTCCATTTTTTTCATTGAGAAGGGTTATTCATTTAGCGTAAAAGAATTTATAATCGTTCCTCATTTGCTAGGCTCTCTCCTACGGGCAGTTGCTAACCACTATGGCCAGACGGCCTTCTTAAATCACATTATTGCGAGGTATCATGCTGATTATGATGCATCAGATCACGATGGAAAAAGCCCTCTTCATTGGTTCGTCAAAATTGCTCTCAATGTTTCACCGCACGAACGTCCTGAAACTGCTTCCGCAAAGTTTGACGCACTCATTTCTTTGACCTTAAAACTCCACTTTTATCAATGGTGAGACTTATCCGATATGGTAAAAATTCCTCTTAGGGAAATGAACATACTTATGCTCACCATTTTAATTGGGAAAAATGACCAAAATAAGTTCTAAACCTATTGCATTTATGCAAATTCAGTACTAAAATTTTTAATTGTACCAATTGTGTTCTAAGCCTTTCTCATATTTTGCTAATTGAATTTATCGAGTCGATTTTGATCGAAAATCGATGATGTGGATTTGTGGCTATTTGATGTGGCACGTTGAAGGTTGACATTAATATTTTTTTATAATATTTTAGTAATTTTTTTATTTTTCTATAATTTTTTTCTTTTTTGTTATCTTTTTTTTTTTTCCCTAGATTTAAGGCCTCAACCTCACTAGCCACCGGTGAGGGCTGATAAACCCTCGTTGGCATTGGACAAAGGTGTCACAACCCTCACTAGCTAAGGTAAGGGCACGTAGCCCCTTGCCTAGATTTGGCCAGGTAAGGTCGTTGTAGCCCTAGCTAGATACTTGGCAAGGGTCAGGAAACCCTCACTGATACTAAGTGAGAGAATCACAGCCCTCGTTGGCTCTAAGCAAGGGGCACAGCCCATTGTCCACATCTAGTTAGACAAGGGCGTGGCAAGGATGTTAAAATATTATCTATTTTATTAGAGTTATCTAGAATAATCTTTACAAACATTTTGAAGTAGTTGGAAATAGAGGTGGAAAAGAGCCCACGTTAGTGTGTAGTAGAATCCAAGAAACAATCCTTAATCAAGTGACTTGGTAATAGTGAAAGAGAGTGTGGATTAAATAGAGAACACGTTGACTAGGTTTTCACCATTGGTATAAAAGTACGCGGTGAAAAACTATAAATAGGCACATCCCCTCGCCATTGGAGGAGTGACATGGAGAGAAGAGCAATGTGAGGATATACGTGCGTAGGCCTCCGTTTGCGAGGAGTGAGAGAGGGTTGTGTCTAAGGAGGGGCGAGAGAGTGATGAGTGTAAATGTGAAAGTCCATTGTATGTTTGCGTGAGTGGTGTAATGAAGTGTTCGTGTAATATTAAGTCCGCATCTCAATAGAGGGCCATAGTGCCCTCATTTGAGGTCGGTGACTCTCGATAGGCCTAAGTCTAGGAAAAAAAGAGAGGAAAAAAATCATAAAATATTCAAAATGTTATTAAAAATGTCTATATCAGCGATAACAGTGTCACATGAAAAAGCTAGAGTCTGCATTAGTGATTTTCAATCAAAATTGCCTTAATTGACTTAATTAACAAAATGTGAAATGTTTCATGACTCAATTGTCATACTTAAAAGGTTTACAATTAAATTAATACAATTGTAATAGATTTAAAATTTTTTTGGTTAATTTCCTCGAATGTGCCTTTGGGGCCTTTTTGTAGGTTATATTGGCATATACCCAAATGATTACGCAACTTCTTTTTTCTAGATGTATCATTTCATATAAGGGTTGTCAAATCGACTCGCTCACATTTCAAATCAGCAAGAAAATGTGGGACTGATTGGAAGAGAGGAAGGGAAGTACTTTTCCTTGCCATCAGAAGTAAGGAAAATTGTTGAAGTTTTGGGGAGATGTGGTACTTTTCTTGATTCTATTGGAGCACACATCGAGCTCTCCTCAAACACATTGATTGTCTAACTTTAGTTTCAGGCTATATTATGAGTGATTTTGGCTGTAGTGTTATCAATTCACTCACATTTCCGAGCAATAAAAGAGCATATGGACTGTTGGGTACTGAAAAGGGAACATATTCATCATTTCCAGCAATTGGAGGAAAGATAATTAAATATTATGGAAGTTCTATTACCTATTTGGAATGGGAAAACTCTTTGACTAATTTAATTTAAAATCTTTTAATTTTATCAATTAAATTTTATACCTTTTTACATTTTATCAATTGAGTCAATTTGGCTAATTTTAGTCGGAAATCACTTATGTGGATATTGCTGATGCAACGTAGGTTGGCCAATGCTAATGTAAGCAATTTTTTTAATAATTTTTATTTCTTTTCTTTTCTTTTTACATTTTCTTTCTACCTTTTTTCTTTTCTTTTTTATCCTACCAAGTTCGGTGAGGATCGTTGGCTAACCCTCATTGACCACAAGCAAGGCTTGGCGATCCTCACCAACGACAAGCAATGGTAGGCGACCCTCATCAACCACTAGGCGAGGGTTACAACCCTTGCTAATGGCCGACGAGGATTGGGCAACCCTGGCTAATGAACGACAACGGTCCTTACCAAGCTTGGAAAAAAGAAAGAAAGAAAGAAAGAAAGACATATAAGAAAAGAGTTATACAAATTGTTCACATTAGTGTCAGTTTGGCATTAATATTAGCGATTTTCTGCTAAAATTTATTGGATGAACTCAATTAGTAAAATATGAAAATTGTAATATTTAGTGGGACAATTGCCAATTGTTCTAAAAGCAATGTGTAATTTATTTTTTAAATATTCTAACACTCCCCCATGCTTAGTCTAATCTTTTTACTTAGTAGTAAGTGTGCAAATATTTAATTTGAGAGGTAAATGGGATTTAAAAAGATTCAAACTCAAAATCTCCAATTTTGATATCATGTAAAATTTGTTGAAACTCCTACCAACAATTTTAAAATCATAAGCTATTAAATGAAGATGCGGTTTATTATTTAAATATTATAATAAAAGGTGGATGACTTAATTGGCAAAATTGAAAAGTTTAAAACTAAATTAGTTAAATTGCAATAAATTTAAGACTTTTTGGACATGTTCTCCTTTTTGGAATCTATTGGAGTGGTTAGAACCAATATATCATCTATGTCCCAGTCTACTGGACCATTTGGAGGCCAAGTAGACCTGTTAAACGGGTAGGTCGGGTCGGGTTTGGGTCATGTCATAAATAGTCTGACCCAAATTGATCCATTAACCTGTTTATGATCTATTTAAGCATAATATAAATTTTTTGACCCATACCCAACTCAACACATACCCAACCCATATTCGACCCGACCTATATTATTAAAACACTTCCTTATCTAACTAAACTTAGGAAAACTTATTTTTATAATTTTTTTAAAGATTATATTCCTTTAATATTGTTTATTTTTTAAGAAAATCGAATTATTAATAATTTTTATTTTAAATATTTTAAATTATTTTTTTTTTTTAAAAATCACGCACATATATGGGAGAACGAGACTCACCGGGTTTTGATGGCCAATCAAGCCACCATTCGACGATGGTGGCGACCATGTGTGACAGCGCTGCTATGCAAGTGAGGAGCTGCTGTACAAGCGATGGGAGCAAGACGACATGCTGTCATGCAATGAGGAAGGTTTCTTTGTTTTGATTTGAGAGCGGAGAGAAAATGAGTCATTTCTAAGGACTGATAAGTAGTTGGGTTCTAAATAGGTTTAAACTTTGACCCATTAATGACTTATGTATTTTAGTCTTTTTAATTTTAAACCCATTATAGGTACATCTATCAAAATTGGTCAGGCTTTCTTTTAGATAGGTTTAAAACTAAAAAGGCTAAAAGAAAGCTTGACCTAAATGGGTCATAAATGGGTTATGCATCCATTTTGATAGGTGTAAGGCCAAGGCAGACAAACTTGGGATGGAAAATATAACAGCATGAAGACAATAAAGATACCATTAGAAAGTGCTGTCAACTACATCGCCATTGAGCATGACAAAGATGGCGAGTCCATTTGGTCTTCGAAACATGGTAGAAGTACGCCAAGGCATTTGCACGGAAGACAAGATACTACAAGGAAGACAAACCGAGAGTCCCACATCGAATGGGAACGCAAAGACAGTAAGAGGGGTTGTAAATACAAGCCAAGTCATGTGCCTAACCAAAGCATACCTTACTCGGCCTTTTGTCAAATCCCTAATAATTAAGAGTTCCATTTATTTCTTTAATAATTTTGATGAAGTATAAATAATCAAGACCAAAATCTCTATTTCAATTTTATGAAATGGGGAATCTTTCGGACCAATTCAGTCCAGTTCAAAAGGTTCAAAAGGTTCTCGATTTGGTCGGTTCCTTTTGCTCACCTCCCCCTCTCTCCTCACGCTGGGGCTCCACTCGCGCAAAACAGCACTCACTCTTTTCTTCTTTATAGCTTTCGACTTTTTCGCCTTTTTTTCTTTTATTTAGTGTCAGCTGGGCCCCACAAAGGCGAACCCAGCCAACAATTGCTACCTAGGTTGATATCGACTACGCACCTGAATATTAATCCTCAGTATCTGGTTATATCAGACATGATTTTGGCTCGGCTGTCATCGCAGCTGACATTCCAAACTAACCATAAAGGCATGGACCGTTTGGTGTGGAAAAACGAAGCTCCTTTTCCTGTCCATTGACAAGTAGCAAGATAATTTGCTTTATGGAAGATGTGGTGCCCATCTTGATTCAATAAGAGTTAACCAATTTCTTGTTCTGGTTCCTTTAAATCCATCGAGACTTTTCGAAGTCAAGGCGGCAGCCCTTGGATGATGGTATCCACACACAAGTGATAGAAATAAACATAGTTGCGGGATCGGTGATTGACTCCATTGCTTTTGAGTATGAAAACAAAGTTGTCTTATTGTTTAAAATTCATGCACAAAACCAGCGCTCTTTGTGCCCTGAAATGTTCTGTTCTGGTCTTGTACCTTGTTAGTCTAAGTCAGTTAATCAGTGGGGTTCTGTTTGTGGGGATTTTTGCTATTCTGCAGCGAAGAGCTTGTGACCAAGACATCTCCCTTTTGATATTTGCAGATTAAACTTGATTTCCCAAGAGAGTATTTTACTTCATATCCTGGTTACATAAGAGATGATTTCAAACATGTCGTGATTTGCTCTCACAGTTCAAAGCAACGAAAGAACTTATGGACCATTTGATGGTGTCAAGAAAAGAAGCGCTTTTCATTTTCTTCAACCGGTGGAAAGATTGTCGGATTTCATAAAAGGTCTGGAGCGCGCACGGAGGACACTATTATTGAGAGCTGACCTGTGTGCTTGCGCTTGTGTGCTCGGGTACACTTGCAGGTGTGCTTGCTTTCAAGTGTACATCATGCTTAGGACATGCCAGTATATGTAACTGTTCATTGTCATAAGGCTTGACAACCTTTGCCATATTACCCCATGATTTGGAGAAGTAGATGTCGTACATAGAGCACCCCTTGGTTTGGTTCGTCGCATCTTAAAGCCCCAGCTAATTTTATTTCTGCTCTTGGACACCTCCATATCTACACCTGGTATTCTCCCGACCATGTCGAGGTGGGGACACATTAAAGTGTGTGACGTTGAGTCAACTTCATAGACTGCCAAGTAAATAAGGGCGGTTCTTCTTATCATGGAACGTTCGCATTTGGCGTACGCTCTCCCGAATCCCAACAATGGCGACGCAAGTTGATTCGGTTAATTGTGAAAATTTGTTCTTTATTTGGAAAGCTGCCATTAACTTATTATGGGTTTTAGAAAGTTGAGTAAGGAGAGGGAGTTCAAATAAAAAATTTACAAGTTTGGAGATTTTATTAAGCCAAATTAATCTGGCGCTCTTTTGATACTTTTTCGTTATATGTTTTCACTTGTGGTCTTAATTAATTTCATAATCATAGACTTCTAACATGCGAAAGGCGATTATGCATGACTGGGCTATCGGTAAATATAAACAACCTACAATCAAAGCAGTGCGTATATATAACTAAACAAATGAATAAAGTACAGGAAAATATAAAAATCCTGGCAAAAGTAAATAAAAATTTTATCATTAAACCGCGGATAAGATCCCATGAGCTAACCCCAGACTAGACGTGGCCATGTCTCTAGCTAAGGATGCATGCCTCCTAAATTTATTATTAGGTGGTGCTATATTTGATGAAAAGACAGGCTCTGCTAAAGTAACGAATTAAACTAGTCCTAATTTATCCAATTTTAATATTTTCTAATATCGATTAGACGCAGCCCTATCATGAATGTCTCTACATATGAAACGGAACAATTCTAAAAGCGTAATTGTTTATTAAATGCCACCTTTACCCCTTCTCTCTTTTTAAGATTTTTTGGGTCATTTTTCATTTCTGTTCAAATTAACATGTTCCAAGACCTATATTACGCCAAAATAAACGGAATGCATCATGAATTCTACTATGACAAAATGAAGCTAAACATGGATTTGAATTTTGCTAAAGATGTGATTTATCACTAAAATTGTATTAAAAATAAGCAAACTAAAAAAACAAAAACAAAAAAACAAAAAAAAGAAGGAGAAAAAAAGGAGAACTTAGTCACGGCAGGGCTATGCCGACCCCCACCACTTTGGCGACCCTTAGCCAATCTAGGGGAGGATTGTGACCCCCATTCAGATTAGGCCCCTGCTTGCAGTCGTCGGCCATGCCTTCATCATTGCTAGGCTAGTCATGTTTTTTTTTTCCCTTTTTGTATTTTTTTTTTTTTAAGTTCACCCATTTTCTAATATATAAATAAATAAATATTGTATTAAAAACCAGATTTGGACCAAAACGATGTCATTTTAATCATTTCAATGACACATAAGATAGAGAAAATAAAAAATAATCAATGTTAACATTTTCCATTAAACCAAATTAAACAAAGTCAATGAAAGACTTGATTGCACAAATTTGATAAATTTTAGGATTTAATTGCATTTTTTGAAAATTCTATGATTCAATTGCACTTTCACGGTAAGATTTAGAATTTTTAGGGTGCTTATCCCTTTACTTTACATATTCAGAATCAATAAACCTTGATTATTTTAAATTCACTCACATTTTTTGCTAAATGTCATTATGGTCTTAAGAGGAAATTTACAACAATTTAAGCATCTTGCAATGTATTTCGGAACCATTAGCTCCCTAATAGATTATATCCCATTAAGAAAAAGATGCCGCATCCCATTCTGCCCACGAATTTAAACAAAAACGATATAACAAAAAAGAAGAACTAAAAAGAGATATTAGAAGGCGTTGAGTTGTCCACATAAACCTTACCGTATGACGCGTTCCTGAAAGTCAACTGTCGACATCTTTTTGCAGCTCTGGTTTCAGTTATGTCCATATTCGCGCAAATATTCTGTATTTGATTCTGCATTTTGTTAAATTGAACGTATAACATGCCAAACTAGTACGTAGGTTGTAGTACTGCTACCTATTCTGTATTTTTGTTTCGTCTATTGTGGCATTGTTTGCCATTTTGTCATCCCCAGTGATGAGCTTGCGGGGCTTGTTCAGTTATTCTCACGGCATTATCAACCTAAAAGAATGAAGGCGCCATTTACGATGGGCAACACCATCATCTGTTCAAACCGTGCTAGTCGGTGTTTTTCTATTGCTCGGAATCAGCCCATCAATCTAAGAAAAACAGCTTCAGGCTACCTAGATACAATAATCCAATCGATATTTTCTGGCCAAGTAGTACATTGTAAATCATTATAGCAAAACATAATCCAAGAATCTTTGGTTTCATAATAAGCAGCCGCTTCTGGTATCAAGGCAATTATTCTATGCAACAAAGCAAGAACCGTTCACCCACAAAACCTTGGTCTTAAAATTAAGCAGAAACAAGGAAGCAATGAGAGAATTATGATCTCTAACGCGTCATACAAGGAGAGAGAGAGAGAGAGATAATTTCCTCGAAGTCGTCATACAAATGTCCTCTCAATCAAAGTTTATGCACCTCATATCGACAAGACAGGGTCCATGTCTTCTCATCAATGGAAGCGTCGGCTTCGTGAGTTTCAGAACTTCTTATCATATCACGCCTCTTCCGCGAGCTGAACCACGTGGGGATTAACTTCTTCAGTGCCGAAGACAGAGGACGCTGGGGAGGAGATCAAGGACATGACAAGCTCCTCAGAGGAATCTGGCATGCGAGGTTCGCCCTCGACATGTTCTCCGCGAACTATGCTAACGCCAAGTTGTGCCTGAATGAGCTGGTAGAGATCCTCCAGTGCAGAAGGCAGCTCTGTCACGTGGTTGTTCCCATCTTACATGGCGTGGACGCGGCTGATGTTTCGAAGTTGATGAGTTGAACCGAGTTCTCGCAAGGTTTCGAGAGGTTGTGTAAGATCCAGCAAAATGAAGCGCAGATAACAATATGGGAAAATGCTCTAATAGAGGCTAAGCATATGTTCAGCTTCCATTTGCAGAACGGCGCCAATGGTTAAGTACCGATGATTCTTACTACATGTCGCAGCTTAGTATCGCCATCTGTGATTTTTCCTTTTTTTTATGTCATTTCTTTGGTTTGTTTGTTTTGTAGACGGAATTTGTGTATAATCGATGGAATTGGTTTTCTTAAGGGAATGCGATAAGTAGAAAGTCTTACTCGACTTTCCCGAAAATTCTTATTGCCATCTTTTCAAGGATTACGACTTAGCCCTCTTTGCATCTCTCTTTCTCACAATGCTCTCGGCATCTTCCTCTTCTCGGCCATGGTCGGCGGCAAACTCCAGTCAGATCTGACCCGGGCGGCGCTGGGTGGGTCGTGGCAGGTGGTGACGGCGTGGCAGTTGTCTAGGGGAGGGACTGAGCATTGGGCGGGCGGATGGATTAGGGTTTTGGGCAAGTGAGTTTTCGTGGTTGGTGAATTTGAAATGGTGGGAGGGACAAAATTGCAAGGAAAATGACAAATTCGTAAATAGGATTAGCTGTTAAATGTAATTAGAATGCTAATTGTAGGGTTGCAAAACTCAAAGTGCAAATTGACATGAGGTTGATATGTGATGATGCTTTTGATAATTTCCCTGTAAAGCCGAAACGAAAAGCCGGATTAAATTTCTCTGAGTTTGTAGTTTGCATTTTCCAGGTTTCATACCTTTTTGGGCCAAATTTTGGAGTTTCAGACTTAAAATCATGATAACGTAACATTAGAAACGGTGATTTTTTTTTTTTCTGTTTTTATGGCCTTAAATCAGAAAGGTGTCACTTCTTTACATGCATGGTACGGCGCCACTCAAGACGAGGGATGCATCCTTCTCTGCTGTAGGATGAGGTTATATCAAAAGTTGAGCTTAGTTAATCACCATTTCTTAGTTATACATGCCGTTGACACCTAAATTTTGATTAATTATTCATAATTTAATATTATATAGCATATAGTTTTAGGAGCATAATTTGCGGCGGCCGATTTTTGAATTTGTCGAAAAGGTAGGGATGTGGCTAGTTCAAAAGTAAAACATATCGTAGGGATGTGGTGATTCAAAAGCAAAACATATCTGCAAGGATGTGGCTAGTTCAAAGGTAAAGTATATCTGCATGGTTAAGAAAATGAATGGATGTGGTTGATTCAAAGGTAAAATATATCTGCATGGTTAAAGATAGGAAAAGAGCAAACAAGGATATATCCGCATGATAAGAAACCGATCATCGTGTTATTATCTTTTGTTTTTTAGGGCCATGTTTGTTTGCCTATAAAAGGGGGACAGACACACCGAACTGAGGACATATAGAATACACAGCTGGAAAAGGGAGAGCGAAATTTTGTGAGAGAGCCATTAGTGAAAAAAATCGAGAGAAAAGGGAGTGAGAGAGACACAAACGAGGGAAAAAGTGTGGGGGAAAAAGAGGAGGTTTGAAAAAGGTTCTTCATCGTTCGTTCCTGAGCCTCGACATCCACTAGCGGTCGCTCCCCGGCTTCTCCGCGCAATTTTTTTTGGCTATTCCGAGTTCACAGCTAATCAGCCCACGAGTGGACGGCCTCTCGCAAGATCATGGACGCTAGCGAAGATCCCAAATCAGCAGTCGTCCAGCTCATCCTGACGCTCCTCCTACCAGCTGTCCAGCTCTCTTCGTCGAGTATCCGAGCCACCATAAACCGGTCCTTGGCGCTGCAGCTCGTTCGATTCACTTTTATCAACTCTTTTGCAGGTTCCCGACGGGTCTCAGCATCTTCTGCATGCGCCAAAGTCACATTGTTGACCAGTCCTGCAAAGTTCAACTCTTCACCACCAGCAACTCCAGGTTGACCATCGAAGGCAGCAACTCCACATAAATTCCAGCAACGCCCGGCAGATTCCCTGCATGTTCAATTCGTGAAAGTCCAGGAACATTGAAGTTCATCCTGTCGTGCGTAGCTCTTCCTGACGATGGGTCGGCGAGCCTCATCGTGAGCATCATCAAACATCGCGAGAGCCCATCAAGTCAAGCCCAACCCCGGCATGAATCGCTCTCACGTTGCCATTCCCGTCACACCCTCATCATCTGCCTTGAAGCATCGTCAATTCGAAGCTGAAATCCGGTCAATCCACCATTCATAGATTAGGTAAAATCTCGTCTGATTTGATTTTTCCGAATATTTAGTTTCCTTACCTGAAATATTATGGATATATTTGATTGGACTCCCCATTATATTATCCCAAATTTCAAGTAGCCCTTTAAATTAGAGATTATTCTCTAATTTCTTAACGTGCCATAATCGTCAATCCGATCTCACGTCCGAGGTACGATTCGCGATTGCACGGAAAATCGGCCAATTCGATCTCATGCCCGAGATACAATTCGTCAATTTTATTTGTTTCTTGGGTGATTGATTTTGTTTGTAGAATATGTTTTAGTTGACCTATAGGGTTAATCTAGTTAGAGATAATATAAAATAGGATTTGGTCTAGATTAATTCCTTAGATTGAATTGGATAACTTTTAGAGCTAGAAAATTTATTTTAATTTTGAAATTTCATGAGAAAACACAAAAAAAAAAAAACATATCACTTGCATGTCATATAGTTTAGGTTGCACATTGCATGCCATTATAGTTAGACACTTTCGTGCATCATTACATGCATTACATGTTAGTTTTAGGCCTCATTAAATAAGAGAAAATCGATTTAATTAATGCTTTGATAATTGAATGTTAAATAATGATTGCGCACTTGCATGATCACATTGAATGTTAGGGAGTAAATTAAAATCAATGCAAACTGCCTGCCAATCATTTTTTTCAAATAAAAGAGAAAAGGTACCGAAAGGGCGTTAGAGAAATCTAACGTAATCAAGTCCTTGATCCCATAGTCTCTGGTTCGTAGTTTCTAATCGACCCACCAAAAAATAGATTAGTGGTGACTCCAAGTAAAAATCATTTGCATGCTAAAAACTTAAACCCTAAATCGCGAATTGGTATGGGCTTAGGAGAGCTCAAGCTAAGTTTAGGCTTAGTAATCCATTAGCCAAACCCTAGGTGGTGCACTCGAGGTGAGGTCGCGACAACATGCCAATGTCTCTAGTGATTCAGTCAAGCTCGATTTCTTCTCCACGTACCATAGAAATTTGAGTACAATGTTTATCATATTTTGTCTCTTGGGTATATGTGTATGTCTATTTTCTTATACATATTGCTCATATAAATTTGGTACCAACATTTTAACGTCAGTAACGAGGCGAAGCTCACTGAAAAGATTGTCAGGTACCTTGCCCAGGGTTTCTCTACCATACGAAAAATGCAATTGGAGTAGCTCATTTAGCAGAAGATGTGATTCCTTTGACAAGAAATGGCGGAGAGGAGGATGGACGCATGATAGGCAAATGTGGTACAGAAGGAATAGGTAAGACAACGGTGGTTGCAGTTGTTTGCGATGGCATTCACACCAACATCAATGAGAAAAAAGTAGTATGCATTGTAAAAAGATACTTCTTCGCCTTGACGGTGTTACTGAGAAAAACCAAATGGACTATTTCAGCGTTGGAGAGCGAAAATCGTTTCACCCGGGAACTAGAATATTGATCACAGCAAGAGGTCCAAATTTGCTGAAAGTCCTTAAGATCGATGACAAGTATATTGTCAAAGGATTGAATCCAAACGAAGCACTTCAACTCTTTTGTCATCACGCCTTCGATAGAGAAGAAGCTACGAGTTTTATGAAGAGCTGTCTGAAAGTCTAATTCATTATGCAGGGGGTCATCCATTGGCCCTTAATAGATTAGGCTCCTACCTTAGTGATGTGTCTAAAGATCATTGGCATAAACTATTGGACCAGTTGGGGAGAAGCCCTTATCTTGATTGCATCGATGGAGTTTGTAGTTCACCCTCTCTCCCGCTGCAATCCGTTGGGCCACATGGAGGTCAAGGTGGTGGTGCTTATGATGATGGAACATACACTGGCATAGGCAAATCAGTGTCCTCATTACGTCGATTATCGATTCCATCACCATCAATTATGATGAAGGGGTTTTTGGTACGCTCTTTTGAGCACGAAGGACATCCTGATGGTAAAATTTTTACAGTTAGTATATTTTTACCCTTAAAAGTTTCATTGGAAAATAAATCTCTTGCATTTGAATCATCGTGATTAAGAGATGGATAGAAGTAATCATGTGCTTAAATAATACACATCATTATCATATGGCACAAAGAAGCAATAACCCGTAATATGATTGATATAAACTTTCAAATAGTATTGTTGAAAAGAAGTCCAACTAGATTGAAGAATACATCAAAGGGACGGAAAAAAAGCATGAAAGTTAGACTGCATGTGTGTATATAAGGGAACAGTGACACTTATACAAATTCTTACACTTATTACAGGTCAAATTAGATTGTCCAAATGAACACCTAGCTTCGATCTTAGGCCATATAAGAGGCTACCATATTCCTATTGTTATTCAATCCCTCAAATTCCATACCAACAGAAAGACATATGGGCCATTTGGCTTTGAAAATGGGCAATTTTTTCATTTTCCACAAGTTGATGGCTGAAGAATTATTGGGTTTCATGGAAAATGCGGCAGTCATCTTGATTCAATTGGAGCACACGTTGGACCAATTTCTCATGCATATCCTTTTGAAGCCTTTGGACCATGTGGGGGCGATAAAGGTGAGGACATTTGGGACGATGAGAAATATAAAGATGTGAGGGAAATTGTTGTAGGTTTCAATTCAACGATCAATTTTATCTCTGTTTTATACGACAAGTATGGACGTCCACTTGGTCCCTTCACACATGGCACAAAAAGAGGAGCAAAACATATTAGGGTAAGTCAGAAGTGAACATAACAATCGTCCTTCAATCTCATCTCTTGAATTTGTTTCTTGCTTTTCTTATCTCTTCTCGAATTTGGATTTTTTTCCCTTCAAATTAAGCTTGACCGTCCAAGTGAGTACTTGAGTTCCATCTCAGCTACATTGGAGAAGTTTCTGGATTCACCATCCTTCGTTTGTTAACCATCCATACTAATGCAAAGTGTTATATGCCATTTGAACCGCAAAAGAAAGGTATTTTTCATTTCCATACACCGGTGGCACAATTATTAGGTTTCATGGGATGTGTGATGGCCCTCGTCTTGAGTCTAGTGGAGCTTATTATGAGTGGATTCCTCATACATATGCCATTAAGATTTTAGGGCCTTTGGAGGTGGGGGTGGAGACTCCTAGGATGATGGACAATATGTGCATATAAGCAAAATTGCTGTTCGGTAGGGATTGGTCATTGATTCTATTGCTTTTGATTACATTGACACCAACGGTTCCATACGATCAATTAGGCATGGTGGAAATGGCGGGGAGAATGCTTCCAAGGTTATATCTAGACTCTCTTTTTTTTCTCTTTCTCCTTTTTTACTTGAATGTAATAACATAACCTCTCTAGTTTATTATAACATTGGTTGATTACAGAATTTCAAAACTATTCTTGATCTTCGGAAATCACTTGAATAGCTCATAGCAGAGATATATGAGGATCAGCATGATTGTTAGAAAACCAATTGGAAAAATTAAATAAATTCACTTTATTGAGGCTAGCAAAGAGCAACGTAGCCATAAACAAAAGGTTACTTTTCAATTTACAAAATGAGATGCATTAGAAACATAACTTACAGAAATCTTAGCATGTATAACTTATTTTATAGATCAGAATCATATCTCAAAAAAATCTCCAGTTTATTTTGCTCACGAAATGATGCAACCTATAGTCACTCATGTTGAATATGTGTTTTGTGGCCTGTTTGAAGGTTAAATTGGTATACCCATATGAGTACATAACTTCTTTTTCTTGATATCTCAATTCAAACTATAGTCTCAGTCTAATCAATTCACTCACATTTCGCACCAACGAAAGAATATGGGGAGTGATTGGGAAAGACGAAGGGAAGTACTTATTCTTGCCATCAAAAGCTGGGAAAATTGTTGGATTTTTATGGGACAAGTGGTGCTTTACTTGATTCTATAGGAGCATACATTGAGCTCTATTTGAACAAGCTGTATCCCTTCAAATTAGTGGGGTTATTTGGTGGTTCAAGTGGTTCATCTTGGGATGACGGCAACCACCATGCTAATGTGAGAAAAATCTTAATTCTATTGGAACCAAGTAGAGAACCGATCATCAATCAATCACATTTCAATACGAAGAGGAGATTAAAGATTTATGGTTATCTGAAAGACATGGTGGCACAGCTCAAGGCGAGATCCATGTAGTAAGTCCTTGTACATATTCCTCCTAGAAATTTTGCATATGTTATTGATCATGAGTTTGATATAGTCGCACCCCACTAATCTATGCAGATTGATATATATGATTCGGATGAGTATCTAATTTCGATAGTGGGCTACATGAGAAGTTGTTGTTATTGTCCCATTCACTCACTCACCTTTCAAAGTAATAAACGGGTGATTGGACTATTTAGCGATGAAAAGGGAGTCTACTTCCCGTTGCCTATAATGGGTGGCAAAATAATCGGATTTTATGGAAGAAGCGGCGACCATCTTGATACAATCGGAGCATATTTTCAGCCAATATCTCATCTTTACCCGATCGAATCAATTGGGCCATTTGGAGGCCTCGATGGGAATGCTTGGGATGATGGTACATTAAGTGGCGTGAGGGAGATTGTGATCATGCACGACGATATCATTCATTACATTTCCTTTTGTTATGACAAGAATGGTGAACCGGTTTGCTCCGATACACGTGGTGCTGACCCCAGAAATGGCAAGGCCAAAGTCACCAAGGCTTTTTCCTCTTCACTTTTCTCGCTAAGTACACTATTAGTTGTTTTGTTCATATGTTTGACTAACTGTTGACGATCAAGAATGTTTTGAGTTCCTCGAGAGTACCTTAGTTGCTGGTCCCTCGTATGGGTTTAGCGCAAGTCCCATATGAAGTCATATTAGTTTAGATGAAAGTTGTGTATCTTCACTATTTTCATTGTCTTGTTAAATTATACCTGTCAAAATGGATACATAACCTATTTATAACCCATTTAAATATTAAATGGGTCATAAATGAGTCAAGTTTTTTTTTAGTATAACCCATTTATGACTCATTTAAATATCAAATGGGTCATAAATGGGTTATGCTATCATTTTGACAAGTGTACCTATAATGGGTTTAAAATTAAAAAGACTAAAATACATGAGTCGTTAATAGGTGAAAGTTTAAACCTACTTTGAACCCAACTACTCCTCGATCCTCAAAGATGACTCATCTCCTCTTCGCTTTCTTATCAAAATAAAGAAACCTTTCTCATCGCACAACAATGCATTACCTCGCTCCCACCGCTTGTACAGCAGCTCGTCCTCTTACTCGCACGGCAACACTATCGCACTTGGTCACCACCATCGTCAGATGGTGGTTTGATTGGCTGTCAAAACTCAGGTGAGTCTTGTTCTCCCATATGATAAATGATTTTGAAAAAATAAAAATAATTTTAAAATATTTAAAATAAAAATTATTAATAATTCGATTTTAAAAAAATAAACTGAATAAGTTTAAAATCTTTAAAAAAAAAATTATAAGAATAAGTTTTCCTAAGTTTAGTTAGATAGGAAAGTGTTTTAACAATATGGGTCTGGTTGGGTATGGGTTGGGTATGGGTCAAAAATTTTATACTATACTTAACTGTGTCATAAACGAGTTAATAGATCAATTTGAGTCGGACCATTTATGACATGATCCAAACTTGACCCGACCCACCCGTTTAACAGGTATATGTTAAATTTACCACTTTGATTCTACCTGGCCAAACTTTATGAGAGAATTATGTGCAAGTTCGATTGGATTATCCATGAGAACACTTGAAATCAATTTCTGGCTACAAGTAAGAGAATTACGAACCCATCATTGCTCACTCACTCAAATTTTATTGTAAAGAAGATATGATCCCTTTGGGAAGGACATAGGAAGGTACTTCGGGTATCCATAGACCATAAGCAAAATCATGGGCTTTTATGGAAGATCTGGTTCAAATCTCGATTCTACGAAGTATGTGTGAAACCAATATCACAATTGTACCCTTTCAAGTTGCTTGGACCAATCAGAGGTCAACGTGGAGATCCTTGGGATGATGGAGTACATATTGACGTGAGAGGATTTGAGATTGTGGTTGGATCTGTGATTGAGTCCATCAAAATTGAAAACGATTGTAATGGTTCCTCGGATCAATGCTCTATCATCCCGTTCCTACCATTCAATTTAGAACGTAGAATCTTCAGAGAGAGAGATTTCCTACCAGTCAATAGCCATTTTCTTTAGAAATATGTCAGTGAGAACGGTCATGCCAAAAAAAAAAAAAAAAAAAGTTGGTGAAAACTGATGAAATTAGTCAAGTAAATCTAAGTTACAGATCCCAGATGAAGTAATCAATCATTAACAAGTCTCTGATTAAGTCAACTGCATTTTTGGGGAAAGAATTGCATCCCGCGAATCATTGTTTTTCCCGGTAAATTATTGGACGGCAAGGAGACAAACACGTTCAAGCATATAAGAAGACACGGGTTTTGCTCTTAATGTCTTTCTAACCAAATACCCATTCGGCCGCTCAAAGTTTCTACACCACATTTCAACAAGGCAAAAACCATGTTTTCTTCTTCTACTCCTCCTCAACGGGAGTACGACGTTTTCGTGAGTTTCAGGGGCAAGGACGTGAGGAATGCCTTCATACCATACCTCGTCATATGGCTGAACCAGGAGGGGTTTAGCTACTTCTACGACGAAGAAACAAAACACGTTGGGAATGAGATCAGGGAGAACATCTTCCCGGCAATCCACCATGCGAGGGTCGCCCTCATCGTGCTCTCCAAGAAATATGCCTACTCCAAGTGGTGCCTGAAAGAGTTGGTCGAGATCCTCAAGCGCAAAAGGCTGCACTAGAACCTTGTGGTTATTCCAATCTTTTATGATGTAGACCCGGCCGATGTTAAGAATTTCACGAGCAAAAGCGAATTTGGGAGAGCTTTCAAAAAATGGCATGAGGAAGGGGTAGATGATCAGCAGACACAAAGATGGAAGGAAGCCCTACAAGAGGTTAAGGAGATTTCGGGTTTGGAAAAAAAGAGATTCAGGTACGTCCCTAGGATTGGTTACTCCATGTCGAAGCTTTAGTACCACAATCTGTGATTTTTCTTTATTTGATTTTGCAACTTTAGTGTGCCTGCTTAGTGGATGGAATTTTTTGTATTCGACAGAATTGATTTTCTTGGGGGAATGGAACAAGTAGAAGCTTCTCTCGACTTTCCTGAAAGTTCTTATCTACACCTCATTCAAACCTTGAACCATTCTCCCGTTCTCCCTCCTTCTCTCTTACCCTTGCTCTCTCTCCGCGCCGCGGGCTCCCACCACTGACTTCGATCGACGCCTCGCTGCCCCCGACCCTTACTGAGACCTATGTGCATCTCTCTCTCCACCGACCCTTGCTGAACCCTGTGTGCATCTCTCTCTCTCTCTCGCTCGCTCGCTCAACTCGAACTAGACAGATTTGAGTCGGGCTTGACATATCGTTGCTCAGGTGGGGTGGTGGCTAGCGGCGGGTGGCGATGGGACAACGTGCTTTGGAGACGCCGAGAGAGAAGGGGTTGACCAGTGGATAGGTCGACGGGGTAGGGTTTTCAAAAAGCGAGTTTTCACTGTGGGTGAATTTGAAATTATGAAAGAAGTAATTTTCGAAGGAAAATGACAAACTCATAAACAAGACCAGATGTTAGATGCAATTGGAATGTTATTTATAGATTTGCAAAACTTAAGGCACAAATTGATATGAGATTGAAATGTGAAGATGCTTTTTTTATATTTTTCATTTAGAATATTAATAATGCCCAGGTAGAAAGGGCGTACTAAATATTCCCCAAGTTTTGTGGCGTGCACCGTTGGGAATTGGGGAACAAGAAATGAAAACTATAAAGGGAGACAAATGCAAACAAGATAATATGGTTTGAATTAGTTCAATCCAAAAGATGGATAAGGGGTCGACTAAATTTCTTCTGCTAAAAGTTCCTTTTGAGCTTTTTCCACACCTTTTTTGGGCCGAATATTGGAGTTTCATACTTAGAAACGTGATAACATCGTAGAAATTTGGGAAAAGTATTGATGAAGCATTTTTTTTTACTTTATATTACTGTCTTTATGTTCTAGTCATAAAAGTGTTGTTTATTCGTATGCATGGTACGACGCAACGGCAGATGATCAAGAAAAACCGTTTGACAAAAACAAAGAGTAGACGCACCCTCATCTGCCGTAAGATGAGGTTGCCATGAGCTTAGTTAATGACCATTTCTTTGTAATGCATGCCAATGTCCACAGTGATATAGTCAACCTCGGTTTCTTCTATTTATATACCACAGAAATTTGAGTACAACATTTGTCGTATGTTGTCTCTTGAGGTATCATGCGTACCTTTATTTCTCATACATATTGATCACATAATTTTTGTACTAACATTTATCACCAGGAAAGAGCCGGAACTCCTTGATAAAATAGTCCAATCCTTACACGAGAAGATTTGTCCAAGCCGGTCTCTCAACTTTGCGAAAAATGCAATTGGAGCATACCATTTGGCAGACGATGTGATTCCCTTGCTAAAAATTGGCGAAGTTGGCGTGCGCATGATAGGCATAAGTGGCACGGAAGGAATAGGCAAGACAATGGTTGCCAGAGCTGTTTTTTTTCTTTTTGGTAAGGTAAGATTATAAATTAACAACCAACAAAGTGTACAACAGGGGTGAGGCATGGCACCAACAGGCACTCAACTAGACAACATATCGTTGGAGTGACCGGGTACCACGTTCACAGGTTGAGAACAAAATATGTGCAAACATACAGATTAAAGGAGGACCAAAGGGTTCGGAGCGATCCTAAGTCTGCACCAAGCCTACTCTATATAAAAAATACGAGGGTTTATCCCCCAACAGCGCTGCATTCTCCTGTTCCTAGGGTTGTCTTCAACTCTTTTGAAAGCCAGGGCCTTATCCTTGACTACCTTGAAAAGCTGTAGCTTCATGGAAGGAAATTGAAAGCTCCGGCCAAGGAATATGGTGTCATTCTTGGCTTTCCAAATGATATAGCAAAGAGCACCAAATGAAAACCGAGCTATCTCACAGTAGAATCCCTTGCCAAAAAGAAAATTACTAACCCAAAGGAGGTTGTCTGGCCAAGCCGAATTAGTCCAAGGAAGATTGCATTTTGCAGCCCAAAAGTTGGCGAGGGTATTAAGGACGCAACATTCAAAAAACAAGTGGTTGACAGAGTCAGGCCTAGTGTTGCAAAAAGCGCAAACCGAGGAGGGTATTCTGCCATAGGACATGAGAAGGACCTGGGTTGAAAGACGGTTCTTGGAAATTAGCCATAGAAGGAATTGATGTCTAGGGGCCAAGGTCTTATTCCAGACAAAAGAAGACCAGGAGATCGGGTTGGTTTTTTTGCGAATAGTAGCCCAAGCTGAGGCCATCGAGAATTTTCCAGATGACTCCTCCACCCAACTGAAGGTGTCCGAATCATGCACAAGTGGGGGAACCGAGATTTGCCACAGAGTCAAGTCTTGCAGGATTTGGAGCCCATCTGGTGAGTATAAGTCCCTGACCTTCGCCTGCCTGAGGAGGTCTGATTGGTAAATATCATTGTTAGAGAAGATCGAATTAAGTGGACCAACCTTAAGCCAAGGGTCAAACCACAATGATGTATGAGCACCATCTCCTATCTTCCATCTAAAATGGGGTTGGAATTCTTTCCTTAGCACAAGGATCTTCCGCCAGGCCCAAGAACAATGGGTTGGGATAGAGGAAATCCAAAAATTTTATCTTTTGAGGTAGGTGGCATGGATCCATTTACACCATAATGATTCTTTATCGGTGAATAGAAGTCAGATATGTTTAGCCATGGCCGCTTTATTACCGTCTCTAATTCTTCTCAAGCCAAGTCTTCCTTCCGAGGTGGGAAGGCAAACATCGACCCAAGCCACTTTTGCACCTCCCAGTCCCATGGATGGTCCTTTCCAAAGAATCTGTCTACAGATTTGCTCTATCTTGTCCACCATCAAAGCTGGAAGCCAGAATATGGATGCCCAATAAGCTTGGATGGCATGCAAAACTGACTTGATAAGTTGAAGTCGCCCCGCAAACGAGAGAAATCAGTGTGTCCAAGAGTGGACTCTAGTAGTGAGATGGCATACGAGTGCATTGCAATCCACTTTGTTCAAACGAGAGGTGATGATAGGCACGCCCAAATAACGCACTGAAGCGAGCCCAGGGAGAAGCCAAGAGTTTGTATGATCTGGTCCCTAACTATGTCAAAGCCACAGAGATAAATACTTCACTCTTGTTAGGATTTGGAATCAAGCCACTCCATGAGGAAAACAAAGTGATCCCGTCCTTGATACGTGACATGGAAGAGAGGTTCGCTTGACTGAAGATAAAGACATCATCCGCAAAGAATAGGTGGGATAGCCTCGTGGCCTTGCACTGCCAATAATACCGGAAATCCGGGTGCCAAGTATGAGAGTCAAGGATCCTAGAAAAGACCTCCATAACCAAGGTGAAGAGATATGGTGACATAGGATCTCCTTGTCGAATACCTCTTCCACTGGGAAAAAAAACCATGGAGTTCGCCATTGATAGAGATGGAAAACTTGGGGGTGCGAACACATACCATGATCAGTCTTGTAAGATTGTTAGGAAACCCAAAAGCCAAGAGAGTGTTCTCTAAGAAGTCCTAGTCCAAGGTATCATATGCTTTCCTGAAGTCTACCTTGATCGCACACTTTGGAATGTGAGGCTTGTTGTGAAACCCACTGAAAAGTTCCTAGGCAAGGAGGATGTTGTCGTTGATTCGCCTTCCTTTTACAAAAGCAGTTTGGACCGGATTGACAATTCTAGGAAGCACTGCTGCAATTCTAGAAGAGAGAATCTTAGCAATGCATTTGTATATTGTGTTACAACATGCGATAGGTCGGTAGTCAGAGATCGATGATGCATTGGGGACTTTAGGTACCAAGGCAATGATGATATTATTGACTTCTTTAAGAAGGCAGCTTGATTGTAGGAAATCCATAACCGCTTCGGTGATTGAAGAGCCTACCACATCCCAATTCTTCATGAAGAAGTCCGCATTGTAGCCATCCGGACCAGGAGCCTTATTCCCATTTATGGAGAACATGGCATCACGTACTTCCGATGGTGGCCAGAGCTGTTTGTAAAGGCACAATTAAAGATTTTGAGCGTTTTATCATTCTCAATGAAGTTGGAAAAGCGAGCCACTCCGATTTTTGCAAACTGCAGAAGAAGTTACTCCGGAATCTCCTCACAATGAATGGACAGGCGCTGCATGGTAGTAGCTTTCAAGACAACATCACCGAGATAAAGAATAACCTGCATTGTAAGAAGATACTTCTTGTTGTCGATGGTGTTACAAAAAAAGAACAGATGGAAAACTTGGGCGTTGAACAGCTAGGGTTGTTTCATCCTGGGAGTAGAATCTTGATCACGACAAGAGATCAAGATTTGCTGATGCATCTCAAAGTAAATGACAGGTACAATGTCGAAGGATTGACTCGGGACGAAGCATTTCGACTCTTTTGCCTCCATGCCTTCAAGAGAGAAGAACCCGCGGAAGGTTACGAGGAGTTATCTAGATATCTAGCTCATTATGTAGGAGGTCATCCATCGGCCCTTGAAAAATGGGGTTCCTTCCTTAACAAGCAGTCAAAACGTGACTGGCAGAAATTCTCTGGCGAGTTGGTGAAATCCCCGGATAATATTAATTCCATTATACCAGACTTTCGGCGAATTTTTAAAGAATATCCTTGCAAAGTTGTGGGAACACGTGGGGGCGATCGTAGAACAAACACTTGGGAGGACAAGGAATATACAGGCGTGAGGAAAATCGAGGTAGGCTTCGATTCACAAGGAATCAAGTTTATCACAGTTCAATACGACAGGAACAAACGTTCCCCTAAAACCGTCACTCGTGGCACCAAAGGAGGCGAAACATCTATGCCTCCAGTAAGTCATTAGTCTTCTTTTTTTTTTTCTTTTTCTAAAATTTTTGGATTGTATAGCTGAGGTGATCTCGTTAAAGCTATCGAAAAGCAGATGGGCCAAAAAGAGTTGAAAAACGAAAAATCAGATGAAACGAAATATCCCAACACCCAAAGAAAAAGCAAAATATTATTATTTGGCTAATTTGAAAAATATTTTCTTTTGACACAATCTATGTTTAATAATTTTGTGAATGATAAATATATTTTTCATTCATTCACTTTTATAAGCAAGACAATCGATTATTTTTAGGAAATATTTTTTCAAATAGTTCGTTTTCTACAAGTTTATCTTTAAAGATATTTTTTTCATATGTTCAATCTCATATCTCGAATTTTTGTCTTGTGTTCCTCACCTCCTCTCAAATTTTGATTTCCTTTTTTTCCTTAGATTGAGCTCGACTATCCAGGGGAGTACTTGACCTACATGTTGGGCTGCACCAAAAAAGATTCCGGACGCACCATTCTTCATTCGTTAACGTTCCATACTAATATAGGGAAACGTAAATCGATCGGAACAGATGAGGAAGGGGGAAAACTTTCATTTCTCTACACTGGCCACAGAATCGTCGGATTCCGCGGGAGTTGCAATGGCTCCCATCTCCAGTCCATTGAAGCTATTTATAAGCGGCTTCCTCATACTCCCATTGATTGTGACGGCGGAATTTTCGGGCCTTTTGGTGGCGCAGGTGAAAAATCATGGCATTCTGGTGATATAAATGGGCTTTCTGTTCGCTACGCGGACTTCATTGAAGAGAGCACCGCCTCTCTCTTGTTCTCTAGATTTTTCCTTCCTCCGCCAGACTCTTCTCTCTCTCTCTAGATTTTTCTTCAGCCGCTTGACTAAGACAGCCTGCAAGTGATGTTGACAAGTTGCTATAAAATATTAATATCTTGAGGGATTTTGGGTGAGGAAGTCGGCTCAATGACCGACCTATTGCCCTATAAATAGGGGCTGCTGTCCGTGTGTAGTGTGTGTAGTCTTGTGAGAGGAAACATTATAATAGTGTGTCAGTGGGTGGTGTGAGTGTGGTGAGGTGAGAAGTGGTCTGAGTGTTTGGGGTGTGTGAGAGTTGTGAGGTGTAATTGTGTTCTTATAATAATAAGAAAGTGTTTTATCACAGTGAAGTGTCCGAATTTCAACATTCATTAGTTCCATAACTTTTAAAGTCGAAGACGACACCAGCTCCAGACCTCAAACTACTTATGGGGAAAATGGTGGGAAGAATACTTTCAAGGTTGTATCCAGACTCTTTGTTTTTCTCTTTATTCCCTTTCTACTTGAATGGTCGTAAATTCAATTTTCTAGCTTATCATAATTCTGACCCCAAAAACGAAAAAGGCTTATCATAACATTAGTCGACGACGAGAAATATACAGTTACTTTATCATAACATTTTTCTTGCTTATCATAATTCTGATGCAACATTGGGATTCTTAATAATTGCACATGAAAAGCTCACACGAGAGATAAATGAGGATCAGCATGATTGTTAAGTAATAACTTCACTTTATCAAAGTTAGGCAAAGACAAACTAAACAGTTACTTTTTTATTCACAAATGAAATGTGCCACCAAATTCATTAGAGGCATGGTTTATATTAGTCTTAGCATATATAACTTATTTTACAATCCCAATCGTATTTTAAAAGAAATATACCAATTTATTTTGCTCATCGAATGATGGAACATATTGTCACTCACCTTGAATATGTGCTTTTGTGGCCTTTTTGCAGGTTAAATTGGAAACCCCGTACGAGTGCATAACTTCTTTTTCTGGATATTTCGAATATGCACACGATGGTCGCATTATAATCAATTCGCTCACGTTTCGAACCAACAAAAGAATATTGGGGCCATTGGTAGAGAGGAGGGGAAGCACTTTTCCTCATTATCACCATCAGAAGCTGTGAAAGTTATCAAGTTTTTCGGGAGAACCGTTGATGATTATCTCGAATCTATTGGAGCAGAAGTCAAACAATTCTATCCCTTCGAGTCTGTGGGGTTATTTGGTGTTTCAGACGGGTCATATTGGGATGATAGGAATGATGATTATACCAATGTAAGGGAAATCACCGTTGAATTTGCACCAATGAAGAGATTCATTAAAACAATCGCTTTTGACTATGAACTGAAGAATGGAACGTCGTCGTCACCGAAGAGACATACTGGCAATCCAGCTGATGGCATCGAGCCTCTTCCGGTATGTCCCCTTACGTGCATATGCTTTATAAAATCCTTACGAAACTTGCATTTCCTATGTTAGCGGGAGACTCTTTTGAGACAAATTAAATCACGAGTTTGATGGTTATGTCCATTATTGCAGATCAACATAGTTGGAAATGAGTATCTGACTTCAATGTCAGGGTATTACACGGAAGACGGCATTACCTCTCTCATGTTTGGGACCAACAAAAGAACATTAGAATTTATTGCTCGAGAAGAGGGAATATACTTTTCATCTCCCGTGACGGGTGGCAAAATTGTTGGATTTTATGGGAGGAGTGATGAAAATCTTAAAGCAATTGGAGCATATTTTGAACCAATTTCGCTTGACTCAATTAAATCAATTGGGCCATTTGAAGTCCTAGGTGAAAGTGCTTGGGATCACGGAAAATTCAAAGGTGTGAGGAAAATCAAGGTAGAGCACAACATTGATATCCATTCCATTAAGTTCGTGTACGACAACAGCATTCGTGACCAAAGTTACCCAGTTAAGAACGATGGCCATGCCATAGGAGACTACCCCAAGGATGAAAAGGTTTGTGTTTTTTGTATCTTTTACATTTATTACACCGCTTGTCCAATTTTAGGACACTTTTGAGATTGCATAGGTTACATTGGATTATCCACAAGAGTACTTGACTTCAATATCTGGTTATACACAAAAGGATGGTGTTATCCAATCGCTCACATTTTATAGTAATAAAGGAAGATATGGTCCCTATGGTAAGGAGATGGGGAAGTACTTTTGGTATCCATCGAATGGAAGCAGAATCATCGGCTTTTATGGGACACGGAACCCCGACAACGGGCCTCTCAAATCCATAAGAGTGTATGTGGAGCCCATACCCTACATGTATCCTTTCAAAACCGTTGGACCCTTCGGAGGCGCTTGGGGGACTCCAAGGGATGATGGAGTGCACACTGACGTGAGGGGGTTTCATATCAGTTTCGGCAAAGCAATTGAGGCTATCAGGATTGCATACGATAACAATGGTTCCTTCGTGCTTGGCTCTGAACATGGCACAAAAGGCAATGATAAATACAAGGAGGTTAATCTCTCTCTCTCTCTCTCTCATTTGTCTTTTTTCTATCTGTAAGCCGTTCATGCATACGTGTTGCTTTTCATAACGTTCGTAGCTTCATGGAGCATAGTATCTTTCCATCGAAGACTGAGGCACTTATTTTGGCTTCCTATATCTAGAGTTTAAGTTTCGAACCTTCATCTGTTCTCACAAGTACAACATGTTTCGCTTTGCTACTCTTGCAGTTCATGCTGGATTATCCCAAGGAGCGTCTACTTTCGATATCAGTTTGGGTGGATGAAGATGGAAAAACCGGTCAACCTATCATCCGCGACCTGAAAATCTTTACCACAAAGACCTATTACGGGAAGTTCATTCCGGAATCGCAAAAGCAAGATAAACCAACGCAATTTTTTATCCCGTCGGAAGAAGATACGGGCAGGAGGATCGTTGGCTTTTTCGGAAGGGTGGGAAGATATATCCATTCAATTGGAGCGCGTTTGGAACCATACTCAAATTAAACCCATCCCTTCCCCAGGCTTTTATTTCTCTTTGGCATGGGGTTTCGAGAATCTTCTTCTTTGTTTCTCTAGATGACAATGAAATAACTCCCCATCCGTGAGCACATTGGTTGCTGGTTTCTAGATTTAGTTGTTGGTGTTCTTCAATGTTCTTCAAAGAAAGCTACAAGCATTTAATGAAGAAGAGCTACTGAAGCATGAAGACAAGGAATGCCAACAAAGGTCATTGAAGAGTTCTCCACGGGTTGCTGTGCTTGTCTTCAAATGCACTTATCATATTGACTTTGTGTGCTTTTGTTAATTGCGTGAACTTTCTTGTTTTTCTTCATCTTATGCTGTGAGACATTTATGCTAAGTTGTGTGCTTTCATCCACTATAAAATATTGTGAACTTCAGATTTGTGGACACATCCTCGAAGCAACAGCATTTGCATTCCAATAAAAAATTCCCTCCAGTCTTTATTTGTGCTCTTGTTCAAAATTTTGAAAGCTATCGTTATTATTCTTGTTACAATAATTTCATCTAATTTGATGAGTAACTATGAGATACTCTAAAACACAGTTGAGGTTATCCTTGAATGGGAAAACTAGTGATAAAATAGAGGAAAATGGGAAAAATTACCAAAACAATCTTAAACCTATTACAATTTTTCTAATTCAGTCCTAAACATTATTTTTTTTACCAATTCAATCCTAAATCTTTTGTAATTGTGCCAATTCAGTCTTAAAATTTTTGTAATTGTGTCAATTCGGTCGATCCAGCCAAAATTGATCGGCTAGTGCGACATGGACACCGGCGGCACTAGCGACACTAACGTAACAATTTTTTAATAATATTTTATTTTTTTGATTTTTTTCTCTTTCATTTTTTTCTTTTTTGTTCTTCTTCTAGTTGATAGCCAGACCGACTAGACGGTATGGCCAACAAGGCTTGCTCTTGCCCAGATCTAGCAAGGGCAAGCCTTGCCATCATGGCCCTGGGCAAGCCTCACCCTCACTGTCATTGGGCAAGGTCGAGCTTGCCCTCCTTGTCACAACGCTAGGCTAGGGCAACCTCACCCAAATCTAGATCCCCCCGCCCTCCGTAGCTCCTCAAAGTAGTTCCTTTGGTTGATCCGCCAACCCACCGCTGCCCATTCTCATCATCCTCCAACTCCTCCTCCAACTCATAGAGGGATTTGAGGAAATCAAAGTTGTCCAAGGGCAGCGTCGCGACGTCGAGGCTTGCCCTTGCCAAATCTAGTTAAGGGCGAGCCTCGCCCAGAAATGGTGAGGGCAAGCTCGCCCGCCTACAGCGAGGCCTCACTGACCATACCCTCGGCTAGTCGGCAATTGGAGAAGAAGAAGAACAAAAAAGAAAAATAAAAGAGAAAAAAAGGAAATATAAAAAATTAATAAAAAAAAAATTGAACAAAAAATTGAAAAAGAAATTTAAAAAATTATTAAAAAATTGCCATGTCAACGTTGGTCAGCCAATTTTGGTTGGATGGACTAAATTGATACAATTATAAAAGGTTTAGGACTGAATTAGAAAAATTGCAATAGGTTTAAGACTATTTTGGTGATTTTCCTAAGGAAAATGAGGAACTTCTCAACCATGACATAACCCTTGTATTTTTGGATAAATCCAAGAATTAAGCTAACACTTCATCTTTCACATTGGATCATGAATTGGGAGTGAAATTGTTAAAAGGATTAATTTTAACTATATATAATTAATCCATTGTGAATACTGATTTGAAATTAAATGAGTGAAAAGTGTAAGAAAGTACGTAAGGAGAATTCATCCCTTTCGAATCATAGTGTTATGAGTCGACCTTAGTAGCAAGCCTTGAAAAAGAAATAATTGCCATATATTTATATAGATATTGACAAATCCAACTAGGTAGATGTTTCACTCCTCTTCATGCTCAATCCTATTCCAATGGAACAGTTATTCCATAACTATTTTATTCGATTCTACAAGCTAGAGGTTCCGATTTAATTCTATGAATGTGCAGAGAATGGTCGGACCATATGTGAACCGATTGTGTAATTTGCTTTTGGCACTATCAAAGAATGAATTATAAAACTGAAGCGTATTTCACAAGATCAAGAGAATTACCAAAAAAAGCCTAAACTTATTGCAATTGTGTCGATTTAGTCTTAAACCTTTTTTTTGCCAATTCAGTCTTAAACCCTTTACAATTGTGTCGATTCAGTTTATCCGGCCAAATTTGGCTAATTGGCGCTAGAGATAATTTTTAATAATATTTTATTTTTTCGAATTTTTTAATTCTTTTTCTTTTTCTCTCCTTCTTCCCTTGCCTTCTTCCCTCGGGCTCGCCGACCCGATCCGGCGGGCGACAAGGGCTTTGCGGCCCTCGTCGGAGCTTGCTAGCCATTGCCGAGGGGGAATAAGGCAAGAGAGGAAGGAGAGAGAAAAGAAAAGGAAAAAGAAAAAGAATAAAAAAATTAATAATATAAAAAATTGTTAAAAAATTGTTACCAGCGTTGACATGTAAAATTTAACCAAATGAATTGAATTGATATAATTACAAATATTTTAGGACTGAATCCGCATATGATTACAATACATTTAAAACTTTTTTGATAGTTTTCTCCACAAAATCATCTCATTTTCTCCTTCTTTTCATATTTTTCCCAAAAATCTGCTGTCTTCACTAAAGTAAAAAAGTTTTCAAAGAGGCCAGAAAATAAAAATAAAAAATAAAAAGGGAAAGAAAAAGGACAGGTTCGGGTTCGACTCAGAAATCGAAGCCGACCGAGGAGCAGGTGATTAGCTATAGGTATGGAACCGCAACTAAACCACAGTTCCCTCAATACCCAATAACCTTTGACAGGAAAATATCAGAGTCACCTGCTTAACTGGCATAAATGTGCCCATGTGGACTCCTCAAAAAACGACAAGTGTCGTCTGGCGTTGGAATAAAAAAATTAATATATAAACTCATCTTTCTCTCAACTGGTACAGACTATATGCGGTGATAGGCTGAGTAGAGACAAATCGCTCCTCTCTCTCCCATGGTCTTTTCATGTTTGAAATGAAGCTCCTAATCTTCCTTCCCTCTTCTTCTCCGAGTCTCGCTTTTCTCCTCTATTACTCACTCACTTCAGCCCAACCCCCTCCATTCTTCTTCAACTTCGTCCTCATCGTCATCGTCGCCTTTCCGGTCCCGGCTCTAGAAACTACGACTAGCTCGGTTTTGATTTTGGGTTGAAGCGGATGCAGAAGAAGCTTGCAACTACCGGGTCGCAAGCCGTTCCGCCTTCGCACGCCGCTCGCTTCGTTCGTTGCCGTTGTCGCTTTTCTAAGCTCCGACGATAGAAACCACGCATGGCTCTGTTTCGATTTCGGGCTGGGGCACGTCGCCACTGATGCGGAAGAACTTTGCAATTGCTAGGTCCCGAGCCCTCTCGGCCCTCACATGCGGCTCACCCTTCTGCCTCCGATGATAGAAACCACGAGTGGCTCAGTTTCGATTTCGGGCTCGGGTACATCGCCACTGACTTTGACGTAGAAGCGGAAGCTTGCAATTGCTAATTGGAAAACTATCTATGGCTTTTCAGTTTGTTTTCAAGATTTCAGTCCTCTCCTGATTCTTTTGTCTTCACGTACAACGTGAAGCTTGGAAACTGAGCCACTCGCAGTTTCTATCGCCGGAGGCGGAAGGGCGAGCCGCAACAAACAAAGTGAGCGGCGTGTGAGGGCCGAGAGGGCTCGGGGCCTAGCAATTGCAAAGTTCTTCCGCATCAGTGGCGACATGCCCAAGCCCGAAATCAAAATGGAGCCATGCGCGGTTTCTATCGCTGGAGCTTGGAAAATCGACGACAGTGATGAATGAAGTGAGCAGCGTGTGAAGGCGGAGGGGCTCGCGACCCAGCAGTCGCAAGCTTCTTCCACATCCGCTTCAACCCATTATCAAAACTGAGCCAGTCATGGTTTCTAGAGCCGGGACCGGAAAGACAACGACGGTGACGAGGACGAAGTTGAAGAAGAAGGGAGGGGGTTTAGGCTGAAGTGAGCGAGTGATGGAGGAGAAAAGTGAGACTCGGAGAAGAAGAGGGAAGGAAGACTGGGAGCTTCATTTCAAACATGAAAAGACCATGTGAGAGAGAGGGAGGGGCAATTAATGTCTCTGCTCAGCCTATTACGGTCAACAGCCTACACTAGATGACATAGAAAGATGAGTTTACATATTATTTTTTTTTATTCCAGCGTCAGATGACACTTGTCGCTTTTTGAGTGATGCACATGTGCACATATATGCCAGGTAGGTGGGTGATGTGAATGCCATGGGTAATTGCAAACCATGGAATATTTTCTCACCTTTGATGCAGTTATCGCATGCGGTGATGCTTGAGTGGCTACGTCGGAGATCGAAGTCACCGAATCCCCTTGAGCGGCGAACACCCAAAACCCTCCCAACAAAGAGGCCATCGTCGATGTGTTCTCCGCCTCTGCATACGGCAATTTGGAGAAACTGAGGAGGTTCGAGGAGCAAGAAGGAGCCTCTCTCTCGACTCCTAAAGCTAATGGGTACTACGCTCTCCAGTGGACTGCTCTCAACAAATTCGCCAACATTGTTCAGTACATCATCAAGGTATTTGCTTTTCGTCGCTCGCTTCTTATTCCTTGGCCTGCGTGAAAGATTTTACGCGCTAATTGTGTGTTTCTCGCAACATGGTCCTGAATTTGGGTGTGTCAGTTGCTGCTTGAAGCATTTGCTTCCTACTTGTTTCTATCTTGACGTACTAATTATTGCCGTTCTTTATGTATGTCGGTGTCGGATGATGAATTGTTTTCAAAATGGCCTTTGAAGAATGGCGGTAATGTGAATGCCACGGGCAACGTGAAGCAGACTGCCCTTCATTGGGCTGCTGTTCGTGGATCCGTTGTAGCGGATGTGCTTTTCCAAAATGGAGCTCGGGTAGATGCAGCTGATATAAATGGGTATCGGGTTTTTGTTCATTCTCCACATTTTTCTTTTGAGATATTGTTTTTCTTATTTATTTAACTTACCGTACATAGAGCAATCATAGGCTCATAGCATTGGCATGAAGTAAAGAACGAATTTGATGATTATAGCATTGGGTTGCTAGGTTTCCTCTTGAGTTAGAGAAAGAATTTTGAGCGTTTTATACGCGACTTTTATGCTGTACTGATGAACAGTAATGTGTGATGCAAATAGGCACTAGCTATAGTGATCATTCCAATTTTTATGGAACTGTTTATGCCAATGATCATGGAATTTCATCTTCTAAAGTCATGGTTTATTCTGTTTGACTATATGTTCTCTATTTGTTCATTGAGAAGGGTTGTTCCTTTTCTTGCTTCCTCTAGAGTTAATTTTTTCTTTGCTAACAATTCTTCATTTGCTAGCCTCTCCGCTGCAGGCAGTTCATGTTATTGCTATCCCTATTGTTTCTGATTGTTGGTTGGGAGTTTTATTCGCTTTCGCATGTGCATAATTACAAGATAAAATAAATTGGTCGACGACAATACCTGTGATGTCGTACAACTAGATCTCAAGTGAAATGGGGTTACCACGTGCTCAAAGTCGGAGCGTGACACGATGCCTCCATCTCCATAACAATATTACCTTAAGATTGTTGGCCAAATTTGATGAAGATGAAGATAGAGAAGTAGTAATAGATTCTTAATGCTTTGATGCGTGACAACGATCATTGTTCTTAAGGTATTATTTGCCTCCACTATTGTTGCTGCCGAGTTTAGAATAAATATACCTCCATAATATACATCAAAGTTGCAGAGAAATGAGTTCAGCAATTACTTGATTCTCTCTTGGAATTTCTCCTTGAATATGTTAAAGTTGCATAAATGAAAAGAGAATAAGAGAGTTATGAAGTAAAAGCATTTCTGAACAGTTGTGGTTATTATAAATAATAAATGAATTGATTTTTATTCATAGAAAACCAATAGACACATCTGTTGGAAATAGGTACCTTATTTCCAACCATCACCACTTTTCATGTCAAGAATAACCTCCTCTCATAACTAAAAATAACTTTCTTTTAGGATGAAATTTCATATATTTTCATAACCAAGAGTCGCGTTTTCTTTTGATTAAGAGTCATGTCTCTTGACCAAAAGTCACGTCCTCTCTTCACCAAGAGTCACATCTTCTTTTTATGAAGAGACACCTCTTTTATGATAACAAACTATTTCAATAGAGACTTTAATTAAAGAAATAACAACATTAAAGATTGATTGTTGGAGTAAAAATTTCACAAAAAAAGAGAGGAAAGAAAGGCATCTTAATTCAACTAGATACTTCACAACTTCATCCCATCAAATGGATCTGTATGCTCCGGGGACCAGATCATCAACATGGCATCGGCGTCCGCTTCTGTCCTGCCTCCATGATCGATGCTCTTCTTTATGGTCCCAGCTTTTTCGGCTCGTGTATCGTCTCTATTATCAGCACCGGTAGACGGCTGCTCCATATTAAAGTAGGGTTTGTGTACTTTGAATTGATGCTTGGTGCTTGTCGAATGCTTCTTCATCTTTACGTGGGGTGAGTTAGCGAAGATGGATCCCCATATACATGCTTTAGTACCCGAACGCTTGAGCAGCTTTCAGCTTTTATCATGGCATCGCATTCCTACTTTGAGTGGCCAAGACCACCCCTTTCATTCTTGTTCTTGATATTGTTTTTTGAAAACCGAGTAAATTCAATAATGCAAATCCTTATTCAAAAGATCATGCTCGAGACGTCTGACAACAGAGGTTTATCAGCTCGGACAACAAGCGTGGAAATAGACGTTCTAAAAGCAAATCGAGTGGATGACGATGCTGCTGCTGCTGCAAAAGGGAAGTCGTCCGTTCCCTCCTCCCTCAGAAAATCTTGAAGAGCAAACCACCGTGAGTAACAAAGAAGGGAGCGAACACGAGCGACTCGACTGCCAGCAGCTGGATGAGGATGTTGAGTGGTGGGCCTGAAGTGTCCTTCTGGGGATTGCCAATTGTATCTCCCCTATCAGCTGCCATCTGAAGCCTCGGTTCTTTACCAGAAAGGTTCCTCGCGTGCTCCGAAGCCCCAGCCTGAAAGCAAATTCCAGATATTTAGGGAAGAAAATCTGTTGAATCATGCAACTTTTCTTAGCATGGCACTGAACCACCATAGACGAGTATATTGAAAAAAATTAGTTTTCGAGCCATTGGAGCAGCTGCATACACTAATGTACTCTTTCGCTTTGTCCCATGCTCCACCAGTGTAGGATGACGAAGTCGCAATCTGTTTGAAACCAAGCCCAGTGAATAATATTTATCAGGAAAATACCGCAATCAAATGAGACTACCGATGTGAAGGTGCAACAATTCATGGATCTGATAAGAACATTAATCAGCAGTTCACCAACCTACACAGATTTTCTTCAACAATGCAGAAACTAGGGTTTATTAATAAATGAATGAGAACAGACTTGTCGTATTATCAATAATAATAATAGAGAAAACGAGTTGTGGAAGTTTCTTTTTGGAAGAGGGGGGGGGGGGGCTGACATTCTTGTTATGTCATGCCATAAAACAAAGTGCCTGCCAGTCCCGTGGGAGCCTGCAGCTAAAGTTGGCGAGTAAAGCTTCGTTTGGTATAGTTCTAATTTCTTTAATTTTCTATTTTTTCCTTAAAATAAATAAAAATAAAAATTCATTTGATAATGTCAATTTATTTTTTATTTTTCAAAATAATTTTTTTCCAAGAATAGATTTGAATGTAAATATGAAAAGTAGAAAAAAGTAACTTCTTATTCCTAAAAACAATTTCTATAAGCTATTTTTTGGGTTATTACTCATGATCGATCCTTTGCTCGTCGACCTCGCCCGCCGGCTATCAATCACCGCCGCCACCAATCGGCGTCCAGCGAGCAGCAAATTGGCAACCGATGCCCGGCATCCGATGGCTTGGCAACTGGCAGCCCGACAACCAACAACTAGCGATGACTAGTCGTGGCAACAACTGGTGGCTGCAAGCAGCAACCAGCCTCCGGCGACCAGTCACCACCCGCCGCCACCACCACTACCCGCGACACAATCAAGGAAAAAAGAAATAAATTTTTTTTGTTAGTACCAAAAGTATTTCTATTATTTGTCTATTCCGATAATAATAAATTTTTATAATTACCAAATACCTTATTTTACTTAGAAATTGTTACAAGGAATAGAAATAGAAAAAAAGCTATTTCTCAAGAGAAATTATTTCTAAAAATAGAAATATTACCAAACACACTCTAAAGAATCGAAAACATTCACGTGCACATGCATAATCCAACAAAGCGCGAACTTAATACGCATGAGACGAAAGTAATTGCTCCAACGAATGGCGAAGCCAAAAGGACAAGAGCTACTCCAGTAAACACGACACATCATTCCAACCATCTTCCTGAGAAGAGATCTGCATGAGTAATTAATATACTACAGTGCTCAGATCCGTCGCTCAAAGCTCTAGCAGCTGCGACAAACCCTAAAAATGACTCGCACCACAAGCAGCAGAAGCTCATGATTTCGCTGAGCTATCATCAGATTACAAGACTTGAATTTGTTGCTGTTGCCTGGGCAGATGCGAGATTGACCCCAAAAAAAAATCTATTAATGAACAGTGTCAATGAGAGAGAGAGAGAGGAGGGGGTTGAACTCCAACCTCTGTATGCCCCGAAAAAGAAAGACTCGCAATCCAGAAAATGAGCTAAAAGTTTACGAGCTTTATTGGAAAACGCAACAATAGAATCTCATTACCGAAAGATTTAAAATGTTTGAGAATGTCCAACTATCAATCCCAAGTCCAGCAAAGAGGAAAAGTCCGTAAAGCACACAAGTTGCGAAGCTATAGGATCTGTATAAAGTCACCTTCAGAGACGCCCTTCTTTATCTCAGCACACTTGGTCTCAGCATCTCCTCCCTGCACAGTGGCGGTTAAATGTTGCTCTTCGTCGATAAGGTTGTTGCTATTGCGCTCTTTGTTGATGCCGCTGTTGATGTTGTGCAACCCGTGGCACCACTGCACCAGGGAGAACGCAATCCCGATGATGGCGCAGACTGGGATCACGATCTCTGTTGCAAGAGCTGGGAGCAATGCCATCCTCGCTGGAACTCTAGACTGGGTGGCTGGAATCGCTGGACTCGACGCCTATCAAAGAGAGAGAGAGAGAGACAGACAGACAGAGAGAGGAGTGAAGTGGGGAGTGTGCTCGTCTATAGGGGAAGTGGCGAGAGTTTCATGAATTAGAATGTTATGGTTATGTGCATACCGCAGTAAAATATCCTGGCCTTTTGATTCGTCCGTCGGATTTACAAGCGATGGACTGTCTTTTGAGAGTAGGATAATCGGATGGGGAGTGTGCTCGTCTACATGCGGGAGTGAGTATAATCTCATCATGTCAACATATATACTTTATATCCGCAATGAGCTCGCTTGTACTTGGGCTAAAAGATTAGCGCTATCCCCATTAGTTTTATGGGGTTGACGAGTAAATAATTATGTACCGACGAAAAAAACACGAGCATAGTCCAATACACGGAGCAACCTCTCACATGGATAAGGATGGCGTGTTGGAATTGCTGTCTAAGCACTTCCCATATATTGTTGTCGTAATTGCTAGATTTTTAAGAAATATGCCATTGGGAACTCAAATCGATTTATTTGTCATACAACAATTACTAATTTTCATCTTTTCTATGGATTAACTTTTCCCTTATCAAGAGGGTTTTCAAGCTCAAATCACGAAAAATGTGTTGACGAGCGGTGTTATGGGCGTGGACGAAGAATGTTTTTATATTATATTACAGGATCGATGCCTATCCGTATGGTGTTTTTCTATATCCATATTCTTTTTTTTTTCTTTTTTTTGGTGTGCCTCGGAGTGAGGGTGATAATATGCTGATTAAAAGCTGCAAAAATTGTCAGCTTCCCCTCGAGGGAACAGAGACATAGGGCGGGGCCCGCACGGCTCGTCCCTCAATGTTGGTCCGGTGGTTATTTCCTCGTGGGATTGGCTCTCCATCGAACCGCTCGACTCCGAACTTTCAGCTGGCTTTCGTGAACCGCGAGACGCTTTGGGTATGTATTTGAATTCGGTGCATTTAAGCTCATTGATCATACAGTTCTCACCAAGGTCCTATCCACGTTGAGGATTAAGATGCGTTGGGCTCGCTTACGTCTTAAATCATTTAAATTTTTTTTGATCTTTACATTTCATTTCCCTCAATCCCTCCTCTACGAGTCGTCTAAAACATGCCATCGCCTTTTGCAATTTGAAGTGATCAACCATTGCATCCAGCTAGGACATTTTATCTGGCCAAAATTATAGTTTAGACTCGCCTATCAACAAAAACATAGTCCTAGTGGCTTGGTCCTTGTGGCTTGGGTTGCCATGCTCATGATCAGATTTGCAATTCCTCTTTAGCTGCCATAACACCCAAAAAAACAAAAAACAAAAAACAAAAAATCCTTCTTCACTTCCCTCTAATCCCAACATACGCATCACCCAATTTTTCAAGGATAAAAGATAATGGTGGTTTTTGAGGGCATGTTTCTTTTGAATTAGTTGAAAGTAATTTTTATATTTAAATTTCCAAAAACTTTGAAATAGTTATATGCAAATCTGAGTGCCAACATTTACATGTTGTGAAAATTTCAATTGAATTAACAAAAGATAATAAAAATTTATATGTCCTAGGATTGATATTAAAAAATAACAAGTAAGACTATTTAGACACGTCAAAGCTTTTGCAAATGATTCCATTAAATTGTCTTACTTCTTTTGTAATTTAACCAGATTCTTATATTGTGTGATCCCATGTTAGTTCTTCGATCAAATAAACAAATGAAAATGGTGACGTGGAATTCCAAGTTAGTGCTATAACAATTTTAATTAGATTAATTGTCTGTGTAGAATAAAAAGAGAGAAATAAAACTTGCAGTTCAAAACAACAAAAACGAGAGAGAGAGAGAGAGAGAGAGAGACCATAGTGGTGGCCCGATGAGGATGTGTTACCCGTGATGTGCACCAGCTGTGCCCCACAGTGGTGGCCCGACAAGGACGTGAGAGAGAGAGACCATAGTAGTGGCCGGACGGGGACGTGTTACCCATGATGTGCACCAGCCTTGTAGCTTCCTCCCCCTCTTCTTTCTCTATTTTATTTTTCAAGTTTTTCCTTCTCTTCTGAAATTTAAAAAGTATTTATTTTGTTGAGGCTTTTAAGGCAGGATGTCACTTATCATGCTACATACCCCCTAACGGCCAGGTCAGCAGTCTCACTTACTTTTTTAATTGAATGACTAATGTGAACAAAAGAATCATGAAACATTAAAAAAAAAAAAAGTATTGATTGAACATTTTTTTATAAGAAAAGATTAAAGCGACGCCCTTATGCCACTTTTTCCTTTTGGCGTCACATGCTTTGATAATTATCCACCCGACAACGTACAAAGGGAAATGCGGAGATATAAGCGATTATGATTATAATTATATGATTATAGTAGATTACTTACTGTTAACTCTCTCGTAGATATAGATATCAACACTAAGATTGAACCACATAAATTTGTAGCGTCTTTAATTGTTTCTTATTTTATTTCTTTGGCTCTCTCGCGTTGATTCAATTTGCAAGTTTGGATATTTTTCGCATTAATTTTATAATGCTATCAGTTGAAAATCACTAGCATCTTACTACACTTGGGAGTGATCGGTTCTACTGTGGGGGATTCCCACCCTCAAGTCGGGAAACGCCCACTAAAAGCCGATTCCATAGAATGGGAAATGAGAACTACCCATTGGTTCCAAGAGTTTGACCACCAAAAGTGACAATTCCTCCATCTATGGTGATGAGACTTCTGAGCTTATTACTAATCCCAATCATATGTCTAGAACACCCGCTATCCAAATATCGCTCGTTCTTCTTCATGATCACCTATAATTGAAGAGACTCATCTTTTCTTTGGTACTCAGATAAGCTTGGGTCAATTTTTGTATTGCATTGCCATGGTTGGTTTTAGGGGTGTTTATGCGTAGCGTTGGGTCGGAGTTTCTATATCTTGTCCAGCCCGACCCAAATCATAAGGG
The DNA here is from genome assembly GCA_014182735.1 of Corymbia maculata. Classification (NCBI taxonomy): domain Eukaryota; kingdom Viridiplantae; phylum Streptophyta; class Magnoliopsida; order Myrtales; family Myrtaceae; genus Corymbia; species Corymbia maculata. The sequence goes on from CM024690.1 coordinate 22,565,680, forward strand.
TCGCTTGCTCTCTCTATCCTACCCAGAACACATAGGACCTGAAGCGGGGTCTCTTTTATTTTTAGGTGCTTGCCTCTTTATATTGCTTATTGGCAAGAGAACAAACCTAATTGCATTTGCTATAAAGTAGACTTCTTGGCCATAAACTATCCAAATGTGTCAATCACGACTACACCTGTCAAAATGGGTGTATAACCCATTTATGACCCATTTAAATATTAAATGAGTCATAAATGGGTCAGGCTTCCTTTTAGTATAACCCATATATGACCCATTTAAAGAAAACATGACCCATTTATGACCCATTTAATATTTAAATGGGTCATAAATAGGTTATACACTAATTTTGACAAGTGTATATATAATGTGTTTAAAAATTAAAAAGACTAAAATACATGAGTTGTTAATAAACTTGAATAAGTTTAAAATCTTTAAAAAAGATTATAAGAATAAATTTTCCTAAATTTAGTTATATAGAGAAATGTTTTAACAATATGGGTCAGGTCGGGTATGGGTTGGGTTGGGTATGGGTCAAAAATTTTATACTATGCTTAAATGGGTCATAAACGGGTTAATGGGTCAATTTGGGTCGGACCATTTATGACCCGACCCAAACCCAACCCAACCCACCCGTTTAACAGGTCTAATCACGACTAAAAATATGCTCCATTGCCAATGGACCTACGTAAAAGGAAATTGGCCGAGCAAAGAGTTCATAGTAAAGGAGTTAGAGGGCAGTGGGTCAACCTTTAGAAATGGTAGCTGTACATCTGCACAAGGGTGCAAGTGGTTGGGTTCTATTTTCTGTTTTCAACGGAATTGAACCGATAAAGAAATTAACTGAACTGAACCAAACCTAATCCTAACCAAATACGAACTGAACCAAAATCCAGTTTCGGTTCGGTTCAACTTTTGGTTTTTGGTTTTATTTATTTATTTATTTTTCTGTTATATATTAATTTTCCAATCAAATGTCTTTTGCCCAGCAAGATAAAAACTTCACTGGTCTTCATAAGATTTCATTTTTTCCCCTCTTCACTGGTCTTCATAAGATTTCATTTTTTCCCCTCGCCATCTCAAAATGTTTCAAAGCCGCTCAAGATTAACAAAAGCAAAACACACTTTTATTTTTCCGTCAAAAGTGAAATATATCATCTAAGTTTTGGTAAAGTTATGAAAAAGAAATCAGAGATTGAAGGATCAAGTACATAGTCAAACTGTTTTGCACGTGATCGCTTCTTATCACCTGATATGGTAGCATAACTTCTGCAATGGAATGGTCCACCAAGAATTACTTCGGAAACTCAAATTTTCTTTTCTGCTGGAATCTACCACACCAAAAAGAATGGAACCTCACAAACATCTGAAGAACTTATGGATCCATCATCTTATCTCATAATTCTCTGAGTCCATATGCTTAAAACTTTCCAAACAAAAGGCCTTGTGACACAGATGATACCGGATCCTGAAGAGTGAAACTACTCGCTTTCATTTTCCAGCTATCCTACAGATATAAACCGGGCAGTCCCAGAAGGTAGATTCATGCAGGACCATTAAAGTTGAATACTCACTTCTCCAGTTTCACTCCCATTCACTGATAAAGAGGAAAGAAAATCAAACAAAGCTTCCTGGCACTCAGCAAGATCGCAGGGAAGGCATGGCCAATAGTTCATTTCAAGATTGATGTTCAAGTGAGGAGTGGAACTGAGCAAAAGGAGGGGATTCAGTCAGTGACTGTCAACACATAATTTCCCTAAAAGTAGCTGCAAGCACATCATATTAACAGCGTCCTGCATTAGAGAAGTACCATCAACCGGAATCCATCTGCAATACTATATATGCTGTTTGTTGACAAGTATTAAGTAATATAAACTACATGCAATCCATTTCTTTTTTCATCTTCCTCTCTCTTTGCATCATAATCGAGAGTGAGAAGATCAGAAAGAAAAGCATGGTGGTGACAAGAACAAAGCAGAATGAATCAAGGGTGGAGAAAAACAAAATAAAAGAAAGTGAAAGTAACAAACCACGTAAGATAACTAGTTAGACTTATATATGAAAAGTAGAGATCTAGTTAGAAAGAAAAGCATTTGTTAACTAAAAGAAATGAGCTTAAACACAAGCAATATTACAAAAAATTCAAATCTCAGCAATCCAAGATGACCTTTGCTCAAGTACAATCTACTTTCTTGAATGCAAGAGCTTCCTCAAGAAGCCTCTCAAAAGTTGTCAAATAATACTTGTCGCGACCTCACCTCGGGTGCACCACCTAGGGTTTGGCTAATGGATTACTAAGGCTAAACTTAGCTCGGGCTCTCCCAAGCCCATACCAATTCGCAACTTAGGGTTTAAGTTTTTAGCATGCAAATGATTTTTACTTGGAGTCGCCACTAATCTATTTTTTTGGTGGGTCGATTAGAAACCCAAGTAAAGTAACGGGAGAATTACTTTACTCCTACGAACCAGGGACTATGGAATTGGGGACTTGATTACGTTAGATTTCTCTAATGCCCTTTCGGTACCTTTTCTCTTTTATTTAAAAAAAATGATTTGCAGGCAGTTTGGATTGATTTTAATTTAATCCCTAACATGCAATGTGATCATGCGAGTGCGCAACCATTATTTAACACTCAATAAAGCAATAAATAAATTGCAAGGAAAAGGAGGAAGTTACTTACCTTGAAACTACGAAAACATCTATAATGTTAGCTTAAAAATTACATCAATGATCCTAGATATAATTTCTAATTAACACGCACTCATTCAAATATTTTTAAGGTTTTCACTTATTTAATGAAGCCTAAAACTACGTGCAATGCATGTAATGACATACAAAATTGTCTAAATATAATAGCATGCAATGTGCAACCTAATATGCAAACTATATGTCACGTGACATTAATTATTTAACTTAATATAATGTTAGAAAATATTTAATACAACTACCCTAGTATGTCATGCATTTAAATGACCCTAAACATGCAATGACTAGATGACACACAGGAGATGACCTAATTCTACATGACATGAGCATGGCAATTTTTATGTTTTCTTTTTTATAACTAACGAAATTTCCTAAGCTTCTACGTCATATGCAATGTAGACTATAAGACTAATCCGACATGAAGTGCATCAATCTACCCTATTATGCAAAAGTTTTTTTTATGCATTTTTTGTAAGTTTATTAAAAAAAACAACACATAATGCAACTGAGCATACAAAGCACGCAATTTAGCCCCGACCCTAGATAGAAAATCAAAACAATCAAAAACTTGATCCGACGTCTTGCGGCTCAATATTTTTGATTATTAAGATTTTTTTAACATGAAATGATGACCTCACTCAATTGGAACTCATGCAATACTTCAAATGAGGAAACGAAATATTCAAGAATTAATTTAGATAGGAACTTTACCCACATGCATTCTTTCCAATTTCGGATGATATCAAATTGCGGGAATCGCACTAATGGCTCGATACTAGCGGTAGTGTCTTGCGGTGATGCTCACTTTAGACACCGTCAGCGGGTGCTCGGCTATGGGAATGGCTTGTGCATCGCCACGGCTGGAGGAGATCACAGCTGGGAATTATCGGGAGCGTGGCTTCATAGCGGAAGCATGCACTTCTCGGAGTCTTCGTGCTCCTCTTTTTAAACGGTGGTCAAAGTCCTCCTTTACCCATCTTCCACCGCTTGGCTCTCTCTGACTTTTCCTTCGTTGGTGTTATCTCCGACACTGCACCCCACTTGACAATTTAATGAAAAAGAACAAAAAATTATGGGAAGTCACCCCAAACTTGGGAAGGAAGTGGTGAGCGGCAGGAGGCGATGGAACTGTGTAAAGAACTTTCGCCGGTATTGTTGCTTAGCGAGGTGAGGACGAGCTCTTCGTCAGGGGTTCGACCAGTTGCGATCGTTCTGGACAGCAACAACTGGGCTAGAGACTAGCGCATCCTCAGTTGAAAGAGCAGCAGATTAGCGATGGGGAAGGAACGCCAAGGAGCTGCGGCAACAAATCTTGAAGGAAAGCATGACAGGACCACTAGGCGTAACCGTGGCGTGCTACGTCGCTGAGCTGGAGAAGCACGGGGCCGTGAAACGGTGTGTGGTGGAGATGTGGCTATAGGGAGGAAGACTACACAAAGGACTTCGATTTTTCACGAGCGTCTCTTTCTCTCTATCTTGTGTTTTCTATATTTTTTTTGTGTGTCTTTCTTCAGTGTGTGTGGCTCGCTTTTTATAGGTGAGAAGATTATGTTATTTAAGAAAAGATGATAAATTTGCACGTTGCCTGTTTAGCTCTTGTATCCCACGTGCAATATTTTTCTGATATTTCATCCGACGCTTTCCTTGAATATTGAAAGAATAATAAGAATATTATCGGGAACATTCTCATATTCCAACTCGTCACCCTTTAACGGGAATATTTCATCCGACACATTCCCTAAATATTGAAAGAATAATACGAATATTCTCGGGAACATTCTCATATTCCAGGGAATATTCTTATATTCCAACTCATCACCCCTTAACGGGCCTAGCCAAATTTTCTTTCGCCGTGGGTTTAGTCCAATTTATTAAATTAAAGCTTAGAACCATCAATTGAAGCCCATTTGCCACATGTCCAATGCAAATGCAATAATAAATACTCCTAAAACTATATGCTATGCAATTTAATCCTAATACTTTTTTTGTTTAGGGGTTAAAATTAATCCCTAAATTTTTTGTGCATTAAATTACGAATGATCAATCAAAATTTAGGTGTCAACAATACTCACCAGGGGAAGTTGCAGCTTCAGCTTCTCTCTTCCAGTACCAAGCTCTCTCCCTCATCCTCTCCCCTTCCTCACAAGAATATCATGGATGTGGCAAGTCTTGACCCTTCCATCACTTGGTTTAGCAGCCACCTCTATGAAACTTCCGTTCAACATGTCCAATACAAGAATAATTAGTTTCTGTGTACTTGTATCATCTCAAGCTGATCCCAAATACATGTCAAAGCAAACAAGAAAAGCAGATAAAGAAGAATAAGAGAACTTTCTCTATAGCAACTCTCCGAAGCAACCCTTTCTTCTTCAGCCAAAGTTTACTTTTTCCCACCTCACAAAGAGAAAAGGAGACTTTGCCCTCCCATCATATTGTCTCTATATAAGTAGATGATCATGCCAAAGCAGATACAGAAATTTATACTAAAATAACGGGGATAAAGCACAAAACAATTCTTGTCACGCCTGCCAAGAGATCAGAGAATCTCCAATCCGGAGTTAAAAACACGCAAAAGAGCACACAAAACTTGAACGATCGAACAAGTACAGTTTCAGTGAAAAGACCTTGGTGTGGGAAAGAGCCGAAATTCCTTTTCTTTTACTAATTTCAATCAGGACTCAGCACAGCAATTTTCATTTCAAGATCGAGACGGAGAAGAGAAAAGCTCACTGGCCCGTCATGCAAGTTGGGCAAAACTCGATTGACCCCTTCTCAGGTTTTGGTTTGGAAATCCAGTTGGAATCAAACTAGTCTCCAGCTGGAATCAAAAGCACACCAAATCAGAGGTATCAAGACAGGGTCATCATTTAAGGATTGATTTCAGTAGAATTTAATTCATTCATGACATAATTTCTTTTCCAAGTGAACACGAAATTCACCATAGCACAATCTTATATCACTACACATGCTTGCTTGAGTGGAATAGCATAAAATCAAGGACCAATCCACATCAGCTCAGGGCCGCAACATTTATAGGCATCACTTCTCGAACAACATCTGCAATGGGATAACACAAGAACAGTATCTGCAACTGCTCGAGAATTACTAAACCAAACCGCTTTAGAGATCCAAGAAGTTACATTGCTAGGCATCACTTCTAATGAGCAGGACTGAAATAGCTACTGCACCCGGTCTATCAGAGAATCACCTGGGATCATTAGCGTAAAATGTCGGTTCTCAGAACAAGCTTAACATTTACGTTCTTAAGATGGAACCTAAAAGTTCAAGAAACTTAAATCTTGCAAAAGTTCTCCATACATTTTTCGAGATTGTATGATACGCCAACCCTAGAAACCCCGACCATCGATCATCCAAGAGAATCGAACAAGAAAAAGGTATATCGGAAAGAGACCCCCTTTCCGAGAGAGTGAAAGTAATGGATGCTCATAAATCACCTGATCAATGCTCTCCGTTTTTGCCCCTTCTCAGCGTGGTGGCCAGCGATTGGGGTTCGGCGGTGGCTGTTGGTGGATGGAGTGCGACGGAGAGGAGAAAAGCTCACTGACCCCTTCTCAGGTTTTGAGTCGGAAATCTAAAACTTATCGATAAACTCTCAAAGTCACGAATCGTCGAACCCTATCTCTCTCGTCTTCTGCTCTCGTCCACGCCAAACGCCGGACGGACGTGCAACGGCGACGGCGATGGCGTCGGCGTAAATCCGAACGGGTGAAAAAATTTCGGTTATTAATATTATCCGAACCGAAGAATACCGAACTTTCTGTCGGTTCGGGTTTCGATTCGGGTTTTTACGCCTGCTGCAGAGTGCAAATTCCGTGGGATGCTTCTCGGTGGAAAATTTGGGTCTTTCTACTGCTCCCACTCCTCTCTTTTTTAGGCAATTTTATGTTGTGTAAAGACTGTCGATTTGGTTTTTCCTATTCCATTGTTTTAGAGTTCGTCAGAAAAACCAAAACTGTTTTTAATTATAGATCAACGATAGTAACAAAGCCAAAAAGAATTCTTAATTTAATTACCTTCACTTTCCTGAAAATAGCAGGCTTTAAACTAAACATGAAGAGAAATTTACAGAGTTAAATCTTGAGAAAGATTTACCAGCTTAGTCACGGTTCAAAAGAAACATAGCAAGAGGAGGAGGCTCAAACAAAATACAAGACGGTTCTTCCAGCATGCTTCCTCTCCGAGCAAGATTATCCGCACATCGGTTGCCTACCCTGAAAGTGTGCTTGATTTTAACCCTCTTGAAAACTTTCAGGAGAGCCCTACAATCATTCCAAAGAGAAGCGAAAATGAGATTATTCAACAAATTTGATTGGAGTAACGGTACAGTTATCGGGGCATCCAACTTCGCCTCCAAATGAATGATGTGGACAGGAAACTTTAGGAAGAGACAGACTAAAAATGACTTGTTCATCTTTACAATCATGCATATGTGTGAATGGTAATGGCTTAGAAATTAAATGATTGAATTCCTCATGAGTGTGGATTTGCACAATGTTAAAAATTAAACTGCTTTCAGTTTCAAAGGTTTGTGCATGTACGCACTTATCTGAAAGGCATGAATAGAGACTATCCAAATCAAAAGAGACTAACCAAAAGGATCCACACTTTAATGGCCACTAACAAGAAGAAGATAATTACACACTAACGGCACTTCCTCGTTTTTACATGGACAAAATTGTCCGATCAGAGTTGAGCAATCGATCAATATGAGAAGAGACTTTAGATAGGAGACGTAAGACCTTCAAAGTCCATGATATAAGCAAATACACTCGTACATAAGTTGGAAAAAGAATAGCCTAAGTACCGAAACTTGGCACAAAGAGACACTTAAATGTCAAAAGTTATGAAAAGTAAATTTAAGTGTCATTTTTTCTGAAAATTGGATTACTTAAGTGTCAACTCGGATGAACGCCACTATAAATCCAATGTAACTTATTTTAATAATATAATTCATTTATATGGCTTGCCGAAAATTGAGTTAGCAAAAATTCAACTAAAACAACATTGTTTTGATGTCGACGTGATATTTAAAAATATAATTAATTAATATAAAAGAAAATTTTAAAATATTATTACAAAATTATTGTAAAAAAAAGGGAAAGGGAAGGGGGTGATGTTCGGGCGAGGGCTTCGCCCAATCCCTCACCCCCTTCCTTCCTTTTTTTTTTTTTTAATAAATAAAATTGATTTTTGGGGTTTTTTCTGATATGGCATTTTTTTTTTGCCACGCGAACAATTTTTTTTTTTTTTAAATTGCCACGTGGATATTTGTTTGAAAAAATTGCCTCATCAGCAATAAAGTCACCAAAAAATGATACATATACATTTTGGCCAAGTCTTTTCGCCATTGGCACTTAACTAATCTATTTTGCTCTGATTTTGACACTAAAATGTACTTTTCGTAACTTTTCGCATTTAAATTTCCCGCCGTGTCAAGTTTTGGCACTTCAAGAGTCTGCATCTCTACATAAGTCTATCGAATCACCCAGGGGTGTACCGAACCAATTCCAAAGCTGACCACATGTTTTTATTTTGCAAGTGCAGGAGCACGTTTTATAAGTCATATTGTAACGTCAAACCAACTCGGCCATAGAAGAGCAAGGCAACGACATTAGAAGAATAAAACTAAACAATGTCGAGACGAGATGGAAGGAGTCAAGACTACCTCATCATGATCACAGACAGCAGTGGAAGGAATTTCCCAGTTAATGATTTTGTCAAATCTGCATGTTGATATGATATCCACCAGATCAGCTTCCATGATAACTTTAGAAAACTATACCTTATGATGCAAGAAAAGCACAAATGACTAGAATATATGCTTGCAGTCTCATTTATTTCCCCTTCACTTTAGTTTGTAAGAAAAAAAGTTGAGATTGTAGAGCATGCTTTCACTTTTACTTTTCCCTTATTTTAAGGATCATCTCTCATTTTCCGGATTTGGGTTCTTTTCTTCCAGCATAGGGGATTCTTGTTCAAGTGTTTTTCCTTGAGCAATAAACTTGACATGCTCCTCAGTTTGGGCCGTGCTTTCTAGATAAGCCTGCTTTCCCTTCAGAGGAGAATCGCCATGTTTTCCTTGGGAGAGAAAATTTGTCGTCTTCTTAAGTGTTCAGTGCTATAAAATAAAATAAAAAGCGATTTTATTTTGTTGCTACTATGAGAGCTAATTTCAATATCTCACTAAATGCATTTCCTATTGAGTTCGTCTTCTACTGAAGAACATGTAATTCTAATATTTTCTTAAACCAAATAGGAAACTTAATTTCATTTGTATTTTACCGAAGACAAAATCAAAAGTAGGAGCGGTATGTTTTACCGCCAACAAGATGTAAAAAGGTTTTTGCTAGCACAACAATTTTTGGACTATTATGAGAATTACAGCTAAAAGAGTGGATCTCACAATATTTTATAATATTTTTTATTTGATTTTTTATAGTTCAAAACAGACCTTTATTCTCATAGTAGATCAAAATCTATCATTCAATCATTTCTCATGTAAAAATTAACAAGTGTACCCTAGACTTTAGCCTAAGATTATACTTGAAAATAGATCATCAGGCAGGCAAATAAGGGGTTGTTAGAAATTTTGTATGACCGTTGCCAACTTGTTTAAAAACTTAATACAAATACATTGTTTAATATTTAAATATTCTATTAAATGACTAGGGATTACTCCAACCAATTTGAAGAGTTGATGGTAATAAATGAAATCATGTTGGTATGGATAACTTTAGTCACAACCCAAAAAAACTTAATTTCATTTCTCTCTACCCCTTTCTAGCTAAGCTCATTAACCTCCGTGATCATTCCGCCATGGCCCTCGCTGACTTTTCTGATCATCATCATCATCATCGGCGCACCACTGCCTTGCAAAATAACAATTGGGTTTGACAGCCCGACAAGTTTATCTAGTCTCGGAGACAATTTAGGCCTAGGCCCATCCACTTTGGTCCGATCCGCCCTGCCCACGCCTAACCATTTGATGAAAAAAATTATTATTTTATCGTGAGTGAGCGCAAGGATTTTAGGCTCGATGCCCAAATGGGAAAAAAATAATTCGAAGGCAATACTAGTACTGGCGATAAAAAATAATTTTGGAATTAATTAAATGATCGAGGGACCCTGAATTTGTAAATTATTAGCGCAACTGAATCTGCACATTATGGCTTCTTAAATAAATCTCTCTCTAGAGCAGCGATAAAAATAAATAATAATGAGTCTCTCAAATGGCTCAAATCAAACTTACAATCCATATGACCCCTCAAACGAAGTTTCGAATTACATAACGAATCACCATAGGAGGAGGTATTAAATTGATGTCTCAAACCCTCCGTGACCTCCTCGGCCATCCACCACTGCTGCTACCTCAGCCGCTGCCGCCGCCACCGCCTCCACCTCCTCTTCCTTGCCGTCCGCCTCAATGGGAATACGATGTGTTCGTGAGTTTCTGAGGCAAGGATCTGAGGAGAAACTTCATACTTCATAGCGCACCTCTTCTTCGCTTGGAGGGGGGCCTCCATCCACTGCTTCGGGTGACGTGGCGAGCACTTCTTGTGCTCCTAACCAATTATAGCTTGACAATAGAGAATCAAATGAAAATAAATAAATAAATAGAAATCTATTCGGTCCACTCCACCTCTGAGCTTCACCTCCGCGCCTCCCCCCGCCCCAGTCGCCGGCGCCGCCTCGTCCAGGCCAACACTGCTGGCCGTCCAAACCGAGCCACTCCCTCCGAACTACTAGGTCTGGAGCCATGATGGCCGTGCCCCCCATTGTGAGACGAGCACGAAGACTGCGAACTTCCAGATTTGGATCTTGTCCATGGCCACGAGCCTTGATGGCGAGGTCCATTCGTCTTCGGCCACCGGCCAGATCTGGTCACTTCGTCTTGTCGCCATCACCATGGCTCCAGAGCCGGTCACCGGCTTCGTCTTCCTCGGTTCGTCTCCGGCTCTGCCTTCCTCTGTTTTTGTTTTTGTTCTTGAGCTCGTAGCGTCACAGCGGCAAGATGTGGGCTTAGCGGCCAAGGACGAGCAAGGCTCGTGTCTTTGGACGAACCGCCTCGCCGGTCATGGACCAGCAACGTCACTGTTCAGATCTGGTTGGCTCCGTCTTCCCGCCATCGTCATGGTTCCGATCTGGTTGGTCAGAGCAGACTGCGGCAACGAAGGCGGGGGGTGTAAACTCACCACTGGGTGCAACGCCCAGGACGTTGCGGAGGGCTCGAGGATGGAGGGTTGCAGTGGCTTGAGGGGCGGTGGCTGTCATGGTGGAGGAAGAGAGAAAAATGAAAATTTTTAATTTTTATGTGTTAATGCTTCAGAGACAACACGAGTGAAGACATTGGGGAGGAAATCAAATCCAAGCCTCCATGCTTGCCGGATAAGGCTCTAGCGACAGTTGTTATGCCCGTTGTTACTGCGAGTACTTGAGATCATCCCTGTCCCCAAATCTAGTGAACCTCTGCATATTGATTCTTCTTCTTTGTTTTTCTGTAGTTTTTGCAAAATTGCAGAAAAACCTTCTAGAATATCGATTAATTACGGTCGTGTCATTGAGTCATAGAAAATTTAGTGTCTTTTGGACTTCTCATGTTTCACTAATGATTAATCGGACACGGTGGCACACCAATAGATCCAAACGGTTTCAGCAATGACTAAGAAGTAAGAACTGACCTCTGTTAACCTCCCTATTTTGATGGGTTTCGTTGCCGTGTCCTGCTGCTGTACTACTGCTCTTGTACAATGAAAACAAGTCTACTCTCGCTTAACGGACCTCCGTAACAATGTATAAAAAACAGGGACAGTGACTTGGAACGGCACAAGTGCCTCCCCCGAACTTGTAAAGAAGTTATGATCAACAACTTATACCATTGAACGTCCACCAGAGGACTCCCAGTTTTGTTCCGATGTAAAATAATGCTACATCAGCATGCAACTTAATAGCAAGTACTGATGTTAGCAAGTTGGATGTTTTTTCATTCATATGAATGTGTAAAATCTTGAATGTTTTGTCTCTTCGTGCATATTTACATTTGTTTCTCTTCTAATATTAACTGCACAACTTAGGGATGAAAGGAGACTTGCGGACATAATAGTAGAGTACCTTGTCGAGAAAATCCGCGAAACATGGCCACTCTACTCTGTGAAGAACGCAATAGGAGTGCATGTCTTGGTAGATGAGGTGATTTCTTTAATTGGAAAGGGCTGAGAGGAGGATGTGCACGTGATAGGCACATGTGGAGTAGAAGGAATAGGGAAGGATAATGGCGGTCAGAGTCATCTGCGATAGCATTAGCAGAGATTTTTGAGTGTTTTGTCTTTCTCGATAAAATTGGAGAAGCAGATGGCAGCAATCTTCTAGGTCTGTTAGGTCTACTAAAGAAGCTGCTCCATAATCTCATAAAGGTGGAAGGATGGAGGATGTATAACGACATTTAGACCAACATCGACGAGATAAATTATAACATGTGCCGTAAAAGGACACTTCTTGCTCTTGATAATGCTTTTGATGATGGGACTCGCACTGACGTGAGGCAAATTAGGCTCTCTGGACAGTCAGTTATTGCAGATCCATCACCATCGATTATGATCAGAACAGGTGTCTGGTGAGATCCATCCAGCACGGTGGGAATGCCCTTGACAATGAAAGGGTCAGTTTCGGCCACTCTAAAAAAAAATTGATTGAATGTACGTTAATACTCATCGCTTATGAGAAGGTAAACAGAATCGACTACAAGTTTAATATCATTATTGTGCGTCTATAATGGAATCTAGTGCAAAGTTATTAGATAGAAGAATGTAAGGTAGTCAGGAGATGATGGCCAACATGTGTAAAAATCTACGGAAGTATTAGTGTGTTACTGCTTCACGTAACTTTGCCCAGTATGAAGGTATAAAGTCTATCATTCCTTTTTCATCTTTTATTTTATTTAGTTACTTCGTCTCCTTTTGATTTGCTTATGATACTTTATTATATTGCCTTTCATTTACAGCAAAATCGGCATGGAGCAGCTTTGCTCAACGACCTACTTATAGCCAAAAAAACCGTACTCAAAAACTTTTCTTCGTTCCTTTTTCTATTAGGGATAAGTACTTAAACCAAATTCGGTCAAGTAATTTATTTTTCACAGCAAAGGAATCATATTGATCCAAAATAACACAAAAGCAATACATATTAGATGCTTGACGGATGTGACTCCTATAAAAACTTTGGCACTTCTAGCAGCTGGTGAGGTTGGATTATCCAAATGAATACGCAACTCCTATATCAGGCCATATTGATGATTATGGTGGTCATGGTGTTGTCCGGTCTCTCAAGATCCATAGCAACAAGAAGAGGTACAGACCATTTGGATCTGAAGAAGGACGGCCTTTTGACCTCTCCCATGCAGATGGAAAAATTATTGGGTTTTGTGGGAAATGCAGCAGCCATCTCCACTCGATCGGAGCATATTCGGACCTGTTTCTCACTCGTATCCATTTGATGTCGTGGGATCCTATGGTGATGATAGTGGTATGGACATTTGGGATGACAGACAATTCACAAATGCAAAGCAAATCGTGATAGGCTTTGACTCGACAATTACGTCCATCTCTATATTATATGACGAACATGGACGTCCAGTCGGTCCATTCACGCATGGTGCAAGTTAGGGAGGCAAAACCTATACGTTAAGCTTTGACATACCTTGACAAATTCCTTTTTTATGTCCTTGATGCTTTCTCTTTTTTTTCTTTTTTTTTCTAGTAGAGTCTCTCTTCATTGTTAAAGTAGATAGTTGCTCTTAAATTCTTTAATTTATATTGTCGTTTTCTTCTCAGATTAACACTAAAGAAGTTTTTGAACTTACCATTCTTCAGTGATTGACAATCCATACTAGTAGAGAGAATCATGGACTGATTGAAATAGCTAATAAAGGGAGGCATTTTTCATTTCCATACACTGGCGGCAAAATTGTTGAGGTTCATTGAAGTTGCAATGGCCCTTGTCTTGAGTCCATCGGAGCTATTTATGAGTCAATTTCTCATACAAATCCCATTAAGGTTTTTGGGTCTTTTGGAAGTGAAGGCAAAAAAATCCTAGGATTTTGTTGGATTAAAGGGGATTGGTGTTCATTATGCAAACTTCATCGAGTCCATTACTTTCGAAGCCGCTGATGGCACCAGCTCTGAACCGGGAACTAATTATGGTGGAAATGGTAAGGAGAATACTTTCGATATTGTATCTAAGACTCTTTCCTTTTCTCTTTTTCCTTTTTAGAAGTATATTTATAGACCTCATGTAAAGCCTATTAATATACTTATGTATTCTTCATTTGATAATGTATAGAATATTGCATTTCTCTTTTTTTTTCAATCACAATTCTTAACTCGATATCAAAACTTTATTCTTATCTAAGGAAGTGCCCGTTGAATCTGTTTTGTAACAACACCAGTCACATTGGCTGCATTTTGCCATGGTGCTCATAACAACGCTAGCCACACTGTCGTGTTTCTCCGCCAATCCACGGCCTTCCATAGCTTTCCAATATAATTCTGTAGATTGTTTCGAAAAACAAACACCACCGCCGCCCCATCTAAAGAACCAGACCATAGAATTTCATCATGAATAGCAGTGGTACGCCACCTCACACGAAGCCTGTGTGGCTCGAATCCACCACGTTCGCTGCTTTTGAGTGCCATTCTGCCGCCTTCACGTGCTTGTTTCGGAAAATAGACTCTGCCGCCAGCATCATTCCACCAACAAGTCAACAACACGGACCCCGGCGACCGCATGTCGTTCGCCAACACACGTGCCCGCACGTGCAACCTGCATCCACCCTCGCCATCCCTCCGTCAATGACAACACCGGCATGCGCTCTTCATTTGCCAAACAGCTACCATTCAAGCTCATGTCAGCTCACCACATCATCATGCTGCCATGTCAGCATCCGTCCATTGACCATTAATCGGTGTTGACCGACCGACCATTGGCATGTGTTGACTTCTGATATTGATCATTAACCGGTTCAGAGAAAATTTTTCAATATGTCTTATGACCCGTGATAATATCAAATCAATTTATTCGATTTAAATCTTGATATTATCCAAATTAATTGAGCTCATCCCAAGTTTTCTTTTAATAAACCAATATTTTCCGACTCGGCACTTTTCCAATGAAAATTTCAGCTCTTATATTGTTCATGGGCTTGGCTGAGAATTTTCTTCACCGCAGATTTAGTGCAATTTAATTAAGTTCGGAGCTATCCATTTAAGTCTATCTGCCACCTAATATCTTTCATCAAATTACGCGAAACTTGTGTATCGAATTAAATTGGGTTTTGGCATCTATCAATAATGGATCTAGTTGAGTAATAAAGTGTAAGCAATTATGTTTAACTGAAATCCATAATAGGAGAGGTCCAGTTAACACATTGGTGATTAGGATTTGTTAAGTCTCATCTCTAGCTTATAAAAATATAGGTTATACCTATCAGTCGTTTTAGTCCCACTAAAAACTGTTATACTAAAATAGATCATGGAGAAGAAGATCCAGTATTCCAAGAGATCATTGATCCGACTGATCTATTTCTCTTCGAGCTATTGAATCGTGACGAAGCATTGCCTTCAAGAGAGAAGAACCCGAAGAAGGTCACGAGTTATCTAGATATCTAGCTCCTTATGCAGGAGGTCATCCACTGGCCCTTGAAATATGGGGTCCCTTCCTAAGCAGGCATTCAAAAGATGACTGGCAGAAATTTTTTGACAAGTTGCTGAAAAGGCCTGATCATATTAAGTCCATTATACAAGACTTTGGGCGAACTTTGAAAGAATATCCTTGCAAAGTTGTCGGACCACGTGGGGGCGATCGTAGAAGAAACACTTGGGAGGGCAAGGGATACACAGGCGTGCGGAAAATCAAGTTTATCACAGTTTAATACGACAAGAGGAGACGTTCCCAAAGAAAAAAAAGGTCACTCATGGCACCAAAGGAGGCGAAACCTCTACGCGTACAGGAAGTCATTAGTATTCCATTTTTTATTCTTTTCTCTTTCTAAATTTTTGAATTGTATAGCTAAGGTGATCTCGTTAGAGGCATCGGGCAGTATATGGGCCCAAATACATATAAGGCCTCTCGATCAAAGTTTCTATACCACGCATCACCAAGACAGAAAACATGTCGTCTTCTTATTCTCGTCAGTGGACGCCCGACGTATTCGTGAGTTTCGAAGACAACGCGTTGGGGCTGGAGCGCTTCACATCGACCCTCTTCAAACAGCTGAAGCAGGCGGGGATTGGCTACAGAGACTCCCACCACTACCAGATGGGCGCTGACACCCTCGAAGCGATCCGCCAGGCGAGGTTCGCCCTCGTCGTGTTCTCCGCGAACTATACCAACTCCAGCCAGTGCCTGGAAGAGCTGGTCAAGATCCTCCTTCGCAGAGGGGATTCCAAGTACCCCACCCTCGTGGTTATTCCCATCTTTCATGGCATGGACCCAGCCAAGGTTCTAGAGTTTGGGACAAAAGACGAATTCAAGCAAGCTCTCAGCAGCTTGCGTGGGAAGAAGAAAGATGAGAAGAAGAAAGAATGGAGGTGTGCGCTGGCAAAGGTTGAGGGGATTCCGGGTTACGAGTTGAAGAAAGACGCCAATGGGTACGTACCTGCGATTCTTACTCCGTGACGGAGCCTAGTATCGCAATCTGTGATTTTTCTTTTCGCTCAATTCCTTTGGTGCGTCCGCTTTACAGAAGGAATTTTTGGGTGATCGACAGAATTGGTTTTCTTAAGGGGGAAATATTATGGAAAAATGATGTGGCTTTACGTTTAATTTCAAGATTTTAGATGTACAATAGGAATAATATAAAAAAGAATCATCTTAACTTTTCGTTCCAATAGCAATTCTAATCCCGTGTTTTGAAAACCAACAATTTGCACTTCCTCTGCCGCAGGATGAGTTTAATATTGAAAGTAGAGCAATGGTTAATCACCATTTCTTTGTTACAGATGCCAATGCCTATGGTGACTTAGTTAAGCTCAATATTTTTTCTATTCATATTTCATATACCCACGTGGAATTTTGCGTACAATGTTCGTCTTTGTCGTCTCTTGGGGTACAACGTGCGTGTTTATGTTCATTTTGTCATACATATTGCTCATAGAACTTTTTGCGCTAACACTTTACATCAGCGTTGAATCGGAGCTCATTAAAACAATAGTCAAGCGCCTTGTCAACGAGATTCGGTCTCTATATTCCCATAAGGTTTTCGGGCCTTTTGGAGGAAGCGGTGAACGATCCTGGCATTTTGATAAAATAAATGGGATTTCTGTTGAGTACAAAGACTTCATTAAGTCCATTAAATTTTACGTCGAGGGAAACACCAAGACTGAAGAGCAACATGGTAAAAAGGACGGGTATAGGACCTACAAGGTTGTATTTAAGAATCTTTCCTTTTCTCCTTTTCCCTTTCTAATTGAATGTCTTAAGTTCGTTAGAAAAGTCCTAAACCTATTGCATTGATACCAATTTAGTTTTAAATATTTTGGTAGTGTCAATTGAGTCCTAAACATTTTGACTTGTGCCAATTCAATCTTAAACTTTTTAATTATGCCAATTCAGTCTTAAATCTTTTAACTAGTGTTAAATTAGTCCTAAAACTTTTGATTTGGTACTAATTAAGTTCTTTTGGCTAATTTTGGCTAAATACTAAATTGACACTAAGCCAAAAGGTTTAGAATTAAATTTGTATTAGTTCAAAATGTTTATAACTAAATCGGTACCATTAAAAAGTTTAGGACTAAATTAGCACCAAATCAAAAGTTTTAAAACTAAATTGGCAATAAATCAAAAAATTTAGGTCTAAATTAGTACTATTAAAATGTTTATGACTAAATTGATACCAATACAATAAGTTTAAGACATTTTTAACACTTTTCCTTTCATTTTTCTCTAGCTTAATCATAATGTGAGTCGATTATGGAATCATGAATCTTGAGATTCTTAACACTTGCTTCACAAATGGACATGAAATTCTCGTGCTAGCAATACATAAGGATCAATATGATTGTTAGAAAACCAATTGGAAAAAAAAATAACTTCAACTCATTAAAATTCTAAACTTCAGCAAAGACAAACCTCACCATAAAACCAAAAGTAAATTAACTTTCGATTTACAAAATGTAATGTACTACCAAATTGATTGAAAACGTAAATTTACATAAATCTCAAGATAGATTCGATTCATGTTTCAAAAAAGATCTACCAATTTATTTTACTCATCGAATAATGCAATATAAAGTCACTCACATCAAATATGTTTTTTCATGACCTGTATGTAGGTTAAATTGATAGACGAAAAGAAAGAGCACATAACTTCTTTTTCTGGATATTTCAAAAGGGCAACTAATGGCGGCATTCAAATCAACTCCCTCACATTTGAAACCAATAAAAGAAGATTGGGACCTATTAATAGAAAGGAAGAGGAGAAAAGGCAGGATAAGAAGGAAGAGGCGGAAGAGGAGAAAGAGGAGAAAAAGCAGAAAAAGAAGGAAAAGGGGAAAAAGAAGGAAGAGGCGGAAGAGGAGAAAGAGGAGTTCTTTTCCGTACCATTACCATCGGACGCAGGGGAAGTTATCGAGTTTTTCGGGAGTTACAGGAGAGAAAAAGGGGATGATTTTCTCACATCTATTGGAGCACGTGTCAAGCTACTGCCCCCTAAGAAGTTCTGTCCTGTGGGGCTATTCGGGAGTAGAAGGGGGAAAAAATGGGATGATGGCAATCGCCATACCACCGTAAAGGGGATCAGGGTTATACGTGATTCAAGTGGAAATCGTTGCATTCAATCAATCGCGTTTCTGTATGACAAGGCGGATGGAAATTGGTCGCTACATGGCAGCGATGCAGGACGGCCTGTGGAGGTATGTCCCCCTACATATATGTGCTTTGTAACATCCATAGGAAACCTGCATTGCATCCGTTAGCAGGAGGGGACTTTTGTGAGGCTTATTAAAAAATGAGTTTGATGGTTATGTCTGTCATTGCAGTTTATAATAAATGATCCAGATGAGTATCTGTTTTCAATATCTGGGTATTATACTTCCGACGGCATTACATCTCTGACGTTTCTGACTAACAAAAAAAGAACCAATACTATTGGTCATGAAAAGGGAACTCACTTCTCATCTCCAGCATCGGGTTTCAAGATTGTTGGATTTTATGGGTGGAGGGATGAACATCTTCATGGAATCGGAGCATATTTTGAACCGATCCTGGATCTCGAACCAATTAAATCATTTGGGCCTTTTGGAGGTGGAAATGCTTGGGATGACGGGAAATTCAAAGGTGTGAAGGAAATTTACATAGCTGCCCCAAGTGATATCCGTTCCATTAAATTCGTGTATGATGACGGTAGCAAAAATGGTCGCACAGTTATGCATCCTAAAGGAGTTTCTTTTCACTCAAATGGAACAAAGGTTAGTGTATTTTTTCCCCCTTTCAGATTCATCTTATCGGCCAAGATGATGTAGGTATGTGACTGGTCACGTGATTTAGTAAATTAAACTCGACAAATAGGTCTTGTTTACACCATTTGTCCAACTTTAAGAGATACTTTTGAGGTTGCACAGGTTCCATTCCATTATCCAGATGAGTACTTGACATCGATCTCTGGTTACACGGGAAAGGATGGTTCTATTCGGTCGCTCACATTTGACAGCAATAGAGAAAGACATGGTCCCTATGGCACAGAGGAGGGGGAGTACTTTTGGTATCCATCAAACAGGACCAAAATCATCGGCTTTTATGGAAGATGGGGCAAGACTCTCAATTCCATAGGAGTATATGCGGAGTCGATGCCGCCCGGGCCTCCTCACAGAGTGTATGGCGGAGAGAAATGGGATGATGGAAAGTATACGGATGTGAGGGGATTTCGTGTGATTGCGCCCGGCGACAAAATTGAGTCCATCACTTTTATGTACGATAACAATGGTTCCTTGGTCGAAGGCACTCCACATGGCGGAGGAGACGTGTCTGAAGGCGAATGGGTCAGTCCATATCTGAATCCCCCTGTCCTTTTTCTCTTTCGTTTCCTTCCTGTGTGCGAGTCGTTCACGTATACGTGTTGCTTTTCATAATGTTGGGAGCTTCATCGAGCACGGGATTCTTTTGATCGAAGACAGAGGCGCTTCCTTCGGCATACTATATCTAGAGTTCAAGGTCCGAACCTTCATCTGTTCTCACAAGCACGACATGTTTCGCTTTGCCATTCTTGCAGGAAATGCTGAATTTTCCCCAGGTGCGTCTAACTACGATAAAGGGTTATTCGCGGGAAGAAGGAAATCCTGGTCAAACTATCATCCACAACCTGAGAATATATACCACGGATACAAAGAATTATTACGGTCCGTACGCAGACAGAGGAGATTCAGAGGAAAAAAAATCATCGGAATTTCGTATCCCGGAAAAAACAGAAAAAGGCAGGATCGTTGGCTTTTTTGGAAGGGCGGGAACCCATCTGAATTTTATTGGAGCACATTTGGAACCACAGTAGATGAAACGCCCTCCCTCCCGCAAGCTTTTTTTTTTTTTTTTGGGGGGGCTTCACCTCTTTGGCTTGCGCTTGCAAGAATCTTCTTTGTTTCTCTTTTGAGATGCCGCTGAAATAACTCCCAATTCGTGAGTACTTTGGGTGTTGGTGTTGTTCAATGTTCTTCAAAGAAAGTTGCAAGCATTTAATGAAGAAGAGCTACTGAAGCATGAAGACAGAGAACGTCAACAAAGGTCATTGAAGAGCTTTCCACGGATTGCTATGCTTGTGTTCATATTGACTTTGTTTGTGTGTTTTTGTTAACTTTGTGAACTTTCTTGATTTTCTTCAATTAATGTTGTCAGACATTTGTGTTAAGTTATATGCGTTTTGCATTCCAATAAAAAGTTCCCTCCAATTTTTATCTGTGCTCTTATTCCGAATTTTGAAAGTTATTATTATTCTTTTGATTACAACAGTTTCACTTTACCTAATTTGATTAGTAACGCCGAAATATGCCAACGCACGGCTAAGATTATGTTTGGATGGGAAAGCATTGTGAAAGAGAGAAAAGTGAGAAACTTCTCAACCACGTTATAACTATCAAAATTTTCAATAGATCCAAGAATAAAATCAGCACTCCAACTTTTGCGTTGACAGTCAGCTCCCATGTTTCGCTCTACCCCTTCGGTGGTGGCTCCTCTCTACCCCTCCGGTGGTAGATCTTCTTCGTTTTCTCAATTTTTCGGAATCCCTACCAGCCATCCACAAATCCCAAATGGAGCCCACCTACTATACGTCCCCTGATTGAGATTGGAGATCTGTATCGTCCCTTCTTTCTTCCCACACATCTCCTCGGTCAAAGGGAGCAATGGGAGAGTTGGGCGTCAATGGAGCAGTGACCTGGACTTTTGGAGTCTCCAAATGCCGCTTTCCCTATTGATCCTCCAACAAATCAACGAATTTTCGGTATGGTGACTTCAAAACTTTTGTTTTCAGTTTACCTAGTATTGTCCAAGTAGGGCTCCCTTCACTCCATTAAAATAGAAACCCTAGCTTCGAAATTTCTGCACACAGTACCAATCATCACATTTTAATCCTTGAGCTTGAATCTCTCACAAACTTCAAAACTGAGAATCACCAAAGGTTTCATTCAACCCACTTAGACCAGATGGAAGAAAGAAAAGAGAATCACCTTAGAATGCTTGCTCTGTGCAAGAGAATGGGGAATCTGTGGTTTGAAGAGGATATTGCCGAGCTGTCCAAGAACGTACCTACGAATGTAAATCATAAAAGTGCTCTAATTCTGTATGGTAAACTGTTCTCGAAATCAAATGTTAACTTCCAAGCTTTCTATAGTACAATGAAATGAGCATGGAAGATAGACATGGTTAAATGCGAAATTATAGAGTCGAGTTTCTTCATGTTTCTGTTTGAGTCTATTGAAGATAAGAGAAGAGTGTTAGACACGGGTCCATGGTCTTTCGCTAGCAATCTTCTGGTGTTGCAAGAAGGCAATCCAACAGTTCCAAAGCACTTCTATGAGTTTACACATCATGCATTTTGGGTACACCTGGTAGGCCTACCTAGAGCAGGAAACATAGGAGGCCATTAGGTGTATCGCATTCAAACTGGGAGATGTTCAGGAGGTTAGGATCGAAGCAAAGACTAATGGTTCTTGTAAGTTTAGGAAAGCGAGAGTACGATTGAATCTAAACAATCCTTTGAAGACTAGCACCATCATAAAGTTGGGAGAGAGTAAATGGTGGATTGATTTTAAATACGAATGACAATCGCATTTCTGCTACTCTTGTGGATATATAGGACATTATGCTAATTTTTGCTAGAAAATTTCTTATGAAGAGATAGAGCTTCCAAAAGACAAACCTGAGAACTATGAACCATAGTTGAAGGCTGAGGTGAGAGAACACAGCCCATGTTGGAAGATATTTTTTGGCAAATTGGACCCTTCCATTGAGGAAACAAAAGCAGAACCTGCTACACAACAACTACATGAGGATATGGTCCTCCAAGAACCAATGGAGAAGAATGATTGAGCGCTAGTCCTTTACGAATCTCAAGGACAAGAAATCATACAACATTCTACTCTCATAGATTCTGGTGCCTCACACAAAGGGAAGCAAGTACAGTACTATCAAGAGCTTAATTGACTTGGAATAGTAGAAGAGAGTGGGCTGGAACTTCAGAGAAAAGGGAGAGGTTAGGACACTAGGAGTGCCATAACTTTCGTACTGCGCTCACTTTTGTGCTAAAACTTTTTTTTCACTCACTTGAATGCCACATCGGAGTGAAATCGTTCAGTTAAGTGCCAAAATGCATAAGTGGAATTTTTTAATGATTTTTCTTCTTTTTTTTTAATAAATTTCGATGCCGACATGGACTTTTCGGGCAAAAAAACGACGCCGTTTCTATTTTTTTTTTTTTTAAATTCTATTTTTTTTGCTTTTTTTGTTTTTAGGGCCAGCAAGGGCCACCAGTGACCCTCACCGGCCTTAAAGAAAAAAATTAATAAATATATTAAAATATTGTTCACCGGCACCACGTCGGCTTTTCCAGCGGCCAAGTCAACTTTTCCAACAGCCATGTTGGAATTGGCACTCAAGTGAACGTTTTTTAAAACTCGTGGCACTCAAGTGAGCGAAAAAAAAGTTTTGACACCAAAGTGAGCGCCATACGAAAGTTATGGCACTCCTAGTGTACTTGCCCCGAAAAGGGAAGAGAATAGGGCACAAAACTCCTACCTCCAAAAAACAGAAGAGATTTACACCATATGGAAAGCATGAATCTCCAGGAAACTTGTTGAATGAAGCAACATTATTGGAAACACCTGTTATACTATGGGAAGAAGTTGGTGAGAGGGCTCTGGTGGCTAGCCCAAATAAGCCACCCTAGTATACATGAGGTTTTTAAGTTGGAAATGTTAAGGGCTGGGCAATCCCTTGACAATCTAGAATTTTCGAGCCATTATGGCTCGTGACCGGCCCAACTTAGTTTCCTCATGGAAACTAAGAATAAAGAAATTGTTATTGATCGTCTGAAAAATCGACTTAAATTAAATAGTTCAGTCATCTTCAACCCAATAGGCATTAGAGGTGGTCTAGCTCTATTGTGGGATGAGGAGCTTCAGGTGGAAGTGTTAGCAAGTACATGAGAAATGATTGATATTAATTGTAAATTTGCAAGCAATGGGTTTTTAATGAGGATTTATGCCTCAACCAACTATCAAAAAATACTTTACTTGTGGCACTCTTTATACACAAGTTCGAGCCGGAGTAGTGTACCTTGGCTATGTATGGGGGATTTTAATGAGGTCTTGTGTGAATGGGAAAAGGTTGGAAAATGTGATGTGAATCGATATAGAATGGTGGTATTCCGAGACATCATCAACCCGTGTTCATTAATAGATATCGAAAGTAAGGGTTGTTCCTATACACGGTCCAACAACAGGGAAGGAGTTGAGTTGGTTAAAAAGAGGCTTGATCGGGCGCTATGCAATATACAATGGCGGGTATCATTTCCAAACACAGAAGCTTATGCACTATCTGCCATAGGGTCCGATCACAACCCTATCCTCCTATCATTAGACTCCACAAGAGTGAAGAGACAAAAAGCTTTTAGGTTTGAAGCTTTCTGGGTTGAACATCCGGAATGTAAAGAGGTTGTTAAAACAGCGTAATCGAGTAGATGTTGTGGCTAAAACAAAGAAGGTGGTGGTTGCATTGAGGAAATGGAGTAAAGGACAGTTCAAACATGCAATTACCAGCATCGAACGGCTTAAGGGGAAACTAATTGAAATCACAAACAGAGGAGAGGGAGACTCACAAGAAGTAGAACAAAGACACATAGTTGGACAGATTGAGGGTTTATGGAGACAAGAAAAGATGTACTGAGGTATACGATCCATAATAAATTGGATGAAATGGATAAAAATACCAAATACTTTCATGCAACAATGATTCAAAGAAGACAACGCAACAAAATCTCAATGCTTCGTATTGATGATAACACATGGTGTAGAGATCCGCAAATTTAAAGCAACATATCATTGACTTTTATCGATCATTATATAAATCAGAGGGAAGCAGAAATTATCAGCCTATCTTAGATCAATGCCCACATATGGTAACCCATGCAATGAACAAAACTTTGCTGGAAAAAGTTTCAAGAAAAGTACGCAGTGTTGTTTTTCAAATGGGTGCAATCAAGACCCCCAGACCTAATAGTTTAAATGGCATATTCTATCAGAGTCACTGGACGGAAGTCCAAGAGGATTTATTCAGAATGGTGGATGATTTCTTCAACCAAGGTGTTTTTGACCCAGCACTTAATCAAACACAGCTCACCCTCATTCCAAAGATAGCCAATCCTGAGGATATTACACAATATATGCCTATTAGCCTTTGCAACTTAACCTATAAAATCATTGCTAAGGTTATGGCTAATAGACTAAAACCCTTGCTCCTAGACATTATATCTCAAGAGCAAAGTGCCTTTGTGGGGAACCGACAAATTCAAGACAACATCTTTATAGTACAGGAGGTTCTACATCACTTACGCATCAGGAAAAGAAAGCAAAAATTTCAGACTGTGCTAAAACTTGATATATAAAAAGCCTATGACTAAGTAGAATGGGACTTCCTATGCAATTGCATGAAATAGATGGGATTTGCTGCAAAATCGGTTCTTATGGTCAAATATTGTATATCCTTAGTTTCGTTCAGTGTACAAGTCAATGAGGGAAGGCTATGAGTATTTCGCAGCAATTAGAGAGATCAAACAATGGAACCCATTATCCCCCTATCTATTTATTATCATGGCAAATGTCTTATCTTCCTTGATTTCTACAACAATGGCTGAGGCAAACTTGAAGGGCATCCAATTGAACACACACTGCCCAGCCTTATCCCACTTGCTGTTTGCGGATGATGTGATATTTTTCTTAAATGCTACTATCCAAGAGGCACATAACTTATACCTTGAATCAATATTGTTATGCTTCGGGACAACTGGTGAACCTAAATAAGTCAGGAGTATTTTTCGAAAAAAGCTGTCCTCAGGCCCTAAAGCATAATATAGCTGATATACTACGGGTTCCTATCATAGAAAAAACAGGCAAATACTTAGGAATTCCATTTGACTGGGGCCAAACAAAGAAGCAACTATTCTCGTGGATCTTAGCAAGGGTGGACAGGAAACTAGCTGGGTGGAAAAAACGACTAATTTCTAAGGTGGGCAAGGAGATTTTGATTAAGACAGTGGTCCAAGCTTTACCCTAATTTGCTATATCTATTTTTAAAATCCCACTATCGATATTGCCGAGCGATTGAAAGAAGAATATCCTCCTTTTGGTGGAAGCAAAATGCCTTGAAGAAGGGAATTCACTAGAAAAGTTGGGACATGCTTAAAGAGAGGAAAGATTGTGGGGGACTTGGCTTTAGAGACCTTATGGATTTCAACAAGGCAATGTTGGGAAAACAAGCATGGCGCCTTATACAATCCCCGGATGCTTTGTGGAGTAAAATCTATAAGGGACTTTATTTCCAAGGAGGAGACTTCTGGTCGGCAACTAGAGGAACTAGACCTTCGTGGGGGTGGCAAAGCTTAATCGAGGGCAGAGATACAATAGCTTCAAACATTAAATGGGTAATTGGGGATGGAAAGAACATCCATATCAGAGAAGATCGATGGCTAAATTCAAGTAGAATAGGGGGTCCAATGAACATAAATGATCCTCATCTGGTAGTTGGTTTGATAAATAGGAATGAAAGACGATGGGATACACAATCGATCAAAGCCCTATTTGATGAGAATTTGACGACTGAAATATTAGCTACACCCTTACGCATATCACCTACCCCAGATGAACTAGTGTGGATAGCAAATGCCTCAGGTCACTACATAGTAAAGAGCTACTACAACAAAATCTGGAGTACCCACAAGCTCAGCTTAGCCAATCAACCTTCCTCGTCTTATCAGACCCCTAAAAAGCTTTGGTCGAAAATTTGGAACCTTCAAACTTCATCCAAAGTCAAATTCCTAGTATGGAATGTTTGCAATAACGCTTTACCTACTAAGGAAAATCTATAGAAGCGGTGAATCATACTTGACGTGGTATGCCCTCTCTGCGGTCAAGGCCCTGAAACCATCGAACGTATTTTCATTTTGTGCCCTTGGACAAGCAAAATATGGTTAGACTACAAAATGGGGATGCAATTTTCTCCGGCGAGTATCACAAGAGCTGATAAATGGGTATGGGAAACACTTACCGATAGAGCAGAAACAAAGGCCAAGGCGCTATCACTAAAGCCCTCTAGTCTATATGGCAGGCTCGCAACAATTTTATTTTTAGATCTCGCAAACCAGACACTAGCAAAGTGTTAGAGGAAGCTATCTACTGGACCCAACTTCTCCTAAGATGGTGCGGCAACAACAAAAATATAGAAAATCCTACCTCTACTTAGTCAACGGACAGTACCCATGCTTCGGCGACCCCCTGCACGATGAACGTCGAAAGCTTGTGGGGACACACGCACATAGACAGATCGATAGCCAAAATGTGGCAAGACGCTGTAGGTGTTCTGATTGACGGGTCTGCAAGGAGAATTGTCACCCCTTCTACTCAAATCGCTAAAGCCCTAACCATCCGAGAAGCCCTTCTATTCCTGAAGTCGAAAAGGGAAAGTACGCAAAGAAGTCTTCCGAGTGAAAGAACAGCTCTGACTAATCTACACACTTTTCTGTTTTCAGATAGCTTATCAATAGTTAACCTCATCTTGGGCCGGGCTGCTGCTTCGTGGGCTATGAAGCAAATAGTGGAGGACTGCATTCAACTGCTGGCCGAAATGCATCACGTTGGGCTGCAGTATATCCAAAGGGACAAGAACCAAATAGCCGACCGGGTCGCAAAGGCCCACAATGCCAATACCCTCCTGTCCAACTAGATTGCACAACCACCGCTTTCACTAAAGCTTATTTTATGTTCAGAGTTTAATTTGTCATGTAATCCCTTATTTTCGGTTCACTAATGAAAATTTATATATTTCCGACCAAAAGAAATCTTTCGCGTTGGCTCATGAATATTGAAAGTGAAATTTTTAAAAAGGATTAATTTTGACTGTCCATGTAATTAATCCATTGTGAACACTAATTTGAAACAAGATAAGTGGGACGTATAAAAAGGTACCCCTTGCAAGGAGAATAATTGATCCCTTGCAAATCAATGTCCCATGTCTTTAGTAGCAATCCTTAAGGAAAGACATAATTATTATATATTTATATAGATTTAGATTTTTCAAATCCAGCTTAGTTTTATTCTTATCCGTGTTCAATTCTATTTAAATGGGACAATTTTATTTGATTCCACAAGCTATAGGTTCCGATTTAGCTCTATGGCAGTGCAGAAGAATGCTCGGACCATATGAGAACCAAATGAGTAATTTTCTTTTGGCACCTTCAGAAAATGAATGCTGAATCCGAAGCCTAATTCACAAAATTTGCTCATCTTCTTTTTTATTTTTCATTTTTCTTTTTGCCAAAAATCTGCTCGTCGTCTGCTTTTTTGCAGTAAAAGTAAAAAAGTTTTAAAAGAAGCAGAGAGATAGAATGAGAGAAGGACAAGCTCGGGTCCGGCCCAGAAATGGAAGCTGATCAGGGAGCAGGGGGATAATTAGTTATAAGGTATCACCATCAACCTTCCACGCAGTGATCGCCTGCGGTGACCTGTATGGCTTCGTCGGCGATCCAAGTCACCGAGCGGCGAACACCCAGAACCCTCCCAACGGAGCGGGCGTCGGCGATGTGTTCTCTGCATCTGGGTACGGCTTTTTGGAGAAATTGATGAAGCTAGTGGAGCAACAAGGAGCCTCTCTCTCTTTCGACTCCCGATACTAACGGGTACTACGCTCTCCAATGGCCTGCTCTCAACGACTTCGCCGACGTCGTTCAGTACATCATCGAGGTACTTGCTTTTCATCGCTCGCTTCTTCTTCTTTCGCCTTCGTGAAAATTTGTGCGCCTGGATTGTGTATTTCTCGAGACACAGTCCTGAATTCGGGTGTATAAGTTGCTGCTAGAAGCATTTGATGCCTACGTGGTACTGTCTTAACGTGCTAATTATTGTTTATGTATGTCGGTGTTGGATGATGATTTGCTTTTCAAAATGGCCATTGACGAATGGGGGTAATGGGGATGCGACGGACAACGTTAAGCAGACTATACTGCATTTGGCCCCTGTTCGTGGACCTGTTGCAGTTGCAGATATGCTTTTGCAAAATGGAGCTTCGGTAGAGGCATCTGATATAAATGGGTGTGGGCTACTTATTGATTCTCTCATTTTTCTGTTGATGTATATTTATTCCCAGTTACTTACCGTAGTTGAAGGAATTACAGCATTGGCATGCTTAGTTGAGTAGAGTACGAATTTGATAATTGTAGCATTGGTGTGCTAGGTTTTGTCCTGAGTTAAAAAGGGATTTTGAGCGTTTTATGCATGACATTTATGCTGTACTGATAAACAGTAATGTTTGATGCAACCAGGCACTAGCTATAGTGGTCATTTCCATTTTATGAAACTATTTCTGCAGAAGATCATGGAATTTCAGGGGTTAGGACACTAGGAGTGCCATAACTTTCATACGGCGCTCACTTTTGTGCTAAAACTTTTTTTTCGCTCACTTGAGTATCACATTGGAGTAAAATTGTTCAGTTAAGTGCCACTTCCGGCCAAAAATCATTCAGTTAAGTGCCAAAATGCATACATGGAATTTTTTAATGATTTTTCTTTTCTTTTTTTAATAAATTTCGACGCCGACGTGGACTTTTAAGGCAAAACGACACCGTTTATATTCTTTTTTAAAAAATCGATTTTTTTTTGCTTTTTTTGTTTTTCTTTTTTTTTTAGGGCCGGCAAGGGCCACCGGTGACCCTCACCGGTCTTAAAGAAAAAAATCAAAAAAATCAAAAAAAAATCAAAAAAAATCAAAAACATTAATAAATATATTAAAATATATTAAAATATTGTTCACCGGCGCCACGTCGCTTTTCCGGTAGCCACGTCGAATTGGCACTCAAGTGAACATTTTTAAAACTTGTGGCACTCAAGTGAGCAAAAAAAAAAAGTTTTGACACTAAAGTGAGCGCCGTACGAAAGTTATGGCATTCCTAGTGTACTTATCCCGGAATTTCATCTGCTGAAGTCATGATTTATTCTGTTTAACTATATGTTCTCCTTTTGGTTCAGTGCGAAGGATTATTCCTTTTGTTAATTCCTCTAGTGTCAATCTTTTATTGTTATTATTTTTAATGACAATTCTTCATTTGCTAGCCTCTCCGCTGCATTTTTTTTTTTGGTAAGGACCTCTCCGCTGCAGTTAGTCCGTGTTGCTGCCCAACATGGCCAGAAGACGATTGTTGCAAGGTATCATGCTGATTATGATGCACCAGATAATGATGGAAGAATTCCTCTTCATCTGTTTGTTAAAATTGCTCTGGCTCTTAAGATACATGAACGTCATGAAATTGCTTTCTAGAAATTAAGCGGACAAATTTGGACATACTCATTTCTGTAACCTTAAAACTCCATTTTCATCGATGATGGGCTTATCGGATATGGTAGAAATTCCTTCGGTGGAAAGGAACATATTAATGCTCATCATCTCAAATGCTATTTCTATAGAGTTTCGTGACATTGAAGGAGTGAATTATTTCCTTACTGTGCAATGTATGGTCGATTGAGTTGAGCATTGTCGAAGGTGATATCTTAGGTAAATCCATAAAAATATAATATAGTAGCTCCTCTCTACTTGCTCTGTAACTCCCTTGGGCTTGTGAAGTTCTTAAACCTGGTTTTTTTGGCCTATTATGATTTCATGGTTAGGAGGTGCGAAGTTTTCTTTTGATAGTAGTAGCTTTAGCATAGAAGACCTTTGCCTGATTTTGAAATTCTTGCGTTGAATTCAGGGTCTAAAAAAGTTTGAGAAGACATTTATGCAATCCTGGAAGAGGCGTGAATAATTCATTGTTAGTTGTTCAAGTGAACCTGTTTCATGGTGGTCGCGAGCTGAATTGTTTCTAAACAGTACCACTTGCTTGTCCGAATGAGTGATCTAGGTTAGAGATAGTTTAAGTTCGTTCAAGTTCCTTGTTTTGTAATAAGGGATGATTGGGAAAATTTACATTAAAATGACTTAAAAGACAATTTCCATTTCCTTTTGCAGTATTTTATCCTGCAGCTCCTTTTCTGATCATTTGTCATAGTAATTAGTTTTAGTGCCCTGCTTGATGTTAAGTTATATTTTTATCCATGATAGAATTCGAGAATGCGACATCTTCGGATTTTAACCATCCTGTAATTAACTGAAAGCTTCTTCTTCTTTTTTGTAATGACAAGAGATGGACCCCATGAGAATGACCTTATACGATAAGTGTTTTTAATGCTAGATGAAGTAAAACAGCGAATTGCTATGAGAACCTGATGGTATGTCATCTTCAATTGGTGACCCTAAAGTTTGATGTTAGAATAGTGGATCAATTCCAAAAATAACCCCAAACTTTAGGTCCAGTTTCAAATATATCATGAACTTTTTTTGTCTAAAAAAATATATAAAATTTTAGGTTCAGTTCCAAATCTGCCCCGAACTTTTCTTTGTCTCAGAAAAAACTCCAAACTTTAGGTTTAGTCCCAAATATATCCCAAACTTTTCTTTTGTCTTATAAAAAATCCCAAACTCTTAGTCCATTCCCAAATCTATCCTATTTTTTTTTTCAAAAAGAAAATCATCAAATTTTACGCTAATCCTAAATTTGCCCTCGTTAGCCTCTATCCAAAAGCCGTATTAGTAATCCCTAATTTTTTATGTCCTAAAATGGTTTTATTTTGAAAATAATTTTCTGTGACATCTTGCTTATGTGTATTTATTATCTATGTGAAAATGCCGTGTTAAGTTGAACTGGGACCATAGGGTATATTCGAGAATAGATAAAAAATTGGCGATTTTTTTAGTACAAACGGAGGGTAAAATCCCAAATTAGTATACCCATTAATTGCGACGTGTTATTTAATTTAGCAATTTGACAGTAAAATTTAACGAAAACTAATAGATGGTAATTTGTTTTGATGGTCAAAAAATTAATTTTGGGTAAATTTGTCATATGTGTACCAATTTGGGATTTTTCATGGTATTGACTCTCTTTTTTTAGACAAAACAAAATTTGGGGTAGATTTGGGAGTAAAATTAAAGTTTATGGTTTTTTCTTAGACAAAAGAAAAGTTCGGGGCATATTTGAGACTGAACCTAAAGTTTGGGATTTTTCTTGAGACAAAAAAAATTCGGGATATATTTGGGACTGGACCTAAAATTTGGGGTTTTTCTTTTTTGGAATTAACCCTTAGAATAGCAGTCCATTTACACATTAGTTTTAAATTTTCTTGGGTTAGGATCAACTTCTAGGTTGTGCGTGGATGAGGCTTTTGCTTAGGGCAATGTAGTCTACCTATTATGTTAGATACAGACCAAGTGACAATTGAATCCAATAAATACTTGCTATCCAGGTTAACTTGGAGAATCCTTGTAAGTTCTTGGCCTTGGTATGAGGTTATATTAGACATATTTATCCTTTCATTTAATCACTCACGTTCGGAAGCAATATAAGAAGGCATGGACCCTTTGGTAAGTAAAAGGAAGGTTCTTTGGCTGAGCATTGACAAGCAGCAAGATAACTGGCTTCATGGAAGGTCTGGTGTCCAGCTTGATGCATTGGGAGTCTACTCTGAACCATTTTGTGATCTTTGTTTCTTGAAATCCATTGGGCCATTTGGAGGTTAAGGTGACAGTCCTTGGGATGATTAAAATAGCATGGGGTTTGAGAAAATTTACTAAAATTTAAAAAAAAAAAAAAAAAAAAAAAAAAAAAAAAAAAAAAAAAAAAATCATTTTTCTAATCCAACCAAGTCAGATCCGAGTAGACGGGTCAGGCTAATGGTGCAGATCGGATTAACCTAGTCAGAACCCATTACTAGAATATAATATAATAAAAAATCATTAAAAAATTCTAAAGAAAAAAAATTAGAAAATTTTGAAAATTCCAAAAATATTAATAAAAGGTTTTTAAATTCAGAAAAATCAGAAAAAGTTTAGAAAATTTGGAAAACCCTTAAAAATGTTAAAACTCAAAATTGGACAAGTCTTTAGAGCTTTACAATAAGGTTCTTTGTTTAGTCTTGCATTTTTCCTTTTATGGACAATATTAGGATGTTTGTTTAATTTTCTTTATGATTATAATTGATTGTGCATTTTAAGATCTTGCATGTTATTTTCCTACTCTGAAACAATTAGGATGATCCTTAGAGATTAATGTTGCGAAGTTTGAAGCTAAGATGATGTGGGCTATTGAAAATGGTATCATGTTTTCTCTCCCTCATACTCTCCTATTACATATGTAACTACCATATGGAGCTCTTGTGACCAAAATATTCCAACACTTTCAAATTCAATTACCTTCCAAATTTTGCACAAGAACTCTACTTGTAATGCCTATTGGAGAGAAAATGATATCCAAGTGTCTGAAGGATGGTGTTGAAGTTTGGAGAAGCAAGAAAAAGGAGACACCAAGATCAGCAACCACCACTGTTAAAAGGAAGAGGAAAAGAAAAGAAGTAGTTTCTACTTCAAAGACTAAGAAAAGAAGGCAAACAATTTTTTTGTAGGATGAAGACAAAGAAGAAACTCTTTCTGATATCTTCGCCTCTGTAATACAAACTACATCTACATAAGTACTTCCTGAAGAAGCAGAAGGAGATAAAGAAGACAAAAAAGAAAGTGAAAGAGATGAAGGAGAGGGAGTACATAAAGAAGTAGAAGAAGAGAGTGAAAAGGACGGAGAAGAAGAACAACTTAAAGATGAGGATGCTAAGGATGTGTCAGAAGGAGAGGAAGAATGAGAAAAATCAGAAGAGTTTGAAGTAGAACATGCATAGGATGAAGAGCTAGAGGAACAAGAATAAGGAGAACAATGAGAAGAAGGAATGACCATCATAGGGGGAGAACCTGAGAAAACTTCTGAACATACAAGGGTCGATGATCAACTAAGCAGGTCTCCACTAATTGCTGAGCAATAGCATCCAGAAAAACCTATTGAAGAATAGGTAGAAGCAATATTCTAGGGGGAGCATCAATTAGACAAGGCAACTTTTGAAGAAGATTCACCAAACATGTTGATTGGAGAAACAAGTGTTTAATCTGACCCTGACCCCAACTACGCCAGAATTGTTGATTTGCAAAATAAAATTCAACAATATGCCTTAGAGATTGATATACAGACACCGAAGTCCTCATTGAACAACAAACTAGAGACTCTTACATGACAAACTGAGCAAAATATGGCAAGATTGGAATTAGCATTCATTCAGTGCGTGACCAAGGTTGAGGAGTCTATACAAAACATGGAGCATTTTCACCTTTTTAGAGTTCCCCGCAAACCTTGATTTCAGTCCCTCTCTCCAAAACAACTATTTAAATTTGTGTTTGATTTGTTTGAGTATTCAGACTCCGTTATGATGTGTTTGATATGGATTGTTTTGATTTTGTAGATATTCAAACCCTCGTGATGCTAACAAAAATGGGGAGAATTTGCAGATATTCTTGTTATGGTGTGGTTTATTGTGGTGTAGCTTACCGTATTATTTACATGTTTGCATATATTTTATGGTATGCCTAACCTTATTTTGCAAGAAGAGATAAATATCTACATGAAAGTTTTGCCACTATAAAAAAGGGAAAGATTGTTGAGAAAATTCATAGTTTTGATGCTAACAAAACTTTTCAAGTCTTATTCAAATAATATTCTGGTACATACTATGGAAAGAGGCTTATGTGTTCATATACATACTATGAAAGGAGACTTATGTGTTCATATATATATCGTGGAATGAGACTTATGTGTTCATATATTCAACAAAGTCTATCTGCTACAGAAGATTCTATATCAAGCCAGAAGCAGACATAGCATCTCATTCTGTCAAGGATCCAAAACAAACTTCAAAGATCATAACGAAGACAAGAAAGGACCCATAATGACTACGAATTTTACTTACCATAATTATATTAATTTTGCTAATCAATTGATTGACAAAATCAATCATCAAGACAATTTTCAAATAAGGATGGAATACTTATGGAAACCTAGATTCTGCTTGTATGAGCAACCAAAATCTAAAGGGATTTAATCTGTTTTCAATGGCTAGGAAAACTTTCCTTATGAAATCTATCCAAGGAAGGAAAATGGAAGATAATCCTTTATAGTGATAGCCAACGGCTAGTTTTGGCTCAAAGGGTATTTAAGGAGGATATATGGTCCGTAGAATATAGAGAGCGAATTTATAATTCCAAAGTCTGATTCTGTGATTTTATCAAATTGTCTCACAAAGCGCAAAAACAGAGTAATCTAGAGTGAATTGCATAAATGAGTGACTTAATGTGAGATTATACCACTAAGTATTTGCACTCAAGAGCTTGTAATTATTTATTGATCACATAGTGGAATTCAGCTTGTCGATTGATAACGTGGGAGAGTGGACATAGGCTTAACAAAAGCCAAATCACTATAATACCGTTTGCAATCTTCTCTTCCTTTACTCTTTTAACTTTTGATTACAAATATCTAAAGTCTATTTCATCCAAACTCACTTTAACTTTAGACTCTGTATCTGTTACATCTAGACTTTGTGTTGATCGAGTTATCATAAAAGTTTATTTTCACCTATCCACCCCCCTCTAAGTGTTTGTACTAGCACCCTCAAAGTGAAGAGAGAGCGCGAGTTTCTTCCTCATGGCCATAGGCAAACAGCGCACGACCTCTCCTTCTCTCTTGCTGGGCTAGGTCGGGAAGGGGAGGGTGCGAAGGGAAGAAGAAGCGCAAAGAAAAAGCAAAAAAAAAAGAAAAGAAAGGAAAATAAAAAAATAAACCGATCCAAACCACATTTTCAGTTTGATTTATATCCAGTTCAAGTCGTGTTTCAATTCAAATCAAGCACACATCAAAATAGTTCAGCTCAGTTCGGTTCGGATTTTCTATAATCTGAATCGAGCTGAACCATTGACACCCATTACTAATCAGTCAATGTGAAAGACAACTCAATGATCATCAAGTCGAACTAAAAACAGCTAACTAGAAACGCAAAAGTACCACATGATCCATTTTAAAGCTAGCTTAAAAGTGATTGGATCTGAGACATTTCTAAGGATACATAAATTGAATATGGAGCTATGATACATAGGTATTAGCCCGGATCAAGACAATGACAAAAGACACAAACTGCTTAAAAGTAAGGAAGTGAAAATCTGATGAGATTCCATTTTCATTGAGATATATTCTTCGGTGGATGGTGGATAGCAGAAAAATTCGAAAGTTAAGACTTCATTTACTTAGCGAAATATATTTTAAATATTTTCCAATATTTGAGGCGTTAAAAATGAATGGTCAAAGCAAACATTTTCCGGCGCTCTTCAATACTCGGTCAACATGTATAAGAAAGTTTGAATTTTGGTCAACTCTCTCGACACTCTTTGACTTTCGACACGTAAGTTCGGAATTTTGACATGTGTTGCAACACGTAGAGAATCAATTTTAAATTTTTTTGATAAATTAGAGGTCAAAATATAAACATGTAAAAAAATATGGGGCAAAGAAGAAAAAACCTAAACTTATCTTTTCTTTTGACTCACTTCCCATGACACGCAATTCACCCCCAAGCTTGCTTGTTTTTTCTCTTCTCTTCCCTTCCGACATCTCTGATACACAAATCTAAAATGTGGATTGCTTGTTTTTTCCTCTAATTTTTATGAATTATTGTAATTGAGCTGAATTTATCAAATTGAAACAATGAATGATATTAACAAATTATGGATTAATATTTTTAATGTAAATTCATTATAGGCTCTTTTTTATTATTGATTTTTTTTGTGAATTTGAATCAAATTAATTTGATTCAAAAAAATTTCAAAAAAATAATAATTTATCAAATATATATGAAAATATACATTTAATATACAACGTGTCCCAATGTATCGGAATTCTCTATTCTTTGATAAGCAAGCGTTGGCATGTCGTGTTGTGTTGTGTTGTGTCGTATGTTGTATGTCGTATGTCGTATGTCGTATATGAGTGTTGGTGCTACATAGATATTATCAGATAATCTTGATGCCCAATCCCTGCTGCAATATCATAACCATGTAAAAGAAAAAAAGGAAACAATGATATCAATATAATGGAGTGTGGGGAGTGGTGTCGTGAAAAGAGGCGGAACGGCCGCCGTAGGGACTATGCTGAGTTGTCGTGGCGGCTCCCTTTGGTTCTCCCAATGGCGGCGACGGCTGTTTTGAGGGCGGTGGCTACAAATTGGTGCTAGAGATAGAGGAGAGAAAAAAATGGAGTTACCTAACAGTGTGACAGAAGGACCAAAAAATGTGAAAATTGAAAGTAGAGAACCTAATCCTTTTTTTTTATCAGTCTTACTTCTATTCTAACTCTCATTCTCAATTTTTTACTTTACGTCCTTACAGGACATGATAGTCAAAATCTATAGATACAACAAAATCGTCCCCACCCCAACCCTCTTGAGAATGTGAGGACTCGAAGCTCTCATCTCTTCATTCCTATGTGAAAAAAGGTGAAACCCTAGTGGTTAAGCTAATATTAACTCAATTTGGGGATTTTCTTTCTTTTTTTACCCTATTACAAATTTAGGACAAAATTACCCTTGCTCTAGTTGCCGGAAAATGTCTGTGGGAAAATATTTGGTTGGTTGGCAAGCTCAAGCCCTTATTTGAGGCTGATCTAATATTTCATATCATTATTTAAAACAAAATTCACTTTAGACATTTTTTGAGAAAATAATTCTTTTTTGAAAATTTCCCTAGGTTATATGAGTATAAGAATGGTTGTGCATGTGACGACATTTCACATAATTTACATATTACTTTAATAAAAGGGAGATCAAAAGCATGTTAACTATAACAAAACAGTAGGAAAATTGTCTAAAAAGCTCTAAACCCATTGTACTTTTACCAATTCAATCATAAACCTTTTAATTTTGCTAATTTAGTTCTAAATATTCTTACGTCTTGCCAATTGAGTCCATCTGATTAATTTTGATTGAAAGTCACTAACGTAGACAATAGTAATGCCACATAGGACTTGTCGATGTTGACAGGGTTAATTTTTAATAGTATTTTATTTTTATTTTTATTTTTATTTTGTCTATTTTTCTTATTATTTTTCTATTTTTCTTTCTTTTCTTTTTTGCTTCTTTTTATTTTTCTTCCTTTTGTCGATGACCAACCACCGGCCATGCCAAGCTAATGGGCCCTACCTACCACAAGTGAGGCGCGATGGAGTGAGGGCAAGCTCCGTCAAGGGGAGCCCTTGCACAAGCAAGGCCCAGCAAGAGTTAGCCTCGCCGGATCTGGGGAGGGAGCCCTTGCTGAAGCTTGTCTTCACCTAGGTGAGACCCAGTAAAGGGTGGCCTCACTTAGGCCAAATCTAGTGAGGCCGACCTTCGTTGGGTCTCGTCCGGCCAAGCCTCGCTTATGGCGGGTGAGGCTAGTCAACTTGACATGGCTAGTGACTGGCCACCTGCAAAAAGGAGGAAGAATAAGCAAAAAAGAAAAGAAAGAGAAAAAGTTAAAAAAAAGAACAATTAAAAAAATATTAAAAATAATCAACATGCAATTTTACATGGCATTGTCAATGTCCATGTTGTAACGACTTAAATTTCGACTCATTTTGGGATATATGAAATGGTTATTTTATCAATGCGCTATAAGTTATGTTTACTTTGAACTAGCCCATTATGAGTTAATTAACTATTTGGAAGGCAATTAAGAATCGATACGCGTACAACCAATGAATTCAATTAAAAATAGACTATTCAACCAAAAGAATCAAAGAGGAATGATACCACACTATTGTAAGCCAATTAGCGAACGGAAATAAATCGATTCGGCAGAAGTACAATATCATATTGTGGGTGATTCTACACAACTTCGATATTAATTATGAACGATGTTAAACCGATTTACTTTTAGCCTTGTATTCAGGATGAGCAATTAACCCCTCATGATTATATGACAATAGAGGATTACCCTGATTTGAATAGGCACAATTGTAGATTTAAAAGCTATCAACCACGAGTCAAACACACGATAACTCCTAAATGCCGCTCGATAATTAGGTCGTACTAAAGTCGCAATTGATCGATTTTAATCACAAATTTCAATCCAATTTCGGGTAATGAACTTGCAAGAACGTCGAGATTAAAATGTTGGATAGTGCCTCATTGATTCTCAAATTTATCAATAAATCCGAAAATTATCGAAAAAGAATTTAACAGGCCGAAATTTGAAGCTCACGAGGAAGTGGGCCAAGCGAGGGCCCATTGGAGCACACGCTCAAGGTGGGTAGTCACAAGGCCCAAGTAAGCTCACGTGGGTCCAATTAGGCCCACCAAGCCCAAAATGATTTCTTAGCCCATTTTCAAGCCCGTTAGCAACTTGAGCCTAGTTCGAGCCCAACGATTTGCAAAGCCCATTCCTATTCATTCTAGTCCATTTTCAAGGCCCGTTTCTTGACTTTGGCCAGAGGATAAAATGGTAATTTTTGCTCAAGTGAAATTACCATATTGCCCCTCTTGACAATTATGCAACAAGGACGAAAAAGGGAAAAGCCAAGAATATTAATTTTCTCTCTCCTCTCCGACTTCCCCCCCGCGGCGGCATCCGTGGCCTCCTTCCCACCTTCTCCTCTCTCTCTTTTCCTCCCCTCTCCTCCACGTTCTCATTTTTCTCTCCTCCTCTCTTCTTCTCTTTTGTTTTCCTTTGTTTCTTTTTCTTAGCCACAGCTTGTGCTGCTATTTTTTTTCCCAAACCAGCCACCACCTTGTGCCATGGTTGTGCACCATCATTGTCTGTAAGCCACTGTCCACCGCCAAGAAGCCACGCCACCAATCCGTAAGCCGTTTGCCCACCATTCTCGCTAAACCAGAAAGCACCCCCCACGAGACCCATTTTTGTTGCATGCCTCCTCAACATTTCGGACATAGCCACATGTAGCCCTCGCCACCACCATCGCGCTTTTGTCGTCGGAATTGTCACCAGGTGAGTTTATGTTCTAATCCCTTGATTAGTTCGTTAAACTTGCTTATAGTTAGTTTAGATAATAGTTAATCCTAACTAGGAAGTTAGTTAGGTTAATTTACATTGGTTAGATAAAGTAACCATGATTGAATAAAGTAATAATGGTTGATAAATGATTAGGTTAATTAACCTTGGTTAGATAAAATAACCACGGTTGAGCGACGGTTAGGTTAATTAACTTTGGTTAAATAAAGTAACCACTGTTGATAGATAATTAAGTTAATTAACTACGGTTAGTTAATTAACTATGATTTTTTATGTGATTAAACTTAGTTAACCATGGTCAAGGTTAATTAATTTAATTAATCCTGATTAATTACAATTAAGGTGATAAGTTATTGCAATAAGCTATCGGAAAGGGTGATAAGTTATCGTGATAGGCAATCGAAAAAGGTGATAAGCTATCGTTAAAAAGATGATAAGCTATCGGGGAATTAATAAATAAGTTATCACCAAAGGGGGTGATAAGCTATTGAGAATTGGATGATAAGCTATCGCTGGGTAAGTGATAAGTTATCATGAAATAATTGATAGGCTATTGCCAATGGGCGATAAGTGCTGCTTATTATGTGCTTTTGGCTTGGATTTTATGATGTTTTCCTGCACGTGCCATGTTGTTTGATGCCTACTTTGCCTTGAAAATGTTTGCCTCATATAAAACCCAGTATGGTGATTTTTACAAGGTTTTTATGGACATATAAAAGTAAAATTCGAGATGTCGGGTGTATATATCGAGTTTGGCAATTTAAATGAGGCCAATATGTTTAAAAAGTAAAGTAAGGTATGCAAAGTTTGACTGGTTTTTAATAATTATGTGACGACACATGAATATTTTCCTACATTTTACGTGAAAAATATGTAGTGGTTTATTATGTTAAGCATGTACTGCATTTGCATTGGTTAATGCATGGAAATAAACTGAAATTAAATAATGTGGTATGCTCGTGTGGTCACATAATATAACCCGTCACCCTGACGGGAGTTCAGGGGATGAAGTCCGACTTGTCGGAAATCCTAGCGGGAGTCTAGATACGAGTCGCAATAGAGGCCAGGCCTATGCTCCTTTAGGAATGCCATCTAAGCGGGAGTTCCAAATGTTGTCGTGTCCGATAGGGTAGGATGATGCCTGGCTAAGCCAGAAGACACCGGCAGGAGTTTGATTGTACACACCGGTGAGAGTTCGATTGTGGCCCTAGTGAGGGCATAATAATCGAAACATGTATGAATGCAAGAGTACATATGAAAAATATTGTTATGTGTTCTCATTATGCTGTGCTTGTTTGTACTAACCATGGCATGCGTGAATTTTTAACATGTGGGTATGTCTGTGGCAAGATGAGGTTGCCTGCAAGACCATTCAACTGCTAATTGGTCATTGTGCTGATGAAAATGATGTTTGCATTGTTTATAGCATGCATGAACTTATATACCGTGCACGGTATGGCAATAGCAAGGTAAAGATGCCTGCGAGTCGATTAACTGTTGATTGCTCCTTATGGGGCTTACAAGGTAGATCGCGTTATTAGTTAAGGCAAAGTGAGTGTCACTTTGTAATTGATTTGCCGTCATTATAGGAATATGCCTATTAGGAACATCAAGGCGAGTTGATGTCCTAATCAAAACTTAGGACTGTAACTAACTGAGATTTATATCTCACTCATTGTTGTTAACCATTTTTCAGGTCTGTAGTTATGGCATCCCTATCACCATGGATTAGGTGGTGAAG
Source organism: Corymbia maculata (assembly GCA_014182735.1). NCBI lineage: Eukaryota > Viridiplantae > Streptophyta > Magnoliopsida > Myrtales > Myrtaceae > Corymbia > Corymbia maculata. The sequence goes on from CM024690.1 coordinate 22,606,848, forward strand.
GAACACGTCATTGAGGGTATCAAGATTGTGTGTCTGGTGGTTGAAGGAAGTAAATTAACCTTGCTTAGTACCTTTGAATAACCATTGAGGAAGTCACCTAACTGAGAAACTTGTGTATAAACTTCCTAGAGTTAATCAGTAAAAAAATAAATATGACGTTATTGTTGTTATTGGTCTTTCTGCTATCCTCGCTACTTGATTGACTGGGTGTTGTTGAATTTGCTTCCGCATGCATTTAATTGCAAGATAAAAAGAATAGTCGACGATGCGTCCTAGAATGTCGCATTCATTTGACGAAAGTGAAGGCATTGTCGCGAGCTCAAAAGTCAGGACGTGACACACGTCAACGATTTCCGACAAAATTTGGTCAAATGGACTCAATTGGCAAAAAAAGAAAATGTTGAGGGTTGAATTGGAAAAATTGAAAGGTCTGTAATTGAATTATCAAAAGTGTAATAAGTATAGGATTTTTTGCATAATTTTCCCACAAAACAACCTTACCCACATTGTGCTAGTGGAACGTGCATTGGACCCGACTGTACGCCCAATCTTAAAATTACACAGAAAAAAAAAAAAGAGTAAAAAAAGGTCGGCAAAGAGACAGGATGAGTTACCTCGATAAGGCTGGCACCCTAACCCACATATTCTAACTATTTATTATCCCAACATAAACTCAATAAAAAAACTACAGTTAATTTTATTACTTTGGATTGAGAGTGAAGGTAAATCCTGATTACAAATAAGTTGAAGTTTGACATAAGATATGCTTGTAAAACATGTTACTACTCCTATATTTAGCGGTTAATTAGTTCTTGTCCAGTTTCTTAGAATTCGGAGAGTGATTAGAGACTTTAATTGAAAAAAAATAACAACATTAAAGATTGATTGTGGAAGTAAAAGTTCTCAAAATATTAATAGAGAAAGAAAGGCATCTTAATCCACCCGGATCTACGAACTCCTTCCACCGGATCATTGGCATCGGCATTGGCTTCAGTCCTGCCTCCATTGTCGATGCTCTTCTTTATGGTTCCGGCCTTTTCAGCTCATGTATTGTCTCTATTATTCGCACCAATAGACGGTTGCTCCATATTTAGAGTAAGGTTTGTGTACTTTGGATTGATGCGCGATCCTTGTTGAATGCTTCTTCATCTTTACATGGATGAGTTAGCAAAGATGGTGTCACGGCATTTGGGTAGTAGAATACTGAAATTTGGAATTGATTTTCTAATAGGCCAATTAAAAACCCAAGTGTGGGACAGTATTTTCCTTCTACAAATAAGAGTTCTATACATATAAGGAGTTGATTATGCTAAATTACTCTAATACCTTTCGGTATATTTTCTCTTTTGCTTTTAAAAAAATATTTTGCAGTTTGGATTAAACCTCTCCACTAGAATGCAAAGAAGCGATTATGTAGATGCACAACCATTAAATTAACACTCAATAATCAAAATAATAAATAAATTTCTAGAAAAGGAAGGAATATAGATAGGTTGATATAAATAAGGGGGAAAATTCCAAATAAGGGTTTAAAGTGAACTTTGTTTTAAATAAGGGCCTGAAGTGGTTCTATCAATCTCAATGAATAGCATAAAGTAGTTATGGTTATTTTAAATAATGGCCTAGCCTTGTCAACCGACTGGTCGACAAAAAATTCTGATCGATCGGGGTAATTTTGTCCAAACATAATTTAAATTTAAATTTAATTATATTAAAAATTTTAAAAATTTTAAAAAAGAAGTGGAAAATGGGCTAGCCCTCACCAGGCACTAACAACCCCACTAGCTATCGCCCACTGCCCATTGGTAATGGGGTAGCGACCATAGGTGGAAGGGCACCCTCCCGCTTGTGTTTGCTTTTTTTTTTTTTTTTTTAAATTTTTAGTTTTATCTATTTTTTTGAAAAATAGAAAAAATGAAGAAAAAAGGAAAAAAAAAAAAAAAGACGAAATTACCCTTCAAGATTGGTGAATTCAAGTCTTTATTTGATATTGATATGGTTACTTTAAGCCCTTATTTGAAAGAATGTCCACCTGTGCCTTATTGGAGACAATAAGAACACTTCAAGCCATTATTTGAAATAATGTCAACTTCATATCCTTATTTAAGAAAATGAGAATACTTCATGTACTTATTTAGAATTTTCCTTAAACAAAGCATCTTAACTAATTCAAAATATTTGCAAAGTATTCATTGTAAAGAATTGCATACCTAACCTAACCTAATATGCTCTCCGCAAACTAATCAACAATTCTAATTAGTTCCTTTTGGGTTTTTCCTTTTTAATGAGGACAAAGTTCTATGCTCTTCTAACCTAGGGTGGACATGCATGGTTTACCACCCTAATGACATGTGACATGACCTAGTCTAATATAACGTGCAATTCCAAGTCAGAAAATCCTAAATATGCAATTTTGACAAAAACAAAATTCCTAAATATGCTCCCTAAATGACATGGCAATGACATTGCACGATGACATAGCATAATATGATGTTATGAATTGTGACATGTAAATGATGTGGCATGATGCAATTAAATTTATATTACATGCATATGTTATTATTGGGTAATCACTAAAATTCATAATTTAAATTTATAAAAATGAAAATCATTTGAAGTGAGATATTATCTAATTCAAATTAGGAAATAAACTAGGCCAAATCCTACTCAAAGTTGGAAACCGATCCTAACTCTATCTAACATGCTATATTATTTAGAAAATAAATCTATGCATTATTTTTGTATTTTTCAAATAAGGTAAAAGAATTAATTCGATAAACACCAAATCAAACAAAATAAGCAAAGAATCAAAGTAGATAAGCTCAAGAACAGCAAGAATATCTATCCAATTTGAATTTGAAAACAAATAAAATTGACTCCCCAATCTATATGCCACAAGATCAGTTTGCCAATTTCCCCTATAATCCATAACCCCCTTTATGTCAAGAGATTGAATTACTTATTATGCACGCATTTCAAATTAGGAAATTATTTATGATTCTCAATGGTTAGATATCACCACGTCATAAGTTGACGTTGCATATACTTTTGTACTGAAAGCTAATAAAAAATGACACATGCATGTGTCTATGGCCATTTCCTTTTTCCATCGCCAACAAAGTAGCCAGCATTGCATCGAAACTAACCACTTTTGCTTTGGGAGAAGAACATTTGGGGCGTGAATGATAAAATTTTAAATTGATTTCTAGAATATAAATAGATTTTTCTATTTCTACCCTTTGATGAGTTTTTGAGTAAAAATATGTGTTTGATAACTACACAAAATTTCTATTCTCGGAATATAAATTCGCTTAATAATGACACAAAATTTCTCCCTCCCCAACAATGGTGGCGGCGGGAGGGGTGGCGACGATCGATGACCAACAACAGCAATCGGTGGTGGGGGCAGCCGGCGACCAACAATAGTGGTGACCAACAACCGATGACTAGTGGTGGTAGGAGGGGGCGGTGATGGGGGGGGTGGCAATAATCGACGGCTAATAGCAATGGTCGATGACTGATAGGTAGCAATGGCGATCGGCAACCAATGGTGGCCAACAATTGGTGGTGGTAGCAGGAGACAATGACCGGTGGGCCGACTAACGGTTAGGAGTTAGGGAGAGACTTATTCGAATGAGAAATAGAAAAGAGAAATAATTTCTGATTTTTATTCCAAAAAAAATTACTCATAATTTCTATTACAACCCTATTTCTGAAATAGAAATTTGTTCTAAAAATCGAAAAAAAAAATTGTTTTATTAAATGGATTTTGTTCCAAAACATATATGAAATAAAATAAAAAAGTTCTTCAATAGAAATAAAATGGTTATTATGTGCGCCTTGGGAATACCAAAACCTTCGTATGGCACTCACTTGAATGCCAAAAAAATTTTGTTCATTTGAGTGCTGCAAATTAAATAAACCAATTACTTGAGTGTCAATTCTAATTTGTCTCACTGGAAAAACCGACATGAATGTCGACTGTCCTACGTGGCTTCACTAGCATTGAACAATTAATAAAAAATTCAAAATTAAAAAAAAAAAAAGTCAACATGGGAATGGGAAATTATTAAAAAATCCACGTAGGATGATTTGTCTAAATGACACTGAAATGATCGATTTTACGCTAATGTGATACTTGAGTGAGGAAAAAAAATTATGGTATATAAGTGAGATCCATATAAAAGTTATGACAGTTCTACTATTATTATCCTAACATTTTTATTTATAAGTAAAATGGTTAGGGAGGACCAATGCAACTATCCTTACAAACTTTACCGCGAGGATCTCATGTAAACAAATGCCTTGCATTAATTAATTCTTTGTAAAACATATTAATAGAATGTTGTACCATTTATATAAAACTAGACACTTCTCATGAATGAAGCCCATTGCATATAAAATTTAAAATATTTTAAATTTAATTGTCAATAATATCAAAATTAAAATATTATCAAAACAATTATTATGTATTAATACATAAGTAGCATTATTTATAGATTACCTCATTCACCTCTCCTTTTTCCCAACCACCGTAGGGCCCTTCACTCTAGAAGTTCATCATACTCTCTCCTTATTTTATTTGCATCAACTCAAATATAAATAAGTAAATTAGGTATAACATTTAAATGAGTAATGATGTAAAAAGGATAAACGCATAAAAAAGGGATAAATGCATAAAGACTTATGCTTTATCTATCTATTTTTTGACTTCTGATAGCCCTTTCACCTTAAATTGACCATAATCTCTATAACAGGCCCCATATTTAAAATTATTTGTCACCTTTTTTCTCTCTCTTTCTTTGGAAATTCTGATGCATTTAGAATTGACAAAAAATATGTATTTGCCAAAGGTTTGGATTATCTTGTAATACAATTACTATTGTCATAATTTTTTGTCAATAACGAATTATTCCACTTAATAAGCCATATTTTTCAGTTTTGTGAATATAGTCCTTAACTATGTCTCGAATTTAGTTTTGTTTGTAATTTGCTTATGGGCTAAGTTTAGTAATGAAACTTTATTTTCGACCAAAAACAATATGTACATAGTCCTTAACTTTTGGGCCATATTTTAATGTAGTTTTTTCTCGTCAATTTTCACATAAAATCGCTGATGTAGTAGTGTTTAGTCAATGCCGATTGTCCTAAGTGGCATGCTAACATGGGCAATTTGTTAATTTTCACGTAGCAATTTGTGATGACAATTGGTGGGAGAGACTACATTTAAATATTGCACAAATGTGCAGGACTATATTAACAAAATTGGAAATGTAAAACTGAATTGACATCCATATTATATGTATAAGGCTAAATTATAATTTCCCCAAATATTTAAATAATCACTCATTCAATGGACACATGGATAAGATTTTTTGGGATAAGTACACTAAGAGTGTCTTAACTTTCACGCAACGCTTACTTGAGTGCTACAAATTCAAAAAATTGATAACTTGAGTGCCAATTCCGATTTGCCTCACCGAAAAATCGTATGTGAACAACGATCGTCCTATGTGGCATCGCCAGCACTGATGTGGACAATTAATAAAAAATTCAAAATTTTAAAAAAAATCCATGTGAGATGTTTGGCTGGAAATGACAGTCAAGTGATTGATTTTACTCCGATGCGGCACTCAAGTGAGCGTCATACGAAACTTTTGACACTCCTGGTGTTGAATTGCTTTTGAGCAAGCGATGCTCGCTCGTGGCCTTCCATCCACAAAGGACTGCCTTGCTCATGGCATTTCCTCTGTTTTTTCTTTTTTTTGTTTGGATAGAAGCTTCAATGTGTATGAAACTTTTAGATTTTGTTAACGAGCCCTTGCCTAAGGTTTGGAGCTCGTCCCGGAGATAAACCATCAGCGATTTCCGCAGGATGTGGAGATGGAGCTCTTCGTTGGGAAGATTGAGTCCTGTGACGAATTCCATGAGGCTAGATCTGGATCAACGAGCAACGCTGTGGACAAGCAAGAAGACGAAGTTATGGACGAGGTGGTGCTCTGTGGATGGAAGGCTGCTAGCGAAGACGGCTCATTCAACAAGTAGTAGTAGTTGGGTTTGACGCAGCGCCGGCGAGATGATTGTGGACGGAGGAGGAAGATGAGAGAAAATTGAAAGCCAAATTTTTCATTTTTCATTTACTTTCCACGTCATGCATAAGTGTTGATTTTTAATTGACTTCTAGTATAAAAATACATGTCATGTCCCTCTATGTTTGTGGCATCTAACCACTGAGTTCATGATCTAATGTGAATATTTAAGATTCTATACATATCCAAGTTACATGTAATTTATGGCCTTATCTATATGCTAAATAATCCTAAAATCTATAAGTAAACTAATCAATTTTTTAGTCCTTACCAAAAAAAAAAAAACTAGTCAATTTTTTAGGGACTCGAACAATCCCTAATTTTCTATACAATAAATTATTAAATAGATTGTCAAAATTTAAGTATCAATAAGTGAAGTGTTATATATATATATAGATATATGCTTTAGCACCCGAATGTTTAAGTAGAATTCAACTCATTATTATCACGATGCCGCATTCCTACTTTGAATGGCCAAGACCACTCATCTCATTCTCATTCTTGATTTCAGAGGTACGGATTTCTGGAGTGCCAAAAGTTGGCACAAAGAGACACTTAAGTGCCAAAAGTTACAAAATGTACACTTAAGTGCCAAAATCGAACAAAAAGGATCACTTAAGTGCCAACGGTGAAAAATTACAGCCAAATTGCCACGTGTCCATTTTCCGGCGACTTCATTTGCTAACGGGGCATTTTTTTCAAAATAAAAAAGCCACATGGCAATTTTTTTAAAAAAAAATTGTCCACGACAGATTTTTGAAAAATTAAAATCGATTTTATTTAAAAAAAAAAAAAAAGAATGGGAGGAGGGGATTGGCGAGGGCCCTTGCCGATCCCCTCCTCCCCTTTTTTTTTAAAAATAAAATTGATTTTATAATAATATATTTTTAATTATTCGATATTATTTAATTAATAATTTTCAAATCCCACGTCAGCCAAAACGACGTCGTTTTGGCTGATTTTTGGCTGATTCAGTTTCCGGCAAGCCATTGTTGACACCCGAATTTTTATTTTGTTCTAGTTGCCCATTTATTTTGCACTTATAAATACATATTAATTTACAAAAAAAGATTAAAAAAAATCAGATGGGCTCAGTTCAACCCAGTCCTCTATTCGCCTATCTCTTTTTCTTTTTCTTCTTCTTTCAGCCCACCTCCCTCTTATTTTGGGCTTGGCCCATCCTCCCTTGGATTTTTCTTCTTCTCCCACGTTCACGCACACACCACACGGACACGCGAAAATGACAGCAGAGCAGAACGTGGGGTGAAGGGCAACCACGCCGCTCGAATAACCCCCATCACCGAGAGAGATCGTGGAAGGAGGGCTGGTGGTTTCTTTTTTTGAGCCGAGAGCTGTTTGAAAAGGGGGGGCAGTTTTTGAAAAAGGGGAAGGAGAAAAAAAACCAGCGAAGAGGGAGAACACGAAAGAAGAAAACCCGAGGGCGAGAGAAGAGAGAAGAGAGAAGAAGGGAGCAGATCTGAGAAAAAGGAGAGGGATTCTTCGGGGCTTTTCGAAAAAACGTAGCAAGAAAAGAGAAACGGAGGGGAGGAAGCTGGAGTGACGAAAAAGGAGAAACCAGAGAGAAAAAAAGGGAGAAAAGAAGAAGGAAACCGGAGAAGGAGAGGAGCGACTTGAGAGAGGAGATCCAGGAAGGAACTTCGGCCGTATACCCAGTCGTCCGACGATCCTCTCGGCGATATCCTCAGGCTGAAACAGCTCCTTCCGAACCAGGTCAGTGTCCCCTGCTCATTTTCTGCCTTGTTCGGACAAGGGAGCGGGCCAGGGCTCGTGGACGACTGGTTCCTACAAGCTCTGGCCCTGAAGATGATCCATAGATGTTTTTCTACTTGCTTGTATGCTTTGTTAGAAACTCAGAATTGATTTGAGCCCTCATCGAACCCGATAGCCCCTCGTTCGCATAATGCATGTCAACTGTTTGTGGAAATGTCCAAGAGAAGGCTGAGGGAGTAATCTGCGTTTAAGTTTGATCGTTTCATGTTTACGTATATGTTTGTTGAAGTACATATGATTGTGGTGTTTTCGCCGTGCTTTCATGCCATTTCTTTAAAAAATCGGTCGTCGTTGGTGGGTTTTCGGTCTGGATTTTTTTTTTTTTTTTTCTCTTGCGTTTTGTGGTCGCCGGAAGGGTACGTCGGAAAAGATGGGTGTCGATCGTTGGAAGTGGCCGGTGGTTGGGGTCGGTTCTGTGCCGGCATGGGTTGATGTTCGGCGGCCGAAAGTGTGGTATCGATGGAGGCAGTCTCGGCAAAGTTGCAGGCGAAGAGGGTGTCGAGAGGTTGAAGACGCGCAGCGTGGAGGAAGAAATATGCATGCAGAAAAGGACAAAAAAAAAAAAAGATTAAAGAAAAACAAAAGAAAAGAATAAAAAAAGAAAGCAAAAACAAAAAGCTAAAAATAGGAAAATGGAAAGAAAGAGACAAGGGCTGGGCTGAATTTTTTTGAGTGGGCTTAGGCTAGGTGATTGGGCTGATTTTTGTAAAAAATAAATGGGCTGTTTTAATTTATTTTGTAATGGACCATTTAAAATATGTTTCGACCGGGCCATTCGGCCAGCCCGGTCGTTGTTCCGGCCCGGCCCGATAGGGGTCGGGTCGGTTTAGCAGGGCCAGGTCTCGCGACCCGGTCGAATCACTTTTTTAATTAAAAAAATCTAAAAAAAACCAAAAAATTTCAGAAAATAAAAAAAATAAAAAAAATACGAAAATTCAGAAAATGCATAAATTCAGGAATCTGGAAATTTCGAAAACAAATATTTTTATTTTATTTTATTTTCGAAAATATTAAAAAATTTAAAAAATTTCCAAAAAAAAAAAAAAAAAATCAGAAAATTCCAAAAACATTAATAAATATTTTTCTTAAATTTTCAGAAAAGTCAAAAAATATCAAATATCTTGAAAGCTTGTTTTATTTAATTTCAGAAAATTCGAAAATATTTAAAAATATTAAAAAAATTAAAAAAATATTAAAAATTCAGAAAAATTCAGAAATTTCAGAAAAATTCCAAAGAAAAAAAAATAGAAAACCCTTAAAAAATAAAAAAGACTAAAATTGAATAAGCCTTTAGGGCTCTACAATAAGTTTTCCTAGTTTCCGTTATTAGAATTATTCCCGCACCTTATTTTTGCGATAACATTTTGAACGTTATTTTCCTACCTTAGAACGGTTAGGGACAGATCTTAGAATTCTCGAATATGATGCCATGAACTTATTAATACATGATCAAGTTAGGTACCGAAAGGGCGTTAGTCGCATAACTAACGTAATCAAATCCCCGACCCTAGACCCCTCTGGTTGCGTAAAAAGCGAGACGTGCTCCCATGTCTCGCTCGGTTCCTAGTCGACCTCAATAAACTAGTGGCGACTCCCTATTTGAAAACTTTTACGAATATCCCAACGTCGCGCGGGGTATGGGCTTGGGAGAGCCCGAGTTAATGAAGGCCCGTCGGCCCGAAATTAACAATACCCCTAAACTTATTATTATTATTATTTTCGAAAAATTTTAGGTCGCGACAGCCATGTAGGCAAGAAAATTAATAAAAAATTGCCACGTAGGATTTCCAGCAGGGTTCCCGCGACTTGGCACTTAAATGATCCATTTTTTTTTAAAGTGGCACTTAAGTGTACCTTTTGTAACTTTTGACACTTAAGTGTCCCTTCGTGCCAACTTTTGACACTCATGCTGTACTTATACCCTTGATTTCATATTTTCAATTCAGACCGAGTAATCCAAAACCTTATTCAAAAGTTTCGCTTTTATCGTCTGAAGCAACGGAGGAGCTAGAGACGTTTACCAGCCTCGTGCAGATATCACGGAAATAGATGCTAAAGTACAAATTGAGTTGATGATGATGCTGCAGCAGGAGGGAAGTTGTCCGTTCCCTCCCTCAAAAATACTTGAAAAGCAGACCACCGTGACTAGCAAAGAAGGGAGCGAACACGAGTGACTCGACTGCCATTAGCTGGACGATGATGTTGAGTGGTGGGCCTGAAATGTCCTTCAGTGGATGGCCGAAGGTCTTTCTTCTTTTGGCAATTCTGCGAAGCCTCCGATCATCACTGCAATGGGCCTTGGCATACTCCAAAGCACCAGCCTGAAAGCAAATTCAAGATTTTAAGGAATAAAATCTGTTAAGAGTCACAGGCTTTCTAAGCAGGTCACTGAACCACCGGTGACGAGTGTAATCGACAAAAACTAGCTGTCGAGCATTTGGAGCAGCTGCATACCCTAATGTCCTCCTTCACTTTGCTCCACGCTCCACTGGTGTTGGATGGCGAAACCCCAATCTGCTTGAAACCAAGCCCAACGAATAATATTCATCAGGAAAATACTACAGTTAAATGAGACAATTGATGTGAAGCTCCCACATTGCCATAGGCAGGAGCATTACTAAATAGTTCACCAACCTCCACAAAATTTGTCCAACAATGAAGAAACTACAATATCTTAGCCTGGTTTAACAAGCATTCTATCGAGATACATACCTTGAGCAACGCAAACTTCCACAATAGAAAGACATTAATGACTTGGGAAAAGATTACCTGAACAACAGAACTGAGAGAACCAGCCAAAACACCAGACAGTGTCTCCACACCAAAGACTGTCCCAACGATAAGTGGTGTAAACATGACAAGGCCAACAGGTCCAATCATCCCCCTGAAAGATGCAAGAGTCGAAGTTTCGAAGCATGCAGCATAGGCAGGTTCCTTATTACCTACCATGAGGTCTGACCCACACTGCTTGCAGACCTTTTCAGCCATCTGCAATCCTGCACTTCCCACACTTCTCATGGTCATAGCAGAGAAAGAATAAGGAAGTCCAGCACCCATGATCAAACCGAAGATGACCTTTGGTGTCAGGACATCAACAGAAGACATGGCCAGACGATTCAAAAATGCACCAAACAGAGCGATAGACACCAGGGCAGCTGATTCAATGGCAAATCCCTAAATTCCAGATAAGAAACAAAAAAAAAAGGTCCATTTAATATTAGATTTAAACAACAGGAAAGTAGAATTTGCCAGTAAGGCTAAAATTGAAAATGAAAGATGAAAGGCAGCTCCTCAAGGAAAGAAAGGCGATTTTAGCCAAACATCATGCCGCCGTGGCAAGAATCCGAAAGAACTCGAATAACTAACGTAATATTTAGTCATTTATGGTGAAAAGGACAGATAATTGGACAATGTGCACAGATTCTGGATGACATGAATGTAATCTCATGAAAAGTTCCTTCAAACAGACACCCTTTCCTCTGCTATGTCTTGGATTTTATCAAAATAAGCTACTAAAAGGACAACAGGACAGTGTCAATACTATATTTACATGCAAGGAGTGCCTGCACCTTTCCATTGGCAGCTGGAGTATTGCCAGCAGCATCAAGGTCTTCCCCGTTAGCCATCTCAGCAATACGTTTAGCATTGTCGTAGATGGGACCGCAAGCATCTACGGCCAATCTAGTGGCAATGGTACCGAGCATCCCAAGGGCAGCCACAGCAATTCCATACGTGGCAGCAAAACTGGAACCCACAAAAATGCTAACAGCGGCAAAAAATGGGATCCTGATAGAGGTAAGGGCAACACTAACGTTGTGGGAGGCAGCATCTCGGAGACAGCTGCAGAAATAAGGATCACTACTTGGTCAGCACATCACCATTAACAGTTGTAAAGTTCCATATAGTTCAGCAATTTTAACACCTGGGGGTGTTTTTGGGGTAACATTTAGTGACAAACTCAATAACTAGCCCAGCCCAAAGACCAACACCAACACATAAGGCCAGCTGCCTGCAAGATCACATCCATGATTAGTGATTATGTTTGCTCAATATATTGACTTAATCCTGTAAAAGTCCGCTGACATTAAAGCATGTCACCTGACCAACATTAGAAAAAAGCAGCATTTAGGACCAGAAAGAGATGAGTATCATCAAAGGGTTCACCAGTTCTTCACATCTTTCTGCGACCCAAAGTTGTAAATTGTGAATGATGAAGGCAGAGCAATCCAGCTAAGAATAGCAATTCCGCCAGTCATTAGAGTTGTGGAAATAATAAGTTGCTTCTTTAATCCAGGCTTGATTTTCCACACGAGAGTTGTGATCAAGCCAACAAGAATACCCATAGAGCTGATAAGCAGGGGATAACACATAGCAGTGAAGTTGTGTTCCATTCCAAAAGAAGAGATAGAAGCAACAACAAGGGCAGCACAGGATGATTCGGCATAAGAGCCAAAGAGATCAGTCCCCATACCAGCAATATCCCCAACAATATCACCAACACAATTAGTAATCACCTGAATGATTAAGGTCAACCCCATTTATGACTAAAAGTGAATGATATACTTAGGAGATAGAGCTAAAGTGAGAGTGTACATACGGCTGGGCTTCGATCATCTTCTGGGAAATTTTGCTGAGTCCTTTTAACCAGATGAACACAAACATTGGCAGCCTTGGCATAAATTCCACCACTGACTCTTCCAAAGAGAGCCATGGAAGATCCACCAAGACCATAACCGGTAATGGCCTCAAAAAGACCTTCCCAGTCATTGCCATAGTACAACTTGAACAGACTGATTGCAAGATAGAGCACGAGGAGACCGATAGCAGCAAGAAGAAATCCCATAATTGCACCAGACCTGAAAGGAGCAGTGAAAGTTCTTCCATTGAAATTGCTCGTTTGCAAGGCAGTCCTTGTGTTGGTATAGATAGCAATTTTCTTGCCAAGGAAACCATAGAGGACTGATGTGAAAGCACCAAGTAGGAATGAAACGGCACTGAAAATGGCAGTGACAAGTGCAGGCTTGCACGTGTTTGAAGGATCAAACTTGCAAGGCCGGCTTTGGGTGCTAAATCTCTCAATAGAGCCAAGTAAGAGGAAGATTAGCATCGCAAAAGCAACCATGAAAACTCCAACATACTGGTACTCCTTGCACACAAAAGATTTCACACCTGTTACAACCATATACGATAATTGAGCCCCTCTCTATCAACCATATAAAGCAAGATATTCTATGTTATGTTCCATGAAATAAGTGAAAATTTCAAATAAGAGCCTAAAGTGCCCATATCAATCGCAAAGAAGGGCTTTAAGTGGTTATGGCCGTTTTAAATAAAGACCTAGCTTTAGTGGCTCACCGGTGAGAAAAAAAATTCAAGCCGATCAAGGATATTCTCATCCAAATACAATTAAAATTAAAATTAAATTAGATTAGGTTAAAAAAATTTAAAAAATGGAAAGGTAGGAGGGTGCTCACTCCCATCACCAGTGGAGCAACAACGAAGGCCAACAGGGACACTGGCACTTGGGGGAAAGCCGACGACCCTTGCCGACTAGAGGCAAGGGCCGGCAAGCCCTCGCTAGAGACTAGAGAGGGTGGCGACCCTCTCCCAAGGCGAGGGTCACCTCCCCTCGCCCGGTTTGGGCTAGGGTCACCGACCGTCATGCAAACCTGGCAACCCTCACCTAACGCCCTCGAAGGTTGGTATTGAGGTCCAGGGGCATTGGGTGAAGGCCGCCAGGCCTACACGATGGCCTACAACCCTCGCCCAAACCGCGTGAGAGTGGGCGACCATCGCCCAAACCCTACAGGCCTCACCTCTGGTCACTAGCCCTCCCCTAGGCACCGGTGACCCCACCAGCCTTTGCCATCTCCCCATTAGTGTTTTCTCTTTTTTTTTTTATTTTTTTTTTATGACAAAAAAAGAAAGAAAAAATTTAAAAACTTAAAAAGACGAATTTTCCCTTCACAGCCGGTGAGTTCAAGCTATTCTTTGAGATTGATATAAACACTTTACACATTTATTTGATACAAGGTTCACTTCGGGTCCTTAATAGAAAAACTATGAGTAATTCGGACCCTTATTTAAAACAATATTAATTTTAGGCTTTTATTTGAAATTAAGGACATTTCAAAATCTTATTAGAAATTTTCCCATGGAATAAGGTATAACTCAATTAAATCCAGGTACTTTATTCCGTTCCTAGTTTTGTTGAACCTAGTTCCAACAAATAAGAAAGTCTAACCTACAGCGCCTCCAAAAGAGCAACTTGAAAGATGATTTATTTTAAGATTCCCCTTTGGACAATGCAAGTGTTAAATCCAACCGGCAAACATAATGAATAGGATAAGATGGGGAAAGGGATGAAAGAATGAAAGTCCTCAATTCTGAAAAATAATTAATGAAATAAAAAGAACTGAAAATTCAGTAACTAGTCCCAAACCCAGAATATTATCGTAAATACATCTAAAGATTACTTTAAATTAAAGCATTACAAATAAAGAAGAAACTAGAAACAGATTATGACCTACAATAGTAAACGATAGGCTAGAGCCAGAAATAAAATCAAAAGTATGTGAAAAATATCGGAATTAAAGTTAGAACTGAACTTAGATGTCAAAACTAGAAGAGGAGAAGGGTGAACAGATACCGGGCAAATATGATTGGAAAAAAAAAAAATAATAATAATAATAATTTCACAGTTCAAAAGATTAGTCATATCGAATGATAAGAAATTAGTATGAAATAGCAAAAAGTGCCAGAAAAGTCAAAAAACCTTTTGACTTAAAGCAAATATAGTCATTTTGGGTAATTTTAGCCAAATATTGCCGACATAGACATCAACGGGCCTACTTGACACAACTGACATTAACATAGATAACTTTTAATGATATTTTAATAATTTTTCAAAATAAATTTATCTATTTTATTATTGTTTCTTTTTTTCTTTTCTTTCTCTTCTTTTATTTTGTTTCCTTCCCTTTCCTCCACCGGGTCGCAAGACTTCAGCAAGGGACCTTTTCGGCCATGGGAGGCCTCACTAAATTCGGCAAGATTGTGCCTCACCCAACCACTAGCAATACTCGAGCCCTTGCCCCCTCGCCCAGCCATGGTGAGGGTTACAGAGGCCGATGAGGTCCCTCACCTCTAGTCAATTGCTGAGGTTCAGTGATCAATTGGAGGAAAGAGAAGGAAAAAAAAAAAAAAAAGAGGAAGAAAATATAAATGAATAAATAAATTGAAAATTTATTAAAATTTGTTAACGTCAATGCCAATTGTGCTCTAGTTCCGATTGCAGGAGGCAGGGCTTCTTAGGCTCAAACACTATATACCGACCAGGGGCATTGGAGACCTAGGCCTAGCCTTGATGGACTCGAGCCTAGATGCTGATGACTCGAGCGCGGGAGCTAGGTACCCAAACCTAGGCAACTAGACATAAATTGCAGAATGAATGTACTACTTTATAATAGATGAGAATATGACTTGTGAATTTGTCAGTAGAGAAAACAAATTCTGGAAGCGAATGAGGATAAGAGAGAGATTCTTCAAAACTCTAAGCTTGGTCGAAGTTCTTTGATATCGCGTAACACGGAACAACATAAAACTTGGCTTAGGAAAACATTTTTCTCTTAATAGGAAGGAGAAATGTTTTTCTTGATTTTAAGAACAAGTACTTTTTTTGATTGGAAATGCTTTTCCAACTAACTTTCTATTTTGATCGTTCCAAGCATCGAAAGTCTAGAAAAAATTTTCTATGGAAATTCTTTTCAATGACACAAATGTATCCTTAAGCTGTCATTAAGAGTAATCTGTCTTACAAACGTACATACGCCCAAATAGGTCAACGAGTTTGACTTACTCAAACCAGTACTTGAGCTAATAAATCAATTGATCCTTGAAGACGTGTAATTATTCTTAGTTTATCCCCAGACATTAATCAAATATACTTTTGAAATAGTTATGCTGTATTATGAACATTTTTGTCATGTAATGCCTCCCAGTCGTGTGGGAGCCTACAGCTAAGTCGGTGAGTAGAAAGAGAAGAAAACATTCATGTGACATGCACAACACGTGCATTTACTTGATGCAAACAAAGCACAAACCTATTAAGTAAAGGAAGAATTCCAAAAAATGACCCGAAATGCTCATATTTTTTTAAATAATTGCTCAAAATAAACTTTATTCCAAATAAAAACCCGAAATATCATTACTTTCTTAAATAGTAGCTTGAAATAGTTATTGTTTCAAATAAGAACTTGAAGTGGTTATATCTATTTTAAATAAAGGCCTAAAGTAGCTATGTCTGTTTTTAATAAAAGCCTAAAGCAACTATGTCTGATTCAAATAAGGGCCTGACTTTCTGACAATCATAAGCATTTTCATCATTTACTATTTTTCCTTTTTCTTTCCTTTCTTTCTGGTTTTTCTTCTTCCTCTTCGTTGGTGGTCGGCCGCCGACGATGCGCATAGAGCGTTGGGCAAAGGTCGTCCTCGCTGAGCGTGGGTCGCCCTCGCTAAGCGTGGGTCGCCCTTGTCCAACCCTCTATGAGCATCGACGGTGAATAGCCATGAGTGAAAAGAAAAAAGATAAACCAGAAAAAAGAAATTGGTCAATAAATTTAGCCGGTCGACGATCGATAAGCAAAGCCTTTATATGAAATAATTATCACCACTTCATATTCTTACTTAAAATAATCAAAATCACTTCAAATTTTTATTTGAAAAAATGAAAAGATTTGAAGCTCTTATTAAGAATTTTTCCTCGAGAAAATAGTACGAATGGGAAAAGCCAAAAGGACAAGAGCTACACTAGTAAACACTCCGCCCTAAAACACGACAAAGACCACCAACGTTAGTCCAACTATCTTCCTGAGAAAATAGGACGAATGTCAAAGCTCTAGCAGCTGTGACAAACGCTAATAATGACCCGCCCCACAAGCAGCAAAAGCTAATGATTTCGCTGAGCTATCATCAGATTACAGAACTCGCATTTGTTGCTTTTGCTCAAGCAGATGCGTTATTTACCCGAAAAAATCTGTTAATGAACAGTTTGAGCAAGACATAGAAAGAAGGGGTTGAACCACAACCTCTCTATGCCAAAAAAAAAAAAAAAAAAAATTCGTAACGGGCTTTGATGGATATTATATATATTTGAAAATTGGATTAAACCCTTCGACAGTTCGGCAAAAGGCTACAGCCGCCAACGAGACAAATTTGGCGCCAGCAACCATCGATTGAGGCCGCCCGAGATTGGCAACCTCCGGCAAGGGTTGCGCGACCCAACCAAGGGCCGCCGGAGGTCACCCGACCTCAAGCGACCCTCAGTAAAGGTCGTGCGGCCCTAGCCAAGGGCCACTGGAGGTCGCCCGACCTCAGGCAACCCTCAACGAGGGTCACTCGACCCAAGCAACCGCTATCTGGGTCTCGTGAGGGTTGCACAACGGCGGCCGATGGTCACAAAACCTAGGCGAGGGCCGCTTGTAGCTACGAGATCCAAGTGACGGTTGCTTAGGTCGAGCAACCTCCGGTAGCCCTCAGCTGGGGCCACGCGATCCTTGCCCGAGGTCGAGCGACCTCAATCAACAGCCACCAGTGCCAGATCTAGCTCACCGGGGGCTGTAGCCCTTCGCCAGTCCGGCAAAGGGTTGCCTCCTTTTTCAATTAAAAAAAATAACTAGAGATAAAATCAAAAATATGAAGAATTAGTGAGGGTAATTTTGGAAAGGAAAAAATAATTTCAGCATTTTGAAGGCCGGCTTTCAACTGAAAGCTAACTTCAAAACTAAATCAAACAATCTAGCATTTCCCCAAGGGGCTTTTAGGCCTGAAAGCGATGTTGAAAATGCTGAACCAAACGCAACCTATCAATCCCGAGTGCAGCAAAGAGGAAAATTCCATAAAGCAGGCAAGTTGTGAAGCTATAGGATCTGTATAAAGTCACCTTTAGAGATGGTACTCTTTATCCTATCACACCTGTTCTTGACAGTTTTCCGCTTGGTGATCAATGAAGGTTGCCCTTCGACGTTGCTGTTGTCGCTATCGCGCGAGCTGATGCACCACAGCACCAGGGAGAACGTGATCCCGATGACAGCGCAGACTGGGATCGCGATCTTCGTCATGAGAACTGAGAACAATGCCATCCTCACAGGAACTGTAGACTAGGTTGCTGGAATCGCTGGACTCGAATCCGATCAAAGGGAGAGAGAGAGAGAGAGAGACGCAAACAGGAGTGAAGTGGGGAGTATACTCGCCTATCATAGAGAGTGAGAGAGACGCCAAGAGGAGTAAAGCGAGTAGTGTGCTCCTCTATATATTACACAATCAATAATTCAAATAATTTCGACCATCAAAATACTCTTTTATATAAATACTTAAATGAACATTAATGTATTTTCGACAATCCTAAGTTTGATTTCACCAACAAAACGTTATGTCAACATCCCGAACCACGATAAGTAAAGCACTCCTCTTCATCTTTCTTTCCTCGCACCAAAACAAGAGCAATCAACCGCAACCAAACAAGCCAAACTCACCACCTTAATGCCCTGGCAAATTATCATTTCAACTGAAAATGAGAGAAACCTCCACCTACTCCGGATCAATTCAAAAAAAAATCCTAAACTTTAGGTTCAGCCCCAAATATACCTTGAATTTTTTTTTTGTTTCAAAAAAATCTCAAATTTTAGGTTTCGTTCCAAATCTGCTCAAAACTTTTCTTTGTCTCAGAAAAAACCTCAAATTTTAGGTTTAGTCCCAAATCTATCCCAAACTTTTCTTTTGTTTTAGAAAAACCCCAAACTCTTAGTCCATTCCCAAATTTATCCCAATTTTTTTGTCAAAAAGAAAATCATCAAATTTTATTCTAATCCTAAATTTGCCCTCATTAGCCTCTCGTCTAAAAGCCATATTAGTAATTTATAATTTTTTATGTCCTAAAATGGTTTTATTTTGAAAATAATTTTCTATGACATCTTGCCTATGTGTATTTATTATCTATGTGGAAATGACATGTTAAGTTGGGAATAGACCATGGGCTATATTTGAGAACAGATAAAAAAATTTGTGATTTTTTAGTACAAATGGAAAGTAAAACCCCAAATTAGTATACCCATCAATTGTGATATGTTATTTAATTTAATAATTTGACAAGTAAAATTTAACAAAAACTAACAAATGATAATTTATTTTTGTGATCAAAAAATTAATTTTGGATAAATTTGTCATATGTATACCAATTTGAGATTTTTTTATGATATTGAATTTTTTTAAATAAAATAAAATTCATGGTAAATTTGGGACTAAAATTAAAGTTTAAGATTTTTTTTTAGACAAAAAAAAAGTTCAAGATAAATTTAGGACTGAACTTAAAATTTGTACTTTTTCTTAAGATAAAAAAAAATTTCAAAGTATATTTAAGATTGGACTTAAAATTTAGATTTTTTTTTTTTTTTTTGGAATTGAACCCGCCAACTCCACACCATTATTGTGTTTTTTTATATTGATGGGCCAAAGTATCACCTGCACCCCTGTCCTCTCTGAGAAAATATTACATAATGGGAAAGGGGAAGAGAGAGACGATGACTTTTACTCGGCATTTATGACCGGTGGGTCATGGTAATAGGTGTCGCTTAGCAAATAAATTCTTACAAAAATGATGTACTTCCACAATCACGTGATATTTTCTCCCTCTCTTGCTCCTTCCCTTTGCATCAAAAGCAGTGCTCGCAAACCTTTTTCTTGTTCTTTTCAGTTCATTTAAATATTAAAAGCGACGGGTATTTCTGCCAACCCTACCTTATTTCTAGCGACAGTCCTTAGCCTTTCTCGCTCCACTTTTTCCATCCATTGCGCCGTTTGTTTCATCGCCTAACGACGTCAGTCGAATCCTCATTGCAATTAGCACCTTTGGATAGGAACATGCTGGGTTAATTGATTCCACGAAAGCATAGTGAAAATGATTTGTCAATATTGCCAAGACTTGTAGATAGGCAGCGGTTCTATCATATATATATATATATATATATATATATATATATATATATATATATATATGTTTTACAAACTTTTTGATGAATACGCTTGGTTATAGGCACCTTCGATATAGGAGGTTTTCGAGAACTTTTGTTGATGGAAATATGTCATATTTTTTTATACTTAAATTTTAGCAATCCATTTAATTATTTATTAGTTGTATAGAAAATTATGAATTAATTTTTAACTCCCCAAACAAACTAATTTTCTTTAAATTGCATAACATATAGGCATTAAAAGCATTGTGCAATAATAGTAATGGAATTAATTTAAAAGAAGAAAAAGAAAAGAGAAAAGCGAAATCGGATTGGCTTGGCTTGGCCCGGCCCCCAATTCTAGAGAGAGAGATGGGTGCCATTTAGAGGTGATCGGGTCTAGGGTGGATAGGGTCAAGACCTGAACCTTATACCCGATCATATTATAATTGGTTCCCCTTTTTTAGACCCAGTACGTTATCATGTTTTTATTGGACCCTATTTTGGACTGGCCTCAATTTTTTCCGTCCAAGAACAAGGCCAATCCTATTTTTATTGGAACTTATTTTCCAATCGTTCAATATCCTATATGTGTTTGAATTTTACATTAATTTGCGAAAAAACAATAACGTAATCCTCATAACATTATAAGACAAAACAAAAATCTTAATAATGCACAAACATTAGTCACAAATATGGACATAATATTAATCTCATTCCCACAAATACTTCTTATAGGATCTAATGCATTTGTTTATGTGTATGCGATGGAGCTGTTATTAAGAAAACATCTTTCTTGAGTTGGATTAAGAACGTTTTAATTAGTGTTACAATAGTTAGTAGCACTTATCCCATAACTATAGTAATAGTTGAATGTGAGATTATTAAAAAGAAAAATAATACATGAGAATAGTTTTTTTAATAATTCTTTAAAAATGATTTTCTCTTAACTTGATTATGAGAGAAACTTTTTTTTCTTTTTTTAACAATTTTTCAAAGACAAAAAAATCCAAAAACACTATACAGAGAGATGATTTTATTTATTTATTTTAATAAGATAAAAATTGATTTCAAAATCAATCCGGTTCTGAATGGGTCTTTACTTAGACCCGATTCTCGAATCGATTTCAATTGGTTCATAAAAACTTGAACCGATTCCTAAACTGATTTAACCATGAATCAATTTCCAACTCTATTTTTTTGATGGTCTAATTACTCTAGTGCCATTATCTAGGCAAAAGGAGTAGAACTTGGCGCGTGCCTGGTCTTTGGGCCCGCAAAGATGAACTCAGCTGCAATGAGCTCTACATTAGTAGGTCTCTCAGTGATTGGGATAGAGGCTCTGTGAATTCTGTCAAATCCATCCATCCATCCATTCATGGCACATTCATCAACTTCGTTTATTTCCAAAAGAATGGATAACTTAAGAAATATATCCTTGAAAATATCACTTATATTAAATTTAAAAATAGATAAAATAAAAATATTGTTATTTTTTATAGAGATATCAAGATAATAAATTATTATTGATATAAATATTTCTTGTGTAATAATTATTTAAAGTGAAATAAATGATTATAATTAAAAAATATTCTTTGAATTAATTATTTACAGCAAAATAAACAGATTGTTAAGATTTATCTTTACCAAAAAAAAAAAAAAACAGATTGTTAAGATTTATTCTTTTTGTCGTAGGGTTTGTGACTAGGCTGTCTTCTTGGTGTCCTGGCAATGCGTGCGTGCAGTCATTGTCAGTGCAACTGGAAAGGAAAAAAGGCCCCGCCCACTCGACACCATCTTTGTGTTTTTATTTGATTGATGGGCCAGAGTGTCATGTCCCCCTGTCCTCTGAGAAAATATCGGAGTCTGAATGGGAAAAGGGAAAGAGAGACAACGACTTTATGCCGGTGGGCCACAATAATTGGTGTCGTTTAGCAAATAACTTCTTAAAAAAAATGACGTAGCTCCAAGATTGCATGTGATATTTTCTCCCTCTCTTCCTTCTTTCCCTTGCATCAAAAGCAGCACCCGCGAACCTTTTTTCTCGTTTTTTTCGGTTCTATGACTACTTCAAGTAAAATATGTTTAGTTTTCGATATTCAATTCAAATCTGAAAATAAAACGAAATATATTTTGCTCTATTTGATATGAAAATATTTTTTCATGTACTATTTTTCAATAAAATTTTCATTTTTCATTTTTTAAAATCGATTTTTATATTATTTTTACTTTCTTTTTTTCTTTTTCTTATGGTCTTTTTCTTCTTTTTCAGCCAGGTCCCCACCACAGTGATTGCCTACAAATCAAAGACTTGCATTCGTCGATCTAGTAAGGCTTAAGTGATCAGTGACCAAGGTGAGCAGCAAGCTTGAGATCCTCGTCACTCACTAGATCGGTGACCAAGGAAGGTGAGCTCGAGGCTCACCTGTAGCCGGTCATTGGTCGTCATCGTGGTTGCCAACCAGCTAAAAATAGAAGTAAAAAAAAAAAAAAAACAGAGAGAGAGAAAAAATAATTAAAAGAGAAAATTAAGGAAAAATATAATTAATTAAAAATTCGAAAATTTTGAAATAAAAAAAGATGAAAAAGTTCGCATAGGTGTAAAATAAGAAAAAGTGAATGAGAAATGAAAAATATTTTCCCTATCTTGAAAAATGAAAAATATTTTCTTCTATTTTAGAAGATTTTTTTCCCTTAATGGAAAATGTTTTCTCCAACCAATTCATTTTTCGTGAAATAATTAATGGAAAGTCCGAAAAATATTTCATTGAAAATTGTTTTCTGCGAAACAAATGAAACCTAAAAGGGAATATTATTTTTAGTAGAAATTTTCTGCCAACCCAACCTCATTTCTAGCGACGGCCCTTAGCTTTTCTCCCTTCACCTTTTCCAATCCATTGCACCGTTTGTTTCATCGCCCAATAACATCCATTGAATCCTCATTGCAATTAGCATCTTAGGGCACGAACATGCTGGGTGATTGATTCCAGAAAGCATAATAATGTTTTAGAGTAGTTTGTGACGTGTAAACGATTGTAATTATAATTTTCTGCTTATAGTAAATTATTTACTGTCAGCTCTCTCCGTAAATATAGATGTCAATACTGGGACTGAACCACGTAAATCATTGACGTCCTTAATTAGTTTTTATCTGGCTCTCTCGCGTTGATTTAATTTGCAAGTTTCGATAGTTTTCCCATTAATTTTATAACGGTATCAGTCGAAAATCACTAGCATCTTACTATATTTAGGAGTAATCGGTTCTACTATGGGGATTCCCACTCTCAAGTCAGGAACCGCCCACTAAAAGCTTTTTCCATAGAATGGGAAATGAGAACTACCCACTGGTTCTAGGAGTTCGACCCCCAAAAGTGACAATTCCTCCATCGATGGTGATAAGATTTCTAAACTTATTAGTATCATCAATCATGTGTCTAGAACATTCATGCCCCAACCATCAAGCACGTGACAACTCCTATTCTCTCGCAGTCATTTGAATGTAATATCTTAGGATGCGTCGCCAACCATTATTTTTATTCTTTATTAAAATACATATAACAGTGTCCATATCCATCAGGACACTAAAATGCACCGGGAACAGTATCATGCTAAGGTCTTGAAAAATGATTAACAACAATAATTGAGATAAAACTTAGTAAATTAATGATCTAAACCTCAACTAGAAAATCTATTCGTCTCAGGTGCGTCCTAAACATGCAATCTTTGTCAATCAATTGCAACAAAACCCTTGTTTAGCCATTAGTAAAAGCACAATTAGGTCATAGCTCATATGTAGTCATTAATAGTCAACAAATGCATCCACATACATCCTTACCTCATCTCGACATATACAACCTACATGATACAATTTATCACATGCTTGTCTCAATGCAACCGGTATATCACATAATTAGAACACGCCTCAGGCTTTCCCATGCATAATGTACTTACTCGTGTTCCAGTTATTTATAATCTTGGGGGAATACTACAACACAAGAGTTGGTAATCTGCTGACATAATTGGGCATCGTCCCACCCCATTAGGTACGACTACGTCATGGGACCCTCGCCTAGACGACATTCCATAAGGGAGCCTCAATCTGGCCTCTACTGTGACTCGGCTTTCAAACCCCCACTAGGAATTCCAATAAATCAGACTTCATTAGCCACAGATCCCATTAGGTGACGGGTTCTCTTATGTGATCACACAAGCACATTAATCACTCATGCTCATTTTATTATCTTTTACTTTAGCCAATGCAAACATAATTCATGCTCGCACACAACAACTCATCGTAGACTTCAATAATTCACACATGGTTACATGAACATATTGAACATATCAACTTTCCGAGCCTTCCTTTTTTCTTTTTTCTTTATATAGATTTTCCTACCCTATTTCCCAAGTAGATAGGGCAATCACATTCAATCTCTTATAAACTAGCTCGTAAAATTCTTCTTAAATAATGCCCTTCATTTACTTGTAGGATAATCACTTTAAACAGTGAAACATGTCCTCAGACGGTAAAGTAAGTGCATATAATCCAAGCAAGGAATACACATAAAATTTGCCTACCGTTCAAGGTTAATAATAATGATCCGTGACAATTAATTCGCCTCAAAGAATTAATTATTTATATCGCCTTAGAATAATCAATTACTATTACCCAAAAATGATTTGTCAATTCTCGACCAAAAATAATTAATTATTATCCAAAATAATTAATCATAATTACTTATTACTTAACATGATTAACTTAAAAAAATCCTTACTGATCAAGGTTAATTAAGAGGTTAACTATAAATAAATCAATCATTAAACATGGTTAGCTATGGTTAATCTACCACAAATCAAAATTAGCACAAAGCATCATCAATCAACACTAAACCAAGCCTAACTAAGATTAGTCCTAGTTAATCCACCCCTAATAGAGTTTAATACCCTAATTAAGGATTATGAAATTAACTCACGTGCTAATCAAATCCGATGGTATTGGGATGACACCAACAATGAGAATAACGCGTGGCTAGCTCAGGGATGGCAAAGGACGATGGATGGCAGTGACTGGTGGCAAATAGCCTTCGGCAGGGACTGATGTATGCTGGACGGGGAAATAGCAATTGAGTGGTGCTGGACTACGGCTAGTGGTGCTTTGGACGATGACCAGTGACTTTGGCGAGCAGCAGGAGCTTCGACTAGCAACAACAACAAACGGCAGGGACATAAAAAGAATAGCAAGGGGTGGAAAATGGGGGAAATGAGGGAAAAAGAGAGAAAAATGAGAGAGAGAGTGAGGCTGAAGGGAGAGAGAGGGAGGAGACAGAGAAGACTTGGTTGGTTGACCAAGTGAGAAGAGAGAGGGAGGAGACAGAGAAGACTTGGTTGACAAGTTGAATCCAAGCTTGTCTTCCAAGGTTCAATGTGAACTTAGGGTGCGTTTGGCTCAACTTTGAAGCTAGCTTTCAATTGAAAGTCGGCCTTCAAAATGCTGAAATCATATTTTTTCCTTACACCGCCCTCAATGATTTTTCATATTTCCAATTTTATCCTTGAATTTTAATTTTTTTAATTGAAAAATTGAGGCAACCCTTCGTCGGACCGGCAAAGGGTTTTAGGTCAATTTTAAAAAAATAAAAAATAAAAATATATATACACACATATATATTATACCCATTATACCCATCAAAGCCCATTGCGAAAGTTTTTTTTTACCAAACGCACATTCAACTTAAAGTCCATTTACAAAATTTTTTTACCAAACACAATTGCATTTCATCAAGTAGTTTTGGGCTTTTAAGATTGCGACGGGACTCAAAGCCCTTTATAAATCCGAACCAAACGCACCCTTAGTCTTCAAGAGAGCCTTGGTACCACACAAACAAAGGTTTCTAGAAGCCAAGGGAAAATTGGTAATTTTACTTTTCCCATGGGCCCTTGATGGGCCAGCCATGGTGGCCACAAGGCCTAATGGGCCTTCAGTTGGGCCCAACTTCCGTGGCTCCAATTTCTCGGCTTGTTATCCATTTTTCTAAATTTTCTGGCCCTTTTGAGAAAATTGAGAATTAATGAGGTGATGTCTATTAAGTTAGTTGTGAGATCCTTGAAAGTTCAATACTTGAAATTGGATTGAAAATTGGGGTTAAAATCCATTACCTGTAACTTTAGAACAACCTAAACTATTAGGCAGTTTTTAGGGTTTTCACATGAAATTAGACATGCGGCCTCCTGAGTCCAAAAGTCAAGACAAAGGACACTTAAGTGCTAAAAGTTACAAAAGGTACACTTAAGTGCCAAAATCGGAGCAAAAGGGATCACTTAAGTGTTAACGGCAAAAATTCCGGCTAAATTGCCACGTGTCCATTTTCCGACGACCCCGTTTCATTTGCCGACGGAGCATTTTTTTCAAAATAAAAAATCCACGTGGCATTTTTTCAACATAAAAAAAATCCACGTGGCAATTTTTTTTTAAAAAAATTATCCACGTCAAATTTTTGAAAAATTAAAATCGATTTTATAATAATATATTTTTAATTATTTAATATTATTTAATTAATAATTTTCAAATCCACGTCAGCCCAAAACGACGTCGTTTTGGCTGATTTTGGCCGATTCAGTTTCCGGCGAGCCACGTAGGCAAGAAAAGTAATAAAAAATTGCCACGTCGGATTCCGACAGGGTTCCGAGACTTGGCACTTAAGTGATCCAATTTTTTTAAAAGTGGCACTTAAGTGTACATTTTGTAACTTTTGGCACTTAAGTGTACCTTTTGTAACTTTTGGCACTTAAGTGTCCCTTTGTGCCAAGTTTTGGCGCTTGCGCCGTACTTTCCCCCATGAAATTGACTTGTGGTTGATAATTTTCAATCCATGTTTGTGCCTCTTTAATTCAGGGGTAATCTTTGGTTATCATATAATCTCGATGGATCAATTACTCATCTTGAGTAAAAAAATCAAAAAGGAATTGGCTTGCTGTCTTTTGTTGTTAATATCGAAGTCATGTGGAATCACCTGCAATCCAACTTCGTACTTTCATCGAACCGATTTATTACCAATCGCTAATTGATTTGTGAAGGCATGATATTGTCTCTTTTTGATCCTTATGGTCGAAGGGTATATTCTTGATGGAATTCTCTGGTTGTATGTGTATTGACCCCTAATCATCTTTCCGAATAGGTTAGTTAACTCGTGAGTGATCAATTCATAATAACATAGCTAACAATGTATTGATAATTAACTGTTTCATTTATCTCAACATGAATAGGAATTTTATGACGTCACAGAACAACTACTATCCAGATACCAGTCATTCTTCTTCAAGATCACCTATAATCAAAGAGACTTATCTTTTCTTTGGTACTTATATAAGCTCGGGTCACTTTTTGTATTGCATTGCCATAGTTGGTTTTAGGGGTGTCGATGAGTAGGGTCGGATTAGGTTTCTATGCTACCAAGCCCGACCCAAATCATAAGGGCCACTTACTCTCTCTACCCCACCCAAAACACATAGGATGTAAAGCGAAAATGTGGGTAGGGTTGAGTTGGTCTAGGTCTTTTTTATTTTTGGGTGCTTACCTCTCTGTATTGCTCGTTAGAGAACAAACCTAATTGCATTTGCTATGATGTGGACTTTGACTGTAAACTCTTTGAATGTGTCAATCACGACAAGAAATATGCTCTATTGCCAATGAACCTATGTAAAAGGAAATTGCCCGAGCAAAGAGTTCATGGTAAAGGTGTTAGAGGGCGATGGGTCAATCTTTAAAAATGGGAGCCATATGTCACGGGCCGATCGATCTAGCATTCTCTCACACCTGTGTGGCATTAGGATTTCTCCCTGTCGCGACCTATTTTTTTTGTCCTAAGGAGGGAATGAAATATCTAAATAAATAGGTTTAAGGGTATTGTCCAAAATGTTGGTCCAAGACCCTCATTAGACATAGGCTTTCCCAAACCCATACCCCGCGTGACATTGGGTGTTTATGAAAATCTTCAAATGAGAAGTCGCCACTAGCCTATTGGGGTCGGCTAAAAACCAAGCGAGGCATGGGAGTGGGCCTCACTTTCTACTCAACCAGAGATTCTAGGGTCGGGGACTTCATTACACTAATTAACTAATTAGTGCCCTTCCGGTACCTAATCTTGTTCATTTCAAAAAGATTTTAACCAGGCAGTTTGGATTGATTTTAGACATAACAACTAACATGTGAGGTGATCATGCAGGTGCACAATCGTCAAAATAACAATCAGCAATTGAAGAAAACATTAAATAAATTGCAAGAGAAAATAAACACCTAGCATTTAGAGATAAATAAATGACAATCCTAATTAAACTAAGGGGAAAATCATAATCATTGCATCCTAAGCATGCATTCAAGGGCAATTGTATTCGATGATAATTAAAACCTTAAGATGAAGCCATAGGGGCTTGTTCGATTTTAAACACGGGTCTTAGGCCGATGATTTTTTGACACTTTTTTTTTAAAGAGAAAATTGTTCAAGAATTATTTTAAAGCTTCTTAGGGAACTCTAAAATAAACTTGGAATTTTTTGGGATTTTTGAGAATTTTGAGAATTTTCTGAAATTTCGAAATTTTTATGAATTTTTAATATTTTTAATAATTTTTTGATTTTATGAATTTTTAATGATTTTTTTTATAAAAATATAATTCGGACCGGGTCAGGAAACCCGGCCCTGCTAACCCGATTCGGACCTTGTTGGTCCGGGTTGGGCCACAAAAGACTGGGCCGGCCCTAAATCACTAAGCATTGAAAAAAGGCCCACCAAATTCTTTTTTTAAAGCCCACGAAAAATTCATTTTT
The DNA here is from genome assembly GCA_014182735.1 of Corymbia maculata. Classification (NCBI taxonomy): domain Eukaryota; kingdom Viridiplantae; phylum Streptophyta; class Magnoliopsida; order Myrtales; family Myrtaceae; genus Corymbia; species Corymbia maculata. Next base: position 22,635,552 of record CM024690.1, read on the forward strand.
TATAGAAAGAGCCCACTTCTAATTTTTCTCTCGGCCCAGCTATCTCGGCCCGCGACAAACCCAGCCCGGCGTACACAAGCCCATGACGAAGCCCACCTTCCTATTTTCCTATTTTTTCTATTTTCCGATTTTTTCCCATTTCTCTTTTTTTAATCTTTCTTTTTTGTCTTTTTCTGCTCCTGCAGATTTCTTCCCCCATGCACCCCCGTGCATGCCGACGCTCCCCATCTTCTCTTCTGTTTTTTTTTCTTTCTTTCTTTTTTTCTCTTTTTTCTTATTTCTTCTTCTGCGTGCTTTACCCCCATGCACGTCCGACGGAAGCTCCTGCAGCTCCTTCGCCGGCCTGCCTCCACGCACGACGAGCCCGTGCCGGCTTCGCCGGCCTGCCTCCACGCTACAAGGACCGGAGCTTGTGCGAGCCGGACGGCCGCGAGCTCCGGCCCGGTGCGCCTAAAACGGAGCAAGAACGAAGTCGGACTTACCTGGTTCGGGGAAGGGCTGCGGCGGAAAACGGCGGCGGGCGGTCCTCCGGCGACGGTTAACCGCTCACTCGAGCTTTGTCACCCTCCGGTTCGTTCTCTGTACTTCGGTCGCTGTGTTCGCCTTCTCCCTCTTTCAAGCTCCCTCGGTTGAGCCCGTGAAAAAAAAAAGCCTCCCTCCTCCCCGGTTTTTTTTTTTCCGTCCGTCCCTCTCGGTCTCTCGGTTTCTCCCTCTCTCTCCTTTTTTCTCCTCTTTCTTTCCCCTCTCTTTTTCTCTCGGGTCCTGCCTTTGTCTTCTTTGTTAGACCTACAGCAACCTGCTCTGCCTTTCTGCTTCTTGCTGCTGCTCCTGCTCACTTTTTGCTGCTGACTTCCTGCTGTTTCTGCTGCTGACTTGCTGCTGCTTCTGCTCACTTTTTGCTCCTGTTTTTCGCGCGTGGAAGAAGGGAAGGAGGAGGAGACGAGTGGGCTGAGCCGAAAGGGAGAAGGCGCCAAAAGAGAAGGGAAAGAGGAAGGGGCCGGCCCAAGGTTGGTCCGAACCCGATCCGACTGCCCCTTTTTTTTTTTTTTTTTTTTTTTTTTAAAATATTTTTTTAAATTCGAAATTTTTTAATTAAGTTTTTTTTTTATAAATTTTTAAACTAGTGACGCAAATGCTCCTAATGTCTATATACAATGCAATTTTAATGAAATTTTTTTTGTTAAGGGATTAAAAATTAATTCCTAATTTTTCAATGCAATTAATAAATACTAAAACAAATCGTCAAAATTTAGGTGTCAACACTCCCAAGCAGCCTTTCTACTCAAACTCGCAAGAATTCTAGAGATGAAAACTCTAGAGAGAGAATCTCTGATTTTCTATTACTTGTGTAGAATGAGATGATACAATGAGAGGGAAGAGATCCCTATTTATACAAGTATAGGCAAACCGTAACCATAGATCTCTCATCGATTTAACGGTAGAGATTACATCTCCCCAACTACTACCTATCCGCATTTATTACACATGTGTACAATTACTGTATCGCCTGCCCTTAAGAATATTCTAGAAGACTCAAGAAAACCCTAGAACATAGGGATCACAGTTGAGGATCGCTCGTTCGAAGGATCGGTCACGGCATCGATCAGGAACCCTCTTGGATCATTCATATCTTCAAGCTGTGACACATACATGCTATACAAGGATGTAAGTGGTTTAGTTTGGTTGAACCGATAAAGAAATTCACTGAACTGAACCAAATTCAATCCGAACCGAATATGAACCAAACCAAAATCTTGATTTGGTTTGATTCAATTTTCGATTTTCGCTTCTTCTTTTTTTTGCTGTAATATATTATAAGACTTATTTTCCAATCAAATGTCTTTTGCCTAGCAAGATAAAAACTTCGCTGATTTTCATAAGAAATTCATTTTTTCCCCTCGCCATCTCGAAATATTTCAAAGCCTCTCAAGATTAACAAAAGCAAAACACACATATATTTTTCCATCAAAAGTGAAATATATCATCTAAGTTTTAGTAATAATTATGAAAAAAAAAATCATAGAGATTGAAGGATCAAGTACACAGTCAAATCGTTTTGCATGTGATAGCTTCTTATCACCTAATATGCTAGATTGCTAGTAGAACTTTTGCAATAGAATGGTCGACCAAGAATTATTTTGGAAACTCAAATTTTCTGTTTAGCTGGAATTTGCCTCACCAAAAAGAATGGTGTTGTAACCTCCCTTTCGAAATCCGCAGGCTAATGGCTCGACTAATGCTTATTAGGGCTTAGCCATGGCTCTCACAAGCCCACAAATTCACGACTTAAAGTTTGACTTTTTAACCTACAATTTAATTTCATTCAAATTGGAGTCGCCGTTAATTAATTTGGGATGGATAGATTAAAAACCTAAGTAAAATATTGGGAGAAAAATTATACTCTTGCGCAATTAGAGAAATTAAGATCGGAGACTTAATTATACTAGTTAATCAATAATGTCCTTTCGATACCTAATATTGTTTAAACTCTCAGATTTGATATTTTTGAAATTTTCAAGGATCTTTCATGTATTCATGGAGAAAAGTATTTTTTGGTTTTTTTTTTCCAAAAATATAAACTATTTTTGGATTTTCTAATTTTTCTAGAAAATATGAAACATTTTTATATTTATTTTTAATTATTTTTGAAAATATTTTTATAATAATAATATATTATTATTAGAATAAACCGATTGGACCTAGGTCAGGTCTCCTGGTCCGACCTAGGTCATGTTTGGTCCGACACAAGGCTCGGGCTTTGGAGCCTTAGGCTCCTTCACTGGTCTTTGTCCGACTGAGGGGCCCGGTTTGCCGGGCCCAAGAGAAGTGGAGTAGAAGGAATAGGAAAGACAATATCAGCCAGAGTCATCTGCGATAGCATTAGCAGAGATTTTGAGTGTTTTGTCTTTCTCGATAAAATTGGAGAAGCAGATGGCAACAATCTTCTAGGTCTATTAGGTCTACAAAAGAAGCTGCTCCATAATCTCATACAGGTGGAAGGATGGAGGATGTATGACGACATTCAGACCAACATCCACGAGATATATAATAACATGTGCCGTAAAAGGAAACTTCTTGTACTTGATAATGTCACTAGGAAAGAACAGATTGACTACTTCGGGGCTGGAGAGCGAGACCTGCTGTGCCCGGGGAGCGGAATTTTGATCACAACCAGAGACCAAAACTTTCTAAGTGCGCGTACTTGGGATAATCCCTGTCCCCACGGCTAGTCGCCACGAGTGTGGAACCTATGTGGACGATGCTCGTATGGTTTTAGGACATGACCAGCTTTCTCATTGACTCTGCATATTCCTTTTTCTTCCTTGTTTTCTGCAATTTTGTAAAATATATGTTCAATTCGTCATCCATGCGAACCTTGTTTATCAAATTACAGAACTTTGATAGTCACCCAAGTTTGACAATAAAGTACCAAATTGTATTTACATTATATTACAATTAATTGATATTTTGCCATTCAACGGTAAGGGGATTCTCATGCATTCGGTTCAGAATGCAATGGCCATAGGTTTGATTATTGCCCGGGGAATTTAGAATTTTAAGTGGGCGCCATTGTTGTAGCCTGCAACTCGTAGGGTGCTATGCTAATTTTCCTCTAGATAATCATGCAATTACGGTTGTGCCTCCGAATTATAAAAAAATTTGAGTATCTTAGATTTTTTATATTTTTCTTATAAAAGAAAGAGCAGACCTCTGAAACAATGCATTAAAAGAAAAAAAGAAAAGGAGGGAACAGTGATCTGGAACAGCATAAGGGCCTCCCCACAGGCATCATTGAACATCCGCCACAGAGGACTCGCAATGTGAAAGAATTGAAGATAAGCCCATGCCACATCAGCAGAAGAACTTAATAACAAGCACTGATCTAGCCCAGTTAAATGTTTTTTTAATCATATGAATGTGAAAAGATCTTGAATATGTTATGTCTCTTGGTGCATAGATCTACATTTGATGATCTTATATTCTAAACTACACTTAACATCAGGGATGAAGGGAGACTCGCAGACATAATAGGAAAGCACCTTGTCGAGAAAATCCACGAAACATGGTCACTCTACTTTGTGAAAAACGCAGTTGGAGTGGAATTCTTGGTAGATGAGGTGATTTCTTTAATTAGAATGGGCCAAAAGAAGGACGTGCGTGTTATAGGTATATGTGGAGTAGAAGTACTAGGAAAGACAACGGTGGCCGAAGTCATCTATGAGCGCATTTGCCATGATTTCGAGTGTTCCGTCTTTCTTGACGAAGTCGAAGAAGAAGATCGAACAATCTTGTAGGTATATTAGGCCTACAAAAGAAGCTGCTCCATAATCTCATAAAGGTGGAAGGATGGAGGATGTATGACGACATTCAGATCAACATGAAGGTGATAAAGAGTTGATAAAGAGTAACATGTGCCGTAAAAGGATTATTCTTATTCTTGATAATGTAACTAGGAAAGAACAAATTGACCACTTCGGAGCCGGAGAGCGAGAACTGCTGTGTCCTGGGAGAAGAATTTTGATCACAACCAGAGACCAAAACTTGCTAAAAGATCTCAAGTTACACGACAAGTATATCGTCAAAGGATTGGACAAGAATGAGGCGCTCCAGCTCTTTTGTCGCCATGCCTTGAAGAGAGAAGAATCTCAAGAAAGCTATGAGGAGTTGTCCCAAAGTCTAGCTCATTATGCAGGAGGTCATCCATTGTCTCTTAGAAAGTTGGGCTCATAACTAAACGGCAAGTCGAAACATCCATGGTATCGGACATTGGAGAAGTTGGTTAAAAGCCCTTATCTCGATTCCCTCTTTTGTTCCTTCTCAAAAGTTGGGCCATATGGAGGCCAAGGCGGTGATGCTTTTGATGATAGGGCACACACTGGTGTGAGGCAAATTAGGCTCTCTGGACAGTCAGTAATTAAATCCATCACCATCGATTATGATCAGGAAGGTTGTTTGGTGAGATCCGTCCAGCACGGTGGACATGCCCATGACAATGAAAGGGTCAGTTTTCTGCCACACAACTGATTATGTACTTTACTACTCATCGCTTATAAGAAAGCTAACAGAATCAACTCCAAGTTTAATATCATTTTTTATCTTACATGCTTCGTCTCCTTTTGATCTGTTTATGAGGACTTAATTACTTGCCTTTTATTCGCAGCAAAATCGGATGCGGCAGCTTTGCTCAAGGACCTACTTGCAGCAAAAAACACTAAACTCAAAAACTTCCCTTCGTTCCTTTTCTCTATTAGGGATAAGCACTTTAACCGAATTCGGTCAAGTAATTTATCGCAGTAAAGGAATTATAATGATCCGAAATAACACAGAAGCAATATATATTCGATGTTAGATGGATGTGATGATGGTAACTATTATAAAAACTTTTGCACTTCTTGCAGCTGGTGAGATTGAATCGTCCAAGTGAATACCTAATTTCTATATCTGGCCATAATGATGACTATGGCGATCATGATGTTGTCCGGTCTCTCAAGATCCACAGCAGCAAGAAGACATATGGACCTTTTGGATCTGAACAAGGACGGCCTTTTCATCTCTCACATTCGGACGGAAAGATTATTGGGTTTCATGGGAAATGTAGCAGCCATCTCCACTCAATCGGAGCACATTTTGGGCCGATTTCTCCCACATATCCGTTTGATGTCGCGGGACCATTTGGTGGTGATCGTGGCATGGACATTTGGGACAATGGAAAATACACGGATGTGAGACAAATGGTCATAGGCTTCGATGGGCAATTAAGTCCATGTCCATCTTATATGATGAACATGGACGTCCGGTTGGTCCTTTCACACATGGCGCAAGTGGAGGCGGCAAAACCTGTACGGTAAGCTTTGATATGAACATTCTCAACATTGTCTTCGGAATGGAATGCGATTTTGTTGATATCCTCAATGCTTTAATATTTCTGGTAAAGTCTGTCTCAACATTGTCTTCGGAATGGAATGTGATTTTGTTGATATCCTCAATGCTTTAATATTTCTGGTAAAGTCTATCTCTTCATTGTTAAAGTAGCTAGTTGTTCTTGAATTCTTCTTCTTCTTCTTTTTATCTTAGATTAAGCTCGATTATCCAACTGAGTACTTGATATCCATTTTGGGCTATGCGGACTTCATCGAGTCCATTGCTTTTGAAGTTGACAATGCCACCAGCTCCGAACTAGGAACTAATTATGGTGGAAATGGCGGGGAGCATACTTTCAAGGCTGTATCTAGGTTCTTTCCTTATCTCCTTTTCCGTTTTTACTTGAATGTGTACGGTTATTATTCTTGCTTATCATAACATTAGTTAGATTACAACATTATGAACCTTGAGATTCTCAACAATTGCTTCGCAAATGCACATGAAAAGTTCATAACAGAGATACCTGAGGATCAGCATGACTGTTAGAAAACCAAATGGTAAAATTAATGACTTCACTTTAATAATATTAGGCAAAGACAAGCCTAGCCATAAGGAAAAGGTAAATTAACTTTTGATTTACAAAATGACTTACTAGAAATGCAATTTACAGGAATCTTAGCATATTATAACTTATTTTATAGATCCAAATCGTATTTTAAAAGAATCTACTAATTTATTTTGCTCATCAAATGATGCAACATACAGTCACTCAAGTTGAAAATGGCTTTCTGATGGCCTGTTTGTAGGTTTAAACTGAGAAATGGAGAGTACCTAACTTCTTTAGCTGGATATCTCAAAAATGCAAAGGATAGTGGCGCGTTAATCAACTCGCTCACATTTCGAACCAACAAAAGAATATTGGGACCCATTGGTAGAGAGGAAGGGGAGTACTTCTTACCATCGGAAGCTGGGAAAGTTATCGGCTTTTTAGGGACAAGTGGTGATTTTCTCAAATCTATTGGAGCACATGTCGAGCTATACTCTGACTAGCTCTATCCCTTTAAATCTATGGAGTTATTTGGATGGTCAAATGCCTCATTTGGGATGATGGCGATAAGCAAACCAATGTAAGGAAAATCATTGTTGAATTTGAACCAAGTAAAAGGGCATACATCTGATCAATCTTGTTTCAGTGCGAAGAGAATAGAGAATTGTGGCAATCTAAGACATATGGAGACATTGTTGGAAACAAGTTCCATATAGTAAGGGATGTCTAGATCCATACAATATGTACTAGCACATACATATGCCCTATAAAATCATTATGAAACTCACTATGCCTATGCTGGCGGGAATATTTCGAGACTTAAATCATGAATATAATTGTTACAGCTATTATTGCAGATCAAATACATGACTCAGATGAGTATTTGACTTCAATATCTGAGTATCTATCCTAGGACGGCATTAAGTCCCTCACGTTTCAAGCTAACGAAAAAATGATTGGACCCATTAGCGATGAATATGGTCAAGACAGACGAAGAATTCACTTCTCATCTCCTGCTACAAGTGGCAAAATTGTTGGATTTTATGGGAGGAGTAATCAATATCTCGAAGCAATTGGAGTGAATTTTGAACTAATCTCACATCTCTACCCAATTAAATCATTCGGGCCACCTGGAGGTCTAGGTGGATGTGCTTGGAACAATGGTACATTTAGCGGTGTAAGGGAAATTGAGGTAAAGTGTGATGATATTATTCGTTACGTTATGCAACAAGTGTAATGACTCCAACTCCATCTCTAGGGTTACGAGCAACGGGGGTTATTTTCGCGACATCTTAGACTCGTCACCGTCCTGATTCTTTTTATCTTGTTAGTAAGCACATACGGAAACGTGAACAAACGGACTCCCTAGATAAACAATAGCTAGAAGACTAGGATATACATCACACAAAACACACCACTTTATATTACAACAGTTCATATGCAAGCCCTTTCTCTATGGGCCATTTTTCCTTTTTACATCACACTACAAGTATCCGCATAGGCCAAAGGGAATTCCTATCTCCTCTAGTGTGATTGTAGTTTTCAAAACTGACGTAAGACTTCCATGCCTACAAGTCTGAAAGATAAGAGAGTGAGTCGGGGACTCAGTAAGTAAAATCCCTAGTCTCTATTAGGAAGATATCTCATCATTAAGACCCAGCAAGTATAGCACTTGTGAATAGTGTTGATCTCATCATTGTTGCGCCTTGCTTATATGCATGACTCTAGTGCAAACTCGCCTTCGGCTTACTCATGACACATCAAGCATAACATGCTTATACATAACCAAGACACATAAAAGATTGTTGGCTTTTTCGGAAGGGCAGGATCATGTCTTAACTCTATTGGAGCGCATTTGGAACCATATTAGCTTAATTTCCTTTTTTTTTTAAATGATGTTGAAATTAGTCTTTTTTGGAAAGCGTTGGTCATGGCAAGCTTCGCTTGATCTGAGGATTAACTATGAGGATGCTATATGACGTAGCTAAGATTATATTTGGATGGGATTACTAGTCGTCAAAGAGAGGAAAATGAAGAATATAAATGCATGAATAGTTGTCCGAGAACTGTTTTTGACTCGGACAGGAGATGCATATAAGTACAACATGCGTAACCTTTTTCGTACACAATTCACATGCATGATAATCTACTTGGTAATAGCTCGTCAACTTTTTAAACCAATGACAACTTCTTTTCTAAGGATATGTCGTCTTAATACTTTAATCCAAGAGTTATGTGCAAACGAAGATAGAATAGCCTAGGCCCACTCCTGCACTATCCATTTATAATCTATAAATTAAAGCATAAGGCAATAAATTTGTAGAGAAATATAATTAGTATTATTGTTTTGGCAGCTACTCATCAGAAATATAAATTTATTATCCATTTCTATTGACATCTCTGAGGCCGATTTATAGATCGTTTAAGCAATGACAATTAAATAATTGTGAATTTATAACTAAGTTATGATCATTACGTCATTATTACATCATCATTGGTATCACTGATGACCCATTGAGAAAAACCTAGTGTTCACATGCGGCCATGTAAGATTGCGTAGGATCTTCTTTCCACCGGTCAACACCGCGCAGTTATGAAGCTTCAAATCCACGTCTGCGAATTGTCAGACGTCTCTGTCGCGCAGACGCAGCTCCAGCTATTTCAAGAGAGAATCGGTCCATGGTCATGGTCTAGTTTTGATTATTCAAACTTCGTCTTTGAATCGTTCTCGACAGAGCAAGTCTTCTTCTGTTCTTCGAACCAATGGAGTCTCATCCACCGGGTGGTCCCGACATTCAAATGAAAGAAACACAGCGTTTACCGATGGCGAAGGTTTGATTTTTCGTCCCTTCTCGTTCACCGCTTGCACCTACTCTCTCTTTTATAGGCTTCGCCTGCGAGGAAAAGTCTTGCAGAGTTCCGGTCCCGCCACTTGCTTCTTCTTGATATTGATCTTGCACAAGAGGAGCATCGAATCAATTCTAAGACCATGTTTACTTCCCCTTCTCCTCGACCTCCTCCACCTTCTCCTCCTAGCCGTCCTCCTCAATGGAAATACGATGTGTTCGTCAGTTTCCGAGGCAAGGATCTGAGGAGAAACTTCATATCTCACCTCTTCTCCGGTTTGAGGCAGGCCTCGATCCAGTGCTTCAGGTGAAATCTATTCAGACCAAATGAAAAAAGATAGAAATCTATTAAGGCCACCTAATTTCTCTCTCTTCCCCTCTTGACCTCCACGCCTCCCCCGCGCCCATAGACGAGCAAGGATGACGTAGAACTTCCAGATCTGTCCAAGTCCCTTGCCAAAGAAGCGCACGAAGATTGCGTACTTTTAATCGCCATGGTTCCAGATCTGGCCGGCCGGAGCAGATCTGCGGCAATTAAGGCAGAGAGTGTAAACTCGCTGCTGGGTGCCATGGTCACGATGACGCGGAGGGCTCGAGGATGGAGGTTGCGGCCGCTTGAGCGGTGGCTTGTTCTACGGCGGCAGGGGGTGCCTGTCGTGGTGGAGGAAGAGAGAGAGAGAGACAGGGATGAAGTTATTAATGATATTTAATTCCACGTCAGCATATAAGTGTCAAGCTGTCACTGGATATGAGCACAAAATCGCTCGCCATGTCAGCTGATACGTGATGAGAACATCCTGCTGAATATTTTCTCAATGCTTCAGTGACGACACGAGAGAAGACATTGGGGAAGACATCGAATCCAAGCTTTTCCAAGCGATTCGGCATGCGAGAATCGCCCTAATCGTGTTCTCCAGGAACTACGCCGACTCGAAGTGGTGCATGAACGAGCTGGTCGAGATTCTGGAGTGCAGGAAGAGGTACCAAAGCCACGGTCACCTGGTTGTTCCCATTTTCCTCGATGTAAAACCAGAAGACATTCTAACGTTGACGAGCGGAAGCGAATTCGTTCAAGGCTTTGACAGATTGCGCGGAAACGACAGAGATGATGGGCAGATACAGAAATGGAGGGACGCCCTGAGAGAGACTAAGCATTTGTCAGGATTTGACTTGCGAAACGACGCCGGAGAGTACGTATCTCTTCTTCATCCTAACTGCATTATTATTTTGTGACTCGATCATCTTGATTTAGCTGTGTGGGTTTGATGTTGAATGTGAAATCCAGTATCTTTCTGAGTTCTGCCATTTTTTGGCCCATAATGGGCTCATATGAATCATTGTGGTCATTCTCTCTCAATTTGAACTTTTTTTTCAATCATTTACATCGATTAATTTTCCGTCATCTAAACATTGAAAATTTGAAAAATAGTTTTCAAGCCCTAAGCTTCTTCTTTATCCTAATCAAATGATGTTTAATCATCCTATTGTTATGTAAACCAGGAAAGAATTTCACTAAGCTGAATATATTCCCTTAATTAGCATGGAAACCCAAAATGATCTATTGTTTTAGTAATTTTTGCACGAGAGATTGCACAAAGATTTCTATTTATAAATAATTCATTGGGGTTCTAATCATTTTAGCTTTTATGGTAGAACAATGCTACTTCATTAGGGTTCTAATCATTAAAAAAAAAAAACCACGGGTGACTGTCGTTACCACGCGTACTTGGGACGATCACCGTCCCCACAGCTAGTCGCCATGAGAACCTTGTGGAAGTCTGTAGGGACGTGACCAGCTTTCTCATTGACTCTGCATATTGCCTTTTTCTTCCTTGTTCTCTGCAATTTTGCAAAATATATGTTCAATTAGTCATTCATGTGAACCTCATTTATCAAATTGGAGAACTTAGATAAAGTCACCGTAATTTGACGATTAATTACCAAAATGTATTTCCATTATATTACAATTAGTTGATATTTTGCCCATCCAACGGTAAGGGCATTCTCATGCATTCAGTTCAGAATCCAATGGTTATAGGTTTGATTTTTGCCCGGGGAATTTAGATTTAAGAGGGGCTCATTGTTATAGAGTGCTATGCTAATTTTCCTCTAGATAACCACGCAATTATGATTGTGCCCCTGAATTATAAAAGAAAAAATAAGAGTATCTTAGATCTTTCATATTTTTCTCATAACAAAAAAAAAAAAAAAGAGCGGACCTCTGCATAAAAAATAAGAAATAAAAAGAGTGAACAGTGATCTGGAACAGCATAAGTCCCTCCCCATAGGCACAATTGAACATCCGTCACAAAGGACTCCCAATGAGAAATAACTGGCGATAAGCCCCTCCTACATCAGCAGAAAAACTTAAAAACAAGCACTGACCTGGCCAAGTTGGATGTCTTTTTTAATCATATGAACGTGAAAAAATCTTACACAAATTGTCTCTTGGTGCATAAATCTACATTTTTTTCCTCTTATATTCTTGACTACACTTAACATTAGGGATGAAAGGACACTCGTGGACATTATAGTAAAGTCCCTTGTCGAGAAAATCCGTGAAACACGGCAACTCCATTTTGCGAGAAACGCAATTGGAGTGGATTTGTTGGCAAGCGAGGTGATTTCTTTAATTAGAATGGGTCAAGAGGAGGACGTGCGTGTCATAGGTTTATGTGGAGTGGAAGGAATAGGCAAGACGATGGCGGCTGCAGTCATTTGCGAGCGCATTCGACATGATTTCGAGTGCTTCGTCTTTCTTGATAAAATTGGAGAAGCAGATCGAGTGGATATATTAGGTCTACAAAAGAAGCTGCTCCATAATCTCATAAAGGCGGAAGGATTGAGGATGTATGACGACATTCAGACCAACATCAACGAGATAAACAGTAACCTGTGCCTTAAAAGGATGCTTCTTGTTCTTGATAATGTCACTAGAAAAGAACAGGTTGACTACTTCTGGGCGAGAGAGCGAGAACTGCTGTGTCCCGGGAGCAGAATTTTGATCACAACCAAAGACCGAAACTTGCTAAAAGATCTTAAGGTAGACGACATGTATATCGTCAAAGGATTGGACCCGAATGAAGCGCTCCGGCTCTTTTGTCGCCATGCAGTGAAGAGAGAAGAACCTCAAGATGGCTATGAGGAGTTGTCCCGAAGTCTAGCTCATTATGCAGGTGGTCATCCTTTGTCTCTCGGAAAGTTGGGCTCATACCTATATGGCAAGTCGAAAGATCAATGGCATCGGACATTGGAGAAGTTGGTTAAAAGTCCTTATGTCGATTCCCTCTTTTGTTCCTTCTCAAAAGTTGGGCCTTATGGAGGTCAAGGCGGCAATGCTTTTGATGATGGAAGACACACTGGTGTGAGGCAAATTAGGCTCTATGGACAGTCGGTTATAGAATCCATCACCATCGATTATGATCAGAGTGGGAGTTTGGTGAGATCCTTCCCGCACGGTGGACATGGCCATCACAATGAAAGGGTCAGTTTTCTGCCACTCTAGCAGACTGGTTATGTACTTTACTACTCATCGCTTATAAACTCCAAGTTTAATATCGTTTTTGTGCGTCTAAAATAGAATACACTGCAAAAGATTTAAGAAGGTAAACAGAATCAACTCCAAGTTTGATATCTCTTATGCTATGTTTGATTTGTTTATGAGACTATCACTTGCCTTTCATTGGCAGCAAAATCAGATGCGGCAGCTTTGCTCGAGGACGTACTTATAGCAAAAAACACTAGACTCAAAACTTCCCTTCGCTCTTTTTTTCTAATGGGGATAAGTACTTTGACCGAATTCGGTCAAGTAACTTATCTTCCACAGTAGAGGAATTATACTGATCCAAAATAACGCAAAAGCAATACATATTAGATGATAGATGGATGTGATGATGGTAACACTCACAAAAACTTTTGCACTTCTTGCAGCTGGTTAGATTGGATCATCCAAGTGAATATCTGATTTCTGTATCAGGCCATATCGATGAATATGATGGTCATGATGTTGTTCGGTCTCTCAAGATCCACAGCAACAAGAAGACGTACGGACCATTTGGTTGTGAAAGAGGACGGCCTTTTGATCTCTCACATCCTGATAGACAGATAATCGGGTTTCATGGGAAATGTAGCAGCCATCTTTGCTCAATCGGAGCATACTTCGGGCCAATTTCTCACATGTATCCATTTGATGTCGTGGGACCATTTGGGGGTGATAGTTGTATGGACATTTGGAACGACGGAAAACACACAGATGTGAGGCAAATCGTCATAGGCTTCGATTCGGCAATTAAGTCCATCTCCATCTTATATGATGAATGCGGACGTCCGGTTGGTCCGTTCGCACATGGCACATGTGAAAGAGGCAAAACATACACGGTGAGCTTTGATATGAACATTATCAACATTATATTCAGGACGTAATGTGATTTTCCAGTAAACTCTATCTCTTCATTGTGAATGTAGATAGTTGTTCTTAAATCCTTTAATTTTTATCCTTTTTCTTTTTCAGATTAAGCTTGACTATCCAGGTGAGTACTTGACATCCATCTCAAGCTACACTGAAGAAGTTTCCGGACTCACCATTCTTCAGTCATTGACAATCCATACTAATAAAAGGATCATGGACCAATCGGAACAGCTAATAAAGGGAGGCATTTTTCATTTCCATACACCGGCGGCAAAATTGTTGGGTTCCATGGGACTTGTGATGGCCCTCGTCTTGAGTCCATCGGAGCTTTGTATGAGCCGATTCCTCATACATATCCTGTTAAGGCTTTCGGGCCTTTTGGAGGTGAAGGCCAAAAATCCTGGAAATTCGTTGATATAAATGGGATTGATATTCACTTCGCAGACTTCATCGAGTCCATTACTTTTGAAGTTGACAGCTCCACCAGCTCCGAACCGGAAGCTAATTATGGTGGAAATGGAGGGAATAATACTTTCAAGGTTGTATTTAGACTCTTTTCTCCTCTTTATCCGTTTTTACTTGACTGTTCGTAAGTTCATCTTTCCACCTTATCATAACATTAGTCGATTACGGCATTATGAGCCTCGAGATTTTTAACAATGAAAAGTTCATGCCATAGATACCTGAGGATCAGCATGATTGTTAGAAAACCAAATGGAAAACTTTTGACTTCACTTTATTAGAATTAGGCAAAGACAAACCTAGCCATGAATAAAAAGCAAATTAACTTTTGATTTACAAAATGAAATGTACTACCAAATTTATTAGAAACGTAATTTAACACAAATGTAGCATATGCAATTTATTTAATAGATTTGAATGGTATTTCAAAAGAATTAACTAACTTATTTTGCTCATCGAGTGATGCAACATTAAGTCACTTAGGTCGAATATGGCTTGCTCTGGCTTGTTTATAGGTTAAACTGAGAAAAGGAGAGTACATATCTTCTTTTGCTGGACATCTCAAAAATGCAAATGACGGTGGCGCTCTGATCAACTCACTCACATTTCAAACCAATGAAAGAATATTGGGACCCATTGGTAGAGAGGAAGGGAACTACTTCTCCTTACCATCGGAAGCTGGGAAAGTCATTGGTTTTTTCGGGACAAATAGTGATTATCTCGAATCTATTGGAGCACAAGTCGAGCTATACTCTAGTAAGCTCTATCCCTTCAAGTCTGTGGGTTTATTTGGGAGTTCAAAACTGTCAAATTGGGATGATGGCGATAAGCATACCAATGTAAGGAAAATCATTGTTGAATTTGAATTAAGTAAAGGGCCATGCATCCGATCAATCACGTTTCAGTATGAAGAGGAGAGTAAAGAATTGTGGCAATCAGAGACACATGGTGGCATTGATGGAAGCGGCTTCCATATAGTACGGAAAGTCGAGATCCATACGGTATTGTCCCCATACATACATATGCTTTTGTAAAATCATTCTAAAATTCACATAGCCTTCGTTAGCGGGAGACACTTTCGAGACTTAAGTTATGAGTATGATGGTTATGTCTCTTATTGCAGGTCAAAATAAATGATCCAGATGAGTATTTGACTTCAATATCAGGTTATTTTTCTCATGAAGGCTTTAAGTCTCTCACTTTTCAAACTAACAAAAAAACGATCGGACCTATTGGTGATGAAAAAAGGGCAACGCACTTCTCATCTCCTGCAACGGGTGGCAAAATTGTTGGATTTTATGGGAGTGGCCAATGTCTTCAAGCAATTGGAGCGTATTTTGAACCTATCTCACATCTCTACCCAATTAAATCAATTGGGCCATTTGGAGGCCTAGGTGGATGCGCTTGGAATGATGGTTTATTCAACGGTGTGAGGGAAATTGAGGTAATGCACGACAAAATTATCCGCTACGTTATATTTGTGTACGACAAGAGTGGTGAACCAGTTCGCTCAATTATGCACGGTAGCTACACTGGAGAAGTCGAGGCCAAGGTCACTCGGGTTAGTGTTTTTTTCCTCTCCTTGATTGGTCGTTGTTTACTTACTTGTGCTTGATCTGTGGAGGCGATGTTTGTAGTGTTTGGTCACCTGATTTAGTAAATTAACTTAACAAATAGGTCTTGTTTCCTCCAATCATCCAATTTTAAGAGATATTTTTGAGATTTCACAGGTTAGATTGGATTATCCACGAGAGTACCTCACATCGATTTCTGGATACAAGCAAGAGGATGGTCACAACAACATCGAAAATGCTATTGTTCAGTCACTCACATTTTATAGTAACACAAGAACACATGGTCCCTTTGGCGAGGAGACAGGGAGACACTTTTGGTATCCATCGACCAGAAGCAAAATCATTGGCTTTTATGGAAGATGCGGGGAGACTCTCAATTCCATAGGAGTGTACACAAAGCCTCTATCGCACATGTATCCTTTTAAAACCATTGGACCCTTTGGAGGGTTTGGTGGTACTCCATGGGATGACGGAGTGCATACTGATGTGAGGGTGATTCGTCTTGATTACATAGGCCACACAATAGATGGCATAAGGATTGCATACGATGACAATGGTTCCTTAGTCCAATGCTCTCATCATGGCAGAAAAACCTCATTTGGCTGGCAGGTTAGTCCACACATCAATCTTTCCATCTCTCTCTCTCTCTCTCTCTTCTCAAAGTCTGTTGTGTGTCTGAAAGTCGTTCAGGTTTCCATGTTGCTTTTCACAATGTTCTCAGCTTTATGTAGCCTAGAATCTTTTCATAAAAGACCAAAGCACTTCTTTTAGCATCCTATAATTCAAAAGGGTTTTGCTAACATAACAGTATTTAGGATATTATCAGAATAACAACATATTGTAAGTCACAAATTCTTGAATTAGTAAATTCCACAAAAATTTCTAATTTTTTTTTTATTGACCCAAAAACAAGATGTTATTCTTATAGCAGATTAAGGACTATCATATAAGCATTAGTCATCTCAAACCTTTTAAAATTTTCACAAGTAAAATCATGTTTTGCTCTGTTGTTCTTGCAGATCGGGCTGGATTATCCTAAGGAGCGTCTGGTTTCAATATCGGGTTGGATGAACAAAAATGGAAACAATTCTGACACAGTCATTCACAGCATAAAAATACATACTACGAAGACCACTTATGGGCCGTTGGGAAAGGGAGAAGAGTTCAAGGATGCTCCTGGAATGTTGACGGAATTTCGCATCCCATCAGAACCAGGTGGTGGGAGGATTGTTGGCTTTTTCGGAAGGGCAGGATCACATCTTAACTCTATTGGAGCGCGTCTGGAACCATATTAGATTGAACCACCTTCCTACCCCAAGCTTTTTCTTCCTTTTTTTTTTTCCAGGCTTGTAATTGCACGAATCTTCTTCTTTGTTTCTTAGTCTAGTAAGTGTTGCTCATGGCAAGTTTCACGCAATCGGATGATTAACTATGAGGATGCTCCAAGGAATAGATGAGTGTCGTGACCTCACCTTGAGTAAACTATTTGAGATTTGACTAATGGATTGTTAAGCCTAAATTTAGTTCGAACTCTTTCAAGTCCATACCAACTCGCAACTTAGGTTCACTTTAGGTTTTTAACATGCAAATGAACTTTTATCGATGTGTGGATCCCTAGAATGTTAAAACTTGGCACGAGCGACACTTAAGTATCAAAAGTTTGAAAAAGTATACTTAAGTGCCAAAATCAAAGCAAAAATATTAGTTAAATGCCAAAGGCAAGAAAATCTAGCTAAAATGCTAATGTGGCGTTTTTTCGACAAGTTGAAATCGAAACAATATCATTTTGAGCGCTGACATGGCCAAATAAGCCTAAAACAATGTCATTTTGGATGATGACGTGGCTAGAGCCTAAAATGATGCCATTTTGGCTTTAATTAAATTTATATACAAATATTAATTAAATAATATTAAAAATGAAAAAAAAAAAAAAAACAATGGCAACATAGGTAGGAGGGCTCTCTTGCCTATGGCCGCCGCCTCATCATCAGTGGGGCGACGACAATGGACGACGAGGGTCATCGACACCTCGGTGGAGGCTAGCGACCGTCACTAACCGAGCAATCCCTCACTAGATGCCAGGAGAGGGTGGTGATCCTCTCCTAGATCTAGGTGAAGTTCATCCACCCTCACCTTGGTTTGGGCAAGGGTCACTGGCAGCCCTTGCCTAACAGGGTAGAGGCCACAAGTAGGGGAGCCCCTCCCGCTTGTGCTACGACTACTTCTTTTTTTTTGTTTTTAATGTTATTTAATTAATATTTATATAATTATTAAACTTAGGCCAAAACAATATCATTTTGAGTGAAGATAAGCTAATGTGAAAATCTAGCGAGCCACATAGGCATTAGAAATTATTAAAAAATTACCACAAGGGATTTCCAAGAAGGGTTGTCGAAGTTGGCACAAAAGTGATCCAATTTTCAAAAAAAGTTGTACCTAAGTGTACTTTTGTAACTTTTGATATTTAAGCATCCTACTAGTCAAGTTTTGGCACTAGGCTGTTCTTTTGCCAAAAAATTTATCTAAGAGACACCACTAATTGGTTTATGATGGGTCGATTAAATCCCTAACCAAAGCATCAAGAGAAATGCCTTACTTTTATGAACCAAAAATTAAATGAGTTCGTGATTAGATTACTTCATGGGCTTGATTACACTAGACTACTCTAATGCCTTTCAAAACCTTTACTCTTTTATTTAAAAAAAAAAAAAATATTGCACACAGCTCAAATTGATTTAAACCTAATCCTAACATACAAGATGATCATATAGGCGTGCAACCATTATTGAACACTCAATAAAAAAAGCAACAAATAAATTATAAGCATGGGGAGGAAATATCTTACCTTGATGCAACGCAAGCATATGCAGGACTAGTTAGAAAACCACATCTTTCTACCTAAATATGATTTCTAATTAATGCACAATTCCATTCAAATCTCTTTTTGGGTTTTCTTTTATTTAAATGAAAATTAAGCTATATGTCATGCAGTTTAACTATATGTCCTAATTCCAATGATGGACAATTCTAATTAAATGGACCTATCAACAATTACTAAATGAAATGCATTTTATGAACCTAATTTTATATGACATGCACATGATAATTATGCATTTTTATTACAATTCGTAATTAAATAATACTAAAAATAAAAATCCACCTAAAGTGAAATAATATCTATCTTTAAGTTAGGAAAAATTAACTTGAATATTCAACTGAATGCTGAAAGCCCAAAGTTAGTCCTTGCTAGCTTTGAGTTTTTAGCATTCTCAAGACTAGCTTTCAATTGAAAGCCAATTCTCAAAGCTGAATCAAATGGTACATCATTTCTCCAAGAAGCTTCTAAAAGTCCT
Source organism: Corymbia maculata (assembly GCA_014182735.1). NCBI lineage: Eukaryota > Viridiplantae > Streptophyta > Magnoliopsida > Myrtales > Myrtaceae > Corymbia > Corymbia maculata. Next base: position 22,654,604 of record CM024690.1, read on the forward strand.
TGGAAATATTGAATCAAATGCAGCCTTCATAGCAATTGGACCACCACTAGACCAAATTCCTTCATCTCTTGATCTCAAATTCGAGTTTTTATTCACATTCAAAATCGCCGATGGTAAGACTAAGATTCAGCCGTGGTGTCGCCACAGGAAGGAGTCAAAGCAGGAACTCAAAGGTACTCGGCGAGCTGCTCGACGCAGCAAGGACTGCAAGTTACTTGTTAATCACCCGCCGGGAAACCTGCTAAAACAACATCGTGAATAAAAGCATTCGTTGGAGGTTCGCCCGCACCACAAGCGTACGCAATGGACAGGGCTGAAGCTCGGATCTCGTCCACACTAGACTGGAGTATCGCTGGGAGGACCGAAGTCGTCATGCGTCCTTGGCTTGGGCTGGATGGATCGCTGCTGGTGACGACAAGGAAGTGGCGTGGCCGAGGCAACAACAGCGACGCGGGAACGAGAACATTGCACCAACAAAAACCGTGAAAGGGAGGCTCTTAATGTGCCATGAACTCTCTCTCTCGTCGTGCCGCCCCCTCTCTCTGTATGTGAAGCCTGCACTCTCCTCTCCTTCACCTCCATTGTGGCCGTGAGTCATCTCTCTTTATAGGTGAGGACGGCTGGGGCTTTCAAGGATACAATATATCGCGAAATATATCCAGAGAATCATGAATATACTAATACTTTCCTTTTTACTTTAAAAAGAAAAAAAAGTATAAAGTAAAATGACAAAAATGTCATTCAATTAAAAAATTTAGGGAAAATGTCAAATAAGGGCCCAAAGTGAATATGTTTTTTCAAAAAATGACCTAGAGTGAATTATATCTCAAATGAGGACCTGAAGTGACTAATTTGGTTTCAAATTAGGACCTAGCTTTTAGGTTGGCCAAATGTTTACTGGCCAATGAGCACATGCATCTCACATGCTATTTTTTAAGTCATCTAAAGGGGCATTTTTGTCGAAAAGACTATTTTTATTTTTCTTTTGCATTCTTTTTCTTTCCTTTCACTGTTCATATTTTTCTTCAAAGGTTTGCTTTACAGACAAAGGGTATTAGCAGCGAAACTAACAACAATGAACAAATGTTCATTCAAGATGAATCATTTCATTAACAAAGTTAAATCTCTTCCATATTATCCCATTTATTAATCCATAGTCCAATCCCCGATCCAATAACTTTAGGAAAAATTTAACCGAGCACAATCCAGCTAGCCGACCACCGCATCCCCATGCTTCTAAAAACCATTTCTCTCTCCACACACTCACCCCAATAGTATATAGAGCTCACGACACAAAGGGTTTCTTGATGGTTGATGTTTCATCAGCAACTAATTCACTAAAATCTGTCCTTTGGCTTCAACCGCTCGAAACATACTCGAATTGCACCATTCGCACGCTAAAACAAAGCCATCCTAATCCTTGACTTGTCGTAGTTCAGACCATCACCACCATGAATCAAAGCAAACATCAAGACTCCACTTCGTGGCCATCGTCATCTCAATCCCACCAAGTCTCAAACAGCAAATACCAAATCAAAATCTCACAATTCACGCACCTAAGCCAGAAATCACCCAAAATCACCACACACAAGTAATATACTTATCAATGAGTCGCATTCGTTAGATTTCATCAAGATGCTGCGACGAAATTACCACCAAAATCGAGTCCAAGGACACAATTTGAGCTGCACAAAGCCGAGAATAGCCAGCTTTGTCATCATGGAAACCACTCAGGCCATAATTGTCGGTCATCGATTGTCACCACCGCCGTCGGACGGCTTGTTACCACCTAGTTTTCAATCACCCAAAAATCAAGTCTTAGGGTTTGTTTTTGGGGTTGCCAGTGTGCTCATGTCCTCTAGCCGTCGTTATTGATCGGTGCCAAGTTTGTGCCATTGATGAAGGGTCGTTTGTGTTCCAAAAAGAAGAAGATGAACTAAAGTGGCTCAGATGAAGAACGAAGAAGATGAATGGAGAAAAAGAAAATAAAATAAAAGAGCTTTTGGACGAAAATGCCCCTAAAGATGACTTAAAAATGGCATATGAGATGCACATGTTTACGGACTAGTGAATGTTTGGTTGACTGAAAAATTAGGTCCTTATTTGAAACCAAGTTCGTCACTTCAGGCCCTTATTTGAGACATTATCCACTTTAGGTCATCTTTTGAGAAAACACCCTCACTTTAGATCATTATTTGAAATTTTCCTCATGAATTTAGGGTAAATGTGTCACAAGTGATATAACTTAAAATTTTTTATGGCACAATAAAAAGTTCAAAATAAAATTGTCCCAAATAACATAATTTTTTGTGGTACAAAAAAAATGTTTAGGATAAAATTATCAAAAGTAGTATAGTTTTGGGTTTTTTATAACACGAAAAAAATTTCATGGCAAAATTGTCCCAAATAGCATAATTTGAGATTTTTGTAGCATTTTCTCTTGAAAAAATGACACAACTTATTCTTATCGTCCTTTGAACATTTAATTTATTCGATTCAGTGTTCAATTAAGTTTTTGAGTTATATAAAAATGTATTGTTCCTAAACTTGAATTAATGAAAGGATATAATTGAATATTTTTATATAGTTTGGAGATTAAATTGAGTACGCATCGAACAAATTAAAAGTTCGGAAATTGTACTGTACATTGAGGTAAAGTTTATGGATCACATTAAATATTGAATCAAAATTCATGAATCATTTGGGAAAAATGAAAAGATAAGAATTTTTTTTAAATGGGCTTGGGATTGAGAATTTATTTTCTAAAGGTGCCAAAAGAAAATTATACATTAGGTTCAAATTTGATCGAAGCATTCATTTGCCAAATAAAAAAAAAGTTCATGATAAAATTAATAAGAAAAATTTTAAAATTAAAAGTATTAAAAGTAGCGTAATTTTGAATTTTTAGTAGCACAAATGTAGCATTTTCCCTTTTTTAAATAAAAAATAAAGGGTTTAAAAGCAAAAAAAGGAAAAGGAAAAGAGGAATGATAGATTCGGGTTCGACCCAGAAATCGAAGCAACCAGTGAGCAAGGCGGGCATAAACCCCCCAACTACCGAGCAACGATTCCTTCCACCACCATTCAATCTCTTTCCACAGTGATCGCATGCGGTGACGCTGGTTATGGCTTCGTCTGAGATCGAAGTCACCGAGTCCCCCGGAGCGGCGACCACCCAAGACCCTCCCAGCGAAGCGGCGGCGGCCGCTGTCGTCGACGCATTCTCCGCCGCCGCGTACGGCGATTTGGAGAAATTGCGGAGGTTCGTGGAGCAAGGAGGTGCCTCCCTCTCGACTCCCGATGCTAACGGCTACTACCCTCTCCAGTGGGCCGCTCTCAACAACTTCGCCGACGTCGTTCAGTACATCATCGAGGTAATTTGCCTTTCCGTCGCTCGCTTCTTCTTCCTTCGTCCGCGTGAATGATTTTGTCGCGCCAATCGTGCGTTTCTCGCGACATAGTCCTGAATTTGGGTGTGTAAAGTTGCTGCTTGGACCATTTGCTTCCGCTTGTCCTGTCTTGACGTGCTAATTATTGCTGTTCTTTATTTATGTCGGTGTCGGATGATGAATTGTTTCCAACTTGGCCATTGAAGAATGGAGGCAGTGTGAATGCGACGGACAACGTGAAGCAGACTGCACTGCATTGGGCCGCCGTTCGTGGATCCGTTGCCGTTGCGGATGTGCTTTTGCAAAATGGAGCTTGGGTAGAGGCAGCTGATACAAATGGGTATCGGGTACTCGTTCATTCTCACCATTTTCTTTTGAGATGTTTTTATTCTTTTTCCTTTTTTACTTACCGTAGTTAGAGGAATTATAGCATTGGCATGAAGTAAAGAACGAATTTGATAATTATAGCATTGTTGTGCTAGGTTTTATCTTGAGTTTAGAAAGGTTTTTGAGCTTTTCATGTGTAACTTTAAAGCTGTACTGATGAGCAGTAATGTGTGATGCCACTGGCTGTAGTGGTCATTTCAATTTTTATTTAACCATTTCTGCCAAAGATCATGGAATTTCATCTTCTGAAGTGATGATTTATTCTGTTTCACTATGTGTTCTTATGTTCATTGACAAGGGTTGTTCATTTCCTTACTTCCTCTAGTGTTAATTTTTTCTTTAATGACCATTCTTCATTTGCTAGCCTCTCCGCTGCAGGCAGTTCATGTTGCTGCCCAATATGGCCAGACGGCCTTCTTAAATCACATTGTTGCAAGGTATCATGCTGATTATGATGCACCAGATAACGATGGAAGAAGTCCTCTTCATTGGTATGTTAAAATTGCACTGGATGTTAAGTCGCGTGAACGTCATGAAACTGCTTTCTGGAAATTAAGTGGATAAAGTTGGACACACTTTTTTCTTGACCTAAAAACTCCATTTTTATCAATGATGGGCTTATCCAATATGGGAAAAAAAAATTTGATGGAAGGAATCATATTTATGCTCATCATTTCAAATGCTATTTCTACAGAGTTTTCATGACATCGAAGGAGTGAATTATTTGCTTAACCTGCAATGCATGGTTGATGTAGTTGAGCATTGTCAGATGTGATGTCTTATGTACATTCATAAGAATATAATATAGTAGTTTCTCTCTACTGTCTCTACAATCTCTTTCGCTTGTGAATTTCTTAAACCTGGTTTTATGGCATATACGATTCGAATGGCTAGGAGGTGCGAAGTTCTCTGTCAACAGTAATTTGTCTCTGGAATTCTTCTTGATCGTTTTTCTTTTTCTTTCTTATATGATTAACATCCTGACATTGTAGAAGTCATGGTGGAAGATTGAAAAAGCTGTATGAGATGGGCATAGTTTGATAAGATGCTCTTATATAAACTTAAAGAATGAATAGTTTGATAAGATGCTTTGGTGCCTGGCCTATATAATTCCAAGTTGCTTTAGCAGAGAAGAACTTTGCATGATTTTGAAATCTCTGCATTGAATTCAGAGTCTAAACATGTTTGATAAGACATTGATGCAAATCTGGAGGAAGTGTGAATAACTCATCATTAGTTTTTCAATTGAACCTTGTTTATGGAGGTCACAAGCTGAACTATTGCTAAACAAACGGTACTGCTTGCTTGTCTGAATGAGTGATCTATGATAGCTATAGATGGTAAAAGTTCAAGTTCCTTGTCATAATGGGGGATGATTGGGAAGGAATTAATTTAAAATGATGTGAAAGACAATTCCCTTTTCATTTCATATTACTTTAACTTGCAGCTCTCTTATCTAATCGTTTTTTTATAGTGATTAATTTGTATGCCCTGCTCGATGTTTTGCTATAACTCTATCTGTAATAGAATTCAGGAATTCAACATCTTCTGATTTAACTTTGTAATCAACTGGAAATTTTCTTGTAATGACTACAAAGCATCATCATCATCATCATTATTGTCACCACTGCCATCATCGTCATCATAATCATAATCATAATCATTATTATTATCATCTCGAAGTTAACTAGAAACTTTCTTCTAATGATAACAGCATATTCATCCTTCTTTCTGTCTCACATTGTACTTTATGAATGGTCAATGATGCTTGTTCTTTTGCTTCGATCAGGGCTGCATACAAAGGATATGCTGACACAATCAGATTACTTCTTTTTAGAGATGCATCCCAGGGGAGACAAGATAAAGAAGGTGTAGTGAGTATACGCATGGCAATCACTTCCAGATTTAAGGAGAACTTTTATATGTTACCTATTTACTCTTACATCTTGTGGGGACTTTTTAGTTCTAGCAGCGACTGGTCCAGAAAATGCTGCATTTTGGATTGTCTTTTTTCATGATGCATCTCGTTCCAAACATGAAGTTTGTGGATGAGCCTGAATGGACTGTTAGTAGCTGTAATAGATGGTTTGTGATGTACGATGAATTGCCTAGGCAATGGTATTTTAAGCTAATTGAGTCATTTATTAATAATAATGAGATGAAAACATATTAGCACAAACTTTGGGAATCCCTATACATACTACTACTAAATAGATTAGTTTCTCTGTGTTGAGAATGATGAAGGCAAAACAATAGGCTGTGGTGCAGCAGCTTGGAGGAACTTAATAAAGGTTTAGCAGCTGGTCTTCACAATATTTGACTGTGTGGACCAACTTGGCCTTGTTTAACAGCTGGTCTTTACAAATGGTGGGGTGGGGCAATACATGTCTCTTTGGTTTTCTTTTCCATTTTATGGTCTATTGCACACAATGTTTATGAACTTGTTTAGGTTTCTTAGTTGCTATCTTACTTCTGTTTTATTGGTCCTCGTGATGAGATGGTTTATCAGTTGCTCTGATCCATGTATAAAACCATGAACGCTTCTGTTGGATTACCTTTAGAAGATGTTGTGATTTTGGCATCCTGTATTAGGTTTTGCATTTTATTTGATTAAAGCAAGTTTTTAATGCTCAAAATCATAGCAGTGACTTTTTCTAATGTGGTACCTTTTTTTTGTATTCTATGTTGTTAGGTTGTACCCCATTGCACTGGGCCGCATTAAGGGGAAATGTTGAGGCATGCACAGTGCTTGTCCATGCAGGCACAAAGCAGGAGTTAAAGGTTAAAGATAATGCAGGAGTTACTCCAGCCCAACTTGCTTCAAATAAAGGTCACTGGGCTGTCGCTAATTTCCTTGTACGTATCTTCCTCACATCCTTGTGGCTAACTTTGAAGGAAGTAATGTTTACCCACTGTTGCTAATACGGGCTTTACTTATGCAATATTAAGTTATTTGATTTTGTATCTTTGATTACTGTTGATCTAGAATCCGCACAATGGTAGTCCATGAGACTTGCTTGGTGGAATAGTATATTTCCCAGAAAAGCATGTTCTTTTGTTTATTGACATGCGTGCAATCACTCACCATGTTTTCTTTTTTCAATTCATTTAGTCTAATGTGGAGCGGGCAATGAGCAATCATTGGACTGACAAAATTCGAAGTGGGAAGATTGGCGATAGTGGTTATGCTCCCATTTTGTTGTGCATTATAATCTTTTGTACCATACTCTTCATCAACTCAGTTCTTGCCGGTAAAAAGCTAATATAATAATATACTTTTTGAAGATGAGTACACCCTTGTTTGCTTGTTATAAATCAATTCCTTCTTCATGTTACCAGCACCTGATCTCCCAAAGGTGACTGCGGCCGTTGGCCTTTGGGCCTGGACAGCTATCTCACTGGCACTTGGTTCATTGATTATGTTCTTCAGGTGTTGGAGGTAACTCCTTTTCAATGCCACACTTGATTTGAACTGTCTTTTCTTTTGTAAATCTTTCGTTCACATATTTAAAGTGAACTTTGGTAGGAATTGGAACCTGTCTCTTGTTAATCTTTTTTTGCTGGAGAGCTCAGCACACCTCCGTATCAGATTATTAAGTCCTTTTTCTGTTAACTTCCTTGACTACTTGTTTTTTCCTCTCTCCTTAATAGGAAGTGTATGATTTCTATGAAAGAGAGAGAGCACCCATATGAGAAGAAAATTTTTCTTTTGTGTGAAAGGTGTAGATGCTTTGCAGCATTTGTTTGTATTTTGAACAACTTAATTTTAGATTCTGGTTTTCCATTTAAGTATGTTTTCACTATAGACGGTGGTTCATGGAGTCAATCTTCTTTGGTAAGATGAAATTGGCTGCATTACATTACTTACTCCCTTTTGATTCGACAATTGAAAATATAAAACTCAAAAGAACAGTGTAGAGTTTTACATTGTTGTGGATAGGCTGTGTGCACAATGCCTGCAGTGAAATATTTAGAGTTTCATGATTGCTTTTAGAATGTTTATGTCGGTATCAGATTTTAATTGCTTATTGCCTGTAAATGCAGCAAAGACCCAGGCTATATAAAGACACCAAAGGAGCTGGGCAATCATCAGGATGCTGAGGTACAGAATGTCTCTACAAATGATTACTGATGCAATTTGTACTAAATTTATTCTGAGTTTTGCAAAAGTATCTATATATATGACAGTAATTTTCAGACAAAATGGTTGCATAGATTGAAATTGACAGCTAGGAAGGAAAAAGGCATTTGAGCCAATCATTTCAACTTTCCTCAAACAATTTTAACTAGATATCCTCATGTCACACAATAGTGAGCGCAGTTGGTGACTCTGTAAAGCGTTTTTTTTTAATAATGAAGCTGGTTATCCTGGTTGAGATCATGAGGAAAGTATGTGTCCCTGACATGTGAAAGGTCCAAAGAGTTTGTTGCAGGACTTATTTTTGGCTGACATTCTACATAGTTTAGAATTTATTTTTTTTATAGAAAAACTACCTTTGTCAGTGTTTTACGGCAATTTTTCATTTTGCAGGATCCTTTGCTGAGTATTGATGTTAACAACTCCTCTCAGTGGACCGGAAAATGGTCTCAGCTTTGCCCTACTTGCAAGGTTTGCTTGATATTCCTTTGGGTTATTATCTTGTTATCCTCATGAGTATGGATTCATGTGCATTCGACTTATTGTCATGGTTTCCCAATCAGATTGTTCGACCTGTCCGCTCAAAACACTGTCCTTCATGTAAGCACTGCGTTGAACAGTTTGATCATCATTGCCCTTGGATATCTAACTGTGTTGGGAAGGTAAGAAGTTGCTTTCCTGCTGGTCAGACTGAGAAAAGAAGCATAGAAAATTTTACCAGCAGTATATTCCTGGCTTCCTCTCATCATGTTGATGTGACTAAGTAAAACAATAGATCTGAAAATGCTGTTTTATTACGAGACCCTTCTGTATTTTCATGGGATCTTTGTCCATGGTTGTTTATTTGAAGCCTGAGCTTTTACTTGTCAGTGTCAAGCATCGTCTGAGTTCTGCTACTTGGTTTCTTCTTCTTTCTCCAAGAAAATACCATGTTTTAGCTCTCTCTTGCATAATGGTTCTGCACCTCATTAAAAATTGTTTGTTATTCTTTAAAGATATCTCTTGTTACTCTTTGTTTTCCCAACTAAAATTCACTTGCCTATTGCAGAAGAACAAATGGGATTTCTTTGTTTTGATTTGTATGGCCACGATGACATCATTTCTTGGTGCTGCCGTTGCAGTTCAAAGTATGTTCCACCCTTTGTCTCCCACTTTTTTCCTATGTTGCCATCCAGATTCATTGTTGACTCATGAAAGTAAACTTTTGGCAGGGATATGGACCGCTACAGCTGCATTTCCAATGGGCAAGTCATGGATTCATTATGTCATAATTCAACATCCTGGAATTGCTGTATTTTTGTTTCTTGATGGCATTGTGTTGATTGCTGTTACAACTTTGACAACTGCACAGGCATCTCAGGTACTTGTCTAGATTCAGGCAGTTTGCAACCTATTTCTCATCCATAATAGTTGATTGAACAGTGTCACAATATGGTTTAACTGGAACAGATGGTTCATTTCCTTCACGTGGTGTTATTTTGATTTTGGTCGATCTTTGTCCATCTAACACATGGTTGTTCTATGTGCATTACTTCTTAAGTTGGTAGAAGATAACGGGTCGTCGGACTCTCTTCTGAACTAGTTGCACTGTAAAACAGAATCCAACATAATTTGTTGATGCAGATGATGTATGAAAATCCTTATCACAATAATTAGCCTATATATATGCATATGATATTATTTAAATGTATGTGCGTTTGCATATGATGCCTGCTCATCATACATACCCTTCTCTTTCCTTTACTCACGCGAACAACTTCCTCAGTGCTGCATTCTGTCTGTTACTTCCTCGAGAACATAATGAGCAATTTTCTGACTTTCATCATTGATGCAGATAGCCCGGAATATCACCACCAATGAGCTAGCCAATGCCATCCGTTATGGATACCTTCGTGGTCCAGATGGGCGTTTCCATAATCCCTACAACCATGGGTGCCGGAAAAACTGTGCTGATTTTCTTATCCATGGATATACTGACGACAATGAGATTGCATGGCCTTCATTACCACAAGTTCATAGTTAGCAGCTTTCAGGGGGGATTTTGTGCATGATTAGCACAGAGTTCCCTGCGTCTCCTAATTATCTATATTAGCTGATACCCAGATGTGACAACAGTTATCTACGATTCAGTTTGCGTGTATCTCTTTTGACTAGTTGTGGGAAGTTCATTCCATGGCACATGGCTCATTCCGATACACCATAAAGGGTGTCCCTTCACTAACACCACAGATGAATATAGTTGATCCCCCGGTTGCTGTACATGTATACATGAATTTGATTAATTAGGGATGGCAAAGAAGTCACTTGAGTTTTCAGACTGCATCTGAATTTTGCAATTTCTAGCAGTGTATCCTCTTCAATCCGTGTAAGATTATATCTACACATTCTGTTCCGTCTGTCTTGTTTTAGGAGGAAGTGCCATTCATGATTGTTGCATTTGGAGTATATGTGAAATAAGTAGCATGCACTTCGTTGGCACCTAGTCGACTTGTTAATCATCGAAGACCCTTTTACATCACGTATAGTCGAAAGTTTGATCATTATGGTGGCAATCATCGTGTTTAATTAACATGTACATTTCTGGAAATTTTTAAAGCTAGCCCATTTAGTAGCGGTTAATTGCCTCTTTTTTAGGGGGGGGATATACAACCTGAAAAGAAAATTTTTACGACATCCTCATTAGAAGGGAAAGCGCCATAGAGGGAACTATTTCGTTTTGGGTTAAATTTTATTAATTTTATTAATCATATTGTTGTTTTGGCTGCCGAGATATTTCACATTTTCATTGTATAATTATTTCAGAATATAGTTTTCCCCCCTTTTTTTGAAATTTTCTCCGAGTGCATATGTGGGCCCGATCCAAAATGTAATGCAAGGCCTTGTACATCGACATTTTGCAGTTGACTTTTGATTTTCGGCTTGTTGTCGGATCACAAGGCCCATACTTGTCGGTACTGAGATACTAATCCTCTTGTTGGCCTCCCGGGCTTTTAGTTGGAGTTTACATTTGACTCTTGATTTTCGGCTTTCTAAATCCAATGCTTAAAGAGTGATTTACCATTTATTTTTTTTGGTCAGAAGAGTGATTTACCATTTACACATTGAAAATCTTCACGCGTGATTTTAGTATTTAAAGTCACAAGAAACACTTTTTTTTTTAGAACCTCGAATTGGCATTAATGCGAGCCTACAAAAGTTCCTAATTCGATTTGGGGCTTTGAACGAGCTCTCAACCGAACAATAACAGGAGCTTTGAGCTAGAGGTAGGAGGAGCATTGGTCAATGGCCTATGGGGAAGGGGGGAAGAGAGAGAGATGCAAATAGATCAGATTTGGGAGAGGAGGGATGATCAAGTTGTGATGGTGGAGAGAAATGACTAAAAAGTGACCCATGCAAACGGATCAAATCTGGAGAGGAGGGATGATCGAGTTGTGATGGTAGAGACAAATGACTAAAGAGTGACCCATGCAAATGGATCAAATTTGGAGAGAAGAGGGATGATCGAGTTGTGATGGTAGAGATAAGTGACTAAAGGGCAACCCGTGCCATGGTGACGGCATGTGAAAGCCAAAGATGGTGGTAACGTACAATAGTGGATTCGGCATGGGGTAGGGGTAGGAACAGCTCCGTTGGATGTATTGAGGCATCAAGGGAATTTGATAATTGTTTGAGGAAAAGGTATTACTAATGAAATTCTTTTATGCACCTATTTTTGCTCATTTTGATTGAGAAAATAAAAAACAAAGAATATTTGAAGTTGTAGCAAAAGCATAAACTTAATCAAGGTGTGACCCGATCAAAAAACATATAAAAGGGAGAGTGAGATCCTCCCCTGAGAAGAAAGAGGGAGAACAATAAAATGGTTGGATTTTAATTTGAAAGGTATATCGGTAAGTTATTTACATAGGGAGTATTTTAGGAAATAAGTAGGGTGAAAATGGTAGGTGTCTAAGATTTTATTTGTTTCATGAAAAATGAATTATTTGAAAAATATTTTCTTAAAAGTTGATTGCTTTTATTACTTACAAAAATAAAAAAGCAATAAATATTTTCACCGTTCATGAAAATATGTGGACATATATTGTTATATATAATGAAAACGTTTTTATTAACTAATCATTTCAAATAATAGAAGCAATTATGTTTATACTTGTTTTCACAAAATAAAGATGAATGTTGTTAAGGAAAATTTCAAATAAAAACCTAAAATATCATATTTTTTAAATAAATATTTGAAATGAATCTTATTTCAAATAAAAATATAGAATATATTCTTGTTTTCTCAAATAAAAGATTAAAATAAATATTATTTCAAATAAAAGCGTGACTTGATTATATGATTGAGGACATTTTCGTTATTTGATCTTTAAATTTTTTTTTTCTTTATTTTTTTCTTTTTATGTGTTTTTTCTTTTCAAAATAATAATTAAAAAAAAGAGGCAGGAGGGCTGAAAAGTCTAGAAGTCTCTCTTATCATCTTTATAATAAAACCTCCCTCGTTCCCGTACCCAGCCCACTCTAGAGTTTTCATCTTCAAGCTTCCATCTTCCCCTACTCTGCTCGAGAACGAGGACAATCCCCACCACTGCTCCACCACTTCCATCTTCCATCTTCCCCTGCTTGCTCGAGAACAATACCCACCCATCAGCTCATTTTCCGAGTCCCACGCCAATCCACATTCTAACAAGGTACTTGAATCTCAAATTTGCATTCTTTTTCCCCGCTCTCGCGAGCTTCAGCGAAGCTCTCTTCGCTTAATTTGAAAAGCGACTGACTTGTTGTGATTCTTGGGGGATTTCGGGCAGAGAAATGGCGAGCGGTCAGCTCACGGCGCCCACGTTCTCAGCTAGGTTGGTTCCGTCCTTTGAAGGGCTTAAGCCGTCCACGTTGAAGTTTGCTTCCGTGGGTCCGTTCAAAGTAGGGTCTTTGGCGCAGAGGTCCTTCAGAGGCCTCGTCGTGCGAGCTGCCGCTGTTGTTGCTCCAAAGGTGGGTTCTTGTTTTGTTTTGTCTGCCTATTCGTTTGTTTCATTGCTTGTAGGTTGAATGGCCTTTCTTTCTCCTTTCTTTCTGATGACGAGGTAAATAGTTTATGGCTCGAAGATTGAGGATTGTATTGTTAATTGAGGTGACGTAATGTTCGTCTGATATGATTAGTTCAAACTACAATGATTCCCATTACTTTTGCTCTCTAAGATTGCTCGAGTGTTAGGTTTCATCTGGGTAGAAGCATATGGTGATGTGTTTGCTATTAAGAATGATATTTTCATGACTGCCCCATGTAGGTATTTACAGAGTTTCAGCTGTTGAATTAGCTGTGAGGTTGTGCTATTTGTTGATGATGATGCCAACATATGGAGGAGTTATTGTTTTGAGCATCTATTGAAACTTTAAAACATGCCGGGCACTGCGGACAGTATCTCTTGCTGTTATTTTATAGCTTGGCTTAGGAGAACTAAACGATAATAACCTAATGGGTGGGGAAAGTAGTGGCAAGTCCATGTTGGAGGTTCTTGGATTATGGGGTTAGTCGTGTTGTATAACTGGATGCTGCTTCTGTGGAGTAGGCTGCTGCATTATTCTCTCCATTTTTGATTATATGCATTTAACCGTTCTTGACAGACCCCATGCTGTGATAATTCAGTACACTTCTCTTAAGCCCCTGGGTGACAGAGTGCTGGTCAAGATCAAGACTGCTGAGGAGAAGACACAGGGTGGTATACTGCTTCCAACAACAGCTCAAACAAAGCCTCAAGGAGGAGAAGTGGTTGCAGTTGGAGAGGGTAGGACAATTGGAAAGTCACAAATTGAAATCAGTGTGAAGGTAATTGTGTGATTCAAATATTGAGCCAATAGCCTTATGCTGTCACTAATTAGTTAAACTCTGACATCACAATAAGAAAGCTATAAATTAATTCGTGGCAAGACTATCTGAACCTTGTCTGGATTTGTTGTGTTATGTATGCAGAGTGGCAGCCAGGTTGTCTATTCCAAGTATGCAGGGACCGAGTTGGAATTCAATGGTTCAACTCATCTTATTTTGAAGGAGGATGACATTCTTGGTATCTTAGAGACTGATGATGTAAAGGACCTGAAGCCCCTGAATGAGAGAGTCCTAATTAAGGTTTGTTACATGATCAGTTTTAAATGCTCAGTTGCAATTACCACCTGTAAATTCTTAATTGATCGCCATGCATCATCAATTCTTTCTGGTAAAATATAATGTCCAAATTGGTATTTATTGTGCTTGGGTAATGGAGAAAAGAAAATCTTTTGAGTGCTTATGATATATACGCTTAATTGGTTTTTATTCACGCGGCACATATTTTTGTTGCTTGTTTGGGTTAAAATGATTTCTTATATAATGTCTTATCATTTCATGAAGGTTGCCGAGGCTGAGGAAAAGACTGCCGGAGGCCTTCTATTGACTGAAGCTAGCAAGGAAAAACCTTCTATTGGAACGGTATGCTCCATGTGTCCCTTTAGTTGCACATGACTGGCATTTTGCCCAAGCCTGCTTGCATGCAGTATAGTGTATGATGCGGATGACCTATTACCAATAGCAATGCTTTTCTGTTGGTTATTGTTTGCTAATTTTACTTGTTCTGCTTATGATTGGGCAGGTGATTGCTGTCGGACCTGGTCCTCTTGATGATGAAGGGAACAGGAAACCGCTCTTAGTCTCTGCAGGAAACACAGTGATGTACTCCAAGTACGCAGGCAATGACTTCAAGGGTAGTGATGGTTCGGATTACATTGTCTTGAGGGCGTCCGATGTAATGGCAGTGCTCTCCTAGATCTTTTCTGGTCAGGGCTAGTTTCTGATTGTGCCATAAATGTAACTGTGAACTTTTGCGGCGAAATGGGTTGAGGTTTAAATTTTGATTTCGACGAAAGTGAAATATAATTTATGGAGATGGTGTTGCAGCATTCCAATTCTCTGTGGGATATCCTGTTACAACTTTTCTTTGGCGAAGTGAATTGAGTTTGGGCGAAGATGAATGGTCTGTGTGATAAATCTTTAACATTTTGCAGTTCCTTGAGATCAATCGAATTGGATGAAAATTTGAAACACTTGTTACTATGTGAAATGGAAATGCTAAATTTATCAAGAGCTGTTAAAAATATGGATATACCAAAGAGTATCACAGGATACTATAGAATCAAATTATGACATCACAAAGGTGTGCAAGAATTCTCAAGGTTTTGCCTCTGCTTGGGGCTTCTCGCCCGTGTTTTACCGTCGCCAGTGATCTCCTCTTCGGCGTATGTAGTTCTCTGAAATCCTCTTCTCCTCCTTCCTTGTTCTTTTTATCTCTTATTCCTTGTGGTTCTTCTTTCCCCTCGATTCTTGCTGACCAACACACAATTTGCCTCCTCTATTGTCCGGCAACCTCTATGCGGTGGCCAGCAACCCTTGTGGCCACCTAGCCGGTTTTCTGCCTCTTTGTGCTGACCCTTTCTTTCCCTTTTTTGCCTCTTTCTGTTTTCTCTCCCTGTTATCTTACTAGTGATTGTTTTGTTCCTCGTCCAGTTTTCATCCGTTTTTACATTTGGATGGCTCGCTCAGGAGTTCTTGTCAATGGCTGTTGATAGAAAGGTGTTCGATCTGGTTTCTGAAGGAGAGTTGATCACTCGTTGCAGGTTACTGACACAAGCAGTCGTAGGCCCATCTCTATCTTCCCTGACAAAGATGGCTTCCTCTGTTTTAAGAACTCCTGGAAGCCTTTTCTGATGGTCTAGAAGGGAGTCTCCCTAATTCCGAAGCCATAGGAGCAACAATCGAACTCTCATGCTTTCCCTTCCAATGAAATAGATTTGGGAGATTTCTTGTTATAATGGAGACTAATAGAGGGGGTTCTCCCTTACCAAAAAAATAGAGGGGGTTCTCTTTTTGTCTTTCTTCCTGGGGGACTGAAGCAAGGGTATGGTGGAAGGTGTTTAGTTGCATTGCGCTTTGGGCAAGTCCTCGGCTCTTGGAGGTTTGTCCAAGCCCGGGGAGTGACTCTCCTCGGCAGCTGGGAGTCACCCCCCGGGCAGCTAGGAATTCTTATCTATCAGCAATGGGAGACTCTCCTCGGCAGCTGGTTGGCATTTCTACATGTTGTGGGTGTTCCTCGGATGGGAAGTTTGTTCGGACTATCTTGTTGAGGTTGTAGAGGGGTGGTAATAACGAGGAGAAGCTTCCTTTTGCCAGGTTGGAGGTTTTTCACCCTTCTACTTGCGAACAGCGAGCATTCCTGGTAGTGGAGTAGCAGACTGCAACTGTTTCAAACTAGTCCTAACAGCAAATTCTTTTCCCAGAGGTGGTCTGATTAGTTCAACAAATGCAAAGGCTCGGAGCTATTCAGAGTAGATTTTTGTGGGAGGAGGTATGACAAGTCGCATAAATTTCATCTGATTGATAGGAAAGCAGTTAAGCAACCTTCCTATAACAGCGGTCTTGGCATCAAATCTCTTTTCGTGCTTAACAAGGCTCTTTTTGGCAAATGGTAATGGAGTTATTCTCTCGAACGAATTCTATTTGCGCAAAACAGTAAGCAGATTCTCCTTTGGCCTGACACTATGTGCAGGAATATGTTATACAACGATTGTTTGCCCGATGTCTCGCTGGGAACAAAGAGGCTCTTCTGTCAGAAAGTTATTGCGTCTCCTGGGAGATATGACTTCTTGAGACAAGCCCAAGATTTTGAACTTGAATCTTTTGTCAGCTTTGCCGATTTGCTGTATAACTCCAATATTTCCCTCACTGGTGTGATACTTTCTCTTTGAGTAGTGGCAGAGATGGATTTTGTTCTGTAAAGTCTTATTATTGTTTATTTGAAAAGAAGATTGTTGGTGGAATGAAAGCTTTTCCTCGGAGAGCTAATTTGGAAAGTAGGGAGAGTACCGACTAGAGTTCCATTGTTCGTTTAGGAATGTATTCTCACATCAGACAGACAGTAGAAAAGAGGGATTGTGCTGGTCGATAGTAGCTTTTTTCGCAAGAGAGGCAGAGACGGTGAGACATCTCCTCCTTTACCGTCAGTGGACAAGAATGATTTGGACGGCCACTCTTTTCTTGCCTCGTGGTAAGAATAGGAGGATCTTTTGACGGAATATTGTCAGACGATGAATATAACCTCACTTAAATGTTACAGTACCACGTCATTTAGTATACCGATTTCGTAAATTAGTCTTTAAACCTAACATTGCTCGTGTGGAAATGTCTTTCTTTTAATTTTCGCCAAATAAAATGTATACTAAAACCTTTCCATATGACTGGAAAGAAGGAATGAACACAGTTTGGTGAGTCCAGATCAATCCTACATCAGGACCATGGTGCACCTGACCTGGATTCAACATCGACTTGTTGAGATTGGGCCAAATTAACTTGTTTCAGCTGGCAAGAGGGTGCCAGCTGCTGATGCCCATATGATTTTTAAGATCACCATACAATTTACAGAGGGAAACTACGGTCAGCTTTCCACAAGTATAGATACTTTCACTCCTCTTTTTCCCATGTGTCAAAGAACAACTTTCTTGCCTCATGTTTGGCCTGAATCTTCACATCTACTTCTAAAATCCACCAAAAAAAAAAATTCACAAAAAGGACAGCCACTCTGGTTAGCTATAAGATCAATTTCACACGGATATAATGGCTTCTCATCCGCTTGAAACTGAAAACAGCTGTCTTGACCTTGAATCTTACCACGTGATTCTTTTTGCTCACAGTTCCAGCGAGCAGTCAATCTCCCTTTGCCAACCCACAGGCTAAAGCATTGGCACGATCTAATAATCAATATATCAGTTGCAAATCTCGTCAGAAGGAAGATTAGTAGAGAGGCAATCAAATGAAATATCTTCCATGCTAATTATGTTATAACATATGGACTAGTTTAGCGAAAATTGGTAGGTCAATTTTCCAACATAATTGCAAGAGACTCTACTGCTCAATCTTTTCGAGTCACAAGAAGCTAATGAACCTAAACAAAGCTGACGGGATACAAGCTTTCATTTTTTCTAGATTCACAATAAGGACCTCAGATTCTAGAGCTACATTTATCAGTAGTGGCTAGCATATAATAAAACAGCAATATCTGGCTTGTTTAAAGCTCATTTAGATAAATTGTTCAGCTATAGTCAAAATAGAATGTAACTGCTGTGAATTTACCTGGCATACCAGGCTGCCTAGGAAACTTGGGCCGTAAAAAAGGAGGTGGACATATGTAAAGAGGAGTTACGACAGGCTCTATTACCCACATTGAAACTCCGCTTGGCCGTTCACTGGCTGTTGACTCGTCCCACCCCACCTACAAGATAACAAATCAGGAGATTTCAAATTGCCAGAATTATAAGCCATGACAAGCGGGCAGCTGCATCAAGATGTTAAAGAGTCAAAAGAAGAGACAAACTAAATCTGAATTTAGACTCGCCTTAAGGTGTCTAGAGTCACCCGATGAAGAATTTGTTACATGAATCTGATGAGAAGACAAACTCAAACAAAACTATATATGATCTCCCTTTTACTTCCCAGCTCTCACTACTTGAACTCACCCATTACATTTAAACACAATGGCAACAAGTCGATGCGCAAGGGAAAGGCATTGCAATATCTAACCGAACAGGATCATGCACCCGATCTTGAACTGAAATAATAGTAGCCTAAGGATCCAAAAGCTAAGATTTTTCACAACCTAACTAAAAGCACCTTCATGAAAGAAATGTTACCTGGAGATTGCACCACCGGGAGTTTTTCCATCTCACGGGATCCAAATCGCTAATTTTGGTGATTGTACCCATGTATCTATGGATTCCTAACTCCTCAGTCTCGAACATTATTCTGAATCTCATGCTTAGAGAAACTTGAGTATAAAATGCTTTACTGTACTTAGCCTAGGGGGATCGCGAATTTGGAAGGACTTGCCCTATTGAAAAAAGAGAGTTAGATGCTGTCATTGGCAAACATTTCTCATAGGAGGACAACCCTATTTTAGAATTGGGGGTGTGTACCACCTTGGATTGTAAAATATAGTAAAGGGGCTGTTATTCACTGCAGCTGCAAGAATTCCAATGTGCATGGTATCGCTAGATATGACAGATGAGGACAGAGTGGGCTGCTGCCTATTAGCTTGCCTTATCCCCAATATAAGCTGTGACTTTTCATCCCTTCAAAACCAACAAGATGCATTTGGCTCAGAGACCGAAGCTATAGTAATTCATCCTGAATTCATTTTCCTAACCATCTCAGACATACCTAATGAAGAGAACAGAATCACCAGCAAAGAGCCTCTTTGTGCTGACCAAGACACTCCAGCCAATTATAAGCAAGTACCTTTTTGGCTAGCCTGCAGGTATGAAGCACGCAAACCAGTCTATATCTCGATAGTTTGACATATTCCCTTTCAGTGTATATACCAAAACTCAAATTTCATCGCCATAATTGGTTCAGAGCTTCATGATAAGTGCACGAATTTTTGTACCCTTAAATTTCATGCAATTATAGCAGTGTAGGTCCAACCACTGAGAAGCAGAATCAAAATTCAAAGTTTAGACACCGAAGACTGGATCAAACTGCTAAAGTGAAAAGGCTTCCTATTTCAGCAACATCAATCACACGTTTAGGCTGACCAGCTGCTCCTCGTTATTCTCATCAAGAAAGGACACAACTTCATGCTACAAATTGCTGAGAGATAGAGTAACGACATTAAATATATCTAAAAGGAGATAGCTTTCAGAAAAGGACAAATACACAATAAGAAGAATTTTTACATGTATTACAACGAAATATATTGTCACAAGTACAAAACATTAGGAGGGAAATTGGAAGACAACTCAACCTATCTTCACTGTCAAACTGAAAACAGAAGACATGAAGAGAGGATCAAAGACTTTGCGGAGTCAGCTAAATAGTAGGAGTACCTCGGTAAATATGTCTGAACGTCCATGAATTATCGTGCAAATCTCTGGCCGTTAGCTCATGGGCAGGTGGCAGCATAGAAAAATCCTGGAAAAAGAGCAAAAGAATCTGAGGTAAGCACCTAAACCTTTCACCAGTGCACAGACTGCATTTCCAAATACAAGCACCATACGTACTAGTGGTGGGAAGATCTTCTCAGCAGCTCGACGAGGAACAGAAAATCCACTTTGTGTACTTGTGTCGCTAGCTGTAAGCGTCTTGCAGAAAAACTCTGCGGGCTGCTTGCTTTGCTTGAGGTCCATATCACATTCCAGTAACGCATCCTGGTCATACTGTAATTGAAATTAGTCTCTACGCACAATATAAAGCAAGGCCAAATAAATGCCCTCAAGCATTGTATTCGGTGCTATACCATAATAGCTGACCTACTTTTCTTCCGGGTTGAAGGGTCATTTGCGCATAGACTTCATCAGTTTCAGGATCAGCCTGTTTCAAAGCAGCAGAAAGGATAATAATCATCACTGATTTGCATCGAAGGAACATGGATTCACAGATATGAATCCGGTTTAAATGGACATAAACCAACAGAGGGATCCACTCCCACAAGGACTAAAGACATGCCATCAAAGAGTGGTTAACTTCAGGCACACAAGGGTCCAAAAAATGACATGATCATGCCTATCTAGAGCATTAATCCATCATAGTATTAGGGTGTGTATGATAACCATTTTATTTTTATTTTAGAACTTTCTATTCCAGACTTGTTTTTGAAAATTCCGATGATCATACCCATATAGCAAATTAGTCTTTACCATGATCATTTAGCCCTAAAGTACTGGAATAGAACTTAGCAGGTGACATTTCTCATTAAATATGGAAAATCATGTCTTTCATGTACATAATATGACCTTGATATAATTTTAGTAATGACAGTGTGGACTAGAACTCTATCATAGTTGAATTCTACTTGATACCAGTATTTCGCAATAGTTGATTAATCAAAATTTTGATGTGTCTTATCTTTCTATGATAAATATTTGAGGTAGAAACAAGACGGTTTTGGGACGGCTGATCTCATTCCAAGTTCATCCCTCTTTTTTGGGTTATTACCCACATCCGTCATAGATTTTAACGTAAGATCCTAAATTCTGGTTTATCCACGACACATAACGACATTGGTGATTATATTTGAAAAATTACATCTTCCTTTCTTAAATGTCTTGTTTTAACTTGACCCGTCTCGGAATTACCATTCGCGATTTGTCCCCGAGTAAGTGAACTGCCTAGCCTTCAACTGTTCTGTCGTACTCGGACGTGTGTACGTGCGAAGCCACGCTCACTTAAAAACTTGATCAAGCGAGGGGACCATAGCGTCTACTTTGAGTCCGTGACAAGGACTCCCCCACACAATAATGGGTGTCTGAACATGAAGATGCCATGAGATCTGCCGAGGTTTAATGTAGTGCAATATACTCGAGGATCTTTGACGATGAGCACATTAAAGCACATCGACCCGATCTCAAGAAAGCTTGACCATCATATTACACAAGCTGGCAAGCTTCGATCAGATAGAGATGAAAGAACAAGAAGATCGAAGTAATTGTCCGTTTCTTGATCCTCCGATGGCTTTCCCCACTGTTTCTTGGCCCTGGTCAGCAGTGTCAAGAAATAATGATGGGATTTTTTCTTAATGCGAGACCGGCCATTGCCAACCCAAGAATCTCTTGATTGGCCGTACGACCGTGGGAGACAACACGTTCTAGAAAAACCCCAGAGCTGTCTGGGGACACGTCGTTGTTTCATTGGACGGAGGGAGGTTAAAAAAGTCGCAAGGAAACTTTTTGTAAATATGGGGTCCGCCTCTGTTGACATGAGCACAAACTGTTTGATGATTGGCCTGGATGAGAATGGGACGCTCCAATTATGTCGAGGGTAGGGGTTGGCTGGCTCGCTAGGGAGCTTCCTTCGTTTCTTATTGGCTT
The DNA here is from genome assembly GCA_014182735.1 of Corymbia maculata. Lineage (NCBI taxonomy): Eukaryota > Viridiplantae > Streptophyta > Magnoliopsida > Myrtales > Myrtaceae > Corymbia > Corymbia maculata. The sequence goes on from CM024690.1 coordinate 22,676,396, forward strand.
TTGAACGTATGTGTGAGGTGGCCTCTTGGGTGGATCTTGGAGGGACCACGTTATTACGCGGCCTATTTGCGAAAGTTTTAAAAGCTTGAGCGAGATTTCAACGGCTGGTCGGTAGATAAAATCTCCTTAACTTTTGCTGAGGCTGGTGATAGTTGTGCTTTAAAAAGTCTCACTAAGCAACAAAAGTGACTTGTGCATGAAAGAAACATTGTCAGCAATAGCGACCCACTAGTATATAATATGGGTTTTTCTCGATTAAATTATAAGAAGCATCGGTGTCAAATACAGTAGGCGTTTTCACATCAGCGACTCAACCTTATGTGAGGAAAATTGCGTTGGATTAGAGCTATAAGATGGAATAAGCACAAGGTCTTCTTCTGCAGAGGGGGGGAGCGAAAGGAGAAACTTTGATCACCATCTAAGGGTGAGGAATTCTAGTTGTATCCTTAGAGTTCTGCAACTTAGCTGATTTCTTGATTGTTTAGCCGATTAAGTTGATTACTCTTCTGCTTTCTGCTCTTTGCAATCACAATCGCATAAGTTCAATAGCTTGTCCACATTTATATGATTTGGCATGCTTTGTGGGGGACGCATGAGTTTGAATGCAGCATCTTCTCCAACATGCATGTCCTTAAGATTTAGTGACATGTTCGCTTTAATTGATCGTAGGATTCTCCAACTTGCTCTTCCAATCTGAAAGAAGCTTCTTCAATGGAAGTAACTACCATGAGAGGACTCCCGGATATGGTAAGGTTTCTGTTGATCTTCTCTTGTCCAGCTATTTTTTTATCAAGAGGGTCCCTCCAAGGTATTGGTAAAATCTGACTAATTGTTCAACCAGGTGAAGTTCAACTTAGGTTAGATTTGAGATTAGACGAGATATCAGTGCCCAACTCCATTTGCGATGACTACAATAACTAATATGTATGCAAATAATTAAATTCCATGTTTATTGCACAGGGAATAGAGGATTCCGGCTTCTTCAATCCTTGGCAAATGCATTCATTTGATGAGCTTCACACACTTCCACCAGCAACTGCAATGGGTGAACATATGCAAGGCTTTTTATCTCAACCTAACATCAATTCCAAAACTTCCGCGGATGCTTTTAACTCCCTGATCAACAGACCAGTAAAACAGCTCAAAACAAATAGCTGGAATTCATGCAGAGTTGATCCAGTGTCGACTCCTCTATCTTTCTCTCCCTCCAATGTCCTTTCTTTCGTTGCTTCCAACTTTACAAATCAAAGTAGTGTTGTGAAGCCTAAAGAGGAGGCAATTGGTTCCAAGAGCATTGGCAACGTCTCTTCTGATATGCTTTTTCCTCAGGGTTCAACTGGGAACCAGAATTATGTACTTAAGGCTTGTCATGGAGGTAAAAGGGTAAGTACAAACAATAGGCCATCTCAGACGCAAGATCACATCATAGCAGAGAGAAAACGGCGAGAAAAGCTCAGTCAACGGTTTATTGCCTTGTCTGCCCTTGTCCCTGGATTAAAGAAGGTGGGAAAATTTCTTTCTTGGAATTTTTTTCCTTGACATAATTCAATATTATCATATGGAAAGTCTCCTTAGTGGAATTTTTCTGAGCGATGCGTGTTAAAATTAATTGAGCAGTTGGACAGTTGGGGATTTGGTTGCTATATATTTTACTTGTCCTCTCTCTTCAAGTATATCATCTCATGTTCACCTTGCTTTGGCCTGTCATTAACAGATGGACAAGGCTTCTGTTCTTGGTGATGCAATTAAGTACTTGAAGCAACTCCAAGAAAGAATAAAGATACTTGAGGAGCAGACTCGAAAGAGAAGCATGGAGTCGGTAGTCTTTGTGAAAAAATCTCAGATATCTGATGATGGCATGAATTCTTCTATAGACGAGAATTTCTCTAGTGGCCCCTGTGATGAGCTGCTACCGGAAGTCGAAGCAAGAATTTGCGACAATGATGTCCTCATAAAAGTTCACTGTGAGAAAAGCAAGGGAGTTCTGGAAAAGATGATAAGTGAAGTTGAGAAACTCCATTTGACCATCATTAATAGCAGTTTGATGACTTTTGGGACATCTGCTGTTGATATAACCATTCTTGCTCAGGTAGCTACTCTCCTTCCATCAGCTTTCGGTCTTAGATTTAATATTATCAGATTACCCAGTACTTCGTAACGGGAAATGAGTGTCTATTTGGGAAAAACATTCTGCAGTTATCTTAAGTGCATCAAATTAATCAGATATTCCTTCTTTAGTCCATAATTTAGGCAAGTCACAAATATAGTTACAGCTCATGAGTCTTGTGAGTTTAATCATACTGCGAAGTAATCCTTCATCTCCTGTAACTATTGCAGATGAATCCTGAATTCCGCATGCCTGTGAAGGATCTCGTCAAAAATCTGCGCGCAGCTTTTTAAGTCATTCATGTGACGGAAAAATAACTCCTTGCTTCCGTTCATATACAGAATAACCGCTATTTCTGTTTACTTCCTGCATTCTGGAGCTTTGAGGACAAGGAAGAGTCCATTTAAACAATCTCGAGATCATCTATATTAATCTGTTTGCAAGGCCTGTGATGCTCCATGCTCCAAGACCATTTACCATCAACATTCTGTTTGCTGTGAGGTTCATTTTGCAGGAGGGTTCTCCATCTGATTTTTGCGTGGTCAGTCTGTTGATCATGTTCATGGCCATCCTGTTAAAGATTGTTCTCCTCATGGCTCTTTAGGTCTCTCCTTTCAATCTGAAGAGACTGGTTTTTTAGAAGCGCGGAGCTTGTGGCCTTTGTTTCTGTAATTGGTTCCATCAGTGTTTTAGAGGCATCTGAAAATGTTGATGAGCCTCTTTTCCTTGTAGTAGTTTATTTCAAGGCAGTAAAAATAAATCAGTTGCCTTGTTATATTTACATGCTATTGTCTGTCTTACTGAATATGAAAACCTTGCCAGCTGTTGTCCAGTCGGTTCTACTAGCATGCACTGCATCATCCTGAAGTTCCCTTAGTTACAGGGTAAATTGAAAAGGAAAATCGACAATCTTTGAAGGTTTTGTAGTATATAATTCCTTCAATTCAGTACGAGGAGAAACTCCAGCTTCATCGTATCAAAGTGACAGCAAAAGCTTTGGATTCATATGGAATCGGCTGGGATGTCTAATCCCTTTCGCTTGGAAAGGGAAGAGGATTTACTTCGTAACTTTCTGCAGTTACTTATGACACAAATGCCATGGTACCTCTGTATTCAAACTAAGTTCAGTATGAAGGCTGATGTCAATTAGGTGGGGTGTAGCCAGTACTACCCTTAATTAGTTTAGTGATTTAGTAGATGAACGTTGACTTCGAGAAATTGACAGCTACAATACAATAGGTTCTGATCCCAGAAATGTGGGAGTACAGCAATACAGAAGCCAATCAAACCATGAACTAATACGAAAACCTAGTGCAACCATCTGTCATTAGAGCTGTCCCCACCAAAGATTGTGGATCTTGATTTGATCGTGAACCTCACTCCCTCATTGATTAATTAAAGCTGCTTCCTTCATGGACTGGACAACTTCTTGGACTATGACATCACTAATCAGACTCCAGCATAAACTTCCAAAATTACAGATCATTCTGCTTCATTAGAGCACCATTCAAGGCTTGAAAATTGTCTCAGCTTCTTTCATTGTCGACGTGGCATTACAAGATTGGCCGCTGCGACGCAAAAGTCTTCTCTAAGTTGGCTTGCTTTCAACTTCATGCCACCGGGTTTAAGAGTCAAAGGTACCCGCGTACAGTTCCTCTCCCATCGTTGACAAAAATATCAAGGACTCCTTTGATTCTTCTCCAAACGCCCGCATGATCTTCTTGCTACGGAGGTGTTGATTCTTGACCAAAGAAATTGAGCTCGCAATTTGCGGTGAAGAAATCTATTATACTGTTGTTAATTCAATCTTAATTCAATCTTAAAATTTTTCTAAAAAGTCAAACCCATTACAATTTTGTCAATTTAATCTTATATTTCAATTTTGTCAATTGAGTCTATCCGATCAATTTTAACGAGAAATCACCAATATGAACATTAGTAATGTTACATGGTCAACATTAACGTAAACAATTTTTTATAATTTTCTAATAAACGATTTTTTATATTTTATTCTTTTTCTTTTTCTTTTTTTTTCCTTTTCTCTACCAAGTCTGGCAAGAGTCATTGGCCGACTTAACTAATCATAGGCAAGAGTTGGCCAATCCTCACTGACCATAAGGAGGCTGATGACCCTCGTCAGCCATTGGATGAGGATCGGCCCTTGTCAATTCTAAGCAAGGGCAAGGATCCTAGTTTGTGATTGGCAAGGGCTTTGTGACCCTCGCCTCTTGCCAAATTTGGGTAAAGAGCCATGACTCTCACGAGGCTTGGAAGAAATAAAAGAAAGAAAACATTATTAAAATAATTCATATTAGCGTTGACTATACCACGTAGAACAATTAATGTTTATATTAGTGATTTACGGCTAAAATGGATGAATGGATTCAACTGACAAAATATGAAAACTCAATTAGTGAAATCAAAAGGTTCAAAACCGAGTTACAAAAAATCGACAGATGTAGGACTATTTGGACAATCTTCCCAGCAAGCACAGTTACAGATTTAACGAGCCCATGAACCAATCATTTCCCTTTTAGCTGTATGGAACGGTAATGAATTTTCGCCAAAAAATATTTATATAAAATATAATGTGCAGATTGTCAGCAAAGGTGTCGTGGTGTAGTTGGTTATCACGTCAGTCTAACACACTGAAGGTCTCCGGTTCGAACCCGGGCGACGCCATTCCTACTCTTTAATGTTTTCTTTTATTTTAACCACCGCGCTAAAAAAACGACGTCGTTCCGCTCATGCCGTCTGATTGCGGAATAGTGGGCCCCCGTCCGGCCCATTCATCAGCGAAACTCGCGGGCCCATCGGAGACCAGAGCCACAAGATGCCCGAAGCCCACGTCGCCGCTGCCACGCCCATCCCCCGTCAACCGACCAATCGCGCGCGCCTGTCGGATCACTTCCCCTCCTCTCATTGGTCCACGTCACCATCTCCCACGTAATACCCCGCCGCGTGTCCAGAACCGTCGTCATCGCCCTGGAAATATCGGGAATCCTGTCCCGCGTCGGGATAAAAAATCAGGCTTTGAAAAAAACCACCGCAGCTTCTTCGGGAGGTCCCAATCCGATTCTGAGATCAATCGGCGAAAAGGAAAAAAAAAAAAAAAACTTCCTCTATCTGTTCGTCGGCTCGATTCCGTCGCCTCGCTCGCTCTCGCTGCTTCGATGGCTTTGAGAGCGATCCAGCTTTGCCCCCTGTTTCTGGTGCTCGCGGCGATCCTGCCGCTCTCGACGGTCCTGATCACGGCGCCCGGCGTTCAATCCGCCTACCCCAAGGCTATATCCGTGAGTGCTCCTGGCTTTGTACGATTCTCTTGTTCTGGTTCTTCTTGGGCGGAATTGATGTTTCTTGATAGATAGATCGATCTTGGTTTTATCTCGGTCGGTGTCGAGTTAGTTTGTTCTCGCAGCTCGAATTTATCAATTGCGGAATTGATTTGGGAGGGGATTGTTGATGGACTCGTGACATTTTGGGTCTTTGTTGCTATATGGTTGGATTTCGTAATCGGATCGGAAATTTGTTGACGTGATTTGTGTGTGTGTGTGGCCCCTTGTAGGATTTGAAGGAAGCGATTGTTAAAGGGCTGGGATTCCAGGCGGATGATTTCAAGGTATCGGGGTTCGGTGTCGAAGACGCGCTCGTGGGCCACGCCGTGGCCTACGAGTTCGATGTGGAGATTGATGATAAGGTGCTTCCGTTGAAGCTCTTGGAGGATGTGAACCGGTGGGACTATGTGGATTTGCCCATATTCCGGGTTGAGGATGCGGTTGGGGCCCGTGAAGAGAACGCGTTGATTGAGAAGAGGAAGTTGGACCGCGCCCTGCCTGTCCTGGCTCCCTTTCAGCTGGCCGGGCCGATGGAACTGTGGATTCAGGATGCCAAAGACATGCGGATCTCGTTGCCAGTAAGTGATCATTTGTTAACATGCCCTCATTAATCATGCTTTGCAATGCTGCGTCTTTTCTTGGTTCTTGGTCAAATTAATCCAGTGAATAGACATGGATGATGGATGTGGGAAATTGATTTCTTGTTGATTCATCAATTGATGGTCTGATGTTAGAGAGTTATTTTTGACTGGATTAATGCATGGTTCTTTCGCAATGTTGTGGATTTAGAGTGAATTGAGTGTGATGTATGGAACTGAAAAAATGAATTCATTGTGCTGTTGAGATATTCTTTGGTGGAGAAGTGCTGTGATCATGCTGTAACTATGTCCTTTCTTTGAAAAATATATCCACAAATTGAACTCTTGATTTGAAAATTGATCATTTGAACCCTTCGAGTTTCTCTTGTTTTAACATTATGCATTGCAGCACAGTGCTGTTTGTCTGTTATTTTCGAGAATGGAGTTAAGATGGATTATCGTCATTGTGTATGGCGACTGAAAGTCAATTTGTTACTGATTATCATTTTTGTCCTGTTGATCTATGCAGCATGATGTGGATGCTGGTGTCCTGAAGAAAGTAATCTTGGCAGAGGGTGCCGTGGTTACTGTCAAGGGTGCCAGATCAGTGAGCCTTCGTCGACCTGTAGAGCTGCCACTTCCTTTAAATAGGACCGGTGATGGGTTTGCCTCTGGTCTTCTTGCTCTTGCTGAACGGCTCCGTCAAGCATCCCGTGCTCAAGATGAACCACTCCTTTCCCTCCGCATAGTTGGCCCGACCTCACTTGCCTCACCATCGTCATCTTCCACCTCTTCGAGCAACCGGCTCAAGCTCAAGCGCCTTGCGCCTGGCCTTGTGGAGCTATCCTCGCCATCAAAAAGCAAAGCTATTGAGCGCGTCGAACCTTCAGAAGATGCTATGACCCTGCTAACCCCAAAACATTTCGCTACCATGTGGCCAGTTGCCTCAGTCAATGGCTCCAACTCTAATCTTCGAGGCTTCGAGGCGCTGCTCTCTTCTGTTCTGGGTCCCAAGGCTAACGAGGAAGGCTCCTTCAGGCTACTAAAGGCGGATGTATCTGCCCAGACGTTTCTGAAGATCGGGTTCAGAGTAGAGAGGAAATTGAAGGCGAGCGACAGCGAACTGGAAGGTTTCCCCGCATGGAGGACGAAGCCCAAATCGGTGAACATGCACTTTGAGGTGTTGGCCAAAGTCGATGGTGAGAAGATTGTGCCGGAGAGGGTCATGCAGGTCGATCCTGTCATGGTGGAGGACACAGTTGCTCCGAGCGTGCTCACAAACAACATGACCATGTCGAAGACGCCCATCATCCATCCCCCTTCCAACCCCTTCACATTATAAGTTAGTCAGGCCTGATACCTTCACATTATAAATGAGTCAGGCCTGAGATATTTTTTTACATCGAGGTGCTTGAAGAAGATCCAACTGTAAAGTTTTCCCCCCTTCGGGTGGGCTCGAGGAATGACGGTTATAGAACTTCAGACACTGTAAAAAACATGGATCAATGAAGCTTTAACCGTTTCACGTGAAGTCTTCTTGTCCATCATTTGCTTGAATTTCACGGTGTCATTAGTATCCTGTTTTTTGGTCGGTCGGTCATGAGCAGCACAAAAACACACGAGTGTTTTACGTCAATTCCTCATCCTCTCAATTTAGCGAAAGTTAAATTCACATTCAGAATCCGACAAACAGGAAAATCCAAATTTTCTTGACAGCATATATGGAAAATCTTTTGTGTATAATCTGGAAAATTGAAGTCTAGTTGGCAATTAAGGATATCGTATGAAACGGTTCTTTACGAGGTTGAAGAGGTATGAAGTTTTATAATTTACAAGTTCCTTCTTTGAAAATTTTCATAAAAGTATTTAGCTTGAATTGGATACAACAAAAGAGGGTGAAATTGAATAGAAAATTTGAACTCAAATACCAAACGATGGATTTTCATCCGGCCAAAAAACAAGTAATTTTTTTTCTTTAGGGCCTGCACCGTCACTGATACATGTTTCGTTTTAATGTTTTTTTTAACTGTTTGGTCGAATTTATAATGTTTTTATTTCATTTAAGGAGGCGCATTTTGGCGGTAGCCGGTAGGGAACTAAAAAAATTGACAAGCAAGACAGGCGCTGATTGGACATGCGGATTTGATAAAAGCTGGGACGCAACCTACGCGAACAATATGACCAAAAAAAAAAAAGACCTACGCGAACAAAAAGCGCAAAAAGTCGAAACTTTACAAAACCATGAACTCGTCGTCGGGGCTTGTATTTCGCACTCCGAATCTCTCCGTCTCTAATCGACTCCTCTCTCTCCCCTCCTCCCCCATTCCCAGTCACAGTCACAGCAATCTCTTCCTCTCAGGTTCCCTCTCTCTCTCTCTCTCTCTCTCTCTCTCTGTGGAATGTGTGCGAGCTGATTGGGTGGATTTGACTTCGATTCCGTCGATGCTTTACGCCATGAATGTTGCTGACAAACGAAGCGATACCCACCTCTGTTCTTCGATCTCAATGGCGTGGATCGTCTCCGTTTCGTTGGCCCTTTGTGTCGATATAAAGTCTCTCGCGGTGGTGTCAGTGGAGAGTGCGCCTTCCTCCAGTTTCAGTCGTCCTCTGTCGTTCATGTGCGCACTGTTTGAATTGTTCCAGGAAGAAGGAGCGTCTGCCTGCGCGTTCGGAGATCGAGCTTCGCGGCCGAGACCATGTCGAGCGGACCCGTGGAATCGCCGAAGGAAGCGCCGGAGGTGAACCGGGAGCCTTATCCTCCCATAGAGCCGTATAGCACGGGGTTCTTGAAGGTTTCGGATCTTCACACCCTCTATTGGGAGCAATCCGGAAATCCCAGTGGATACGTGAGTATCTGTTATCTGCTGCTGATGGATTATGCAATTGTCCATTTCTCTAGTTTTCATGGATTCAATGGATGGCCTTGTGATTATGTATATTCGCATGAATTATATGCCGAATGAGTTTAGTTCACTCGTGCCGCAAATGCAAAAGACAATAGCAGTTTTGGCCCTAGTTGTGCACATGCTTTTTCTTTGTGATGATTGAAAACAATGGAAAAAGCAAAAGCTGGTGGTGATGTACGACTATATCTGATATGTAAGCTGCTGTCTTTCAGAACTCGTAGTGTTTTGGAAGAGGATGACTTTTTAGCCTTTGACACCCCTTCACCCCTCGTCCCCCCCCCCCGGGGCCTTCCCCCCTTCTTCCTTCTTTTTTTATTTTTTTGATATCCAGGAACCGCCGTACAAACTTCCTTCTCTTTCTTGCAGATTGAAAATTTCATGAAATTATTTTTTTTGCTTAATTATGGTTATATTTTACATTTTTAGCACTACGTCAAGGAGGGGTTCCTACTTCCTACTTCCTACCTATATTTACTTGCCTTACTCGTCTTCTTTTTCCTTCATGAAATATCTTGCAGCCAGTTGTTTTTCTCCATGGGGGTCCGGGAGGGGGCACGGCCCCCAGCAACCGTAGGTTCTTTGACCCTGAATTTTATCGGATAATCCTTTTTGACCAGGTAACCTCTTTAAATGATTGTGCAAAAAATATGTTCTATCCCCCATCTAATTATGTTTCACCAAGAAATATCTCCTTTCCCTAGAGAGGTGCAGGAAAAAGTACACCCCATGCTTGCTTGGAAGAAAACACCACCTGGGATCTTGTTGCGGACATTGAAAAGCTAAGGGAACATTTAGAAATTCCAGAATGGCAGGTAAAATTTCATGTTTAAACACTGTCTTATAATACAACTGCAGTTTGGTGATGTGGACGGGGGATCGGGATTTCCACCATCATGAAATCTAACATGAATAGAATTATTGGTGCATCGATTTGCCTGAAAGTGTTTGAAATGATTCAGAATATAGTGCGGTTACCAATTTGTATACTAATTCTTCTAAAAGCACTTGGCAGAAAGCATAATTTTCTCATTTTTTAAACGGCACAAAATCAACAAGATTTATGCCTTTTAAACTATAAGCCATCACTTTGAAAGTACATGAGTATTTTTTTGGTTCGTGGGTCTAAATTCTTTCATACATTGGAAAATTATAGGATGCTAGCTTGATTTGTTTGTCCGTGCTAACAGGTATTTGGCGGGTCGTGGGGAAGTACTCTTGCCCTCACATACAGCCAATCACATCCTGAGAAGGTTTTTCCCTTGCATTGTATTTACTCTGTCAAGATTACACTACCAGGCAATTTCTTCTTATTGCCGTGATCTTTGTGTCACTTGAAGGTTACCGGATTGGTACTTAGGGGGATCTTTCTGTTGCGGAAGAAAGAGATTGATTGGTTTTACGAAGGTGGTGCATCTGCCATATACCCAGACGGTATGTTGGGTGAACTTTTAGATGCCACTATCAATGACTTTACTTATTTGTCCTGCATAACTGTACTTTGGCTTAAAATTAGTAGTTAACTTGAACTTCTACTGGGCAAATGGTAATTGTTTAAGCTGTGAGCTGTGAATGCAGTCTGCCGTTATATGATCATGGCACATTTTCCTTCACTGGAATTTCAGTGAGAAAATAGTCTCATTAAGTTAGCATGGTGTTGTCAGTCTCCTCCAATTTCAGATTAGGAAATTTGCTAGAAATGTTTAGGATGATCCTGGTCTGAAGCATTTGCAATTTCAATATATATATATATATTTGAAAGAGAGAGGATTAAACCAAATAATATCAAATTGTCTTAGTTCCTCTTTCTGATATTATGAACCTTCGAGAGGCTATTCAATTATTCTGCATATAAACTTAGTTTAAATTTGCATTCCTATTGTTTATTTTGAGATAAAATAACACCCTTTCTTTTCTATGCAGCCTGGGAACCATTTAGAGATCTTATTCCAGCAGATGAGAGGCAGTGTTTCCTCAGTGCCTATAGTAAGCGATTGAATTCTGATGATTTGGAAACACAGGTGAGAGTGTTTTACAAGATAATCATATATCTTTTTCCCTTACGTCCTTCATGTATGCATCTATAGGGTAAAATTTTTTATTTTTAAAATTGAAACAAATTAGGTCGACTTACCTGTGCATCTGATACTTTATAACATTTCCTTAGACTCTGTGCCAAAAGTAGATTAGAAACAGGTCTGATGCCAGAAATTTTCTGTTCTATTCCATGACTGCAGCAGTAGCCATAAACTTATCGTATATCTACTGAATGAACTCATTCTCTCGTTTCATCTGTGAAAATTAGGAATTTGTTTCATACTTGATCAATCTGTTCTGAGAAATATTTAAGCCAATAAAGTGGAAGAAAAAGTCACTGATTACAAGAGAATGTTAGAGTAATTTGTACTGGTAAACAGAAAAAATCACTTAGCAGATAGCAGTTTCTTGTCCAAGATGGAAAAACTGCTTGGCTTGCCACCATCTGCTTTCTACAGCCTTCCTCTAATTTTCTGAACACTCCCACGAATCATGACAGGAATGATTAATCAAATAAGTGTTGTCGCTATTCTACCACAGAAAATTGACCGTACTAGCTCATTTGAAACTAGGACTTGCTGCTTTACACGTTTGATGTTCTCACTTCTCTCTTATCTACATAGTATGCAGCGGCGAGAGCATGGACAAAATGGGAAATGATGACTGCACATCTACTTCCAAATGAGGAGAATATAAAGAAAGGGGATGATGATTATTTTTCACTGGTAAGTCCAGTAGATATTAAAATCACAGTTTCTCCCATGACTTGCTTAGATTGTGTCTCTAATGTCCAAGGCTGCTTTTTTTTGGCCATAACATCTGAAGCTACTCTTATGCTGCATTATTGCATATTGATTGTCTTGATCAGCTTTTCTAATGAATAAATTCCCGTTAGCACCGAATATTGCAAGTGCTTGAAAATCTGAAGTGTCTTTTGCTGGCTTAGTATTTTAATGATATTTGGACGCTGTACAATGTTCTGATTTGGATATAGTCACATGAAATATACTACACCTTTGCGTGACATAGTTCTTGTAGATTATTTTATGACCATGAATAAATTCCCAAAGTCACTGTAAATTTTTGGATGGGGAAATTTCTAAATAAGTATGATATACTTTAACCAGCTTCACTGGTGCTCATGACATAATGGTTTTGCTCCAGGCATTTGCAAGGATTGAGAACCATTATTTTGTGAATAAGGGGTTCTTTCCTTCTGATTCATTCCTGCTGGATAACGTCAATAAGATAAGGCACATCAACACAGTAATTGTGCAGGTAATTACATTTCATGCTGGTTACTTCTCAAACTATGAATAATACATGGACAAAAATCACTAATGAATTGTGAACATTAATTCTCTAGCATTTCCTTTTGTATACTACAACACTTGAAGCACAATACCTGCCATTTACACAAAACTGGTAGTGTCTTACCCCAAAAATACTTGCAGGGAAGATATGATGTTTGCTGCCCTATGATGTCTGCTTGGGATCTTCACAAAGCATGGCCAGAGGCAGATTTTAGGGTAAGTAGGAATTTTTAAGTTAATTAGGTGGACAAAATTAACCTCCATTGCCACTTTCAATTGGATTGAGTAGTCACATCTGTTTTCTTACCCATTGTCATTCCTCTTTTATTTTAAATCCTTTTTGCTTCTTCATTTATGTGACTCATCAAGATTTCCATTTTTCTTATAGTTATAGACAGTGCACTTCATTGGTAGAGTGCCATTATGCAGTATGTGCCCTTCAGCATAATCTACCATGACTTATATCAGCAGATTGATATTGACAAGCATTTGGTGTACGATTTTCTGGGGGCCATACTTCAACATGTCCTTTTTTTAACATAGAGTTATGCTCTCAACATGAAGAGAATCAACTCTGGCTTTTCCTGATTGTTTTTGAGTGTTTGTATTGATTCTTGCATTTCGAAGAAACAGTGCCTGTTTCTGTTCAACTTTCTCGAGGTGTGCAATTTGATATAGGCAGTAGAGAGTTGGAGACTTTGTGCATGTTGTCTTGCAGCACAGTTTGAAGAGAGAGGTACATGGCGGACTGTCTGTTGATTAATTGAGTTGTTTTCTTGTTCTCAACTTGGTTGCAGAGGGTTTATTCTTGCCATATGATCAGGCAAAGCTACAATAATGATGTGGCAAACTATTAGTTGTATGAGCTTACCAATTCTTTTGGAAAACTTTGGTTTAAGAAACCAGACCTGATTGATGGCCAGGCACGAGCAAATTGTGTCTGGTACAGGGCCTAAAAACCCTAGCCCAGGCCCGACCATGATCAAAGCTTAATTAATTTTCCATGCAAAAACTAATTGGCTGGGCAAGCTGGTCCTAGAAGGATTGCCATGGTATATCTAGTTTCACTTTGGGCCTAGGATGACTTGGATGGGCAGTGGGTCCATAATAAAGGCTTTTAAGATGCAGAGTTCAAATTTACAAACGAATTTCTTACGGGATAATATGGCAATTACCTTTCTTTTGGATCAAATATGGCAGTTATATCAGAATGAGTTATGTTGATGCATTTGTGAGGTTCTGTGGATGGCCACTTCAGATGAGAATTCTTGCTTGTGATTTCACAATTTTGTTTCTGCATGTCATGGAGATTTATGGAGTAAAATCTTCATCCATTATGCTGTTTATTCAATTGCTGCACTATGAACAGGTGATTCCAAATGCCGGACATTCTGCTAATGAACCTGGCATAGCTGCAGAGCTCGTTGCTGCAAATGAGAAGCTCAAGAATATTGTGAAGAATCGAGGATAGTGAATTTGGTGTAAAGATGCACACGACAGGGTATAAGCAGTTTTCTCACCTACCTTACTGGAACAATCTTGATGTTGATGCATCCAGAAATGGAAGGTGGTTACAAATAAATTGAAAATGGTTTGGTGCAATGGCTAGTGGACTTTTAACATGCTTCCTTGTCTTTGACGATTTATGCTCTGATTATGTGCCAAATGCCCCACCAAAGCCTGATTTATTTTGCGCATATAATTTAAAATCGCTGGTTGACTTGGAATGTCAAGAATATGCACAATGTGCTATAAAATAAGCAGTAGAGCAACATAACTTGAACCTGATGGTCACAAAGTTATTTGCGAAGTGGTCGGTGGAGTGTTTGCTGCACAAATAGTTTGTTAATTGTCATTTTTCATAGTCACCTGGAAGTCACTTCAGCCATCCGAGCTCCAAAACTATGCCAGGACTATGCCAGGAGACAGCATTTTGAACTCATGGCAAAATAAGCAAGCTTCCATTGAGGATTTTCAGCGTGTTTATCCTGTCACAACTGACAATGAGTGTGCAGATTGCCTTAAAGTTGCTATGTGTTGTTGGTTGGGCAAGGATTCGTGGATATTTGCGCAGAAGAGATTATAGAGTGTATCAGTAAGTTACGCTAAAACACAAGACCCTGCTTAGGTTTTCAGTGAATTGTTTAATACAAAGGTTAAAGCTGACTATCGCAAGATGCACACAGGAAATTTATGTTTATCACACCGTAGCCCTCGCTGAGTACCAACAGTTATTTTGCTCTAAGATCGAGCGATAAGATGCACATTTGCATATATCAAAGAAGTAGGAAAAGGTTCATGGCAAAAAGAACAAGAAAAAGGAAAAGTATTGAAAGGTTGATGCTTCTTCACCACGATGGTTGTGATCATTTTTCTTTTTCGCATCCAGGTTGTTGATGGGTGTTTAGATAAAAGACTACATTACCCATCTTCACTAGGCTGACGTTGTCTAAGCAAATAAAGGGAACGTTAATCATTGTACGCTAGCCATACAAGGAGACATTTCACGCTAAGATTGAGCTACTTCGCCACAATGGTCACGATTTTGCTGCTTGTTAACCGCGATCCTCTAGTAATTTATAAGAAGCTAAATGCCTTAAGAAAAACCGAATTTGACAAGGAAAAGTATACTCTCCAATCTAATTATATTTAGAAAGCTAGATAGGATGGGCTTCAAGGCGCCTCTAAAGTTCTTCAACTTGTCAACTAGGTCAAGACAAGTTGATGTTTCTTTTCCTAGTCTCTCCTTAGACCCAGGTGTTTGCCCACTTGTGAGGACTACCTATGGTAATCCCCTAATGGAGTGCCTAGCCAAGTTGCGTTCCTTACTTTTAAGTGCCGGTATCTGCAAGCCTTGCACCCCTTGTTAGTAAATGAACATTTTTCTTCCCCACCAACTAGCCTGAGGAATACGAGAGGTAATTGCCCCATGTGTCACAATTTTATGCATTTCTGCATATGATCATTGGCCCAAGTAGGCATGTTAAGAGCTCATAAATTTCTATCTAATTATGAAAAAAAACCATTCAGTAAAATGAAGCCCGATAAAAATAAAAAAGGGATTACTATTACTATTACTAAAACATATTAATCAAATAGATCCAAACAATAATCCATTCCTTACTTAAGAGTTTTTCTTCGTCTGCATAGACATTCAAGCAACACCAAAAGAGTTCCTCCATTAATAATTAACAAATGATCATTGTCACCGTTGAGGGAAAAAAATAGACAAATTGTACATTTTCATTGTATGATTGATAAATAGTTAAGGGATCACGGCCAAAAACAAGAAGAAACTAGTTAAGTGATAAAATTTTAGAAAAATTATCATTTGAATATTATTTTGCATTTTACAAACAATTCCCAAAAGGAGCCACCAAATTTATCTGAAAGCGCAGATCAACGAAACAATTGAACAGCAGTATCACACTCAGCTAACCAAAGAAATGGAATAGGCATACTCTCATGTCAGTTTCTTAATGCAGCTTTTGGGAACATGGATGTCATGGAAGTTCGGTTCTTTTGGGATGGTTGGGAGCCTTCTGCCTCGTGACGATGACCTTGAAGTGCCAGAAGCAGTAGGTTTGGTTGCTGAAGCACTGCGTTCTCGTGTCTTTGCTGCTTCTTTTGAATCGCAGTCCATTGCGGATGTCTCCTTTATGACACTCAGTTGACATGTTACTTCCTTTTTCCTCGATGATGCACTATAAGTTCAAGAAAGATAAAAACAGCAGTGAGCTCCTTAACCCTCAACTTCGAAAGCCTACAACAAATTTTCATTTAGTTCCTAATTTCTGTGAAAGCATTGTCAAGATATACTATTGGTCTAGGATAAGGTAAATCATCTCTGTGAAGTTTCATGTTTTTTCCTAGTTTTTAAAAAAAACAGAGTGTAGATGTACACTATGAGTCTATGATAATGTAAATCCTCTTGTGAACTTTCATGTTTTTTCCTAGTTTCTGAAAAAACCAGAGTGAAAATGTACTATGAGTCTATGATGATGTAAATGCTCTGTGAAATTTCATGTTTTTTTCCTAGTTTCTGAAAAAACAGACTGAAGATGTAGTATGAGTCTATGATAATGTAAATCCCCCCCCCCCAAAAAAAAAAAGATATCCCCAAGTACATTTTTAGACAATAGGAAATGAGTAATTTATTTGTCAAGTTCAGTTTTTCAACTAGAACAGCCACTCACCTTCCAGGCCCTTCGAGTCGTTTAACTGAGAGTATTCTGGTCTTTTTGACGCTTTCCCTGGACCGCCGCAACACCGTAGGGGCAAGGTTCTTTTGCTGTTTCGAAATAATGCGTCTATCAGGAATAGATGTAGCCTTTTTGGGTCCGACTTCTCTGTGCAAAGAGCTGGATTCAGGAGCTTTGATCTTCTGCTTCATGTCAGTAAAAGAATTTCAGCCACGTCAGTGCTGTTTAAGCAATCTTGCATAGTAGTAATAATTACTATGTCATCAAAAAATGCTCAAGTGCCAATCGCCTGGCTTCTCTGGTCTTATGTCAACTAATTCATTACAACAAATGCTTTCCAGAGGATTGTTCGCTTTTCAGACAGCACAGTAAAAAAAAAAGACTTTGAGTAGTGTAGGTTTAGAAGGGGAAAGACCTGAAACAAACTAAACGGAAGTCTTACTTTCTGTATACTCTGATTTTTCTTGGATGGATACCCTGGTGCAGTTGCATTCTCTTTCAATGGCGTAGAAAGCTTTTTCTCGTGGATCGCTTCCTTGAGAACTCTCCGTTCCTGCGATAGCTAACATTTGTCAGCCAATGTCAATGAAAATTCAACTTCTCAAATTATTTGCAGTCCACATACATCTGTTCTTAGCCTGAAAGGCTTAGGATTGGTTGGTCTTGGTTTTACATACTTCCCACCCTGGGCACTTGGTTTGTCTGCAGTAGAGCTCTTCTTTATCTTCATCAATGTTTGAGTGACCTGAAGATTTTCAGTGGCTAAAAAATTCAGATGCTGAAACATAGTTGAACATGGAATAGTAGAAGTGGCAATTTGCAAATGAATCAATAGTATGAACCTTCTCATATTTCTCGTGATTATCAAGCTTCCCTAGGATTTTCCTGTTGCAGTCACCGTTCTGTTCTCTGCAACAAAATGTGAGAAGTAATGTAAGGATGAGGGCAAACAAATATTTGCGGGTGAAGAATTAGTTATCAATCAAGAAAAATGAGCAAAATATAGACCATAGCGTAGCAAATGCATAACAAATATTGGGTGCGGAGGAGCTCCTACATGTTATGATCAGGGGCCGTGGAATTTTCTTTATCGTCATTATCCAAGACATGATCCCCAATTTCTTCACCACTGGCAGGAACATCATTCTGGTCACTGGTATTGCCAGTGTTTTCTTGGATTTTCGCCTCCTCTAAGCTTGACAAATCCTCTGCCTGAGAAGTTGATCCAGTCCTCTCCTCATCTAGAACCGCTTCGACCTCAGGAACTACATCAGCTCCTGAACCCAGCCCTTCATCAGCCTTTTCGACTCCCACTATACTCGATGAACCTTCACTTAGACTTTCTCCTGATTTTTTCTCTGACGAGCTAACATTCGTAAATATTTCTTCATGTACATTCAGTGCAGTATTGTGAGAGGTTTCTTGTACAAGAGAAGCTTCAAAAGATCCATGTCTGGACTTATTGTTGACATCCATGTCACTGGAGTCGCCTGAAGTTCCTTCAATCGTGGTTATATCAGAACAGTTTTTCGAGTCTTCAGCTCTGTCCTTTTCCTTCAGACATCTAGAAGCTTTATCTGCACCCTTGCACTTTGGAGTCCGCAACGAATCAAAAACCCGACTCTTGACCTCCCTGGCACGCACTTTTTTCTTGGAGCCAGCAAGAGGTGCAGGCGTATCGTACCCCAATATGTTCCTCTTTTGGCCTGCGATCTCCAGCTTCTTCATCCCGGCACAAATCTTTCTCACAGTAGTATCCAACTCCGATGAGATTTTAACCTTCGTGGCCTTTTTGGGTGAAGGAAATGCCAAAGCTTTTGCTACCACTCTCTTGTTCTGCCCAGCGTTAGGCTTAACCTTTGGGTTCCTAACACTCCGAAATAGTTCCGGATTCGAGATTCTCTTCTTGTTTCTAGGGGTTGTTAAAGCCTTGGCCACATTGGGTTGCTGCTTTGCCTTAGTGTTAGGGGTTGGAGCCACCGGACGAGTAGATTTGACCCTCTCTTTACCGCAATTAACTGTCTTTCCGGAAATTGAAGATAAAATAGCCAACCTTGGTAGTCTGGATCTCGATGGTTTTGCAGGAGCTGACAGCGGACATTTCGCTGTAGTGCTGAGGATGGAAAGCGCAATAAAATAACAACAAAAAGAGAGAAAATGAGGCACATCATAAGCTGAACCTTATTGAGATGGAGATTCAAGTTCAAGATTATGCGATGGGTACATACTTAATCGGCTTTCTAGTTAAGGCTTTGCGAAGTCTTACGTTGGGACTTCTGGCTGCCATTACCTGCAATAGATCAGCAGCATTTTGGCGACTTCTTCGACTTAGACGCCTCCTACTTATGATTAAAAAAAAAAAGTGAAGATGGAAAAAGGCATAGTAGTAACTGACCCTAAGGACGAAATTCTTGTAAATTGCTTCCGAGTTCAGTTCTTCTTCATGTTTCTGATCACATCCTGTAAAGCCAATACAACCCAAAGAACTAGGAACATTAAAAACATCTGCATCTTGAGCTCTAGAATTCAAAAAATGAGAACTTTTAGATCAGACAACATTTGGAAAGTATGGGCTAGTAGACCGGACCAAAAATGCAAACTTGATGAGGCAAGAGCGACAAATGATGAGCAATTGAAGTGAATTCCCCCAAGGGCTATACTAAATCTAAACATCAAGCTCAATTATAATCACTGCACGAATCCGAGATTACCAAAGTTCCCCAGATCAAAACAACAACAAGAAAAAGCGAAAAAATTGGACTTAACGAAGCGGAGTGAGGTTGAGGGTGGGCATACCGACGCGCAAGCAAAACCAGTAGCGGTCGGTGTCGGGAGAGTAGCGGTCGGGCGCGGTGAAGTCCACGAACTTGGGCGCCTCTATGTCCTCGTAGAATTCATCTCCTTCCACTCCTTTGCTTTTGCTCGCCTCCATGATCGATTTCAACATCGACCCCATCCCCACACAGAAAGAGAGAGAGAGAGAGAGAGGAGCGTCGTAAAGGCGAGTGAATGAAGCGCAGCGGCGAATGGGCAAGGCGAAGCGAGAGAGCTTTTGCACTTTTTTTAAATGTCTGCCGCTGCTGCGTCTTCTCTCTCACTGATCCCTGCAAAGTAGCCGTTGGAGAAAGGGGAGGTTCGATTCGGACAACAAGGTTCGTCTGGAGAAACGGCACTTGATGCGAGGGACATTTCCGACATCTCACCACCCCCACGTTTCTCTCTCCTCCTGTCTTCGTGACGGGCCCTATCGGGTCGCGCATCTAAAAAGCCCATGAAAGGGATTTGGACACCGCTCGGGCAAAACCCAACACGCCACGTGTCGGCCCAGGAAAGCTTGGAAAATTTACAAAAACAAAAACCTGTGCGTGAAAGAGACTGTGGAGAGACGATTAAAACGTGAAACAGCACCCCGTTTTTCCATAAACCACCGAACCCTTTTTTTCTTTTAGGTATACATTCACCAAAACATCTAAAACTTGTTATAAAAATATAATTGAGTCCAATTATACTTTCAACAAAAACAATCAAGTTTTTAAACTTGTTAAATCGATACAATCACATAATAATGTTAACTCCATCTAATTTGATAAATAGAAAATTGCTAATATAAATGATAGCCATGCAGTATAGAACGATCAGTACTGACGTAAACAATTTAATGATATTTTGAATTTTTGATTTTTGATTTATTATATATTAAATTTTTATTTTTCCTTTTTTCTCTTCTCTTCTTTTTTTTCTTTCTTTTTTCCCTCCATTACCATTGTTGGACCTTGCCAATGGCCGACAGAGGTCGTTAGCCTCGAGCAAGGGACTTTCAGGCTTGGGCTAGAGAGGACTGCTCTCACCTAGGCAAGTCTGGATGAGTGTGGGCCACCCTCACTTGACCTAGTGAGGGCAACCCTTCATGGTGAGGGTTGCAGTCGCTTAGGTGAGGAAGAAGGTTGCCCACCTAGATGAGGGTTGCCCTTAATAACCTGGGCCAAGGCGTCCCTCACCTGTGGTAGCGAGGGCGTCCCTTGCCCCTAGCCAATGAGGAGGCCAACAACCACTACTAGCCATTAAGGCAATGGCTAGTGTAGGAAAAAAGAAAGAAAAGAAGACAAAAAAAATTTTAGAAAAAATCAATCGAGAAAATTTTAAAATATTAAACGGTTAGTATCCACGTCAGTAAATTTTGATCAAAATTAGTCAGGTATACTCAATTGATAAAAAATGAGAAAATTTAGAATTCAATTAACAAAATTGAAAAGTTTTAAATCAAATTGATAAAAGTACAATAAGCTTATGAATTTTTAAACGATTTTCTAGTTCTGAGTGCTTTTCGCCCAAAAAAAAAAAGAGGGAAGATAGGAGAAGGGAGGGGTGTGATTTGGGCCTTAATTAGTCCCTAAGAACTTAATTAAGGTGACATAAAAAAAGGATCTTACTCCGACGATGCGCTTGAATTGCCGCGCACCCCCCTCTTGTCAAAGGAGAGGGCTGCCCCCACAGCTTCACCAATCATCATGCGTTCGAGGAAATAGCCACAATCGTAGAGAGGTCTCCATTGTCTGCTCATATGATGTGATCGGCGGCGATAAGACTCTTTTTAAAATCCCTTGTTGAGGTCTCCTTTTCCATGCATGACCAATAAAATAAAATAAAAAATGTGCCCCTGCCTTCGTAATTGATAATATTGATAGCGATGACAGTAATATTAAAATCAATAACAACAATAATTTGCATCCTTCTCTCACTATATGTGGGCCATGGCACTATACACTTGCCCAAAAAAAAAAAAATTCTTGCATCTAGCCTTTGAAAATTTTGTATTTATGTGTGACATTTCTCAACCTATTAAATACCACGTACAGTACATACGATTTACATTCAACTTTTCCAATAAACTTTCAGCCTTTAAGGTTCTTTGGGGAAATACTAAAATATTTGATAAACATTTTGAAATAACTTTCGATCAATTGTTGGTCTTGAAAATATTAAAAACCCAATTCTACCCTCACCCAGCCTATTGAAGTAGCATTTGTGGAATGTTGAAACTAAGATTGAAATATTTTTTTCCTTCCAAAACTACCCTTATTAATTCTTTAGTTTTTCAATTTTGTCCCACCTTGTAACTCTTCAACTTCTTTGTACGAGGGCAGCTGACAAGGGTTGCACAACCCAAGCGACCTTCGCCAAAGGTCACACAACCTCGAGTGACCGCCACATAAGGTTGCAAGACCCAAGCAGTGATCGCCTAAGGTCATGTGACCCTCACAACCCAACAGCAGTCACCTAGGTCACATGCCACTAATGTCGCACAACCCTCATTAAGGATTGCCCAAGGTCGCGCAACCTTAAGTGGCTCTCGCTTGGGTCACATGATCCTTGCCAGAGTCAACAACCTCAGTTGGCAGCCATCAGTACTAAATCTGGCTCACTTGCAAAGTTTTTAAGTTCTTTTTTAATAAAATATGAGAAAAAAAAATACAATCAAAGCACATTATAAAAGTTTTTTTTTACCAAATACTATTTGAACCCAATGTCCCTTTGTAAAGAGTTTTTACCAAACACAATTTATATGTCCCCAATTACTTTGGTTTTCAGAATTTATGTTATACCCAAAAGCCCATTTGTAAAGTTGAATCAAACCCTTAGCAATCTTAATTTTTTTATTTTACGTTTGTTGTATACCCATTATATGGCAAGCATGCACATATCATATCATCCGCCTGCCCGGTGTTTATTTACAATTTCCATTGCGTTACATACGATCGATGTTACCACGCGCACTCGGCCTTCATGGTTGGATCCACTGCCTACACCGACGTCGTAATGTATCGGTAGTACTACTTTTGAGACCCAATATTAGTCAATGAACATAATGCACGAGACTCGATAAAATTCCAGCGTCCATACACTCTGTCCCGCTCTATGTTATCAAATCACGACTTTTTTGCGAACGAGCATGGGGTCCTCAACCTCCAATGTTCAAATTTGGATGACTTCCTAAGTCAACAGCAGCTTGTGTCCATGCCCACACCGGAGAGTGCTGATTTTTCCCTAGTGTGCACCCCTTGAAATATCAACACAAAACTTTTCGAGGGTCAGAATTTGCCGGCCGCAAGGGGCGGCTGAAGCTACCAACCTCCTCAATATTCAATCGGTTTTGCCATTGACTTCTCCATGTGGATCTCGATTTCAATGTGAAAGCTTCAAATTTCTGTGCAGCCTGGTCCTTTCTCTGCTCCTCCTCATCTCTCTCGGGTCCGAGTGTTTCGTCGCTGTGGCCACTACTCTGGCCACATGATGCCTTACTTCCTCTTGACCAAACAAGGGGGGTTTTGATGGGAAGATGGACCCATCCGCATATCTCTGCTTTTCAGAAGTAAATAAATGATATATATTAAGATGGATGGTGCAGGTTTCCTCTTTTAATTGGGGGATACATAGCGTGTTCTTTGCATTCGCGAGATCCACGGGGAAAGACGCATACACACTGCACGGTCAAAGAAAGCTTTTCAAGTCAAGCTTGTCTTTCCTCGTGGCTTCTGTTATGTTTGCCAAGACTCTGAGATGTTCGACCTTCGGACTATGTTTCGGACTCTCGAGACTAGGATCTCATAAAGCATACATTGGTGTTCCGATTTGTTTTGATTTCGGTTTCTTATAATCGATTTGGGGAGAGAAGATTCTTAGCTTTTGATATGCACGTCCATATCAAAGTAAAAGCGATCTTTGTCTTGACCAAGACAAAGATTGATTCTCTTAATTATCTCAATACATTACTTAGGTTAGAATCAATCACCCTTACGAAAAAAATCTTAGATATTGTTAGAAAATCTAACCCAAAAATTTAAGCTAATAAATAGAGAGAGATCAAAAGAGAAACTTAGATATTATTAAAAATTCCAACCCAAAAGTTTTAATTGATAGGTCGAAAGGTGAATACAAAGAGAAACTTAGATATTATTAGAAAATTCAATCTTAAAATTTAAACTGATAGGTAAAGAGAGACCATGTGAATATAAAAAACATTTAGAATTCGTTATGAATCGATATAGAATAATATTTTAATAAATATGATAAAGGATAGAGAATTTCATGTCCCCAGTCATTTCTTATATAAGAGATGAGGACCTATTTAGACAGTGCATACATACAACTCCATGCATGGTCATAACACTTCAGGTGAAGCTATACTTTGTATCGTCTTGGATGTTTGATCAGGAGGCAAGACGGGCACACGTGTACCGCCCCTGAACCTTTCATTCCAACCACATGGTAAATGCGACAGAGTCGATGATGAAGGCACAGTTCGACATCGCCATCTTACATGACGTGGCCGATCTCTTAGCCTGGCTTTTAAATAAATCTTAATCTGGGCACGTCAGTCGTAGCCCCTCTCCTCGATCTGTCCTTTTTTTCTGGAGAGGTATGTTCAAGAAAGCAACTGCCCGGAGAATAATGCACATAGGGTTGACAGATGATGCGGGAATTGCTCGACGAGCAATGCTCGTTACGAACAAAACATGTGACTTCGAACATCTTTTCAATTTTGTCCTCCTACATCATCATCGTCATCGGGCCAGGGCAAGAAACTGCTCCGCAATACGTCGTGACTAATCTAATCATTACATTATGTACGCTCGCTCCTTGAAGCCCTAATTGCACCCTGTGAGTTGATAAAAGATCTTAAATCATGTAAATTTTTCAAAAAATCCTAAACATATCGTACGATAATTAATTTAATCATAAACTTTTTCATTCAATCAATTTAGTTCTAAACATTTTAATGATTTATCAATATAGTCGTTCTAACCAATTTTAACTAAAAATCATTGATGTAGACGCTAATTATCTTACGTGGCATAACCAATGCTGATTTAGATAATTTTTGCAATTTTTCCTAAATTTTTTTTTATTTTTCCTTTTTTGTTTTAGTGAAGGTCATAGCCCTTGTCCAAACGAGCTCTCACCAAAATCGACAAAGGTGACTTTACCCAAGAGAGGGCAGCCGATGCAAGACACCACAAGGGTAGCTTTGACTGGCCATATTGAAAAAGAAAAACAATAATAACAAATTAAAATTATTAATTAGAAATTGTAAAAAATCGTCCACGTCATCGCTGACTTAACCGCATAAATCAATTAGTGTCTACATTAGTGATTTCCAATTAAAATTGACCAATAAAAATGTATTGATAAACAGTTAAAAGGTTTAAGACTAAATTGATTAAATTAAAAAGTTTATAACTAAATTGGTATATGCATGATATGTCTAAGATTTTCTCTACTAATTTTTCCACCTTAAATCACATAGGTTCTATATAATTCATCGAATCGCAAGATGGTCTCATAGGCATTGTATTACGCCGACGTATCCTATGTGTCCTTGTATGCACGCAAAAGTTTTATGCATGTTTTTTTTTCGATTGACATATAGCCATCAAGATAAATTATCAATTTTTCACCTATTACGCACTCCAAAAAAAAAAGCATACTATAAAATTTAGGAGTGTAAACGGTTCAGTTCGATTCGGTTTTTTCCGTATTTGATTTGGGACGGTTTTTCAATTTTTCAATTTTTGCTTTACTTATTTGGACTTAAATAAAGAAAATATGATGATGAAGAGAGATTATTCACTTTTAATTAAAATTTTCAGTTTGGTTCGATTAACCGAATCGAACCAAACGAAAACCGAATCGAATCGAAAAGTTAATGGTTATTTTTCAGTTAATCAAACCGAAATCAAACCAAATAAAAAATGCACAAAATTTTAGTTCGGTTCGGTTCAATTGTCTATTTAAATTCGATTCTTAACATCCATAATGAAATTTATGATGCGCATGGTCCCATTTTCACCTAACTGAAACAGCACAATTATGCAAAAGATTTTTCTGCCTGAACTAAAAATAGCGACTCATTCATGGAGCTGCCTCTGCTAGCTGTCCGATCTGGGAAACGAGGTCTAATCTTTCGTTGGCTCGCCAGCCTAACACGCCACGCAATTGGCCGGGAGTCCCCACCTGCTAATAAATGGACCGTCGATGATGGAACGTAATGTTCAATTCAATCTACAGAAATCCACAAAAAAAAAAAAAAAAAAGAAGGGAAAAAAGATTAAATGCAATTTCGCAAATCTCAAGAATATGGTGGGAGGGAGGAGAGTCAAGTCAGATGGATCTTCATCATCATGGCGGTGTTCCTTTCGCTCGAACAAAGTCAACACGGTACTGCGCTCCCGGTTCTTGAATAAATCGTGCAAGAGCTTGACTGCTCCTCGTGCGGTGGGCAACGTGGAAAAATCTGAGTTATAAATGAATCTGTCTGTATCGGAGACCAATTTTTTATTTCATTTTTAGATGCACTTAATGTAAATTTTTTTATTATTTGTACGACATTTATTACGCTTGGTACATACAAAAGAGGCAACTGTATCGACAATTATAGTAATTCGTTTAATGGGTATTTGATAGATTTCACCGGATCACCAGGAAATAAAATTCATTTATAAATAGCTCTTGTTAAGACCAAGAAAATACAGTAAAAATTATCTAAAAAGGCATTATAAAAATTGGAAAAAAAAAACGTGTTTGAAGAAAGTAACATTATTTAAGTATAAATATTCGTTTTTTTTTAAAGCATAATGAATGACCCTTGACAAGTGTACTGGAGACGGATCATTCCCTATTTTTTTACATTTACGTCTATTTAGTTATTTATTTATGAAATTTATTACCTATCGCATATCTTTTTTGTTTAATCTAATTAAGAACGATCTTGGTAAACCGTGCATGTGGGAAAGTACTCCAACTCTGATGAAGAGAAATGGAGATTGGGTGTGCATTGGGCACATGCATGCACGAGCAGTTTAGTTGATGAGGATGTTAGAGGTAATTAAGAAAAGGAAAAAAAAGTAATGTTTATTTTATATACGCTTACATCAAAAATTTGGTAATGTCGATGATGAGTATAACATAAAAGTGAATATGATGTTTACTATAATTAGAATATGCAAGAAATTTTGAAATACCTCTCCTAAATTGTAAATTTCCCCAAAATTGATAAACACTTAAGATGTTATTTTAATCAAAATATTCTATCTTTTTAAGATATTAACAGCTTTATACTTTCGATGCGTTTCTTATAATTATAGTTAGGTTCAGACATATAGTAGTATTTGAGAATTAGAACCGACCGGTTTAACAGCTAATTTAAACCAATGTTAATCCTCTTTTGCTCATTAACTTCAATCCATGGGTAGTTTCGAACACATGCATATAAATCTCTTTGTGAACCTAGTTTTCATAAAACACATCAAGCACATTTTGTAGAATATTCTAAGAAAATCAAATATCGCATTAAGGCATGCGACAAACGAAAGCCCTACTTCGGACCGGCATTATTGTAAGAATCTGAGGCGTGAACATGTCCTTTCATTCACCACTTTCAAATCGAGAAGGCTCTCCAACCTTCCTCTCCTTTCCTTTTCTTCTTTGTCAGGTTCTAGGGCAACCAAGAAGTTTGTCGGGTCGCCAGAACTCGAGATGTTATCTTCTTCACCGGGACGTACGTGTGTTCACGTATATTCACAAGTTTCGGGAGCTAATTTGTGTACATGCATAGATACGAATCCGTGTATATTCGGGGGTATATGGGAGGATCCCCCGCTGTCTTCTTTACTGCGAAAATGACATAAGGAGACAGAGATATAAAATCGATGGTGCCGGCAAGAGGCAGCTGCTATTTAATTTTTTCTTTTTGTCCGACATGGAACAAGATTCTATCAGCAGAATCTAGCTAGGAGAATTCACTCCTAACGACAATCTTCAAGATGATGATCTCTTCAAGTAGAGATGGCGAACGCATTTCCACTGTAAGTATCGATCGATTACAGCCTACAGCTACAGGGTCAAATGCTAGCATAGGAGGGAAAGTGGGCGTGAGACCGGGGCCAGTTTTGACTAAGGTAGTGGCGCGGTCGATAAATATCACGTCACCTTTTCTTTAATGGATTAGATTAAAGTCGCAATTAGTATTGGCGTTGCATCCATTTACATGTTGGTTCCTTTGTCTAATAGCCAATGAAAAGGGGGAACCGAAGTATAATCGGATTATCATCCACGCCTTTCGCATTGGACTTTGACTTCATCAAATTTGTCATCCCTTGAGCAATATGCGAGAAGACACCATACATGATGATGCATGCATGTATGTATGTATGTGCTTGGGCATGTATACGTGTATGCTGTGCTGTAGTAGGGGTATCCGAATCTTTTGGCTTGATAATTCTCACGGATGCGCACAAATAGCTCCTTCCATGTGAATAGAATAAAGATACATGGACAAGTTAATGAGCGTGGCACGAGATGTTACTTAGAATAAGAGATTTCGTGATCTGAATACCAAATTTGATGCATCCAAATTAGTCACTTAACCATTCAACCGACACTCGTAGTGGTCATGTGTGTCCTACAAATTGAGTGCTTCCAACGCCCCAACTGATTCATCTCTATTTAATGAGATAGCTCCCTATTTGATTCACACCAAATAAATATTAAAACACATAAATCCTAAATTTCCTTAAGGTTGCGCCTAGAGAAGGCTTAGACGAGGCAGTTTGCATTATTGAGCAAGCTAGACGCGCGTGCTTATTGAGTAATTATCAAAGTAGGTTGGTCTATTTCGACGGTCTAACATAATCCTAAAAGAATCAAACAATATGAGAAAGAGAGAGCAGCACACACACATGGTGCATGTTTGAATTATCGTAGTACGAGAGTAGGAAAGCTCACTTTATTGATTTATCGATTGATTTATGAATGGCAGCCCGCCATGGTTGATATTCGGGTCGCTCCCTCCCTCGTCCTCTTTCCTCCCCCATGCTTTGCACCGCGACGACGACGACTACTCCCCCCTCGCGTCAAACAAACCATTAACAAATGCTACGACAGCAACGCGTCCCGACTCCCAACATGCATTAAACGATGGTAAAAACAATTTAAAAACGAAAGACCCCACAAAAAAGTCATAGAACCAAAAGTCATAAGATAGGCGTAAAATTATATATATATATATGACGTCGACATTATTCTGCCGCGACAGATGACTTGACCGGCCGGCCCACCTCCCTCCATCTCTCATGATGTCTACATATAGTTTTGCAAAAATTTCCAAATTGGCTTTCAATTACGCTTGTTATGCCACGATTTGGTAACACTAGTTCGTTTCGGTGAATACGCCTCGGACCAAATGGCATTAAAGAAATGAATTATCGTATTTTGTCCTTTAGTGGAATTGGTTCTGAATCCGCTGTTTTGGGTCCCGTGGGTTTGGTAATAAACCCCTGAAGGCAACTTTAACTTGGTTGACTGTGAAAGATTGTCATTATCTTATTCCTCACCCAACTCACTACTTTGACCAAACCCGCGCTCTTGCTTTTTAGTGCTGCTGTCGTGCTGTTTCCCTTTTGACTTGGTTAAACCGATCCAATTTAACGGTCTTTCTTACCTCTTGATTTTATATCTCCTCACAAAATTACATGTTTTGAATGAAGATTAAGGAGATTGAGAAATCAAACACGACATCTGAAAGCCCCCCAAAAAAATAATTTGGAAAATAAAAGGAAGAGAAATGAATGTTGGGATGCATGAAATTGACCGATAACAAGTATAGAGGTTTGAATTAATGTTGCCGCTCGCAAGCTAGACTTGCCGTCCAATAATGGTTTAACAAACTCTGTGGGGAAGCCTTTATTGCCAACCTTTATGTGGTAGGGTTTTTCGCTTAGCCTTTCTTGTTCATGGAAATAAATTCAACATGGCCCAACCATTGTTCTTAGGGAAGAAGATGGAGGCAAATCAGGTTTTCGTTACTTGTCAAATCAAGTACAAACCTCTATAGAGTTTCTACTTAACAAGAGATCTAAAACTCGTTTTGAATAATTGATCAATATCAATCGAGGTTGATCGATTTAGCATCTTGTTAAGTAGAACGTTGGAAAATCAAATTCCTCTCTTTTATGTATATAGGAAGTCATATTGCCTATACAGCATTAGTACATCAAGTTATTAACGGGATTCGAATAGTCATTATCCTAATAAATATGGGTTTTGAAATTCCACTCCTAAAACTTAGTTGAGTTCAGGATGGACTCAAACATAATCAGATCTTGTCGAGACGAACTGACTCAATCAACATCTGTCCTAATCATAATCAAAATCGGATCTTTTTGTGATATTCGTTTTGGCCATGCGAAAATCCATCGCCCAATAATTCTTTTCTTCATAATAACCTCTTGCCAATGAATCATTCATGCGATGAGCAGTGAAATTGTGGTCATATGAAATCCCATTTCTACGTTCAAACAAATACAGCTACTTGAGCTCTCATTTGAAAAATAAATTAAATAATTATGCCGCAAGAAATTTGTGTTGGCTGAAATACACTCCACGCCAAATATTCAGAAACAACCATAAATAAGAAAAATGAATTAATGAAAAAATACGGTGGAAATGGCAAGTTGGCGACCGCTGGCGCGTCCACGTTTACGGTCACGAAAACGGAAAAAAACAGGTGTGTGTGAAAACCTTCTCGGCTATAAAAGAGCGCCAACTTCGCTTGAATGCTTCACCACACGCAAACACAGTTTGAGCTTGCACACTTCGGCAAATCTGTTGACAGAAGCTTTTGCACCGTGTGAGAGCCGAACTCCATAGCTCTCCTCTCTCCGAGATTGGATTCCACCAGAGGTTGTCGGAGCTGTTGAGCCGGGATCAGTTTCTCTGAAAAGGGTGGACGATGGACGGTCAGTACTTGGTTAGTGGCGTCCTGGCTCTGTTCCTGGGGATCTTCCTGCTGTACAAGAGGCTCGGGAAGGAGAAGAGGAGGGAGTCCAAGAAGGGTCGAGGCGATGACTATGTGAAGAGCTCGGTCGATGGAGGTTTCAGGCCCGGCATCGATGGGAACACCGATATCATCATTGTCGGAGCAGGAGTTGCCGGCGCGGCTCTCGCTTACACGCTCGGGAAGGTACGTTAGCGCGACCCCTCTCTCTCTCTCTCTCTCTCTGTGGCATTTGGAATGATCTGAAGAAGTTTCTGTGTCTTCACAGGATGGACGCCGCGTGCGCGTAATTGAGAGGGACCTGACAGAGCAAGATAGAATCGTCGGCGAGCTTCTGCAACCAGGAGGTTACCTGAAATTGATGGAATTGGACCTTGAAGGTGAGCAGGGTTTTGCAAATAGAGCTTTATACCTTCTGAAATTTGTTTTTCACAATTTATAAACATGCCTCTCTTGGTCCGTTTTAAGTATGCTGACTGTTCATAATCATGCTGCATCTGGTGCGGATTCTTATTGAATACAATTTCATTTGGCGTGAGCAGACTGCGTGCAAACAATTGATGCCCAAAGAGTTATTGGATATGCTCTCTTCAAGGATGGGAAGCACACCCAGTTGTCTTATCCATTGGAGAAATTTCATTCGGATGTCGCCGGTAGAGGTTTTCACAACGGCCGTTTCGTTCAAAGAATGAGGGAAAAGGCTGCATCTCTTCCAAAGTACTTTCCTTCTCCGATCTGCTATTCATAACAGTTCTGTGTATTCTGTTTGCTTCTCTACTCTCATGTTCATCTAGCTAGAGATTGCGCGATCCTTCTGAGACCGAGATTTTATCCACTCGGAGGTCTTTGAGACAATCCTTAGTTGGTGATCTCAATTTCGAACTTGAGATTGCAAAACTGGATCGTTTCTCCATCAACTTAAATTGCATGCTTCGTTTATCCGATCATATTATGCTGGTGTCGATTAAGAGACTTCATTCTAAGATCATCTGTCTTACCTTTTTCTTACCCTTCCTCTGTCTCAGTGTAAGTCTAGAACAAGGAACAGTAACATCTCTAATTGAGGAAAAGGGAACCGTCAAGGGAGTGCAATTCAAGACCAAGGCTGGGGAAGAGTTGAGAGCATATGCTCCACTTACCGTCGTATGTGATGGTTGCTTCTCAAATCTACGCCGGAACCTCTGCACTCCGAAGGTGAATATGGAGGGTCAATCGAGCAGATTGATCTGTATTCTGAAGTTGTCACCAGCATTTTGTGCATTCCTCAAATCTTGGTCGATCGTGCTTTGGTCTAAAGTAATATGTTCCCCATGTCTACAGGTTGATGTGCCCTCTCATTTCGTGGGGTTAGTCGTGGAGAATTGTGATCTTCCATTGCCAAATCACGGCCATGTCATACTGGCAGACCCTTCTCCTATCTTATTTTATCCGATCAGCAGCACTGAGATCCGTTGTCTGGTCGATGTCCCCGGCCAGAAATTGCCCTCTGTAGCCAGCGGTGAAATGGCCAAATATCTGAAGACAAAGGTTGCTCCACAGGTATATATCCAAACTGCTTGGCATTAGTGTTTTTCAGTCACATATTGTCTAGTCAGGCACCAGAAGTTGTCTCAGCTGCTCCTCCGTTTATGTTAATCTTGCTCTCTAGTCTGGATATTTTGGGCTCATCAAAGAATTTCGTGTTTCAGGTTCCCCCTGAATTGTACAAGGCCTTCATAGCAGCAATTGACAAGGGAAACATTAAGTCGATGCCGAATAGAAGCATGCCTGCTAATCCTCAACCCACCCCTGGAGCTCTTCTGATGGGAGATGCGTTTAACATGCGCCATCCGTTGACCGGAGGAGGAATGACCGTGGCTCTGTCTGATATCGTTGTGCTAAGAAACCTCCTTCGCCCACTTCAGGATCTGAATGATGCATCTGCTCTGTGCAATTATCTTGAGTCGTTCTATACTCTGAGGAAGGTAAGAAATGTTATCCACTCGATCCTGAAGTAAAGAAGCGTAAAAATTAGCAGCGTCGCTTCTCAAACTGCATGCTAACCGGACTTCTCCTTTTCTTCACAGCCCGTGGCATCAACCATCAACACCCTCGCCGGTGCTCTGTACAAGGTTTTCTGTGCATCTCCGGACCCGGCAAGAAAGGAAATGCGCCAAGCATGCTTCGACTATCTGAGCCTCGGCGGTCTATGCTCGACCGGGCCAGTCTCTCTGCTCTCGGGTCTGAACCCCCGTCCAATGCACTTGGTATGCCATTTCTTCGCTGTAGCTGTATATGGTGTCGGGCGGCTATGTCTTCCATTCCCTTCGGTGAAACGCATGTGGCTCGGGGCCAGACTGATTAAGGTGAGCATCTACTTTCGACTTTAGGATCTTAATTCTCAAACCCTTGAAGTGGCTTTAGCATTGATTGAAAGGGAACAATTTCTAATCAGCAATTCCTACTCCAGGGCGCATCAGGTATCATCTTTCCCATAATAAGGGATGAAGGAGTAAGGCAGATGTTCTTCCCCGCAACCGTGCCGGCTTACCACAGGGGTCCTCCTGTTTACTGACCGAATGAAGCAAAGCTCGATAAGCGCACGAATATGCAGTCGAGTTCATTTCTTCCAATTACATTCCTCTCTCATAGTAGATGGAGAGGGCTACTAGCCATACTACACTCGGAAGCGAATTGTGCAGCACATCTTTAGTTCCGCTACCATATGTAGACTCATTAAGAACGAGATTTTCCCAGGAACATTGAACTTCTGTTTGTTCTCTAGCTGGTCCAATCAAATGTTAATAAATACTAGTTAGCTCTTTTCTGTTAGTCGCCTATTTACTTTGGAATCAAATTTCACTCCACCTCATTGAAGAATGGAAATGGATGGTTGAAAAGATTCTTCTTTCATAAATATGTCATAATGGCAATAAAGCGACGGATGGACTACATACGAGTAGATGCGTACATTAATTTCGCTCTACCCCCAGAGGGGTGCTTCAATATTTCAACCACCAAAATTGATTGTGATCCTTTCACGTGAAATCGATCTGATAGCAGATGCAATTTCACAGCTATTTATTCGGAGAAATGTGATGTGAAAGAACAAGCCATACATCGAGTTTGCAAAATTAGCTCCATTAATCAGGAGCAATACAAAATATCTGCACCATTGCAAAAGACATCATGATGTTCTCGCTGATCAGAAGAGAAGAAGAAGAAGGAAAAGATCATATTCTTGACATGTGAAATGTTTTACTGTTGGAAAGTGAAGGCGTTGTTCCATTTGAGCCCTTATTCGATGAGAAATCTCGCTTCAACTAACCCACAAACCCACATAGTACAGGTAACTTCTCCGCTGTCCGGATGCGCAAAGTGTCAGACTGAAGATCTGATTTCTTGCACCGTCTAATTTGTCGTCTGGGGAGATTACTTGGAAGTTTAACCTAACTTTGTTTTTAAAAATATTTGAACTTTTGCTTTTGCTTACTTCAGAACCCAACATCGTCGAATTGTCAATATTCTCTTCGTGCTTAAGATATTCATTTTCTTTACGCTCTCTCCTCTTAACAGACTCTTATGCTAACACATGGTTCAATATTCAATGAGCTGTTGCAGCCACCTACCAGATCGGGTCCTGATTTCTCTGTCAAATCAATTCCCAACCTCCACAAGGTCTTCGATTAACAAGAATTCGGAAAAAGCAATCAAATATCAATTAAGGGTTGGTTTGATTCGGGATTTCATTTAGTGGACTCTAAGAACATCTGATCCTCTCTTTCATGCGTTTGTAAGAGGAAGATTACTGAAAACGTAATAAATCTATTGTATTTTTACTAATTTAATTCTAAAATTTTCGATTGTATTAATTAAATTCTAAACATTTTCAAATTTTGTCAATTCAATCAATTTTGACCAGAAATCGCTAAAGTAGATGTTAGTTGTCTTACGTGAGATGGACGATACTGATATAAAGAAATTATAATAAAACTTTAATATTTTTTAAATAAATATATATATATATATATATATATATATATATATATATTCTTCTTTTTTCCTTCTTTTCATTTTTTTTTCTTACTATGGCCCGTGAGGGCCGCTGGGCCCTCATCAACCATTAGGTGAGGGTCACTATCTCAAAAGACGCAAGAAGTGATAGCTAGGATTAGAGGACTTTGACAAAATAGTTACCGAGAGTGCTCCCACTTGAGCATGCTTGGCTTTAGAATTTCAAAGATAAATTTTGCCATTACGTCAAAAAGCGTTTTCGTGAATTAATTCCAATTTTCACGTATATATTTCAAAATCGTTCTTCTCTTATTCGGTACACAATTCGGTTCATTTCTGCCCCTTTCACCACACTTGCCAGAAGCCATTCCTTATCTAGGCCTTTTAGTCTCGGTGGCTACTCATTGTCATTTTCGAACTAGGTCGTTACAAGCCCACTAGCTTTCACACGATTCATCCCTAAACCATACACCTACTAGAGGAGGTTCGACTTATATATCAATGTTGGGTAATATTAGGACCTCTCTCACCCTTTGAGAGCTCAAGGGTAAGAAAGACACAATACCACCTAATACTAATATCAAAGCCCAAGTTACTAACAAATCTAAATCTAACAGTCACTCGAAAAATACAAGTTGTTGCGGCTTAAACTCATGACTTAATGTGTGAGGAAGATTGTTGGAATTAATCCTACATCAATTATGGAAGGAGCCAATGATCGATTTATAAGTATGAAAGAAAGTCTCACCCTTTGAACTAACTTTTGGGATGAGAGAGGTCCAAGATCACTTAACAGTTTTAAGCCCGGGGTCAATGGTAGCACCAATATCATCATTGTCGGAGAAGAGTCGCCATTCCCAATTTTCAATTCCTTTATGTTCTATTCAACTTTCCTAACAAAGCGAAGCAAATTAGATTTCACCTTCCGTTGGAGTTGCCTCGCCGATCGTTAGGCTTAAGATTGCTTGGCATATTGTCAAGCACGCAAGACAATATTTCGACATCCCCTCCCACAAGGGAAAGGGTGGAGTTACCTTTTCGATCGGTCAGCTTAATGAGACAATATATGAACATGACTAACAATAGCAAGAGCCAACTTGAATGAGAAAAAGATATTACTTTGCCGTTTCGATGGCAGGAAAGATTTTTCATTTTGGCATTCGTAATGATGTGGAGCAACTTTTATGTCGTGTTGCTTATTCACAGGATGGACGTTGGGCGCTCGTAACTGAGAGGAACCTGACAGAGCCAAGATAGAATTTTTGGCGAACTTCTTCGACCGGAGGTTACGCCTGAAATTCATGGAATTGGGGACCTTCCATATAAGCACGGTCTTGCAAATAGAGCGTTATACCTACCGAAAAAGGTGTGATTAATGACAGTCATTGGAAGCAAGACATCCATCTGAATTAACGAAGAAACTGTGATAAATTGTATAGTCGGATCTCTATAGATAATCTTAAGAGAGCGAGCATGATAACTATTATATTTCTCTATTTTTCTATATTTCTGTTCACAGAAACTGGTTTTGAATAGAATTTGTTTTGATGACGCAATTTCATTTTTCTATTTCAGCCTAGAAATAGATTTGGAATAAAAATGAGGAAGTAAAAATTTTCTACTTTTCTTTTTTCTTGAACAAAAACGAAAAATGTTCTCATTACTCGCCTTCGCCATCATTACCGGCCAGCCGGCGCTAGGCTTTGTCGCCAATCGATGTATGATTTCTACATCGACGCTTTTATTTCAATCGATTCAAGGATGTTTTATCTCACGAAGGAGTGAAGCACAATGAATGGAAAAGAACATAAGATAATTAAGAAAGCCTATCAAACAAATTTCTATACGGGGCATGGGAAATTTCACGTTATTATCAAATGCGTAATCTACTCATAAGCTCGTTCAGGAAGTAGAAAAATCTATTTCTGGTCATAAATTGTTCCCAAGATCATAATGGTTTTTATTGCCGTTGATCATGACTTCGGCTTAAACTAGTTGCCGCATTCGAGGGCATTTTACTTAAAAGTAAAAGAGAAATCCGGCCCATGAGTTCGGGTTCACTTAAAGTGGAAAAGAAACAAAGGGGGCTAGTGTCATTCGGCCCATTATAAGTCGGGCCTTCGGCCCATGATATCATCATTTCACACCTTCCAAAAAGAATATTTGACAAAATAAACTACGGCCAGATTCCCTACTATTCTACGCAACAAACACAAATTTTTTTTTGGCAATAGCCATTCTTGCAACGCTACGGGCGAGGAGCGACGCCACGTTCATCGCGAAAAGGCTCGATTTTGATCATCCCCTCTTCGACGCAAGATCGTCAAGGCTCCCGCACGGCAGCAGTATATTCCCGCGATTGCTGTTGAGAAATTGTGATTAGGGTTTCCTGCGCCCGGGGAAACTGTTCCCATCCTCCGATTCGTCGGCTCGGCGTGAAACCCTTTGATCGATTGATCGAATTCTGTAAGCTTTGATTAATCTTTCCCTGTTGGCTTAGATTCCTTCACCGTTAAATCATGGGTAATTGCAAGTATTGTAAAATAGGTCGAAATTTTGTAGCTTTCTTCACTTTCAGTCGGGTGGGTTAGTTTGATGCTTGCTTAGTGTAACTGGAAATAGTTTTTGTGTTTTGTGTTTCCGCGGGGGTGATCATGGTCCGTCGAATTCGAAAATCGATTCTTTTGGAAGGTGGGTAGTCTGTGGATGAGAAAAAAAGAATCCTAACTTCTGACGCGCGGTCTGATTATGTCATGTTAAAAGTGTTGAATTTCCTAATGGAAAAGGGTGAACCGGACTTGAGGAACTTGAGTGAGAATCCCGTCAATTAGGGGAAGTGAAGGAAACTAAGCAATTTTGTGACGCCTGAGATTGCATCCTGAAAAGACCTACATCGTTTTGTGATGGAAGTTCTGCTTAGGAAGATTGACTCTTTAATTGTATGAAAATGAGATATAGTGTTGCTCATATGCTTTTGTACCGTGCTCTTTAGGTTCTGATGGATTTGGAAACGGAAAACAGAGTAGCTGCGATCCTTATGAAAGAAGCAGCGGAGTTACGTAGGCAAGCTGAGAAAGAAGGTGCACTTGCCTATCTTTGCAAGCCCTCTGTTAGGACTCGGCCCAATTCGAGGTTTCTCTCTGCAACTGTTCTTGGGGTGCAACAAGGTTAGGCCTATCTTTGCTTATTTAGAGTTGCACATTCTTTCAAGGCATGTGATTGGGTCGCTTAAGAAACATCGAAGTGGACGCTTCTGGAGCACGTGTTTTATCATTGTGGTTGGTGGACCAAGAATGATACTCTTGAAGAATTTTTCGTTTGTTTGATTGAGGCGCTCTATACTTGCGTGTCATCGCATAGTTGCATGCTCTCTGCCATCTATGTGTTTCGATATTAGGATCTCTTGTTTTCTGTAAGAATGTTGCATCTCTCATTATGTCCAGCAAGTGATCAGTGGAACATTTTCAGGCAGGGATGATGGTGCCATCTTGATGTGGTTCCTTGCGTGGTTCCGTTCCGTTCCTGCCTTTTGACTTAAATTGAGTGTTGCTTTGCCTGGATGCATCGCAAGCTTTTTGCTTATGAATTTTCTGTTGTCTCTCATTTGTAACAGTTAGCTCTGATTTAGAATTCTTTAATGTCTGCTTCAGTTTATAACTTTTTGCTAGCTGTCTCCATTTCAGCCAATAAAGCTGTGGAAGTGAATGAAATGTGGCGACTGCGTCAGAAGGAGCTGGAGCTTGATAATCGGATCAAAGGGAGATCAAGAGAGGAGAGCAGCAGTAGGAGGCACCATAAGGATGCCAGTCCGTCGAGGAGTAGCAGCAATGGGCATGATATTGATGATTACAGTGTTGAAACTTCATGTTCTCGAAGTAGAAGTGCACATGAAAGTCACCGTAAAAGAGGAGATGAAGGTTTGGGGGCTGAAGAGATTGAAGAGTTTCTACACTCAAGGTCACAGCCTCTGTTTTTTTCCTCTCTCCCCCCTCTGAGAACAAATGCATGTCTTGATTTTGTTGTGAAGTGTGCGCTTGTTTGGTTTGGAGAGTAGAAGAAGCAGGCATTGATCCCTAAAATAAATACAATTGTGGATGCAGGGTCAAGCGTGGCAGAGGTGCCATAGGGTCAAGGATGGATGAAACAGGTCCCTACCTTCCATCATGCCCAGGTTCCAAGGAGTTGTCTCCAGGTCCTGAGCTTAGGGAAGCACGTGTAAAGTATGGGCCGGAGAAACCATATTCACTTAAGGCTTCTGGATCACCTGAAGAGGACGGTCATAAAGACAGGCATAAGAAGGCGAAGAAGGTCCACTCTAGCTCAAGCAGAAAACACTCCAGTAAGCACAGATCTGAAGGCAAGTCTAGGAAAAAAAAGAAAGAGAGGAACAAACATAGAAAGTAGTTTGGAGATGGAGTAGCTGATGTAATTACTTCTGTGACACTTGGCAAATTCTCGGTGTTTCAGGTACTATTTTTTGGTATGGGATGGATTAATTCACATAATGAGAGTACCTATTGGAACACTTTGCAACGAGATGATGTGAAGGGCTGTTTTCCGTCCTTCAAGTTCTTTTCAGATGTTCTTTTCTTATCAGATTTCGACCTGGAATCTTGTTAAGCTGAGTGACGTATTCTCTACTTAATAGGCTAGCTTTATGGGTCATCAAGAAATGCTAAATCTTCACTTAGAGTGCTAAAAGAGAAGACCTTTTAATTGCTACCCTTTGCTCTACTCGTAATCAAAAGAGATTTGTTCCTTCCCAAGTATTTGTCGAGTAAGACATTAAGATTCTATGCTCATTATTCCTATAGCACTCGATCGTTAGTCTCATGGATAGGGTAAAGAACGCGAGTCATGTTTGGCAAGCCCACTACAAGTGAAAGCTAATCAAGCCATCAAGAGATTTCTGCTGAAATCCACTTCCCCCTCCCAGTTGATCTCTTTCAAGCTTCATCATTGCTTCCTTTTCTTTCCGAATTCGCGGATTCCTCCTGGTTCCAATCTAATTGTGGCTCCAAGAAGAGTATTTGGAGCGGAGCGCACCCAACTTGGTAATGGAGGCTGGGATTGGTCCGGAGATGTGGTTGAAGCGGTAGTGGCAATGGAAGCAGACCATGTGACAACGCTTAGGGATCTGCTTGGAGATGGAATCGAAGCTCAAACTGAGCCAGAACAGTTTGTGGTGGAGTTGGCGAGACGGGGGAATCGTCCCTGGTAAGCCGCTGCCGTTGAAGCACAAGCTGGAGTTACAGTGCGAGTCCTTCTCCTTTAGGAAACTGACTTCATTGAACCGGGCTACAGATTGGAGGTGGCACAGAGAAAAGAGAAGTTAATTAATCGGACGAAAATGCCCATCATGGCGTGAAAAGTGGCATATGAGATCCACAGGCTTGCTCAGCTGGTGAAGATTTGGTCGGCTTGTGAATTAGAGATGTCAAAATGGGTCATAAACTCATATTATGACTCACTTTTAGTTAAATTGGTCAGATATGGATCAAGTGAAAGCTAAATATGAGTCAAATATGGGTCAAGTGAAATTAAATATGAGCCAAATATAGATCAAGTAAAAGTTAAATATGGATCAAATATGGATTGATTAAGTTATTAGATAGATTCATCATCTCTCTCATTCCATCCCCTCCTCTATGCGTTCTCAACCTCCGTTACTGATCCCGCCATCACGCTGTCGTCATCATCATCGATCCTAAGCTTGCCGTCGCCAACTGGAGCTCAACTTAGATCTAGGCAAGCGAGCCGCGACAAAGTTTGGGTTGGTGAGCCCTAAGCTCGCTGGCTGGAGCCCAGTCTAGATTTGGACAAGTGAGCTGCGAGGTCACTGGCCTTAGCCAAGCTATGACTCACCCAAAGAGCCCCAAATTTGCTGGCCGCAACAAAGCTTGTGGCTCTCCAGATCTGGGCGAGCCTGAACTTGACCATTGCCAGCGACCTCGGCGAAGCCTAGATGGTCGAGCCTCGAGTTCGTCGGCGTTGGTCGAGTTCGGGCTCACTAGCCTGCGTCTTAGCTAGTCGCCATCGAGCGGCACCAACGGAGGAAAAGGGGGAAGGAGAAGGAAGAAGAAAGAAAAGAGAAAATAAAGGGAAATTAGAAAGAAAAAATTAAAAAATTAAAAAAATTAAAAAAATTATTTTTCCAAAAACTATTTCAATTTAGAGATATCCACATTTTTTTTTTTACTAATTTTTTATTATTTAATTTACTTTATAAATTTGATGTGAAATTTTTATTCAAATAATTTATATGTAAAAAGTTTAAAGTGGATTAAATAAGTGGGAGTAGATTTTCTTAAATTAAGTTAAATTATAATATGTATTGGTAATATGAGTCGGGTATGGGTTGGGTAAGGTATGAGTCATCAAATTTACAATGCATGAAAATATGTCAAAACGGGTTAAATTGATCGATGTGAGTCAGACTATTTTTGACCCGATCCAACCCATCCATTTGACACCCCTATTGCGAATTTAGATCATTGTTTAAAATTAAATTATCATTTCAGGTCCCTATTTAAAATAAGGTTCACTTTAGATTATTTTTTTGGTCTGCGTCAAATTATCTTTTGAGAAAAATGCATCACTTTATGCCTTTATTGGAAGACTTCTGTTGAGGGATATTGGAGCCACCGAAGCTCCTGGCCATCTTTCCTGTTGTGGATAATAATGTTTTGATATTTCCTCATTTCATAGCCAAAAAAGGAGATGACATATCGTGGAGAAGCCGGTCCAAATTTGCTTCGCACTCCCCTATCTCCAAAGGTCTCCAAGAAATCAACTTGCCTGGCAAAAAGATCCCGAACACTCCGTTTCTTGTGTCGGTAATCCTTCGCGAGGAGATTTTTGGAGTATTCACATATTATTTTTGTAAGGGATAATTATATAAATGATCATTTTAATTTTGACTCGACATGCAATGTCGTTCTTAAGTTTTATCTCTGCAATATTATTTCTGAACTTTTAATTTATTTAACATGATCTCTGAACTTTTGGTACATATTCAATTTCATCCTTAAATCATATGAAAATATCCAAGATGTCCTTTCTTTAAGTCAAGCTAACAAAATTTATTGATTTGATTTCCAATGCAGTAAGTTTGGATGGTGGGCAAAAACATAACATAGATTATCCATGTGAGAAATTCTAACTCACATAAGGATACAATAATTCACGTCATCAAATAACATGATTATTTTTTCAATTTGAAAAAATTAAAAATTAATATTATACTTTAGCTTGAGTTGAATATCTTATGTAAATAATCTACTTGCGAAGCGTTTTTATGTCCACCTTTCGAATGTACAAATATGGAAGTTAAATTAGCAAAATTCTGTTAATTTGAATTAGTGAAAGGATTAGATTGAATATTTCCATATAATTTGGATACTAAATTAAATATGTATTAGAATTTTATAAACCACATTGAACAAATTATAGATTCAGAAATGAAATGACATTAAGTTAAAATTCAGAGATAGCATTAGGTATCGGATCAAAGTCTAGATATCATTTGTCATTTTTTTCTTTTGCAATGTCTTCAAGCAAGAATTTCCATGGCAAAGCAGTTCTAATCGCGGAATCAGATATGGAGAGTTCAAAAACTGAACAAGAAGCTTAGAGAGGAGATGCCCAACATCTCCCAATACGAGAAAGCTGACATGCAGACGATGCAAAAGGTCGACTAAACAGGTGCCGAACATGAGGCGGTCAAGTCAGTCCGAGCACGGCGCAACGATGCTTTCCAATTCTTTCTTTTCCCTGCATTACATCTTCAATTAAGCACAACCATAATGTCTTGCACACTTCCCGGCAATGGATATACAATACCACAAAATAACATTTCAAGTCCACAATCCTCTATTCCTTCGAAATGATACAGATACTAAAATTCGTAGCCTTTCTTAGTCCTTTTGGTAGAGAGCTCCACCGGTACATGTAATACCACATACATTGAAATGACATGAAAAAGAAGAACTAAACATTCCTAGAAAATTGTTTAAGATGCTCGGCATGTCACTATGCATGGGATCCGATGTCATGAATCTTCATGAGGGTGATCTGTCTCATCAAAGATCTCCTCCTGAAGAATGCCACAAAGGAATACGTCAGAAACAAGGTATTTAGAATGCAAGCAACAATGAAGAATATATGAGACCTGTAGCAGTTCTTCTATGACATCTTCCATGGTTATTATGCCCACCGCTTCTTCTTCTTCGGCAAGCTTTGGAAGAGGACTTCCATCTATCTTTAGGATATCTCCATAGATGTAA
This sequence comes from Corymbia maculata, assembly GCA_014182735.1. NCBI lineage: Eukaryota > Viridiplantae > Streptophyta > Magnoliopsida > Myrtales > Myrtaceae > Corymbia > Corymbia maculata. Next base: position 22,718,980 of record CM024690.1, read on the forward strand.
TTTGTCCACTTCTTGCTCCTTGAACTTCCCTGCAATGAGTTATTTGAGTTGGGGAAGCTCTTCCATTTTTGCAGAGATCTCTTGCTTTTCAATTTCTTCTCTAGTGGAGTCTTTTCACCATCAATGTCCACCTTGACATCTTTCACGGTACCTATTTAAAGAGAAGTTGCAAATTCCAGTTAAGCTGACAGAAGACTAACAACGGGAACATTCCTTCTCAAGTGGTCGCTGTAAATTGGGACTTACTATTGACAGGGCTCTTGTCAGCAGATTGCCCCGTTGTCTCATTATGCTGTCTCACAACAACAGCCATGTGGCTGTGACCTTTCTGAAACTCATTTAATATGTCGTATAGAGGCAATGTTTCTGGAACCCTTTGGTCATAGCATAAAAGGAAACCATCATTAATATGACAGGCATCCTTGCGAACCTCTCTGCTAGTAAATTGCAAACAATCAATCCATAGATATAGACCTCGGAATTTTCCGAATGGTAACATTTTTCACGGGTACTTCATCTTCTGGGTGAACGGTCAGCAAATTCTTCACCTAAATGACACACATATCACATCTTCCTTAAAAGTTGTCCATTAAATAAAATGAGAACCGCATGACATTGTTCGATTGCAATAAAAAAATTCTATAGTCAAGGTTACTACTAAAATGCTGAATAATACTTGTCATATCATCAAGCATCTCTCAAATATAACAAAGTCGTGAATCATTTTACAGTTGCATCAAATCTGAAAAGCAGGAGACAAATAAATCATCATCATTTAACTTATTCTTATAAAAAGAAAAAAACACCAAAATAAAAGTTTCTTGTAGATACCAGAATCAATCCAATTATGTTGGTAGGCTGCTCATAGAAAACTGGCACTCTGCTGTGCCCTTTCTCCAAAACCAAGTTCATCAAATCCCTGTTTCATGAAAAGTAAGTCCCAAGATTCAAAGCCACAGAAAGAGTGCTAAAAAAATCTCTTGCATTGAAAACAGCAGCGCAACTGATCGAGCTTGGCATTGATGTCAACAGCAAATGTATCGGATATATGAGTCATGGCATCACGAGCTGTCTTTTCAGAAAGCTCAAGTGCTCCAGCAATAATTGTTGTTTCATCATGTGTCAATTCTCCCCCCTTTCCAGCCTGTACATGGAAGTTAGGGCATAGATAGGTTATAAGCACCATCATCCAACAAATAAACTAGCTTTGATTTGCTCACATACAAATAACAAAGTAACTCAAGAAGGAAAAACCGTAAGAGAAATACCTCATTTCCATGTAAGTCGACAAGGGTTTTAAGCTCCGCTCTGCGGAAGAGAGCTACATGTCCATGACCAAGTAGATAGTCTAATAACTGGAAGCAAAGAATAAACAAAAAGGATGCCATGCAAGTAAGCCAACATGGATAATAGAAAGCAACTTTCCTAAACCCTAAAAGCACCACCTTGCTGATTGGATATGCAATGGGAAAGCAGATCCAAACAATAACACGCACAGCTGGAGCCATGGCCGCACCGATTGCCAAACCATATCGAGAACAAATAGACTGTGGAATTATCTGTTTCACGAAGCAAGTGGAAACGATCAGTAGCCCAACCAACAGATAAATATCAACTTAAAACACAAATGCCAACAAAAATCCGAGATGCAGACTTTATACATGCACTATATGTGATAGAGGGGAAGATGTCATCTAAAGCAGCAGACTAGGCCCCAAAGTTGCACTACCATAGTATTTCTCGTAACAGAGGAATTTGATGTGATATTTCCCCCAAAAACCAAATCTAACCCCATTGTCCACCAACCAATCTTTCCCTATTCAAAAGAATGGATGTTACTCTAACCACAGGAGAAGTGATTACCAACCTCTCCAAACAGAAGGATCAAGGTCACTGAGATCAGGATAGCACCATAAGCTGAAACTAAACTGTCGAGAAAAATAGGAAGGGCCTGAAGATGAAGAAGAAAAGGCACATGAGACATAAGCATCTGCAGAATCATAGTGTTTCCATATGCATAATCAAATTATTGGGTTTTACCTCCATTGCAGCAGCATTGCATATCAGTAATGTGCAAAGCAGAAGATGTTGATTTTTTACAACTGGCAGTATCTTGGCTATAAAAAAGCATGAGTACAATTAGAAAAATGTAAATGAAATCAACAAAGTTGTAGCCCAACAAATCATAATAGAATAGGAATAGACGACAGGGAATTAATTGAAGAGTAATCGCAATATAGCTAGTTGAGAAGAGTCTTTCCAACTACTGATCGTCACAAACTGGATAGCAAGTATGCCAATACTGCCACTCCCAAAAAACAAAACTGTCTGCCTGCGACTTGTTATCATCAATGCATTTCATTCTTTACAAAGTCGTACTACCTACAAATGGTTTACATGATTCTTAAAATCTCAACCATTTTCCTTTGTACTTTCTGGTAAGTGCTTTCTACCATTTTCACTCAGCCGCACTGGATGCAAGCATGTGGACCCTCACATATCTTGATCATCAGCCCTTCAAAATCAAATTTGTCCATTGCTACACATATTTTCTAATTATTTGAATGATTGCAACAGATCATGATCCAAATAAGTAACCCAAATTAGCTCTCAATTAGCTGGTAATCGTGATTACAAATTTTCTTCTTTTAGCCATCCAGTTGAGCCAAGTCCCACCATACATCGCGATGTTTGCATCAGTACTGGCCAACTGCAAGTTCATATCTAAAAATAACTCAAGTGCTTTGCAGAAGCAGTAATCTCAGTTTTACGTGTTGAGATATCATATCCAGAAGCATACATCGAACGTGTCGTGGAAAAGCTCTCATGCAAAGATCCAGTACATGCTCATTGTCACCCCTGTGAATTCTTGCGAATACTAGAGGGAAGGGCCTACCATCCTTCAGCTGAGAGAGTTGAACTCTAGTACCGACATATCTTTCCTTCATTTCTGGATAAAATTCCTAGGGGCTATATCGACCCATCACCATGGCCTAGAAAAAGGACCAAATCCTCCCTTAATGAGTTCCCTACATTACAGAATACTTGATATATACATCAAGGGAACCAATAAGTGATTTCGAGTGGCCTACTAGAAAGCATGATCCAGCTTGAATGGGAGCAAAAGTATCAGCAGCACCCGACATAACTACAAGCCCACGCTGCCAAATGATACCGGTACCACCATTTTGTCGCATAATTCACCAAACTACACTCATTTGCCTTAACCAGGTGAAGTTACATGTTTTAACTGTACGCTCTGCTTTGAACCGGGGGGGAAGAGCAGCAGAAGTCCCCTGCCCTTACCCAGAGCTTTTACATGCTTTTCTCACATATCATGACACAAACAGACAATTCGCAACGGATCTCGTTAAGAGGCGTGGCGGTTGACTGGACATCTAGCATTAAAACACTGTTTTGGCGTGAGGCGTTTAGTTTAGCGACTAATAATTGCATGAGAAGACCGAATTTGACAATTAGAACTCTATAAAAGCTGGCTACATTCTAAATAAAGCCCCCCTCAGTTACAGACTTTAATTATCAAAAAATTCTGTCAAGAAGGTGTCCACGAGCAATCTCAAAAGGCAGACTTGGCAAGAACTACCAGTCCGATCAAGATCACGACATCGACATCGACCGAGGGAAAACCCCTATCAATTGAAGAGCAGACAACACACACCTGCGTGCTTGCGATCCTGCGGCGTCCCGGACTTGGCGAGGACCTCGAGATCGACGAGGCTCATGGACATGAGCCCCAGCGTGAGGCCGGACATCAGCCCGGCGAACACCACCAGCAACACCACGAACAATATGCGGATGAAGAAGGCGGTCTCGCAGCACTTGTAGTGCTCGGCCATTCAAAAAACACACACACACTCTCTCTCTTCCTCCTCTCCGATTCCCCCGCTTTCCCAACAATCCGTTAGCTCGACGGCTCCGGCCGGCGTCAGAGAAGGGACGAGAACGAGAAGCAGAGCTGCTCGACCGTCACCGTGGCCCAGAATCCGCTCCGGCGAGGATTGGAAACGACGAGATATCGACGCCCTTCCTCCTTCTGCGGCAGTGATCTGGCGCGAGAGGGAGAAGGAGATGGCGACGAGAGCTGGCCGAGGAGAGAGAGAGGGGGAGAGAGAGAGGGACTGGAGGGAAACAGAGGCATATCTGGGGCAGGTCGATCCAGGGGCGGTGGAGATCATCCCGGAACCTACGGTTCTCCGGAATCGGATCTATTTTGGGTTTTTTTTTTTCAAATAATTATAAAATGAAAATATAAAATAAGGTAAAAGAAAGAGAGAGGGGGAGGGGGAGTCCCACCGATCTCCTCTTGCTTTTAAGGCAATCTGTGTCGTTTGATTATTATTTTGTAATCACATGCACCGCATTTAACATAAACTACGTTATCTTTCACTTGCGAATCCGAGGATACTTTTGGCGCCGTTCGATACAAAAGTTATTGATATTGAATTAAAAAAATTGAGTGTTCCTAATATCATAGAACTTATCGAGAAATCGCGAATAAAATTTCACTATTTTAAAAGAAAATATAATTATATTTTAAAAATAATCAAGTTTATGCATTCAAATCTTTTTATCGACGCTTTCTCATTAGAATAGTATATAATACAAAGGTGGCATGTTAATGGTCTTTAATTTTTAGCTCACGGATTTGTAAAACTTAGTCATTCCTTACATTACGATTGATTTTTGGAAAATCGTCCATTGGTTTTAACCCTTAAATGGGTTCATCCATTACTTATTAGTCAATCGTGGGATAATTCGTCCTTTAAAAGTGAAAATAAAAATAGCTATAACAAAAGAAATGCAAAAGCATTTCCCATTTGCTCCCCTTGGTCGCGTCACCCCCCAACCCCCCAACCAAAAATCTACCACTTTAGAAAAAGTAAAAATAAATTTACCGTATTTGTCGGAAAGAAAAGAGCCAAGACATCACCATTTTCAAACCATCAACTTCAAGGATCATTTCGCTCTCCATTGCCAGAAGTTTCCGCTTGAATTTAATACGATGGGTGATGTCAGGTTGATTCAAGATGCGAATAATGCTTATTGATCCATGCTTGTACTTTTATAATGATATTCTTGTTAATATCATGTAAAAGATTTGCTATAGTTATGGCATCATCAAAAAATGTTAAAGAGTCATTATATTCTATGGTTTTCAATAATATTTCACGAATAAAAACATAGTTGAATAATTTCAAGAGGATTTTAAATGACTTTGATGAAACCAAGTATTAAATGATGATTGTTTGGAAAATAAAAATATGGAATGATAATAAATGAATATTTGGCTGTTCTTCATCTCCGGTGCTTTTCTTCATGGTAAATGTTTTTACCATGACTTGTTAGCTACATGTCATCTACATGTCAATGATGAAAGACAATTACGATGACTTGTTAGCTTAGAGAGCGAATGAGCATGGAAGAAAGCCTGCGAGTCATACACGGAACGACGTAGTTTTATGTAGGCCTAATAAGGGTCGTGTCGTGTAGACAGGGATGCGATAAAGCGGAACAGCCATCGTTATGCGGTGGAGAATGACCCAGAACGAATCGGTCGAAAAGGATGACGACAGAGAGAAGAAGAAGAGAGGGAGGGGACAGGATAAATTAATGATTGTCAAGGTTGAAAAGGATGCACATCGGGGGTGCGGTTGTTGAGATAACGTTGAAATCCTGAGGGGGGCCGGGCGTGGGTCAAATAAAAAGGACAAGATCCGGATCGTGGGCCTGAATAGATTTGCGGTGGTCGCCATTGTACGGTGGAGTCTTTAATTTGCCTTTCGCCACCTGGCTGGTCAATTCTTTAGCCTTCACATCGCATCGGTTGTCGAATTCTAATTCAATTTTAAATTGAATAACCTCCACCGTTAAGTAAAAAACTAATATTATATTTATATAGAAACATGGCCTCGCTTGATTACGAGTTTATATATATATTTTTTATGTGCGTTTGATATCCGTCCACCTATAAATTGAAGTCTTTGATGAGACTTCTAACAATATGAAATAATAAAATAAATAAATAAACCTCTCAAAGGCATTTACTTTCATGGATACGTAAACTTAGAATTGCATATCTTATCATGTATGTTTATTTGATTTAATGTCTGTTCAACTTTTTGACAATCATAATGTAAAAACAACATTCAGTAATCCAGACAATGTGGCACAATTGATTGAAATGATGGAGATTTCTCAATCCAAGATCGGAATTCACCCAATTTTAATCATGCATTTTAATCCCACTAATTGCATGCAAATCGTTCTAAGTAAATGCTGGTCAAAGGTATTATCAGTCCGTTGGGCTTGCTGAGTATGCACAGCACCTCCAAATAGGCAAATATTAAGTATGGCTCATTCCACGATCTTCCAAGAGACCTTGGTTTATAAAAGGGCTTCACTTCATTAAAAAGTGTCCCGTGAGAAATTGTTTGGCAACCAATCAACATAGCCTTACATTATCAAAACACCACACCATTTGTCATCGTAATAGCCTAATAGGTGTAATCAATAGTATAAGAATCAACGTCACACAACAAACAAAAATCCTCCAAGAAGATATATTGCCAATGCCAAGGATGTCCCCAAGTTAAAAGGTTACAATAAAGGCTTCACGCAGCTTTTGACAAATTGTATCTACTCGCGTTTTGTACTTAACCTTGCATCTTGAGATTAAGTAGTAATGTCAAGAAACCATGCCGATGAATAGTGCAGATCCGAGCGCACTAATTTCAATTCAGTGAGGCACAATCCATCACTAAATGGCACAGCAACAAGCTCTTTCTTATGCTAGAGAGAAGTGGGGAAATGGGGGGAAAAAGTGTCGACGGATGAAGTTGCCAACCGAGTACCTTCTACCTTGTTGGGTTACACTACTAGTTGATGCGACAACCATGGCAGTCTCCATACAAAAAGTTTCGTTGGGGTGCCACGATTCATCGATCATGACAGGTCGAGGAATATCCTGTTGAGCTTTCGGAAGTTAGGAAACATAATTCCATATATTAGCCTGACTGTCCTATCATATAGTATCATGAATAATCATGGAGGACTCAAAATCTTATTGAGACAATGCGAGTAAAATGTCGCGAGTCGCGACATGAATGATGATGATGATGTCGTTTCGGGAGTTCTCTTTTGACTTGTTTGTGTCTATTCAAATGCTCGATTTGCATGATGTTGCTTACAGTCCAAACATAACCCCAGCCTTCCCCACTGAACAGTAACTTTGAGAGCTTCATCGTACTAGGGGTGTCAACGGGTCGGGTCGGGTCGGGTCTTGATGTTACCCGACCCGACCCGAACAACAAGGGTTATGTCATGCGACCCGACCCGACCCGAACCGAAATGCATAAAACATGAAACAAAAAATGGGTCGGGTCGGTTCGGGTCGGGTCGGGTTTCGGGTTTTTTTATTAAAAAATAAAATAATATGAACCTCATCAACGCCTCGGGATTGAAGAGCCTATAAGCTAATGCTGAAGAACAAGTGTTACAGTAAACTTCTGCAAGAAGAAAAATGTACTAGCGACAAGAGAGATTGAACAACAGCATAACAAGATCCAATGTACTAAAGAAGATGTGGGGAGTCATCATGGCATAACGATGCTACTACAGTCAGTGAGAAATCTTATTGCTTTTCTCTTGCTATGAGTAGTTATAACGACATTACAACATGAACATGCTGCCAAAGAGTCAAGGCAAATAAACAAGAGTACCGACACAATCAATCTTGCAAGAGATGCTCAGATATACTACAAGGTCTACACTTCCCATAGAAAGATCGACAGCCTCTTCGATGAGGTTAAGCTGATGATAATGACCACAAAATGCCACGAAATTCATCGAGCCAGTCTTTTTACTAAAGCTAAATGAAGTCACTTGGGAACACAAGCTTCGTCTGGGCGTTTTAATAAAAAAAGATCACCGAGAACATATCACTCTTGTTCGTGCCAACGACCTATGGTTATGCAGTCCGAAACGAGAGCAAAAAAGTAAAACCCCGAACAAAGCATCCGGTCAACATGCCTCCTCAAATCGAGCCCAACCTTCCCAACACGTAGGCAGTACAAATCGAGCCCAACCTTCCCAAGCTTGCAAAAATGAGGAAAAAGAAAACCAACCTAGATAGAGAAAACGAGAGACAACCTGAACTCCGCTGTCGCCAGAATCGCAGGGGACGAGAACGGGGCCAGGGGGCCGACCGATCGACGGAATCGCAGGGGACGAGGATGGGGCCGGGGCCTGCCGATCGACGGAATCGCAGGGGACGAGGATGGGGCCGAGGGCGGGGCCGAGGGCCTGCCGATCGACGGAATCGCAGGGGACGAGGATGGGGCCGGGGGCCTGCCGATCGACGGAATCGCAGGGGACGAGGATGGGGCCGAGGGCCTGCCGATCGACGGAATCGCAGGGGACGAGGATGGGGACGGTCGACGGCGGCCAAGTCGACGGGCGGAGAAGGTGTGGTTGTCGCTGTCGGGAGGAGAAGGGAGGAGAAGAGAGGAGAAGCGTGGTCGTCGCTGTCGAGAGGAGAAGAGAGGAGAAGCGTGGTCTTGGGTGAGAGAAGGGTTTGGGTGACTAGGTCAAAACAAGTTTTTCCAAGGCTGAATAATGTTTGGGCTTAACCCAACCCAAAATATAATTGTTTACTTATGACCCGAACACTATTAAAACTCGAAACATGTATTATATTTTTTTCGTGTTCGGGTTGTGTTCGGATCGTGTTTGAGTCGGGTTGATTCGGGTTTTTGGACACCCCTACATCGTACCAACAGGAATCATCCAAAGGGGTAAAAGGGACGGCTTTCTCAGTTAGCGTGAAATGCAAAACATTTTCGTTGCAAAGCCTAATCATTAAAAAAACATTAAAAGAGTGAGCTCGATTTGCTTTTATCCCGTGATCTATAGGAGTACGACTTTCAGAGACGAAGTGCTGACGACACTGGTCGTTCATGTGGGGAAGCACTTTGGAGAGAGAGAGAGAGAGAGCAAATTTATTTATACTCTTGCCACATTGTACTTTAACTTATTTTTTAAAATTCCATGTTGGAATGAAAAATTAAATAAAAAATTTCACGTGAGACGATTTGTCGGAAATAATATTTAAGTGAACGATTTTACACTGACATGAAACTTAAGTGAATCTAAGAAAAATATGAAATTTTATTGAATATCATAAGAAAATTATGGTATTCTTAATATTTTTTTCTCGAGGCAATAATATAAACAGTGCGATAATTTAAAAGGAGAGAGAGAGAGGAATGTGCAAGGCAACGCAACACGACAAATGACGAGAGGATTACCTGGCCACTCTTGGCTGTCTTGGCTTCAATGGCGGCGCTCTTCGCCTACCACAACCGTCCAATGAAGAAGCATTGCACAATTAAAGCATGAAATAAGCGCTCACATGTCGCCAAGTTAGATAATTGGACCATCTCATTTTCATGAATTTTCTTTGTTCGTCTTCTTATTTTTTGGGTTATTTATCGATGGCAGTCTTATTATGCGTCTTGTCACTTGCGGGTTGCGGGTCATAGACTCCTAAGGATGAAAAAGTGGGAAGAAAAGAAAAGGTGAATGGAAAACTTTATAGTCATATCGAAGTCTTTACCCTCGTCACAGGATATTGAAGTTGAGCCGAGACAACTCGATTTTACTAGCAACGTAAAGGATGGAGCCATTGGACTCTCGTGAGGCATGCCTGGGACCATAGCTTCTTTCACACAAGAGAGGGGTGTAGGACATGAAAATCCATTTCGTTCCTAGTATTCAAACTTATGTCCTTGTGCAAAATGCAACATTCGTTATATTAAACCATGTCCGACAACATAAATACCGCCTCTTTCCCACACAAAATGGATCACAAAGCAATTGAGACCAATGAGAAGCTTCCGCGTGCTTTCAAATGACTTGACAACGACTACCCAACTAATTTTGTTTTCTTAAATTATTTCAAAAGAAAAAGAAAATTACATAAACGCTTATGTTCTAGACTCATAAAAAAAATTGTTTTCATGATCATTTCAGGAAATTACAAAGAAAGTTTGAAACCTATGACACTTATCCTAATATAATCATAATCCTTTAATTGTGCAATGAGTTCACACCTTTCCTAAAAATAAAATTTAATTACTTATCTAGCAAATTACATTAGAATCTACCTAGGCAATTTCTTTTAATGCAATTTCATGAATATAGCTAATATTAAGTATGGCTCATTCCACGATTCTAGGATCCTTGATTTATAAAAGGGCTTCATTAAAAACTGTCTTGTAAGAAATTGTTTGACAATCAATCAACGGAGCCTTATGTTATTGACACCCCACACCATTCGTCATCACAATAGATGTAATCAATAGTCTAAGGATCGAACTACATCACGTTATGTATCTTTTGTAGAAATTTCTCTATATAAATAACTAATTAATGAAGAATAATTAGATCTATATATGATTGTAAAACACCAAAACTTATATGTACTGCGGAATTTAAAGCGTACCTATTTAAGCCATAATTTAAAGCATACATGTTTGAGCCATAGCCTCACTTGATAGAAAACAGATTAATCTGATATAATCAGTGATCTATCGGTGTACCGGGTCTTCCTCTCTATGACCTATTTCGGTTTAGCAGCTTTAATGGGATTCAGCGACTGATAGGTATAACTTACCCTTTTATAGGCTAAAGAGGGGACCTAGCAAACCCTAATCAATAGCATGTCAACTGGGCCACTCCCATTACGGGCTTCAGTTAAACATAATTGCCTACACCTTGCTGCTCAACTAGGCCCGTAATTAATAGATGCCAAAACCCAATTCAATAAGATCACTTGAGGGTTTAATATATATTGGAATATCCATTAACCCGATTATATAAAATAGAAAATAAATTAATTAATGTAAGTCCATTATCGGAAATTTCCAACATCCTTAAGATGTCTCTTTGGGTGCGATTCATTATAAACATTCGAGCTACTTTGATTTTGCTTCTCTTGATGATCCTCGGTGTAAAAGAAGGGTTTTGGTATATCTCTATCGTTAACTCTCTAAGATGTTCGACCACCGTCATGCAACAAATGAAAATCTCCTAAGAAGACATATTGCCAATGCCAGGAACATCCCCAAATCAAAAGGTTATAGTAAAGGCTTCACGCAGCTTCTGACAAACTGTATTTGCTCGTGTTTTGTACTCGACCCTACATCATGAGATTAAGTAGTAGATTGTCAAGGAGCCATGCAGATGAACAGTGCAGATCCAAAAGTGCTAATTTTGATTAATTGAAGCGCAATCCTTCCGTAAATGGCACGGCAGTAGGCTCTTTCTTATGCTAGAGAGAAGTGGGGAAAAGGTGTCAGCGGATCAAGTTGCCAACCAAGTACCTTCTACCCTATTGAGTTACATTGCCGGTCGATGTGACAACCACAGCAGTCTCCATATAGAAAGCTTCGTCGACATGCCGCAATTCATCAATCGCAATAGGACGTTCCTCAACCTATCGAGCTTTCGGAAGTTAGGAAAACATAATTTCACATGTTAGCCCGACTGTCCTATCATGTAGCATCATAAATTTGACAAATTTGATTCAACTAATAATCATGGAGGGCTCAAAATCTTATTAAGACAGGGCGAGTAAGACATCACGACATGGATGACGATGATGCCATTTCAGGAGTTCTCTCTTGACTTGTTTGTGTCTATTCAAATGATGGATTTGCAATGATATTGCTTATAGTCCAAACATAACCCCAGCCTTCCCCACTAGACAATAACTTTGAGAGCTTCATCGTACCAACGGGAATCATTCAAAGGTAAAAAGGTGGGACGGCTTTCCCGGATAGCATAAAATGCAAGACACTTTGATTGCAAAATCTAATCAATAAAAAGCATAGCGCGAACGCAATCACCTGGTAACCAAGCGTGCAAGCAAGTTCAATTATGCTTTTTCTTGTGATAATAGGAAGGCTTGAAGATGCCATGGGCCTTGTGTTAGGGTGGCGAGGGTCAAGTCTTGCCTAGCCATGGTGAGGCTCACCAACCCTCACCTCCAGTCGATCACTGGCCCGATAACTAGCTAGAGACAAAAAGAAGGGAGGAGGAAAAAAAAAAAGAGAAATAGAAAAAAAAGGACAAAAAAAAAGATGAATAAAACCTCGAAAAATATTTAAAATTATTAAAAATTATTCACATCAGCACCGATCACACCAAGTAAAACAATCGGCATCCACATTAGCATTGGCCAGTTAAATTTGACCAGATATCCAAAAGGTTTAAGACTCAATTAGTAAAAACAAAAATTATAATTAAATTAGTACAATTATAATAGGTTTATAATTTTTTTGATAATTTTCTCAGAAAACCAACATAGAAGCATCCCTTGTACTTGAAGCCCTTAGTAATGCGAAATCCATAGATCCATATTGGCCTCTCTTAAACTTACATTTATCTCACCCTTTTTCTTTCTATCGCAAACTAACGCTCGTTCAATGAAAAGCAAGCAGACCCCTGGTTGCAGAATGAACTAAAGCCGTATGAGTTATATATAATTAAGTGGAATTTCAAAAGCAGAAAAAAGAGAGAATAAAATCTAAAATATGCTATGCTTTTTGAAAAGGTTATGACTCTGTACAGGTAATGGATTTGAAACGAAAGGAATAAAGTTGCATGAAATATAAAAGAAAATGGCTCATATTTAACAAAAAATATTAACTTTTTGTGATGCCAAAGTCACGACATTTAATTATGTTGAAACGTAATCGCGTGTTTCTCTTGAAAATAAAATTTAATATGGAAGGAATAAAGTTACATAAAATATAAAAGAAAATGACTCATATTTAACAAAAATTTAACTTTTTCTGATGCCAAGGTCACAACATTCAACTATGTCGAAATATAGTCACGCGTTTCTCTTAGAAATAAAATTTAATTACTTTTCTAGCAAATTACTTTGGAATGCATATTCTTTCCTCATAATTTTAATCCTATATATACACACACATATAAATGATAAGTATGACCGGTTCCATAAAAAAAAAAATTATTTGGGTTCCGCTACTTATAAAAGGGTTTTATTAAAATGTGTGCCATGAGGAATTACTAAGCAACCAATAAAGGAGCCTTACGGTATCAACACACTATTTGTCATCGTAATAGGTGTAATTAATATCGTGTAAGAATTGAACCATTTCACCTTAGGAACTACTTTGATTCTGCTTATCTAGGCAATCCTAAGAAAGAATTTCGGTATGTTTCTAGTAGGGGTGTCAACGGGTCGGGTCGGGTCGGGTCTTGATGTTACCCGACCCGACCCGAACAACAAGGGTTATGTCATGCGACCCGACCCGACCCGAACCGAAATGCATAAAACATGAAACAAAAAAAATGGGTCGGGTCGGTTCGGGTCGGGTCGGGTTTCGGGTTTTTTATTAAAAAATAAAATAATATGAACCTCATCAACGCCTCGGGATTGAAGAGCCTATAAGCTAATGCTGAAGAACAAGTGTTACAGTAAACTTCTGCAAGAAGAAAAATGTACTAGCGACAAGAGAGATTGAACAACAGCATAACAAGATCCAATGTACTAAAGAAGATGTGGGGAGTCATCATGGCATAACGATGCTACTACAGTCAGTGAGAAATCTTATTGCTTTTCTCTTGCTATGAGTAGTTATAACGACATTACAACATGAACATGCTGCCAAAGAGTCAAGGCAAATAAACAAGAGTACCGACACAATCAATCTTGCAAGAGATGCTCAGATATACTACAAGGTCTACACTTCCCATAGAAAGATCGACAGCCTCTTCGATGAGGTTAAGCTGATGATAATGACCACAAAATGCCACGAAATTCATCGAGCCAGTCTTTTTACTAAAGCTAAATGAAGTCACTTGGGAACACAAGCTTCGTCTGGGCGTTTTTAAAAAAAAGATCACCGAGAACATATCACTCTTGTTCGTGCCAACGACCTATGGTTATGCAGTCCGAAACGAGAGCAAAAAAGTAAAACCCCGAACAAAGCATCCGGTCAACATGCCTCCTCAAATCGAGCCCAACCTTCCCAACACGTAGGCAGTACAAATCGAGCCCAACCTTCCCAAGCTTGCAAAAATGAGGAAAAAGAAAACCAACCTAGATAGAGAAAACGAGAGACAACCTGAACTCCGCTGTCGCCAGAATCGCAGGGGACGAGAACGGGGCCGGGGGCCGACCGATCGACGGAATCGCAGGGGACGAGGATGGGGCCGGGGGCCTGCCGATCGACGGAATCGCAGGGGACGAGGATGGGGCCGAGGGCGGGGCCGAGGGCCTGCCGATCGACGGAATCGCAGGGGACGAGGATGGGGCCGGGGGCCTGCCGATCGACGGAATCGCAGGGGACGAGGATGGGGCCGAGGGCCTGCCGATCGACGGAATCGCAGGGGACGAGGATGGGGACGGTCGACGGCGGCCAAGTCGACGGGCGGAGAAGGTGTGGTTGTCGCTGTCGGGAGGAGAAGGGAGGAGAAGAGAGGAGAAGCGTGGTCGTCGCTGTCGAGAGGAGAAGAGAGGAGAAGCGTGGTCTTGGGTGAGAGAAGGGTTTGGGTGACTAGGTCAAAACAAGTTTTTCCAAGGCTGAATAATGTTTGGGCTTAACCCAACCCAAAATATAATTGTTTACTTATGACCCGAACACTATTAAAACTCGAAACATGTATTATATTTTTTTCGTGTTCGGGTTGTGTTCGGATCGTGTTTGAGTCGGGTTGATTCGGGTTTTTGGACACCCCTAGTTTCTAGTTCTCGCGCTCCATTTCTCTTAAGATGTTTGACCAGCGTCATGCGACAACCCAAGATCCCATGAAATTAAAGAAGACACGATGATGCCAATGCCGATAAGGCATCCACAACTCCATCAACAGCAACACCAGGGTTAAGACAAAGTCGGAAGTTTCTCTCTACGACATAAGAACTGACAAAACAACCAGCTCAATTGACCTCCACCATCCAACCCATGGTATCTTCAAGCCCACCCATTTGGATCCCAGTTAAGGTTTCACGCAGCTTCTGGCAAACTGTATCCGCTTGAGTTTTGTACTCCACCCTGCATCACGAGATAAAGTGGTAGCGTCAAGGAGCCTTGCCGATGAACAGCGCAGATACGCATGCAGAATATATGCAATCCATCCCCGAATCGCACGGCGGGAGACTCTTTCTTATGCTAAGAGAGAAGTAGGAAATTGGGAATAAAGGATATGTCGACAGA
The DNA here is from genome assembly GCA_014182735.1 of Corymbia maculata. Classification (NCBI taxonomy): domain Eukaryota; kingdom Viridiplantae; phylum Streptophyta; class Magnoliopsida; order Myrtales; family Myrtaceae; genus Corymbia; species Corymbia maculata. Next base: position 22,734,246 of record CM024690.1, read on the forward strand.
TGAAGAGTTGCCGACTGAGTACCTTCTACCCTGATGAGTTACACTGCCGATGGATGTGACAACTACGGCGGTTCCTGTACAGAAAACTTCATCGGCATCCAGCAATTCATCAAGAGCGACAGGACGTTCCTCGACCTGTCATGTTTTTGTAAGAAAGGAAACATAATGACCGCATATTAGCCCAAATATGCCCCCCATATGGCATCATGAATTTGACAGACAAAATATTGATTCGCAATAATATTGCTTATAGTCCAAATGTAACCCCAATCTTGCCCCCTGGACAACAACATAAGAGCTTCATCATGGCAACAGCAATCATCCAAAGAGGAAAAAAAGACGACTTTCCCAGTTAGTGTAAAATGCAAAACCGTTTCGACTGCAATATCCGATCAATGGATAACACAGTGAATGCATAGTCACCTGGTAACCAAGCTTACGAGCAATTTCAATTATGCTTTTCCTTGTGATACCAGGAAGGATCGTTCCATGTGTTGGGGGAGTTGATATACTATTTCCCTGCAATAACAAGCCACTGTAAGTATACTAATTCAATTGTAATGAATATCTCAGAGTCAAAAGCATTGATTCCCGTTTATAAATTTGCAGGAGTTCGTTTTTCTCCAGAATTCTTCCATGTACAACAAACAACGGCAAAAGGCACAGTTCCTTGTCAGTGCCACAGTAGCGTTGTCTTCCTTAAAATCACACAGATCTAGGAACAGCACCTCTCCAGTTTTCCAAGTAAAACATATTAGCCGCCAACAGATAAGATTCTGTTCAACTCCGCATTCAATTCCTTCCAAACCTTATGAATCTTGTAGGACAGAAGAGCCATACATATAGACCTAGAATGGACGACTTGAAACTAACCTTCACCGAAAAAATGTTACATGCAGAACCCTCATCAATGTACTTTCCAGTTGTGGCATCCAGGAATAGAACCTCAGAAAAACCTTGCGCCTTTGCTCTAGTCAATGCGTCCAAAACCTACAAGAGCAAGCGAGTGAATAGGTAATTGGAACCATGTCTAGTAATCAGAAATATAAGATCGGTATACCAACTAATAGACTTCAACATGCATGAACCCATGGAAGCGCTCCATAACAATTTGACAATTTTGGTACTTACCGGTGAGTAGTTGGCCACAGTCTTAATGCCTCCTGTTCCACCAGGAGAAGCTCGATGTTGCTTCTCCTCAACCACCAGGTTCAGGGAACTCTGGCCCTAGTGTGATGAAAAAGTCAACTTGTGTCAGTACTAAGAGTCACTGCATCATGCATAAAGCAAAACCGACCTGCGAGTCAGTTACCATATTAGACAATCATTTCATGAGGAAACACATACTACGCATATTAGCTTCAATGTCTATGATCGCGATCATGCAAAAGAACCGAGGTATGCAATTTCTAAAGTTAAACAATTGAAAATCAAAGTGTCTTAAGAAGGTGGTTCGAGTGAATGTCATTTTCTCATTGTTTTCTCTTTTTTAATCTGAGTGAGACCAAACGGCGGTTTAGTGAGAGCTATATTATACCTTATGATAGCTTCCAACAGGCGAAACATAGACTAAGAACGTGTATTCCGGTGCTGGCCCTAATCCCAGGCTAGCGCCACTTCCCATAAGCAAAGGCCTTACGTACATAGATCCCTTCCCGAAAGGAGGCACCTGTTCGAATGTTCAACCAGAAAATTCAAACAAACGTCCCACCAATTGAAAGAACCTCGCAATCTGAAGGCATTTCACGCATTGAAAGAAAACTCAATATAGGACCGAGGCATGCTAGTGCTTCAAAAGAACTAAATTACCCAGCGTTCATTGGCCAGGACAGCTTGCTTCACTGCATCAACAAACTGCTCAATTGAAGGTGAAGGCATGCACAGTCTCTCTGCACCTGCCTTCATCCGCAAAGCATTCTGTTCAGGCCGGAAAAGCAGAATCCGGCCATCTTCCTTCCTGTATGCCTTCAAGCCTTCAAACAGTCCCTACGCACGACAGATTGTTATTATTTTGGAAAGCGGTACAATTTCTTACTAAGTATGCTTAATAAGTTCTCTGAGAGAATTCATTAATAGGATGGCCCTTTTGACAATTAAAATAAGACAACTTATTGTTGCTGCTCACCTGTCCGTAATTGAGAATACCAGAACAAGGGCTAAGCTCAATATTACCAAAAGGAATTAGACTTCCCTGAGAAAAGTTATCGCCAATAGAGCATTTCATCACATACATATAGTCAGTTGGAGTCAAAGAAAATCCCATTTCTTCCCAGTTGACATCGGGAGACTTCCCGTCATTACTGCTGTAAGTCCAACAAGAGAAATTAGGCAAAAGAATGCACATATGTGATCATGTAGAAAAGCCTATTCAAGCAAAAAAGCTGTGGAAGAGCCAGAACTAGAAGAGTATTTGCTGAAACAGAAGGAACTTTAAGAATTGCATTGACTAAAGATCACTGCAAACGCTAGTCGATCAGAGGCAAGGTGACAGGCATTTTATACAGATTACCTGTTGCCATTGGCTTCAAGAGTTGAATTCAGTGATGGAGCCATTTGGTGCAAGAAGAAGAGACGGTTTCAGACTGCAAAACAGAGCAAAAGAGAATGAACGTGTCCGTTATGAGAGAGCGAACAAAGAAAGTAGCCTCGTATAGCCTGGGAAACAACAAAGAATCCCGTCCACTCGCAATATCTGACATTAGATGTGTGGCCTTTAGCATTCACGCTACTAAAAAAAATGAAAAATGGCAAACATGCATGTGGGTATCCGCCAATAGCTTTGAACGATGCAAAAATATCTGATTGCGGCAGTAACTCATGAAAAATGACAAAAAAACTGATACGACAGTCGGCACGATTCCCTGCACGATATGTCGTCTTTCGCGACATGGTCTTAAACTTCGCTTTCTACTGTGTTTGGCAGTCATTTGGGCTTGAATTCTTGACCAGGTGAAGAAGCCAACCACCAAAATCAAGAAAAAAATACAAAATCGGAGTTCAAGTTTCCTACAAACTCCTCTGCTTCCAGGAAAGTGGCCAAAAAGTATAAAAAAACAAAATATGTGAATCAGTACTCGTCTCACGCGAACAATCTCTTGGAAAGGCCAAGATTACATGAAGAACAAAATGCATCACCGTTATGAATGAGGTGATTCAAGCGATCTCCATCTTTCAGAACCAGTCTATGCACGTGGACCTCTCCATCCAATGTGGGGTGGCGGACCAGGCCCGGACTATTAAATTTACTCAGGAAAAGTCGTGATCTGGGTTCGGAACACGCGAACAGGACGAACATTCGGTGTGCCCGCGTGCGAAGACCGTGGAAAAAACCCGACGCAGGGTCTCGGGTCGACGTCGTTCCTCGTCGGCCGATGTCCATCGCGGACAGATGCGAGGAAGAAGTCGAGAAAAACTGGATTCACGCTACGGTTTTCCTAGGGCGGTGGTAAATGCGGAAGGAAGATGAGATGATGCACCACGGCAGTCCAAACTTACATTGTGATTCGAGGACGATCGTCGGTATCCGCTGCAGAACGTGCGTTCGTCACGTTCGTGTAGAGAGAGGAGCGAATGCGAAACGAGACGACGGGAGGAGCGGTTGCTCGTTTTGTGAAGAGCAAGAATTCCCCTGGCTGGCTGCGAAGTATATTGAAACGGGGTTAAATTTGGCTGCGCCTGGGAATCAGCTTTCTTCGAAAACCCTCGACTCCAAAAGCCCCGGAAAGACAACGAATATCCATCCTGTTGACAAATTTTTTAGAGCGTTTTAGTTCAAGACTAGATGTGCTTTTTTAGGCTTTGAGCCGCCTTGAGCCGCCTTCAGGATGCGAATATTATTTTTTTTCCTTCCAACTTCGCCCTTGCTTAGCTTTCATAATTTCCAAAATGCCCCCACCTCACGAGAGGCGAAGTAACCGGTGAGGGTTCAGGTTGCACCAGTGAAGGCTGCCAGTGAGGCGGCATTGGCCCCAACCAGCCTTGCCGAGGCTTGGGATATATGAACAATTCGTATGCATCGACTAAGTCTGTCAATTGTCAATTTCTTGCACATACACAACAAGCGCACACATTTTTTCTGGTTGGAATATATGAAACCGGCGTCACAAAATGTGGAGCCATATCGACCAGGTACCGGCATTGACAATCGCCGGTGTGGACACGAGATGGGCTCGTCCAAAAACATGGGCCCCCTTTCTCAAAGTTTGCAACGGAGCCAACAACGAGTGACTCTAATTCTTTAGTCCCACTAAGCCCATGAGAATTATAGAGGAAGAATTACCCAAAAAATTCTAAAATTATTGTAGTTGTGCTAATTCAATTTTATATTTTTTTGTAGTCCAAACCTTTTGCATTTGTGGTGGTTCAATTTATTTGACCAATTTTGGTTAGCCGGCACTCTTGTGGACTTTTTTTTAGTAGTAATATTTTTTTGAATTTTTTATAATTTTTTATATTTTTTCTTTTTTCTTTTCTTTTCTTTAGCTTTTTTTTCCCCTCCATTTAAGGCCAACAACCCTTGCCGGCACTAGGTGAGGGGCTGCATGCCCACGCCTTGGCCAATGAGGGCATCCCAGCTCTAAATGAGGGAAAGAATTAAAAAAAAAGAAAAATATATCAAAAATTAAAATATTGAAATATTATATAAAAAAGTCTGTATCAACACCGACATGCAATGCCATGTTAATGCTAGCTAACTAAAATTGGCCGGATAGACTTAACTGGCATAAATGTAAAAGGTTTAGAACTAAATTAGCCAAAAAAAAAAATAGAGTCAATAGTTTTATAATTTTTTTGGTAATTCTCCCTGGCCATAAAGCATGTGGTATAATCTTATTTATTATAAAAAAAAATTTAAAAAATCCAAGGGCCATTCTATATGGAGAATGTAGCATGCAAAATTTTGGTCATTGTAATTTCGTTTCATGCAAAACACAAACTATGAGAAAAAATATTGCCAGCTCTTTTAATGACCAAATGCATAAGCATGGCATTGAGTATGTATGACTGCTTGATGAGGTGGCCTAAATCCCCCTTTTTTTCTCGTATTGATTTGCGGCGTAAATAGATCCTAATTGTCATTGTTTAATAACGAGGGATGATTGTGGAATTATAAGGGAGCAATTCACGTAAAGTCTAGTGCATAATCCAAGCCCGTGACGAATCGCGATCGTAGCGACGGCGGAATTTTTGGACGTTTTATACACGCGGCTGATGAATAAAGCTTTCGCTTCCTAATTTTAAATTCTCTCTCTCTCTTTCTTTTTTCTTCTTCTTTGTAGTTTATGCTCAAAGTTGTATTTTTGTAAGCTGGGAATAATTCACGCATGGCATGGCAACTTTCCTTCCCATGATATTGATGGGTGGTGTCACATGACTTCACTATTGCCCCGAGATTATGACACTCTGCCCGTTTGTGTATATTTCTTGATGGACATTTTAGGTAGAGAGGCCAAAGTTTCGAGCTTTAAATCTTTCTTTCTTTCTTTTTATTTTACATGACGAAAATACCAAAGGTAAGTAAATTTATGTGATGTGAAATTAGCAAAAGCGTCCGGCACAAATTGACAACCGCAACACCGGACCGCCTATGATGTGATATAGAGGTACATGTTTTTTCTTTAAATGTGAGATTTAAGGCTCATCCTACTTTCACCCCCTCATTGATTATTTTTGTTATAGCTATTGCAGCCGCCGAAGCAGCTATTGGGTTAGCTATTGTTTCATCGATTTATCGTAACAGAAAATCAACTCGTATCTTTCCTATCATATTGAATTGACTATATTAATCTTTGTAGGTTCCACTTTTGATTCAAGATTATTTCTTACCTTTTTTACCCCATATTTTGACACCCTTATATTGCATTGAATTAATTATATTATCTCTTATAATTCTCGCTCTTAATTTGATATTATATCTTACCTTTTTTTCTTCATTATTTTCTCAAATTTGCTAGTTGAAAAACTTACCTACATCACTTTCAAAGAATGTTTTTTTTTTTTTTTTCACCATAGTCTGATTCATCCATACCTGTTATATTTCAATATTTCCTTCATGTTTGTCTTCAACATAACTTATTCTCCACTATTACAACCTGAGCATGCATTGATCATGAATTGAAGTAAAGAAATGTTAATTTTATGTACAAATTATTTACTATATTTTTGTAAATTATTCTCATGATTGTGAATTTTTTGACTTCGAATTTTTATGCAAATTTATTCAAAGATTGAATATGTGGCTGATGTATGCATTATACGCAATTTACTCAAAATGTATCCTCTTTCTTGTGCTCAAATTACTTTTTGAATAATTGTTTCATCATATAAAAAAAGATGCATAAAAATCATGATCAAAATAACTTTTTTTTGCCAGAATCAAAGTAATTAGGTAATTATCTATCGTATATACTGATTTTTAAAAAGCGGTGCACCGATTTTGTTCCAAATTGAGAAAGAAAAAGAAAAAAACCAAAAAGAAGAAATGAAGGCAAGTACCGGTCTTAAATCAAGAGCAGGCCCCACGTTTAATATTAATAAATATTGTTCGAGAAGGGCACGAGCAGTATGTCTCTCGTAAAATCGAAACAAATGAAAAAGAAAAGAAAAGAAAATAATATAAGAAATAATCTCAAGTCTAGAGTGGAGTCCGCAAGGGTTAGCGTAGTAAATTCAATGTAAAAGGGCGGTGTCGGGAGCCGATAAGGAGGTAGAAATAGCGCGAGTTGGATTTAATTTTGATTATATGTTGTTGTTTTATGGAAAGAATAGATCAAGGGGGTGGATAGCGCTCGTCCAAGGCGTGCACGTGAACCCTAATCTCGCTGTTTCAATGCTAAACTTCATGAATAAATTGGAAATTTGTAACGCTGTCACTTTCAATAAATACTTAATCCTCTTTTTAATTTTCTCCTATAAATGCTCCTCGCCACCATATAAGTTTTTCATCCATTCATTGCATTGCACCGATACGAAATTGCTCATACCTTCTCCGGCCATGTTCATACACATCATCGGCCTAATCTGCGCCCTGGCCGGCGTCTCAGCGGCGCAGAACTCCCGCCAGGACTTCGTCCATGAGCACAATGCCGCCCGTGCCGAAGTAGGGGTCGGCCCGATCTCTTGGAACCGTACGGTTGCAGCTTACGCTCAGAAGTACGCGAACGAGCGGAAAGGGGACTGCAACCTCGAGCACTCCAGAGGGCCCTACGGCGAGAACCTGGCCGAGGGCTATGGCGTCCTGAGCGCCAGGGACTCAGTGAAGATGTGGGCGGGAGAGAAGGACCACTACGACTACGGCTCGAACTCGTGCGTGGGAGGCGAGTGCCTGCACTACACTCAAGTCGTGTGGCGCAACTCGGTCCATCTAGGATGCGCTCGAGTGAAGTGCGATAACGGGTGGTGGTTCGTGATCTGCAGCTACGATCCTCCTGGCAATTACGAAGGCGAGCGGCCGTATTGAGCGGTCTGTATAAGTTCTGAATAAACTCGTATCATTCACGATATTCTACAAAACCGCATCCAACCGAAATTACACCCTATTTGAAACATGCACATTGTAAGCCTGCCGTCACTAGACGACTGCTTCCTGCCGAGGACTTCTTACCTTTGCATTTCTCTCGTGATCATATAAAAAGTCGCACAACGAAACACCAAGTCATCACAGCTCGATAATCTTGGTACGCTTTTTCGGTTTCTTTTTCGACCGTTTGTTTCCAATCCCTCCACATGAATCCTCTTCACCAGACTCGGACCTCGCATGCTTTGTGGGAACTCCTACTTGATCATCATCGCTATTCTCATTGTCATTTTTGCCTTCGTCATTGTCGGTAGTATCTTCTGAATCTGTTTGGCCAGTGCTAGAAGCTAATGGATTCAGAGGATAACAACTCGTAACTGCAGATTCTGCAGCTGCTACTGCTTCAGGTGTGTGAAGATCGGCAATCCCCAGCATCAAGTCCTGTTTTATAAGTGCAAAAGCATCAACTGATGGTCCCATCTCCCAAAACTATACCAGGGTAGACTAAAGGGCAGCAAAAAGTGACCATTTCTATAATTTCCGATTCGTTCCCGTCAAGAACTTCAATGTCACAGTGTTCAGGATTGTCCTACATAAACCAAGAATTGCGCATGATAGGTCATAACAAGTTGGATCAATGTGAGAAAGACAATGTCACAGGAGGAGCAAGATCAGTTTCCAAACCTTTGCATTGACCTGCAATTCGTTATTAGCTTCAGATATAACTCCCAGAAAATCCTTCGCTTTTCCAAGAACTGCAGCAAAGGCAAACAAAATGAGGGAATTCACTCTTTTCAAAAACAAAAGAATAAGTTATTGAGACCATGGTTAGTAGTAGTACACAACACACAACCATATCCAATTATCCCCAATATCTTGGAAATTTACCCCCCTTACAAAAGCCTCCTAGCCCATTGTTTCATGGTTTTCAGGAATTGAGTTCGTCTAAACAGCAATTTTCGCGAATTATGAGATGAACATAAAACAGCTTATGGTTGTCAATGGATGTTATTCTGATCGAAAAGATTTAGATGATGAATTCGCAACCTTGGCTCGTAGGAACTGAACTTGTTAATGGCTTTCCGCTGAGGTGCTGTCGCCTTCTTTGAGAGTATGAATCCTTATTTTTACAGATAGACAGTGTGGACTCTGCATGTTAAAAGCACGTTAAAAAAAATCACATAATGGCAACAGCAGACACAAATATATCGACCCAGTTTCCCTTTATCTTTTTACATATCATGGTATATGTTCGCACTCGGAAATTTTCAATTTCAATTAATGGAGAGCTCCATGGTTTCTTTAATAGCGGTCATGGACTGAGACAAGGAGAACCAGTTTTGCCTTATCTTTTTACACTAGCCATGGAAGTCTTTACCGGTATTCTTGAATTTCATGTCAATCGGCTTGAATACCGGTTTTATTGGAGATGCAAGGCTTCACGTCTGTCACATCTTTTCTTTGCGGATGATGTTTTCATCCTCTCGGAAGGTAATCCAGCATCGGTGTCCTGTATGAAAGAGGGGCTAAATCTATTCTCACAATGGAGCAGATTGATTCCAAATCACAATAAGAGTGAAGTATTCCTCTCGGGTGGCTCGGAGAGCACCAAAATGCAGATTTTACAACTCTTGAACTTCAGGCTGGGATCTCTCACAATCTGGTATCTTGGCGTCCCCATCATCGCTTTGTGGTTGAACAAAGTGGACTGCAATGCCTTGGTATGTCTTCTAACAGCTAGAGTCCAATCTTGGTCTCTCCGTTTTTTATCTTTTGCGGGTAAATTACAACTTATTCGCTCAATCCTACATGCTATACAAGTATATTGGGCGTCCATTTTTGGCTACCATCCTTAGTAGTTCATAGGATAGAACAAATATGCCGTCAATTTCTATTGATTGGCCCGGGCCTTGGACCAGGTGGGGCAAAAGTCTCTCGGGAGGATGTATGCCTCCCTAAACAAGAGGGAGGCCTTGGAATTCGGCGAATCCATGATAGCAATAAAGCTGCTATGATCAAACATATTTGGATCATTTTCATTGACAATGAATCTCTAAGGTGTAATGGATACATTCCAACCACCTCAAAAGGAAGAACTTCTGGACCACCCCCCTATTAGGGATGGCCGATCTACTTCACTATGGTTTGATCCATGGCTAGAAATGGGCCCCTTAAACTCCATATTCTCGGACACCCGCATCTACCAATTGACTCTTACTAGAGATGCGAGGGTTGCTGATCTTCATACTCCTGATGGCCACTCTATATTGCAGGAGCTTTTTACACTCCAGATCATGATCCCCCCTCTCAACAACTCGCGGGACACATTCGCTTGGACTTTCCATCCTTCAAGCAAGTTTTCAATTTCTTCTGCATGGGAAGCTCTTCGTAGGAAAGCTGCAATGGTCCAATGGCCCTCTTTTGTATGGAACAAGGCAATTATTCCCCCGTCACCAATTCCTCATTTGGCTCATTCTACGAAATCGCCTTCCTACCCAGGCTTTTCTTATGTCTATTGGCAGACCGGCTTCGGTTTGCTGTCCCTTATGCAATTTCAGGCCAGACTCTATTGATCATTTGTATTTTGAGTGTCACATTTCCAATTCCCTCGCTACTTTTTGGGCTGTGAAATGCAATCTTCCCTGGCGGAATCAACCTTGGCTAGACAATATTTGGTGGGCTATCAACACTTTTGTGAGTAGCGGTTTCTACAATGATATTATCAGGTTCTCATTTGGCGCACTTTGCTATGTGATTTGGAAGACTAGGAATGACATCATCTTCCGATCTTCCAACCTCTTTGTCCCTTCTATGAGGCTACATCTCATCAAGTTGATTAAAGACAAAGCCCTAGCTTTCAATTCAGTCATGGATAGCCCAAGGAATAGGCGTCTACAACGTAGTTGGGGAATAGATCCTATCATTTTTGGCTAATGTTGTGAGCGGATTCCTCTACCGCTCGTTTGCTTGTCTTTAGTTTTGGAGATTTGTATGTACTGTTCTTTGTGATCTTGGCTCCCCCCACTCCAGTGACATGTCGTCCCGATGGGTGTGGATGGTGCCAAATTTCACTCCCTGTATATTTGTATGGTTGGAAATCATCTATAATACTTACATTTACCAAAAAAAAATATATATATATATATATATCGACCCAGGCAAACAGAGCCATTCTTACAACCCAAACATAAGAAATTAGTGGTACAATTAATACCTATAGATGAGGTAGAGGAACCTTTTTTCTCTAGTTTCAGAAGTTCTTGGCTCGTGGTCTCCATCTCTATTGCTAAGCCAAAGTACTATAGCAAAAGCAAAGTTGAAGGATTGAAGTTGTCACTGAATGAAGAACAGAACTAAATCAAAATCAGATGGAGAATGTAGCGATTGATATTCTTATAACTTATAAGATCATTACAAACAAGTTGCAGCAAGAACGAAACACATTTTGTTCCTAGTTGTATATGGATGTCAAACATGTTTAATTGAGGACAGACTAACAATCCACCCAGAGAAGACTCATCCCTATCAAGAACAATCCCGACTTCAAATTTAATCCATCCAGCAACTCTTCCATAACCTGCACTCAGCTTACTACATTGAATTGGGGTTCTTAGACAGACCACTGTGACCTTGGAAGGAGCAGCATCTTTCCAGCTTCATACCCTCCTCGCTATGGAAGAAGAGGTGCAAGCAAAGAGAGCTCACTGTTGCTCAGCAATGGATACCATGATGCCATTAGTGACACAAAGCCCTCAAAATTCCTCTGTCATGTCATCCACTCCTTTTGTCCCCCCAAGCATATAGCCCTCAATCCTCCTTCAACCCATCAAGACTCAATTTTTTCCGTGTGAAAGACCCAAACCCCTTTCCCTTTTACTGAAAAAAGCAGCAAACTGGCAATCAAGATGGACACCATCCTAAGACTCTTGATCAAATTACCAGACCCAACTCCGAAAAAGCACTAAACTTTGTTAAATACCCAAACTAGATCAAAGTTATCTGAATCCTTCGCGCTAGAGAACTAGAGAGACGACTACAATTAGTATTCAAAATACTGACTGGAAAAAGGAAGCAGCAAAAGCCAGAGATGCTACCTGTGTCTGTGCTGAGCAGTCGGTGCTTCCTGCGTCAGAGAGAAGAGGAGGAAGAAGAAAAACGGTGAAGTCGACCAGAGAAAAGGGAATGCCGTTTTGGGCCCGGCCCAGTGTATCGCTTTGGCCCAATATTAGGACAGCGAGATAATGTCCTTAAAACTGAATTTCTCATCCCTGTGTTTCTGGAAAAGAAAAGGAAAAAAAGAAAAAAGAAAAGAAAACAAGGGCTGTATTCTCCTCTATCCTAATTGAAATAAACTTTGCTCAACACTGCCTTTAATTCATAGGTTACGAGTTACGAATGTAGACTAGAGTTGTGCTCTCCCTCTATCTCTCTCTTGTCTCCCTCACATCACCCAAGTCATCGCTTTCATGCGACGATGTTTTTAGTCGGTCGCAACAGAGCTTGACATGGCACACCAAGCTCCACTTGTTGCCATCGATGAGCTACTCGTCGACAGCGACAAGATTTGGAAGGCCCCTCCAAATTTAACCATCACCGAAAGATCTCGTATGATCTCTATTAAAATATCTAAATACTAAATCACATTCATCTGAAAACTTAAATTTTTGAAATGATTAGCAATAATCTCATAATCTCAATGGCAATTGCTGGATCTTGATGAGATCTCACCAAGATTTGGGTAGGGTGAACAAACTGGAGTGACAACATCCTAAGGGACTTTGCCGGTCAAGGGACGAGCTTGTGTGGCCATGGCCGTGGAGGTAGGCATGACCGATGTGATGCAACAATGGAAGCTGGTGAGCGAACAATTGAAGAGGACAGATGATGGGAGGGTTGTTGATAACAGACGATCTGCAACCCAGTGTAGGTGACGATGGTAACTTATAACCTACAAATTATTATGAAAGGAAATTTTGCCCCACCAAAAATGAAGGAAAAACATATTATTACAATCACTACTTTATGTGAAAAGCGAACTTCCCGTGATCTAGACATTAAAAAGGTTACATTTAGACACATCTTTTCATCGTACATCAAACAAACCTGCTGGTACAAGACATCAACATCAGCTCTAGTCTTGTTGACAATTCATCATCGCTTTGTTGTAACTTAATTGTTCTACAGCTTCTTTATATTTGTTGCATTGGATATGCGGAATTCTCAAGACTCCTTCAATTGGAAAGAAAAGAAAACTAACTTGGATGATATTCGAACATATTCAAAACTTTGGCAATGCCATGGTACAGTAAACTATATAGACGATCATTTCAAACCACAAACAAAACTCTACGGACCATAAGGAATTCTCGATTTGCGACATGACCTCCTCTTTCCTTTGGCAATCTGTACTCTCTTTTTATCTCTTTATGGCCTACTTTTCATGGACTTATATAGTGTCTTTCGTTTAGTTTCCATCACCCCTCGTCAACGCAATATTCAAATTATTTGTAGCTACTGAAAAAAATCAAGAAAATGTCATTTGCCTTTGTTTTCTAAAAAAAAGAAAAGCAAAGAAATTGCTAAGTGGTGAAAACAAAGTAAACAACATCAAGGATTCCATCCCTCATCTAATCATAAGTTATTCATTTGTTTTTAATGCTATATAACGGCGCAAATGAGTGAAAAGTAAGGAACGCCCGCTCGTGACATGAAATAAGTAAAGGAGCAATGAATTTTTTTGTTTTTTTAGGGGGGCCATTAACTTTTACAGTTTTTTTAAAACATTTATAGTTTATTGGAGTTAAAAAAAAAAGGATAAAAAAAAGAAGAAAAGAAGAAGAAGAGGGAGCTAGATTTCAGGAGAGGGCTTAGGATTCTCGGTTCTTGCCTTGTCCCATCTGTCACTGCCATCAATTATCATGTGATTCAACAGTCGAGAATAATTCCAGCAGAGCTAAAGCATTGGATTCTAGGACTAGGACATCCATCCCTATGAACAACAACAGATGCCAGGTGGGACAAGGACAAGGACAACCTGAATAATACTCAAACCCAACAACAGCATTGCCAATCCAATCAATGAACAACATCAATAGCAAATTCAAATTCAAGCAAAAGCGATCACAGCTCACGAGATGTACATCAAAAAGAAAGAACAAAAGTTAATCATCGCCCCTACTCACCCTCCTCTGTACACTTCCTAATCCTCCAACGGTACAAAAAAATGCAAAGCTCATCAAAAAGAATCATCATGCAAGAAAATTAACAAAGGAAAATCCAATCCCCACGTCACGGATCATCCACTCTCATGAAAATCGTCGCATCATGAGAGGTCCACGTGAGACTTTAATCGTAGAAACGCCATGGCCCGTGACTGGGGCGCTCGTGCTCCATCCATCCCGGGTCGAGATTTCAACTGAGTAATTTCGACGGGTTAATCGCATCAGATGCCGCACTCCTGGCTCTGCTGCCTCAACTCTGTTCTTAGCTTCTGGGAGAACAATTTGCAGGCATCCATGCTTAGGTCGATGGCCGCTGCCAATGCCACGAAAGCTGCAGCGTCCTCAGTGCACGTCACGTGCTGAACCCCGACCTCTACCTGCGGCTTGCTCGCCTTGTCCACCCCTTGCATGGTCGAGGACATCACGAACCCGCCCGACACCGAATGTGGCCACAGCCCCAATGCTACAAAGTCTGACCCGGATCCTGACCCAGACCATGACCCAGACCCTAAATCCATGCTGCTGCTCGGGCTGCTCATCGGCGACACGCTGTTGGTCAAGTCTATGGTGAATTTGCCACCGTTTTTAATGCTAATCGAGGAGTTGGCCACGGTGGGCGTAGTCGTGGCAGAGGTGTCGGGAAGGAGCTCGAATCGGTATGAGAGCATGTCGGAGCTGCCATGCTCCAGCCAGGCCTCAAGGCGGCCCCACGGTCTCCAAGTGCCGTGGCTCGGGCGGAGAATGAGCCACGCGCCCGGGTTGGACCGGCTGACACGGTCGGACCCGGGGGACGGGACGAAGGGCGTCACCATGGAGGCAGCCGCCACCGGAGAGCCAGAGAGGTCGTGGATGGTGACGGACCATCCCTTTCTCTCTTTAGAATGCGAGTCCTTGTCGTTGCCGACCAGAGAAGGTATCCAGCTCCGCGATGTGCTTGTTTCGGATAGGGACGATCTGTTCCACAGCAGCAGGACAACACAGTCAGAATCAAAATCCAAGTTGAGGAAGCACAAATCATCGCAAAAATCAAACTTTTTGTGATCAAACGATTCACTTTTCGTTTACACTACTGACCCTTTTTCTCATTCCCGGAAAGAACTACTAGGGTCCTACCCACTTGACATTTCCATTTATAGAACCAAAGCATACCGTGACAGAGACTAGAAAAGCTTCAATCTTTTTCACGAAATCGACTTTTTTGCATTCAACCCAGCAAGGTAAAAGTGAAAAAGGCACTAGTTCAAATCAAAGCAGGACCAATTCCTAACCTGGATCGCGAGTTTCGGTCGCCGACGTTGTTCCGGAAACTGAAGTTGCAAGTGAAGACCGGCTGCTTCACGCTCCCCTGGACCTGAAACACCTGGGGGCTGCACTCGGGCTCCTTCTCGAACTCGAACACGAACCTGGGATCGGGCTCCGCCCTCACGCTCACATGCAGCTTCTCGCCGCTCTTCCTGCCGATGTCGACCCACCCGTTGTGGACCGACACCGCCCGCGGCTCGGCCCGCCTCAAATCCAGCGGCACGGACACCTTCCCAATCAGCTTCGGGCCGCCCACCAAACCGCAGGCGCCCCCGAAGCGGCCCCGGTATACCTCGATCCGCAAGGTCGGGTTTTGAAGGGCGAGCTTCTCGAAGAGGGGCTTGGGGAGGCTGAAGCAGGCGGCGAGGGTCTGAGAAGGGCTGGGGTCGGGGGAGTGATCATCTGGGGACGAGATCAGGGGGAGGGAGGCGTGCTGAGCAGGGAAATTGGAGAGCTTGATCTTGCAGAAGAAAGACAACGAGGAAGAAGAAGAAGGGTGGACGGCGGAGCACGAGGGGGCGGAGGAGGAGGAGGAGGGCTGAGGGAGCTTGAGGGAGAGGTTGCCGACGAGGACGCGGAGGAAGGGGCAAGGATCCATTCTTTGGGATCGCTAAAGCTCTTTCCTTGGAGTGGAAGCAAAGCAGAGAACACAACCCACCAGTTCGATGGGTTATGTCAAGCAGCTGCCGTGGGGGGTTGCAGCTTTGAGGATGGATGGGAGCACAGAGAGAGAGAGAGAGAGAGAATAAGAAGGGAAGGGGGATTGATGATGAAATTGGAAAGAAGGGGGAGAGGGATTTCTGCTGAGGAGGTAGGGGAGGGTGGGGGGGATGTACAGCCTGGAATCTAGCTGGGGCATTTCGGATGTGAGTAGTGATACAGCAGGGTCAACCCCACTGCCTCTTCCCTGGACCCCTCTCTCTCTCTCTTTCTCTTTTTGGCTTCTTTCTTTTTTCCTTTTTCTTTTTTTCCCTTCCCTCATATCCAGCAAATTCTCTCTCAAATTTAGGGGAGTGGATAAATATAAAAACAGATCAGCTGCTTTTGGACTTGGGGATTGGGAACAGCTTTAGTCACAGTCCAAATTTTAACTGAAATCTCCTTTCCCCTTTGACCAAACCTGAATGAACACAAATTTATTGGAGGTAAACAATTTTTTTTTCTTATTTCTCATATTCTAACTTTTAATTCACTTTTAAATTTTTATTTTACTTTTTTATAGGGAACAAGAGTCTAAATCCACACTTAAAATTAAATATCTTTACCACAATCCTTTTTGACAATGTGAGAATTCGAATTTTTCATTTCCACATCGTCATGTGAAAAGGCCTAGTAATTTATTTTTTTCTAAGAATTTTGATTTTTCGCCCCTCTTCTGGGATTTATCCTTATCGATTGCTTCAGTCGGGTGTTTATGATTTTGTTCTTTTTCCTTTGATGATGTATTTGGACCGGAAGAGGGAGAAAGTTCTTCTCGACGAAAATGATTTATCTTTAAGACTGCATTGTTCTAGTGCGTTGGTCCAATTTCTTGATATAAAAAGAAATCTAATTAATTTCTTATGTGGCCGGATTTCTTTCTAATATGAACCGAGAATTGTACAGAACGTAAATTTCATGGAAATTAGTTCGTTGATCTAGATGCATTTGACTGGTCAGCATGTTATAAGAGGAATTTCGTCGAAAGCCGAATTAATGAAAAACAGCAAGACCATATATCATTAGTGGGCTTTCCCGTCCACCTCATCTTATAACAAAGGGATGATGGCAAGGGAGCTTCCTACGCTTTTTCAATTTATGCAATGTCGGTCCTGATTTTTATTTTCCTCATTCAATTAGGTCCTTGAGCTATATATTTGTCTGTTCAAGTTGAATCTTATATTAAAATATTAAAGGGAACGGTGGTTTGGCCATTAAGTGCCGTGTCGGTTCCTACACGGTCATTAAAACAATTTAAGCTTGATGGGAAAAAACCATCACAAAAGAAGAATGAAAGAGTGAATTGAAAACAACAAAATCATTCCGATAAGCTGCTATAAACATTGCATTTTCCCCCCTCATCATTAGCATATTTAATTGTCGCGATCGCTTTCAGTTCAGATGAATAAAACAAGCTAAGTCTCATCGTGACAAGGGCTAGTATCGAGGGTTACGTCAGCATTCTCGATAAAATATTCAATAAAAGGCCCGTCACGAATGAATAAATATATAATTTAAGAAGATGATGTTGGGTTAAATCGAAGAAGTTCAAAGGCCCTTTGAGTGATCGTCTAAGGAATAAGACAATGCGATGTAACGCGTGTGAAACGGGGTATGGTGCTTGGCCTTTCGATGGGGATCAGCGGGACATTGGCTGGCGAGCATTATGAGTTTTCTCGTGGCTGAAGTTGAAGTCCCATGCTTTAGACGTCGCTTTCGTGCCTTTCCCATTTTATCAAATGGTGGTCTGGTCATCCCTTCTTTTGTATCGACATGGATACTTGTCGCATCCCTATAACCAGAAACCTCAAACCAAACCGGAACATGATTTTACATGACTGTTTTGAGTTTCGTGTTAGGCGAGTTCTTTCCAAAATGTGGGCCACTCCCCCCTCATTCCTTTTCCCTGAAAAATATTTAAAAAAATATGAATAGTAGTTCCATGGAGGACAAGGTGTAAAGTCGGTCCAAAAAAGAAATAGATAGAGGACAATTTAAAAAGGAAGCAACTTCTGAGATTTCTATTTTAGCAAAACAATCAAACTAATATAAAACTTTCATTTCTACGTATTAAAAGAGGACATTGTTTTTTCTTCTTTTTTGCATGGAGAAAGGGGCCAAAACAAAAGAACTTCACACCGCTCTTCCAGAATAATTAACCGAGGTTTTTTGTTTCAACCCGATCTAATGAGGGACCATAGGGCCTAAACAAGAAGCAAGTCTTGCCATGCTTCTAAAATGACGAAAGAGGTAGGAATAAATAAATCGAATTATGCACCGAATAGAGACAAAGTGATTGTAATAATTCTCGACAATTAATTTTTTCCCATTCCTCCATCAATCATTTTGTTGATTTCGATCTTCTTTTTTTTGTCGGTCCCACTCTACTTTTATTTTAATTATTTAGACTTTTGTCTTACCTCTTTACAATATATGGGATCAAAACACATTTTTTAAACTAGATTGTCTCCACTTCAACCTCTAAGAAAGTGAAGATTCAAACCCCTTTTCTCTTTCTTCTCGAGTGAAAAGAGTAGCTACCGAGGCAAATTTAAGTGGTTTATTTTGATCTACTTTAAATAATAAAAAATGTACTCATTTGTTTTTTTCCCTAAATGGAAGTTTTTGCAAATTGAGAATTCCTTTGCTTGGATTTCAGCACTAAAGCATCAACTTAATCATAATCATTGATTATGTGATCTTAGATGAATCTTACAGGATCAATGTCTAGTGATCCAAGTTGATGCAAAAAAAGAAGAAGGTTAATATCGTGATGAAACCCCCCGACTCATATACCTACGGTAAATTTACCCCAAATTAATTTTTCACCATAAAAGATAAATTTATCTTCTATTAATTTCCGTTAACAAAAAACCGCAATCCCAAATGAATATATTCATCAAATATCACATATGTAAAATTTAATAGAGATCAATAGAGAATAAATTTATCACGAGTATATTAGTTTAGAGTTTTTGATGGTAAAAAAATTAATTCGAGATAAATTTGTGATAGGTGTATTAATTTGAAGTTGTTGGTTATATTAATTAAAAAAGAAAATGCCGGCGGAGGTGACTTGTGAAGCGCAGAGACGCCAGGGGAGTGGGGATCATGCGGGTGCGGAGGCAGAGCTCACGGGGCACCGGTTGTGAGAACGGGGACACGGGATCCTGGAGCCCCGCAGGAGCTCCGGACACAGACACAGAGAGACACAGAGAGAGACAGAGCGGGGGGTGCGTGCATGGGCATGCGTGCGGCTGAAGATCTGAGCTGGCGCCCAGCGCGCGTTCGTACATTCGGACTGCGGGTGCCAGCACATCCCCATCCTCCCTCTCTTCTATCCCTAAAAAAAATAATCAAAAATAATAATAATAACATAATAATTAACCCAAAAAAATTGATGATGATGATAATAATAATAATTTCCGACTCTTTTGTCTTTTACTGCACCCCACGCACGTACGGGAACGGCTCGTTCAGTCGGTGCGCTCCAACGATTCGCCAGCAACTCCCTTCTTTCTCTCTCTTTCTCTACTTTTTTTTTTTTTTTTTTTTCATTTTTTTTTATTGTACAGCTTTATTTCGTTTTGAAAATTCCTTTATTTGTTTTGATAGGTGGGATGGAGTGCGGGGCTCAGGGTCAGGGCGCCTGGCCTGACCCCACATCAAAGTGCGGGCCCCAACGGTGTTCTTTAACGAACCATCATTGTCATCGTCTTTCGATCTCTCCCGCTGATTGCGTGGCGTGGGCCCCCATCCAATCAATCTGCCACCTCAGCCCCCCCGTGGGGACAGGCCTTTGTCTTAGCTGTTCTTCTTAGGATTCTTCCTCGACCGGCTCCATCGATTCCTTCCATCGGGATCCCATTTATTACTTACCCCTTGCACATCATCCAAATCCCTGCCCCCTCTTTAATTTATATATAAGTATGTTCTCGGCTCTTTATTTATAATTTATCAATTCAGTCGTATTTTCAACAAGCATTACAATAATTACTCGACATAAGAGAATTCAACGCATGCTGTGTGGCTTTCGATTCTAAACCAAGGATAGCTCGATATATAAAATTATCACCCGCTCTATTGAGATTGCATTTATAATTTTCACTTATCGATGTTTTAATTTGTTTGAGGAGTTGCTCAAATTCACGAATATTATATTTTCGGTTTTTCATTGTCATGACATAAGTCTTTTGGAATTAAAATCAAATTCTACAAAAGTTTAGGGACAACAAAGGAATTATTTAAACGAAAGAGAATGATGGTGGAGTGGAGGCATCCAATTCCACAATTTTGGTTTTTGTTAATTGCACTTTCATTTCCTAAAGTTTGCATTTTTATTTATATATATATTTATTTATATCAAGGCGTCCCTTTAGGCCCGGAAGTTTGCATTTTGCCATTATTTGATCCCCTAATCCAAATGCTTAATCAACACTAGACTGTTTGGAATGTTAGTGATTAAAGTAATGCTTAGGTTAAGCTTGTCAAAGCGGCCGATTGGGATGTATTCGGACATTATGGAAAGGGTCGCTTTTGAATGAGGATTCCACCTCATTTCTCTTAGCGTGGACACCTATTCTAGGATGTTTGATTTTTCTTTTTTAATTGACAAAATATTACACGAGACTTTTTCAAATAAAATGGGATCAAAATGGCCGGGGTTTGGCAATCAAGTCAAAGTACAGGATAAGTTACTAAAAAACTCATAAATTTATTATATTTATGTCAATTTGGTCATAATCATCTCAACTGAGCCAATTGAGTTATAAATCTTTTGATAATTTGCCAATTTAGTTTTTTCGACCAATTTAGCTAAAACTTGCTGACATTGATGTTAGTTTTCCTACTTAATGCAACTAATGTTGACATGAATAATTTTTATGATCTTTTAAGAAATTAAATTTATTTTATTTTATTTCTTTTTCCTTCTTCCTCCTCTAGTCGTCAGGCCATGGCAATGGTCAGCAATTGGTCTTACGGGAGGCCGACCTCTTTAGGTGAGGCCCACCCTCATTGAGATTTGGCTGGGTGGATCCTTGCCGGGATTGTGTGAGGTTGGCCGTCACAACACAAGCCCTCTCCTATGGTTGGTCACCAAGGCCTAGTAGCCATCGGAGGAAGAAGGAAAAAGAAAGAAAAGAAAGAAATAGAATAAAATTTTAAAAATTGTCTATGTCGAGTCAGTTATATTATGTAAGACGATCAGCGTCCACATTGGTAATTTCCGACCAAAATGAGCCAAAATGACTAAATTGGCAAATTGCCAAAGAAGTTAGCACTTAATCGGTACAATTGAAAAGTTTAAAATTGAATTAGTATAAATACAATATGTTTAGCACAATCTAATATAATAACCATGTCCTCAATTTTTTGCTTCTAATCATTGATCTGGTGGTATCTCAATCCTCTTACGCGCATTATGACTAATCAAGATTAGAGAATTCAATGTACATAGTATGACTTTCGATTCAAACCAAGGATGACTCGATATAGAAATATATCATCTAATTACGTTTACATTTACATTGCGGTTTCCATTTATTTGTTATCTCATGAGTAACTAAACCTCGCGGGCATTATATTTTCAGCTGTTTAGTGTCGCAACATAAGTCTTCAGGAATTAAAACCAAAACTTTAAAATTTAGGAACAACGAGGACATAATTTTAATCAAAAGAGAATGATGGTGGAGTTAAGAGGCATCCAATTCCACAATTTTTGTCTTTGTTAATTGCACTTCCAATTCCTAAAGTTTCCATTTTTATTTCATCAAAGGCGTCACGCTAGGCCTGGAAGTTGCACTTTGCCATTATTCGACCCCTAATTTAGATGCTTTAATCAACATTAGAATGTTGGATTGTTGGAGTGACTAAAGTAATGCTTATAATTAACCTTCTCGAAGCGGCCGATTGCAATGTATTCGGACATTATGAAAAAAAAGAGAGTTGCTTTTGAACGAGGATTCCAACTCATACCTCTTTGCGTAGACGCTTATTCTAGGATGTTTGATTTTTCTTTTTAATTGACAGAATGCTAGACAAGACTTTTTCAAATAAAACGGGGGTGGGAATAGCTGGGGTTTGGTAGTAATCAAGGTCAAAGTATATGTATGGTATGGAATTATTAATTAATCTCAATTTTTGTTTTTAATTTAGACAATAAATTAATCAAAGAGGCAAATACTTGCAGCTCGGATTTCGGATCGCTCGCCAAAAGCTGCAGGCCCGACCACCACGGGTTCTTTCGAGGGGGGGTCCATGATCATCCTTCTTTTATTTGAAATTTTGAACGAGGATGGGAGGGTAAATAAATAGCTTGTAAACCATATTCTAACTTCGAATTATCTTGTGGCAAAATTAGATTGTCCATTGTTAGACTATATATTCCCATGTGAGAGCAACGTGAAGATATACGACTAAGAAAATTATCCAATTATTACCAAATCTATTGCACAAATTTTAATTCAATCATAAATTTTTCAATATTGTTAATTTAGTTATGAACAATTATGCAAAATTTCAAAGTAGTCATTTCCATCAATATTCAGCAATTTTTAGCAAAAATTGATTAAAGCACATTATAATATCGCACAAATGTTCAGAGCTAAATTGGTAAAATTGGCTAAAATGAGTATATGGTATGATCGATGTTGATGTGAACATTTTTTGTAATTTCTTTTAAATTTTTTGATTTTTTGATTTTTTTCTACATTTTTTCCTTTCCTTTCCTTTCCTTTTCTTTTTTCTTTTTCCCTTCTTTCCCTCCGTTGACCATCGTCGATCTTGTCGACAGTTGACGAGGGGGGCACTCACCTGATTTAGTGAGAGGGTGACTCTCATTAGCACAATCCCGAGTGACTCTCCCTCAAGGTGAGTGAGGGTGTTGAGGCCCTAGTTGGTGGCTAGCGACCTCTATCATCCATTGGCGAGGCCCAACAATGGCCAAAAGAGGGAAAAGGGAAAAGGATAAAAAAGGAAAAGGAAAGGAAAGAAAAGAAAAAATTAGATAATTTAAAAATTGCAGCAATCGGCAATATTAGTGATTTCTTGCCATAATTAGTCGAAAAAACTAAATTAACAAATCGTTAAAAAGGTTTAAGACTAAATTGACAAATCATTAAAATGTTCATAATACCATTGAAAGGTTTATGATTAAATTGGTCACTCCAAAGTAAGTTCAAGACCTTTCAAACAATTTTTCCCATATTGACAGGCCGCGAGTTTTTTTGAACAAGTAATTTTATTTATTTTAAAGGTTTTTGGTACTTGTAAAATTGGATGTCTAAGATCTTAAAAATACATATTATGCCCCAATATATATAATTGCGTTTAGTCAAATTAATCTCAAGCAGGATATATTTATAATACTCGATCAAGCTCGAGTCGATGTCCAAGCATTGAGTTGCATCGTGCTTAAGCTTGTCAATATATTGGCTCTACTTAACTTGAATGCATTCATAACCTTGAAAGAAAGAAAAAAAACAAACATTTATATAATTATATATTACTCAAGAGAACCTTTGTATAGAGAACCTTTGTATTTTAGTAACATGTAAACTCATCAAACGAGAGAGGCAAGTTTAAAATTGTCTAACCCAAATTGACCAATTTTCTTGCCGTACAAATTTATTGATCCATACCTAACTCGGAAGCAATTTCCATAAATTTTTGTGGGAGGCTCCATAAACTGATCCATCAAGATAGTGAGGCAGCTTGGGGATCACGTTCTAGACTATGGTGTGTAGATGGTAGTGAGGCGAAGGGTGGTGGATCTTGCCCGAGTGACTAATAATGCCCTCCCTCTCATTTGCTCTTGTAAATTGATTCCCTTCCTAGTATCGACCGGCCACAGTGGTCGGAATACGACTATTGTCAATTATAGGACACGGGAAACAAATGTTTCATTTAAATGGGTAACAAAATTGCAAAATTATCAAGCCACCAAAACTCATTCAATTTATCGTTTAACTCCATCGTTCGAAAGGTCAGTCATGGGAAAACCCAAACGAGAGTAGAAAAAAGCACGAAGACAGCAATTACATGGGGTAATCTACTCAACACTGACCACTTAATGGTCGGTTTACTTATTTGCAACCCACAAAAGTATATACATTATCGCAAACTAACCCAAAAGAACAAGAAAATTACCATTCACATCAAACTGCAGAAATCACTCGTACAAATTACCTATCATAGAGAAGCAGAGAACCCGTGAAAATCCCTTGAAACTTCAATCCGGAGATAGACCACCGGAGATGGGCAACGAGGTCGCCGGAAATAGGCGTTGGCGGTGGTGGCGAGCCAATAAAAAGAGGAGGAAGAGAGCTCGCCAAGAGAGGACTCGGGATCGGTGGAAACAAACGGGAGATACAGCGAAGAGAGGAGCCAAGGAGACCTCTTCTTAAGTTGGGTTGAAAATGGGCTTATCGTAGACTCACCGATGCTCAATTTTTTTTTTTCTGTACTTTTAAAGTCCATTATAACTCATATTTTAACTGTAATTTAATCTATAAATGACTCATTTAACTAAATGCGAATTGAAATATGGATTCATGATCCATTTTGACAGTTCTAATAACATGGAAGTTCATAAGCTAAACTAGAACAATAATTATCTCGTAAATTACTTTTGTTGTTATTTGGAATAGGACTTCACCTTATAGATGATGTGAGTGCATAATAATCACCTTTAATCTCTATCGCAAATTCTGCCAAAGATCAGCAACAAACAAAAATGGAGTCAAAAAAGAGGAGACGCTAGGAGCATTTACGTATCCTGTAAGAAGTTTGCTGGCGCTAGATCAGAACTCTACGCATGTTACAGCCCCTCGTTTGTCTTCTACCTTGGATCAAACTCTCTCATCAATCTCTCCTCCATATTCTCTTTTCAAAGCGCAAGCCTGAGGTGACCTGTTGTCATCAATGGTAATCGCTAAAGTCTGTTTTTCGCTCCGAATGATCCGATTGTGAAAGAGCCGCTGTGTCTAACGTGTTAATGTCGGGGCAACATGTATATTCTCCCGTCAGGGGAACGAGGCTTTCGAATAGCTCTAGGATATCAAGTGAACGGCTTGGTGTTAAGCTCAAAGTCTAATTGATCCGATGGTCAAGAAAAGAAGTGCGCATGTGAATGACATGTCGAACCAGTTTGATAGCCTGTTACGGACTAAAAGTTCTAGTTTTCAGCAAAGCTGCAGAAGCGAATCCGCTACAATTGCTACTCATTTCATTTGGAAAATCCTCTTTCTATCAGTAAAAGAACAACAGTAACAATAACCCTATGCAGCGAAGTTGTCATTGGAACGAGATATTCATATACTATGACGATCGAAGAAACTGCTAGGTGGGTAATGAAAAAACCCTCATTTTTCAGTGGAAAAATCACAAAATTCTCATTTTTAATTTAGCTAAAAAGAGAAAAGAGAACATCAAAAACTGAAGAATGAATTTGTCCTGGTCATCGCTTTCGCCCAAACTTCATATGATGCTACCGAGTATGGACGTGCGATCCGACCCATTAGTGCTCCATTCTTCAAATACTCCTGCAAAAGCAGGCTTCAAAAGGCTTATTATAGCAAAGCCTGTCATCATTAGCAGCTTATAAATGATAATGTTCAAGCATATATGTCAAGTGAGATCATGTGAGGCGGATTCTGGATCTTCCTGAGTAATGAACATATCGATAGCTGGAAGGAAAGATAAATCTGCTAAACTGTCTCGATTTATTTAATTAGGATTCAATACAAATCAAAGAGACAGAAAACAAATACTCTTTCGCCCCATCAGGAATTGGCCTTATCCAGGAACTTTGATAGGATACTTCTATATCCGAACACAAAGTTCTTAATTCCTTCCTAACCTGCACATTCGACCATATTCAAAATTTACATACATCCCGGTGCTTAGTTTGGCTTCCGACTAGTTTTCATCGCCTTCAATATGTTGAGGTGGAAGGAAAAATGGATGAAAAATATTTTTAACATACTGCATCCTGTATCCATTGCTTTCTTTTGAATATCGAAATGGCTTGAGGAGAGCGACAGTCACGCGCCGGCTTCATGCGTCTTGGATGTGAAATCCTGAAAAACATATCCTTCTTGTATGGTAATCACTAATCGCAACTTATACGAACAAAGATCTAGAAGATTACGGCAATTGATCTGACACCTTCCTATTGTTGAAACCGTCGCGTCCATCTGGGGATCTTTTTTTAATCAATCTTCTGTCCTTTAAAGATTAGCAGATCTTGTCCCTAGATTCAATTAACCAAAGCAACATGCTTCAAGTTCAATGAGGATAAACCTCCAAAAATAATCAGTTTATGGGAATGTCAACTGGCCGGATCAGATGTCTAATTACAGCAGGTGACGATTGACCAATGATCGGTCAGTCTGAAGCTATAACATCGTCAAGCACCAAGAGCAAAAGGTTAAGCACAACATTCTCACTGATCAAATATGAATACAACATGGATCGCATTATCAATATTACCCCTTAAAATCGTAACAGACCCCTTTAACTCCTTGTTTTGTCATGCATCTGCATAATGACTTCACGCATACGATCACCCCAGCAGATAAAAAGTTCAGAAACATAAGTAATTTCAAACTACATCACTAAATAAGCATATGATCATATATCCATAGAGCCGATAAAGAGCTTAAAAATATCCGGATCCAAATCCAAAGTTGAATGGATGGGGGTTGGGCGGCATCACCGAGGTGCTGGTTCCACTCTGCGATTGGAAAGGAATAGGCGGTCCATGGCTCGAGCTCGCTCCAAGGAATGGCTGAGGGTTGGTCGCCTGGATCACCATCTGCTCTGTCTCCTTGCCAACGTTCTTCCGGAGTGCAAACAGCGAGACCTTCAACTGCTCAAGTTGTGGCACACTCAGCTCATCGATTGGTCTCTCCCACCAATGGTTATCCTGGTTAGCCTTCAGCGCCTTCTTGAGCTCCTCGCCACGCTTCTTCTCCATTTCAAGCTGGCCAAGCACCTCGGTCAGCTGCATGTTGAGCTCGCAAATAGTGGCGTTGCGATGAGCCTCAATGAGCTGCGCCGTGCCTGCAGTCTGCTGGGGCAGCTCATTGCCACTGAGGAAGCGATCGAGCACGGTGTCGACATTAGGGTGACCAAAGGAGAAGGCCTTCTCGCCTGGTGAGAAGACAATCAGCGCAACTTCTGCACCACAGAGAGTGCTGAGCTCGCTTGCCTTCTTGAAAAGGCCAGATCGGCGCTTTGAGAAGGTAACTTGAAGGTTACTCTCGTTGTCCATCTTAGCCATTTGAATCCTTTGGCGACCCCTGGTCGTTCTCGCCATGGCTAAAGCACGGAAAAAGGGCTAAGAAACTACTCGAGAGAGACTGGAAAAGAGGACGGAGATGTGACTTGAAGGGCTTGGAATAGGGGGCTTTATAGGAGCTCCTGTTTTGGTCAGGATTGATATCTTTGGTTGTCAAAAATTTTCCTGTGTTTCAAGTAATTAATCTCTTACCGCCTAAAGACAGCCCAGAATCTCCTTCAGTCTTGTGTATATGGCATGTAAATTAGTGATTATTGGTATGTATAATGCCTCACAATTGCCAACGAAGTGTGTATACAGACAAATCAAATACAGTGCATCCTTAGGTGCACTTGTGTATTTCAGGAAATGAGAAGGATCAGGATACCAAAAATCTTAGTTGGACAATTCAATTCTTCCTTATCGTCGCCATATAAATGCTATCCTAACGGCATTTTTGCTTACCGTAATTATGATATCTCGAGAAAATTTAAAGTTCCGAAATGTACTTTTAAAATACGGTGCATATCCTATCCTGCTTCCTGGTGCACTGTGTGCACTGCTTCATTACTGAAAGGGCTCTCCCATATCAGTAGCAGCATTTACAAGGACAAGTATATATCTGTGGAGACATGATAAGAAAAGCATCCTCCCCATATGATTTGCTTTTCCTGTCCATACAAAAACTATGACATCCCTCATTCTGTGCAAATTTGTGAATCCTAAGAGTCCACAAATAGCTAGGTTGTATGATGCAGCACCTTAAGCAATGAGGTCTGCAATAAAACTGCCATTATCCTCCACACTTGTATTCTGTTATCTCATCAGTTATTTGTCAACCAGAAAAATATCAATTCTATTTCGACAAAGGAAATCGCAAGCAATTCTGGATTAGGTTCAAGCATCATCGATGGTATTAATAACCGACGTATTATAGGCTTAGGAAACAAATCCATCACTGGGTAGATTCATGTATCATGTGGAAGCAGAATAAGCCACACAATTATTTTGAAGACAGATATAGCAAAAATGGAGTCGACCACTCTGCGTTTCCTATATTGAGTGTGCAAAGCGATTGGCGTTATTGCAGCATTATTTCCATTAGTATCAACAGTCGTCATTTGAATGCATTCGTGCCAAGATATTTTCATATAGATAAATATACATAGTTAGAAATGTATACCACTTTGACAGATTAACAGGATTTAATAACTGATATTGTAGGTTTTGGAAACAAATCCATGAATAGCCAGATACGTGTATCGTGGGGAGACAAATAAGCCACATACATCACTGAAGATTGATGATGAAAATGAAGTCGGCCACATTTTTGTTTTTACCATATCATGGGAGCATCATAATGCATCCCGGCATTATTACCAGTTACATGCATCATTATGTCCATTATGTCAACAGTTGTCAATGGCTAACGTTCGGACAAAGACGTAACCATTTGCATGGTTAGAATGAGAACTTGGGAAGCCTTGCGAACTTCTGGAATCTTAGGAAGATGAGTTATTTGTGCAAAGCCAGCCATAAGTTGTTCGGTATATGAATTAGAAGAGAGCAAATCACGCAGACATGAGTAAGTCTGACAATATAAGTTGGGGATGGTTTTTATCAAACATGAGGTCCTGCGACTTTCAATACGCAAGAGAAAGACCCCCTAGGAAGTATTGGCTTGGTAAAACCAACTTGCCAACCATAGTTTATATTATCGGGCATTCTGTTTGCTTATTCAGTAAGAAGCATGAAAATTATCCTGGTCGTGACAAGGAAGTCTGTGTGAAGCATTTTTAGAGCCCAAGGACTCAGATTTTGCAGTGTAGCAGCAGCAGCAGAAGGTCTCTTGGCCGAGGCATCTTTAAACTTGGCAAATTACTTCCATTCAATATAGTGCTTCTAAGTTTTCCTTCAATCATCTCATTCTAATGGTATTGAGAACTTGGAGATTTGTTATTCACGTAGTGACTCTAATATTACTTCAATTCGAGTAATTCAGGGAATAAGGAGATTCATATTTGAATTCAAATGTGAAGTCTAAATTAAGAGAGAGAAGTTAAATGCATTATAAGTTTCCTTGTACATTGTCGATTAGTTTTTCAGCACAATTGATCCATGAATGCCACAAATAGAAAGATCCGAGAACAAAGGAGTTCAGGTAGTCGCCAAAAGTGGGTTGAATGAAAGAAGCTCAAGGATACACCAAGCGTTCTCGTCCCGACTTTCCAGATCCCACGGAGCATACTACTGCAGCACAAAACCTGATGGCTGAGCCGTAGTTTTGCAGTGTCATTGTCAGCACGGAGCAACCCCAAAAAAGAATGAAAAGGGCACGGCTACTGACCAGGTTCCCACTACCAAACCAGCATAACCTGGCGCGGTAAGATCTGTTCAACGTTCAGCACGAACTGACGAATGCATGAGCTTGCCATGCCATAACAAAGACCCTGCCCTGCCTCACCTATTGGTTCAATTAATTAGCTTGGTTTTTGTACCCCCTCTGAATGGGTGCGCACATATGTGTATTTGGGCACCCTCAAGCGCTCATAAGAAATGATGGCATGCGTGATTCAGAAAGAAGAAGTGCTAAAACATCGGTTCATAAATTCATTGGCGGCGTGAAATCCTCTAGGGGTTTGATCCGATCAGCATGACACAAAGATAGACTTCTACGTGTCAAAAGGACAAGTCACGAATTTTCCAGAGTTCACTAGACAGAGTTGTCAACTGGCGGATGAAGGGGCAATAGAACCAATTATTCATATCAACAACTTCCTTTTTAAGAGGTGCAGCCATAGAGACAATCCAGATTGCAATTCATCAATGGTTGAAAAAATCAGGTAAACGTTACTTAACCGGGAAGTTTCTGACCTGATTCCCACTCATGTTTGACTTAACATTACAATTGGCTCATCAGGTGTAGCTCTTTCAAGCCCTGGACTGACCAAAAGGACTAGGACTACAAAAAGAACAAAAAGAAAAGCTGCTTTGCTGATCAACAAAAAAAATTGATATCCCAGTAGATACATTTACGGAGACAAACTATTGAGAAAGTACATTCCAGCCGCTCATGTAATTAATCCTTTAATTCATCCCACTAAATTGCTCTTGAGACATTAATGAGATTAAATGATAAAAAAAGAGATCGCATCTTCAAAAATGATAGCAATAAAGAGAAAGCTAGCTCAACACTGAGGTAATAAGTTACTGGGCCTGCAAGGATAGATCTTTTAGCTGCTGAGGATCGACCTCTGAGGGTGTATGAGTCAGGGCACACTGAGCAGTAGTCGTTTTTGGAAAAGCTATGACATCCCTTATCGAATTAGCGCCAGCCAATAGCATCACCAGTCTGTCAAGGCCATATGCGATTCCACCTGCACCAAAACCATTGAGGATCAAAAAACAATTACATACAGTATGCATACAATTTAAGACACATGCAGTGCAATCAGCATGGAAACGAGGAATCTGCATGAGGGCAAGCAGTAATTCTTGGTATAGAATCTGATTTTTCCCCCTATTCCCCCCCAATTTTTTTTTTTTTTTTTTTTTCTATGTTGCAACAGTAATTACAGCATGTTCTGTCATGGCATGAACATTTCCAATACTCTAGGAGCTTACAACTGCATATTGAATCAGAAGATTATGTGTAGAGATGCACACATAAAGAAAATCTCATGGGGCAAAGAAATTCCTTACCATGGGGAGGAGCACCCGCATCCAAAGCCTCCAGAAGGTACCCAAACTTTGCTTCAGCCTGTTGATCAGAGAAAAAACATAATGAGCCTAAAGACAACTGACATCATTTGAGCAGCACCTGCATTGGACCCACTATAGAAGTCATATGAAGGGTCCTGGTGTTCAAATAAACAAACTTAAAGCTGGGGGCTAAAAACAGTAATCAGTAATCAGGCATCATTAGTGGAATACATGGTTTGGAGCGACATCTCACATTTTATATAGCACATCAGTTATCAGATGACCTTCACATCTATCAGTATGTAGCTAATAATCACACAAGCCTGAAATTGGCAGAAATTCTGATGACTATAGACATTATGTATGTCCATTTTCATTGTAGACTGAAAACATCAAGGCAAAGTTGAACTTTTTGGCAGATACATAGTAAGATGAAGCTGAAGAAATTTTCGCAACCATTTTTGCAACAGTAGTTAGACATTGAATATATCTGTCCTCACCTCTTCAGGAGAGATTCCAACAATTTCGAGAACCTTTTGTTGAACTTCGCGCTGGTAAATTCTCAGGCTCCCGCCACCAATCTAAAGGAACAGATGGATGGCCAAGAATTTAGATTCTATATGATAAGATTAACAAAATTTACCAACAGAAGCTGCTGAAAATGAAAGACATGCCTCTACTCCATTGTACACCATGTCATAAGCCAAGGCACGAGCAGAAGAAAGATTTTCCATGTCTTTAGGGTTTGGGGCAGTAAAAGGATGATGCAAGGCCTGCAAAAGAACAAGACAAAAAAGACAGGATAGAACATAAACCAACAGGTAAGAGTTACCAGTTTTTTTGAAATTACAGGTTCACTCATGAGTCATGAGAAATACGCCATGTGAGGAAACTCGGATCTGTTTTAATGAGAATATGATTATTTTTTCACCATTGACATCAATTTGTAAAAGAAAAGGCTGCCTAACTAGTAGAAGTCAAGAGGACCAAAATGGTTGGAAAGGACAGGAAAGTGCAACACCTTGGTCAAAGAAAGGATAAATTTACTTTATGAAGTAATATGACATAGGTAAACCAAATTTTGATAATGTTCACACTCAAGCACTCATGTCTTACAAACATGAATGTAAATATATCTGGATTTTGGACATAAGGATTCGTATGTATAATCTCAAGATAGATGCATTGCTGCTTGCCATCCAAAACTAGATTATGCCAATGCACATACATAGATGTAATGGGAAAAAAAAAGAAAAAGAAAAAAAAAGAAACCAGGTGCTTATCACACCTAAATTAAAGTGGAAAAGATTTCTTCACTTCATGTTATAAATACTGTACATCCGAAATAATCGTCATACTGCAATCAACCCATTACATCCTTCACCAATAAAATAAAAAAAATCCTCACACACACACACACACACACACACGCACATATATATATAGAAGTAAAATTTATCAATATCTTGTAATATCTTGTAATATCTTGCTCCATTTTCTAACGACTGCATCTCAAGGACACAGAAGATAACTGGTTTTACAGAGCCCGTTCCTTAATGCTTTGTTTGGGAAAAAGGAAAGGTGAGGAAACTGAGAGATGAGGGAGGAAAATGGCTAAGGCTTTGAATTTATGTGGAGAAATTTCGAACTTCCAAGAAATTCCCTCCCCTCTCTAATTATCCCTCACTTCACCTCTTCCCAAACAAAGCTTAAGTGTGTAACCCAAGAGCGATTACCTCCACTGTGAAAATTAGCAAAACTCATCCATATGTGGAATCTTGCAGATGTCCTAGTTGTTGAGTTACATGACAGATGATATAAGGATAAGAAAAAAGAACTGGAGCAACAAAGAAAATGACAATGCCCACACAAGCAGGACACTGACTACAGGAGCCATTGCATAGAAATTTGTCCTCATCTGACTTAATTGCAGATGAAAAATTGAAGACAGTAGCCATACCTCAAGCCTCTGATCTGAATCATTCCACTCAAACATTGGAAAGTCAGTCACCCACAGAATTGAATGCCTGGACTACAGATCGAGGAAGAAAAATTTATCAGGCAGACTAGAAAGATAAGTCATGTCATTAGGTTAAATCCGGAAGAGACAATTCAAAACTTTACATGATCAGCCAAGCCTAATTCCTGCGCAACAAATAACCTAAGTCGGTCCAGAGATCTATTGACAGAACCAGGATCGCCAACTGCAAACAAAATAAGGTCACCAGAGGCTGCAGCACATCTTTTCAATAGCAAATCCCTTTTTTGAGGGCCCAAACTTGATACCAATGCAGGAATGCCCTCAATTTCCCCTGAAAGATTTCAATCGAGTAAATAGTTAAATGAGGTCAGCTATAATGAAACAACTGAAGGCAACATTAGTCTAATTCTACCATTTTCCAAGACTTTCAGGAATGGCAGGCCCTTTGCCCCAGATCTAATTGCTTCGCTGTAAAGTCCACCTTTTTTGAGAGCCGTGTTTGAATAAACCTTTGCACCTGAAGGAACACATAATGCTTTAACAATCCCTCCACTTCTCAAGGTGTCAGAGAAAACCTTAAAGGATGCCTCCATAAATACATCAGACACCTGTAGAAGACCATGATAGAGTTAATAATGAATCTGCTTCCAAGATGGCAAACAAGAATGGATCCAGCATTAAATTTCCTGATTACATGTAAATTTGCCATCTCCAGATGTGTCAAAATCAGGTGCTTGTAATATAAGCAGCACCAACCCAAAACAAAGATCATGGCCAGAATACTCAAAAGCAAGATCCATGTACAACATTTAGTATTTGTTCAATGTCTTACTAAGGCAATAAATCTCAAAAAAATAGCATGAAATGTGGCTTTATTCTGGTTGCACATACATTCAGAAAAATAAAAAAAGCCATCTACCATGAAAATATTTCATTCATATACATCCACATTTTAAGTGGACAGTGAAGAGCAAACAATGAAATGTCCTCATGTTTCAGCTTTATCCCCATGTTTCAGCTTATCTTTATCTCTATCACAGGGATTGCATTCATAAACTACAAAATCACTCACAAAGAATGAGAAATATCAAGCAAAATACCATCAGATCAGTTAAAATTAAAAGCAAAAAAGGGCATAAATAATAGGACCATGGCACAGGGAAAGGTCATAAGAAGCTGGTCCTAGAATAGACTCTCAAAATAAGACAGACATTGCAACATCATTTCATCTTTAAGAACAGGAGCTGTCTTATCAAATGAGTGGAGGTAGGTGTATCCTCTTTAACAATGCTTTGCAGTATAAATTTGGCAGTCATGTTCTAAGGAAAGGTAAATCAAGAATTACATCTTTCAATTCTAGCTCATAGCGAGTATCGGGTCGGTCTGAACCATATCTACTCATTGCTTCGGCATAAGTGAGCCTTGGAAACGGGTCAGGTAGCTCAATGCCTTTTATCTCCAAGAAAACCTGTAAATTAGATTACTCATGAGCATGTATTGGCTTATGCAAATGGAAAGATGCTAATTTAGTCAAACTGCTGTTAAACCATAGGTGAATTTAACTGCACATATATATACAGAATAGAAATATCTATATAGCAGGAGTCAACAAATTTCAGGTCACATCCCTCCAGAAAAATGCTTGGAGAACAAAGTTTGGCGAAATATCTTTCTTTGTCACCCTGAACAAGCCAAACATATTCATAATAAACCTACAAGCTTGGAAACTGAGCACAGTTGCTGCTGGTCAGACCTAGTACATAATTAAAGATTTACCAGGTACTCAGAATCAAAAGAGCAGAATATGGTATCTACTAGAAAGAACATTTTATCCATAGGATAAAGTGTATATTTCAATGTTACAGATGCCTCATCCTTTTTCAGCTTAACCCATTGGCAATTGGGATAATCTCCCAGAAAGGCAAATCACCCACTCCCCACTGACAGGTGAGATTGCAAGAAGTGTAGTGGTGAGGAGTCAAACAGACCCATGTTGATGAGAGGCTGGTCCCTTGCTGCTGCACTACGCTGCACCCCACATGGGACCATAGTTAAATGCTTAAGTCTATTTGAATGTCTCAAAGTGCTTGCCCCCAAAGTTCATAATTTCTTCCTAAAGAAAGCTACTGGGAGACTGCGTTCATATTCCACCCTTTTTCTTTTGTCTAAGTGCGCTTGCCATTCACCTTTGACATTCCTGCTCCCCGCAAGCATTTTCCCGTATGGGAACCATGCCAAATAATTAATGCAAACCCAGGTAACTCTAATGAATTGCATGTGCAACATATACTTTCCGACTGACTGTTTAAACCAAAACGTTGTATCAATAACTCCTTCTGGGATGTAGCTACCTTTCTAATTAAATCCTCATTGAGCTTCAGCATATCTTCCAAAGGCATGAAAGCCATTTCGATATCAAGTTGTGTAAATTCAGGTTGTCTGTCTGCCCTTAGATCTTCATCTCTGAAACATCTGCAACATGAAAGAGCTAAATCATCATCAACACTTTTCAATTAAAAGAAGAGTCATCATAATTAAATTGGCATTGGTTCTGGCAATTAGCTAAAGAAAACAAAGCACCAGTCTATCTCCTTAACCCACATAAGCTTGCTTCGTCATTGACCCATTCACTTCATCTCCTACATTCTTATAACTCCAACAATAGTATGATACTAAACCTATAAGAGCAAGCGTAAGGCCAGCCAAAGCTATATTTTTCTCATTTTGGTGGGACAGGTTCAACCCAAGGATGCATCCCTCAAGAGAAAGTTCATAAACTAGCATGAACAGGAACCTCTATTGGCAGAAACACAATTAATGTAGATGCAGTCTTACACTAAAGTATAATGAGTCCAAAAGTTCTGTCTCTGAGCCACAAGATAAAATTGATATTGCTCAGTTTGAGTCATATGCATGTCCAAGTTATGGCTAATGGTGAGAACTTAGATTAATGAATGCAAAAATGACAGCAAAAGGACAAATTGACAGCACTTACCTTGCTATTTGATAATACCTATCAAAACCGGAGACCATCAACATTTGCTTAAACAGCTGTGGACTCTGGGGCAAAGCATAAAATGTTCCTGGCTTCAAAATAAACAACTAAACATCAGATAAACAACTCAATCAAAAGGCATGTTTAGTAAATAATTACTCAAAAAATACTGTCCTTCCTTGCTAGAAGATAATATTCTTACTAGAAGACACGCAAATCAGAGGTCCCCAGTTGTAAGAAGCAGAGAATTAGATAAACATGGAGCTTATTATTCTCCTTTCACATTATTTGGAGTACATCCATGTACCAGACAAATAGACAGTGTTCGTTTACATTATCCTCCTATACTTCTCATGTGATTTGTTCATCTAAAGAGGTTACTCTCAGGCTTCACACATTTGATGCCAACAATTAATAAGAAATACTATGGAACTCCAAATTTGATTGTGCATGTTTGTAAGCGCAGGGCAGTGCAGCATGCATTTCAGAAAGGGAAGGATAAAGTATCAGAAAACTCCATGCCTTCCCGACAATAATTTCAGGAACACATTTGGTTGGCTGCTGGAAATTACACTGCAAGCTTATGCCAATCATGTAGGAAGATGATTCACTGGTGAATCAAACGATTCTCACTGTGGCTTGATCTGGCTTAAGATTTTAATCTAAATCCACTGAATGAACAATCTCCATCAAGGTAATTTGTTTAGTTTATGGAGAACAAATATCCAGGTTTCTACACATTTTTCTTACCAAAACATCTAATTAGTTTGAACAACTAATAGTTAGAGTTACCTAGTCTAGCAAACTAGGCACTTCCTGGTTAGCCCATTCAAGGCCGTCTTCATTTGGTAGATTCATTAGTCTACCAAGGACTTCCTGGGGCTCAACCACTAGATTCGCTACCCCATTTACACCAGTCCATTTTCCAATTCAGACAACTCATAACATCACATGGCATTTTATCTGCAAGATTAGAATCTTTTTTATGCCACAGTAACAATACAAACTTCCTCCAAAGCTTCATTCTACAGCAAGGCTGTAGTTGCGGGGTAAACACCTTGTCCAAAATCATCCTTCTAAAAGCTTCGTATATAGACAAGCGAAATGTATAAAGAAATGAATTACCTGAACTCTTGATGGCACCAAATAATCTCGAGCACCTTCCGGAGTTGATCTTGAAAGAATTGGAGTCTCAATCTACCTTATATCCATGAGAATGTTGAGAACTCAAGATCAAAGAAACAAAATCAACAAAATAAACAAGCAAAAACATACATATGCAAGCATGGACATTCGAAGTTGCTCACAAAACCATACCTCCACAAAACCATGCATATCCTCTAGGTACTGCCTAATGACTTTGACCACTCTATGTCGCAATGTGATATTGGAGTACATTTGTTGACGGCGCAAATCGAGATACCGGTATCTAAGGACATTTATCAGAATCCCTTACAAATAAAACCACCAAAGCATATGCTAAAAGAGAATTCACTAGTCGCATAACAATTGCATCACAGATACCTCAGACGAATCTCCTCCTTCACTCCATCTTTCCCTTCATCTCCAGTAGTGACCAAAAATGGCAACTTAGACCTGACAGGGTTCAATATTTGGACATGCTCAGCAGCAACCTGAAATCCAGGAACCAGATTGTACAAAATGTGGTAATGCCACTAAGGAATTAAGACAGTCTAAAAGCATGAGGCAGGTTGATTTCTGTGGCCACTGGCCAATCAAAGAAAGCTCGAAATATGACCCACCCTAAGCGCAAAAGGCCAGATGGAGGAGCGTATTAACATGCCCCACTAACACTTAGAAGAGATTCTTCTTCCTTTGACTAACAAAGGCATAAAGGGCAAGGATCATGCACAAAAGTTGTGTATGTACCTCTATCATCCCAGTTTTTATTTTCTTGTTGATTGACTCAGCTGGCCGACACCGCACGATTCCTTCAACGGAAACCACATATTCAAGCCTCAATTGATTTGTGGCAGCATGAGCCTCCGGGAACTCATTGGGCAGGGTTGTGACCTGTGCATAGAATTAAAAAAGCACGCCACTTGGAAATTAAGCCACTTTGGTTGAAAAAGTTCATTAGAGTAAAATAACATGACATCCTCGGCTTAAGTTTGCACATTATAGTCAATAGTCTTGTAGCATCCTTAATTCAATTCATATGCCTTTATAGAGTATTCTGAAACAAAACATCTACACAACTGGAGATAAATCAGACCTCCTTTTGCTTCAACAAACTTTACTTTGGAAATATCTGTAAGCATGACAACATTTGCAAATGGCAATCCACATGCCACACATTAAAGCTCCTCAAAAGCAATTTTGATCCACTATTAAATTCCCCCATGACCCAAACCAACATAAACAAAGCATCGCCAAATATGCCAAAACTGGAAAGCTTGGATGAAAACTATTCGCCTAACCATGTCCTTAAAGCTAAATTCCGTCGAGTAATCATAAAAGAAGGGGAGTAAAAACCATCACTTTCCCCTCAAAATCCATTCTTTTTTTTTCTATCGATAACGAACAGCAGCTTCTTCTAGTACATGAACAGCGAAGAAGCATAATATCAAGAACATGCACAAAGCAAAAGAACCGAGCTTGAACTTTGACCTGCACAATGCCAGAGTGGTCTCTGAGATTGAGAAACGTGAGACCACCGTGGACCCGATGAAGCGCAACCCACCCGCAAATCCGGACCCTCCTGCCCACGTCGTCGGACGACAGCTCGCCGCAAAGCCCGGTCCTCGAGACCCAGATGAGCCCGCCGTCCTTGGGAGCTACCGGAGCTTGAGGACTGGGGGCCGGGGCTTCTGACGAAGTTGAGAAGGAAGAAGAACAGTTAGCGACCACAGGGACGGAGCGAACGCCGTCGTTCTTCCGCAGCGGCCGGAGACCGAGTCTGAAAACACCGGGGACAAGAGCGTAGGGTCTTAATCGGAGGGACACGAGAGGGATGGCGCGAAGAAGTGACATGGTCGGATTGCGTCTCTCTCTCTCTCTCTCTCTCTCTCTCTCTCTCTAACCGTTGTCTTGCCGCAAAAGACTGTCCTTTATCACAAGCAGGGCAGACAAGTCGAGGTTGGGGTTGGCCTCCTTTATTTTGCTTGAATTCATGCACTCGCAGTAATACTTTAAAAAATAATTAAATCGTTTGAAAATTTTATTGTTTCTACATGAAATTGGAAAATAAAAATGGGAATGATTTTGTCAGTCTAGTAATGTATAGAATTTGAGTTGAGATGGTATGAATAATACGATATTGGATAAAAATATGATTCGGTGGGAATCACATATTTAGAAAATCCAAAATAAATCAGAAAAATTAAAAAGAAATTGTCGAATGTAAAAATGGTAATAGGAATTGCTTTGCTGAGTTTTGTATGACTTAATACCTATCTTTTGAATATATGAATTAATGTGTTTTTGGTATTTTGCGTTAAAGTTAATGTTCTCAATGATTTAGTTCAAGTACCAAATTCATAAGTATACACTCCAAATGTTACATATTGAGAAACACGTTAGAAAGGTAGTGGTGATAAGCTTGTCTACCAAATTTTCAAATTCTCGTTGTCATTTGCAAATTTAATAAGATGACTTTTTGATAAAAAAATCATTTTCAATTTAAGAACTAAATCTTTGAATGATAATGCTTCCAAATATGAGATTAAGATAAATGAGTAATATTATTTCCAACTTGGGCAATGATCCAATGACTTACTTTTATGTACATGGAAAGATTATGTCTTCCAGATTGCTAGTACCATAGATGGTTTACACAATCTTGGGAGAAATTTAAGGATTTAGAGCCATGGTTTTTAGGAAGCTCCTCCAACTGGTATTCTAGTTGGTATATATACAGCTATGGATATCACCCTATATCTTTTTAGTTAATTTAGTACCGAGTAATGTTTGATTTCTATGACTAGTCAACTGTAAATTTAATTGGATGATGTTTGATTTTTTTGCTAGTAATGGAGGAAGGCCTGATATAGTCATAAAATGTTAATAACTACTGTATGTCTTATTCAGAAAGTTATCGAGTTAAATAGTTATATCATGTATATATCTCCTTCCATATTCATTTTATAAAAAAATAATTTTTTTCATAAAAAAAATTATTATTATATGAGCACGTTTTAACAGTTGAAAAAGTAAAATTACTTTTTTTCACCCGTGACTTTTTTTTAACTACTTATCACGCATACTTTATTATCTTCTCTTTAAAACTTAACGATGAAAAAGAAATCATCTCAAAAGTCGATAATTTATGAAAAAAATCATCAATTGTTTTTACGTGTCTTAGGTGCTACCCGTTACAAAGAAATGATTTTTAGTGACCCAAAAAAATAAAAAAAGTGGAAGCCGTTCGGAGGGACCCACAATAAGGTCCCATAAAACAACATTTTGGGCCCCAAAGAAATGATTTTTAGTCACCCAAAAAAATAAAAAAAGGAGAGTGTCCGATTAATGAAGAAAGATAGCGGAGGACAGGACACTGGTAATAATGCCCAAACTAAATACCAGACATACAGAGGAAGAGAGCCGAACTCTCTCAAACCCAGCATCAACCTAAGAGGCCTGCGAACTCGCCTCGCGTGTCCGGTTGCCTATTCCATCGGCGAAATCCCCGCAAGCCCTCGTCTTTTCTCGTACCCATG
Source organism: Corymbia maculata (assembly GCA_014182735.1). NCBI lineage: Eukaryota > Viridiplantae > Streptophyta > Magnoliopsida > Myrtales > Myrtaceae > Corymbia > Corymbia maculata. Next base: position 22,774,622 of record CM024690.1, read on the forward strand.
TTCCCTCTCGTCCATGTCTCGCGTGAGGTGACTGGGGAGATCGCTGGGGTTTAGGGTTTGGTGGCTTTCGCTGCTGTTCTTGGTGGTGGTGGAGGAATCGGGACGATGGCAGCCGCGGTGCAGGCTCTCCGCTTCCTCGTCCCCGGATCGGCCGGCGGCGGCGGCACCTTGGACGCCTTCAACCGGATTATCGCCGACCTCTGCACCTCCGGTAATCCCAAGGTACCGGTCTCTCTCTCTCTCTCTCTCTCTCTCTCTCTCTCTCCCTCTCTCTAAGTATTAGTGGCATTTTCTGTTTGGGCGTTGCCTCGGGTGGAGTTTGAGAAATGGCGTTGGGGAGGGGGGCTGTGGTGAGATTGAACTTTTGGAGCAGTCTGTGTTGTGGGTCCAACTTCAATTCTTCTGGAGAAGATGGTGAAGCTGAGTTTCTGAGTTTAGTGTGCGCCCTCTACTTTCTTATTGAATTCTAGGTGGAGGATGGATGAAACGCTGGACAGAGTAGGACGCCGTTCTGTTTATTTGTAGGGAGAATCGCTGGAAATGGGGCAGGATATAGCTTTATACGTCTCGTCCCCTCTTTGGTGGAAATGGGATGTATGGCCTGATCTCATTCATGTTTTTACTCGCATGAATGGATGGGTCCTCATTAAAGAGTGCACAGTAGTTGACAACTGACTAGTAATATCATATGTAACAAAACGAGCAATGAAGGTGGTCCAATGTCATATGTGGTTTTGGACGTGTCGTGGGTGCTTCTATATAAAACGTACTCCTCGTTTACATGGTTGGGTTACGAACTAGTTTGATAGAAATTCTTGGTCTTGACCCAAAACTGACATGATCAAATAGAACTTCAGCTTGGGTTGACCAGTGTACTTTTTTGATTTCAACTTCCTATTAGCAATTTTGTCCAAGGATGCCACCAAATCTCCCTCGATATGGAAATGACCAACCCTTGGAAAAGTGTTCTCTAAGGATTGCTTTGAAGAATGAAACAAAATCCGCTGCATAATATATGTTATGTGAGAGGAATAATAGAGTAATTGTTGCAAGACCTTGAGAAAATATCAGCAACTTAAATTTACGTTAAATTGAAAATAAGAGCAGATAACTTACCAACGGTAAGTAAGCCTAAGAAAAATGCGAAATAATCAATATCACTTGAACTTGCTCGATTTAAAATATAAGAAGTTGGAATCATTGAAAGATCATTTTAAGTTTTCCTATAACAAAAGGATTATATACAGTTATTGTGTTACCCTCTCCATGAATGGAAGTGGTGCTGTGGGTGGTTGTGATGTCGAATGAGATGGATACAGCGGTGGAACAGTTGGCTGTGGCGATGTGGTGTTGGCAGAGGTGGTGGCCATGACAGGGGATGTATGAAGGAGGTAGTGGCAATGACGTGGGTTGTGATGGCGGTGGCATTTCTTAAGCAAGGTTGGTATTCCATCATGGACATTTTTAAAGGTAAAGCAAAAGCTTAAACAGCCGTTTGTCACCTCAAGGTGGGAGAAGGTTCGACCTTATTCTATATCTTATACCAATAGGGCCGAGATCAATTTAATGAGAGATTTGATATTTTGCAAGCCAACTGCTGCTTTTTGTTTGATGGGGAATAATCTAGAAATATTGTTATGTAATTTGTTGATGGTATATTGCTCCTGTGATCACTTCCCATGTTATCGCTCCTCCTCTAATGCACTTTGATTCCTTGAAAACCACAATAGGAGGGAGCATCATCAGCTTTAAGAAAGTATGTGGAGGAGGAAGCTCGAGAACTTAATGGGGAAGCTTTTGCCCGGTTTATGGATCAGTTGTATGAGCGCATTGCAGCTCTTCTAGAAAGCAATGATCCTGATGAGAACTTGGGTGCTTTGAGAGTCATTGATGAGCTTATAGATGTTGGTCTTGGTGAGAATGCTTCCAAGGTTTCAAAATTCGCAAATTACATGCGAATGGTATTTGAAGTAAAGCGTGATAAGAGAATTTTGGTCCTTGCTAGTAGTGTCCTGGGCCATCTAGCGAGGGCTGGTGGAGCGATGATTGCTGATGAGATGGAACGCCAGGTGCGTTGCTTTTCTATGCGTTAGTTGTATGCCTTTTGTCATTGTATGTAACATGGACCTTTTATTCTTGTAGTTAAAAATTGCTCTGGATTGGCTTCGTGGAGAAAGAGTGGAGCATCGTCTTCTTGCTGCTGTTCTGATCTTGAAGGTAGGTGCTTCTTTATTTATGTTCATGCTAAGCAAGTTATTTTTAAAATGGAGGTTGCTCAGTTGCATTTGTCGAATTTTATTGTGGAAGAACTGTTTGTTTGATGGATTATCTGCCCATCTTCTGGACCATTTCAACTGCTTGGCTTGATATCTGACGGTTTTCAAATTTTAAGGATGTGTACTCTCTGGTCTGGTGTAGGAAATGGCTGAGAATGCTTCCACTGTTTTCAATGTCCACGTACCTGAATTTGTTGATGCTATCTGGGTTGCATTGAGGGATCCAGATGAGAGGATACGAGAACAGGCCGTGGAGGCATTACGTGCCTGCCTTCGTGTTATTGAGAAGAGAGAAACGCGCTGGCGTGTGCAATGGTGAGTTAATTCATATGATTTTCATTTTTCATGATAGAGTGGGCAAAGGCATTTGTTGTTGTCCCTATTTGTGGTACTTCAGTTATCATGGAGTTTCTAAGGAGTTTTGTTTTTGAAATCAAGAGAGCATCGCTGTTGTCACATCATAAATGTGCAAATCTGCCTTACTTTTTGGTTTTCTTACTTTTTGTTTAGGAAGTTAACTGTATCAGACATCTATGATATTACTCTTGTTAGTTTATTATTCACCTTAACGTAAGGGTTTAATCTGTTTTATACTGTTGGGGTCAGTGGCCGCTTTTTTTTCCTATGAAATTTCACCTCATTCTGAACATAGTTAGCTTTGTGAGGCAGATTAACAGAAGATCTGTGAACTTTAACAGAATTTAGTCAATCTTGCCTATCATGTGGCTACCTATTCAACGAGTTCCCTGTTCCAGCGGATTAATCTCCTGATGATTTTGAACATGTAGCTTTGAGACTTTAATGGGGTATTGACCTCGTCAAATCACTAATTCAGATGTAAACAAGCCTGATGCTCCCTCTTGGCTAATGAAACAATCAGTCTAGCGATATAATGGAGATACTGATGTCTTGATGCAGTTCATATTATAGTGATAGATCCGCATTAGAGGATCCTAGGTATCCTTAGCTTAAAAAAATAAAGCTGTGTGCTCTTATATTTTTTATGCTAAATTTTTCTCTGTCCTCCACAGTATTGAACATTGATTTAACTTTCTGATTTTTTGTTCTTTGGCAGGTACTATCGTATGTTTGAAGCCACACAAGATGGCTTGGGTAGAAATGCTCCTGTTCATAGCATACATGGGTCATTGCTTGCTGTTGGGGAACTTTTAAGGTTTGTAATGATGGTCCTCTCTGTTATAATTAGTTGCAATCTTTATGGCAGATTGATTTTATGGTTGAGTTGGTCGGTATGAAGTTTTTATCTTATGTACCGTTTTCTTAGTAAACTTGAAAGTGTTTCTGTTCCATGTACTCTGGATGTTTGAAAATTTATAAATCCATGCCCATTTTGGGATCGTGATAGATATCTGGTGTTCTTGCAAACAGAACATAATTTCTGAGGAACAGTATTGCTCCCTATGGGTTATGCTAGTTTGTGAAATTAATGCAATCGACAGAGGAAGAAGCTTGTGGCCAAGTGGAAAAGCCCCAACTGGGGTTATAATGCATGGACATGTCACTTGCAGTGTAGAAAGTTATTTTCTTGTGGTAAAAGTTACTTGTTCCTTCCTAATGCAGGAATACAGGTGAATTCATGATGTCGAGGTATAGAGAAGTTGCTGAAATTGTTCTTAGATATTTAGAGCACAAGGATCGGCTTGTTCGACGCAGCATAACATCATTGTTACCTCGGATTGCACATTTCCTTCGTGATCGATTTGTTACACACTATTTAACGGTTTGCTAGCATCTCATCTTGTTTGTTTTCTCTATGCGGGCTCTTTGGTAGCTCCTTATATGGTATTAAATTATCTTTCTACAGATATGCATGAAGCATATACTTGCAGTTCTACAGACACCAGCTGAACGAGCCAGTGGGTTTATAGCTCTTGGTGAGATGGCAGGTGCTCTAGATGGGGAACTTATTGGTTATTTGCCGACAATTATGTCTCACATACGTGATGCAGTATGTATTTTCTCTCACTTTCAGTTGTTGCTTCTTAAGTAAACATTCTGGCTGCTGCAAATTTTTTTAAGTTAAGAGAGTTTGATCGTGGTTATATTTTTGAGTATTGGGGTTATCAAGAACCACTTTCCAATTTGGGTAGGTTGTTAGACTCAGTAGACTCTGTTTGTCTTTTAATTTTATATATGCTTTTCTTGTGTAATGTTTCTTTGTTCTTTGTTTTCACAAGAAGAAGAAGAGACTTTGAATATGCAGGATAGACCTGCATAATTAAGAGATGCATGCTTCCTGTCGACCAACATGGAAGGATGAATACTGGCTAGAGTGCTCTGTACATGTTGGTGAAAACATCTTAATATCTGGTGTTTTCTGATTCGTAGATTGCTCCACGTAGAGGTAGGCTGCCTTCACTTGAGGCTTTGGCATGCATTGGGAACATTGCCAAAGCCATGGGGCCGAAGATGGAATCTCATGTTCGTGGACTGTTGGATGTTATGTTTTCAGCTGGTCTTTCTCCAACACTTGTAGAGGCTCTTGAGAAAATAACAATTAGGTACAATATGGTGGTGTATCTCTTGTCCTGGGTTATTGTGTTGATACATAGGAAGAATTTACTTTCTGTTTAATTTTATTTCAGCATTCCATCATTGCTACCTACAATACAAGTTCGGTTGCTCAGCTGCATTGCAAATGTTCTTTCCAAGTCACTTCCACCTCAAGCAAGGCCGGCTGTAGCCATGGTTCGAGGGAGCATGATGAATACTTCACAGCAACTCTCCGAGTTCAGTGGTTCAGCTCTTGTGCAACTTGCTCTACAAACTCTTGCCCGTTTCAATTTTAAGGTGCCAAATGGTGACTGTTTCATTTGAAGCATACATATTATATCTATCATGGCTTGATGCTGACTACTATTATCTTTAGGGTCACGAGCTTCTAGAATTTGTCAAGGAATCAGTTGTTGCATACTTGGACGATGAAGATGGAGCAACACGAAAAGATGCAGCACTATGCTGTTGCAGACTGGTTGCAAGTTCTTTCTCTGATGTGACATCCACACAATTTGGTGTGACTAGATCAAATCGAACTGGAGGAAAGCGAAGGCGGCTGATTGAGGAGGTGATTTCTTGTTGTTGTTGCATGTCGATCTTCTTTTATCTGTTTATGTATAAATTATTGGCATGTAGATTTTGTACATTATGGGTGAAAAAAAAGTACATTGTAGCAATGTGAAACTATTCAGTGTTTTAAGTTTTCTTGAGGTAGTCCGTTTGGTGTTCTTGTCCATTTTCTAAGGTGGTATTGTATTATCATCAATCTTTTTCACTGTTACTTTTTTCCTGACGTGAGGATATACATTCAGATCACTTTGTCATTGGCTACTCAAACTGAAACTGTGGTTTCCCTAAGAAACACATCTCCTTAATGCTGAAGTACCATCCACACTGAAACATCCTTTTTGTAAATTTTGATCTGTAAGGTTAATATTTTGTGTTCTTTTGAAATTCTGAGTTGGGCTATATGACCATTGTTGCTGCATTTGATCATCAGTACTATTTGGTTCGATAGGTTAGTAATAGAACAATATAAGATAGGATTGGATATCTCATGTCCTGTCTTCCATTTGGTAAATGAATGGATGTAAGATTGGGTATGCACATATACTATTAAACTGGGTGTTTGGTGTGAATGGAATAGGATCGGATTAATAATAAGAAATTAAAAAAACACTGAAATTGGGGAAAAAAACTGGAGGCTTAGAAATGACCTCAATGAGGTGGTGGTCAAGCCCTAAGTTCATGGACCTCTTCACTGTGATCAGTCACTGATCTTGGATCAGTACGTGGAGGCCGAGAGAAATAGAGATTTGGAGGTTATCACTGCCGTGGTGGTGCACCTCAGAATGGTGACTGCAGCAGTATGGTCGCCTTTCACCATGGCCATGGACTGCTGCTGCTCTCTCTCCTCGCCTCTCTCTTCGAAGCCTAGTAGCCATGTTTTTTCTTATTTTCTTATTTATTTTTTGCTAGATAGGGGAAATATTACCTGGTTATTCCTCCTCTAGGTGGGCTATTTCTTTTTTCTTATTTTTCCAAGGATGAATCCAGTTTATACCCCGTTGGATGACAAAACCAAAAGCTTGGATAGGATGAAAAGTATTCTATTTGGTTCCGAAATGTAGCCTAAGGGGTATAATAGGGTATTTGCATTGTGTTGGGACCAGGGGAAAGCATATCTTTAGTGTACATGGCATCATGCTTTTAAATTGTGGTTTCCAGAAATTACCCTTGATATTTATGTTACTATGTGATCAGTATTAAACTGGAGATCATACTTTAACCATTTTTTTCTCTGTAAAAAGCAAAATTTTATTGACTAGCACTGAGGAAGTTTCAACCCTTTTACAGAAATCAATTACAAGTCAAGGTGTTTAAAATATCTAATTATGAACCTCTACCAATCTAGTCTGGTAATCAAACAAAGTTGATGCAAAAAAGTTGTGAGTCCTTATATTTGCAAAATTTTCTTCTCCACCCTCAAAAACTCTCTTGTTTCTCTACCTCTATACTGACCAAAAAGTAGTAAGAGGAATCGTTTGGGGTCTTCTGCTCGGATTTTCCTTTCCTCTTAACTTCTCAGCTCTCAGTTGGGACTCTTCTATGAAAACTAAGTATTAAGATGGCTAATCATGAAATCTGTGTTGCATTGACCCCTTATAGTGACTGATCCTTGTTACAGCTTGTTGAGAAACTCCTCATCGCTGCTGTTGCGGATGCTGATGTAACTGTAAGGCGGTCCATCTTCTGCTCCTTGCATTTGAATAGAGGATTTGATGAGTACTTAGCACAGGCGGATAGTCTCAGTGCAGTTTTTGCTGCTTTAAATGATGAGGTACTCTCTTATTCCTTCATTTATTTCTTCTCTCCGAAGGATGTCATGAATTTGTCAAAAGTAATGTATACCTGCATGCACACAAGCAGACATTTATGGCCATGCAGATACAGGCACGCATTTGTTCACACCTCCAAACCCCAGATACTTTTTGTGGGTAATAAACTAGGTTGGTAACTTTGATCGTGATTATTGTCCTATCCTCAACCCCTTACCAGGCATTGATATATTTATTTCGAGGACCTGGAAAGATTTGATAAAGGACCTATTGAGAAAATGGAATGATTTATTTGTTTGACATGGTCCAATTGGTAAGGGTTTATGGACGATGAAAATAGATAAGCCTCAAGAGATAAAGAACTGTTTGCCGTTTGTGATTTGCCCCTCTGAGCTGTTTGGGTGTTTTAGTTTTGAGAAGCAAATGTCCTAGAATTTTGCACTTTTCTGAAATCATTAGAAATTTTTCATGAAGGAGGATGAAAATTTGAAGAAGCTTTACATTGTTTTTTTTGCTAGTGGAAGTTTTACTTACATAGATGTAGTACCACCTGTGACCTTTACGGTGGCAAAGTTGTCTGAATTTATTGAAAGTAAAATCAATACACCTTGATGCAGAATGGCAATGACGGAGGTGTCTTCCAGATATGGCAGTATTGTGACTTATTTTGTTTTCTCTGTTAGTTACTGGTGCCTGTTTGTATGTCTCAAATTAATGCTGCTGGCAGTTAATGAAATTACAGACTATGGATGTAGATCTTGTCACACTCTCAGTCTTGTATAGCAAAATTCTACAATTTCTTTTTGCAGAATCCTCTGTGTCATTACTCTTAGCTTATAATTTGCACCTAAGTCCTTTGTTGCATTTTTTGTCCAATTTTGGGTATTCATTACCTTTTACTGATGTATTGCACACCTTTTGGAAGGATTTCGATGTTCGGGAATATGCTATCTCAGTAGCTGGGAGGTTATCTGAGAAGAACCCTGCCTATGTCCTTCCAGCTCTTCGTCGCCACCTCATACAGTTGCTGACATATCTAGAGCAAAGGTCATGTGAAATGTTCTTTCAAGTTTGTCTTTAAATACTGTTGTGTGGTTTAGCATAGAAGTATAATATTTAATGTGTTGGTTGTTTGAACTACACTTTTCTTGACAGTCTTCTTTCACTGATGCTAGAAATAGAATTCGTGTGCTTTTAACGCAAGCTATTTGCTAAGATGCCCTTTCTCTGTCAGCAGTGCAGATAGCAAATGCAGGGAAGAAAGCGCGAAGTTACTTGGTTGCTTAATACGAAATTGTGAACGACTGATACTCCCATACGTGGCTCCAATTCACAAGGTCTCACTGATAATTTGATGATTGTAGCCATATTCAAGTGTTTATTTCTGTATTTATTGAGTGAATTCCAAATTTCAGGCACTTGTTGCAAGGCTTGAGGATGGCTCCATAGGCAATGCTAATACTGGCATTGTAAGCGGAGTTCTTGTAACTGTGGGGGATCTTGCTAGAGTGGTGAGTTAAATATTATTTTAACTGTTCTGATACCGTGTGGAAATTCTCATATACTCTTAAAAATATAACATAAATTTTAAATTATCTATGAATCTCAACTTTCAATGTCAAACTAATTTATCTTCTCTAGATATAGAATTCTAAATTTATATTTATGATTTTCAAATTTTAACAAAAAAAAACAAATTCATTCAGCATAGATGGAAATTGAATTGTCAACATTGATAAGGTTGTACTGATCTTAAATTGTTAACAAGTAGGATTGAAATCCCTCAGTAAGTCCTGGTGAACTTGATTCTGCTTGAAGTTTAGACCATCTGTTGGGGTTATGACAATGGAATGTTAGACTGAGGATCATTTATGACCAACTATGATAATTTTGGGTCCATATGCAAGCTTGTCATTGGCTTGGTTCCATCCAGAGTCACTACTTTACTCTGCCACTTCTTTGGGTTCCTTTTAATTCACAAGATATGAAGATGGAAATACTGTGGTCTTGAGTGCATGAATTCTTTCTGAGAGGCGGTTGAGGTTTCTTCTTTTGGTTTAGTTAGGAGCAATGTCTCATCCACTTGCTCTCCCTCTTTTAAAAGAGATTTCTATTCCTTGGTCAATGTTGACTTCAACAATAAGGTCCGTTGTTTTCTCATGGATGGAAATATGATGATACATTATAGAGGTGCATTTCCTAGGTTTCCAATGTGGTTTTTTGCATTCTCTACTGAGTCGGCTGATGTCCCTTTCAACTACATGGTTTGCAGATCCATATAGAGTGTCTCATAGGAGGAAGAGATATTGAAAGACTTGGTTGTGTCCCAACAATTTTGGTTGGACAAACAATTGAATTTCAGGACTAGAATCCAATTAAGTAGGAAATCTCCATTGCTTGATCTTTAACAAGCTTTAATGGTTGTGTAGTTGCATCTCTATCATTTGAAAACCTCCAGGATGTCTTATTTCATGAGCCCTGTGTTGTCTAAGTTCTTTATGTTATGGAGCCATGAGTGACCTCTCATGCTCTTTTATGCATTTAGACTTTATTTGTAGTGTAACACTGGCACTACTAGCAAATGTTCTGTTTTCTTCAAAACATTAAAATATTAGTCATGGTGTTTGTTCAGGGTGGTTTTGCAATGCGACAATATATCCCAGATCTAATGCCTTTAATTGTGGAGGCTCTATTGGATGGAGCTGTGGTCACAAAAAGAGAAGTGGCAGTGTCCACTCTGGGTCAGGTTGTACAGAGCACTGGGTATGTTGTTATGTTATGCAATTTCTTTAAGTATTTGCTTAAGAATCATTGCCACTGTAACTTTGTTTTTCACACAAACTTTGTTGAGATGAAGACATGTTTCCACTACCATGATAACCTATGACTACACATATCATGATCTCAAGAGTGCTTGTGTAAAGAAAAAGCTATGCTGACAGTTTATGGCTTAAAATTCTTTATGTGATTTTCCTACAAAAAAGATATGATGGATGCATTTTGATTCTATTTTCTTTTGACACTCCATGCTGTTAAAAACTTTATAACACAATTTAACATTCATTTTTTTCCTCTTTTTTTCCTGGTTTTAAATGCCACTCAAGCTGACTGGTCCAGTCAATCCTACGTGGCAATCCTTATTAGCATTTTTATTCATATTTTCTTTAAAGGACCACCAAAAACCAAGAAAGTTAGTAGTGTAGGGACTCAATTAAAAAAAAATTTCAGGGATTTTATTGAACATTTTGCAAAAGTTCATTGGCCATAAGTGCCTTTATTCCTTGTCTATGTGTTAGCACCACCTTGGTGCTGTATCAATTAAGTTCTCTTTGTTTATAAGGAAAATTGGTCAATGTTTTGAATGTGAATCATCACAGGTTGTAAAATGGCTTATAGAGAAACCTATTTCCCAAATATAGCTTTTTTTTTTCTCAGGAAATTGTGAAATAATGTGATACTATTCTGTACTTTGATGTATGCTGAATCAGTACACCATCCAAGGCTCTTGTTTGGTTTAGGAGAAATATGAACTTTATCTCCATCTTAATATTTCCATTTAGCTCTGAATAAAGCGGAAATCTCAAAAGTATTGTTATTTTTTTTTCTTAAGCTACACTTTTTGGTGAAATAGGAATATATGTTCATATTTTCTTTAAATAAAATAGGGTGATGATGAAGGTAATTTTATAATCCAGATCCTATATATGTGATGTTGAATTGCAAATTTTCATTTTGTAGAACTCCAACAGATAAAAATAAGATGAAAGAGAAGGATGGTCAAGTCTTTCTTCAATGGTTAGCATGGTTATGGGAGAATCATAGTGTCCAAAAGTTACACTTGATTGGAAGTTTTCCACAAGTTGTACCAAATTTAAGAATTGTGACTAAATCTTGGTGAATAGTATGCTTCACACTTGAAGTCAAAGCATTTAGTATTTTCTGTCTCACATAGTTCAAATTATGAATTCTACTTTTTGAACAATTCATGGGATTAGGCTTGAAAATTTATTCTAGAAATTGAAATAAATTATTGTTGTGCTTTCTTTGATTACTTGTATATATATGTATTTATGCATTCACGGAGCTGTGAAAAGTTTCTCCATGTCAATTTATCTAAAGATTATTCCGTCCCATGGTAAACATGGCAATAAGTACTTTGCAATTTGCTTTTGGGAATGTTAAGGAAGATATAGTTGAATAATCTATTTTGATAAAATTTCGTGCCACTGTGGGGTCCTTTGTGCACTTTGTATGTCACCTTGGATCATGCTTCAATGGTGTATGTCTCTTCTCTTGTTCAATTCTTTCCATATGTGGATTTAATGGATACTATCAAAGAAAATGAGTTTGTGTTTTCTGAGATTAACTATTATGCGTGTAAAACCTTCAGAATGTTTGATATTTGATATTTGCAGGTATGTGATAACTCCTTACAATGAGTATCCTCCATTACTTGGCTTACTCTTGAAATTTCTCAATGGTGAGTTAGCGTGGTCTACCAGGCGTGAAGTTCTTAAGGTATATGAGTTGAAACTTCTTGTATGCCTACTTTTTTACTGTGATGTTTAAGTAATAATGCGATTGAAATTTCTCCTGTGCTTTTATCAGGTTCTTGGGATTATGGGTGCTTTGGATCCCCACATGCATAAACGAAATCAGCTCATGTTGCCTGGTTCACATGGAGAAGTTGCTCGTGCTGCTGTTGATTCAGGCCAGCACATTCAGACCATGGATGAAGTACCCATGGATCTTTGGCCATCCTTCGCTACATCAGAGGATTATTATTCTACGGTAGGATATTGACCTCAGAAAAGTCACTATGTTGTGCTGAGTATCAGACTCTTTACATATGGGGACTAGAGATTTCACTGATCTTTGTTAACAATGCAAAGTTCATGTATGTTTATCTCTGTTTGTAAATGAATCCAGGTGGCGATAAATTCTCTGATGCGGATTCTTAGGGACCCCTCCCTCGCTAGTCACCACCATAAAGTGGTTGGCTCACTTATGTTCATTTTTAAGGTATGTGGTTTATTTGGAATTTCATTAATCTTCAATTGTTGTGTGTATAATCTCTCTCTCTCTCTCTCTGAAATTTTTTTTTTGGGGGTCTGGCTCTTTCTGAAACTTAATCTACTTCTTTTCTTGCAAGATCAGTCGATGGGTCTTGGTTGTGTTCCATACTTGCCGAAGGTAAGTCATCAGAAACGAGGGGGAGGGTGGATGAGGGGGGAAAGGTGAATTTGGCTGTACTTTTCAAAGTTTTTGTTGAGTGTCATTTTTGACTGCAGGTTTTACCTGATCTCTTTCACATCGTCCGTATATGTGATGATACACTGAAGGACTTCATAACATGGAAGCTTGGAACTCTTGTATCCATTGTCCGGCAGGTGTGTTTTATGTGAAAGCTTTCATGGCATCATTGTATTGGGCTCCTATGAAGGTTTTAATGCGGAAGATTATGTGGCTTATGCAGCACATTCGCAAATATCGGCAAGAATTGCTTTCGTTAATCTCTGAACTGTGGTCATCTCTGAGCTTGCCAACTGTTACTCGTCCTCCACTTGGCTATCCAGTGAGCTTCTCTCTCTCTCTCTCTCTCTCTCTCTCTCTATATATATATATATATATATATCTACATATATGTGATATAATATTATATAATATAGTTATATGTACATACGTATGTATATTCATATGTTTACATAGTCTGGCAACATGCCAAATGTGTGGACTGATTTTCGGCCAAAATATTCTTAGGTTCTGCATCTGGTCGAACAGTTGTGCCTGGCTCTCAATGATGAATTCAGAACATATCTTCCCGATATACTTCCATGTTGTATTCAAGTCCTCAGCGATGCAGAACGGTGCAATGACTACACATATGTTCTTGATATCCTTCATACCCTTGAAGTCTTTGGTGGTTCGTACTCTTATACTCTTCTGATGTTAACTTTGGGTAAAATGATGAGAATCTCGTTGGATTGAAGCAGTTTGCAGTGTAATCTATTGTCCCATTTTATCTGTTCTATTTTCTCAATCTGCTATAGAATTAGTCTATCTTGTACATTAATGTTGAGAGAAGGAAGGATGGATGGAGGAATATTGGAATGCTTGCATGATGAAGAGGGAGTGGTCTTGAAGAGATTAGTGGCTCTAGAACTAATGAGTTAGTACTTGAATTTGTATTAGATTGTATAGTTATGATTTGAAAATTGAAGTTCTTTCTCATTTGGAACTTTGGGGTTGTAGGACTGTTCTTGCATTTAGTTATAAGTACTAAGCAAGTATCCACTTATTTGACTCTTTGAGTGAAGATCCTTTTGCTTTTTTGATGTATTGAAGTGTTATCACCCATAGAGAGGGACACACTCTTTATTCTTAAACAAATGCAGGGACCTTGGATGAGCACATGCATCTCCTTCTTCCAGCACTCATTCGATTGTTTAAAGAAGATGCTCCAGTAGACAAACGACGTGCTGCCATTAAAACTTTAACCAGATTAATCCCTCGAGTTCAGGTAGGCAGTTTAATTTCTCATGAGTTAAGCTGGTAATATGTGGGATCCTTTTAATGCCACCACAGCAGTTGTCAAGGATAGGACAATACTAATGTAAAATAAATATGAGTGCCTCTTATTTAAGGACTAAAATTGTGGAATTAACTTTTGATGGAAACTATCCAGGAGATAAATGACATGCTGCCATTAAAACTTTAACCAGATTAATCCCTCAAGTTCAGGTAGGCAGTTTAATTTCTCTTGAGTTAAGCTGGTAATATGTGGGATCCTTTTAATGTCACCATGGCACATGTCAAGGATAGGACCATACTATTTTAAAATAAATATGAGTGCCTCTTATTTAAGGACTATAATGGTGGAACTAATTTTCGATGGAAACTATCTGTTATGCATATGGTTGGTTTTAATTTTAATGGGAATCAATTGTGTGAAGAGGAAACTATTTTTGTTGGAGATACATAAATTTCTCACTCAAGCATATTGACTGAAAATTACATCCTCTTTGAGGTAGAGATCATATAATAAGTTTCAGCTTCTTTGATTTGGATCATCTTTGCTTATTGTAAATATTTACATCCTTGAGAGTTGCCACTGTTTGCCACTCTATTAATGAATCCAGTGGATATGAACTTTAAAAACATTTCAACTGTCATGACATTTTCAGTCTCCAATTCTGGTCATTTTTTCTCAGAGGCAGATTTGATTGACTTTTAACTCTTCATTGGTCCAAAATGACATTGCAAATTGTTGAATGGGTAAAATTTGTAATGTCACTTCACACCAAAAAGGAGAGCATCCTTATCCTACCTTTCAACCACCTCTGTCTGAAGTTGTGAGCGACGTTCCTACTGTGTCAGGAAGGGTGGTTGTTCTGTGTGTTGAGTTCTTCATTCTGGCAAATGAAAATTAAAATTCTTATGTTTCTTTTTACTCATAGGCTAGTGAATTTATGGAAGCATAGTTGAAGATAATTTTTAGAGGATGAAAAAAGAGAGTATTTTTGGAAGAGGGGGAAGGATGGGGTGATGCCACTTGTTATGTTTGTTAATTTTATGCATTTAAAATCTATGAAATAGATATAGATGATCAGGTTTTGCGAACACACATAACCTTAATCTTTCTTTCTATTCTTGCTAATAGCTAATTCTTTGTTCTATTTTTCTCCATCTATTGTTTTGGGTGAATCTGTTTTGACTCTTATATGCACTCTTCCTGTCATCAGGTTACTGGTCATATATCTTCACTAGTCCATCACTTGAAGCTGGTTTTGGATGGGTTAGTTCATTCCTAGTTTTGGAATTATATCTAAAAGAAGTAGCACATATTCTTTTAATTATATCTATCTATTGTATTCCTGGCTTTCATTTTTCACTTCTTTTTGTTTGGTTCAATTTGAAAGTCAAATCTTTTCTTTTGACCTTCTTCTATTTTAAAAAGAAAACAGAAAATGAAGTATGCCTGTGTTTCTTGTTGTTGATTCTTTTAAACTTCTCTTATCTGCTTATGTTCAACTTGCAGAAAAATTGATGAGCTTAGGAAGGATGCTGTAGATGCACTTTGCTGTCTTGCTTATGCCCTCGGGGAGGATTTCACCATATTCATACCATCGATACACAAACTTCTTTTAAAACATCGATTGAGGGTCCTCTTTCTAACTAATAAATTCCTTACAGATTGCATCCTTCATGTTGCTTTTTATTGATTATTATATGACAGAGGCTCAATCTATTTTCAGCATAAGGAATTCGAGGAGATTGAAGGTCGTGTCCATAGACGTGAACCACTGATCTCAGGAAGCACGACTGCTCAAAAGCTAAGCCGACGGCTTGCTGTAGAAGTAATCAGTGACCCATTGAATGATGTGGAGAATGATCCATATGAAGATGGGTCTGATGTGCAAAAAGAGCATAGAGTTCGTCAGGTATACTCTACTCACTATTAGTTAAAAGATGTTTTTGGGGCTTCACCTTGTCAGAAAGAGGCAGGCCAAGTAAGTATGGTTTCTTTGAGATTACTCTTGTGTCGTGAGGCGCATGGACTATTTAAGTTTGAGGGACATGTAATTTTAGATGGAGTGCTAGATTGAGGAAAATGGAAATATAGAATTGGGTAAGGTGCTTTTTACTCATGAATAGTATGTTGTTATATGGTTACACTACGAAGTTGTGAAATCATTGGGAATTGTTCTTTCATATTTAAATGTTGGTAGTGGGCAAATCACGCGACAACCACTGTAGAAGTTAATGAGTCATGGAATAGTGAAATATCACTTGAGGTTTTGTGAGAAATTTATGATTTGAAGTTCGAATCTACCCCATCTATTTTCTTGATAAGTACTAATTAAAGAAAATTTCTCTAGAACATGAGGTTTTCATGAGATGTTGATGAGTCATGTAATAGCAAAATATCACTAGAGGTTTTGTGAGAAATCTATGATTTGAAGTTCGAATCTGCCCCATCTATTTTCTTGATAAGTACTAATTAAAGAAAATTTCTCTAGAACATCAGGTATTAATAAGAACCACAGATTAAAAGAAATCTAGAGACACATCCTTTTTATCAAATTGGGAGCTTTCTCCAATATTATATGTCTATATATATTTGTAAACTAGCTTGGTATTTAATGAATACGAAACTCCAAGGCTGTTAGCATAACTGTGCTGACAGTGGCATTCCTTCATGCATAAAAAAGTATCCTTACATAGTATATTTTCTTTCTCATGTATGGACTTATGCCTTTATCCCTTTCATTCAATTTTGCTAGCCATAGTCGTGGAACTCTTTTTTGGCTGAAAGTTTTGAATTGCACAATTGAAATACTGATTTTTTTTTCAATGCCAGATAAATAATGATTTCTGAAAGGTTACTTTTTAAATACCGAATTGCAGTTTCTCCCTGTCTCTCTGTTCAAGTTCTGACTCAAAGTATATCCTTATCTGTCGGAGTAGTGGGCTTGTTGATGTTATTATGCGTTCTCTGTTTACTCCTTTTAAGATACTCTAGATGTGTAGTAATAATTATAATATGGTGTTGGATCATTTCTTCCAAATATAAGATTTGGTATGTTAAGAAACTTAGAGGCAGTTTAACTTTTAATCTAATGTCAATGGTTGGTCCTTCTTGTTTTTTATGACATGTTTTTATCTATTACTATGGTTTACTTGTCTAGGCTTTGCTAATTTTTGGTACTTAGATTTTGATAGAAGAGCATCCATCTCTATCAATTTTAGGCTTTTGGTCATTCTCATTTTTGCATTCTACTTTTGCCTTTTGCTTAGTCTAGCTTTTGTTTGTGTGGTTCTGGAGCATGCATAACTTGAATTCACCTTCACACAATGCTCACATTTTCTATCATTTTTCAATGACTTGATGATAGTTTTTATATAACGACTTGAAAATCTTTATGAAAGGTCAATGTTGGTCGTCTACTTGCTGCTGGGGAGGCTTCTCAACGCAGTACTAGAGAAGATTGGGCTGAATGGATGCGACACTTTAGCATTGAGCTCTTGAAACAATCTCCATCTCCAGCTCTGCGAACATGCGCAAGGTTGGCACAGTTGCAGGTGGGGTTAACATTTTTTATCCCACACTCTCTCTTTTTGGCATGGGAACTAACCAAATGAACTTCAGCCCTTTGTTGGAAGGGAGTTATTCGCAGCTGGTTTTGTAAGCTGTTGGACACAGCTGAGTGAAGCTAGTCAGAAACACTTGGTTCGGAATTTAGAGATGGCATTTTCTGCTCCGAATATTCCTCCTGAAATTCTTGCAACACTTCTTAACTTGGTATGTCTTTAATTTATGAGCCGTGTACTTGAGTCGATCTGACTTTGATCTGGTTTATGTTGACTTGTATTGTTTCAGAAAATTTGTCTGTCATTTTCCTTTCAGCAATGTTTATACATTATTGATAATGAAAGCTGATAGTGGAGTTCCTTCTTTCATTCTTTTCTGGTGTATTTCAATGCAATTTGAAATGTTTGAGGCAATATCTGCAGGCTGAGTTCATGGAACATGATGAGAAACCCCTCCCTATTGACATCCGACTCCTTGGTGCTCTTGCAGAAAAGGTATTGTTGATGCATTCCTGTTGAGAAAGTTTTCTTCATTTTAACTTAAGCAATATTCGAGGCCCTGTTTAGAGCGTATTTGGACTTTGCATATAGGTAATTAATTAGCCATGGGCCCACATATTATTTGAAGAGAATTGAAAATTTTTAAATGTTGTGGGGTAGGCGGACTCGGAAATCCTAATTTCTATCTTCTGATTGCTTCTGACACATTGCCGTGAATGCTGCAGTGTCAATTCTGGTTTTTCTTGATTGAATCACTCTTTTTTTTGTTGATGTAATGTTGCAGTTCCGTGCCTTTGCAAAGGCACTGCATTACAAAGAAATGGAGTTCGAAGGTGCACGCTCCAAGAAGATGGATGCTAACCCTGTTGCTGTTGTTGAAGCTCTAATACATATAAATAATCAGCTACACCAACATGAGGTCTGCTTTCATTATTTATGCTTGCTGACAATCTACATATTGCTTCTTGAAATTGATTATGTCTGCTCTCAGATTTTCATGACACAATCATTGTATTAATGATAAATGATTCCTACTATTAGGCGGCAGTTGGAATACTAACCTATGCCCAGCAAAATCTGGATGTGCAACTGAAGGAGTCATGGTAATGTAGAGCTTGCCTATTCAATTGGATTTGGCGTTTTAGTGTTTGTCTAGCTTTTAATCATGGTTTTAGCTTTTCACTGTAGCCATGGCTTTTGGTGTGTGGCATGTGGCGTCTATTTTAGATTTGAAAGTTGCTTTAATTACATAATTAAGATATTGAACATCTCGAATATTAAAAATATAAAATAGATATTTCATTTATAGCTGTTTAAATTTTCTTAAATATGCTTTCTAACTAAACTGCTTCAGTGAAAATCTAGTATGTAGAGGTAACCCTACTTCTGGCTTCTATGCCAAAATCCCTAGGTTTGAACAAGCATGATAAACCCAAATCATCAAATAATGCAGTGTTCAATTATCAGTCATAGTGGTGCCTTCCATGGGCAATGACTTCTGCAACTCCCTCCGCTTTCTTTGTGATTTTGAAGTTTGAACATTGACCCACTGCACAGTTGGATGGCTAGCTGTAATTGCTAGTTTTACACCACATAGATTAATAACATGATGTGTAATGCTAACTCATTCCTTTTCCACATGAAGTACATATTTTCTTGGTCAATATGACAAGAAGTAGATCTTACCCAACTCATTGACGTGAATGCTTATATAGGCCTGTCTTTTCAGGTATGAGAAATTGCAGCGATGGGATGATGCTCTGAAAGCATATACTCTCAAGGCATCTCAGGCATCTAGTCCACATCTGGTTTTAGATGCTACATTAGGTTGGTGATTCTGCGTTATTTAGTTGTTGTGGTAGCAAGTCTAAGTTATTATACCTATAATCTTTGGAAGAATTCGTTAGTGATGAAATGGATTGGTTTTCGCGTTGTTGAGATTTTCCATGGTCCATCTTCCCTTATGCCTTCCTGAAAATGAACTATCTCCCCACTATATAGAGTCATGATTTTGGGATGAACTTCAAGAGCTTGCACTAGACATGTATATGTACACCAGTCTTTGGATGATGTAAGCGTTCAGTCACTACTTTGAGATCAGAATGATTGACCCTGCACAAGTGTGGTTACACAACTGATGTGGCAGGAAAGGTTTTACACTGTTGAAGTTTGGGAAGAAAAGTGGATTGCACCTGCAAATGTTGTACATATAAGAGATGTCGAAATGCTCAGTGCTTATAGAGTCGATATATAACTTCAACCATTTATCATATCAGTTGCTTTCCTTTTCCAGTCTCGCTTGGAGTTTACCCTGTTGCCTGTAGTCTCTAGTTAGTGCAACATGTATGATGTCGCAGTGACCTTTCACTAAGTAGAATGATACTTTGTTGATTGACAAATTGGATCGAGTTGAATGTGCCATATCTTTTTGCCGTTCAGCAGGTGCTTGATTTGGGTTTTCTTGTTGCTAGATGCTTATAGATATCTAAAACATGTATTTGTCAGAACTTTTCTGCCCCTCATTCCTAGCTCTATCCATGTGTATATTTCAGGCCGGATGCGATGTCTTGCGGCTTTAGCTAGATGGGAAGAACTCAACAATATATGTAAGGAATATTGGACCCCAGCTGAGCCAGCTGCCCGTCTAGAAATGGCACCGATGGTTAGGACGTTCTTTATATCACTGCTCCCCTTCTTCCTTGCTACATAATTTTAATTTTGTTGTGTTACTCGTAGGCTGCTAGTGCTGCTTGGAACATGGGAGAATGGGATCAGATGGCGGAGTATGTCTCTAGACTGGATGATGGTGATGAAACAAAAATCCGAGGTTTAGGAAACTCTGCTGCTGGTGGTGATGGCAGTAGCAATGGCACATTCTTTAGGGCTGTTTTACTTGTGCGCAGAGGGAAGGTAGTTTGCTGTGCACTTCTGTGTCGATTGTTTAGATGTATTCAGCATTGACCTCCTCTTGTACCTTGCAGTATGACGAGGCACGTGAGTATGTTGAGAGGGCCAGAAAGTGCTTGGCAACTGAGCTTGCTGCTTTGGTAAGTTTCCTCCATCTTAAGGGCTTTATCCTTTTTAGTGAAATTTCTGCAATCGAAGTTTGTACAAACAATTGCTGCCGTACTTCTTTCTCATGTGTATTTTCCATCATGCTGGCCACCCCTTTTTCTCTTGTATACTCCAGTTATCAGAAGTAAAACTAATCTCTTTGTGATTGTTATCAAGACTATGCTGGAAATCAAATGAGTAACTAACATTTCACTAATGGGCATTAAGCTTTCCTACATCTCTAAAAGAATACATCCAAGAAATTTATGTAATGACCTTTACAGACTGATTTGTAATTCCTTGGTTGTAACTGCTCACTATAACAGTGGTTTGTAACGGTCACAGGGGCTGCTGTTCCTGTTATGTAATAACCTTTACAGACTGATTTGTAATTCCTTGGTTGTAACTGCTTACTATAGCATTTGGATCTGCTGCATCTTAAAATTTTTTTATGGCACTGGATAGACCTCCTAGTTAGAATCAGTTTGTCAGGACGCATGGCATTTGTATTAGATGATAAATGAAACATCAAGTATGTAAGTAAAATTTGTTGATGGATTCTTTCTTGACCTCTTTTGTCACCTTGGGGTCTAATTCTCGCCTTATGCCAGGAAGCAGTATTTGTTGTGACTGGTATATAGCAGAGTATTTTTGAACACATTGGTGGTAAAACTTATATCTTGCTTCTTCCTAATTATCTGTAGTCACTTTGTTAACTTTGGTAAATTCTTCCTCGATCTAGACAATAGGAGCTTTTTATGGTTGTATGTTCATATAAAATGGTTTCAGTTTGAAACAAATGCTTATTTGTTGATACATGCTTAGGTCTTGGAGAGCTACGATCGTGCTTACATCAACATGGTCCGTGTTCAGCAGCTTCTGGAACTGGAAGAGGTTTAACCTCATCTCATCATCTACAACAGTTGAGGTTGGTATATGTGATCAAGGAAGTTACTGCTTTTCTTACATGTTCAATAATCTGGACAGGTCATCGATTACTCTACTCTTCCTTTGGGAAACCCTGTTGCTGAAGGACGGCGAGCCCTTATTCGGAATATGTGGACTGAGCGCATTAAAGGAGTGAAAAGAAACGTTGAGGTAGGCTATGGATAGCTCGCTAGGTTTATGATTCTATCATGTTCCACTCATGCATCTATAACCATTTAAACAATCCTCTCGCCTTAGAGGGGGTAAGAAGAAAAAACTGTGGTGCTATGAAGAGTCATAATTGAACAGATTAAATTTTCCCATATTTTCACATATTAACATCTGATAGGATCATATCTCCAAATGGATGGACTTTAGGGTCTAACTCATTTGACTTTTTTAATGTAACATTTACTTTTGTTATCCATCTCTCTGGGATTGACTTGTTTAGACTTATTTGCGTTTACCTTGCAAATTATAGCAAAATTTATATTATTTTCGCTCAAAGTTAAATGGCTATCTGTTTATTTGAGTTCAACATTTACTATGAACTATTTTACTTCTGTTGAATTCTTTAATGTCTCACTTCTCCCTGATGCTTAATTGACAGGTCTGGCAAGGCCTGTTGGCTGTTAGAGCACTTGTTCTACCACCAACAGAAGATATTGAAACTTGGCTCAAATTTTCTTCTCTTTGTAGAAAAAGTGGACGAATTGGTCAGGCTAGATCTACCTTAATTAAGCTCTTGCAGGTGAGTGGGGTATCTTTACAGCAGTGAAAGAAAAGAGGCATGTAGATATTAAGTTATTTATCATGATCTGACATGTTTGGTATGAACAAGCAGTTTGACCCTGAAACATCTGAAAATGTGGGATACCATGGTCCTCCACAAGTAATGCTGGCATATTTGAAGTACCAGTGGTCTCTTGGCGAGGATATTAAGCGAAAAGATGCATTTTTTAGGCTTCAGGTCCAACAACTTTTATTTAAGGAATCATGTGCAACTTAATCACATAAGTGCCCTTTTTGATTTCGATGCTGTGTTTTTTGTGGTGGGAAAAATTTGGTTTTACAGGATTTGGCTGTAGAGCTCTCAAGTGTATCAAATCTTCAGATGATTACTCCAACAGGTGTAACAAGCAGTAAAAGTCCAAGTGCTCGACTGCTTGCACGTGTATATCTCACACTTGGTTCCTGGCAGTGGGCACTTTATCCTGGTTTAGATGAAGAAACTATAAAAGGTAATCCTTATTTGTTGGTACATACTGCCAAGATCTCTTGGGCTGTTATGTAATAAGCTCCTTCGCTTGCAGAAATTCTCAGTGCATTTGGACACGCCACTCGATGTGAACCACAGTGGGCAAAAGCATGGCATAAATGGGCGTTGTTCAATACTGCTGTGATGTCGCATTATACTGTAAGAGGTTACCCCAATGTCGCTGGCCAAGTTGTTGTACCAGCAATAACTGGATATTTTCATTCGATTGCCTGTGGGGCTAATGCAAAAGGTGGCGATGATAGTTTGAAGGTAACAAAGTCAATCTCACTTATAAAGTATTCCACAGATGCTGTCTTCAGCAGTCGTTATGTCCTGATGTGATGTAGATGGATTTACTTATGTTCAAGAGAAACATTTTGTGATCATCTGATGCACTCTTTTCTTGTAGGACACTGTGAAGTTGTAAGTCTGGTTTTATGCAGTTCCTTGGTATTGTGCATTGAAGCCATTCTTTTGGATGGCCATAACATTGTGGTCAGGAGAGAGATTATTATTTTTGATCAGCCTACCAAAATGCATTTTATCTAGCAGAAAAGTTCTGTGGTGAAAGAGAAAGGGAGGGGGGGATAGCTTTTGCCATTGTGCAGCAGTAGTAATGAAACCTCACTTCTCACCCTGATGCGTATAACTGAAACAATCTTCCTACGGTTTAGATGAGTATTAAATGATGACTGGAAGTGTTAATTGGTAGACTATCTCCCTGAAACTTTGCTTATAATATTTAAGGTGGTAGCCTAGTCATATCCTTTACTCCCTGTATATGTTTGTTGGTTGCATTCATCCTGTTGAACACAACTATAAGAATGTCCAAACACATGCTGCCTTTCTGCAAAATATTTGCTTTCTTTTGTGAGCATGTGGTGTGCAGGTGAATAAATAAATTTACAGAAGGAATTATCTCTACTTTTGATTTGTCAGTCTAAGTGAGTCCACTAATGTGGGGGCTTGTAACAAGCTGAGGCCTTCTACAATCCTGTGAGATTCTCCACCTAAACAAAGTATTTGGGTACCTTCTAGTATGGCTTCCTGTGTTCAATTTGATGGAGTTTTACAGAAAGTTATTGAATTGTAAGCGCCTGATGAATGGTTTTACTCTTTGAAGGTCTTACTTGTTCTTTGGCATAGAGATTACCAAATCATGATTGTTTTCTCATCTTACCACTACCCACAGATGCCTAATTCCATTTTACTTCAGGATATACTTCGTCTTCTCACGCTGTGGTTTAACCATGGAGCTACCATAGAAGTTCAAAAGGCCCTGCAGAAAGGACTCACTCTTGTAAAAATCAACACATGGCTGGTCGTGCTGCCACAAATAATTGCCAGAATTCATTCAAACAACCGTGATGTTAGGGAGCTAATCCAAGCACTTTTAATTCGCATTGGACTAAGTCATCCACAGGTTTGCATTGAGGCTTCCAAAGCTTGCAGTAAACTCCATCTCTAGTTCTTTTCTGCTTGTGCTTAATGGATCAATGGCCTAGAATTCCATTTATCAATTACTCTATTATATGCTGGATGAAGTTGCCTTGTATTTGTCCTTTTAATATAACAAGAAACTTATGTTTCCCCCTAAGAATGATGTCAGATGTTATATGTGCAATTTAATGCACTTTGGCTTGGTCACCCGTTTCAATCTCTATATGTGTTGTCCTTTTCTGCCATGTGGGGTCTTCTTTCTGTCGAAGTAATTTGGTTTTTTTCCCTAGGCCCTCATGTATCCTCTTCTAGTAGCGTGCAAATCGATAAGCAATTTACGAAGAGCTGCTGCTCAGGAAGTTGTTGATAAAGTACGGCAGCACAGTGGTATGCTTGTAGAGCAGGTGAAAATTGCTTTAACCCTGTAGATTATTGATTTGCAAGTTGCTTGTGCTGATCTTGAAGGTGAACCTTTTTGACAGGCACAACTTGTGTCAACGGAGCTCATCAGGGTTGCAATTCTTTGGCATGAGATGTGGCATGAAGCACTGGAAGAGGCTAGTCGCCTCTATTTCGGGGAGCATAATATTGAAGCAATGCTAAAGGCGCTGGAGCCATTGCACGAATTGCTCGAGGAAGGGGCTAGGAAGAGCAATATAACCATCAAAGAGAGGGCATTTATCGAGGTTGCCATCTGAATGTTGTCTACAGATAGATGCATATTGTTTATATCTGCAGGATTTTTTTTATATATTTATTTGGTAATGATGATTGCATATGCACATGTGGAAAAACTAATCTTTTGACAGCACTGTACTTTTATGCATCTGCATGACCTGAATATTCTTCATTTCAACTTACATGTGGATTGCTAGTAGTTAATCTGGACTGTCAGTCTAATTAGATGTTTCTTCCTTTTACAATGCAGGCTTACCATGCGGAGTTGATGGAGGCATATGATTGTTGCATGAAATATAAGAGAACTGGTAAAGATGCAGAGCTTACACAGGTATGAGTCCTCATCCATAAAATGGGCATTCTCCTGTGTCAGATAATGCTACCTCTTCATTATATTTACTTGATGATTTGGAGGAATATTAACATTGGATTTGTTGGTGTATGATGGCGTATGTTATTACAGCTATTGCTTATTATTTGCTCACGTAACATCCTGAGAATTTGTCCTAATGAAGTTCTGCGTGTTAATTCTTGCATCAGTTTTGCCTGATTGTTCTCTGTGTTGTTTTTTGGTTTTAAAATTCTGCTTGATGAAAAGATTACTAAAAGGACTAAAGGGGAGTTTACTTCTGATGAAACATGTTGCCTTTTACACATTATCAAGTTGAATGCTATTCTCTTTCATGGTGATAGCCTCATTTTATCAGACGCATCAAGCAGTCAAAGGGTGCCAGGAAGATATTGCTTCTTTTCATCCTATCTGTCTGCACATGCCTTTGGATTATTTGTTTTACATTTTTTGTTTTGACTAAAATTACATCAAAAGAGTGAAAAAAAAACAAATAAACAAGTCATAATTATATGACAGCAACAACAAACTAGCCTGATTATAGATTGCAGCAATGCTCCTAGTCTCCTGGCAATTGATATTCTGAATGCAGCTTTGTTTACCATCAGTGTTGAACAGATGATTCTAGTTGTTAATCACCTTGGCCTTTAATACTCTATTAGGAAGAAACCTTGGGTAACATTAACTCTTTGGGATGTGATTAAAAAAAATAAAACATTGTGTGGTCATGTGAATTTGTGGCATGCCTGCTTGCACAGAACATAATGCCCCTCTCCTAAAGTAGTCTTCCAGACTGGTAGGATTCTTTGCCAAGACCAGGGCTCAATCAACTGATTGAATATAACCACTTCCCTAGCCTCCTTTCACTCAGGGTTCTACTGTGCAATTAAGAGTTTATAAATATCTGTATTCCCATACAATACTTATAATATGTGCTGCATCTTGACCAGGCATGGGATCTTTACTATCATGTATTTAGGCGAATAGACAAGCAGCTTCAGAGTCTTACCACCCTGGACCTCCAGGCAAGAAGAAGATTCATTATCATTGACATTTTCACTCAATATCATTGCTATGATGTGCTGACCCCTATTTTGTGGATTATCAGTCTGTCTCTCCGGAGTTGTTGGATTGCCGCGACTTGGAACTTGCAGTGCCAGGGACATACCGTGCAGGTGAAGAAGAAGAGAGCTAACTGATAATTTCTTGTTAAAGGGGAAATAAGTTACTTTAGTTGATACCAACGAGGTGTTTGTTTTCCAGATGCACCAGTGGTGACAATTGCATCATTTGCTCCTCAGCTGGATGTGATAACTTCCAAGCAAAGGCCCCGAAAGTTAACTATTCATGGGAATGATGGCGAAGATTACACTTTTCTGCTGAAGGGACATGAAGATCTACGTCAAGATGAACGTGTCATGCAGGTTCATCTTGATTTCTTCACATTATCCTCTTTTTGGGCCATTATCAGGCCTTTGGTGGCTGAGTCACAATCAGGCCCATTGTTTTTGCTCATACTTTGTGTTACCACTTTCTCTCTGTCAAGTGGATATATTTTCATTCTAATGAGTTTCTTCCTCTCAGCTCTTTGGTCTGGTGAACACTTTGTTGGAAAATAATAGAAAAACGGCTGAAAAGGATTGGTCGATCCAAAGATATTCTGTGATTCCATTATCCCCAAATAGTGGATTAATTGGATGGGTCCCAAATTGTGACACTTTACACCATCTGATTCGAGAATATAGAGATGGCAGAAAGGTCGGTTGACTTCTATAGTATCTTCTTGTCAGTAAAATTATCACTTTTTATTGTGCACTTTCTATGATTGAGTGGTTTTGTTTGGTCAAAGGGAAGCTGCCTTCACCAAGAAATGTTTTATTCTTGTCAACAGATCACTCTCAATCAAGAGCACAAATACATGCTAAGTTTTGCCCCAGATTATGATCATTTGCCCCTGATAGCCAAAGTTGAAGTTTTTGAGTACGCCCTACAGAATACAGAAGGAAATGACCTTGCAAGGGTAATCTATTGTTACCATTTTTGGGGGAAGAGGAAGTGAAAGCAGGAGGGATTGAATAATTGGTCTGAAATCTATAACCAATGATTATGAGCTCATGATGTCCTCTTTGGATTTTGGTAGGTGCTCTGGTTGAAGAGCCGCACTTCTGAGGTTTGGCTGGAGAGGCGGACTAATTACACTCGGAGCTTGGCAGTCATGAGCATGGTATATGCTTTCTGGCATCTCATATGAAGAAAAGAGGAAGATGTCTCCTATCTTTTTTCTGATTCTGCAAGAACTGTAACTAGTTGCAAAAGAAAATATAATATTATCTGTTAGAATATCCACACTAAGCACTTAGACATGTGGTGTGATACAAAATTAGATGTGCATACTGTGCAAAGAGTGATATAAATGTTTCATACATTTATCCTTGTTTTTTCTGTTTAACTTCCTTATTTCAACTAGTCTAGCCCATGTCATATTAATGGTGTCTAAGAAGGAGAGAATAACATGTGATTACATGGACAAGAATTGTTGGGTTCTCAAAAGTAGGCGTACAAAAATAGTTTTGAATATCTGGCCAAAGTGAAACAACTGATTTTGAATGGCTTTGTATATGAAACCTTCAGCTTCAGCACATCAGTGGAAAAAAAATATGTAGTTACTTTTTTAACTTGATAGGACTTGATTTTCCAGAACTTTGTGTTAGATTTACTAATTTTTGGATTTGATTTCAGGTGGGCTACCTTCTTGGTTTAGGTGATCGCCATCCAAGCAACCTTATGTTGCACCGTTACAGGTAATCATATGAAGCAAGGAACAAGGTTGGATTTTAGTTTCAAAGTATCATGTATGTCTCTTGTGTCGCAGTGGAAAGATCTTACATATTGATTTTGGAGACTGCTTTGAAGCTTCGATGCACCGAGAAAAATTCCCTGAAAAGGTATTGTCCAGAATGCTTTTTTCTGTGTCAAGCTCTAAGCTAACGAAAAAGCATGATGATGTTAGTTCTGCACATGAATTAAGTCATTGGGCTAATCATTAAAGTGTATACTGTGATACAGGTGCCTTTCCGCTTGACTAGAATGCTTGTGAAAGCAATGGAGGTCAGTGGCATTGAGGGGAACTTCCGTTCAACTTGTGAAAATGTGATGCAAGTGCTTCGAACAAATAGGGACAGTGTAATGGCAATGATGGAGGTACGTCTTTCAGAATGGTTCCCTTTCTTTGTTGTCTTAACTTTGGGCATGAATTGATGGAAGGCATCATTTAAAGCATAGTCGTTTGTATGTAGTGAACCATGAATCCAAATATTTGTATGGTGGGAGGGATGGGAATAATTATTCGAGTACTAGTTTTTTTTGCTCTTCCTTTCTATTTTCTTTAATTAATAGCAATGTGTCTTGAAGTTTGCAATTGCACTGATGTAAAATGCTGCTAATTGTGCTCATGCATAGATGATAGAACTTCTTCTAAGATCGTGGATGATACAACTATTGAAGGAATTTAATTCCTGTTTAATCTGTTTTCAGGCTTTTGTCCATGATCCACTTATTAATTGGCGTCTTTTTCCCCAAGTATCAATGTTGGCTAATACTCATGTCCCACCTGTTGTGAATGCTGAAGAATCTTCTCAAAATAGAGAGCTTCCTCAGCCACAGCGTGGTGCCAGAGAAAGGGAGCTTCTTCAGGTAGACAAATTCAGAAGAGGAAGATTTTGAAACTTCCATGATTTAATTGATGCTTACATTTTGATTTGTTTTGTATAGGCTGTTAATCAACTGGGTGATGCTAATGAGGTGCTGAATGAACGTGCTGTGATGGTCATGGCTCGGATGAGTCATAAGCTTACTGGCCGAGACTTTTGCAGCTCTCCGGTATCCAGCAGCTCTAACCAACATTCCATGGATCACAGCAATTTATTTTCAGGGGATTCTTGTGAAGATCACGGTTTATCTGTTAAACTTCAAGTTCAAAAGTTGATTATTCAAGCTACATCGCATGAAAATTTGTGCCAGAACTACGTTGGGTATGGTGCTGTAATTTCTCTTTGTTGGTTTGTGCTGATGCTGTAGCTGTCTTGCATGTGCTTTATGCTTCCAAATGTCTTGAAGCTTGTCTTGATTGGTATTAGGAGTTGAAATGGCTGGATTGGATGTTGGTCTAACTTTCCCTAGTGTATTTAGATTCTTCCATGCATTGCACGAAGCTAATTTTCTGAAGATACTCGTGTTCCAGGTATAGATTTAAACCTCAGCAAATTGAAGATGATCTATGGAAAGTGGG
The DNA here is from genome assembly GCA_014182735.1 of Corymbia maculata. Lineage (NCBI taxonomy): Eukaryota > Viridiplantae > Streptophyta > Magnoliopsida > Myrtales > Myrtaceae > Corymbia > Corymbia maculata. The sequence goes on from CM024690.1 coordinate 22,803,840, forward strand.
TAGTTAGTCCAATTCTAGGTTTGGTTACCTGTAATTTGGCATTGTATATTTTGTTGTTTTTAAATGTGTTTTTGAGTTTACAAGGGTCATTGTTTCAGCAAAAAGATTTTGGGAAATCAAGTTTCCTGGGATTTGCATATAGAATAGACCTGTCGACCACAAACCACGCCTTATCCTGCTAAGTGGGATTGGCTGAATGAATTCTATTACTCCATTGAGCTTGATGCTTCATCGGATCTGCTGGAAGTTCTAAATGCTTCATTAGGTCTGCTGGAAGTTCTTTTAAGTCTTTGTCCACATCCTTCTAGGTATTTTCCTTCCCCTTCGAACCCATGTGACCATCCCTTGTTCGAGCCTTCTGACTGGATATTCAGAGGTCTTTGTTCAGCATGGTCAAATGATCTCAAATTACCTTCTCTTATCTTAATGTTGATTTCTATCAAGAGATGACAAAAATCATACACTTGCTTATCCTGTTGATCTAAATTGTAGGTAAACTGTAAGAGATATTTTCACTTTCTTGTGTTATGTCTTATTCTAAAATCCATGTCTTGTATTTCTCAACTGTTCTAAGAGCAAAGCTACTCTGATGTTTTAGTTCTGCCTTATATATACTTGATAATCAATGCTTGGGTAGTCTCAAGGAATGCTCATCTATATGAACCCTGATATTTTTCTTGGTTTCCACCAATAAAAGAGTCCTAAATGAACTCCAATTGCAGAGCAGAGGCTTAGAGGGGCTGCTTGTTTGGTTGTTATGTTTTAGGAGATGGCATAACATCTTTGGGAGTACACAGCTGTTTTTTCCTTCTGATGCTAAAGGCTATGAATCTGTTGGTTCTTTCTAGACCATGTGATTTAGTGTCTTGTGTTGCTTGAGACTGTTTGCGGCACTGAACTGATGGGCCCATCATAAGTTGTCACTCTGTCGCATGATCCATCTTTGCCTGTGAAATATTGCTCCTTTTTTTTGTTGTTGTCACAGCTGTCATTTAGTCTAATTATCTGAAATCTGCTTGTTACAGGTGGTGTCCTTTCTGGTGAGCTGAAACAAATCATATGTTGTATATTTTTTGTGCATAGCTGGGATTTGTCTTGGTACCTCAGAGGTAGCATAATGTATTGTACAGTTCATTGTAGTTTTTGTACAGAAACTCATGGTGTATAGATGCAATCTGAATTATGAGCGGACTGAGTAGTTGTGCATTAGGACCAGCAATATTCTGTGTCAAGAAACAACTTGTAAAGCATTGATGAAATGACAACGTACAATGGAGATCACGAGGTAAACAGCCACAACTTATCTGGGCTGATGAGGTATTTGTTGATAGACAAGGGCTATCTCGGATTACGGACTAATTGTCTAGATGTGGAGCTTTCCCAGCAGGGAGGGAATGAAGCCATCAGTAAAAGTCCAAGTTGATATGTTTATGGAATCAAAATGTGCTAATATCATTTACAATTAAGAGGAACAGAGAACAAGTTTGGGTGAGGAAAATTTCTTGCTTCAATTTAGTGATAAGTACAGAGTCTAGTTGCAATAACATTTTCTTAGTGGGTTGTACGATAGGACATTGGGGTTTTACTTTTGGGTTTCAGTTATTGCTGGGGTGGTGTCATCAATGTTGATGCTCTTATTTAAGAGAGGAACTCCAATCGTCCTCATGCTGAGCTAGCACGTGCTGTATGGTGCTTGCACAGAGATGATCTCCTATCTTCCATGGCTGTGTTCGTGACTTTTCAATATGGGTGAAGCATGTGGTTGAATGATTGCTACTGTCAATTGCCTCAACTTATAAGGTGTTGGTGGTGGTTGGCACCTCTAATGCAGCCTCAACAGCGGTAGATTCTAAGACGAAACTCTGGGGGGATGCTTCCAGGTTTTGGTAGACTTACTCTTTACTCCCTAGTTTAGGATTTCAGGTAAGGTTACTTGTGATAGTCATCCCCCTTAAAATTTTGGTGTAAAATATTATCTGAGGATCATTAAAACAAAAAATATTTACTAGTATTCCCTTTGCGTCCCTCTTTAAACTGCATAAAATACTGTAATGTCCGATTGTGACAACTATGTCAAACGTTAAGGAGAGATCCTGTTTTTATTGGAACGAATTAAGAGAACTGTTCGGTGTTACATCAAACGTGATGCTATGAAAGATTGGATTATGCATATTGACAATTGTACATGACTTTGAAGGTGAATCCTCTGAAACAGAAAATCTGTGATGCTCCGTTCCAGAGTTAGAAGGTGCTAAACTCCTGAATGCGATCTCAAGCGGATTGGCAGGCGCCAGATACTATGTCAAACTTTCCTGGAAACAACAAAATCAAAACTGCAATGTTTTAGGGAGATTAACCTTGGGTACTCGTTAGCAGCTGGGCAAACGGCATTCTATACCAGTCAGAGATATATGTTAACTGTGCAGATTCCGAGGACCATCTAATACTGCATGTACAATTGAAACTTGCTTCCCATGGTTCCAGCTCTCCCCTTGCTTTTGCTGGCGCTCAGTAAAAAATTGGTAAACATGTGCTCGTAGTCGGGTAATTTACCGTAACCTGCATTGGCATTAAAAAGCTGTTTTATAACCAACCACGATGCTGGATGAAGCATGCATGTTTCATGAGTAGATTTTCACAAGCTTTTCTTACACTAAAACCACTGAGGTAAGATGACTAGGATGTGTTTCCTTTTTACTTGCCTGGAAAGTAGTTGATGTCAATGACATAATACTTGTCTCTATTCACCTGCTCCCTTATCAAATCTATGTTGAACAGCTGGAGACCCTGTAGTGAGATAAAAATTATAAAGTTAAAAAAGAAGGCTACACCAGACATAAAAGAGGTGCCGACGGCCCTGTTGGCATAGCATAGACAGGAGGAAGCTTAAAACCCATTACCAGCCGGTGGCGGAGCTCTTTAGCGAGCCTCTCCAGTAAGGGTGTAGGAGGGAGTTCTGCACGGGAAGCCAAACTTATGAAAAGGTCTTAGGAAGTAAATGTAATGATCAACTTTTCTTCTAAATGGCCACTCATAAGTAAATGTTTTATCGAGAAAGATGACAAACCATGTAGAGAGATACCAGGGTATGAAATTGTTTGTGGAACATTGAATGAATCATGAGCCACAAGTGTTCCACAAGTTTCATAACAAACAGAACTTCAAAAGTTTCATCCTGCAATTTCTTTGCAGATGCTTCAAGATGAAGTCGACAGCATTTTGCAAAGTTGTAATAGTGAATGAAAAAAGAATGAGAAAAAAGAACTTCTCTCTCATGCTTCTCATGTTTCTTCCTCTAGAAGGAAATTGTGCCTTCCCCAATTTTCACTAACCTAATAAGGCTTCAGAACATTATTGAATAAGAAGTCTCCAATCCGAACTCATACATGGAGATGACATAAACAGCATAAGTCTGGATGGAATTCTAATACTCAGACTCGCATACAGTGGAGGACATTGATAGAACGACTAAACCCACAAGTCTCGTGGTTTTCTGCCCTGGGAAAAGATCACCTGGAAACTGTTCGAAATTTTCACTCGTCAAGATATACATAAAAAAAGCAGCACGATTTCTCTTACCAGCAACACCAGGGTCGAGATCTGCATCTTCTGCAGAAGATGCAGCAGAGGAAACCCTTGGGAATGGGAACACTCCAGTAACTTTAGAAAGTTCCCGCCTGCTGATATTTGGGAGAGAGAAACGCCTAACGACCTTTATAAAATCGCCAATAATATATACCTTAAAGAGAACACCACCTTCAACAAACAAAGCACGAGTTGTCACACGGTAAATTTTTGCGACATGATTGTCAAGAGTGTATGCTATCTAGCAACAGACACCCGGAAAACAAAAATGAAGAGTTATACCATGATTAACAAACTCTTGCAACACCACGGGAGGCTCAAGCTCTACAAGAGAGTACTGATCATAAGCAAGAAACAATTCATGGGACTTGGGGCTTCCATCCACCACTAGTGGTTTGGCAACTGAAACAGCAACAACCAAGAATACTTAGTAATTAAGCCTCAGTAACAGAGAACTCACTTGACTCTCAGGAAGTGTCATTGTCTAATCCTGACACACTCAGTGCACGGAAGTATGAAAATCGCCTCCACCATATGCTTGCTCACATGCAACTTTCTGTGTGCACAAGAATCTAGAGGAAGTTTTTTCGAGACATTGTCAACGCTATAATGTGAAATTCCCTAATCTGGAAGTCATGCAAATTTTGGAGGAGATGAGGCATTGGTGGAAACGTAAGTTCTATTCCATCAGGTGTCAGAAGGACCTTAACGCCACAACATACCTAGTGGCAAACTTAGTCCAGCTTCAGCAACTTCACACGGGATGGATTGAGAATCTTCTCTTATGACCAATTGCTTTGGAACTGCCACTGTGCCTACAAGAATATATAATTTTTTAGTTTGAAAAAAGAGTGTCAACATCAATGTCAGCATCAATGAACGACTATTTTCTACAATATGCCATCTAGTTCCAAAACAGGAGATTTCTATTTAAGCTAATGCACTTCATACAAACTATGAACTTAAAAATAAATTACTACCATAGCAGTCATGCATGTTGAGATCTGCAACATCCTGGAGCATGGATTGGCGATCAAGTAAATGCTCAATAGCATCAGGAGGATCAACTACAGCCACTTCTGGATGTTTTCTCTGGTAGTCCTTCAAAAAGGATAGATGGCAACCATGTCAACTCTATTAAGCTACATAATCCAAAAAATACCTCTCAAAACCAACAGTGAAACAGACTCTTGGAACTGAGTCTACTTGGGTAGCAGAAACAAAAGCCTCAAACTCTATTGAGGAGGGCCATTTGCGATCCTATCCTTAGATTCTCTGAGAGTAGAGAAAAAAGTCCAATGCAAAACGTGCTTTGAAGGGGCTAAAAAGCATTGAACTATTTGCAAGCCCCGGTATTCTCCAACACGCGAATAAGCTAGATGGAGATTTGGTCTGACTAAACAGTTGAGAAAGCAGTTAATGTGCTAAGGTCAGTGGATACTAAAACTTGAAAATTCTTTCGATCTCACTTTGTCCCCAGGCCTCTGCTTTTGGCTTTTAATACAACTACAACAATTTTTTTTCAACCAAACATTGCTGCTTCTACAGAAAGTAATATAAAAACTTCAGAAGTGAATTTTGGGCCCATTGACCTGAGAAATCCCCATTAGATTGCATTCTCAAGGAAAAAGTTTCAACCATCTGATAATGGTTAATAGGAGATGAGCAAGGAATCTACAGATTGTCTCAAAAGAAATATTTTCTCAAAGGTTGAATTTTTCGGGTTCTAATCCCCATCATATATTTACAATGAAATTATATAAAATTTTGCATGATCTCATGGATCTGTTGGAGAGGCACTTGTCAGAGGTCATATATTACAATTTTTATTTCAATTTATATAAAAAGTAGACAAAACCCACGGCACATTGCTGATAAGGACGGACCTCAATGATCTTGAACCATTCCTTTCCTGTTATCTGGGAGGAACACGGGCTAATTAGATGCTTAACAGCAGTACAAAATGTACAGAGCTTTTCAGATAGTCTGCAAGTTGATCTGTGCATGAAATATTGACTAACCTTGTGCAAAACAACATTGAATGGACCTTGGTCTGCTAAGGGCCTGCTGAGATCAATGGCAACAAACAGTATCCCCTTGTTTCTGCATCAAATATAACGTTATCTGACGGTCTGCCATAATAGATTCAGATGAACACTTATCGTCATAGAAATAGTGAATTTTAAAGGCTCTTAAATTTATAACATCTTCCATTTTCTAACTCAAACACGCTTAACAAAAATCACTTTGTATATGCTATGCAATCTTTCCAGCAGATAAAGCCAAATTCTTATTGAAACTGTTGATACTCTCAAGTCTTTTTCTCGTTTTGGGTTTTTCGTCCTTCCAATGAAAGCTAACTAACCGATCTATCCAAGCATGGGATGCAAGGCCGGGAAGTAACCGTGAGGGTGATCACATGCTGTAGACTTCTGCTAATCTGTAATTTTCTTTTACATACAGCATGACACTGACACGTTGATAAACAAACATGACATTTCTTTAAACTGGACATACATGAAATCACTGAAACTGCAACTGACGGTCAGCCAGCAATTAAGCCATGGATTTGGATTAAAAAAATCAATAAAATGAATACAGTTACTCCAGGGACGCATGGGTAAAAAAACACCTTAGACAGGCCCGAAACCAGATTCGGGCTTCCGACCAAAAGCACGCCAGAAAAACAAAAAAATAAATAAATAAATAAATATATATATATATATATTTCTTTTTTGGGTCAAAACCAAATATTGACTTTAAACCCCCTTAGCGTTGGACTCATCCAAAAGGTATATAATTCAGGATATTCCTCGGAAACAGTTGGCAAAAAACAACCTAAGATTCTAAGGTACCGGCATGGGGATGCTGATATGATAATAAGTCAAGCAAAAAACAGTTGGATCAATCGGCGAAAGCGAACGCTGTCTACCCAATAAGTACCCGCAACTGTAGCAGGAAATGCCAAGAAGAGACAAGCAAGAAACTAGAAACATCTCCCCCAAACTTAGCATCCCCTTATGAAGTCTGGTAACCAGAACCATCAACTTCTCACAGATTTTTGGGCCTTCCCGCTTCAAGAACTTGCGATCTAAGCACTCGTGAAAACTAAAAACGAAAAATTTCCATGTGATGTGCACACGGGTGCACCCACAGCGAGAATACCCACCGCGCAAGCCCTTCGAGTTTTGGTTGCAGAAAACTCTTCTTCTTCTTAGAAGTCAGGGCGTAGCCCACTACCATCTCGTGATCGACGTTGAGTGAACTCGGACAGATGTGAGGATTCACCTGTGTCTCCTTCTCTTCCTCGTCTTCGCTTGAAGTCTCCCCACTCAACCTCATGCCTACCGTCGAAAGCAATATCACCGCCCGGATCCTAGATGCAAATGAAGGACCAAGATTTGGCCTTCCTGCTGGTTCTCGGATCACTCCCGTTGTAAATACAAGAAAATGAGGCCCGCCCAACTGGTTCTTGGTTCTTTCTCGAGCTTTTATTGGGTTCCCTCGGTCTCCACCAAGAAGCTCTCTAATCTATCTAAGATGTGCAAGAATTGCATCACAGAGAGAGAGAGAGAGAGAGAGGGAGGGAGGGAGTTTGCATGTAACCTCATCGTATATAAAGAAGAGAGAGAGAGAGAGAGAGACATTTTTTATAGCGGAGTTGAATGGCGTTGCCGGGCCGCGAATATTCAATCTCAAGAAGAGAAAGGTCCGGTTTTGACTCTGGTTTTGAGAAAAAGAAATAAAAAGAAGAATTTTTTTGGGTAAGTTTATAATAAAATTAATAATAACCAGGGCCGATCAAAAACATTAGTGCGACCGCCCCAAAATATTTAACAAGATTAGGCAGCTCAATTTCCTATTTTGTCCCCACATTTCTGGGATTTTATTAGTTGTTTAATGATATTTACAAGATAATCCAATTAATCCAATCCATATCTGAATTTTTGATTTGAGAAAACTTGTCATTCATTATGCTAATTAGGCATGTGCTTAAGTTTATGATTCCTAAACTTCCTTACGTTAGAGGAAATTTCATGATCTCTTTTCCTATTTTCCTTTCGGCACTTCAATCCTAATAGCTAGTGAAATCCACTATAAATAAGAACATTTTAATCTCCCTTATTTGGACTTCTTTTTGGGTAAAGTAATTTAATATATAATATAAAAAATTCAAAATTTTGAAATTTTGAAATTTGAAATTCATAATAGTTAAAATATAGTTTTCTATTTACGCATCTGTGCGTTAATAGGACATTTACTAAATAACTAATCTAGAACATTTTGGGGAAGTAATATCAAGGATTAGGATCTCTTACAATAAGAGATGGTCTTTATTTTATGTACTACTACATATTTCTTTTAGAGAGATTTTCTAGTGATAAGGAAAGAATCCTGATGCAATTGTTTTGCTACTTTGTTACCTCTCTTATTACTTGAATGTTGTATATGAAATTTTTTTTTTTACATGAGATGGGTATTAGCTCACCTACCAAAAGACTAAATTGTATTCCAAGATTGACTTAATTTCCGAAGGAAAAGACATAACAATAACACGATTGACTTCCACGTGTTTAAGAAGTCGTCGTTGCCAATCCTAAACTTATGCAATGTCCCTTTCAACGCTTCATAAATTTAGCATTTAACCCTGTAGAATATATGAAGTGGGCGGTAACTTCGGACGGCAAAATCATTACTCTCTTCGGTCTGAGAATATGCTCGGAATCATGCCCCAAATTTTTCTTGGCTTATCCACGACATGGTCATTTTGATATTTTACTGTTTTCCTCGATGACCTCACCGAGAAATCCGTCGAAGTAATCATTTTTATTTCGAGTGTTTTAAATTAGTTTGTCACTCCCAAGACAACATAAAGTCTTCCAACGAAGGAATACAACCATGTCATTTTACGTCCGAGTGTTTTGAATATGGCAAACAGCATGACAAGTCCCATCGGTTCAACAAAAGATGTAATCATGTTTGGAGGTGAAACAAGGGAAGGCAAGAAACATTTTACATGTGATCCGGGGGTTTTTTATTTTTATGATGATTTGAATTTGCATGGTTGATTTTTCGAGCTGACACGTTTTATCCCATTTGGTCATTTACGCACGTGCTTGAGATGGCAAGTTATGCCCCGGGGATTGAGATATTGTTTAGTAAGTTGGTGTCTCAACTCATCAGTTTATACAATTTAATGAGAGACATGATATAATGTTCTAAAAATAACAATTTTTCGAATCAAGTGAGAGAATTATTTTTTTAATTAAATCAATAAAATGAATCTATTCCTTTATTCAATCTCTCTTGATAGGTACTACATCAATTTTAACCATATAATAAGATCTTTTCAAATGGACAATACGCTGAAATTAGAATGTATGAAATGACACGCATTAAAAGTTTGCATAACGAAACAATTCGCTCCATGTTTAAAGCTATGCATAATGGAAGAACGTTAAAAACAGTATAAAAAAGAAAATGAGCAAGGATGTTTTTCTCTAATGATTCACGCAGTTCAAGGCACAAGAGGGCATTACCCTGGAAAAAAGTTAAAATAATGTACAAATATAATCAGGAAAGGAAAGAAATGCTTTTCATAAAAGAATCATTCCCATGCATCTTGATCTGATCTGTGAGTGATGACAGATCGCAAGCATATATACTAGTTCTTGGAGAAGCCTGTAAAAGAAAATAACAAATGAATTACAGGTTGACATGGGATGAAGAGGGTATATACCGATGGAACACACCAACCCAAACTCTACAAAGATACGGAAGAACGTAGTAGAAATGCCACATTGCTCGATCCGAACGTGTCTGAACACATATTTCCAGGACAGATACGATCTGTTCATAGATCTTGGAGTGACCTCAAGCTGGCTTAGATTTGGTGGACCCTCCACGGCAAATCCTGTCGGGCGATGCTACTCATAGAATATGCCTTCCATACGCGTGCATATTCTTAAATCCCTCTCCTTCTTCGTTTTATTTCCTGGTTTGGCGAGCGACCATTTTCTTCTCCAGTCCCAACTTCTCGACAAGACAATGTTGCCTTTTAAGGAATACGAGTTTGACTCGCTTTGCCCACCACGAAAATGCCAGATGCCTTGCATCGCGGACAATGATCAGATTCGGGTTCTTCCATCGCGTTATTCGTGTCAAGAAAAGGTTTGATACGGTAGGTCAAATATACACCTTTGCAAGAATCTCTTCCATCACGATAACATAATCTACTACACATTACGCGGTGGTCTCGCATCACAGCTCACAGTTTTCTTTAGGCTCTGAAGCAAGAAAGGCTGTCCGTTTGGGTCGGGAAAACTTGGGACCATCCGACACGAGACCATGACAGAACATCCGATTTGAGATCTCTTCTTTGTCTTTAGTCTTATGTATGAGTCCGTACGACGGAGCACGGGACAAAATGGAGCTGACCCGTGATTGCTATTGGTTTACACAAAAAGAAGGAAACCACTCATCATGGAGATTCAGCTTTTGCGAAGTTAAGAGGTTGAAGACAAAGCGGACGATTAGCCACGCTAATGCTAGCTAATGGTAGTGGCTGACCTTTTAAAATTTCCCAGCGCCAGTAAACTACTCTGTCCTTCAAACTCATCTACAGATTTTTAAAGCAATTATTTAATGCTAAACCAATGGCGGCACCAGTTGTTCCAGACTTGCAGCAAAGTTGGTTTCTTTGACCTTTTGTGGTTCACATTCTTGCTTTAAATATTTGGTGCTCTCTCGAAGATATCGGACCCTTGTTGGAATCTTCACTCTCTCTCTATTAAAAAGTCCAGATCTTGACGGACTTTACGATTTCAAAGCCGAAATCTGTCTCTACTCAATACATTTTTCGCCATTGCTTGTTCAAGACTTCATAGAAAGCTGATTCCTGAACTTGCTCCCCAGATTTTCATCTGCAAGTGAGCGATAATAATCGATCGTCAGAAACATGGCAGTCGCAGGGGAATTAACTGTTCCTTGCGGTCAGATCAGTTCAAAGATTCCAACTTTCAATTTCAAGAGCCAGAATTTTGGTGTGCCCATGATTTCTTGCTCTGGGGGGAAACTGAAGAGTAGGATTTCTGCTGGAGTTAGAGCAGTATTGCAAGTGGGAGTGGAAGCAGGTGAGAGTGTTAGCAAGGTTGGGAGTGCTTTAGGGTTTGATGTGGTGGCAGAGGAAGAGTTGAGAGAGAAGGGGTTTCTGGGGATGAGGAAGACAAAGCTCGTGTGCACTATTGGCCCTGCTTGTTCCTCCTTGGACGATTTGGAGAGGCTGGCATTAGGAGGGATGAATGTGGCGAGGCTCAACATGTGTCACAACTCGAGGGAGTGGCATTTGGATGTGATTAGGAAGATCAAGAAGTTGAATGAAGAAAAGGGATTTTGTGTTTCGGTCATGATTGATACCGAGGGCAGTCAGATTCATGTTGTTGATCATGGTGCTCCTTCCTCTGTCAAAGTAGAGGTCAGTGTGCAACAAAGGGATCACTTAATTCTTCATAGTTTAGAAGTGTCGATAATTCCGGACTTCTTTTTTGTGAAATTCTGTCTGGTCTGGTCTGGTCTGCATTAATGTTTAAGCTTCATCTTAATTGAAGATGCTTTAATTTGCTTTCTCCTATTCTCATGGTGCTTTGGTGTGCTATGGGTAAATTAGGAAGGATCGATCTGGTTATTTACTACGAAAAAGTTCAAGGGTTCCCGTCCTTTTACTGTCCAAGCAAACCATTCCGGGTTTTCTGAAGGTACGAGTTACTGCATAGACAATGGAGTTGACATTTTGATGTCTGTCCATCCCTCTCTCTGTTAAGCGTAAACTTTCGCAGGTATTGAGGTTGGTGATGAGCTTGTTATCGATGGAGGCATGGCAAGTTTTGAAGTCATTGAAAAAATTGGGAATGATTTGAAGTGTAAGTGCACAGATTCTGGTTTGTTTCTTCCTTGTGCAAAGTTCAGCTTTTGGAGATGTGGGAAGCTTGTTGAGAGGAATTACAAATTGCCTACTCTGTCAAGAAAGGTGGATTTCATAATCCTGGTTTCTTGTTTATATTCCTCAGACTTGGACGTTTCTGCTTTCAGTAGTTCTTTGACGATTTAAGTGTGTTGTTCTTGCTTCAATATGGACATTCTGTGTGGTGTTTATTCATTGCTGGGTCATTGCATTTTATAGTCGACCATAAAAAAACACGACAAAAGGAGAAAACCTAGATTCACGTGCATTACCGTTTGTGCTAAAATTTGCAAGAAATAAGGGACAAAAATTGGTAAAATCATGGATACCTTTGCATTTGATAGAAACAGTGGTGAGTATAGAACTGGGAAGTGAGCTTTATCTTACAACGATGGATACGAAAAAGGACTCTTCTTGGTTCCCACTAATTAAAACAACAGAGTATATATATTAGAAATTCTAATTCAATGCCCCTTGAATCCTCTCATTGTCATTAAACAGTCAGATCAATGAATTGCACTGCAAGCCTACAATTGATGATCTCAGTAAACAAAAAATCCACGAATTCCTTTCAAGCTTGTTACTTCACCTTATTATATGGTTGATTTGCAGGATTGGGCTGACATAGACTTTGGAATTGCTGAAGGTGTAGACTTCATTGCAATGTCATTTGTTAATGATGCTGATGCAGTCCGCAACCTTAAGGATTACATTTCCACCAAATCACCCAAGTAAGTTGAAGTGGTGCATGAAGTTCGCAAGAAAGGAAGTTCTGTAGTTTCCTTTTGTACAATCATATGTAAACTCTAGGTATTGGAATCTAAAGATAAATACCTTCTTTTGTACCAGATCTATTAGAGTATTGGCAAAGGTAGAGAGCCTAGAATCTCTTCAGAAATTGGGGGAGATTGTCGAGGCCTCCGATGGTATCATGATTGCTCGGGGTGATCTTGGCGTGGAAATCCCACTGGAGCAGATTCCAACTGTCCAAGAGGAAATAACTTATGTCTGCAGGCAAATGAATAAGCCTGTGATTGTAGCTTCACAGCTTCTTGAGTCCATGGTTGAATTTCCTACTCCAACCCGTGCCGAGGTACTTTTACAAGGAGTGGATTTTGTCATATAGACAGGCCACATTACATTTATTGACAAGTTATATCTAGTTGTTAGCAGATTTTTACTCTTAGTTGCGTGCCTCTGTCCTGTGCAAATCTACTGCACTTATCCTCTTTCTTTTTCCTTGTCCATTAGGAAAAACCTTTAAATTCTCTTGGTAACAGAACAATGAATGAAATATTCAGCTGAATTTGCTAAAAATATTACTAGTTGCCTATCTCATCCAATGGTCTAAGTCATTGATTAGATGCTTGGTTCATAAGGTTGCAGATGTGTCAGAAGCAGTTAGACAGTATGCCGATGCTTTGATGCTGTCTGGTGAATCTGCGATAGGATCACATGGACAGAAAGCACTTTCAGTCCTGCGAATGGCTAGCAATCGGATGGAAACGTGGAGCCGGCAGGAGAACCGGCAGAGCATGCTCTGTCATCGTAAACTAGGAGCGTCATTACCTGACCGTATTGCTGAGCAAATTTGTGATTGTGCTGCTGAAATGGGTAATATTCCTTTTTCCTTCAGCCTCCTAATATTCTTACATGTTTGTTTAATCATAATGCAAGATATCTCATATATACCGCTGGCCAGCATTAGATACCCCCTACAATATGCTGTGCTTTTGAACCACTATTAGACTAGCAAGCCAGTGATTATATTGGGAGCCGAGAATCAAGTACCTTCTGTTAGATTATTACATGAAAATTGTGATGCAGTTTGAGCCATTAGCCAGGTAGACTTGTTTTGTACACTCCAGGCTCTCAGGTTATGGTCTGAAAAATTACCGAATCCCAGACACTCTGTATAGTTAATTCGAGTACAAACAAATTTTGGTCAGGCACATTTGCTTCTAGTTAAGTTATGATTTGTCATTGGACAGATCAACTGTACTGGTTGAAATTAACACGGATGTTGTGTGCTTATTTGTTCAATTCACAGCTAACAACCTCGGTGTCGATGCCATTTTTGTGTACACAAAACATGGACACATGGCGTCTCTTCTTTCACGGAACCGTCCTTGCTCTCCCATATTCGCGTTCACAAACGACAGAAGCACCAGGACGGCTCTCAATTTGCAGTGGGGAGTTATTCCCATCTTTGTCGACTTGACAGATGACATGGACGCTAACATCGCCAAGTCCGTCGATCTGATGAAGGTAGAAGGGTTGGTGAGGGAGGGAGATGCTGTACTGGTGGTCTCGGACATCATTCCTACCGCTGCACCCTCTACTGCTTTCCAATCAATCCAGGTGAAGACCATTTCTTAAGCACTCAAGAATCACACGATAAGTCAGAAGATGCGCGCAGAATTCTCCTTATATCGAGTGCAGCGAAAGTCTTCTTTACACGATGCCGTTCATATATTACCCGTCGCTATAGCGGTAATGCATGATTGCTCTTGGACTTTTAGAGGATATATAAAACTCACTTTTGTGGTCTGATGCTACGCCCTCAAGCTCAATCTTGCACTGTCAGCTCGTGACTGAATAATCCGGCTTGCTCAGAAGTTTGCTAGTTCAAAGATTTGATTGCTTGCATCTGTTGGCACGACTAGAACGCAAAGGATAAGCATATGTTACCTAACCTGGACCGCTTTATTAGAATTCGCAACATAATCACAAAGAAAATAGAGAATTTAAAACGCAACGTTTTATCCTCTTTCGTCTTTAAACTAGTACCATGTGCAATTGAGGATTTCATTATAATTAGCATCTCATATCTCTTTATTACACCAAAATCGAGAAGAGAAAATATGTATATATAAGAGTAGCTATTTACCGGCCTAAGGTTAAACTATCAATAAAATACATACTAAAATTATAAAAGCCCTTTGACCTAGGCAACCCTTGGAACCTCGCCCGCTCATTGAGGATCATGACCTCCATGTTATTATGTCAATGAAAATACGAACCACAACTCAGCATGCATGCTTAAGTAGCATAAATAAAATACTAATCAGGAGCTTGCTTTTGTCTCTACTCAAAAGCACTTGTATCTAAAATGCTGTGCATCTGAGATTAGATATGTATGCATTTTTTAAGGTTAGACATAGGAGGAGTATTGTTAGATAAAAGACAATTACACACTCCACTGAGTGCCCCATCTAAATCTCGCGAGAAAACACAATCAATCTCAAGAGAGTTTCCGTTTCCCACTCGATAAGGCAAGGAGAAATGGAAAAACTTGAGGGATACTGATACAAGACACATCAAGTATGCAGATACAATGTCAAGGTCCTTGTAAAACTCTACATCTTCCTTGTCCCGTTTGAATCCAAAGGCGTGCAAGAAAGGGGTTGGAGAGTACTGTACGTGCATGGGCCTTCCCGTGGACTTGGGAGCTAATACAGGCAAACCATTGTTTTGTCCAAAAGAGACTTTTTTGGCGCACGTTTGATGAACCAATCTGGACTTTCCTCCTCACTTCGATTCCACGACGCAAATCACTTCCACGGGCTGTTCTGTTCTCTATCCCATAGAACAAACATTCTCGACAGTAATCTTTCACCGAGTTTCAAACGTCTGTTCCTATTCATTGGAAATCCATTCAATGCCAATAAGAATTATAATAAGAAACGTTGATTTTTACCATTTCAGGCCTAACATCTAAATGGGACTGCCCTTCTCCGGGAGCTTCGACCGTAGGCGCGGCCCTCCTAACTTCCACGTCGCCATCTCTCTCTCTCTCTCTCTCTCTCTCTCCCCCGATTTCTCGAAGCGCAGTCTCTCGTACCCACAGCCACAAAACAAGCCGCGCACGTTAGTCCTCGCCCCGGCCCCACTCGCTAAATTACGCCCCCCTGATTAAGAACAGAGACGAGCCACCACCACCCTCCCCTGCGTTTTGTCACCACTGGATACTTTGTCCCTTTGGAGAGAAGGCAAAGCAACCCACGCTTGCTGCTGCTGCTTCCTTCCACGCAACTCGGTTTTTTCTCTCGTTCTTCACATGCGAGCATGAAATTCTTCCTTTCGCTGATGCAGATAGTCTGAAAAAAGGGGACCCGGAAAGAGTCTCTGCGACTGATGGCTTCGTTGCAGATTGCGAAACCCGCTTTCGCTTCGGCTTCTGTCCCTCGATCGAAATTTAGCGGGAGCTCGCGGTGGTTTAAGGAATCGGAATCGAGGAGGAGGAATTTGAGATTGATGAATTGTCGGTACTCGAGAAATGATTTCAAAAGGAGGTCTTTTGTTTCGTGTAAAGTCCAGGCCGGCGACGAGAAGAGCAATGGAAATGGCAAGTTCCCTTCTTCTTCTTTTTTTCTTTTTCTCTTCGTCTGCTGTTCCTCGCGCCGATTGAATCTTGGGGTGCCTTGCTTTGTCTTGTTTGTTTGATGTTTTGCGTTTGAGGGTATCCTCTGCAAGTTCATCTTTTAAGCTACACTTAAGGAGACATGCAACTCAAGCGTGGCGAAGATTACCCAGTTGGATGAGTTGAAACTATATGGGACAAATTCTTTGTTGCATGTTTTTTTATTTCTTTATTCCCTCTCAGTCGAATTGAGCATTATAGCGAGAAGTTATGTTTGCTTTCTTGCTTTGCAAGTGCAGAGTCTTTCCTGAAAATGCATGTTGTGTGTGTGTTAGTAGGAGCCACCACTCATACAGCGTCCCACAATGTTTAATGATTGTGAACCGAGTCAAGCTTGTAGTCTTTGGGGGATAAGTGAACCTGGATGCGAGTGTTGCTGGTGATAATTTGTTCCTCAGTGGATTCATTTGTTGGAATTAGTTTATTTGAATGGTGTAGTGTGCTTTTGGCAGCTCATTTGTGTATCTCAAAAAATTTGCTTGCTGAATCACAGTCTAGGTGCAAAAGGGGTCTTGAATACTCCAGATTAAGCAGGATTTCTTGTCACAACAGCTAACGAATTGATGGAAATTAAGGAACTGGGATTTATTGAGTTCACCCCTTGTCCTAAAGGAGAGAGGACTGGGGGAGGGGGAGGGGGAAGAAATTTCGTTGCCCCATTTACTTTTGGAAGCTTGTAAAAGACATATGGAGATTGAGTTTTCCTTCTTTAATTTTGTCAATGAAGGCTGATTGTGAATTTGTGATTTCTCAGTGAGATGCGTTGATTCCTGACCAGTATTAATCCTCTGTATATTACTTGTTCTTAGGTTTAGATTTAGAATGAATACTTATGATTTGAGCTGTTGCAATTCATTACAGTGACACTATCAAATTACTGCAGGTGAAGAACCTCCCGAATCTTTGTTTATGAAAGAATTAAAGAGGAGGGGCATGACTCCCACTTCATTGCTTGAGGACACAAAAAAGAGCACCTATGACAATGAATTAGAAGAAGAGAGGGGTTTCTCGAAAAGAAATGCGGTCTCTACTGAACCAGGAAATAATTTAACCAACCAAAGGGAGCAGTCCATGGCATTGAACAGTGAGGGCCTTGAGGTTGGCAAATTCAAGTCTTTTTTTTTAGGTTATCAAGTTCAAACTTTTATAGCTCAAAGCTTAAAAAATGCTTTTTGACTGGTTTTATCCCCCTTGTTCTGGCTCATGCAACGTGCATTCAAGAAACAGGAATTATATATTTTTTCTTGGCAGGGATTGATTCCACGGGCTAAACTTCTGTTAACACTCGGAGGGACTTTCTTCTTGGCGTTTTGGCCACTGATTCTTATAACTGTGGCATCCTTTTCTGCTCTGTACTTTGTAAGCTGCCCTTTTGGCCTTCCTGCCGTGCATGTAACTTCCATTAGATTGCCACTGGCTGGACACTTTACCAATTCTGTGGAATATCGTTTTCTAGCTGACTTGTCAGTGCCTAACATAATAGCTATTTGCCAAACACTCTTTAGGCACTTGTCAGTGCCTAACATCATAGTAATTTAAGCACATTTGATGTTGTGATATGTAGGTCCGCAAATGATATTCTAAATTTCATCTGCTGAAATTTATTTGATGCCTATGAAGTTGTCTCAGTCTAGAAATGCTGTGGTACTTGCCTTTGTTCTAATCGCCAGGAAAGTATGATGTAACACCTCCCAACATGAAATGAACGGTCGCTTGCTCTATCATTTGTGGTCTTTTCTTGTCCTTTCAAATATTATATTGATGTATGTATAAGTGGATGGTACAAAGGTGGTATGGACTCGATAATGTCTTAGCACCATCTAAACTTCACAGCATTTTTGCTCAGGGTTATTCATATTTGATTTCTGTCTATTGCCGTGTCTTCAGAACTCTTGACTGTGTATTGGTCTGGAAGCACTCTGCGGATTCTATGATCTAAATGGTAATGCCCCTCTGTTTATTTGACAGTATTTTGGACCGACTTTTGTCCACGATGGAAGCGATGTGCAAGCATCACCACCCCAGTACATCGATCCATATGCGCTTCTCGAAGACGAAAGAATATCCCAAACAGCTCCTCGAGTTAATTGAAGCAGAAAATGTCATCACTCGGGCCAATTCATTGAAGATCTCTATTGCAACTTGCTACGCTGGCTTATGTTTATCTCAATGTAAATCCTTAAATCAGATAGAACCTTCGTTGCTCATGTTGGTTTCATGCAATTGCTTGAAAGATGTAATTGCTACTCACATTGCCGTGTTCAATTGGTCATATGTCCCGGATGAAGCAGGCCGCTCAGTCCTGTTTCTTGTAAATACTTTTTAGTCACTTTAATTGTGCAACGTCTCAACACTAAGACAGCATCACTTGTAGCCAATGCCTTAATTTTGAATCGGCCGTGAGCTCAAGCTATATACACATGGCGATACTAATTATAATCTATTAAGTCATTCATATGACACCAAGTGCCTCTGTACGTATATGTTATGGTCTAGCTGGAATTGAATAGACCTCGTTAATCAGCCAGAATGCTGGCCACTTCTATCATCACCAGTCAACGCACCAGTGACATCAAGTCAGCTCTAGTTAACTTCATGGCCGGGAAAGGAAAATGCCTTAATCAACTTCATCCTGCCAAGATGACCTCTAATCAACTTTACCGCAACATGAAAGTGGGTCTCAGTAACACAAACTTCATGTACAAAGGATAAAGTCGGGGGATTAGCAGCATGGAAAGCGAGACTTCAGTAAGACTAAATTGACAGTAAAAGTCCAACCTTTGTCAAAGTTTTAATCAAATCCTCATCCTAGTTTTATGCCATCCTCATCTTCCGAAGTGCTAAGCACCCGACTCTGTCTTTACAGTAACCATTTCATATACCTCCAGTACCACAAATCTTAGCAGCCATCGCGCAACAGTCCTCAAAATCTATTCAAATGTTTACTCACATCAGCAATTATATCCTCCCAGATTGCAGTTGGGGTAGGAGTTGAACTCGACGAAATGGCTGTCTGAAAAGAGGAGGAACCCCGAGACCAAGTAAGTAATCATAATAATCGCTTCCTATGCCTATGCATCATAGGCGAATGCGTCTGGACCAACCACTCTCCTTCTTCTCTTCTTCTTCGTCTCCTTCTTCGCCTCCCATAACCTTGCAAAACTCTGCTTCCAATTGATCATCCCTCCGCTTTCTGTCTTCTTCTTAAACTCATCCACGCACTTCTGCTTCCACAAGTCATTATCAGATGTCAAAGACCGAAGTTCCGAACAAACACACCCTACCCTTGCAAGGTCAATGCCAGAGAGTGATTCGAAAATCTTGAGCTTCAGTTCCGTGAGAAGGGATGTAAAACAAGACGGGAGCGGCAAACCAGCCCTTTCGGTTAAGTCCATCAACAGTGGCAATGCCAAGTCATCTTTCACACTCTTCCAAAACTCGAACACTTCTTTTACCGGATACGAAGCCGAAAAATTACCTTCCTCTTCCACATCATTGTCTTTGCCTTTCGCCCACATCAAGTCTATAGCAGGAGCAAACCTGCGCCCATCCAAACATAGCCTCCGCAAACCCAACTTGGCTTTAGGCAGAGATCCATAGACAATGATAAAATGACCTAGGCTCTGAAACTTCAAAAGCACACACTCAGGCACATTCAGACTCTGGCTCCTAGCCACAAGAAGCTCAGGCAGACTGTACCACAGCGTGGATGGGCATTGATCAGGGAGATGGTATCGACCAGCAGACGTTCCGGTCACCGGATCAACCGCGACGAAACCGGATTCCTGCATGACCGCGTGCACTGCTACGACTAGAAGCCTATGCCGCCCGCCGCCGCCGCCGCCACCCAATTCCTCTTTCAAAACCCTCTGAAGAAAGTAAGGCTCGGAGAACTTGCCACTACGAACCGCAACCGACCCCTTCACGGCGACAACGCCCTCGCCATCGAAATCAACACTTCCGGAAGAAAAATTACCTCGACCCTCGACGCTTCCCCAAGCACCGACTTTCTGTCCATCTTCAGAACCAAATCCGTGGTCATCTCCGAATCCGCAGCCTCCTCAGGCCGACCTCCTGAATCGGGGCAATCTCCTGGATCCATGCCCTCGTTTGTCCTCCTGGAGAGACCTGATCCGATGCTCCTGTATAGAAATCGGGGTTCGAGGAGTGCTATGGTCTCCCGGGGAAGCGAAACCGCTGGATTCTAGGGTTTTGTGGTCCAATATGTAACGTGGTGTCTAAATTTTGACCTTACATATAATATAGTTTCTAAACTAATAATTTGTTCAATGTGATTCGATGTGATATTTGAACTTTAACTCAATATGTGTTCAATATGATCATTAAATTTTTATCTATTTAATGTTATCTTTCAATTTTTGGTATATATTTAATGTAATCTCTAAATTATATAAAAATTAAAAATGTTTCATGTTGTTATTCCATTGATTGAAGTTAAGAGAGATGACATAATTGAACATTTTTATCTAATCCAATA
The DNA here is from genome assembly GCA_014182735.1 of Corymbia maculata. Lineage (NCBI taxonomy): Eukaryota > Viridiplantae > Streptophyta > Magnoliopsida > Myrtales > Myrtaceae > Corymbia > Corymbia maculata. The sequence continues at coordinate 22,824,306 of CM024690.1, forward strand.
ATTTGATTAAATGTATACCAAAAATTCAGGGATCATATTACACAAATTAAAAGTTTGAGGATTACATTACATATTATGTCAAAGTTAATGAGTTACTTATTATCAATATCGCTATTATATATTGCCTTGAATTGATAATACTTCATAGAAAATCAATTAAATCATCCACAGAATCTTAGCATGGCAAATGAATACTCTGCTATACAAGAATAGTGCTTATCAAACATCCATTTAGATATCTTAGGAGGTGTTCACAAAAGAATTCATAAAATTTACCATGATATTTTAGTGGGGCTATATTCATGGACTTTTTCCATCTCCTCCTTCTTCACCAAATTGAAGCGCGTTTGAGTTCTTAGCAATCGAATTATCCATTCGACATCAGCACATGTTGCTGGTCCCCTGTCATGTGACTAGATCAATTAAAATTGGTTGAAATCCATTTCTTAACTCATTTTTTATAGACCGAGTCATTATATAAGTTAGTTATGTTCAATAAATAGGTTATAAATGAGTCTAAAATGATAAAATTAAAAATATATGTGTTAAATGGGTTCATAGTTTAGCTGAATACAATCTACTTTTATGATTTTCCTTCACCCTTTATAAGCAAATCATGGATGTTCCAAGTTCAGAGAAGTCTTGGTGGGCCGTATGATGGAGTAAATTTTTCCTTAATTGCATTTGATATTGTAATATTCTACTCCTAGTTTTTGTCATTGCAATTCATGATCAGCATAAATCATCTTCTTCAATATCTTACATTTCATTTAATTAAAATTTCAATTCCTCCACTTTAATGTTGTTGTGATTTTATAAATTCATTGCCAAATACTAACTTTCTCTTATTTATTTATTTATTTATTGTGAATCAATACAAAAATTAAAAATTCAATGCAATGTCAAAAGCCAATTCTTTAGCATCTTATAGATGAAATAGCAATTTTATCTAAATATCATTACACATGTTGAGCTTTGAGTGGGCTAACTAGGTGGTTACGAATTTTTATAAGTTAGATTAAATACGGAATATTTTAGTAAATGAGTCGAGTCGGATACAAATTAGGTCAAATATGAGTCATTAAATTTGTATTGCATATAAATGGACAAAAACGGATTAATTATATCAATATAGAACGAACTGCTTTTGACCTAATGCAAATCCGACCGGACCCATCCTTTGGCAGGTGCTACTTATGGCGACTCTTTGATCTGCTTTGCTTTGCTCTAACCACAGGCAACAAACCATCTGATTATGCGAGACCAAGAAAAACATGTTCCCGGCATTCGCATCAACGAGCTTGGCGACAATATTCTCCGAGCTCAGTCTCAGGTGCTCGACAAAGCTCGAAGCCCCATGCATGGCACTTCATCAGCTGAGTTTGTGGGAATATATGTCAGAGCCTCTGTTGTTCAATATGATTGCGGGCCATTTGCTCTTATGAATTTCCATCACTGCACCAAGTGAAAATTGAAGTATGCCTCGAGATGGTGAGGTTCTCATGTGGCCAACACCGCGCACCAGTCCTACAGGTTGTATCCATAAACGACGAAGAGAAACCATTAACAGAAGACCTTGATAGGACAATACAGCATGTCTTCGAAGGTAGATACACATAGCCGATCAATTTAAGTAATTTCTATAATAATGCATCTTTTCACTAATAGGTATCTGTTAATGCAGAGATCAACTGTTGTTGCACTTACTCTTTTGATGTAGCTTCTAAAATTGAGGCTTTGCCAGGAGTGAATGATAAGTCTAGGGCTTTAGGGAATGGAGATAGAGCCCATTCTTCTTATTGGCTCAATGCTTGTGATTGCCCGCCCTGCGACATGGTCTGTGACTTCATCGATTTTGATGCAAAGAGAAGCTGGAGATAGCCGGTGGTGGTAGCGGCGACACCGAGTTGTTGGATCAAAGAGGAGGACAGCTCTCAAGGCACGACCCTTAGGAACAAAAAGGGAAAGAGAGTAAAGACCAGCGAAGAAGGAAGAAGAAGATGGGCTAGACCTATCAAGTTTACTCTTTTGATCATATGGATCAAAAGGGTGTCTCATAAGAAACCAATTTAGACTAATTTATTTTGGACTTTTCTTTTCAAAATCCTTTTTGGTCCATATGACAAATTTGAGCTGACCATTTGTGACCCACTTTAATAAATATAGATTAAAATATAATTTGATGACTCATATTGACAGATCTAGTTAGGTGCAAGTGTTACCACCCTAGTACATTGATCCATATGTGCTTCTCAAAGATGGAAGGATATCCTAAACAGCTCATCAAGTTAGTTGAAGCAGAAAATGTTGTCGCTCAAGTCGATTCATTGAAGATCTCTATTGCAACTTGCTATGCTGGCTTATCTTTATCTCCATGTAAATCCTTAATCATAATCTTGTGTTGGTTGCCGGTTGGCATGTTATCTTCATACAATTGCCTGAAAGATGTAATTGCTACTTATATTGCCGTGTTCAATTGGTCATATGTCCCGGATGAATTAGGCCGCTCAGTCCTATTTCCTGCAAATGCTTATAATCACTAAAATATGGAACATCATGCCACTGGACAGCACCTTTGGCCTCTGATGTCTAAATTTTGGCTAAAAGCGCGAGCAATGTACACATGGTAATACTAATTTTAATCCATTAGGTCTATCGTATGACATGAATTGCCTATGCATTTATACATTGTCTAACTGGAATTGAATAAACCTCATTAATAAGCCAGAATGCTGGCACTTCTATCATCACCAGTCAACGCACCAGTGATATCAAGTAAAGCTTTAATGAACATCATGGCCAAGAAAGGAAAATCTTTGATCAACTTCATGTACAATGGAGTAGTTAGTATTGGTAACATGGAAAGCGAGACTTCAGTAAAACTATATTGACAATAAAACTCCAACATCTGCAAACATCCTAGTCGTGCTAAGTGCTAGCTAAGCACCCAATTCTATCTTTATAGCGACCATTTCCTATACCTTCAGTGCCACAAATGTCTCAGCAGCTATTGCGCGACAGTCATCAAGATCTATTCAAATCTTTTCTCACGTCAGCATTTAATCCTCCCAGATTGCAGTTAGGGTAAGAGTTGAACTGGACGAAATGGGTGTTTGAAGGGAGGAGAAACCACAAGACTAGATAAGCAGTCGTAATCACCGCCTATAATTCCCGGTACCACAATGCATTTGGAATACTTCTAATCCTAAATGGCGAAGGCCCATCCACCTGCGAAAGCATGTGCCACCAAGTACTCTCTCTCTCTCTTTCCTTTTTCTTCACCTCCGGCAACCATGTGAATCTCTACTTCCAATTGATCATCACTTTGCTTTCTCTCCGCTCTCCATGCTCCTCCACATACTTTTGCTCCCACAAGTCATTATCGGATGCCAAATACCGAAATTCCGAACACACACAAGCTACCCTTGCAAGGTCAATGGCAGAAAGCGATTCGAAAATCTTGAACTTTCAGTTCCGTGGGAAGGCATGTGAAACAAGAGGAGAGCGGCAAGCTGGCCCTTCCGGTTAGGTCTATTAACAGCAGCAATGCCCAAGCCATCTTTCACAATCATCCAAAACGTGGTCGCCTTTCGAACGGGATATGAATTCGAACAACCACCGTCCTCATTCACTTCCACGTCATTGTCATCGCCTTTCGCCCACATCAAGTCTACAGTAGGAGTAAACACGCGCTCATCCAAACTGACCCTATGCAAATTCAACTTGGCTTTAGCCAGGAAAGGAATCCATAGACAATGATTAAACGACCTAGGCTCTGAAATTTCAAAAGTACGCTCTCAGGCATATTCAGACTCCAACAACTAGTCACAAGCTCAGGCAGACTGTACCACAATGACATGGTCAACGCCAACGCGGTCATCGACGGCCATTGATCGGGGAGATGGAACCGATCAGCAGCCGTTCCAGTCGCCGGATCAACCGCGACGAAACCGGATTCCTGCATAACCGCATGCACCGCTACTACTAGAAGCCTATGCCCTCCACCGTCGCCACCCAAATCCTCTTTCAAACCCTCTTAAGAAATAAAGGCTCGGAGAACCTACTACTACGAACCACAGCCGACCCATCCCCATCCGCCAGCGAGACCACCATCGCCATCAAAATCAACAGTTCCGGCAGAATTATTACCTCGACCCTCGACGCTTCCCGAAGCATCGACTTCCTGTCCATCTTCAGTAACCAAATCGCTGGTCATCGGCGAGGATGCGGCCGAGCAGAAGGAGGGAGCAGGGGGAGGGGACGTCAAGCTTGAGAGTATCCTTGGATTCCAGAGATCGAAGCCTATGTATCAAGAGCGATGTTCATCCGTCGTATCGTAAGGGATGAAAGTGACAGTGTTACATGCCAATTTTGTGGGATCAATGGATTGTACCTATTAAAAGTTATTACAAAGTGCGAATGAATTCTACAATTTTTAAAAAATGTAATTAGATATTAGATTTATCACGAAACTACAATCGAATTCTAAAATTTATCAAATTAATCCAATCAAGTCATTATGTTGATTGTACATTTTGAAAATTCTAGAATTCAACTGTATTTCGTGATAAGTTTTATGACTTAATCACATTTTCGTAATAAGTTTTAGGATTTGATTATATTTTTTAAAATTTTAAAATTCAATCGCACTTTTGTGATAAATTTTAGAACTTTGAATGTACTTATCCCAATTTTTTAACAACACCTAATTTACCAAGACCCTTAAGGTGTATTATAAGTTTCAAGCCTAAAAATTATTAGAATCTGGTCAAATCGAATGAATGGAAGCAAAAAGAGAAAATGACACCAATTGTTTTTGAATTTTGTTGTCCTTGAACTTTTAATTTGTTCAACGTAATCTCTAAATTCTAACCAAATGTATAATGCAGTCCTTGAACTTTTAATTTGTTTAATTATGATCCATAGACTTTTGATACATGTTCAATTTGGTCTATGGATTATATGAAAACGCTCAATATTATCCTTTAAATTAAATTAATGGAATAATGACATTAAACATTTTCATATAGTTTAGGAACTAAATTGAAAATGTACAAAAAATTTAGCAATCGCGTTGAATAAATTAAATATTTTGAGACCACATTATATATTGAATCAAAATTCAAGAATCATTTGTGTTATTGTTCTAATTAAAAATGGGCAATTTCTCTAGCATGCTTGACACATCTTTTCACATGTTGTCATTGATGAGATTAAATATGACTGATTACAAACTTTTATTCCCTAGATCCAAGATTTTTCCTATCTCACGTCACATGCTTGAAGGATTCATTTTGCTAGAGGGCCTTGAGACGCAGTAATTCCTTACTAAAAATGAAAAAAAAAATGAAGAATATTTCTTAATTCATTTATAAAATATACATTTGTTGTTCAATTGCGAATTAGGTACTATGTGTTAGGAAAATCCCTTATAATATTTTGAAGATGACAAAATAAATCAAAGGCTACTAACGTATGCTTTTGAGTTTGGATGAAGCAGACGAAAAAGCACAGAAAGCCTCTGAGTCTGAATGAAGTAGATGCAAAACTTCAGTCTGGCAGATTTTGAGTCTGACCATATCAAACGGAGAACTTGAGTTTGTTAGACTTAGAATGGAATTACAGGATAAGATCACCAACAGTCAAGTATTTCACTTACTTTATTTATATTGATTATGTTGTATCAAACTAATTGGTAGGATCAATCAACGGACAACTTCTAAATAAAAATGGAACAATTATGGAAGCCCAGATTCTGATTGTATGGGCGAACATAATCCAATGGGATCCAATCTACCTCCAACAGTCAAAAAAACTTGCCTTATAAAGTCTGTCCAGGAAAGGGAAGACGAAACTCTCAAGAAAAGAGCCAACGGTCGAGTGTGGCTTGGAGAGTATATAAGGATAGGATAAGACCTAGGAGACTAGAGAGGATAAATATATTCCAAGGCTGATTCAATTCTTCATTAGTTGTTTGAAAAAGTGCGTAATTGAGTGATCCTAGTGAATTGCCAAGAAGAGTAACTCTGTGAGACTTATCATCACCGAGTGCCAACACTCAAGAGTGTGTAATCACCTTTGATCATATAGTGAAATCTAGCCTATTGGCTGATCGCCTGGAGAGTGGACGTAAGCTTGTCTAAAGCCGAACCACTATAAATTGTGTTTGCGATATTCTCTACTCTCTTTGTTTAATTTCAGTTTAAAGATTGCAAAAGCTTTATTTTAATTACGCATGAAATTTTTCTACACCTATTCACCCCCCTCTAGGTGTTATTACTAGCTATAACAATTGGTATCAGAGCCTCGTGCTCAGTATCTTGAAGTGTCTATTACTTCAGAACTAAAAATCTTTCATGGCTAGTATTTTTGCACCAGGTCTGATGAGGGACGAAGCATCACCAGACCACCTTACTTTGATGGAAAAGAGTACAATGTTTGGAAAAACAATATAAAGGCATTCCTAAGATCTAAGGATCTGTTGGAATGAGACATTGTTGAAAAAGGAATCAATCCTAATGTTGCATCAACATCTACTAGAAAAGAGGATGGCGAAACACTTCAATTATTTGTCACTCTATCTCAAAAGGAGATAACAAAAAGAGAAGTTTTAGATGCAAATGATATATATTCTCTTTATTATGATTTGTCTCCAAATGAATATAACCGAATCTCTTCTTGTGAAACAGCAAAAGAAGTGTGAAATATGTTGCACGTTACTTATGAAGGGACCGATTGTGTAAAGGAGACCAAAGTCAATATTCTTCTCGGGCAATATGAATCATTCAAGATGAAGCCAAGAGAATCCATTGGAGACATGTTTAGTAGATTCACTGAAATAGTGAATGGACTTGCATATCAAGGACACCAATCTTAGGACCCATGAAAGTGAATAAGCTTTTGAGAGAATTATCGAAGGAATGGAACAATGTCAAAACTTCCATTCACGAAACATTGAGGATTTCGCCTTTATCTGTTGATGAACTTATTGGAACTTTGCAATCATATGAAGCAGAACGTATAAATGACGAAGACCCGGAAGGTAAGAAGTTAATTGCTTTAAAATCTAATGCTGATTTTGATGAGGCGGATTATGAGGAAGATGAAAAAGATGACGATGAGGAGATGAAGTCGTTGATCAAAAAATTTGAACAAAAAAGAAGCAATTCGAAAAGGAAGAAGTCCACAAACGAACCTCGATTGTCCTTTATTCAAGAAAAGGAAAGGGAAATTTGAAAAGAAGAATAAAGCGTTGAAAGTTGAAACGTGGAGTGACACTAAAGTTGAAGACAGTGAAGACGAATGTGACAATATATGTTTAATGGCACATTCAGACTCAGACTCAAACCAAGAGATTGAGGTTAGCCATTCTGATATTCCTACAGAAGTTTTAGATTATATAAAAGAGCTTTGTTCTAATCTAAAATCTACTCTGAAAAGGATCTCCGAATTAAAAAAGGAAAATTACAAATTGAGTCAACAGAACATTTCTTTGAAAGGAAAAGTGGATGATTTCAAAAAGGAATTTTTGGAAATAAAGGAAAATCGAGAGTTTCTATTAAATGAGAATGAATCTATTAAAAAGGAATTTTTGGAAATAAAGAAAAATCGAGATTCCTTGCAAAAGGAGAATGATTCTTTCAAAAAGGAATTCTTAAATATTACCACAAAATTTTCTAAATGATCAAAAACCCTACAGCATATAGTTTCCATTCAAATTGCTTATTATGATAAGTCTGGACTTGGTTTTTATAAGGAAAATGATTCCCCGATTGATTTTCAAGGAAAGAATAAGACAAAGACATTCTCGATAAGCTTACAGAAATCATTTCAAAAACAATTTTGTAAGACCTGTTGGTAGAGACAATATCAAATGTTCTAACTATGGAGAAAGAGAACATTTTGAAAACAAATGTCCTAAAGTTTGAAGACCTGTTCAGAAGAAATTGATAGACAAAGCATATACCACTAACCTCAATGAACCCAAGAAAATATGGGTATCAAAGAAAACTTGAGTATATGTTTTAATTGCAGGCAAATGAAAAAGAGAATTTGGTAAGAAATATATTTTTAAATTCTCAATTTGTTTTGTGTGCATGTTTTGAATATTTTCATTATACTTGATATTCGATATATCATGTTTATGCCTCGATTGATTCAGATTTTATAATAATTATATTCTATAATTGGTTATATTGAAGGAAAAATCATGTGATATATTTTTGTAGTTTTGTGAGTTGGAATTTGATACGTGTGATTAATTTGATATCCTACTTAGAGATAATCATGATTATTTGATTATATTTTATGCTCTCTTATTCTGTTTTATTTTTGCAAAACAAACTTTTTTTACGAGATATTATACAAGATATTCTCCCTAAAATATTCTATTGAAATGAGTCAGCAAAGCATTGTTGAGTTTTTATGAAAATTTCCTATTTGTGCTCTAACGTGAAAGAATGATTCAAATTCATGAATACCAAAAGAAAAAGAGATTATTGCAGGAAATTTTACAAAAGAAGAATGATTGCCAAAAATTTATGCAAATCATTGAGCAATCAGAAGAATACCTCAAGCGATGATTGTCGAGATCTTTTTCTAAATCAATGGTATATTTTAAATATATACCTTGTGTAAGGAAATAAAATATTTCATCTTTATCATTCTGCCTTCCAAATTTATACACAAATTTTTATGGTTCAAGATGATTTTGATGACTCGCGTGTGATTTATATTACAAAAAATCTCATTAGATATTGCACATTTTTATTACTTGATTTGGCACGTGATAAAAATATCTATTTTCTTTTTGCGTATCACATCAATAATATCCTTTCGAAATTTATGCTTAAAGGAAATCCCTTTAATTTTGAAAAATATTGTCGCATTTTGGGATTCACTTGCTAAAATCTTAGAAGATATATTATATCAGGCAAGTTTGATCCGCAAATTGAAAGAAGGTATGTGCGTGATTTTTTTTTTTGCAAAAATTATTATCTATTTTACAAGGATTTGCAAGTGGCAAAATATATTTCCATATGAGGTTGGGAAAACTCAATCCGAAATTTTGGAGATTTTTTTTTAAGGCTAAAAAATTCTATTCATTGCACAAAATTTTCAGAAATTATTGAACAGGCCACTAATATGTCATATGTAAGGCTGAATAGCTTTGAATTGAAATTATGTTATCCAATTTATTTCACAAGAAAGAGCATTCTATATTACATAAAATATTATAACAATGCATTTGCGCAGAAAGTTTGTTAAGTTTATGCAGATTAAATTTGGGGCAAGCTTGATTAAAGAAAACAAACTTCTATCTCAAACTTCAAAAGCAAATGAATGCTACGAATGTTGCTACTACAAAGGAAATAAAGGGACAACATTCTATTCAACGTGCACAAGTCGCAATAAGTATTATTGCAAATACTGTCATGAGGACAATGGGAGAAAGTGAATATAAAAAGAAATGGGGAGAATCGTGATCATTTCGAAAAGGCAACAAATTGAGGGGGAGCATTGATTAAGTATGTCAGATTTTTTGAATTGATCTTGATCTTGATTACTATGGAAAGAAAAGGTAAATTGTGTTCTACATAATTTGGTAAGTATATTATCAATTTCTTTCCTTGGTAGATTGTTGTTGATATATATGAGCTATATTGAATATTTTTTACGTTCGTATCAACATGGTATCTTTGAAGTTTGTGTTTCATGCCTCATAAAGATATTATATGAATTTATTGTTCATGTGACACCCTTTTTCATTATTATCGCTTTTTGATTATGACAAAAAGGGGGAGAATATATGTATATGCATATGCACTAATTGGTTTATATTATTTAGTGCATAATATTGAGCTACAATTATTTCTATATATTATTTTGCTCAATTTATCAACTATCTTCTATTTTATAATCTCCTATTTTGAATGACATTCATTGAATATATAAAATTTTGGAGATTGCATTATGTGTTTATGATGCTTTGATTTATCAATATATTTAAAAGCATAATTGCATACTTGCATATTCATAAATTGTTTTGTCATCATAAAAAAAGGGGGAGATTATTAGGAAAATCATTTATAATGTTTTGAAGATGACAAAATAAATCAAATGCTATTAACGTATGCTTTTAAGTCTGGATGAAGCAGACGAAAAAGCACAAAAAGCCTATAAGTCTGGATGAAGTAGATGCAGAACTTCAGTCTGGCAGATTCTGAGTCTGACCGTACCAGACAGAGAACTTGAATCTGTCAGACTTAGAAGGGAATTACAGGATAAGATCACCGTTGATCACCAACGGTCAAGTATTTCACTTACTTTATTTATATTGATTCTGTTGTATCAAACTGATTGGCAGGATCAATCAACGGACAACTTCCAAAGAAGAATGGAACACTTATGAAAGCCCGGCTTTTGATTGTATGGGCGAATAGAATCCAATGGGATCCAATCTACCTCCAATAGTAAAAAAGACTTGCCTTATAAAGTCTATCTAGGAAAGGGAAGACGAAACTCTCAAGGAAAAAGCCAACGGTCGAGTGTAGCTTGGAGAGTATATAAGGATAGAATAAAACCTAGGAGACTAGAGAGGATAAATATATTCCAAGGCTGATTCAATTCTTCATTAATTGTTTGAAAAAGTGTGTAATTGAGTGATCCTAGTGAATTACCAAGAAGAGTGACTCTGTGAAATAGTGCTAACACTCAATAGTGTGTTTGTCTATTAGCCTATTAGTGAAATCTAGCCTATTAGCTGGCGAGTGGACGTATGCTTGTCTAAAGCCGAACAATTATAGATTGTGTTTGCGATGCAATCTTTTCAACTCTCTCTGTTTAATTTCAGTTTAAAGATTGCAAAAGCTTTATTTTAATTGTGCGTGAAATTTCTCTACACCTATTCACCCCCTCTAGGTGTTATTATTAGCTACAACACTATGTCGTGTCAGCAATATCCCTATTATATATTGCCAGTGACATCAAGTCAAGCTTCAACCAACTTCCCATGGCCGGTAAAGGAAAAGGCTTTAATCAACTTCGTTCTGCCAAGAGAACCTCTAATCAACTTTATTGAAACAAGAAAGTAGTAGTAGTAGTCATCAAGAACCACAACTTCATGTACAATGGATTAGTCAAGGATTGGTAACATGGAAAGCCAGACTTCTGTTAAAAAAAAACTAAATCGACAGTAAAGCTCAAGCCTCCGCGCACACACATCCTCATCATGCTAGGTGCTAAGCACCCAATTCTGTCTCTGCAGCAAACCATTCATATACGTCCAGTGCCGAGATATCTTGGCAGCCATTTGCGCAACGGTCATCAAGATCTATTCTAATCTTTCAGCACGAGCTAATCTTAATCTTCTAGCACGAGATAAGAAAATGTCTCTGTGCAAGCTACGTCTCTGTCTCCGTCTCCGTTTCTCTCTCTTCTTCCACTGCCGTGCAAAATTCTGCTTCCAATTGATCCTTCTAAACAAATCGAGGTAGACCGGCTTACTTCCAAACTCATCCGCATACTTCTGCTTCCACAAGTCATTACTGGATGTCAAGTACCGAAGTTCCGAACACACACACCCTACCCTTGCAAGGTCAATGCCGGGGAGAGACTCGAAGATCTTGAGCTTCAGTTCCGGGGAAGGTACGTGAAATAAGACGGGGGCGACAAACCAGTACCTTCGGTTAGGTCTAGTAACAGTGGCGATGCCAAGCGACCTTTCACAATCTTCCAAAACTCCAACATCTTTTTCACCGGATATGAACTCGAAAAACCAACATCCTCGTTCGCTTCCATATCATCGTCATCGCCCTTCATCCACAGATACCTGCGCATATCCAGACAGCAGACCTCAGGCGAACCCGCCAAGATTCTTGGCAAACCCCACTTGGCTTTGGCCAAAGATCCATAGACAGTGACGAAGTGACCTAGGCGCTTATACGTCAAAAGCACACACTCGGGCGTGTTCAGGCTCCTAGCCACGAGCTCTGGCAGGCTATACCGGAACGAAACCGAATTCCTGCATAGCCGATCAGCGGGCATTTCGGTCACCGGATCAAGCGCGATGAAGCCGGATTCCTGCATGACCGCGTGCACCGCTATGACTATGAGCTTTCCGCCGTAAGTACCCAATTCCTCTTTCGAAACCCTCTGTGTCAAAGCTCTCTTAAAAAGAAAGTAAGGCTCGGAGGACTTACTACCGACCACAACAACCGACCCATCCGCGGTGAGAATGTCGTCGTCGTCAAGATCAACTCTTGCAGAGGAAGAATCGCCTTGACCCTCGGCGCTTTCCGAAGTGTCGACTTTCTGTGCATCTTCAGGAAAGAATCGGTGGTCATCTCCGAATCCGCAGCCCCCTCAGGCCGCCCCCCTGAATCGGGGCAATCTCCAGGATCCATGCCCTTGCGTGTCCTCCTGGAGTGATCTGATCCGATGCTCCTGTATAGAAATCGGGGTTCGAGGAGCTATGATCTCCCGGGGAAGCGAAGCCACCAGGGTCAAGGGAGTAGTAGACGAGGTCGCCAGACGCGAGGCCGAGAGATTGGAGAGAATGGGTGGGATTCGGCGACTGAAGCTCGTCGGTGCGGTTAAGAGAGACGAAAGGAGGAGCCAGGAGGAGGAGAGAGGCGATCGACGAGCATCTGACGGAGTAGGGGGAGAGAGCAGGGGTTGGGGACGTCGAGTTCGAGGGTATCCTTGGATTCCAAAGATCGGAGCCTGAGCTTCATGACCCAATCACGCCGCAAACCCTGGCGCTCCAAGCGAGAAGGAAGCAGAAAATGTAGAACCCAGAAGCAGAGAGAGAGCAGAGCAAAGCAGGGAAGCAGAAGAGAAAAGACGCAACAGTCAAAAAGGCATGGGGGAGGAACGACAAGAGCGCACGCACCCGTTCAATGCGATCGTGTAATAAATCCGAATTCGGCCTCGGGAGAGAGCTCGAGCAACGGCCAGGACAAGATCCCCTGAAGACCAGAACACGACCGGTCGTGTTATATTCATATAACACGAAAGCGAAAGCGAACGGGCGTCTGCGAAATCGTGCTGGTTTTCACTTGGGTTATATTCATATATATTTCTTTTCTCCGAGCAAAGTGGTGGAGAGCTCCACTGGAGCTCTGCTTTTTCTCTCTCTACAGTCTCTCTGCAAGCGAAAGAGGCTCTTTTGAAGCACATACGGTTCGTTCATCGTGCTTAGCTTTTAAAGGGGTGTCTTGCACCAGGCCCATTAAGAACTTCACCATTAAGGAAACGCCTCTCATTCTCATCATGCCATCCGCCATTCGTTGCTCTGCCCCTTCTTTATCATTGCATGACGATTTCTCTTGCGTGCTTGGCGTTATCTCTTCCCGATAAATTATTGGCCTTCCTAAGTCAAGGACGCACCTTTAAGGAAAGAAAAGAGAAACGCTCGGTGACAAAAGAAAAGAAAAAGAGACCATCGTGAGATAAAAAGGAAAAGGAAAAGGAAAAGGAGAGGCCACGCTAGAAAGGGGAAAGAAAGAGAAGAAGAAAGATGGAAAAAAGAAGAAAAGGAACGAAAGGAAATGGGTTTCGGGCGTACAACTACATCGTTGTTATGGGGATCTCACCAAGTTGACTTAACTCTGATTCGCAACGTCAGCAATTGCCGCACCCCTCAATTTTCCAATTGGAGTAGTTTTTGTGGTGAGGTCGTATGTTCAAGTTTTGTGAGATTCAAGTCCCAGAGTTTGATGTTTGATATGTTGAACTATGAGATTTCACGGAAACAATGGATTATGGTGCTGTGGTGTTTGATGGAGTCAGTTTGGAGTAATGGTTTACTCAAAGCTAAATTTTAGGAGTTTTCGCATTGCATTTAGATTTGAATAATTATTTTGAGTGAGCAGTTTGTTGAAGCGTAGGAGTTGTTTTAATAATGTTTAAACGTAGTTTAGCAATTTCTTAGTTGTTTGTAGTATTTTATTTGGTTTTAGTGTAGATTTTCGTTTAATTTTAGGATTACTAAATTGTCAGCTCAAGTGAACGTGGTTGTTTGGTTTTTGGGCATTCCAAATAATTGTTGTTATCTGAATTTTCAAACTCTTGTCATAAAAGTGACAGATATTTGAGTATCTTACAAGTAAAACATATTCAATTCATAAAAGGAAAAATTATCCAAAAATTCTTAAACTTATTGCACTTTTGTTAATTCAATTTTAAACATTTTAATTTTGACAATTAAATTTTAAATATTATCACTTCTTATCAATTTAATCATAAACCTTTTCACTTCTCGTCAATTGAGCATAATAAGAGAGGTGACCGCAAGGCATCGACTCCCGTGGCTTTGTTTGTATTGTTGCACTACTTCATGGATAATATAATATGATTAAGAAAAGGTGGGAAAATATTTCTGTCTGTGATTCTTGTGTCATAGGTATCTCTACCACCCTTCTTGGTTTTGTACAATCGCTTTGATCATTCCAGAAAATCAGCAATCAGAAAAATGCCAGTCATACTAAAAATTAGTGTCATATTCCATGTTGTATATTCTCAGTAGTGTCTGGAAGACAATGTCAATATAAATTATGTGTGATCTTCAGAGTCTCTCACCATCATTGTAGTTCCTCAAGTGCAATCTCCCCAAGCACAAGTGATCAGCCCACCGAATCTATAGAAGATTTAAATGGAGCGCCTATAAGTTTGCTGCTAGAGGTCAATGTATGTATTAATCTTCTTCGTGGTTGGTTAGGCTTACGCATTAGTATATTCTTAGTCCGCTCCTTCTAGCATCTTCTGTTCCTTACAACTCTGAGATGAGATCTTCTCTAGGAGAGCATCTTAAGCCAACGTATATGCTCTTTTTTGTTTGGATTGACTTTTACTTTTATTTATCATTTAGTGTCTGATATTTGGAGTTTACTCAACAATCAAGGCCCTGAAAATATTATAATTATGGACTTTTAAATTTATATGAAGTCTATGGGGTTTTCTTGTAAATCTTAAAATTAAATTGTAAAAATGATTTTTGTGGGAAAACTAAAATGTTTTTCTTTTACTATTTAAAAGTTGAAGAATCCACCAGTAATTTTCTCATCGAAATCACTTCATCAGCTGAGTTTGGGAATATGTCACAGTCTCTGTTGTTCAATTATTTGCAGGCCATTTACTCCTTTGAATTTCCATCATTGAACCAAGTGAAAATTGAAGTATGCCCCAGGATGGTGAGATTCTCGTATGGCCAACTGCGCACACCAATCCTACCGGTTGTATCCATAAAACGAAGAGAAACCATTAAGCAGTAGACCTTGATAGGACAATACAAAGTGGATACACATAGCCGATCAATCAAAGTCATTACTATAATAATGCATCTTTTCACTAAGATGTGTTTGTTGATGCAAGGATTGAGTGATGTCACTGCACTTACACTTTTATAGCTTCTAAAACTGAAGCTTTGCCATCTAAGCCTATCGAGGAGAGAGTTGCACATGGAACAACAGTGGGATAATTTGACATTGATGCTGGTTCCACAAAAGATATTCTTGCTGCAGTTGAATTTGTTGAGGATATCTACAAGTCTCTATTAACTAGTCAAGGTATGATATCTCTGTGCGCATGTGTGTGTATGTGCACTTTTGATCAATTAGTCATCTAGTGCAGAACGAAAGCCAGCCCCATGCCTACATGGATTCACAGCCAGACTTAAATAAGAGAATGAGAGAAATTCTGGTGGATTGGCTCATACACGTACTCAATAAATTTGAGCTCATGCCAGAGGCTCTTTATCTTACTATCAACATCCTTGGCTGGTTCCTCTCCATGGAGACTGTGCCAAGAAAGAAGTTTCAATTGGTTGGAACTGTAGCTATGCATATAGCTTGCTTACAGGAAGAAATTTGGTGTCCTGTGGTTTGCTCTCTCTCTCTCTGCTTGACATACTTAGTTTGCAATAGTTAGTTTCCTTCTTTAGCTCAATTATAGTGATGAAATTCAATGGACGAATCGTGCAGGTCAATGATTTCATGCTCATTGCAGACAGTGCCTACTCTAAGGACGATTTTACTGTCATGGAGCATAATAATCTGAGCAAGTTAAAATATAAGATAACGGTTCCTAAGCCTTATGTCTTCCTCAATTGTTTCATTAAAGCATCCGACTCTGATGAAAAAGTGAGCATGCTTCACCCTCATTCTGTATTTTGTAGTCTTTGATTGCTGATGCCAGGCCAGACCTTCCAAAGGTTGGGACCTATGAGTATCTTCGCATTACCTATCCATGGAGTCCATTTACATTGTATATGAGCGGCTGATGTCTTCAATGTACTGCATTCCTGCATTATATTTAATTGAAGTTTGCATGCGGTGGTTAGCTCCACTGACTTACCAGGTGTAAATGTGTATCTATGTGTGTTTGGACAATGTCTTGACTCACTCTGTTAAATAGTGCAATATTCTCAATTAAAACTAATCAGTCATGTTTTCTGTTTCATTGCCTCTAGTTGAGTCGATGCATTAGCACCATCATTTTTACTGTCACCTTTATCAATTCAGTGGGTTGAACTTGCATGGAGCATAATTAGAGCTTCACTTGGTTTATTCATTTCTTTGTTCTTCATGATAGCTGGAGCACACAGCATTTTATCTGGCTAAGCTGGGCCTGATGAATTATACCTTCAGCATAGTGTATTCACCATCAATGTCTGCAGCAGCGTCCGTTTATGCAGCTCGACACCTTCTGGGTGAATGTCTGCTGTGGAGTGATGCACTTCAGTTCCACACTGCTACTCAGAGTCTCAGCTGAGGTAAACTTAAACACGCCATTTCTGCCTCTAGTTGTGACAGCCAAAAAACGAAAAAGAACCATTTCTAATTGCCTTCTAAGTCGACCTTCTTGCCTTTTTTGTTGTTGATGCTATGGAACTTTCTTCCTTTAATAGGGACTGCTTTGAGCTATTATTGAGCAAGCACTTGAATGCTGGGGAAGCTAAACTCCAGGCCGTATACAAGAAGTATTCAAGGCTCAGCGAGGATCCATGGCGCTCGTTCTTCTGAAGGGGACTTCCCTGTATGGCAATTTATCTGCTGTTGGCCCTCCTCAAAGTTTCGAATTTTCATTGCAAAACGAGGATGATAATAATTTCGCTGAAGATGGGAAAATCGCCAATGATGGCAAATGAGATTTGAATGGGATAATTGGAGCAATGGGTTGTGGCTTCGAGTCCAACCTTCTTCCTTCTCTTAATTTAAGGAAGATTCAAGGCCTCTGGCATCCCGTGTAGTTGAAGACAATAGTCTAGGTTTACCGATGTTCAGTTCCAAGGTGAGCATGAACCCCCAGATCGATTCAACGTTATGTTCCATTAATGTAATCTCCTTCTAGTGCTCGAGATGCCATGTCAATTTTAGAACTAAAATGCGAAAACGATGACCTCATCCTCTGTGTTAGTGAGTTATGATCTCATGCAGTTTGTCCTAATGGCTGATTTAAAAACTATCATGACAAACAAAACTCTGAGAAGTTTGGTATCACCCTTTGAGATCTTTTTTTTTGTGGTCCAGAAACTATCAGTCCACGCGGAATGACTTATCAAGGGATTGCAGAAGCATATGCCAGGGTATATCAGAAAATTATGATAACTCTCCATGCCTTTGTCCAAATAAATTTCGATACCGGATGATATTGCTTTACCTGCATGGATCCAGGCGGATATCATGTTCCCATGAGAACAACACCGCCTCAATAAAAAAAGCCTGCATAATTACATTACCACCAATGACCACAATCAACAAGTAGGGATACTAAGATATGCAGGTCGGTTGGGTTTTATCAACATCATTGGAAGTTCTCAAAGACTGAAAGGAAAAGCACGCGCTAGCCGCGTGGTGGTGAAGGAGACCACCACCACACTAAACAAAGTAAAAAACAACAGTCAAAATTCAACCTCTACATTATTGTGATAACACATATATATCTGGCTAAAAATATAGATCTGTACACAATAGTGGCCATTATAGATGCCTTCAAGCCACCATTTCTTGGCAGCCATTGCTTGATAATCGATCAAGATCCATCCAAAACCCAACTCACAGTCAGCCATTAAGTCCTCCCAGATTGCAGTTGGGGATGATGTTGTTCCGCCGGAATTGTACTCGACGGAAGGGCTGGTGAAAAGGAGGAGGAACCCCTAGACCAGGTGGACGGTCATAATCTCCACCTATAACTCCTGGAATGACGAAAGGGTTTGGATCCCTCCTGATCCTGAAGTAGAAAGGCCTGTCCACACGATAAGTGGTCTGCCACCAACTACCGTCCCTCTTCCTCTTCTTTGTCTCCTCCCACGAATCTGTGAATTTCTTCTTCCAATTGAACATCCCTTGGGTCACTCCAAACTCTTCAACATACTTCTGCTTCCACAAATCATTATTGGATGTCAAATACCGCAGTTCTGAAGAAACACACCCTACCCTCGCAAGGTCAATTCCAGGAAGTGATTCGAATATCTTGAGCTTCAGTTCCGTTGGAAGGCATGTGAAACAGGACGGAAGTGGCAAACCAACTCTTTCAGTTAGGTCTATTAACAGCGGCAATGCCAAACCATCTTTTACAATCTTCCAAAACTCAAACACTTCCTTTTCAGAACTCGAACTCGAAGATTCACCATCCTCATTCACTTCCACATTGTCCTCGCCTTTCGCCCACATCACGTCTATAATAGGAGCAAATCTGCGCTCATTCAAACAGACTCTACGCAATGCTGACCTGCCTTTAGCCAGGGACCCATATACAGTTATAAAGTGACCTAGACTCTGAAACTTCAAGACAACGCTCTCAGATACATTCGGACCCGGTGTTCTAGCCACAAGCTCAGGCAGACTGTACTGCAACGACATGGAAAACGCCGTGGACGGCCATTGATCGGGGAGATGAAACCGATCAGCAGCCATTCCAGTCACCGGATCAACAGCCACGAAACCGGATTCCAGCAGAACCGCGTGCACCGCAATAACTAGAAGCCTATGGTCACCACCGTCCCCACCCAATTCTTTCCTCAAAACCCTCCTCAAAAAGTAGGGCTCGGAGAACTCACTGAGAGCCACAACCGACCCATCCGCAGCCAGAACGCCGTCGCCATCAAAATCAACAGTTCCAGAAACAGAATTACCTGGATCCCCGGCGCTTCCTGAATCATCGACTTCCCGCGCATCTTCAGGAACCGAATCGATCATCTCCGAATCCGCAACCTCCTGAAGGCGCCGGGGCAGATCTCCAGAATCCACGTCCGCGTGCCCTCGAGCGACCTGGCTCGACGCCTCCGCGGGGAAACCGGGACTCAAGGAGCTATTCCCTCCCCGAGAAGAAGCGGACCCATCGAAGCTGACGAGGGAGTAATAGACGAGGTCGCCGGATGCGATGCCGAGGGATTGGAGGGAATCGGCGGGGTCCGCCGACTGGAGCTCGTCGGCGCGGTTGAGGGAGAGGCGGAAGGAGGAGCCGGGAGGAGGGGAGAGGCGATCGGCGAGGATGCTGCGGAGCAGGGGGAGGGAACAGGGGTCGGGGACGTCGAGCTTGACGGTATCCTTGGATTCCAGAGATCGGAGCCGGAGCTTCATGACGATCGAACCGCCGCGATGCTAAAATCTGCCGTGCGGAGAAGGGATAACACTCGAGTTTCCCATCTTTAAGAGGAAGAAAGAGAGAGGCCATTTCGCCGCCAGCCTGAAGGCCCATTACAAGCTTTAGGCCCAATTATCATCAGGCCCATTAAAATTTGCTGCATGACCCCCGGCACTCTAGACCTTTTTTATTTTTATGTCTTATCTTACTCTAATTCTCAACTTACTCTTAAATTTTGGCAGTTGGGCATAACATGATTTTCTGGTGAATCTGCAATAGGATCATATGAACATAGAGCTCTTTCTATCTTGCGAATGGCTAACGTGGAGCCGGCAGAAGAATCGGCGGAGCATCTTCCATCATCATAAACTAGGAGGCTCCTTTTGCCCGACCGTATTGCTTAGCATATTTGTTATTGTGCTGCTGAAATGGGCAAAAATCCTTTTTTTCCTTCAGCATTCTAATATCCTTACATGTGTGTCCAATCATGCAAGACAGCCCAAATATACAGTTGGCCAGCACTGGCAATCCACCATAACATGCATTGTGCTTTTGAAGCAATTCTAGACTAATATTACATCAAAATTGCGATGCACTTTATGGCGTTGGCCGGTCTCTATAGTTTAATCGAGGAGACAAAAGTTTGATTAGGCACGCTTGCTTCTAATCAAGTCACGATGTATTGTTGGACAAACCAACTATGCCGGTTGAAATTTATATGAATTCTGTGTGCGTTTTTCTAATTACATAGCTAACAACCTTCGTGCCCATGTCATTTTCATGTACACAAAACATGAACGCGTGGCGCCTCTTTTGCCATGGAACCATCTGCACTCTTCCTTGGTGATGTTCACATGACATCTTTTCTACAATTTTCCTAAACTTTAATTTAACATGTAATGTTATCTTCTCGACTTTAAAATTATTCAATATGATTCCATGAATTTTTAATAGATATTGAAATTAATCATTAGACTATATAAAATATGCTTACATGATATAATCAATGTTGATGTGAATAATTATTACGATTTTCTTAAAAATTTTGAAACTTTTTTATTTTTTTTCTTTGTAAGCTGGCGGCCCAAGGTGAGGGGCAGCCGGCCACAATGAGAACAAACAAAATAAAAAAGAAAAGAAATAAATTAAAGAATTAAAAAATTCATATATATTTTTTGAAATGCAAAAATATTTAGAGCACCGCTGGTTATTTATGTCAGCAATTTTTTTTTTTTTGAAATTGGTCAAAATAACTATATTGAGAAATCGATTTATAGTTTTAGAATTAAATTGGTCAAATAGAGTCTACTATTAAAGTGGCATCCATATAATTAGTTTAATATATATATTTTTTGGCGTAAATTTCCAACTTCAAAATAGAGCACCAACATGCGCCAGTGGTTTCTCAACCTGTTCGAGAAGATCGAATCTCGTGATGATGGATCGGCAAAGAAAAGGGAAAAATTGCCCTAAACTTTAAGTCATAAAAGTCAGCGACGCAAAAGTCTGACCAAGAAGAAGCTTCGCATCGAAAAGCCAATGGTGGCCATTCGCATCCTTATCTTCTTCGGCTGGATGGATGGAGCATTAGATTCGTGGCCCTTTTTTTTGTATTTCAAAGCCACCCAACTCCACACCATTAGGACACCCCCCCAAAAAAAAAAAAAAAAAGGGACCATAAAGAAAAAAATGGGCGTTTCATTAAATTGTGCCCGGGAGAATAATGGTCCGCCTAGCCATTTTCTAGAGGTTGACTTTATTAACCCTAAGAATTTATGAGTCTCTTTGACCACCGTGCTTTCCAATTTCCTAGGATTAGGCACGATCATCTACTCCGAGCATTATTGCGAAATAACATATCTGGCCTATGCACCGCCCCCTAGAGGTTCCGTCGCGCGATATCACGATACTATATATATCACGCGGTTTTCTTTCTCTAAAGCTAATACTAGATGTATGGGCAATAACAGACTGAAGAAGTCAATTACCCCCGATCGCTTTATATGTGGAAGTATACCTAACTTCCATATGTTTTGTCAACACGGGTTATGTAACTAACATATCGGATTATCTTGTGAAGACTTAGAACAATCACAGTGAATCCGACCAACTTAATCTGTACATGTTGCCAACCACCCGATATCTCGGTCACATGTTTCCATAGGAAGAATCTTCAATTCTTCGTGGTAAGTTCTTATCTTGGAATATAAAAACAATGTAAAGTAGATAAAACGCAGAACAGCGTGTGATAGACTTTTACTATATTCAACAAGTTGCTATTAGTATATGTTTTATAGATATATGTCGAGATGAGAATGTCCTAGCCGAAAAACGGCGCCGCTTTGTCACGGTGGGGCCAGCTATGAAACGCGTTGCAATTCATTGGGAATGCTTCTCCTGTGCAGCTGTGACTAATTGTCAAATTCCAGTGATGAAATTAATTGAATATTGTGGCCAGAAATTATACAAAAAGCATCAAAATGTTCTTTGTTTTGTTTCTTTGTTTTTTTTTTTTTAATTTTACTTTTATATGACCAAGGAACCACCAAAGCTTACCCTTCGGGGGAGCACACGACCCTCCAGTGCTCGGTGGCACTGTCGGACCTTGCCGCAAGTCGCTATTTAGATGTAAAATCTTGAGAGAGGTTAGTCCAAGACCTCAACACCATGACCTCCCTCTTAAAACACTTTAGTAATGAGAGGGTTCGAACTCTCGACCTCGGCGATGAGGGAAAGAATACACACCAACTGCGCTGCCCGTGGTTGGGTTCAGAATGTTCTTCGTTTGTTGTGAAGAAACGTATTTTAATAAAAAAGAAAAGAAAAGAAAAGTATGGAGAACTTAAAATAAAAGAAAATATCTAGATAATCTCGTAAACCGGATCAAACTCAAAAGGACGACTTCGAATTCGAAATAATTTCCCGAGAACAGGCTTAGAACATAAATCCATTTGGTAATGGAATTTCATTTTTTTATTTCTAAAATAGATTTTTAGTTCGGAAATAGGTTTGGAACATGAATGAAAAACAAAATTTTTTTACTTCTCTATTTTTGAAATTGAAATGAGAAATAAAACTATTATCATCGCTTGGCTTCATTACTAACTAACCACCCATTCGTTACACACTTGAAGGAAGAAATTTTGTATAATAATCAAACTAACTCTTGAAATTGATTTCTAGAATAAAATGGTTATCATTTGTGCCCTAAGCCTACTAATGGCATAAATGCTAACATTAAGGTGTGTGATTATTTTGATCAATGAAATGATTCCGGACGCCATGTCATTATGATTTGGGACTTCACTATCCAACTTGAATATAACATAACATCGTAACATGTACTCGATGCAAAAGAGGGGGGAGTTCACATTCATAGTAAAATTGGTCAATACCATTTCCCCGATCGCAAGGGATCTGGAAGCTTATTATACGTCCAAGATAACATAATCAACACTCATGGTTTCTAGAATCATTGCATCATCCCATAATATTCAACGACAAAGATGGTCTGGGCGAGAGGCCCCATGATATGATGCACCCAACGCAAATGCCGTACGCAACTTTTCATTTCCAATTTAACAATCTCTATTTGCTCTAGGTAGATGATGGTAAGCACCTTCCCTCTTAAATTCCCCACCTTAAAATTAATTCTTTCCCCACGGACCAAGAGAGCAGAGTCTTTCCCATTTCGCCCCCTTCCATGCAACTTCCCGTGTCTCCCCTATAAATTATGGTGGGCGACTGTCTCTCCAATTCCAAGCAATTCTAGAGAGAGCTGAGAATGATGAAGGCTTCCAAAGTAGCCCTCGCTTTTTCTTTGTTAAGCCTCCTCCTGATCTCCGACGTGTCTCGAGCTGCTCGGCCGGTGCCGACTGGAGCTGATAAGGTAAGTTATCTCCTGTTTTCCGAATACAGAAACCCTTTTGTTTTTCTTCTCTCTGGCGTGTGTTCCTGGAGTGATGAAAACAAGCTCACGGTGACGAAATTTTTGCAGGGTGTCGATGGGGAAGCAGAGAAGGTAGAAGAGGTGGAGCAGAGCTGCGAAGGGATTGGAGAAGAGGAGTGCTTGATGAGAAGAACCCTCGAAGCTCACCTCGATTACATCTACACTCAGAAGCAAAAACCCTGATAAACACGCGCGCTCGCACACACAGACAATCCCATCATGTTTAGTTGAGTTATTCCCTATTCTTGTTCATTTTCAGACATGATTTCGCAGGATCTTGTATGTAAATTAAATACGGATGGCCTGAGCTCTGTCCAATTTCCACGCTTTGCTCTTGGTAGAACATTGGTCAGGGACTGGTGCCTAGATAGAGAGCTTGTGTTCTCACGAGTGTCTTGTAAACTATTACCGATATGACTATATGATGCATCAGCTTAGCCTCCTCGATTTTTCGCTCGTTCTATTGCTCTTGTGATTATCTCGAGTCTTGAATCATTGAACGAAGAGGACTGGTCCCGACCCACTTCTAGATATTTTAAGGACGAGGGGTTGACTGGTAGGGTTGACCACAGAGCGATTAACGAGGATAAGCTACCTCCACTTTACTCTCTAATTGACTATTTATCTCTATTCCCAACATTCAGAAAATACGGGAGATTTTCCAGTAAGATGGGTAAACGCCCGCTTCTGGATTTTTTCTTTTAAGCCTCTTGAGGACTTACTCGTGTCCAAAAATCTTATAATAGAACCTTTGGGTTTCTAGAAAACGAGGGGGTGACTGTTAGGGTTGACGAGAGAGCGAATTGGCGTGCTGCTTTCCCTCGTGCTGTCCAACCTCGACCAAACTTTGATTGGACCGTGTCGAGCCCTTTGCTTTTCTCGGTTGACTTCTCCTTTCTCTCTCTCTCTCTGCTTTTCTCTGCGGAAGGTCGATTTCCATTTCACAAGATTGCAGTTGTCATTATCCTTGCGCAGAGACCATAGTATATAAGAACCAAGTCGGTTGAGGTCGAAACCTTACAGGGTAGGTATGGCTACAGAGACTAGAGGTCTGAGTAACCGGCAAGCAAGAAATAATAATGCAATAATTCGCTCTTGAGTATTGCACATGCCAAAAGACTTTAGGCACCATTATTATACCGACCGACCGACCTATTGTTACCCAAACAATAATAGTCAATTTCGATGTTCTATCATGCATGATAGTGCTTAATATGTCCTTAGGGTTTTCATTAAGAGAACCTTGTCATAAACTCAAGCAACAATGTTTTGTGCAAAATAAACTCTAAGTGTGTATGTTCCTTTCGAAAACACGTGAGACATTCATCTCACATCATTCGGTTTTCATTCAAATAAAATTAGATTATGGTATGACTCCTAATCCTATATGTATATCCCCACACATTGGATGAAAGATCACTTGTTCTCCTTCTTATGTCTCGACCTATGTCGCGTGCATAAAAAAGACCAACATACCATGATGCCAATTAGCAAACGCCAGAAATCTTTTTGATCATTATCATTATCATCATAGCCCTCTTTCCTTATTTTTATGTGTAATTTTTTTTGCCACTGGTGCTCTCAAGAGTTTAGATTAGGTTGACTTTGGTGCAATGATTCACTATGCTCCACAGTGAAGCACCTTACATCTTTGATATGTCTTATCCAATATCCAACATTTAATTTGAGCCCTGTGAATTTTCTGACAGCGAGGCTGCTGCAAGTTTCCTTCATAGAGCCGTATGGAAACTAGCCTTAGGTCCAGAGAAAAAAACAAATGTGGGAAAAACATAGGAGTCCGCGCGAGCCGAAAGCAATTAATACATGCTACTCCACTCCATCATGCACGCACAAGGACATTTGAGTTGGTTTGACCTCGAGCACCGAATTGAAAATTTAAAGAGCCTCTCTCTCTCTTTTTCCTCTTTAATTAACTTTTACATTTTGTAAAATATAATAATTTAATATATTTTAAAGTGATTATGTTTATCACTTATAAAAATGAATGGAAAAAATATTTTCGCTGTTCGCAGAATTGTGTAAATATAAATTATTGTGAATAATGAAATTTTCTTATCGACTAAATATTTTAAACCATATAAGCAATTAATTATAGGTAAATGTTTTTCAAATTGTGAAACAAATGAAGCCTAGATAAAAATATCAAGTTGAAGAGATTGCAAAAAAGGAAAAGAAGATCTTGTCTAGCACCGATAATATAGGAATAATGAATGCAACCTAAAATTCATCGAAGACCAGGAAAAAAAGGAGTTGTAAATGTAATGAAATTTTTCGTTCCAGAAAAAAAGAATAAGGTATTTTTCCCTCGAATTGTGGTGAGGGGGAATATAGTAATGCAACTTTCAATTTTTCTTTTCAATGCGGTTACAAATGGCTCGTTGATAATTAAGGTCCTCAACCTTTCTATTAATTTTTGAAATTTACTGAAATTCTAGAAAATTTCGTTTTCTTAAGTATTTCCAAATATAAAACATTGACATTCGAATTTTTATGGATTTCTTTTAGTAAAATATTTATTTTTTATTTTGTAAAAAAAATGATTAATATCACAAAAAATCCAAAATTGATCTACGATAACAAATTTATCAAAAATTAATTTTTTTGACTGAAAAAAATTTTAAACTGGTATATTTGTAATGAATTTACCTTAAATTAAATTTTTGATCATAAAAAATATTTATAAAAAATTTATTATTCGTTAATTTCCATTCAATTGGATTAATACTTGATATACTTATAACAAACGTAGGAAAAAAATCTTAAATTGGTATGCTTGTCAATTATCATTTGAGGAAGATAATTGTTTTGCTTGGGGCGGTGGTTATTAGAATTAATAATTTGATGGTAAAATTTAACGAAAATTAACATATGATAAATTTATTATAAATATATAAATTAGATGTTTTTATAATAAAAAATTAACTTTGAATAAATTAACCTTTAATAAAAAGGGAGGAAAAAAATCTATCATGACTTTTCACTTCACTCAGGTGTGGTAAATTCCAAGGTATCACGTTTCATCGAGAATCAATTCCCATTCCGTACTTTCAGTTTCGGTGGCGACCAGAATGCTCCTTGGCCGCCATCCTTGGCGCCACAATCCCGCACTTCCCGCCATAAAGGCCTCGACTTTCCAACTCCATAGGCCGCCCCGCCCAAACCCTTCACTTCACTTCGCCATCGTAAACCGCGAACCTCGCTCTGACGCCGCCGGAGAGATGGGCAAGCCCAAACAGTACTGGCTCCTGAAAACCGAGCCCGGCGAGTGGTCCTGGGACGACCAAGTGGCCTCCGACGGCGGCGTCGCCAAGTGGGACGGCGTCAAGAACAAGCAGGCCCAGAAGAACCTCAAGTCCATGCGCCTCGGCGACCTCTGCCTCTTCTACCACTCCGGGGCCAAGGCCCGCCGCGTCGTGGGCGTCGTGGAGGTGGCGCGCCAATGGTACGAGGACGAGGACGGTGGCGACGGGGCGGTGGACGTGAGGACGGTGGGGGAGATGAGGGGGCACGTGGAGCTGGCGGAGCTGAAGGGGGACGGCGCGCTCAAGGGGTTCGCCCTGCTGAGGCAGCCGAGGCTGTCGGTGGTGCCGGTGGCGGAGGATGTCTGGGAGAGGATCTGCGAGCTGGGAGGTGGGTACAAGGGGGATGGCAGGGATGCGGGTGACGGCGATGGCGAGGGCTGAGGTTCGACGGGGAAGTGTGGCCTTGTAGGTGTTTGTGGAAATGTCGCAGTGGGAAATGTCTTTTGAGGTTGTCGTGGGATATGTCCCATTTTTTGTTGCTTGTAAATACCAGGGGATGCCTAGTTGTGAAAGTTTCGTCGTCCCACTTCCTTTTGGTAATCCTGTAAATCGTTGCTTGATATGCCGCAGACTTTTATGGAGAAGATAAACCAGAATCTCCTTTAATGAATTCCTCTCTCTTGTTCTTAGTTCCGAATGGGCCAGTTTTCACCAATGTTCTTGACAGAACAACGAATTGACCAGCAAGCAAATTCCGGCAAAATGCTTCTTCTTGTTTTTTGGTCGGAAAATAAAAACAAAAGATTGATTAAATTTGGGGGGGGTTAAATCCACACAAAAGAAAAATGGATTTAATAATGATTGAAATATTAAATACTCTGAAGAGAAGAAAAGAGCAAACAAGAGGAAGCGAGAGAGCATTGGAGTGAGTTTCCCCTGTGAGAAGCAGAACTGCACCGGAGCTTGAGAACTCTTGGAAGCGAAGGGACGCCTCCGAATGCATGCTCAGCAACCCACACTCCACCACTTTGTCGCCCTCTCGAATCGATGGTGGCACCGAACATCGTGCAAGTTTCGAGCTTTTTGCAGCTCCTCTTCTTCCTCGGATTACTCCAACCAGTCTCGCGGTGGACTTCCTCGCTTCTTCTCCGACGTCCTCCCTCCTTCCAAGGTTATACTCTCTTCCCATGTGCCCGCGCGCGCGCGGCTGTTGGACAGCTCGTATCGCGTCTTCTGGTGTTAATGGGTTTTTTTTCTTTTGTCTGCTCACTGTCGAACTGTAGGGTGGGGTTGTTCGCATGCAAGGAGATGAGTTCTGGCATATGACCAAAGTGTTGAGGTTGAGTACAAACGACAGGTATCTTCAGACCTCCATATATTCTAGCGCAATGGTTGCTGGATTTTGTTGCATTTTTACTCTGCTGTAGACAATGTCGGGATGATTGTTCGGTTGCCTTCACAATTGGGCTATGATGATATGGGGTGATTTTAAGCAGTTCGAAGTGACTTACTTGCGTTGCCTCCTTGGGCTATGATCTGCTGAACTTTTGGTCTCTTTATATAACCTGTGGACATTACATGCGGACCAAGTGTTCGACAAAATCTCCCTTAGTAATTTTATTGTCTAGCTTTGCGAGACAATGGCGTTTATGTACTTGCATTTAATATTCCTGCAAGGGTAGAGCTCTTCAATGGGAAGGGAGGATTAGTTAGGGGAAACATTCAGAGTGTTGACCGGGCTGGATTGGACTTTGTGGCTCTGGAAGACCCGAAAATGGTCCCTCCTCAAATGCCGCAGTGGCATGTATTTGCTGCTTTTGGTGAGTTATTACTGATCTAAGCAACTATTCAGAAGTAGTTCGTCCTTGAAGGCTCATAATTATTGTCGACTTTGTTTAGGAACTCTGAAGGGTGGTAGAGCTGATTGGCTTGTTGAGAAATGCACAGTATGTGTCCATGCAATTATGTCTCCCGCTTTCCACATTTGATAATAAAATTGTCTCTTTGTGCTATACTTGTTACTACTGATTTGTTCTTCGATTCCCATAGGAGCTGGGGGCTAGCAGTGTAACTCCTCTGCTGACAGAGCGATCTCCTTCGGTCTCAGAAAATAGGGTCGACAGGCTGCAACGGCTCATCTTAGCTGCATCAAAGCAATGTCAGTTATTCATCACCGCATGAGTAGCCTTCATTTATAGAAGCCTTTGTTCATATTAGTTATGCTTTCTTTGGGGGACTAAATCAATTTGTATTATGTATTTTCCTATATAACATAACAGAGGAGGTCACTTTGGCTTGGTTGAGTAGTTGTTCCAACTTACTGTCTTTAATTGCTTTTCAGGTCAGCGGCTTCATGAAATGGTACTTAATCCTCCACAAAAAATTAATGACATTCTGCCTTATGTAAGTTAATATTCCTTGACTACATTTTTTGAATGTGCAAGCCAGCACATTCGAAAATTTTCCTAATTTTGTTCTCGTTTAGAAATAATTTTTTTGTTCTTTGATTAAGTATTTTAATTACGTATGGTATGTAATTGGATTCAATAGGTTCAGAAGTCAAAGCTATCTTTACTCGCTGTTGCAGAAGCTCCTTCTCTTATGAGTGCATTGACGTCAAGCAGCACTGAACCTGATGGGATTATGATTGTTGGACCTGAAGGAGGTTAGTCCTGTTTTTCTTTTGCTGATGTCCCAGCACATAAATGAGAAAAGGCCGACCATTTGTGTGTTGATTTTTTTGGGGGTGGTGGTGGTGAGGGTCAGGTTGATGGTGGATGGCCACTTGCGCAGATTTGTGTGGACGGGTGGGAGTTTGTGCCAGTAAACATGAGTGGCCACTTTAGTTTTCATCTGTTATAATGATATGTGGTTCCTCTAGGGAGGCACCCTCCCTTCCCCCCTGCACTCATCTCTCTTTTTAAGCTAATAGAAACTGAAAACCCTGGAACTCTTTGAAAACTCATGTTAGATGATATGCTATATAGCGCTTGATTAGTACCTATGGTTCTACTTTCCACACACAGGAACTGCTGCTTGCCATCTAAGTTGGCAATTCTTTTGTTCTTTGAGATTCCTGTCTTTTGAATCAAGTCTTTTCTCCTAACATCTTCCTTTCTGCAATGCTCATCTCCCTTTCCTTTGTGACTAACAATCACATGTTTTTTTCGCTTCGGTTTGTTGTATGTCAGATTTCACTGAGAAAGAACTGAGTATACTGATGGAAGCAGGTGCTACTGCTGTTGGCCTAGGGCCACATCGCCTCCGGGTAGAAACAGCCACAATAGCCCTTCTGGCAACCCTCATGTTATGGTCTGATCATCATCAAGTGACCAAAACTTGATTGCTTGTTCATGCCCGGTAAGTTGTCTTGGTGCTTTTGGCTTATGCTATTACAATCAGCAATTGGGCTCCAAATATACTTTTATCAGGGCGGGACACATCCTCGAGGGGCTCCAAATATATTTGTGATTAGAATTATCATGACCATTGTCTACTTCAATCTATTCATATTCTATAGCTGGTTATAAAAAAATCACGATCTCATGAGCGTGACTCGACTTATTGGTATTAACTTTTCGCTATATTATTACCTTAATAGCATGAATTATTTATTTATTTTTTCCTTACATTAAATTAAGTGGGCCATACATTAGAATGAGTTATATGATATCATAATCTATATTTTATTTTATTATTTGTAACAAATATCTATCAATATAACAAATATAAACGGGGTGGGGCAGGCTAATGCCATCCCCGCCCCGTGCGCCGCGGGGCAATATTCATAAGGAAAACTTGTCCCGTTCGGGACGGGGCACTGCTGGGCGGAGTTGCTCATCCCTAGTCTTTTATCATTATAACTAAGATGAGGCTAATGTTGTGGGTTTGATTTTTTGTCCTTCAAGATTCGTGCTTGTCTGCACACGAGGCAGATTCACACATGCTCCCAAATAGGCTTTAGAATTGAAAGATTCGGATAACTGGGGAAGGTCGCGCACGCCTATATTTATTTGTGAAAACTGACACGCGACTTCTCTTCTTGGTCTTCCTTATTAAATTAATTAAAAAGTTCGACTTGAGCAGCATTATAAAACCATCTATTGCGTAACCTGCCGCGGATCGCGATATTACATTAAAAATTCAGCTGCACTTGGTTTAATAATAAACCACACCCATCTCAATAGGATGAAGGCACCGGGCGTGCATGTTGCAGACAAAGCTCCGCTTATTGAATCGTGTTTTAACTCGGCGATGTAGCATCCCAATTGCAGCTGCACCAGTGAGGTGATTAGAATTCAGATGACTGTTCAGTAGACACGAAAGAAAGACAGCATCGTTTGTTCAAGATATGATTAGCTGTTCTTTTTCTTCTTTTTTCTGGAGGAAAGAAGCCCATTTGACGAGGCACTGATCTCGAAGTCCTGAACAAGAAAGTTAGCAAGAAACCTGGGGTCAAGGCTCGGGCCAGTATTGTTCGTCGATGTCGGTTTCGCTTGGGGATGGGAAAAATTCAATGCGTTTGACTCTGTGGCTTGGGCAGGCGGAGAATGTGAATGTTGTTGGCTGCATTTTGTGGAAAACTATGAGAGAGTAGCGTGTGGAGTCCAAGAGCCGTTCCCATCCGTGCACGATGTTTTTGTCCAATCTTTAGCCGACGGCCGCTTTGATTAACCGAGGGTTGGGGTGTGATGTGGTCGTTTTGGTCATCACCGTCCGTCATTCTCTGATCGACAGGGACTCCGGATAAGTACGAACCGGGGTCTCATTACTGCCGTTCATAT
Source organism: Corymbia maculata (assembly GCA_014182735.1). Classification (NCBI taxonomy): domain Eukaryota; kingdom Viridiplantae; phylum Streptophyta; class Magnoliopsida; order Myrtales; family Myrtaceae; genus Corymbia; species Corymbia maculata. Next base: position 22,855,886 of record CM024690.1, read on the forward strand.
TGTTCTTCACTGTCGGTAGTACGTTGAATGGTACTCCCCCACATAAAACTTTGACCCAAGAACTTTAAGTCCTTAAATTTCAAGGGTGTGGCTTCACATTCAAGTAATTGGAATAAATTGGTTAAGCTCATCTTTTGTCAAAGTCCGTACGTTCGACCCACGACATAAAAGGTCGAATTCTTCTTTTGGCAGGATGCTTATCTTGAACTTTCCGACTCGGCTAATTTTCACGGATACTTGTATAATAATAATAAACGGTAACAAATGGGGTTGTGTTCATGATGCTGGTTTGATTGTCTCTCGAATAATCGACGATTAAATTCATTTGCTGCGTAACAAAATCTATCCACAATGTATGCGTCCCAAGTATGACTCTCATAAAAGTAATGCCTGTATCTCTATCGCTTGTATAATACTAAGTATCTAAGTATGACTTGTTTACATGTTCAGTTGGTATAAATGAAGCAATTGAAAAATGATGAAATGAATTGAAATGATAATTACACAAGATATAATTTCTTTTGATTGTGATGTGTCCTTTTAATTATTGGTGTTTTATTAATTCCAACCACTTTCTATAAGCAAATTAGTCAAGTCATTTAAGTGACATAAACGATCATTTTTTAGAAAATGTTTTCCAAAGCGTTCATTTTTCACGAAACAAATGTAGCGTGGAACCTAAATGCTGAAATTTTTATTTTTTAAGCATCTAATTGTGTTTTTCAAGCTGGCACAGTTTGGAAGTTGTTTGATAATCATCAAACTTAGGGCCTACTCGATAAAACTAAAATTAAATGCCAAAAAATTTGGTAAATGTATCGATAGCCTCAAGTGCTGAAAATAAAAACTAAAAAAAATTGATGATAAATAAAAATTGATAGTTGAATATTATTGACCTCTCGCCAAAAATAGGAAAAAAAAGGACAACCATTGGTTCGATCTTAACAATATGTATAGCTAAATTTAAATCATCATCAATAATTTTTCTATTGAACAAAGTAAGCAACCCCTTTTGCTTTGGGCAAGATCTTTCAACTAGGTACCCTATACGACGATCAGTTGAAAGACTTTGCCTAAAAGACTGCCAAGAGGATAGTGGGCCTTTCACCCACTTTTACTTACCTTAGGTGTGGCGGGCTACCATACTTTGCTTACTTGACAATAGTCAAGATTTGAAAAGTTTGATGTGGAGTCTGCCTTCTCCACGGTAAGGCCCCTAAATCGGTACCATATCTTTTTTTTTCCCTAGTACTAGGGAATACATGGGACTCTTCAAATGATTGGGTAAGTGGCTTGCTCTTGAGTTTTCCCTCTTAAGCTTTTTAAGAACCTACTCAGGTCCATGCTCTTACTAATATGTATAGCAAAATTTAAATCATCACCAATAATTTTTCCGTCGAACGAATTAAGCTACTCCTTTTGCTTACCAGATTAAGAGCATTTTTTTCACTAAATTAATCCTATTTAAGGTCATAAAAAAAGCTTATCTTTTTAAGCTTTCGGCACTTTATTCGAGTAATCAAACATGCTCTTACATTATACGAAATAGAGGCCGTTTAGCCATGTGCAAAATTTTCTTTCTATAGGCCCCGCCCCTAAGTCAGCAAAAGCCAGGGCAGTGGCAAAATCGTTATATTCATCCAACTCCATGCCGACATTCACACGTTTCGCTCCATAAAAGAGCACCAACCTCCGTAGTCGAACCCCGGTGGCAGCACCTCTATATGCGGAGGAGGTGACAGTGACGACTCTTCCCTGAATCGCGCAGAGAGAGAGAGAGAGAGAGAGAGAGAGAGAGAGAGAGAGAGAGAGGGAGGGAGATCGGACGTCGATCGGAGCCGACGATGGGGAACCATCTGGAGGGCTTGGTGGAGACGATCAAGTCGAAGGTGCGGGCGCTGAAGAAGAAGAAGAAGCCGTACGTGAAGATGGACAAGAGCTCCAGCGTGAAGGTGGAGATCCGCAGCCGGAAGGCCCGCAAGCTCATCGACAAGACGCTCAAGCTCGCGGACAGCCCCGGCAAGAGCAGCTTCTCATAGGCCTCACCTAACCTCTCTCTCTCTCTCTCTCTCTCTCTCTCTCTCTCTCTCTCTCTGTGATCGACGAAAAGGAAATCAAAGAGAGATCAGTCGGGTCAAAGTAAGACGATGGTGGTGATGAGTTCGTGTTTGGTTTTCGTTTTCTTGTCATCGTCGCTTTCAAGTCTGTACCTGCCATTCCTGGGTTCCTGACTAGGTCCAGCGTTCCGGCGTGCGGCCTTAGAAAGACGTCGTGTTTCCTCAAGTTTGATTGTACAGAGAAAAAAAGGGTTCCGTTCAAACGTATCGTCCCATCGTCTGCACAGCATCAAAAGCAAAAGCTCAAATTCTCAGGAAGTATCTTAAATATCTTCTCGCATCGATGGAAAACAAACAACTCATCTAAAAGAAGAGGAAATTTTAAAGATAGATTCGCTTTTGTTCTCCTCCCCGAAATACCGCGCGACAGAAACAGGAGAGATGGGTTGTGGTTTTCTCTTTTTTCCCGGATCTCGATCCTGAAGTTTTTGTTTGAACACTAACTGCGCACCGCGTCTGCGCAAGCACCGATCTTTCGCATCCATTTTCCTCGCTCCGTCGTGCGTAGGAGAATAGATATTCACGATCCGATGGAAGGGATGTAACGTAACGAATTCCTGGGGAACGAGGAACTGAGACCTGGCTTGCGGTCAAACCATGCGGGACTGTCGAGTAAATTATGCAATGATAGCATTATGGGCCAGATTAAGCAGAACAAACCACGTGGGGGATGGGCCGTGTCTTAAATTCCACGTGCGTGGAAATCACAGGTTGATGGTGGGGTTTGGATGGGGCGAAGAATTTCAAAAGGGACTCGACGTATATTTGCCGTTTCCGGAATTCCAGCGAACGAGAATGAATCGGATTTCGGGGGGCCATGCCCAAGGGAGAAGGAGGAAGTGAGACTCTTTCTCCTCCAAAACGACTTGAATCGAAGTGGCGGTGCCTCCTTGCGTGCTGGCAGATCTCAGCTCTCTCCCTCAAGTTAAAATTGTGGGTGTGGGGGGGGATTCAGAGATTCCCCGCTTGAGCTCGGACTGAGCTCGAAGCGAAACTGATGATGCGGATCATCTCTGTCTGGATGGAACCGTGACGTGATGTGACGTGAGAATGCATAAAAGCGTGAAACACACGTTGACCGAGGCGTGCGTTGAAGGAAGTACTCCTGGATTACATATGCGGTCACGGATTCCCGAGAACGAAAAGTCGTCTCGGATCCATTGCCCCTGCGTTCAATATTTTGGAGGTGTCCACCCGTGATCCGTGACTCTTCCTTCAGCTTATGCATCATCACATCCAAGGGCACCACTGCAGGCTTTTGTTATAGGGAGATTTTTCTTTTCTTCTTCTCTTTTTCGGAGCGTGAAAGTATGGGGTATTTAGCAATGTCTTGGTGGAGAGTACTACGAAAATAATTCGGAAAAAAAGTTGATTAAATGGGAAGATTCATCGATCGGGTTTTGATGGGATAGCCCGAACAAAGATATATAAGCCAAACTGCGCTCGCGATGGAATGGGGGTCGAGTGTATGGCACATAATACGAAAACAATGACTTTGACTTTTCTTGTGTCGAAGCTAAACATCCCCAATTCAAACATTCCTTTATATCATGTGAGAATTGGGCCAAGAATTTGGACTAATTGGCTTAAAGTGAACCCTAAAAATTGGAGGCTGAACTGGTGGAGGCCGAAGCTAAGATAATAATGCAAAACTTACCCAACTCGTCAGTAATGATTTCCACCGATTGACTGGAAGAACTAATGATCGAGACCGAAACTAAACAACATTGAGGGATGTTTGACTGCAATTTGAGGAATTCTTGATATCCTGTCTTTATGCATTTGGCATTTGTCACCGCCAAAATAATAATCATCACCATTCTTGACTCTTCCATTTCAAACCAAAATTAATCACCTATCCAATTAGTTTAACCGGTGGTGGGACCATTATGGCCCCATGGTTGAAATTTCGCAGCCAGGAATCAAAAAGAGTTTTCATGTTTTTTGACTAAAAGTTTACACCGGTCATAGTAAGAATAGTGCTTTCCGAATCTTGTTTGTTTTTTCATCAATTTAATAATCTCATTGGTAACAGTTTGGGAATTAAACTATTGCGTCTCTTCTCAACGCCATCACATTCCAAATTTGATCCAGATGTTCAAAACCCAATGGGGGGATAATTTCAATTTCACAAAAAATGCATATGAAGAAACTGTCTTGGCTCGGCTAAACCAACATAACACCCATATTAAAGCCTCTCCAAATTGTACGATCGGAAGCAAATGCTTCATTTTCACAGGCAAAGGTCTTTGGCCATTGCCCAACTTGTAGCTTTGAGATCACAAGATGAATACATCACAATCATAGAGCAACCGCTAGCAGAGCTAAAATGTTCCAAAAGCAACTCTAGCCACACATCATAGTGGAGATTCCAATGAAGATGTTTATCATGGAATCAACCTCTTAGACGATGAACAATAAAATCATAATAATATTAGTAGGAATCAGAACAATATCAGAAAATTAAAATAAGATCAATTGCTTATTAGATTATAGCTGCACACGGGGAATCTTGCCATTGCTAGAGGTAGAGCCATCAATTAGACTGCAGCAGCAACGAGTATCTTGCCAACAACAAAAGCAGGTTATTTATCAAACTGTAGCAGCATGAGCAAAAACTGCACAAACATCATGGCCGACAAATCATTATCGGAATCATTGTACCATTACATGGGTGTTCACAGTCATTCTTACTATAAAATGGCGATTACTCTCACTAACGAGGGTAGAACTTCCGTTCACTATATTTTACATTTGTGTGAGAAAGAGTTCCTGTATCGCTTCCCCCTACACTTGTATCCTAGGTAAGTTTCCCATTTCCAATCATCCATAATCTTTTAATCATTCATTTTTTAAGCCTTTATCCTCTATTAGTTTAATATCAGAATTACCACCTGTATGGTTGGTTTTGCAATCTACTTATTTGATTTGTATAATATAAAATCTGACTCAAGCCTATCTCATCTAAAATTTTATATAATCATGATTCAGGTCAATGAAACTTGTCTTGAATTCATGATCCCATTTAATATTTATAGGTCTACCATGGAAGTGGATTGCTTCATCTCTTATCGTTAGTTGCGGTCATCTTTCTCATTGGAGATTTTTGTTGCAGCATGTGTTTTTTTTTTTGGGAGTGTGAAGGTACCGGTATTTAGCGGTGACTTGGTGGAAAATAGCATAAAAATTTGGTAAAATTTGATTAAGTGAGAAGATTCACCGATCTCTTCCATCAATTTTTTTTTTGAAAAAATAACAAAATCATATTAGCAAACCGCACCAAAATAAAAGCCAAGGAACAATCAAGTCCTATTAAACGGATGGCATCAAATGATTTAATAGGGTGGCATCGTTGACTCATCTAAACTTTAATCCTACTCTTCATACTTTGTTTTATTTGGATTGGTATACTTCTTATTTGGGTAGAATAAAAATTGCAGCTCTTTTTTTAAGGGAAAATTTCTTTTGCTTTTTAATTGCTGTACAAACATCAAAACGTCATAGAAAATGGAAGAATACTGGATTAACAAAAATGAAACTAATAGAAAAAACTTCTTAACATTATTAAAAAGAATGCGTTAACAAATAATAAATATAGTCACTTTCAACATAAATAAATAAGGTATTCTAAGAAAATAATAAAGAAAGATTAAAGTAAAAAAATGAATAATGCCTTCATAAATAAGGTATATATTTTTTTACTTGTGTGTTTTTTCTCGAAGTATCTTATTAATTCTATTAAGTATATTCGTCGAAATTGTAACGATTGTATATTGAATATCATTGTCATTAATGATATATATATTTTTTGATATTGGTATTTAACTAAATTCAATTTTTGTCCATTTTCTTTGTGTTACCGTTGTTTACAGATGGAGTATTTTTGAATTTCCGATCTGGCTGCTTCTTCTCTCTCCTCTCCAACGGTCAAAAAATCTGGCAGCTTCTCCTCTCTCCTCTCTAACGGTCAAAAAAAGAAAGCAGAAATCCCCCAAGCCTGACAACACTCGCCTCACTCCAATCTCTCTTCCACCGCCTCCTCCACTCTTCATCATCATCACCGTCGTCGTCTTCTTCTTCTTCTTCTTTTTCGTCTGTGCTTTCTTTCTCTGTTCTTCGTCTTCTTATCTCCCTTTTCTCTCTCCACGGACCTTCGATTGGGTTTGAGACTGCGACGACGATGGCGAAGCCAGATCTAGCTCCACGTGCGGCCGATCGTCTTTACCTGACACAACCCATCGTCGGGGCACAGAAAAAGAGGGAGTCGCCTGCCGTCTGGGCTCAGCGACCGGGACGCACGCGGTGGTAGCAAAGGCGCGGCTCAGCGACGGGACGTGGGCAGTGGACTCCAGGGAATTGCTAGATGGAGTTCGAGATGGGCTCTTCAATTCTTCACGTGGGTTCATTTTGTGAGTATCTGGATATTCAATCTCTCGTGGATGGTTATCGTTTTCCGTGATGATAATGAGGCGTTCTTTTGATTTGTTTGTCGCTTATGGTTGTTGGCTTGTGTATGTCCCGTTCTGGTTTTGCTGGTGTTCTGCAGTTGTAATCTTGTCGTGAATATCTTGAATTTTTTTATTTTTATTTTTGGTTTGTGTGCATGGGTGTCGTTGCATTGCGGAAAATTTCAAGTTGACTTTTTTTCGGGGGTCGTATTCAAGCTGATGTTTGACGAGTCAAGAATGAAGACGAATTTGGCAATTTATGACAGAAGCTAGTGTCTGTCTTTCGGGTAGGTGTTTTGGATAGAAGTGAATATTAGTTCGGTAGGAGTTGAGGTGATGAGGGAGGATTTGATGACCATTAGTGTCTGGAAAGTGCTCTTTTGAGCATGGGATTATTGGGCTCCTTTGAGCGTGAGGACTGTTCATGTCCAGATAATATTTTCGCGCAACCCGGCTCATAGGTATTATGATCTACTTGAGTGATGAGAAAGCGTGGTTTGACAGGATTTCGAATTAGCGTCTCACATGGTCACATTTCTCTATCACTATTATCAAGTGTTCTTTTGGGAAAGCCGAAGGAGGAGATTGTCTGAGCTGTGGTGGAGCATTTAATTAGTCTTAGAAGCTTTTCCCACCTTGATGGTCAATTGGTGGAATTGGCGACATGGGGACCGTTCTAGTGTAGATAGGCTTGATGACCTTTGACTGATCTTGGCTTTCTTGGAGCCACAAAATTTATACAAAGAAATAATGGGATCCGCTAGATGTTTAGAGTGGAGGGTCACCAAGAGATTTCTATGGGTGGATTAAATCGATTGTGGAGAAGATTGCCCAAGAACTGAAGCATGACACAATTGGTGGTGGGTGAAGGATGGTGGAGAACGAGGCTCCCGTTATATAGTATGATGCTGACTCATGGCAATGAAAGGCTCCCGTGATTTGTATGTTGGGTAAACGAGGCATAATTTACTCATTTGTTTCTGCCTTATTATCAAGTTTTTTTCTTCTCGACCTTTTCTGACTTTCTTTCCAGCCGTACATATCTTGATTCCAGCTCATAAATCCATATTTTTCTATGTTATGATTACTATTCCGGGCATTTTCTTTTCATGTCTGACATCTAACAGCTATGTTATAATGTGGAATGTAATGATTTATAGTGTTTATTTGAGGACAAATATGCTAGTGCCAATTATGTGTGGTTTTTGGAATGGTCTCTGTAATTTTGGGATGTTTGAGGTTGAAACACTTTTGAGAAAAGCTAGGGGGATAATATGCAACTATAGGGCTTAAAAGAAGAGGGTATTAGGGTCTCTACCATGACTAAAATGGGTCACAACTTTTGTAATTTGATGGTCATAACTTTTGTATGATAATAAAACTAATGCAAAGGGTATTAGGGTCTCTACCATGACTAAAATGGGTCACAACTTTTGTATGTTGCTAACTTGATAGTCATTGGTGATTTGCCTCACTAGAAAATTTAATGTGGACGTTGATTCTATATGGCATCATTGTCATTGACGTGAATAATTTTTTTCACTTATTTTTAAAATACCACAAATTTTAATAATAACTATAATATAAATAACATCAAACGAAAAGATCATGTGGCGACTTGGCGGGGTCGTTGGGTGCCTAAGACAAGTTTTATTCGGATCAATTGCATAAGCTTACTCAGATCGTAGAAAGAGAAACTCTGAGAGATAATGAAATTTATTACTGAATGGTTGGATGGATACAATGAAGGGGTGGTCACCTTTCGGCATAATTACCGTCTCACCCGTCCTTGAGAACATTCTCGGACCTCGTGGAAAATCTTAGAGGTGAATTAGATCCTCGAATCTGTGACATTCTCCCCCACTCATTTTGAGCCCTTGACAACATCTCTCCTTTTCTTGTTCGGCTTGGCTTGGGGCTTCTCGATCGAATGGTCACATGGCTCCTCCTTCGACTTGGGTAGGGCGCGAGGCAAGTACTCCATATTGGGAAACTTGGATTGGTAGGCATATCGTGAGTTGGAGTAGGGGTCTCTTCTCTAAGGGTTGCAACTCTCGTTGCTATTTGGGATCGTTAACGCCTAAGTCAAGCCTTCTTTGATCGACCGATTACTCAATTCACTCGGATCATAGAGAGAGAATTTAGAAAGAGAAGCTCCGATGGATATAAATAAGGAGGATGGCACCCCTTCTTATACTTGAAAGCTTTCAAATTACAATAATTGATCGAGTTTCGATCTGGCAGACGAGATCACCCGTCCCTAAGAACGTTCCGGAAGCACTTGGATCATTCGAGGGCGTTTTGGTCGTTCTTCCTTGACCACGAACGCTCTAACGATCATTCGTCCTCGGCGCTCACAACATGGAGAGAGTTTTTCTTGGCAGGAGCTCTTTCTCGTTTCTTCCTATTCTGCTTGGCCCTGACCGACTCGAACGGCTTCTCGAATGATCAGTTGAGTGGCTTCACAATCGGTTGGACGCATGATCCTTTCTTCGACTCAGGTATGGCATGCAGCACGCCCTTCACTTCGAGGAAGAGGGCTTCGATCGACATGTCGTGAATTGGTGCAGGAGCTCCCAAGTCTACCTTTGATTTCACAATTGGTTGTGTCTTCGATTTTGATTGGCCATGGCACTTGGCCACCTTCAAGCTTTTGTTGAGAAGTGGTCTTGGTGTTTATCGCCCCTTTGAACATCGGCACCATGGACAGACATTTCGGATCAAGCACTATGATGCACTTGGACCCCATGCCGATCATGGCTCTCGCTCAGTCGAAGAACTGCATTCCAAGGATGAGATCGTAGTCGTCGATCATGACTACTTCGAACAGAAGCTTGCCTTCCATCTGCCAATTTGGACTTTGACCTTTGGGGCTGTACCTCCACTTGCAAAGTCTTTAGAGTAGACGGTCTTGAATCGCTTTCTGTTCGACATCACCAACCCCATGTCGATCATGGCTCTCGCTCAGTCGAAGAACTGCATTCCAAGGATGAGATCGTAGTCGTCGAGTGGGACTACTTTGAACGGAAGCTTGCCTTCCATCCGCCAATTTGGACTTTGACCTTTGGGGTTGTGCCTCCACTTGCAAAGTCTTTAGAGTAGACGGTCTTGAATTGCTTTCTGTTCGGCATTACCAAACCCAACTTCTTCATTACCTCGGTTGCCATGAACACATTGGACACACCTGTATCAACCAAGGCATAGAGAGTAATACCACATACCTCGATCTCGATGAAGTGCATGTCCGTTTGGTCCTTTTTCTTAGGCGGTGGTTGGATTTGCACAAAGTTCAGCGTTATCCCACCAAGTCGAACTAGACGCTTCTTCTCATTAGGCTGTTCTTCTTCTTCTTTTGTGCAGAGGATGGCATTAACTTGATGCTTTTGGGGACACTTTTGCGTCCAATGGTTCCTTTACAAATGAAGCAAGGAGCGGGTAGAGGTTGATTGTACTTACTTGTCTGCAATTGACCTCCGATAGGTTGTTTGGATGAGCATTCTCCCCATGCTTTCATTCGGCCGCCTTGATCCTTGGGGCCACAAGAGTTGTCTCCACCTTCATCCTTAGGGGATCGATCCAACCTCCAATCCCTTGATCGATGCTTCGTTGGATCGAACTTGGTGAGGTTGATGAGTGATTTAGCAACAGTTAGTTAAGGCCCTCAAGAGCCTTTTTACTTCCCGACACATTAGCTCTTGTCTTGCCCACAGCTTGAGTCCATCCAAAAACGCTCCAAAAGCCTCATCTTCTCCAAGATTGTTGATTTGGAGCTTGAATTTGGTGAATTCCTTCACATACTCTTGAACCATACATCGTTGCTTGAGGTGATGGAGCTTGCTACGGGCGTCTTGTTGAGCAAACTCGGGGAAAAAGTACTCTCGAAACTTCTTTACAAGTCATCCCACGTCTCTACGGGATAGACACCGCGCTTGGTCTCATCACACCTATTACGCCACCCTCGTGTTGGATGTTGGCGGCTGGCGGCTCCGAAGTACTGTTCTATGCTCCATATGAAGTTGTCTACCTCTTTGGCAGATCGATCACCCTTGAATTCTTTAGGCTTTGGAACCTCTATCTTGGGCACCGCTCCATTCGCAATGCTCAGTTTGCACAAGGCGAGCTCCATCTTGAGTTCTTGGATCTCCATCTTCATGGCTTCAACCTCGTCTCGTCAGGGGTTCTCCTCTTCAAATGCCCCTCAAGTCTTCAATCGATGATTCAAGGGCATCATCCATCGCTTGGGGACCGTTGCATCATTGATGACGTCCGTGAAGTCCTTGCGAAGAGAGCCTTCAACCTCCATGATCCGATCTCGAACATCATCGAGTCCGTCTATGACTTCGGCCACGGCACTTCGCATCCTTGCGAACTTCTCATTGAGCGCGGCAACGGCTTCCGACGAGGTTCCTTTTTTCTTACTTTGGTCGTGAGTCTCTCTGACTTGAGCGACCTTTCCATCCACAATAGCATATTGGCTCGACATTCTCTTGAACAGTTGGTGCTCCTCGGATCTCTCTTCTTTGCTCTGATATCACTTGTCATGGGTTGATTGTTTGGAATTGTGACCGTGCGGTGACTTAGGCTATTTCGGATTGCTTGGGATCGTTGGGCGCCTAAGCTAAGTCTTTTTCGATCAACCAATCACTCAACTCATCCGGATCGTAGAGAGAGAATCTAAAGAGAGAAGCTCTGAATGAAAGAAAGGAAGTTAGATTGCTAAATAGTTGGATGTATACAAATGAGAGGGATGGCATCCCTTTTTGTCCCCCTTTTTTGTACTTGAGGCACTCAGATTACAATCATTAATCGAGTTTTGATATGACGAACGAGATCGTACTGCCCCACTAACCTACCGGCATTTATGCCGAGAAAATTCTAGACCATGGCATAATTACGGGATCGCCTATTCCTGAGAATATTTCAGAAGCATTTGGATCCTTCAGGGGGCATTTTGGTCGTTCTTTCTTAACCATGAATGCTCTATTGATCAAGGAAACCTTTTCTCCGTGACATTTGCTTGCCTTCAAGGTCTTGGCATTTGGGGTTGAGCATCATGATACACTTGGTTCTCATGTCGATCAGCACCATGGACATTTGGGTCAAGCATCATGATGGGTTCTCATGTTGATCATGGCCTTCGCTCGATCAAAGAATTACACGCTTAGAATGAGATTGTAGTCATTGAGTGAGACTACTTTGAATTGATATTGATAGTCTCGAACTATCTCCCATTTGGTGTCACGCTTAATCCCAATGTCTTCACCGCCTCGATATACATTTGAGGCATCGGTATCAATCAATGCATATAGAATTATGCCACATACCTTGCCTTCAACAAAATAAATGTATGTTTGTGGAATAGGCTCCTTCGTCTTGGGCGGTGGTTAGGTTTGTATGGAGTTGATGAGCTTCATGCCTCCGAGTCGGACATGCCACTTCCCTTCTTGGGGTTCCTCTTCTTCTATGACGAGGATGACATTGATCTTGGATTTCTTTGGACACTTTTGCGTCCAATGGGGACCTTGGCAAATGAAGTAAGATGGTGAAGGTTGGTCGAACGTACTTATAGTCTCCTTGGGGTTAATTTGTTTGGACAGTTAGTTTTGATGATTCTTCTCCCCAAGACTTGACTCAGCTGCCTTGATCTTTAGGGTCGTAGGGAGTGTCTTCACCTTCATCCTTAGAGGAATGATCCAATCTTTAATGTCTTGCTTGGTTTTTTGTTGGTGAGAGATTCAGCTATGGTTAATACCCTCGAGAGACTTCTCATGTCCCAATGCATGAGCTCGAGTTACGCTTATGGCTTTAGTCTATCTATGAACGCTCCAAAAGCCTCCTCCTCTCCAAGATGGTGGATTTGGAGTTTGAGCTCGGTGAATTCTTTCACGTACTCTTGAATTGGGCCGCTTTGCTTGGGGTAATGGAGCTTGCTACGGGCTTCTTGTTGAGCAAATTCGGGGAAGAAGTAGTCTCGAAACTCTTTCACAAAGTCATCCCATGTTTCCACGGGATTGACATTGTACTTGGTTTTATTGCACATGCCACCAAAGCAATGCCATATCGACGAGGAACAAAGAAGTGGTTCATACCTTTACACCCTCATCTTAGATGTTGACAGTTATGAAATATTGCTTCATACTTCATAAGAAGTTGCCCACCTCCTTGGCGGACCTCTTTTGGTTTTGGCACTTCTATCTTAGACATTGGTTGAGTGGGCACCCTTTCGTTCGCGATGCTTAGTTTGCATAGGGCAAGCTTGGTCTTGAACTCTTGAATTTTTGCCTTCATGGCTTTAACCTTGTCCCTTCAGGGATTTCCTTTTTCAAGCACTTGGACTCTATCCCTCAAGAAGTCGATCGATGCTTCAAGAGCATTGTCCTTGGCTTGTAGAGGGATTGTGGCATTGTTGATGGTGCCTGTGAAATCCTTATGGAGTGTGGTCTCGACCTCCATGATAAGGTATCGAACTTCATTGAGTTTGTCCATGAGTTCGACTAAGGCATTCCACATTTTCACGAACCTCTCATTGATCATGACCACAACTTCTAGTGAGGCTTCTCTTTTTTTGCTTTGGCCACAATTATCTCCTTGACTTGAACAGCTTTCTCATCCATGATAGCTTCTTGGCTCAATATTCTCTTGACCGACCGGTGCTCCTCTAAGTGACAATTACACAAGGTATACATCTTTTGATTGCGATGTGTCCTTAAATTATTTGTGTTATATTAATTTTGACCACTATTTATAAGCAAATTAGTTTAGTGCACTTACTATAGAAAAAATTTTAGAAAAAATTTGTTAGACCAGTTTGTTTTTCGTGAAATAAATGGAGCTTCAATGCTAAAATTTTTATTTTTTAATATCTAACTGTGTTTTTAAGAAGACACTATTTGAAAGTTGTTTGATGATAATTGAACTAAGGGCCTACTTAATAAATTGAAATTAAATGCTAAATATTTTTTGGTAAATGTATCGATAACCTTAACTGCTGAAAAATAAAATTAAAAAACACAATTTGATGATAACTAAAAATTGATGGCTGAATATTATTAACCTCCGACAAAAGATAGAAATAAAAAGGGACAATCATGGGTAGATCTTACCAATATGTTTAGCAAAATTTAAATCACCACCAATTATTTTTCTGTCGAATGAATAAAGCGAAGAATCGTGAGAGAGAGAGAGAGAGAGAGAGAGAGAGGAGCATCAATCCGAGCCAGCGATGGTGAACCATCTAGAGGGCTTGGTGGATTCTCTCTCTCTGTGGATCAACCGAAAGGAAATCAAAGAGAGACCAGTCTGTTGAAAGGAAGACGATAGTGGTCTAGATTTGTGTTTGGTTTTCGTTTTCTTGTCATCATTGCTTTCGAGTCTGTACCTACCGTTCCTGGGTTCTTGACTAGGCTCAGCATTCCTGCGTGCGGCCTTAGAAATGTAACAGGCTAAACAAGCCAGCTCATCTCTTTTTCTCTTAAAAATCAGCCTAGTCCATCTTCATTTCTTCTTCTTTGTTGCGCCCAAGTCAGTGGGTAGAAATAGAACATAAGAAACATAATAGAAAGAAATGAGAGGAGAGGGGAAGAGAAGAGAAAGAAAAGACAAGAAGGAGAAGGGGAAAGAAGGGGAAACTCCCACGTGCTCACATAGACGCCTTGACAACTCATCTTAATACCATTCCATGGCGCCGGTAAGTGATTAATGCCTTTAATCGTCACTGGAAATGAATAATAATAATTAGGGCTTGAAATTCGAAATTAGTAGAGATTTGTGTGGCGAAGTCCAATTTTTGAGTTGTTGAGCTATAAATTTTTATAGAAATGATAATTTAGGATGTTATGAAGTTATAGCATTTTGCAGATCTCAATTTGAGCTTACGGTTTGTCCGGAATGGAATTTTTAATTTGGGCGTGCGTTCTGGTATTATTCCAAACAATAGCGTGGAGAAAGTTATGGCGCGACGAAGTTGAGCGCACAACCCATGTTTCGCGGATAACAATAGATTTCCATCTGATGTGAGTTTTCTGGCGTGTAGGTGTCGTTTTATTGATAAATAGATGTAGTATACTAAGTCATTTATTATAATGTCTTTTTACTCAGTTTTTTGATATTGTTTTCAATTAATTGTTAGGAATTTGAGTGCAACAGCTCAAGTAATTGCCGTAGTTGGTTTTTGGCTTTTTCCAAGTGAGTGATACTATTTCTTTTTTATATTTTAAACTCATGTTTGAAAGACATTATGGGTAATATATATTATTAGTTGAAAATGAGCATTCTTTGTTGCATAAAACAGGATTGGGCTTTTACTGCTATTTGTTGTTTGAGTGAGGGACTTTTCCTTTGATTTTAGTTAAAATATTTGCTTGAAAGTGGTTTGCGAAACCTTTATCAAATGATATTGGAAAACTTCTGGTTTATGTAAAGCATTTCAATATTTAGTAAAATGTTCGAATTGTGAGATGATTCTGATTCTATTTGTGGATTATTGGGGATTGTTGATTGATACTCAATGTCTCTATGAATCCTGAGAGGTGTGTAGATATACGCATACTAGTTTAGGATATCCTTGTGGGTTGAACCATCGGTGTATAATAGGTGAAGACCTAAGCAAATGGGGATCTTGGTCATCTTGTCACGGGCGTTAAGTGTGACCATGATTGGACATTTGACCCTGAGTTTGGTCAATGGAATAGACCATTGATATTTGATTTGAGTTTAATTGATTGAATGGACTATCAACCTGTGTTTTGACGAATTTAGTTCCATCGGCATATGTTTGATGAGATTGACCAATGGATTTGATCATTGGTATTTATTTATTTTTATTTTCTTGAGATATTTGTAATATGTATATATTATACTAAAAGTGAATTATATTTGTATTGTAAATGTGTATAGTAATTTTTCGATCCGTTTGGAAGAAATGTATTATTCACTAGGCCGTGGTAGTTTATTCCTTTTCTCTTATCATATTTTTCAGGTCCTTTAGGTAGTGACTGTTAAAGCGAGAACGCCATCGCGGGGATTTTTGGGAGCTAGATATGTGGGTATAGTTGAGATTACGTCATTTAGAGAAAGGACAATTGTGTCACTTCTTTATCCCTATAAGATTTGTGATGTGACAAGAAAGGTGTGGTGTTTTCTCAAGCTTGATTGTACAGAGAAAAAAGGGTTCCGTTCAAACGTATCATCCCATCAAGCAATACTCTGCACATGATCAAAGCAAAAGCTCAATTTTCAGGAAATATCTTAAATATCTTATCACATGGATGGAGAACAAACTCATCTAAAAGAAGAGGAAATTTTAAAGATAGATTCGCTTTGTTCTGCTCCCCGAAATACCGTGCGAGAGAAACGGGAAAGATGGGTTGATTTCTTTGCGCCCGGATCTCGAGCCTGAAGTTTTTGTTTGAACACTAACTACGCACCACGTCTGCGCAAGCACCGATCTTTCGCATCCATTGTCCTTGCTCCGTCGTATGTAGGAGAATAGGTTTTCACGATCCGAGGGAAGGGATGTAACGTAACGAATTCCTGGAGAACGAGGAAATGAGAGCTGGCTTGCGGTCAAAGCATGCGGGACTGTCGAGCAAATATGCAATGATGCCATTATCAACTAGTGGGGGAAGGAGGGGATTAAGCAGGACAAAACCACGTGGGGCTTGGGCCGTGTATTAAATTCCACGTGCGTGGAGTTCACAGGTTGATGGTGGGCTTTGGATTGGCGAAGAATTTCAAAAGGACTCGACGTATATCTGCCGTTTCCGGAATTCCAGCGAACGAGAATGAATCAGGTTTTTAGAGACCAAGCCCGAGGGAGAAGAAGGAAGAGAGACCAAAACGACTTGAATCGAAGTGGTGGTGCCTTGTTCGCGCGTCGGCAGATCTCAGCTCTCTTCCTCAAGTTAAAGTCCCTCTGCAGGAAACCTGAAAATAGGGAAAATTTCGAAGATTCCCCGCTTGAGCTCAGTCCGAGCTCAAAGCGAAACTGATGATGCGGATCCTGTGTCCTGGTGGAACCGTGATGTGATGTCAGAATGCATCAAAGCGGGAAACACACGTTGACCGAGGCGTGCATGGAAGGAAGTACCTGGATTGGATTGCATGTACGATCACGAATTCTTGTGAATGAAAAGTTGTCTTGAATCCATTGCCCCCCGTTCGATATTTGGAGAAGTCCACCCCTGACTCGTCACTCATCTTTTAGCTATGTATGATCACATCTAAGTGCACCACTGCAGAGTTTTGTTATAGGGAGAGTTTTCTTTTCTTCTTTTCCCTTTTTTGGAGGGTGAAAGTATCGGGTATTTAGCAATGTCTTGGTGGAGAGTACTACGAAAATAATTCCAAAAAAGTTGATTAAATGGGAAGATTCATCGATTTCTTCAATCGGGCTTTGATGGGATAGCATGAACAGAGATAGACTCGCGACAGAATTGGGTGTCGAGTGTACGGAAAATAATACGAAAACTATGACTTTGACTTTACTTGTGTTGAAGCTGAACATTCCCAATTCAAACATTGCTTTATTTTATGCGAGATTTGGGCCAAGGATTTGGACTAATTGGCTTAAAGTGAACTCTAAAAACTGGAGGTTGGACTGGCGAAGGCCGATGCTAAGATAATGATGCAAAGCTTTATCCAGCTTGTGACCAATGAGTTCCACCGATTGACTGGAAGAACTAACGATCGAGACCGAAACTTAAACGACATAAAAGGATGTTTGACTACGATTTGAAGAATTCTGGATTTCATGTCTTTATGCACTTGGCTTATGTCACCGCCAAAACAATAATTATCGCCATTCTTGACTCTTCCATTTTAAACCGAAATTAACCACCAATCCAATTGGTTTAACCGGTGATGGGACCATTTTGGCCCCATGGTTGAAATTTCGCCGCCAGGAATCGAAAATAATTTTAAGTTTTGGGACTCAAAATTTATGCTGGCCAAAGCAAGAGTGGTGCTTTCCAAATGTTGTTCAATTTTTTAACCAATTTTAGAATGTCATGGGTATCATCTTGGGAATTAGACTACTACGTACCTCCTCGGTGCCATCACATTCCAAACTTGATCCAAAGGTTCAAAACCAAGTGGTGGGATAATTTCAATTTCACCAAAAATGCATATGAAGATGCTGTCCCGGCTTGGCTAGACCAACTCATAACACCCAAATTAAAGCCTCTCCATATTGCACAATAAGAAGCAAATGCTTCATTTTCTCCGACAAAAGTCTTTGGCCACTGCGCATCTTGTAGCTGTGCGAGTGATCACAAGATGAATATATCACAATCATGGAGTCGCCTGCCTTCAGGGCTCAGCGACCAGGACGCACGCAGCAGTGGCAAAGGCACAGCTCAGCGACGGGGCGTGGGTAGCGGATTCCAGGGTGTTGCCAGATGGAGTTCGAGATGGGCTCTTCAATTCTTCGCACGGGTTCATTCTGTGAGTTTCTGGCAATTCAATCTCTCCTGGATGGTTCTTGTTTCCCGTTATGATAATGACGCGTTCTTTTAATTTGTTTGTCGCCGATGGACGTTTGCTGTTCTACATTTGTAATCTTGCGGGTATTTTGCCACCACCAAAAGCAGGTTATTTATCAAATTGTGGCAGCACGAGCAAAAACTGCATAAACATCATGGCCGCCAAATCATTATGGAATCAATGTACAATCATATGGGCATTCACGGCCATTGTCACTTAAAATGGCGACTACTCTCTCTAATAACAGCAGAACTTACATTCACTAGAGTTTACATTTGCATGAGAAAGAGTCTCTGTATCCTTCCCTCTACACCTGTATCCTAAGGAAGTTTCCCGTTTCCAATCATCCGTAATCTTCTAACCATTTTATTTTGTAAGCTTTTATCAGTTTAATATTGGAACTACTACCTCTATGGTTTTTTTTCTGACGATCCGCTTATTCGCTTTGTATATACATACAGATGAGTAGGCCCGTATAATCAAAAATATTTTATATAATCACGATATGGATCGATGAAATTCGTTTCAAATTCATCATCCCATTTAATATTTATAGGTCCGCCATGGAAGTGCATTGCTTCATGACTCGTTAGTTAAAGTAGCATAAAAATTTGTTGAAATTTGATTGAATGAGAAGATTCATTGATTTCTTCCGTCAAGGTTTTTGAAAAAATAACAAAAATATATTAGCAAATCGCACGCAAAATAAAAAGCCAAGGAGCAATCAAGTCTTATTAAATAGATGGCATTAAATGATTTAATAGGGTGGCATCGTCAACTCATCTAAACTTCAATCCTACTCTTCATACTTTGTTTTATTTGGATCGATATACTTCTTATTTGGGTAGAATATAATTTTGAGCTCTTTTTTTAAGAGAAAATTTATTTTGCTTTTTAATTTCTGTACAAAAACAAAAACGTTATAGAAAATGGAAGAATGCTAGATTAACTAAAATGATACTAATAGAAAAAGATCCTTAACATTATTAAAAATAATGTGTTAAAACTTAATAAATATAGTCACTTTTAACATAGATAGATAAGGTATTCTAAGAAAAATAATAAAGACAATTAAATAAAAATCAAGAATGCCTCGATAATTAAAGTAAAACTCCTTTTTTATTTCTCGTGTTTCCTTTTCTCTAGGTATCTTTATTAATTCTATTGATATATTCGTCGAAATTGTAAGGGTTGTATATTGAGTATCATTGTAATTAATGATTTTTTTTATATTAGTATTTGACTAAATTCAATTTATGTTAACGTTGTTTACAGATGGAGTGATTTTTGAATTTCCGATCTGGCCGCTTCTTCTCTCTCCTCTCTAACGGTCAAAAAAAGAGAGCAGAAATCCCCCAAGCCTGACAACACTCGCCTTACTCCAATCTCTCTTCCACCACCTCCTCCTCTCTTCTTCTTCATCATCATCATCATCTTCGTCTGTGCTTTCTTTTTCAGTTCTTCGTCTCCTCATCCCCCCTTTTCTCTCTCCATGGAGCTCCGATTGGGTTTGAGACTGCGACGACCGCCAGATCCGTCTCCACGTGCGGCCCATCGTCTTTGCCGGAAACAATTCGTCGTCGGGGCACAGAAAGAGAGGGAGTCGCCCGCCTTCTAGGCTCAGCGACCGGGACGCTGGCGGTGCTAGCAAAGGCGCGACCCAGCGACCGGACGGGGGTAGCAGATTCCAGGGTATTGCCAGATGAGTTCTAGGCTCAGCGACCGGCGGGTTCATTCTGTGAGTATCTGGATATTCAATCTCTCATGGGTGGTTCTTGTTTTCTGTGATGATAATGAGGCGTTCTTTTGGTTTGTTTGTCGCTTATGGTTGTTGGCTTGTGTATGTCCTGTTCTGGTTTTGTTGGTGTTCTGCAGTTGTAATCTGTCGTGAATTCTTGAATTTTTTTTTTTTTTTTGGGTTTGTGTGAATGGGTGTCGTTGCATTGTGGAAAATTTCAAGTTGATGTTTTTTTTTCCGGATCGTATTCAAGTTGATGTTTGACGAGTCAAGAATGAAGACAACCTTGGCAATTTATGACAGAAGCTAGTTTCCGTCTTTGGGGTAGGTGTCATTTTGGATAGAAGTGAATATTAGTTTGACAGGAGTTGAAGTGAAAAAGTTGGAGGATTTGATGACCATTAGTGTCTGGAAAGTGCTCCTTTGAGCATGAGATTATTGGGACTTTCTTCATGTCTAGATTAAATTTTTGGGCAACCCGGCTCATAGGTATTGTGATCTACTTGAGTGTTGAGAAAGCGTAATTGACAGGATTTCGAATTAGCATCTCACATGGTCACATTTCTCTATCACTATTATCAAGGGTTCTTTTGGGAAAGCCGAAGGAGGAGATTGTTTGAACTATGGTGGAGCATTTATTAGCGTTAGAACCTTTTCCGACCTCGATGGTCAATTGGTGGAATTGGGGGACTGTTCTAGTGCAGATAGGTTTGATGACCTTTGACTGATCTTGGCTTTCTTGGAGCCACAAAATTTATTGACAAAGCAATAATGGGATCCACTGGATGTATAGAAGGATTACTGTGTCCTCCTCACTCTATGGGTGGATCTAGATTGTCTTTGATGTTTACAAGCGATTAAATCGGTTGTGGTGGGTGAAGGATGGTGGAGAAATCCAGCTTTGGATTGATATATAATCGTAGTATGATGCTGACTTATCATGGCTACGAAAGGCTATAATATGCTCTCTTCTTCCGTGATTTTTGCCTTACTGTCAAGTTTTTTCTACTTAACATAGAAAAGTATGGATTTTATGAGTTGGAATCAAGATATGTACGACTAAAAAGAAAGTCAGAAGTTCTACCATTTGGTGGATCTTTTGATTACTATTCCGGTCATTTTCTTTTCATGTTTGCCAGATCTTTCTATAGGTAGGACATTTGGTGACTATGTTAATCCTCTAGAATGATTGTATAATTTTGGATCATTTGGAGAAAAGATTGACCACACCTCATGTGCCAACGTGGCAAATTGGAAGGCACTTCAAAGAGCGCCATGTGTACCTACAAGCCCACATTCATCAGGTTAGCCAAAATTTTCCAAACTGGGCGTGGCTTTTCTCTCTCTCCTCCTTTGCAGTTTCTCTTTCCATTTCACGGACATCTTCTTCTCTCTCCCCTCCGATGCCCCCAAGCCTTGAGCCATCGTGTGTTGACTGACAACCATCACACCTGATTGACGACCCTCGGCCGCCCCTCCAAGATGTCTTGCTTTGAAAGTCTCTCCAAGTCATTGACCCAAGCCCTCACTTGATAGATCCACTACGTGCCGACCGATGACCATTGTGTCACAGGCCGATTGATTGGGATCGAGGCCGTGTGGCGACTTAGGCTATTTTAGATCGCTTGGGATCATTGGGGCCTAAGTCAAGTCTTGTTCAGATCGACCGATCACTAAACTCACCCATATTGTAGAGAGAGAAGCTCTGAACGAAAGAAAGGAACTTAGATTACTAAATGGTTAGATTGATACAAATGAGGGGGAATGTACCCCTTCTTATACTTGAGGCCCTTAGATTATAATAATTAATCGAGTTTCGATTCGGCGGACAAAATTGCATCGCTCCACCTACCACCTACCAACATTTATGCCAAGAAAATTCTAGACCACGGCATAATTACGAGATCGCCTGTCCTTCGAGAGACGTTTTGGTCGTTCTTCATCGATCATGAACGATCCATTAACCATGGAAACCTCTGCTCCGTGACATTCTACCCCACTTATTCAAGTGACGTCCTTGGCGCTCACAGCATAGGGAGAGTTCTTCTTGGCACGGGCTTTTCCCGACTTCTTCTTATTCCGCTTGACCTTGACTGACTCGAATGGTACCTCGAACGGCTTCTCGAACAATTGGTTGAATGGCTTCATGATCGATTGGACGCACGATTCTTTCTTTGACTCGAGCGTGGCATGCGACACGTCCTCCACTTTGGGGAAGAGGGCTTCGATTAGCATGTCTTGAGTTGGTGCAGGGTCCCAACTGTACCTTCAGCTTCTTCAATTGTTGGATCTTCGGTTGTTGATCGGCCATTCGCTTGGCCACCTTCAAGCTTTTGTCGAGGAGATGAATCGCAACAATCATCTTGGTGTTCATCACTTCTTTGAGCATTAGCACCATGGACGAACACTTTAGATTAAGCACCATGATGCACTTGGACCCTATGTCGGTCATGGCTCTCGCTCGATCGAAGAACTGCATACCCAGGATGAGGTCATAGTCGCTCGGGAGAAGAACTGCCTTTCCATCCGCCAACTTGGACTTTGACCTTCGGGGTTGTGCCTTCACTTGCAAGGTTTTCCGAGTTGATAGTCTTGAATCGCCTTCCGTTCGACATTACTTCCAAACCCAACTTTTTCGCTATCTTGGTTGCCATGAATACATTGGAAGCACTCGTATCAACCAAGGCATAAAGGGTAATGCCACATACCTCAATCTTGATGAAGTACATATCCGTTTGTTTCTTCTTCTTGGGCAGTGTTTGAGTTTGCACGGAGTTGAGCATCATCCCACCAAGTCCGACGTGGTGCTTCCCTTGGGTCGTTCCTCTTCTTCGATGGAGACGATGGCATTGACTCAATGCTTTTGAGGACACTTTTGTGTTCAATGGATTCCTTTACAAATGAAGCAAGGAGCAGGTGGAGGTTGATCGTACTTACTTGCTTGCGATCGGTCTCCTTGGATGGGTTGTTTGGACGAACCTTCTCTCCAAGTCTTCATTCGGCCACGGGAGTTGTCTCCACCTTCATCCTCGAAAGACCGATCCGACCTCCAATCCCTTGATTGATGCTTTGTTGGATCGAACTTGATGAGATCGATGACTGATTTAGTAATGGTTAAGGCCCTCAAGAGACTTTTCATGTCCCAACGCATTAGCTCTTGCCTTGCCCACAGCTTGAGTCCATCTAAGAATGCTCCGAAAGCTTCCTCTTCTCTCAAGTTGTTGATTTGGAGCTTGAGTTCGGTGAAGTCCTTCACGTACTCTCGGATCGTACCTCGTTGCTCGAGGCGATGAAGCTTGCTATGGGCTTCTTGTTGAGCAAGCTCGGGGAAGAAGTACTCTCGAAACTCCTTCACGAAGTCATCCCATATCTCCACGGGATGGGCACTACGTTTGGTCTCATCACACTTATTGCGCCACCAAAGCATTACAGTATCAGTAAGGAACATAGCAGCAATTCGTACCTTGACACCCTCATGTTAAATGTTGGCAGCTCTAAAGTACTGTTCCGTGCTCCATACGAAGTTGTCCACTTCTTTGGGTGATCTATCACCCTTGAACTCCTTGGGCTTTGGCACCTCTATCTTGGGCACCGCTTGGGTAGGCATCACTTCATTCACAATGTTCAGCTTGCATAGGGCGAGCTTTGTCTTGAGCTCTTGAGTCTCCACTTTCATGGCTTCGACCTCATCTCGTCGGGGGTTCTCCTCTTCAAATGCTTGGACTCGTTCCCTCAAGTCTTCGATCGATGATTCGAGGGCATCGTCCTTCGCTTGGAGAGGGACCGTCGCATTGTTGATGGCGTTCATGAAGTCCTTGCGAAGGGAGCCTTCAACCTCCATGGTCCGGTCTCAAACATCATCGAGTATGTTTATGAGTTCGGCCACGGCACTTCGCATCCTCGCAAACTTCTCATTGAGTTTGGCAACGGCTTCCGACGAGGTTCCTCTTTTTTTGCTTCAGCCGCGAGTCTCCTTGACTTGAGCAACCTCTCCAATAGCTTCTTGGCTCGACATTCTCTCGAACAGTTAGTGCTCCTCGGATCTCTCTTCTTTGCTTCGATACCATTTGTCACGGGCCGATCGATTGGGATCGAGACCATGCGACGACTTAGGCTATTCTGGATCACTTGGGATTGTTGGGGCCTAAGCCAAGTATTCTTTGAATCAACCGATCACTCAACTCACTCGGATCGTAGAGAGAGAAACTAAAGAGATAAGCTCTAAACGAAAGAAAGGAACTTAAATTACTAAATGGTTAAATGGATACAAATGAGGGGGAGGGTACTCCTTCTTATACTTGAAGCCTTCAGATTACAACTATTGATCGAGTTTCGATTTGGTGGACAAGATCGCACTGCCCCACCTACCACCTACCGGCATTTATGCCGAGAAAATTCTAGACTATGACACAATTACGGGATCACCCATCCCTAAGAATGTTTCGGAAGCACTTGGATCCTTTGATGGGCGTTTTGGTCGATCATAAATGCTCCATTGACCATGGAAACCTTTGCTCCGTGATAATTACGCGATGGTTGAGGGATCAGGACAAGCTGGAGTATGTTGATTGGGTGTGGTAATCGTCAACCAATATTTTGGCGTTCGTGAAATAGAAGAAAGTGCAAAGTAGGGGAGAGAGAGAAAAGCTGCAAGAAATGCCACACTTAGTTTGGAAAATTTTGGTTGGCCTAACAAATGTAGCCTCATAGTGATATGTGATGCGCTTTCCAATTTGCCACGCTGACATATGAGCTGCAACTAATATTTTCTCGTTTATTTGAGTTGATGCGGCGAATTTTGAGGACAAATCATAATTTGAAGTGAGCAAAAGCTAGTGCTAATAAATATGGTTTTTGGAATGGTCTTTATAATTTTGGGATGTCTGAGGGTTGAAACACACTACTTTAGGGTTGAGAAAAGTTAGCGGATACATATGGTCGAATAAAACTTTTGTAAGTCTCTACTGTGGCTGAGTATGAAGTTTGGAAGAATACAAGTAGAGGTTTTATAAATGGAATGGATAAAATGTAGGAACATATTCTAATGGGTTTAGAATGGAATGGACAAGTACAATAGAAGTGTTACTTTTGTATGATACTCACTTGAGAGTCATAACTTTTTTTCCCTTACTTAAATACCTTGAAAAATTGATCACCAAGTGTCATTTAGTGGAAAATTTGACGTGGATGTCAATTGTTTTATATGGCACCATCGACGCTGATATGAATATATTTTTTTTACTTACTTAAATACCATAAATTTGAAAAATTAATCACTTATTGCAAGGGATGAGCTGCTAAAGGCACCACCTCGTCTTCATTCATGGTGGCATACATACAATTTTTACTAAACAACTTTGCTACACTCATGTATTATAGGTTGATCGTTTGTGATCAAGACCATATGACAACTTAGATTCTCTTGGATCGCTTGGGGTCGTTAGGCACCTAAGCCAAGTCTTATTTGGATCGACTGCTCAAGCTCATCCAAATCATAGAGAGAGAAACTCTAGGAGAAAATGAAATTTTGATTACAACCATTGATCGAAATTACTTCTCTCCACCTATCAACTACTAGTATTTATGCCAAGAGAGTTCTATACTTCCTTACAATTACCATCTTACTCATCTCAACGAACATTCTGGAAGCCCTTTGAGAATCCTAGAGGTGAATTAGGTGTCCTTCCTTGTCCATGTATGATCCTTTGGTCACAGAATTCTCGGATCTATAACATTCTCCCCCCACTCATTCGAGTGACGCTCTCGGCGCTCACATCCTGGGGAGAGGTCTTCTTGGCATGAGCTCTCCTCTTCTTGCTCTGCTTGGCTGGGCTCCTCAATCGATTGGTTACACAGCTCCTTCTTTGACTCGAGCATGGCACATGGTAAGTAACTCCACTTTGGGGAAGAGTATTTGGATCGGCATATTGTGAGTTGGAGTAAAAGATTCCAACCCTACCTTTGGCTTCTCTAAGGGTTTCAGCTTTGGTTGTTGTTTAGTCATGCCTTCAAGCTCTGGTCCAGGAGATGGATCGTGACGTTGGTTTTGACATTCATTGTCTCTTTGATCATCGGCACCACAGATGGATATTTAGGGTCGAGCGTTGTGATGCACTTGGTTCTCATTTTGATCACGACCTTTGCTCAATCAAAGAATTGCATGCCTAGAGTGACATTGTTGTTGTCGAGTAGGAATACTTCGAAATGGAGCCTTTCCATTCGCCAATTCGGAAATCCACTTCCAAAGTTGTGCTCTACACCTGTGAGGCCTTTCGAATTGATAGTTTTGGACTGTCTCCCATTTGGCATCATGTTTAATCTGAATGCCTAGAATGAGATTGTAGTTGTCGAGCAAGAATACTTCGAAATGAAGCCTTTCCATTCGCCAATTCGGACATCCACTTCCGAAGTTGTGCCTACACCTGTGAGGCCCTTCGAATTGATAGTTTTGAACTGTCTCCCATTTGGCATCATGTTTAATTCGAATGTCTTCACCGCCTTGGTATACATGACTACATTTAAGGCACCGGTATCAACCAACACATAGAATTATGCCACATACTTTGACTCCCATGAAATACATGTTCGTCTATGGAATAGGCTCCGTTGTATTGGGCAGTGGTTGGGTTTGTATGAGTTGATGAGCTTCATGCCTTTGAGTCGGACATGTCGCTTCTCTACTTTGGGTTCCTCCTCTTCTTTGGCGAGGATGACATTGATCTTGGATTTCCTTGAACACTTGGCAAATGAAGCAAGGAGATGGTGGAGGTTGATTGAATTTACTTGTGTAGTCCTCTTGGGGTCGACTCCTTTGGATGGTTGGCTTGGATGATTATTTTCCCCAAGACTTGACTCAACTGCTTTGATCTTTGGGGCTGTAGGTAGCGTCTCCACCTTCATCCTTGGAGGACCGATCTAACCTCCAATCTCTTGCTTGGTTCTTTGTTGGGTTGGCCTTGGTGAGGTCGATGAGAGACTCAATCAGGATTAATGCTATCGAGAGACTTCTCACGTCCTGATGCATGGACGCTTCGAAAGCCTCCTCCTTTTCAAGGTTGTGGATTTAGAGTTTGACTCGATGAATTCTTTACGTATTCTCGTAGCTTGAGGTAATGGAGTTTTCTATGAGCTTCTTGTTGAGCAAACTTAGGGAGTAAGTAGTCTTGAAACTCCTTCACAAAGCCCATGTTTTCATGGGATTAGCATTGTGCTTGGTTTCATCGCACCTATTGCGCCATCAAAGCATTGCCATATCGGCGAGGTACGTAGAAGCGGTTTTTATTTTACGCCCTTGTCTTGGATGTTGACGGTTTTGAAGTACAACTTCATACTTCATATGAAGTTGTCCACCTCCTTGGCAGATCAGTTGCCTTTGAATTCTTTTGATTTTAGCAGATCGTTTGAGTGGATACCGCTCCGTTTGTGATACTCAGTTTGCATAGGGCAAGCTCGGTCTTGAGCTCTTGGATTTCCACCTTCATGGCTTCAACCTTGTCCCTTCAAGAATTCTCCTCTTCAAGCACTTGGACTCTATCCCTCAAGAATTCGATCGATGCTTCGAGAATATTGTCCTTGGCTTGTAGAGGGATCATGGCGTTGTTGATGGCATCCATGATGTCCTTACGGAGCATGGTATTGACCTCCATGATGCGGTCTCGAACTTCATTGAGTTCGTCCATGAGCTCGACCACAGCATTCCGCTTCTTTGCGAACTTATCATCAATTACGACCAAGGCTTCTAGTGAGGCTTCTCTTCTTTTACTTTGGCCACGAGTCTCCTTGACTTGAATGGTCTCTCCATCCATGACAGCTTTTTGGCTCGACATTATCTTGATCGGTTGGTGCTTTTCAATCTCTTGGAACGGATCTCTCTTCTTGCTCTGATGGCACTTGTCATGGGTCGATCGTTTGGGATCAAGACCGTACATTGATTTAGGCTTTCTTGGATTGCTTGAGGTAATTGGGCACCTAAGCCAAGTTTTCTTCGGATTGATTGATCGCTCAAGCTTACTCGGATCATAGAGAGATAAAGTTTTTGAGAGAGAAGCTCTAGGAGATAATGAAACTTTGATTACTGAATTATTGGATAAATACAATGAGGGAAATGTCACCCTTTCTTATACTAGTGACCCTTAGATTACAACCATTGATCGATATTATATCTAACAGGTAAGATCGCATTTCCCCACTTGCCAATTACCAGCATTTATGTCGAGAGAGTTTTAGACTTCAGCATAATTATCGTCTTGCCTGTCCCTAAGAACGCTCTGCAAGTTCTTGGAGAATCCTAAAGGCGCATTAGGCATCCTTCCTCGTTCATGTACGATCCCTTGGTTACGGAAACCTCGGATCTATTATACATGATAGCTCATTCCTCTTCTTACAGCGACTTGAATGGCTTAGTAAAAGTCTCTACCAACGTTGGATAAAGCTCTTCTAGCGAGGGAAGAAAAAAACTCTGATTAGAATGGCCTCAACGATCACCTTGAGCCATACGACCTCCACGGTCACCTCCGCCTTCGAGCTCACCTTGGCCTATTCGTCTTGCGTACACATCATGACCTGTAGTCTTTTAACATTTTTTCTTGATTCTGATGGTTTCCCTGGTAACTTAGACTCATTCTTTTTTGTTTTCCAAAAGTTTTAATGGGCTCTTAAACCCTTCTCTGAGATATGACCAAAATCCAGTACACTTTGCTTGACATCATCGATGAGCTAGCCATCTCAGGGCTTTTCATGGTGGCTTCGACAGGGATGTGCACTATCAAGACTAACTCAAAAGTCTGGTAACTCGATTCATACATCGGGTGCGTTTGGTACAGCATTTGCAAAGGGCTTTCAGTCCAATGCAAATGCTGAAAGCCCAAAGCTACTTGGGGAAATGCAATTGTGTTTGGTAAAATTTTTTTACAAATGGACTTTGAGTTGAATGCGCGTTTGGTAAAAAAAACTTTCACAATGGGCTTTGATGGGTATAATGGGTATAATATATATTTATTATTATTTTATTTTATTTTTTAAAAAATGACCTAAACCCTTCGCCGGTCCGGTCCGAAGGGCTACGGCCGCGGCGACGCGCCGGCGCCGGCCGAGGTCGCCGCGAGGTCGGGCGACCTCCGGCGAGGGTCGCGCGACCGGCCCGAGGGCCGTCGGAGGTCGCCCGAGCCCGACCCTCGGCGAGGGTCGCGCGACCCGCCGAGGGCCGCCGGAGGTCGCCCGACCTCGGGCGACCCAGAGCCGCGCGACCACCGGCCGCCGTCGAGCGACCCTCGCGAGACCCATGCGAGGGCCGCTTGCGGCCACGAGACCCGGGCGGCGGTCGCCCGGGTCGCCCGAGGTCGGGCGACCTCGGCGGCCCTCGACCGGGTCGCGCGACCCTCGCCGAGGGTCGCCCGAGGTCGGGCGACCTCCGGCGGCCCTCGGCCGGGTCGCGCGACCCTCGCGAGGTCGCCCGACGGCCGCCCGGCGCGCAGATCTCCGGATCGCCGGCGGCCGTAGCCCTTCACCGGACCGGCGAAGGGCTGCATTATTTTTCAATTAAAAAAAAAACATTTAAGGGTAAAATCGGAAATATGAAAAATCAGCAAGGGTAGTTTTGGAAAGAAAAATATTGATTTCAAGCATTTTCGAAGGAATCTTTGAAAGCCCAAGGCTAGTAGGGACTAGCCTTGGGCTTTCAAGCATTTTGAAGGCCGCCTTTCAATTGAAAGTCGGGCTTCAAAGTCGAACCAAACGGTTCAGCATTTTCCCAAGGAGCTTTCAGGGCTGAAAGCCCCTTGGGAAAGCTATACCAAACGCACCCATCATGCCCTCCACGACCACCTCGGCCTTCGAGTTCACCTTGGCCTATTCCTCTTCTGTATACATTATGACCTGTAGTCTCTTTACATTTTTCTTAACCCTCATGGTTTCCTTGATCACTGAAAAAGACGAAGTATGATACTAAGGTGGTGGGTGAAGGATGGTGCAAAAGGATAGGGCTTTGATTGATATCCAGTGGAAGTATGCTGCCAACTAACCTCCTATGACGTTAGGGGGAGGAGGATGGGCTTGGACCGATTTCTGGTGAATATATGTTTGACATTAAAAGGCTCTACTATGCACTTATCTCGTGCAATATATATTATGCTGGGGGTATGGCATATTTCAATTTAATCTTTCTGTTGTTGCTTAACCTTGCTTTGTCTGAACATAGAATAAATGGACTTTTATAAACTGGAACGAGTCAGAATGTCAAGAAAAAAAAAATTATCTATAGCAACTTTGCCATTCGTTGGCTACATATTCTTGTGATCCTCATTTCCCTTTTTCCATGTTTGCCGGATCTTTTTCTATATACAAACTAGGTTGCTATGTTGCTTCGTAATTACTATTTGCAGTGATTTTCTTTTTCATGTTTACTGTTGTTGTGCATACGGAGTCTCTATTTGTAGTCTTTTTGTGTTTCTTGCGAATTTTCCGAGGCAATTGTTGTTTTGAAACAGGCGTTGTTGTCCCATCAACCTAAGATGACAATTCACCCTTAAGTCGTTAAAATTTGCGCCTTACATATGGAAATTGAAAATATGAGCAAGATGTGTCGTTGTTTACTTTCTCTCGTAATTTCACCTAAACTCATTTTACAGGTTGCTGACTACATGAAAAATCGTCATTTTCTATATAAAAATCATAAAAAGAGTTATTTATATATTCTTAATATATGTTTACATGCAAAGTTACTATTAGCCTAATATTACTCCTAAAAATTGGAGGGTGGACTCGTTAAGGCCGAAGCCAAGATAAAGCAAGCTTATACAACTTGTGAGCACTAATTTGGCATAATGACATAAATGATTATTGAATTTTAATTTAATGTGTAACATGATCCTGATTGAATGAATGGAACTAAAACGTAAACAACATTAAGGAATATTAGGGGCCTATTTGATAATTTGTCAAATAGTGCCTAATTCTATTATTTTGTTCCATGGAACAAAAAAGAAGAAGTCTGTTTGTTGACTTTTTTGTTTCCGGAAATAAATTTGGAATAGAACTAAAAAGTTAAAAAAAGATTTTTTTTTTCTCAGGAGCAATTCCAGAATCGAGCTTAATATTTTTTTCCTTTTCTTCTTCTTCTTCTTCTTCCTTTAACCAATTGCCGATCTCTACCATGGCTAGTGATTGGCCAAATGAGGGCTGGGACCTCACCAGAGCATCATCGGGCCCCAACAAGGCCTAGCCTCACCTTAGCTGGAAGAAAAAAAAGAAAAATGTAATAAAATTATTAAAAAATTAAAAGAAATTCCAAGTCATAAACTAATTGGAGAATTGTATCAAACATATTTCTATTATGAGAATATAAATTTTGAACAATTACTAAATTCCTTCAAGTGCTCAAAAAATCATCTAGGAAATAGAATAAAAAAGAATTATTTTTAAATAAAAATTATTCTCGAAAACAGAATAATTATCAAATGCATCTTTGGTAACTAATTTGAGGAACCATTTGCATTTGCCTCGTAAGTGTGTGCATACACTTTAGTTATAAGGCCCGGCTCGGTCTAATCGGCCTGAACAAGGCCTGTCCAATCTGAAACGCGTCATGTTTCCTTTTCTGTTGATGTTTGGTCTTGGCAACGAGTTAGGCTCCGCTCTCGAGGACAATAGCCCGAGCCCTTCCCAATGATCACCTCCATTTCATTGGCCTCGTTCGCAATATGCATCTTAAATTTTGTACGATCTAGAGGAAAACTGCGCAAGCATAGGGAGATTAAATAGTGGTTCATTTGATTTTTTTATTTATTTCATTTTTACTTCCACTTTTTCACAATGATCCCTCATTTTACCTTTTCCATTTTATCGATTTTGCAGTCCTTTATTGCAGAAATCACAACTTTCTAGATAGATAATTCATAATAGTTTCGTACTGTACTTTCCGCCTTGAATATTGAAACTAAGGAGAGAATAATTTGGCAATACATTGATCGACAACTTTAATTGGTAAAATGGTTATCCATATAAGAGAAAACTATTCCTCTGAAACCACACAGCCTTTTTTCTATTATAATATCCTACGAGTATTTCAACTTGACCGGCGCATTGCGCAAAAAGAAAAGGGGCAGTTGAAGGCTTTTGCTGTCAAGTTCCTTGGTCAATATTATGCATCTTTCAAAGCAATTCAACATGAGTTTTGGTCGTTCATCTCATTCTTGCGATGCCGCGATCTCACATGGTTCGACTGTATCATATATATCCGTCGTATACATGTATATTATATTTAGCTACCTTCGCAATGTTATCTATACAGTACAAGAGGAGGTCAGCTTTTAAACCTCCGCTCCATGCACATACGTATGCACGGAGATAAGAACATTTGAACGCAGTCTATATGATTAAGGGGTCAAAGTCCAAATCGTTTTCTCTCTTATTAGTTTCGTTTCTTTTTTTCTTCCGTTCAAATCTGGCCAACTAACGTCGCTCTCTCATCCTCTTCACACCCGCGAAAGTCATCGATGCTGTCTTTATTTAATGTCGGCTTTGGAAAAGTCCACACGTTCCATGCATTAGATTACACATTCAATTACGTCTTTCTCCCCAGTTTATTATTCGAATTCAAACTGCTCATGCCAATGCTGATTCCAGGAAAGAAACCCCCACAAGCCGAAACCCCGATTTTTAAAACCCCATCCAACCGCCCTTTATATGCTCATTCGATCTTTCTTGTGAGACTTACACCCAAAACGTGTTTCAAAGGAAAAAAAGGAAAGAGTTTTCCTTTCATTCTTCTCCTTCTTGTTTCTTGTTTATGCATCACTCTCTCGAGGAATTTGCTCAATTGCGCGATTTGAAGAAGCCATGAGGAACGCCAAAGCGGACAGCAAGCAAAGCAAGATCAAGCACGCGATGTCAGCGCCCCTGAGGATCATGAGAAAGGCCCGGAACTTCTACATGAGAAGCATGGAGGACTTGGCCGGCAGAGTGGGCCAGGGCAGTGGAGTTGGCGGCCCTGCTGCCACCCCAATCACGACGCTGCCTAAGAGCTTCAGCGTGAACTCATCCAAGGCGAACAACGATGACGATGAGTTCCGGGAGCTCGTGAGGGCCGTTTCTGAGAGGAGAGGCTTGGACATGATGGGTTTCGGGTCCCAAAACGGGTACGGGTCCAGTAGCGGCAACCGTAATGTCTATGGTGTGGAAAGGAGCCAAAGCGTGGCGTTGGGGAAAATCGGGCGGATTGATGAGAACATGGCTGCTGATGAGTTTGAGGAAGACAGGTTGAATCTGAAGGCCGATTTGGCGTATCCGAGAAGCAGAAGCCATGCTGTCGGCAGGAGAAATGCTGGGGTCTATTAAATGCAAAAGGCCAAGAGACTTTGGTGGAGATAAGATGTTTAAATTGGTGAAGATCAAAATGTACATAATCAAAGTTCGAGGGAGTGTCTATTTCGACTTCTGCACCTTGGTGGTTTGAATCGAATTTGTGATTCTTATAGTGTTAGGTGTCTTGTCTTTGTTTTCAAGGCTTGTCGTTGGAGAGTTGTAGCTATGATTGCTACTCGATCAATGGTGTTTTTTTGTTGAAGGGTACTCTGTCTCTTTCCATTTTACCTCCCGGATCCTGATGGCACAAGAGCAAACGAACATATATTTAATGATGATTCAGAGGATATTAGGTAACATGTCTCCGTCAAGCTCTATTCATTCTTGCGCATGGAAATTCTGGTCGATGAATCATTGTTGCTGTGGTAAATTAATACGAACTGAAGTAAGCTTCTCCTTTTTAAGGAAAATGTCAGCACGTTTCACCTTCATTTATCAACATAGAAAATGGGTCATCACATTTCACCAAGTGCCGTGGATCAACTTAGGAGGACCATGCTCCTCGAGGTGGACCTTAGAAAATCCGGTGCGCTTGAAACTTCCACATCGTATTCAAGGGCTTTCTCGGGTTGTGTGTTGTATAAGGCGAGTATTGAGAGTAAAAATTTGTAATAATGAAAAATTCTATTTTCTTGATAATCTGTTGGATATATTTAAATTATTTACAATATTGTGGATATCTATAGTATATGAATATGTTTTTGTGATTGATTGTAATTGATTGTGTAATATTTTGTTATAGTAGATAGTCAACCTATAAAGATATTCAGAATATGATAGATATCCAGAATATTTTTGATAATTTAGATATATTTAACATGGTCTACAAACAACCAAATATTCACTATAGATTGGCAAATTTAGCAGTTTGCTCTCTTCTAATTGCGGATCTGATTATTCGTCCACGATCTTCAATTTGGGATTGCATATCATCACCGTCACCATAATCATTCATTCATTATCTTGAAGTAAGAACGGAAACATAGAAAGGCAAAAAATAATCCCGAATAAGAACAATAATTATCTTGTTAGTATTGCATATATATCTTAAGCTCATAAGCAATTGAAAATCTTAGGAAGTTCCTAGTGAAAATTGTTTAAAAGGTCCTAAACTTATTATACTTTCATTAATTCAATTATAAATCTTTCAATTTTACCAATTCAGTCCTAGGCTTTTTCACTTCTTGTCAATTGCATCAATTTGGCTCATTTTGGCTATGTATCACTGATTTGGGCGGCTGATGTTGATGTGGTATTTTTAAATAATATTTTAATAATATTTTGTGATTTTGTGATTTTTAATTTTTTTGCCTTTTTTTATTTATCTACCTAGGGTCGGCGAGGGTTGTTGGTTGACCCTTGCCAGCCACAGGGAGGGCTGACAACCCTCGCTAGCTACAGGCGAGCACTGACCAACCCTCGTTGGCCCAAGGCGAGGGTGGCGACCTCGCTTGGGGCCCTTGCCTTGGGTTGACAAGCCCTCACCTGGCTAGATCTAGTGAGCTCTCCCATGCCCTCGCTTTTGCCTGCGAGGGTTGCGATGCCCTCCCCTAAGGCCGACGAGGGTTGGCGGCCATTCTTGCTGGCCCTCTACAAAACCCTAAAAAAAAAAAAAAGGAAAAAAAAAAAAAAGCATAAAAATTCAAAAAAATATTAAAATGCCGGATGTTTAGGTTAGTAATTTTTAGCAAAATTAGCCGGATGAGCTTAATTGGCAAAATGTGAAAATGTTTAGGATTAAAATGGCAAAAGTGCAATAAGCTTATGACTGTTTGGATAATTTTCCCAAAGTTCTTGCTTCATCCACTCAAAGTGTTTTCTATTTCACCAAACTCGGAAGTACGTATCATAAATTTGCAATTGATCATTAATTTGTGAGGTTAATTTAGCTTCCGTTGACCTTCCACCTCGCTTGTCAAATCCTCTCTCTCCGTCAAAACCAATGCAAAAGTTCGTCAAACATGTAGCTTTCGACAATGGGTCATGAATCATCGTCACTGATGAAGGGCTACGGAACTTTCGATCTTAATTTAATAAGAAAGCTCTCTTCAAAATTTTGAGCTTCACAATATTTCAACATATAGGAAAAAAAATTTATAAAATAGACGTGGTCTTCTGTTCGTCTTTAATCTAATTCAACATAACTATCAAGACCGCTGATGGGTCAGCCCTTAATAAGTAAATTCGTTATGTGTGTTTTCTTGTGTTCTTTTCAATTCTGCCAGCTTTACATTCTTCTATTAATAGCGTTCTTGACGTCTCGTTTGACATTTCATATGTTGAAACTTTTGAACCGGTCATAAACACGCCACGTCAACGTTCCCATTCCATCAATGATTGCCGTTCTATCTAATCTGCATCGATGTTAACCTCGTGAGGCTATATAGTCCAAGACCAATACACCTTCGTCTGTACTATCATCGTCTTTCTCTTCAAGCTCTCATAACTTGAACAACCAAAACCCTAATCTTGTGCTCAGTCTTATTCCATTTCTAAGTTATAGTTTCTTTACGTGCGTGTGCACTCAGGCGAACCAAAATGGTGGCGCCTAAGAAAAGCAAGTTCAAGCACATAATAGGAGCACCCGTTAGGGTTTTAAACAAGGTTAGTAATCTCTACATGAACAGCTTCATGGATTGCGCAAGTAGGGTTGATTACAGCGGACCTGCTGTTGGAGGTCCAACTGCTCAAGTCCCGACTCAATTGCCTAGAAGTTTCAGCGTCAACTCTTCGGCGAACGATCAGAAGGTACAATGCACGAGTTTGCCTCGATCTGTTTCGAGGACCGATCCAAGGAGGGAAGTCAAGAAATCGGGAATTGCTAGCAAGACTCGGCCAGCGAACGCTATGCAATCTAATTATGCAATGGGAATGAAGAGTTATAGCATTGGGGTAGGTGTGATAGGAAGAATTGATGAAGATCAGTCATGTTCCTTTGAAGAGGATAAGGGAGATTTATTGTACCCTAGATGCAGAAGCAATGCTACTAAAAGAAAGGTTGTGTATTACTAACTTTTCACATATAAATGGTTCGACGTGCATACAATGTATCGATGATATGTATGACCTGAGTTGGCAGTTTAAAGCTCGAGTGATTTTCTAATTGCTAATTGGGATCATGCTATACCATATGTTTTTTTTCCTGTGTGTGGATTGCAATTTGATTAGCAAAATAGTGATAAGATTCTTTGTTAATGGCCATTTGAGATAGCTCTTCTTCTTTTTTCGCGAGATGGGAGGGCAAACAATCATGTTTGAAAGGGTGACTAAGTGAGTTCTAGAGGAGCTTTCCAAGTTCAATCATATATACAAGGCCATCTTTTCCAATTCTCTTTGAGCAAAACAAGTCTTCTAAAGCAATAATGATAAGGAGTGATAAGCAATATTGTGCTTTCCATAATTTTCAAAGGTGATCTCTAATTGAGTCAACTGTGACCATTCACATTAGACATGTGAAAGAAGTTCTGGCAAAATAGTTGTTGGTATCGATTTGATTTATGTGGTCCATTCACATTAGAGTATTGATTTATGTACAATTGATTGGGTAATTTTACCAAAAAAACTGTACAAAACAAACATAGTCTTTTTTTGCGTCAAAGAAATAGTAAATATGCAACAACTCTAGCTAGTTCTAAATTATGAAGAAATTCATAATTCAAACTAACTATAGAAATTGCTTATGGATCAGTCCTTCAAAAATCATTTTTTTGGGGTCAAATTCTCTTAAAAATAATAAATCTTTTAGATTGGGTCTCAATTCCAACGCAATTTTTTTTTTCCTCACAAAAATTCACGAACTTTCAATCCATTTAACGATGTGGATATAAGTTCCTCACGTACCATTCCGAATGGACGACACGTCCAGGTCGCTTCTTGACTTGATTTACGGAACTGAAACGACGCAGAATGACAGCCCATCACGGTCAGGATCTTCAATGACCGAATCACGGCATATTACGCAGGAATCACCATGTTGGTATCAACTGCGTAGCTAACATAGAATGTAATGCTCCAAAGGAGTCTTTCTACTTCTTGCAAATTCAACGAGGCCTCTTTTCTAGATTCTTTTCCCCTCCCTCCCACCTCGATTTGTCTTCCACGCCGCCGAGTGCGGTCTCCGTGCTTCGAGGCATCCGCCGAAATGGAAGGACGGGTTTCAAAGCCAAGCCTCGCTGGGGGAAAATCAAAGTGTGAACCCGCCTCCATTTATTTCTCGGAAAAATTTACAGAGGAAGGAAAATTTGGAGACTTCTCGAGCTCGAGGTCAATGGTGAATCAAAGTATCATGGGTTCCTAGTTTCTCAACTGGAGACCGGCCGAGCCCTAATTTCTCCGACCGACGCCGACGAAGAGGTAACATAGACGCGGGATGATGCGTCGGACTTTGACAGCGCCATCGGACAGATTTTTAATCAAATTAGTGCTATTCAAGGGAATCCGGTCATCTGTTTCGTGCCCTCTTTTGTGTTCTTTGTTATTCTGCCGGCTTCATGTTGTTCCATCAATAGCATTCCAGGAAAATCACATTTGACTTTTTACACGTTGAGAATTTTTGAAATAGTCATGCACACGCCACGCCTATGTTCCTATATTCCTTGCCGTTTTATCTGAACTGCATTGATGTTAACCTCATTAGGCTATACAGACCGAGACTCTAACGCAATTTCATATGTACTATCATCATATTAAACTCTCTTCAATTTCTCAGAGCTTGAACAAAAAATCCCTAATCTCGTGCTCATATGATTCCCTTTCTAAGCTATACTTTCTGTATGTGTGCATGCGATTAGGTGAGCAAAAATGGTGACGTCTAAGCAGAGCAAGATCAAGCACATGATAGGAGCACCCATTAGGGTTTTAAAAAAGGTTAGAAATCTCTATATGAACAGCTTTATGGATTGCGCCACTAGGGTTGATTACAGCGGACCTGCTGTTGGAGGTCCAGCTGCCAGAGTGCCGACTCTATTGCCCAAAAGTTTCTATGTCTACTCTTCAGTGAACGATCATGACGTGCAAAGTATGAGTCTGTCGCGATTGGTTTTGATGACCAGTCCAAGGAGTGAAGTCAAGGAATCGGGAATCACGAGCAAGATTCGGCGGGCGAACACTATGCAATCTAATTATACAATGGGAATGAGGAGTTACAGTGTTGGGGTAGGTGTGATAGGAAGAATCGATGAAGATAAGTGCTGTTCCTTTGAAGAGGATATGGGAGATGTTGGGTATACTAAATGCAGAAGTTATCGTACTGAAAGAAAGGTTGTATATTACTAACTTTTCAGATACGCATAACATGCGTACAATGGGTTGATGATATATATGACCTGATTTGGCGATTAAAAGCTCGAGTAATTTCCTGATTGCGAATGGCAAAAGCACTACATTATCTACATTATCTACTTTTTACTTTGTATTGATTGCAATTTGCTTACCAAAGTAGTGATAAAGATCATTCGTCAGTGCCCATTCGAGAGGGTTCTTTCTCCTTTTTTTTCCAATGGAAGAAGGGTAAAAATCATCTTTGAAAAGGTAACTAGTCAGCTCTACATCAGTTTTTCAAGCTTTCTCATATATACAAGGCCATCTTTGCCAATTCATTTTTAGCAGTAACGAGTCTTCTTAAGCAACAATGACAAGGAAAGGTTCGTATAGACACTCACTTCGAGTCCCAGCTTAATAGAAACCCAAAGAACTGAAGAAAGAGTCCGTGCTCAATGGTGTCGAACATGGCAAGGGCTGTGCACCCAAAATCATCGCTTTCCACGAAGTCATTTTCGACGGTGCTCTCGTTTTTGCTTTTGATCCTGCTGTTCTGTGCATGTTCGGCCTTTTCTGGTTCCATTGTGAAGTATCTTCCTGGTTACGAGGGAGAGCTTCCGTTCAAGCTCAAAACCGGGTAATATTTGCGAACTCTCCATGCTTCCTTTTGATGGGTTCTTGCTGATGAAGTTCTTGAATTAATTACCCGTGTCCGTGTCACGCTTTTGCATTTCTTGAATATGGGGTGGTGATCGTGCCGTCATGATCGTCAGGTACGTGACGGTGGACAGATCGGAGCTGTTCTGCTTCTCAGAATCACAAGGGAACCCAAAGGAGGATCCCATTTTCCCTCCATTGCCTATCTACGAGATACGACCGTCTTCACATTCTGTCTCTTTCCACATTATAAGCACAATATTTTATTTTTTATTTTTTATTTTTTGACGAGTGAAGTCACTTTATCTTGTATTAATTATAATATTCTGAACGTGCTTAATAAGTGTGAATATTTGTTAACACAATTCATTATGATAAAAAAAATTATCTTTTCCATTTTTTACCCACTTTTTTTTTTTTCCCGGAAACAACCCACTTTGCTAATTTGATAGCTTGATAGAATATATAACATTTACTTATATTGTTTGCATTTTAGAATATAAGTGGGCGGTAATAATGAAATTAATTCTGGGGCTATTAATCGCCATTGGTGATTGCTTGAAGGAGCCTTTGATTTAGGGCCGAGCCGTATGTTGGGCCTCCCTTGTTACCCAATCCCCCCGCCATCACAAAGGAGAAAGGTGCTATTTTTTGGATCGAATTTTTTCGCATGAAGAGTACTACTTACGCCCAGCAGGCTACTGAGCCCATGACCAAGTTTATAAGAAGGGATGCTGTGTCTTTACCAGATGTTTGAAGCCGAATCCATTCTATTCTAGTAGTATTTCCTTTTTCTCGATTCTGTCGTGATATCAAGAAGGCTTGTAACAGCTCCAGGCTGCTGAAGCAAAGTTTAGAACTGCTTATGAATTATTTGACTAGTCATAAAAATAAAGTGAACTTAGTGCCAAAAAAGGGAAAAAAAAATGAAGGAAAAAGAAATTAGCAATCTCAAGGTGCTAAATGGACTAGACCATGTGTGTAATCTTCAAGAAGTTTCAGCAGCGCATAGACGTCATCATCAAGCAGGTTTTAGCTCCATTTCGATTATTCTTTTGCAACAGGACCTAAAAAATATCAGCTATAATGTAATGATCAGATTAGCTAGCGCCAGATCTTCATTTATACAGTACCTGACTGGGGGAGGAAGCGAATTTCTAAGGTTCAACACGGTTCTGCTCTCAGACCAGGCTAACATTATTCTAATCTGATTCTTGGATGGTATTTATCTTGCTAACATGGAAATGACACACTAGAGCATTCATTATCTGCAAATATTTGCATCAGATCTCTAGCAAAATGTATTGACTAACTATGCAAATTATCGATGGTGGACTGCCCATAGTTCAGTTTCACACTCGAGAACTAATTAGACAAGTCAAAACATTTTTTTTTCTTTCACAGGATTCTTTATGAGCTTTTTACAAAGAAAAATCAGCTTCATATGGAACTAGTTTTCAAAGGACATTGCATTCTCACCCTGTATGCACAGTAGGATAAGCATTACAGTCTTCCTCTCTGGAAATAGCCTTAATGAGCCCTTAATGAGCTTACTCATAAATGTAGGTCCATTGGAGTTTGATATAGAGAATTATAAAGGAGGATTGTCAAAATTGTGACCTTATGAGTACGCATGGACAAAGGTATCATCACTCATGCACGCTATCAATTTTCCCTAGCATTTTTGCGAACAACATAATAAATCAAGTTTTCTGTTCTTCAGACAGCCAGCATCATATTTGTAGATTCACCAGTTGGTACTGGTTTTTCTTATTCAACGACAGAAGAAGGTTGGTATACTTCAGACTCAAGTTCAGCAGAGCCAGCATATGAGTTTCTCAGAAAGATTAGTAACACAGGATCCGCAACAATATGATGCTTCTGACCAAGTGAATACAAAATTTGTTTCCATTCTAATGAAGGATTCCGTCACATTGAATTGAATTGAATTAACTCTTTAATCATCAATTCGCTTAAAACATGCAGTGCTTAAACACAGTGGTTGGTCGAGCACCCACAAAATCTCACTGTTCAACTATTCATTGGTGGTGATTCTTACTCTGGCATGGTGGTTCCCATGGTCACCAAATATGTGGTGGATGGTATATTTTTCACATGAATTAATATCTTTTTCTTTTTGACGGTACAAGATTCAGTCTAAATTATTTGTCTTTTGTCTCTGGACTTTTAGCTAAAAAGGATGGTGTCGAGCCACATCCAAATCTCAAGGTAAAATTTCCAGCGATCATTCTGTGTGATCCAGCTTCTATGTGGCACTGAGGTCTCGAGCTGCTGATGGAATGTTGATCTTCAGGGTTATCTAGTTGGAAGTCCAAGAACAGATTCAGTCCTTGATGAAAACTCTTAAGATTATATTTGCTTACAGGATGGCACTTGTCTCTGAAGAAATCCATAAGGTAATTTAACCTGCTCGATGTTGCCTTATTTTTCTCCTAGATTGATGCAGTCTTGAAGTGACTCTTTAGCTCAAAAATTCTATGAGCATTCTCAAAACCTACATATCACAGCTTGTCTTTTTATTAATTCAGTTATGAGGACTTATTCCTACATATGTTCCCCTCTTTGCCACTTGGTATGATATGGTTACCCTTGTCGACAGTGAAGTCATCTGTTAGCTTATCTAATCTATTCTGTTATCTATGCTTTCCAGGCAGCTAAAACAAGTTGTAATGAGACCTATATTAATATGTATCCATCAAATACAGAGTGCTGGACCGCTCTTGGGGCAGTCAAAAGGGTAGAAAAATCTAGACCTTTAATATGAGACTTTCTCGAGGTTTAATCAGGCATCATACTGAATCATACTCTCAAATTGCAGTGTGTTAAAGATCTATACCGCAAGGAC
Source organism: Corymbia maculata (assembly GCA_014182735.1). Lineage (NCBI taxonomy): Eukaryota > Viridiplantae > Streptophyta > Magnoliopsida > Myrtales > Myrtaceae > Corymbia > Corymbia maculata. Next base: position 22,897,811 of record CM024690.1, read on the forward strand.
ATTTTGGAACCAAAGTGTGTCCTTGCATCCCCTAAAGATAACCCAGGAATTGGTTGTCAATCTGTACAAGAGGATACGATGAAGTCATTCTTTCACCCCTGAGAATTCCTGAACATTGGTGCCGGATAAGATGCCGTCTTTGTTGATTGGTTAATTACATGTGACAGGAAATGACTCACTCTTTCTGTTCACAAATTCACAAGTGCCCTTATCTATAATTTTGATTCTTTTTGCAAAACTTTAACTTCGCTCTGTCCTATATATGTGGTCAATTGATCCTAGGGATAGAAAGCTTTAAATGTTCCCACGATAAGCTAAAATTATTGGTTGGCTGAGCACCCATAAGGGTAGTCACAATTTGATTCTTGCAAAATTATTGATACGTCTCTGTTATAATGAACATGGGACGGTAATGGACTGGAAGAGGTGCAATAAAAGCTTAGCATACACGAAAGACAGCCAGCGTTGTTGAAGTTCATAAGGACCTCAGCACATTGGGTTTAGAGGTCATGGTGGATTGATATTACTAGCATCCCTTTGAGTTCCCAATCTACTGATAAATTTTGTCTGGTATGCTTGCTAAGTATCAAGGCACCACTATGCCGGAGTCATTTATCACTTTCATCTTGTACCGAGGAAATTGGCGTTCATCCCAAATACCAGCATGACTAAGTGGATGGGAAAACGTTGTTGATCACAATGCATAGCTTTACAGCTTAACGAACATTTTGTTTGACAGGAAGGTGCCTGTAGCTTCTCACCTCCTTGTAATACCCCTTCTGATGCAGTGGTGATCGTGACATGGATTTCCATTTGTGGGCACGGTTGAATGGATGAAACGTCTCAATTTGATGGTCGTGAATGACTGGCGACCATGGTTTGTGGATGGTCAGGTTGCATGGTTAGTTCTCTCTTTCAATGCAGCCTTTGCCGCTTTAACCTGTTTGGAGCTAAAGTCCTTGATCACTGAACTGCCAATACACGGAGAAATACTCAGAACATGGATATCGATTAACTTATGCTACAAAGTTATGAAACTTTTATGTTGCTTTCTTTTTTTTCTTTTTTCCTTTTCGTTTAGCTGTTCTGATGCCCGTTGTTTACTTACACAAGCGAGTGGAGTAATTGAAGCAACGTGGTTTTGCGTCCTTTGTAGGGTGCAGGACACCCAACTCTAGAATATTATTGAAGAGAATGCTACGAAATGTTTACGAGATGGGTTCATTATTATCCGCTCAGTTGACAGTTACGATTTTGGACGGCATCATAATGTCCTCTCTCTCCTTGCATCATCAGAGCTGGTAATCTGTACCGTTTTGACTATCGCAATAACAAAAATTGAAGAGCAGTATTAGTAAATATATTTGTACCATAATGCATTGGAGTGTACTAATGAGGAGAGCATTTGATCAGGCCTCTGTCATATGAGTACACAAGCTTCCTTTCACTTTAGCAATCCAGTCGCTCGTACTGTCGTAAATAAAAAGCAATATGAACAAGACGGTTGGGTCAAATTCTAAAAAGATCGTTAGCATTATAAATTTCTGAGTCTCTTCTCATTGCACACATACTACATATATGTCAAGCGCCTTGGGCAGCCACCGCAGCACTGTTTCGCGAAATTGTCACTGGAGTATTGACAGCTCCGTGGATTTGATTTAACGCTGTAAATGGAAAAAGTTTAGAACCCCATTGTTTCGAGCTAAAATTGCCCTCTCCTCTCTCTGCTTTCGTGCATGGACAAGCTCTTAGGAAGCCAAACCTTTTAAGCAGCGGATACAAGCCGATTCCAACAGATAGCTCCCCGAATCCTTCCACTGCGCTATGATATCCAGGGACATCCGGTTGCAGCATGGGCATGTGCCGATGCATAGAGTCATATACAATGTTCATACGTCAAGCAATTGGAGGTTTAATCGCTTGAACACCAATAATCAATCCATTGGATGCAACGTGATCTGTGGAATTGGGTCATTGGCATGTTTGCAGCATTTTGTCCAAACTGACCATACAAACAGTGAATTAAGAAACCCACAAATTGCTGGCAATTTACAACCAAATCGATCCGCCACTGTATTCACTATTCAGTAATCGTCTTGGATCTGCCGAAATGCACTCAATTGTTTAAAGGAGTGCAATCTTTTTCTTCTGCTAAACCACCAGTTGCATCTCAAAGATTCCTTAGACTGTAATCAATCGTCATTTGTATTCTCTTAGCAGGAAAGGATCAGTACCCAAGTGAAGTTTTGAAAACGTGATGGCAGTAATAGATTTTTATACGGATACATAACCCTTATTTGACTCATCTGCCTTGGTTAAAGTAGAAAAGAACACGCAGCAGGATGCAAAATTTGATTTCGGCTAACTTAAAATGGTTGACAGTTGCGTCGCTCTCACGATGAGTTGGAAATTGATTTTCTGATCATGCATCGTTATCTTCACGTGTACGGTGTATACTACGCGTTTACCAGACTGCAAGCTCTCCAAGCACGTGGTCACCGGTGAACTTCGATGCCCAAGACGTATCCCATGCCATTGCATCTGCCGGTTATGGCTGAAGCCCAACAGGATCCGGTGGACCAACCACGTGAAAACCTATCGACATGGTGAAGCGGATGAAGTCACAGGCCGAGGTTGACATTTTGAAGAAGCAATAGGACTGATTTCGACTTTCTTCCGTTCATCAAAATATTTTTTGAGGCTTAGTTTAATCAAACAATTGCCAAGGTGAGGAGGGGCCTGTCTATTTGATCACGCTTTGATATCGTAGAGCACGTTTGGCACTCGTCCCAAGAAATGGTTAGGAACACCTACGAAGTGACTAAGGTTAAGGTTGTCGTGTATCGAGTATTGAGGAATAGGTGGGGGATTTTTTTATTTTTTATTATTTTTTGGGGTCGTAAGAAAAGGTGGGGAATTGATGCGCGTGAAGCTTGCCAAGCTCCTGTACCAGCTTCTTTAGGGGTAGGTGGGGAAGATGAGGATATACTACTGGTTGTGACTTTGTTCTAATCCCCACGTCCGTTGCTTTCTAGATTTAAAATTTTTCTTTTTTCTGAGGGAGAATGTAACTGGAAGAAGGAACATGGGGACCAAGACTGTCGTCCTCATTCTTTATCCATATTTTTCATTTAATCATCTTAATTTACCTATGATTCGTGTTCTAGCTTTCTAGAATGGTTTATCAATATAACCCGCCAAATTAAATTACATCGTGAAAATGTTCAGACTCATCTAAAACCATATTGTTAATGAAAATCCTTTCTTTTCACAAAAATATCGAACTAGGGATAGAATTCCAAAGAACTCTTAACCTATAGAAATAGATGCATTCAATTATGAATTAGTTGAGTCGATCACACAATTAATCAAAGTTCACGAGTTGTATTATAATATGTGCCTCGAAATTTAACAAATTTTACTCTTTGATACTTTATACTAATCATTACTTCTTCTTCTTCTTTTTCCAAATAATAATCTTTACTTTAGTAAGATACTAGTATAAGAATAAAATTTCAAAATAAAAACCATACATGCATTTGTTTGAAGGAAAAAAAAAACCTAGCACGTTAATCCGATTTATGATAATTCCATGGGATCTCTTCCTAAAATACATTTTCTTTCTAAAAAATCAAATCAATAAGTGTCTTTGGAGTACTTGTCAAATATATTTCATTTGGAAGGATATAACTTTTCTTGCAACGAGGGGACAATCATCTAATATTATGCAATTTTCACACGCTTAAAGATAACAATTAAACTAGACAGTGTTCGACCAAAAAGACAAAAAAGAGAGACAGTGTTGTAATATGCTTATATTGATCCTTCTAGAAAAGAAAATTTCCACCTTCGTTGTAGTATGTTCACGCCTTTTTTTAATTAATTCCATGTACATTTAATTATTCTAATCAAGTCATCTTATTTTTTAAGTTTCTCCGACACTGAATCTAATGAAACTCACTTGATAAGGCTGTTAGGTGACATTATGATGTGACTTGAATAAATTTTCTTAGACGTAACCGTTACACGATACTTTGATCTTGTTTTGGACAATTATATGTTTGACCCACATCATGTGTTAAATTCATCAACAATCATGTCAGTTCAATTTTTCGGTTGACTTTGGTTCTCAAGCGACTTGATTAGAAAATTTATGAAAATAAAATTATTTGATTTGATAAATTAAAATTCAGGGATTTAATTATAAATTAAAATTCACTTAAGCAGCGCCACTCTACTCCCTCCTCTGCTCATGCTCTGCACTATATATACACTCACTTCAAAGTCCCAGCTTCACAGAAACCCGGAGAACTGAAAACAAGAGCCCGTGCTCAATGATGATGTCGAACATGGCAAGGGCTGGGCGCTCAAAATTGTTGCTTTCCACCAAGCCATTTTCGAGGGTGCTCTTGTTTTCGCTTTTGATCCCTCTGTTCTGTGCAAGTTCGGTCCTTTCTGGTTCCATTGTAAAGTATCTTCCTGGGTACGAGGGAGAGCTTCCGTTCAAGCTCGAAACTGGGTAAAATTCTTGAACTCTCGATGCTTCCTTATGATGTTCTTGAGCTTGGTAAGTCAAGTCGCGTCACGCTTTTGCATTTCTTGAATTTGAGGTGAATTGTGCTGTCATGATCTGTCAGGTACTTGACGGTTAACAGTTCGGAGCTGTTCTACTACTTCATAGAATCGCAAGGGAACCCAGAAGAGGATCCCATTTTCCTGTGGCTCACCGGAGGCCCCGGTTGCTCCTCCTTCAATGGCCTCATCTACGAGATAGGCACGCCTTCATATTCTGTCTCTTTCCTTATCATGAACGCTTTTTTTTCTTTCGAGTGCCTTCAGACGGAGCCGCCATTTTCTTGTGTCATGTATAATGAGTTCTTTTGGAACTTGCAATTTCAAGTGTGCTTTACGAGTACTCGTTGCAAAAAAAGATAAAAAAATCCGCCTTTTCCATTTTTCACCCTTTTTTTTTTAACGGAAATGATCCATCTTGCCTAATTGGATGACTGTTGCCTTCCGAACTTGAAAGTAGATGAGCGGGGGATAATTTTTTGTCAGGGAGTCACCTTGAATTCTTGTTGGGTTGGGGTTGAGCGTGTGATACAGAACGAAGCTTTTTTCCTATCTTCGTGATTAGAGAGATGTTTAAGTTTAGGTAGGACCTTCCTAGTTAGGAGGAGCATGAAGACCGTTAGGTATGGTTTAATTTGCAGTTGAGTGAGCTTGGATCACAGGGTACTTAATAGTTTTTTTTTTCTTTTTTGGAAAAAAGATTACTCCAATTCACGGAAGAAGACCATTCACCTTGCCCAAAGATTAGTTAGTAGGCTGACCCAGTTAAATTCTCGTAAATTAGAGAGAAATTTCACTTGTAATTTGTAATTCAGACATTTTCTTTTCTTTTTTTTACTTAATTTGAGTTTGGTTCAGAATTGATGCTTGATAGTTCAAGAGAACTTGCCTGGATATGCAATTATGGACAATAAAACTATCGTAGATAAGTACAATTTCCTAGTGAGGTCTCTGCCTTTATACTTTTAATTTGGAATTGCCTTCTCGCTCACTATATTACAGAATGACCCTTGTACTTGCTGGAGTAAGTAAGCAGTTTTGACTGAAGCTACAGTTAATTATCTAAACAGGGAGGTAAATGAAGGAAATAGGAAGTGAATGAAGAGAAATGAATTGCAATTCCCTCTCTTGTGTGGATAAATCATGGGATAAATTGATAGAATATAACAGTTCATTAATTTATTTGCACTTTAGAATATAACAGAGCGGTACTAAGGAGATACATTCTTGGGATTTTTATCGCCAACAGCGATATAGCAATTGCTGTGTCTAGTCTCTAGAGCTCAGTGAAGCAGCCTTGATTTAGGACCAAGCCATCAGGATGGGCCTAACTTGTCGGACAATCCCTCCCCATCTCAAAAAAGAAAGATGTTGATTCTGAGTCGGGATTTTACATAGAGAGTACTTTCTCAGGTGTGCCCATTTATCCAAGGGCCTAGCTATGCCCTGCAGGCTACTGAGCTCATGACCAAGTCTATAAGAAGGGATGATATGTCCATACCTGAAACTTGAATGGTATTAAACCTGGCATGATATCAAGAAGGTTTGTAACAGCTTTAGGCTGCTGTAGCAAATATAGCATTGCTTATGAACCATCTGACTAGTCACAAAATAAAGTGAAATTAAAGGAAAGAGATGAGAAGTAGCAATCGAGGTGTTAAATGGACTAGATCATGTGTGTGGTCTTTGAGAACTTTCAGTTGCACATAGACATCATCAAGCAGGTTGTAGCTCCATCTCAATTATTCTTTTGCAGCAGGACCTCGGAACTACTAGCTAGGATGTCATCATTGGATTAGCTAGCTGTCATATCTTCACTTATGCTGTTTACTAGACTACGCGGAAGAAGCGACTTTCTAAAATTTAACAGTTTTCTGTTCTTGGACATAGCTAACATCGTTCTAAACTGTTTTTTGGGTGGCATTTATCTTGCTAACATGGTAACGACATACTCAAGCATTCATTATCTGCAAATATTTGCATCAGATCTCTAGCAAAATGTATTGAGTAATTATGCAAATAATGTATGGTGAAGTGCCCATGGTTTGTTTTTGCCCAAGAACTAATCAGACAAGTCAAAGATTTTTTAGCCTTCACAGGATTCTTTATGGCTTATTTACTAGGAAAATTCAGCAAGATATGGAACTGGTTGTCAAAGGACATTGCATTCTCACGCTGGATGCACAATAGGATATGCATTACACTGCCTTCCTCTCTGGAAATAGCCTTAATTAGCTTAAATGTAAGTGCAGGTCCAATGGAATTTGATATAGAGAATTACAAAGGAGGATTGCCGAAATTGCGACCTTATGAGTATGCGTGGACAAAGGTCTCACCACTCACTCAACCTATTCATTTCTCCTTGCATTTATTTGAACAATGTCATAAATCTAGTTATTTTGCGCTTCAGACAGCTAGCATCATATTTGTAGATTCGCCAGTTGGTACTGGTTTTTCTTATTCAACGACAGATGAAGGTTGGTATTCTTCAGACTCAAGTTCAGCAGTGCAAGCATATGAGTTTCTCAGAAAGGTTAGTAATACAGGATCTGCAACAATATGATACTTCTGACCAAGTGATTACAAATTTGTTATCCATTCTTTTGACGGATTCCATCACATTAATTTGATTTGAGTTAAATTTACTCTTTAATCATCAACTGACCTATAAAATGCAATGCTTATATGCACAGTGGATGGTCGAGCACCCACAATATCTCGCTGTTCAACTATTCATTGGTGGTGATTCTTACTCTGGCATGATGGTTCCCCTTGTCACCCAATATGTAGTGGAAGGTAATATCTTTCACCTAACTTCATATCTTTTTTCTGTCCATACAAAATTCAGGCTAAATATTTTTGGCTTCTATCTATGGACTTTTAGCTAACAAGGATGGTGTCAAGCCACGCTTGAATCTCAAGGTAAAATTTAATTTTGGAGCTCCAGTGCTCACTTCTGCATGATCCAGCTTCAATATGGCATTGAGGTCTTAAGCTGCTGATAAGATGTTGATCTTCAGGGTTATCTAGTTGGAAGTCCAAGAACAGATTCAGTTGTTGATGAAAACTCAAAGATTGAATTTGCTCACAGGATGGCACTTATCTCTGATGAACTCTATGAGGTGACTTAACCTGTCTCCTTTGAGTCACCTTCCTTTTCCCCTAGATTGATGGAGTCTTGAAGTGACTCTTTGGTTCGAAATGTCTATGAGCCTTCTCAAAAGCTACATATCATTGCTTGGTTTTACGAATTCAGTTATCAGGATGTCTTATTCCTACATATGTTCCCTTTTGCCATGCGGGTTGTTGACAGTGAAGTTATCTGTTAATTTAATTTGTATGTTATCTATGCTTTCCAGGCAGCAAAAATAAGCTGTAATGAGACCTATGTTAATGTGGATCCATCAAATACAGAGTGCTGGACTGCTCTTGGGGCAATCAAAAGGGTAATACGAATCAAGACCTTCAATATTCGAGACTTTCTCAAGGTTAATCAGGCATCAGACTGAATCTTATTCATCGAATTGCAGTGTGTTAAAGATCTTTTCCGCAATGACATTTTGGAACCAAAGTGTGTCTTCGCATCCCCTAAAATGAACCCAGAAATTGGTCGTCGATCTGTACAAGAGGATACTACAGAGTTTATTCTTTCACCCCCGCGAATTCCTGAATATTGGTGCCGGGTAAGATTGCCATTCTGTTTATTAGTTAATTACATGTTACGGGAAATGACTCTCTTTCTGTTCACAAATCAAGAATGCGGTTAGCTATAATTTTGATTGTTTTTGCAGACCTTTAACTATGCTTTGTCCTATACATGGTCAAATGATCTGAGGGTTCAGAAAGCTTTAAATGTTCGACTGGTAAGTTAAAATATTTGGTTGGGTGATTACTTATAAGGGTAGTGACAAATTTGATTCTTGCAAAATTATTGATGCGTCCATGTAATAATGAACACAGGGAACAGTAATGGACTGGAAGAGGTGCAACAAAAGCTTAGCATACACTAAAGACATTCAGAGCGTTGTTGAAGTTCATAAAAACCTCAGCACACTGGGGTTAGAGGTCTTGGTGGAGTGGTAACTACTATCCGCCCTTTGAGTTCTCAAACTACTCATAAATTTTGTCTGGTATGCTTGCAAAGTATCAAGGCACCACTATAGCATAGTCATTTATCACTTTCATCTTGAACTGTGGAAATTGGCTCTCATCCCAATAACCAGCATGACTAAGCGGAAATTTTTGTTGATCACAATGCATAGGTTACAGCTTAATGAACATTTTGTTTGACAAGGGGGTACCTGTAGCATCTCACCTTCTCATACCCCTTTTATGGCAGTGGTGATCGTGACATGGTTGTTCCATTTGTGGGTACGGTTGAATGGATAAAACGTCTCAATTTGACGGTTGTAAATGACTGGCGACCATGGTTTGTGGATGGTCAAGTTGCAGGGTGAGTTCTCTCTTTCAATGTAGTCTTTGCTGCTTTAACATGTTTGGGGCTGAAGTCCTAGATCACTGAACTGCAGATACACAAAGAAATACTCTGAACATGGATATCGATTAACTTATGCTACAGTCAAGGTATGCAACTTTTATGCTGCTTTCCTTTTATTCTTTTTTGCTGTTTTGATGTCTATTATTTGCTTTCACAAGCGAGTGGAGTAATTGAAGCAAGTGGTTTTTCGTATTTTGTAGGGTGCTGGACACACAGCTCCAGAATATTATAGAAGAGAATGCTACGAAATGTTTATGAGATGGGTGCATTATTATCCTATCTAGTTGTCAGTTACAATTATGAACAGTATCATAATGTGCTCTTTCTCCTTATATCATTAGAGCCCATAATCTGTATCATTTCTATTTTCTCGATGACTATTGGAATAGTAGTACATTTTTGTATCATTATCTTTCGGAGTGTACTAATGGGCAACGCATTTCAGCAAGCCCTTTGTCATGAGTAAATGAGCTTCCTTTCATGTTAGCAATCCAGTTGCTCCGATGGTCGCAAGTAATATAAACAGATCGTTAGCATTGGAAATTTCTCAGTGTATTCTCACTGCATGCATACTAAATGAACGCTGAGCGCATTCTGCAGCCACTGCAGTGCTGCTTTGCAAAATTGTCACTGCAGTTTTGACAGCTCCATGGATTTGGTTCAACACTGTCAATGGAAGAGTTTAGGACCTCTGTTTTGAGTTAAAATTGTTCTCTCCTCTCTTTGCTTTCGTGCACCGACAAGCTCTTAGGTGGCTAAAACGGAAGACCATTCACCAGACATACTCTTCAAGCAGCAAATACAAGCCGATTCCAACAGATTGCTCCGGGAATCTTTCCACTGCGTATGATATGCAGGCACGTTGGGTTACAACATGCGCCTATGCCAATGCAATAGTCATATACAATGTCAGTATGCTGAGCAATTGGAGGTTTTATCTATTGGACACTAATAACTAATTGATTTGGCGCACTATCATCGGATTAAAGCTACTGCTAGATGCAATATAGACGTTGGATGTTCTTAATTATGATGCCTTGTGCTCCTCAACAGAAGCAAGGGAGTCAACCTCTGTGGTCTGTAAATTGGGTCGTTGGCATGTTTTCTGCATTTTGTCCGAACTGAGATGAAAACAACAAACCAAGAAGCCCACAAATTGCTAGCAATTTATAACCATCCGGATCTGCGACTGTACCAAGCATGCAGTCTGACATCAGAAGGCGAATTCTGTTATTCTTCGTTTGTGAACTCCAAAAGCAAATTAAATACTCAGCCTTAAAGTTCATCGTTCAGAACCAATTTTGCATCCACGATTGATTTACTTAGAAAAAAGAACTATAATTCGGTTCAGTGTACATAATAGTGTCGTTACTGCCATGTTAGTATGATGAATGATACATTGATTTGCTTGAATTCAAATATTTGTCGGACGTGTAACACCACAAAACCATTTTGTAATCTTTAGTGTTCTCATTTAGTGGATTTACATGCTGTAATATTCATTCATTGATTTCACCGATGTTAATGATAATATCTATGGGGATGGGCAAGACTAGTTCCTTCCCAAGTTTTTCCCCCTACATTTTTTGGACAAGTTTTTCCCCCCACACACTCAAAATGTTATACTGACAGGATATATTAAAGATGTCAATAGTAAGATTTTGTTTTTATTATTTGTTAAGGTTATTTAATGCGATAAGTATATAAAAGGTATAGATTCATTTCTTTTATTTAACTCCTAGTGCCATGCAGGACACATCTCATATTCTAGTTGTATACTTTTTTTTTTTTTTGGTGACTAGGGAACCCCGTATGATCGGTAACCGGAAGGTAAACCCTGGGGTGACATGTAAGTGGGAGGACTCACCAACCCCAGCGTCACACTTAAGACCCCAAGCGACCGTGAGAGGATTCGACCCCCTCCCCTTCGTGAGGGGGAGAGAGCCCAAACCATCGTGGCCACCAAGGCGGTGGTCTAGTGGTATACTTTAATGACGATAAATCGAGATATGGAGATAAAGGAAGCTGTTTGACAATTTTTTTTAGGAAAGCTAAATATATGAATCATGGGTAAGTTCTAGCTTTCTGATAACCCAATAAGTCAGAGTCTTCAAGCTGAATGATATAAAAACATGGCGAAAAATTTTCTTCAGTCAAAATCGTTTCTTCCTAGGAAATCATTGTCGTGGGTGTTCTTGAATTTACTTTTGATGCTGCTGTCCTCGGCAAGTTCGGTCCTTTCTGGTTCCACTGTGAAGTATCTTCCTGGGTATGATGGAGAACTCCCTTTCAAGCTTGAGACTGGGTAAAGTATTGGAATCTTGATGCTTCCTTAGTGTTTCTTGCTCAATTCATGAATATAGGACTTGTGCAGGCTCATTGCATTTCTCGATGTTCTAGTAGATTGATATGACATGTAAGGTTTTATGTCGTCATGATCGTCAGGTACATAACGGTTGATAGTTCAGAACTTTTCTATAACTTCACTGAGTCGCAAGGCAACCCCCGCAAGGATCATATTTTCATGTGGCTCACTGGGGATCCTGGTTGCTCTTCCCAGGGTGGACTCATCTACGAGATAGGTACATCAAGATTGCACTATTCATTGCATGTTGTGAGAAGTTATATGAGAGGAGTGATAAATGAACACCTCTGCATTGAACTTTCAAAGTCCTCTATTTTACAGGAAATGAGTAACGTATGGAACTAGTTTCCTTTGATGATGGATTATTTGTACACTACCTACTCCCTGGAAATACCCTAGATTAGATTATTTGCCAATGCAGGTCCTATGGAGTTTGATGTTGACAATTATTTGGGAGGATTACTGCAACTGCGACCATATGAGTACGCATGGACAAAGGTCTCATCATTTGCTGAACTTTTCATTTGTTTTTTGCTTTTCATCTTGCTGAACAATGTGAAATATCTAGTATTTTTGGTCATCAGACAACTAGCATCGTATTTTTAGATTTACCAGTTGGCTCTGGTTTTTCTTATTCGACAACTGCTGAAGGTCGGTATTGTTCAGACTCAAGTTCAGCAGAGCAAGAATTTAGGTTTCTCAGAAAGGTTCGTACTCAGTGGCTTTAGATTTTCTTCTTTTGGGCCAAATACTGCTTTACTAGAATACTTGCTTGACCCTATCATTTTGGATATATGAAGTGGATGATAGAGCACCTGCAGTATCTCCCCGTTCAACTATTTATCGGCAGTGATTCTTACCCTGTCATGATTTTTCCTAGTCACCAAACATGTAACAGATGGTTCTGCAATTCTTCACCTAAAATATATTTTCCTCACTCAAAATCCGGTCTTTGATCTAAATCCTTTTGTCTATGAAATTTTAGGTAACAAAAATGGGCTCAAGCTACGCCTGAATCTCAAGGTATATCATCTCACCATGACATGCCAGTGATAATATGCCTTCATTATGTTATTGGGTTTTTAAGTTGTTTTAAGCTGGTAATTGATGGTGATTCTCAGGGGTATTTAATTGGCAGTCCAAGAACAGATTCATTGATTGATGAAAACTCAAATGTTACATGTGCGCACAGGCTGTCACTTATCTCTGTTGAACTCTATGAGGTGATGTAATCAACTCTTTCAAGTTACCTTTTTTTTTCCTCCAATCGAGTTACACAATCTTAATTGGATGTTTTCCCTTTCAGATTTATACCTGCATTCCGCGTCACCCTTATCCATGACGAAGTTCATTCTTTATTCTATCTAAGCAATGATGGTTTTATACATTTCAGGCCGTGAAAACAAGTTGCAATGAAAGCTACGTTGATGTGGATCCATCAAACACAGTGTTGGACTGCACTTGGAGCAATTGAAAGCGTAAGTAGAATGGAGAACCAACATATGGAGACTTTCTAAAGATTTTATCTGGGGCATAAGTTAAAGTTATATTCTCAAATTGCAGTGCATTGAAGATCTCCACCAAAAATATTTTGGAGCCAAACTGTAACGAAGCCTCTCCAAAAATGAACCAGGAAGTCAGGTGACGATCTGCACGAGAGAACCTGACAGATTTCATTCTTTCACCCTGCAGGATTCCTGAATATAGGTGTCAGGTAACTTGCCATTACATAAATCACTAATTCGGCATGTGATGGAAATTGCTTTTTCTTTCTGCTTGTGTCCTCTATGATCACGACTCACTTCCTTTTCACAGAGTTTTGTCTATACTCTGTCCAACCTGTGGTCAAATGATCTTACGGTCCAGAAAGCTTTACATGTCCGAGAGGTAAGTTAATATAATCAGTTCAGTGATTACTGATTGATACTTCAGAAATTAAAGATAGACAATACTGAACACAGGGGACAGTAATGACTTGTATAAGGTGCGCACTATAGCTTAGCATATACATCAGACATTTCGAGTGTTGTTGAAGTTCACAGAAGCCTCAACAAACTGGGTTTAGGAGTCTTGGTGGAGAGGTAATCAAATTTCAGCCTCTTTGAGTCTTAATTATTTTTTCGACTGAGACGAAAATCATATGAAACTTGCTGGTCAGCAAGCTGACTGACTATCAAGTCACCCAATTCGAGTTAACAGTCTGCCACTAGAACTCCAGTATCAAATGATGACAGAATTTACCTCTGCACTTTGTTCCAGATATATGCGCAACTAAATGGAGCAAACATTATTTCTTATGATGTCTTCAATGAACTTTATTCTTTACCTGAAGGCATCCCTAGCTCCTTAATGATCTTTTTCTTATTTCCTCTCATGAAGTGGTGATCGTGACCTGGTTGTTCCATTTGTGGGTATATTTGAAGGGATAAAATCTCTGAATTTGATGGTTGTAAACGATTGGCGATCGTGGTTGGTGGATGGTCAAGTTGCAGGATAAGTTATCTCTTCGGATGAAGTTGATTTGCTCAGTTTTCACATATTTGGCACCAAAATTCCTAAATCATCGAACTACAGATACACAAAGTAGTACTCATGGCATGGATATCGATTAACTTATGCAACGTTGAAGGTATGCGACTTTTCTTACTTTGTTCTTTATTTATTATCTTTTGCTCTCTTAACCCTGTGCTTACTTCCTTCACAAAACGTATGGAAATAATTAAAGCGACGTGGTTTTTTTTCTTTTATAGGGTGCTGGACACACAGCTCCTGAATATTACCGAAGAAAATGCTACGAAATGTTTATGAGATGGGTTCATTATTACCCTGTCTAGTTGTCACCTGAGATTTCCGGTGGCATGTTCAAGTGCTCTTGACCATGTATCTTGTACTCATAGCACATATATTGTGTCGTTTGTGACTGCTGAATCCAATAAACTTGGCAGTTATAATGTGAATGTATTCATTCCATAATATGGTGCACGAAAAGTGTCTTTTTATTCATCAAAAGTCTTATTCTGAGCGGCCTCCGTGGGCAGCAAGCTTGTTATAAACAAAAGAAACACAAACCAAAAGGTCATTTCAGAAAAGCTAAATGACCGGTTAAATGTTGAAAACTTCTAATTGCTAAGTCTTCAGATACATATTGGATTTGAGCCAAGCAGCAGCGCCTTGCGCAGCCACTACAGCGTTTCTTAAAGTTGTTACCTAGTTTTGACAGCTCCTTGGCTGGGTTTAACATTGTCCTGGGAACAGTTCAGTACTCCTTAGTGAGACCAAGATGGCTCTCTTTCTGCTTTTGTTGCAAAAACACGCACTTTCGTTGTGAAAACCACCAACGAGACAAAACTCTCAAGCAGTGATGATGAGTTGTCTCCAACGGATAGCTTTGCTAACATTTCCACAAGTACTATATTTCGTAACATAGGTCGCAATTGGTTTACAGCTTTACAGTAAAAGGTCTTGATAACAACATGGAATCTTTAATATCAAGTCCGTCACTGCGTTATTATGGGCTGAAAGCGGGTGAAATTCTTCACTTCCACAAGGACTATGTAACGCATGGCAAAGTATTAATCTTACTGGACCTAATTATCTTAGATTTCATGCTAGATGCATCATCATCAAAATAAGACTATGTCTAGATCTCCATATGGTGTAAACACTGAAGATAAAGTATCGAAATCACCTGATATGCTGAGCAGCACATAGTACGGCATAATATTCCAAGCTGTTAGTTTGGGGAAGCGTGAGTTATTTTTCAGTTTTTTCTGCTTCTGGCCGTCAATGAATTGATCAACATGAGAGGTGTTCTTGCTCCAAGTTGTGCTTTCCTTTCACCGGAATCAAACTGAGCCTTCCAATCAGCAAACTCGAATTGAAACGTTCACGTGAAGTCGCCCCAAAAGTTGAACGAGGATTTCCTCGCGTTGTCACCAAAGATCTCGTGATCTTTGGTGCAGAGTGTCTCTCTCTCTCTCTCTCTCTCTACATGCTCTGTTCTGATGTTTCATCCATAATGTTTCATCCATTGAATAATGTGACAGAATTTTGAGTATTTGCTTTTGGATATATGGACTAATTATCAAAGCGTGCGAGATGCACTTCATGTCCAACCTGTACGTGCACACTATCTTGAAATATATAACAATGAAGTAAATTAAATATCGAGATCTCCTTTCATTGTTCATTTTGATAGGCAAATCTCCTTTCATCGTTCATTTTGATAGGCAATTGGAAAAGAGATTGTATCTTTGTTAAATTGATTTGCAGGGAACAGTAGCAGAATTTTCCAGGTTGCAATATTTTCCGTAGCATACATTGTAGATGTTGAGAATGTTATTGACCATTACCAGAATCTCACCACTAAGGGCATGCAACTGCTAGCTTTCGGCGATTGTATAGAGAAGTCCAGGTTGATGCTTAAATATATGAAACATTCTAGGCAAATATGGAATTAAAACAGCAAAAAGGATAAAAGAAGAAGAAAAAAGAGATCATTCAATGTCATATGATAAGACTTAACATCTGTTCATTTGCACAGTGGCGATCCCAGCAACATTTGTTCTGCACAACGGGGTTGAACTATGGATATGATCTCTCGGTTCAACAATCAACACGGTTGAGATATGTGAGAATGAGGATGTGATGCTAAATTGTAGCTAACTCATGTGTTCGTGAGAGCTCAGATGTATAGAATGGCTTAAATCGATGATGTAGTATTTATAAGAAGCAGCAGCTTGCCCTTGTTGATTGGCTTTCGATTATTATAGCATTTTTTTCTTGTTGATTGGCTTTGTAGTATTTACTCAATGTGCAATGACATTCTTAAACTTTTAATTCATTTAATGTAGTCATTGAACTATCTATAAATGTTTAATCTATTAACTAAACTTTTAATTTGGTTAGTCTAGTCCCTTAACTTAAATATTATTATGCTTCCATTTAAGTATGTTTTGTCTTATCATCTCTATAATAATAATAAAACTAGAATTTTATTTAGAGTTATATCGGGTTGGTACTCCTATTATTTTACAAGAAATCTATAAATAAATCAATATCGGTATTATATATTATTACAAAAACACTTAATTTAAAATAATTGGAATGTGAATCCAATATAAATCTATATAAAGTTATAATTATGCTACTATAGAGATTATACGTTAAAATATACTCAAATGGAACTATAATTATATTTATAAAGACCAAAAAGCCAAAAAGATAATAAAAAGATAACATATCTTTTGTTAATTTAGGAAATGGAGCAAAATTAAAAGATAATCTAAAATCTAGGCAATAATGTAGCAATGACAACTTGTTAATAGTACCGAATGACAAATTTAACTTTGTCATGGAAAGTCAAGGGACTAGAAGGACTAAATTAGAAATTTATAGGCTAAGCTAACTATTTAAGAAATATTTAAGAATCGTATTGAATGAATTAATAATTTAAGTATTATATCGTCCATTGGATTAAAATTATACATGTTATTTTTCTCTTTGCCATCGGATAACTACTAGTCATGAGGCTCGGTTAATGCCAAGCGTTACCTCCATCAATCGACCCTTAAGAAGGATCACGCTTGATCCGGAGGTGCTTCAAGATCCGCGACTAGGCTCAAGAACAAAGGCTTAATTTAATTGGTCCTCTGCCTTTTTCCTCCCTTTGCGTGATTGATTGCAGGCTGACATTCGTACCAAACCTTCTTGGTGGGGCAGTCTTGATGTTCGTTTTGTGTCCTGAAAGACAGTAGTCTGATCCTCGTAGCTTGTCTTTGATATGCTAGTGGAAATGACATCTTATTGGAAGACGCAACTCCGCATCACATTGAAAGTGCAACGCACCTACTATTCTACCCCACCATTTTTGCACGGGTCTATTCTTAATTTCCCACGATGTGATTGTGACGGTCCGCTCCTGCCTCATCTTCCCGACCAAACCACCCCTCAAAATTTCCAAATTAACAAAAAAAAATTGAAAAAAGAAAAAAAATTGGCCTTAAAACGTGCTAGCATTTCTCAATTGGGTAAACCCTTGAATATATATAAGGTTTGACTTTGAAGATAAGGGGATTTGCTATATCCGTTTTGGAGAATTTACTATTTCTCTTGTGGTTTTGGGTTCAAATCTTTGGAGAGTAATTTTTTAGAGAGAAATTCCAAATATATCGGGCCGATGCTGGAGAGTGCGCTTTTAACTTTGCCCGAAGAGGTGACTCAATTGAGTTATATAAAAGTCGGTTTGGATACCACTTAACTGATCGTCATTTATTATATGTATTCACGTTTTGTAACTGATAAATTATACCATCATCGTATTGTAGTTCCTAAGCAGTTCTTGCCCTTTTCCTCTTAAGACACCCTCAAATTCATATTAAACAAGTTTTATCTACAAACAAACACACAAAATTAAAAGCTCTAAGTATTTCCACATCAAACGCTATCATTGTTACTACTTTCATCCTTATTGGAATTTGTGAATATTGTTCGAACCCATTCCGAGTTTAGTAATGACGAAGTAGGTTTTTGACCATACTAGTCTGCCAATGTAATTTAGAAAGGGAGATTGCAATAGGAATAATCCACGCGTGATTTGTCTTGAGCGAAAGGCAATTCAAGCACTACTTGTCCGGTCGTCCGCGGCTGTTCCGGTGGGATGTTGAACCGTGGGGGCTGCTGCTGAAAAGGTTAGCTAAACCTTTGCTTCAAAGTTTTGAAAGGAAGGAAGAGAGGACCCAGGTTGCGATCCCTTCGGTTGGTGCAACCGTGCAGTCTTGCACCCCTTATTTTAATAACGTTTTCCTTCGTTTCTTATTCATCACGTGGTCCTTCGCCCCGAGAAAATATTAGGTGAGTTTAATAGTCCACGTAGGATGGTGCAGCGCACCATTCAGCTATGGACACGTGTCCATCTGGGTTCCACGCTGTCTCCCTCCTCTCTCTCTGTCAGATCCGGGCCCACAGCAGCAGCAGCAGACCCTCCCTCTCCTCTCTCCTCTCTCCTCTGGTTTCGACTTCTCTCTCTACAAGTCCCAAGCGCCGAGCTACGCCCAGCCGGAAGCCCACCACGACGAACGTCCATCGGAGCCGGAGTGCGCGGACCGAGCCGAGCCGCCCTTTCTCGCGAGAGCCCCGTCTCTCCTCGAGCGTGTCAAGTCCATCAACTTCTCTTCCTTGTACAGATCGAGCGATCCCGACCCGGATGAAGATGCGCTTCACCACCTCGGGGTCGACTCCGATTCCGAAGACGATGACTCAGTTCTCTACACCGACGCGGGTCGGGTCCATCAAGACCATCAAGTGAGGAGGGTCAGGTCAGACCCGAAGGCGGCTGCCCACGGCAAGTCTTCGGCATGGAGGAGGAGGACGAGCCCATCGTGGAGCGTCGGAGGCCCCAGACGGTGAGAGAGGGCAGGAAAAAGAGCGGCCCGACGTCGGCGCCGTCTGTGGAAGGAGGGGACGAGATCGACGTGAAAGCCGACGCCTTCATCAACCGGTACAAGCGGGACCTGAAGCTGCAGAGGCTTGACTCGATCGTGCGCTTCAAGGAGATGCTCGGTCCGATTTTTTTTCCTCCATGACTTCTTCGTGGAGGAGAGAGAGCGGAGCTTTGAAACCAGAAGAAAGAGAGGAGAGAGGAGAGAGGAGAGGGAGGGTCTGCTGCTGCTGTGGGCCCGGATCTGACAGAGAGAGAGGAGGGAGACAACGTGGACCCCAGATGGACACGTGTCTATAGTTGAATGGTGCGCTGCACCATCCTACGTGGAGTATTGAACTCACTCAATATTTTCTCCCTTCGCCCACATGATTTGACCCTTATTTACATGTCAGCAGCGGTCAACTACTTGGAAAATGTACATTAATCCGGCCAAACCATGACAATCCGCGAAAGATTTGCGCGGTTAATAAGCATTTCTCTCTCGAACACGAACACGCGCGCATAGGTTACATGGCTCGTGAACTCAGGCAAAGATGGTTTCATCTCCATCTATATTACTGATTTCTTAGAGATTTCAACCTTTATCTGAAATTTTATGCATGCGGTATGATAAATTAAGAAGGATAGCCAAAAAAATCCCAAACTTAATTATGTCAATTTAGTTATGAACTTATTTTTTTGAACAATTCAATTATAAATATTTTGTAATTATGCCAATTCAGTCATCCATTTAATCGTATAGAAAGTTAATGATACTCGTATAGATATTTTGCTGGAACATCTGAACATTTCCTATGATTCACTGCCCCTCATTGTCTATCTGTCGATGCTTTCCCACGTTTCAATCTGCTAGTCTTTATGATAAGCTCAATCGCTGGAGTTGAACATTTGATGGGGCACCTGTTTGACGTGGGATCTGAATTATTAGAAACCGTGGGTTACATTTACCATAAGGGGTATTAATATTAAAAAATTTCCGTGGGCCGTCTATTCTATTGTACCGTACTCGTGCAAAGACTGGTAGGAATCCCACGTGCAAATCCTGCGGGAACGGACCCAAGCAAGGCACGACAGTTCTGGGCATGAGACCCAACAAGATTGGCCTCGCAAGTTGCACTTTGCTGTATTGGGGCATTCCGGCAAATCAAGAATCTGAGGGCAGCGCTTCGATTCGCGACGTCGTAACATGTTTGAATGTGCTAATGACCCCGTGAAGAAAATGTCGTCCGACTCGGAACTCAATTGCACAAGAAAATTTCGAGGACCCGAAAGATTCAATTATTTTACCTCTCCCAAATGTGTTATCTCATTTTTTAAGAGAAAGATGAACCGCCGTGAAAACCATTTAATCTGAAATCTACACTTCACTAGGAATGACGACATTCCCGCACCAAGACCGCTCGCACCTGCTGTTTACCGGAACATAGAAGGTTTGTTGAACCAGGTAGTCACAGACTCGAAGAATCCCCATAAACCAAGTCATACGCTTTGAATTTGAACGAGCAGGCAAGAAAGAATGTCCTAGATTACCACAGCGAGAGTTGAAGGTGAGCTAGACCGGCTCAAAGATTGCACCTAACTTTCATTCTAACCTCCCCCAAGTCCACGTGCTCCATTTTAAGTACTTTGCTCTATACATGGACACTTAAAACTCCAAATTCAAACTCACTGGTACGTTGCACCGGCCAAAGTCACCTGTGAGTCCCCCGGAGCTCACTGCACCGTATACAAAATCCAGTCATTTCCTTTAGTTTCTTTCAGGGGAAAGACACCACTGTAAGGGGAAAGGAAAAAACAGAGCATTTGGAAGTGGGAGAAGCCCAGGGCGAAAGCTGATGGGGTTCCATTCAAGAAGCCGAGTCGACATGAAATGGATGAGCGTGTTGCTGTCGTTGCTTCTTGCTGGAGTTGCAACATCTCAGCACATAATAGAGACTCTTCCTGGGTTTCCTGGGAAACTCCCCTTCACGCTAGAGACCGGGTCGGTTCTTGCATTTATGCTTTGTTGGGTCTTCGCCAAATTTGTTTCCCCCTTTCTTTGGGAAAATTCAAGGTGTGGGATTTCCATGGAAAATGCAGGTACATAGGGGTGGATGAACTGGATGATGTGCAGTTGTTCTACTACTTCATCGAGTCAGAGAGAGACCCTGCCAAAGATCCTCTTGTTCTCTGGCTCACCGGTGGCCCTGGCTGCTCTGGCTTCTCTGCCCTCGCCTTCGAAATCGGTCAGTGTTTCTCAGTGTTCCCTTTTTCCTTTCCCTCATGTTTCCTGAATATTGCAAAGTACTGGTATAATTGGACCTTTAGTATTTAAAAGACAGGTGAAATGTTCTTTTTGTGATTTTGGGAACAGAATTTGAGTCAAGGATGTGACGTGTTCAGCTAGATCAGGCAAATGATCGATAAGGATCTGTCCTGGACCTGCATAAATGTGATTGTGATGTGCTATTGTAAATGGAGAAGGAGGATGTGTTAGAGAGTGTAATGCCCTAGGTCCGCTATTGGACAATGCGCATATTATCTGCTTTGGACCCTATTAGGCTCTCACGGTTTTATTCCTATGGAGTTTGCCTAAAAAATGCATATATACATATAGAAAATCCAAAACCTTATAAGCCAATTTAGGACTCCCCCTTGGTGATGTAGAATAAGAGACACACTCCCTTCCTACGCATGTCCAAGGACCGAGGTGTGGATGCACCGCCATTCCTCCTCCTTGTGCACCGATGCTCGGGCCGTCACAGGAAGGGTGGAAAAGTTCCCACTATGCCAAATAGTTCTACTTGAGACAATGAAACAGTGGACATGCTCATCTTCACTCTTTGCAATTAAAGTTTTAGTGAATTCTGCATTTCTTTTATGGATCAAAAGTTGTGGTTATGGTTTGTTTAATCTGATCAAAGAAAGAGTGGAAAGATGGGTATTCAGTTCCTTTAAGTGACAGTGATTTGTCGGAATTAAGAATGAAATTGTGTGGAATTTGAGTCCTTCTAACGGCGACGTTTGAGCAATATAAGAATCCACATGCCAAGCTTCATGTGGACCGTATAAATTGGTTCTTCTGCATGTCGTATCGTACATGATCTTCCATCTTGAAGTTAAGATAAACGAAAATCATTGTGCTACCGGAAAACCAGATCACTCAGTTCTGGATTCTGTACTTATGAGGACCTTACCTCAAGCAAAATTTTGTTCATGGTCCGGCAATAAATCCTCCTCCTCGCATGTTATGTTAGCCAACACATATAAGATCATTTGTTGAAGTGGGACTCCGAGAGGAGAGACCGTACTCCCGACACATGCACCGATTCTTCTTATTCTGAGGCCTCTTGCATTAGGAATGAGCCTTTGAAAAGTAGAGTTTGCTGGAATATAAGAAAAGCCAGCCAAACGGGAGAATCATGCTAAGAGAATAGTTTCTAACCATTTTGAATTTGAAACTTCTGTGCAGGTCCGCTGACTTTCGATTATGGAGCTTACAATGGCAGCTTGCCCTCTCTTCTAATCAACAAATACTCATGGACCCAGGTGCGAAACTTCTTTCCCTTTCCACGTGGAAGTTGTCAGTAAATTCTGGGATTACCCGACTCTTATTTCATCTTGTAAAATCGTAATTTGACTTTAGGCTGCGAGCATAATATTCATTGACGCGCCTGTGGAAGCTGGATTCTCATATGCGACATCCGAAGAGGGTAAATACACCTCTGACATAAAATCAGCATCCCAGACTTATACTTTCCTGAGGAAGGTACTAATAGATGTCAATTGACACTATCTGCTAGTGCACGAGATTGAGCTACTCTTGCCTAAATTTAACCCCTGATCATATCACCGATGATAAAAATTGAGCTTGCTTTATGTTTCAGTGGCTCCTTTCTCACCCAAACTTCCTAGGAAATGAACTCTACATCGGCGGCGACTCATACTCAGGCATAATTGCTCCTATTTTGGTGACAAATATACTGAAAGGTAGATTCTTTTCACACAGTTCATGTGGCCTATGCTTTTTATGCTGATCTTACCGACTTTCACCACAGAAATTTTAAGCTTTGATATTGTGGGATTGCAGGCATAGAGGCAGGAGTAAGGCCTAAGATGGAACTCCAAGTATGTTTCTTTCTTCTTGGCTTAGCCTTGATCAAATTTATTTAGCACATCGAGTTAGTTGGACATATCTACGCACAGAGCAAAACCTAACAAGCTATTTTTCTTGATTCAACTTTTGAATAGGGGTATTTGCTTGGGAACCCAGTGACCGATGAGTTCATTGATCCAAATTCAAGAATTCCTTATGTTCATCGTGTGAACCTTATATCAGATGAATATTACGCGGTAAAATTTTCCCTGTGCTCTCTCGTACGCTTCTCCTTTTCTCATGTTGGAAGTGATTTCATAGAATAATCGCATGAATGCATCGATGATCGGAAAGACATGAAAAGCGCAGCATGTGCTCCTAGTGCAATGTATTTAGAGGCGGTTCTGCTTAAAATAGGACAGATTTTGGTTAAGGGTTCTGCCTTATGATTTTCTGTAATAATGTTGAGCTCAAAATAACGCAAAGGAAATCATTACCAAAGGAAACTCAAATCTTAGTCTGGCATAGGAATTGATAAGAGATGCTTCATATTATATCATTCAGTGACCTTTTCTAGTTTATATCACATCATTTTTTGCTTCACTTGTCGAAATTTCTCAACTTGCCAAATACATTGAACTTATCAATTGTGATATCTCAGGATGCCAAAGAATATTGTGGAGGCAATTACGTTGATGTGGATGCAAACAATACTGCCTGCGTAGCGACACTGCAGTTGATCAAAGAGGTCCTGCTCATCCCAAGCGAGCACACTAGCCACA
Organism: Corymbia maculata; assembly: GCA_014182735.1. Classification (NCBI taxonomy): domain Eukaryota; kingdom Viridiplantae; phylum Streptophyta; class Magnoliopsida; order Myrtales; family Myrtaceae; genus Corymbia; species Corymbia maculata. Next base: position 22,921,544 of record CM024690.1, read on the forward strand.
TTGGCTCTTCCTTTTTGTGTCTTCACGTCTTTGTGCCGGGATTCCAATACTGATCCAATCGATTGTGTCATTTATGCAGTGCCTTTTACAAATTAACCTCTGCCAAATCTTGGAACCGCAATGCGCCTTTTCATCTAAGAGACGCAGGGAGTTGGAATGGGATTTGAGAGTTCAAGAAGCAGAAACTATAGATCAAATCCTCTCCAACAACAGACTTCCTGAATTGCCGTGCCGAGTAAACAGACTTCTCCTCTTCCTCGTCCTCATCCTTTATCCTCAATCCGATTTTGTTGAGCTTGTTTGATGGTTTATGCAGGGTTTTACGTACGTGATGGCCTACAAGTGGTTGAATGATGAAAGAGTGCAAAAGGCTTTATATGTCAGACCGGTATGTCGATGAATTGCAAACAAGAGTAATTTATCGTAACTTCCTGGATACGTTCATTAACATTATGGAATACTTCCAATCAGGAAAGCGTCCCTTCAGATGGATGGAAAAGATGCGCGAAAAACTTCTCAACCTACACAGAGGAAGTCGACAGTACCATCGCCTATCATAAAAATCTCTCTGAGACCGGTCTCCGTGCTCTCATATATAGGTAACGTAACTTTACACGTCAAGAACAAGTTAACCAGAACAGTACAGTTAGCCGGCTGCCCAACAATCTTTGATATGAAAAATGAAAATTTCAACCCTGCGATCATAGTGAATTTATGCAGCTTCAGACATAATTCTGTTGCCTTGATTGTTTTGCTCACTTGGATCAAATCTATGCTTGTTCATGGGTTAGCCGAGAGAAATGATTCAGAAAAATCCCCTCATGCGAGCTTTTCTTGATCTAAGTTCAATTAATTTTCAGTAAACCAGAAGACTGACTAAAAATTCCATAGTTAACAATTGGTTGCACCTTTGATGGATGGACTCATAACTAAAATCCATGCTCACGCTCAGTGTATGTTGTATTTCGCAGCGGAGACCATGACATCTCAGTTCCATGGATTGGAACCCTGAGCTGGATCAAATCTTTGGGAGTGGCCGTCTTCGATGAGTGGAGGGCGTGGTACGTTGACGGACAAATTGCAGGGTAAGTTGCCAAAATGCGAACTGCGGTTGAAGTTGAAGTGAGCCAAATGCCCGTCATAATGTTATGCAATCCTTGATTGTTTTCTAGGTACCAAGTGAAGTTCATGAACGATCACTTCCGCCTGACCTACGTGACCGTGAAGGTGAGAAAAGGAAATCGAGTTCCGTTTGGCTTCTTCATAGTTCATGAGACATGGAAAGAAACGACACTGAAATCAATTCATGGTTAATGTGAAACAGGGCGCTGGTCACACAGCTCCAGAGTACAAGCACAAGGAAACACTTGCCATGTTCGACCGGTTCATGGCCCGTTACCCTATCTAGTCGGTTCCGCCGTCTTGAGGATCTTTTCGGCGAATAAAGAGTATTTAAGTCAGGAGATTTGTTTCTAATAATACCTTCTTGTAATTCATCTTATGTAATCAGTTCATTTTGGGAGAGCTTTGTGAACACATGTAATTCAAGTTTAAGCTTGTCTTGAAGTTAGTTGTATCAGTAATTATATTTAGCTAATCATGACTTAAAAGCAGTAAAAAGTCCTTCTAGCCTAGTCCAGCTGATAAATGAACTTCCTTTCGATGCAATTTTGCTACTCCAAAAGCCGATTTGAAATCAAATTCGAAAGGTAAGACATCAATTGATTTCCTGCCAGTAGTTATGTATGGACATAGTGTACTTGAATATGTTCATGGGGTGTATATTGAATTTTTCTGCAAAATTGTCAGATTGAAATGAGCACTAATTTGCTTAATTTATAATCAGGACAACAATCTTTTTAGAAACGAGCGTACACTCTCAATCATCTCTCTCTCTCTCTCTCTCTTTCATATAGACAAGACGTTGAGGGTTTTTTTCTCCTCTCAAGGCTTGATCCTAGCTGCGACGAGGTCAGATTGATCGTCCTGGGGCTGCGGCGTCTGAGATCATGGCTGTAGGTCGTGTCGTGACTGCAGCCTTGATAGGGTAACTCCGGTCGCCGCTGTGGCACTGTTTAGTTATTTGTCGGTTGACTTAACATTTAAGCATTTTATAGTAATAATAATAGTAAAAAAAAATCTTATAATTCTAATTATATCTTAAACTGCAGCTGAGTGTCTATACTGGAGTGGGATCCATAGATGGAGAAGCCAGTGCACTGAGAGGACTTTCCTTGGTTTTAATTACGATCAATTACACCGATTCCAATTTTAGGAAATCGGGAACCGGACTAACGTCCCTTGGGACTGGACCACACCAGCTAGTATGGTCTGGTTCGGGCAATTCCTTTTGCTCATCCCTATCAAATAGTGAAAAATATTTTCTAATTTATTTTTAGATTTTAGGAAAATATCATAAAATATTGTTATTTTCCTAGAAAACAATTTTATGGAAAATATTTTTAAAAAAATGAGCCTCAATTTAAAAAAAAATTATAAAAATTGTCAACTAGATTTGTGTTGTATGAAAGTGTTTAAGTAATACCATTTAAAAAAAAATCATAAGAAACAAACTTTCCTAGATTTAGTTAAATGGGTTGGGTGGGGGTGTGGGCTGCAGGGATGGGTTGAGAAATTTGTATTATGATAAATTGGTCATAAACAAGTCAATAGGTCAAATTAGGTTAGACCATTAATGACTCGACCCAAACTCATCCCGACCTACCCATTTGATAGGTCTAATCTTACACGTTATTTGTATAGGATAAAAATGAATAAAAACTATATGCAAAACATTTTTGCAATAAAGAGAAAAATACCGAAAAGACATTAGATTAATCTATAACATAATCAAGTCCCCAAATTCATTGAATATTTAGTTCGTAGAAGTAAAATATAGTCCCATATTTTGCTTGGGTGTTTAATCCACCCATAACCAATTAGTGTTGGCTCCAAAAGAAAAGATAAATATCGTGGTCGAATCGAGTACCAAGTTATGGTTGGTAGGGTTTAGGATAATCTATGTTGACCGTGACGCTTAGTAATTCATTGGCTTTCCCTTAATGGTTCACTTTTGAGAAGGTTGCAATTCTAATTGTGAGTGATGCAGTCGCTCGAGGTTGTCAAAAAAAATTGTTAAAATTAACTGATAATACCTCTAATTTGATCAAGGTACAACGGAATGATTAATTAATTAGACAAGAAAGATTTTGAATAATAGAGCGCTTTCCCAGAGGGAATTAATCCCATTTGTTAAGAACTCGAAAGCGACTCTCCAACGTGGGTTGATAAATTAATGATTTATTGTCGGACTTATCTTACGAATCAAGAATGGGCATGAATCACGACGAATGAAAGAAGACGGTGGACGAGGAACGGATGCAGAAGCAAACAAATAATCAGCTAGGTTATTTCGTACAATCATGCGGAGTAAAGAGACATGAAAGTCAAGTCAACCGGTATGGGGTAACAAATGCCTAAAATTTCCTACATACGAACAACGCCATTTTGTGGAATTTTACTGTTTTGAGCGGCGATGTACGAGGAAAGTGAACGGCTAATGTGTAGCAATAGAATTCAAGGGAATTAGGGAGTCGTTTTTTCTTGTCAAATTGTTGCTCAGCTGTGTCTGCGCCTCATTTTAAGCGCAAGATTTTTGCTTGGACTGGATTTGTGATGGACTGAGTGAATCGCAATTGGCGATTAAATGAATCGCATGAATTTCCCATGAGCTTCGCATCATCTAATACAATTTTTGCGGTACGTTATGTGTGATGAATTGGTCCATGCAACACTAGCAAGAGAAGAGAATGCTAGCAATAGAATTCAACCGGTCCATGGGTCAGTTCATATTTTAATACATTATGCATATAAATACGAACATTTTCCCTTGATGGGGCACATTATTTTCAGCCAATTGTACCATCTTCAGCAGTAAAATTGTCCAATTTTTTTTTTTTTTGATTGAAGTCCAAATTATTTAAAACCAATTGAAAATTTGTCTATTCAATCCTAAACCTTTTAATTTTACCAATCCAATTTTAAACATCTTCATGTTTTGTCAATTTTGAGTCAATTCGATCAATCTTGGCTGGAAATTATTGACATGGACACTAGCTCCCTACATTGTATGACCAACGCTAACGTGGGAAAATTTTACTAATTTTTTTTGTCAAATCTATTTATTTATCCTTTTTCTTTTCTTTGTTTTTATTATTGTGGCTGGCGAGGGTCGTCGAGCCGTCGTTGGCCACTAGTCAAGGGCTGTGAAGCCTTCACTGATAGTGGGCCAAGGTCATAGTCCTCACCTAAAGGGCCACCAGGCTAGGGCCAAGATCCTCAACCATGGCAGGAGAGGGCTTCGTGACCATAGTTGTGGTTGCTTTCCCCAAATTTGGGCGAGGTTGCCTTACTCGAGGCCGCAATGGTCTCACCTAAGGCTAGTGAGGACCTAACGAAGCTCACTAGCCAAAGTTGTAAGAAAAAAAGGAAAAGAAAAAAAAATGAAAAGGTAATAAAATTTGAATAATTATGAAAAAATTAGTAAAAATTATCTTCATCAACACCAATTGTGTTACATGTCATGTAAGACGGCCAACATCCACTTCTAGTTGAAATTGGCTATATGGGCTCAATTGGCAAAATATAAAAAGGTTTGGCTTCAATTTGCAATATTAAAAGGTTTATGACTGACTTAGTAAAATAAAATAGATTTAAAAAATTTTGAACAATTTTCATCGTCTTCAGCCAATTGGACAATATTTAATAAGGCAATGATAGAGTAGGGTATTGAAATCCTTTGTGCAAATAGGAATCTCTACCGACCAAAGACTAGCAAATGTGGCTACAAGTATTGTGCTTACAAAAAACTTGAAATTTGAAAGATTAAGCACAATACTTATTACTAAATATTTGAATGATTACAAAATTGCGAAATTACTGATAGAAGTACAAATTGACAATGGAAATATATATATTATATGTGGAAAGACCCAAATAATTCAAGATTTGAAATCTTTTTTTTTTTTAAAGTTAAACTGAGATAAAAATATTCAAATTTAACTCATATAGAGTTTCTAACTTGCGTATTTCCCCGTGGATTCAAAATTTGTAAAATAAGTAACTGAGGATTTTTTTTGGGAGGGGTCTTTTTTACTTTATATGATAATATAGACAACGTGCAAGAATAAGTTATTGTCATGGAGTTTTATATTATATTAAGCTCTATAATGGAATGGCACCAAATAAATAACGATTAGCTTACGAAATGATTCTACAAAGTAAATGAACAAATTGCAAGTGTAAATTTCCCTAATGGCCCATAAAATGTCGAATTGGAATCAATCACATCACTAAATGAATCAATTTTGTCAATCAACATAAAAAGATTTGTTTGGATATTGGCCTACATACGTGAATACCTAGCTCCAATTAATCGCATTGTTTTGTAAATCAATTAAACGTCCTTAACATTTTATTGCTGAATTAGGTCAAAGTGTTTTTTTTTTTACTAGTGGATGGACAGTTTAAGCAGCCGCGAGGCCTACATAACCCCTAGAAATCCACACAGAGCAAGGAGGAATCTTTACACAAGTTTTGGTATTCTCTTTTCTTTTCCATTTTTCTTGGTTGGACAAGCCAACAATGTTGCGTCTCCTACTTGCAGTGCTGCTGTTCTTCCCCAACGTGGGAGGATCACGATCGGCCATCGTCAAGAGCCTCCCGGGTGTCTCCGGAGATCTTCCCTTCAAACTCGAAACTGGTTCAGCTTCCACGTCCTTCCAAATAAATCCAAAATATTCTCTCTCTCTACATACATACATTCATATGTCACGGAGCAGAGGTTTCCGTGGTCAATGGAGCATTCGTAATCGAGGAAAAACGACCAAAACGCCCCTCGAAGGATCCAAGCACTTCCGGAACATTCCTAGGGGCGGGATTTTCTTGAGTCTTCTAGAATATTCCAGAATATTTCCTGAATATTCCTAGAATATTCCTAGGGGCAGAAGATACGGTAATTAAGGCAGTTGGGGAGATACGATATTGTCTACCGGATCGAAACTAAATCAATGGTTGTAATCTGAGAGCCTCAAGTATAAGAAGGGGTGCCCTCCCCCTCATTTGTATCATCCAACCATTAGCAATCTAAGATCCTTTTTTTCATTTAGAGCTTCTCTCTAGTTTCTCTCTACGATCCGAGTGAGTGAGTGATCAGACGATCCGAAGAGGGCTTGGCTTAGGTGCCAATGATCCCAAGCGATCCGAAATAGCCTAAGTCGCCGTACGGTCGTGATCCCAAATGATCATCCCGTGACAAGTGGTATCAGAGCAAAAGAAGAGAGATCTGAGGAGCAGCACCAACTGTTCGAAAGAATGTCGAGCCAAGAAGCTATTGTGGATGGAGAGATTGCCCAAGTCAGAGAAACTCGCAGCCGAAGCAAGAAAAGAGAAACCTCATCGGAACCCGTTGCCGCGCTTGATGAGAAGTTCGCGAAAATGCGAAGTGCCGTAGCTGATCTCATTGACAGACTCGATGATGTTCGAGACCGGATCATGGAGGTTGAAGGCTCCCTTCGCAAAGACTTCACGGACGCCATCAACGATGTGACGGTCCCTCTTCAAGCGAAGAATGATGACCTTGAGACATCAATTGACAACTTGAGGGAACGTGTTCACGCGATGGAAGAGGAGAACCCCCGACAGGACGAGGTTGAAGCCATGAAGGTGGAGATCCAAGAGCTCAAGGCGGAGCTCACCCTATGCAAACTGAGCATCGTGAATGGAGCAATGCCTACCCAAGCATAAGGAGTTCAAGGGTGATCGATCTGCCAAAGAGGTGGACAACTTCGTTTGGAGCATGGAGCAATACTTCGGAGCTACGAACTGCTATAATGTTCCTTACTGATACCACAATGCTGTGATGACGCAATAGGTGTGATGAGACCAAGCGCGGTGCCCATCCCGTGGAGACGTGGGATGACTTCATGAAGGAGTTTCAGGAGTACTTCTTCCCTGAGTTCGCTCAACAAGAAGCCTGTAGCAGGCTCCATCGCCTCGAACAACGGGTACTGTCCGAGAGTACATGAAGGAATTCACGGAACTCAAGCTCCAAATCGACAATCTTGGAGAAGAGGAGGCTTTCAGAGCATTCTTGGATGGACTCAAGCCGTGGGCAAGGCAAGAGCTAATGCGTCGGGATGTGAGAAGTCTCTTGAGGGCCTTAACTGTTGCCGAATCACTCATCAACCTCAACAAATTCGATCCAACGAAACATCGATCGAGGGATTGGAGGTCGGATTGGTCCTCCAAGGATGAAAGCGGAGACAACTTTCGTGGCCCCAAGGATCAAGGTGGCCAAAAGACTTGGGGAGAAGGCTCATCCAAACAACCCATCCATGGAGGTCGACCGCAAGCTAAATACGATCAACCTCCGCCCACTCCTTGCTTCATTTACAAAGGAAACCATTGGACACAAAAGTGTCCTCAAAAGCACTGAGTCAACGCCATCCTCTCTGTCGAAGATGAAGAACGGCCGAAGGAGGAGAAGCGCCAAATCCGACTTGGTAGGATGACTCTTAACTCCATGCAAGCTCAACCACCGCCCAAGAAGAAGAAGCAAACAGATATGCACTTCGTCGAACTTGAGGTATGTGGAATCACTCTCTATGCCTTAATCGATATGGTTGCGTCCAACGTGTTCATGGCGATCGAGGTGGCGAAGAAGTTGGGCTTGGAAGTGATGCCGAACGAAAGACGATTCAAGACCGTCAACTCGGAAGACCTTGCAAGTGGAGGCACAACCCCATAGGTCGAAGTCCAAATTGGCGGATGGAAAGGCAAACTTCCATTCGAGGTAGTCCCGCTCGATGACTACGACCTCATCTTGGGAATGCAATTCTTCGACCAAGCGCGAGCCATGATCGACATGGGGTCCAAGTGCATCATAGTGCTTGACCCGAAGTGTCCGTCCATGGTGCCGATACTCAAAGGGGCGATGAACACCAAGACAATTGATGCAGTCCATCTCCTCGACAAGAGCTTGAAAGCGGCCAAGTGCATGGCCAATCAACCATTAGAGAAGCCGAAGGTAGAATCGGGATCTCTTGCACCAACCAATGACATGCCGATCGAAGCCCTATTCCCTGAAGTGGAGTACGCACCGCGTGCCATGACCGAGTCGAAGAAAGGATCGTGCGCCCAACCGATCGTGAAGCCACTCAACCAATTGTTCGAGAAGCCGTTCGAGGTACCGTTTGAGTCGATTAGGGCCAAGCGGAATAGGAAGAAGCGGGAAAAAGCTCGTGCCAAAAAGAACTTTTCTCATGTTGTGAGCGTCGAGGATGTCGCTCAAATGAGTGGATGTCACGGAGCGGAGGTTTCCGTGGTCAATGGAGCATTCGTAATCGAGGAAAAATGACCAAAACACCCCTCGAATAATCCAAGCACTTCCTAAACATTCCTAGGAGCGGGATTTTCTTGAGTTTTCTAGAATATTCCAGAATATTCCTAGGGGCAGAAGATACGGTAATTAAGGCAGTTGGGGAGATACAATCTTGTCTGCCGGATCGAAACTAAATCAATTGTTGTAATATGAGGGCCTCAAGTATAAGAATGGGTGCCATCCCCCTCATTTGCATCATCCAACCATTAGCAATCTAAGCTCATTTCTTTCGTTCAGAGCTTCTCTCTCTAGTTTCTCTCTCTACGATTCGGGTGAGTGAGTAATCAAACGATCCGAAGAAGGCTTGGCTTAGGCGCCAACGATCCCAAGCGATCCGAAATAGCCTAAGTCAATAGCCTAAGTCGTCGCACGGTCGCGATCCCAAACGATCGGCCTGTAACACATATATTTTAATGGGCGCTTCTACGGTCGTGAAAAAAATTTATTGGGAAGACGTATTGGGTCTCACCTTAGCTAATGTAAAGCAATTAACTTGGATTAATGAAATAAAGTATAGCCAAAGTGCACACTAGTTACATGCATGTAAAAAGTCAACTTTATTGCTACATGTGCGAATGATTAAATAATGGGGGAATTATTGATAAAATTAAAATTTGATAATGGAAATGGATAAATATACCTAGAAAGATCCAAATATTTCAAGATTTGAAATCTCTTTGAGAAGTTTATTGTCGGATTGAAATTATTAAAATTCTAATAGTAATATATGTGAGAGATTGTATAGAATTATTACTTTGCGTATTTGCCTGTGAATTAATATTTATCAAATAAGTAACCAAGAACATTTTGAGAGGGGAAAAAAAGAAGAAAAGAATGACGTCCCTCAAAAGTAAAATGTTCCTTTATTTGATATGATCGCATCGAACAATATGCAAAAGTAAGTTAACGTGGCAAACTATGGTATCATGTCGAGTGCTTCAATGGAATGGTGCCAAATATATGAAATTAGCCGGCAAAGTTCTTCTCCGAAAGATTGGACATACCGCAAGCGTACACTTCTCAAGTGATAAAACGTAAAATTAGAATTTATATTATCCCTATATGAATCAACTGGTAAATCAATCTTTTTATATTCAGCACGTTCGCTTTCTTTGAATATATGGTGTACATATTTGAGTAGCTTGTTCCAATCCATCGCATCGCATTATCTGGCAATCAATTTGATAGATGATTATTGACCCAAAAAAAGAGTTGATAGACGAGTGGTAGTGCGTCCACATCCCTACGTCGTTATTGCTCATATAAGTCTAAACGCTCGCGTAAGACCACGTTGAGAATTATTCTTTTGACCGGTGGATGGACAGCTAGCCGCGAAGCCTAGATAAACCCTGGAAATCCACGCAGAGCAAGGAGGAATCGTATGCCAATTTGCCTCTCTTCTTTTCCATTTTTCTTGCTTGAACGAGCCAAGGATGTTGCATCTCCTACTTCCATGGCTGCTGTTGATCTCCAACTTTGAACAATCACAATCAGCCATCATAGAGAGCCTACCGGGTTTCCCCGGAGATCTTCCCTTCAAACTCGAAACTGGGTCAGCTTGTATTCTCTGATTATGAGCAACTACAATTTAGCAAATGACTTGACTCGATATCTCTTTTCTTTTATGTTCAAGAGTTAATGGATATGAGTGTCTTCTTCTTGATGTTTGTTTGTATGACGGTGCCACAAAAATGGTGCAGATACGTAGGGGTAGGAGAGTTGGAAGAAGTGCAGCTATTTTACTACTTCATCGAGTCCGAGAGGAGCCCCAAGGACGACCCTTTGTTGCTTTGGCTCACCGGCGGTCCAGGTTGCTCCGCTTTGTCTGGCCTTCTCTTCGAAATAGGTGTGCTCTCTCTTTAATTCCTTTACTAATTACGGTCGTTGTCAATGTCGTCGTCGTCGTCATCATCATCATCATCTTCTTCTTCTTCTTCTTAGAACACATGATACTTATCCGACTCTTAGAAATCCCCAAAAGAAGTTACCTATCCTTTCCTGGAGTTGTTGTTGTCATAGCCGATGTTCAATGACAAACATTCCTTTCATAAAAGTTTTATGATCTCAAACTTGCTCAAAGGCCTATAATTAAATTCTTTAGAGATAATAGTAGAACATTTCACAACCGATTTCATTTATCTCGTGAAAAATAAATAATTTAGAAAATATTTTTTTGAAAATGATAACCCATATTGTTAGAAATAATTAGTCAATGAAAAATATTGTTATTATCAATAAAAATTTTAAGTCTAAACATTATTTGACAATGAAAAAATTGTCCGTTCATTTTTTTTGTAAATGACATATAAACAACTGTTTTTTGAAAAAAAATAATTTATTTATTTTATGCGAAACAAATAGAGCCTAAGCATATGATTCATTCTTTATGTAGAATGTTCGGACACTATTACATTGACTATAACTAGTTGCGCCAAAAGAATAATAGCACATTGACTATAACTAGTTGCGCCAAAAGAATAATAGCGGTCCAGAAAAGACAAGGAATAACGCTTACGAAAGGGTCCCATTTAAACCTCTAGCAGGTACAAAATTGACATTTTTGTCATCTTTGTGTGCGTGTACGCTAAGTCTTTCCCTTTAAAAATAATAAAAAAGAAACGATGAAATTTGATTTGAGAAATACAACAGTCAAAAGATTTTTATAGGAAAAATTATCAAAATAGTTTTAAATTTATTATAATTTTTGCAATTTAATTTTAATTTTTTTATTAATTTCGTCATAAATATTTTGTAATTATGTCAATTCAGTTTATTCGGTCAAATTTAAACGATTAACAGTAACGTGGATGCTGGCCGTCAGATGAACTTGCAGTGATATTTTTTAAATAATGTTTTTGTTTCTTTCGATTTTTATTAATTTTTTATTCTTTTCTTATTTTTCTTTTTTCCCATCTTCCGCTTCCTCTGGCACCGGGCCGGCGAGGTCAGCCTCGCCGGCCAATCGCGAGGCTCGCCCCCACCGGCCACTGGCGAGGGCGAGCCTCACCCAGCGACGACGAGGCCGCCGTCGCCATGGCTGGGCGACGCTTCGCCAGATCTGGCGAGGCTCGGCCTCGCGCAGCCATGGCGAAGGCGAGCCTCGCCGGCCACCGGCGAGACCGACCCTCGCCAGATCTGGCGGGGCCTCGCCCAGCCATGGCGAGGGTCGACCTCGCCACGCCTCGCCGGCCACTGGCGAGGCCGACTCTCGCCGTGGCTGGGCGAGGCCGAGCCTCGCCAGATCTGGCGAAGCGTCGCCCAGCCATGGCGACGGCGAGGCTCGCCCTAGCCAGTGGCCGGCGGGGGCGAGCCTCACCATTGGCCGGCGAGGCTGCCTCGCCGGCCCTCGCCTCTGGCCGGCGGCGACCGGCCAGAGGGGGAAGGGGAAGAAGGGAAAAAGAAAAAAAAGAAAAAAAGATTAAAAAATCGAAAAATATTAAAAAATTGTCACAGTGTTCACCACGTAACCGACCAAATTTTGACTAGATTGATTGAATTGGTATAATTATAAAATATTTAGAATTAAATTAGCAACAAACAAAGATTTCGAATTGAATTGAAAAAATTACAATAAATTTACGACAGTTTTGATAATTTTTTTGGCTTTTGTAATTTGTGAAGGATACTTGGCGACCAAACTGTAGAATTTTCTTTGGGGTTAGGAGAACACAAAAATGACTAGATAAGAACGTTGGATGTGTGTTATGCTGTTGCTTCTCAATTTCGCCTACGTAGAAGATAACGACCAAGCTTAACCCAAATCCCATCTTTTATTGACAAAAACTACTATTCTTTCCATTGTTAGATTCGAATTAACTAAATATTAACCATAAAAGTTTCACACGATCTATCGCTTTTAGTTCACTCATATGATAATTTCGCGATGTGATCCTTACTCCAACCCCGGTCTTCATTCATGTTACACCTACACATGTCAATATATAGTTTGCCGGTCTCGCTGTTTATACGTTTTCACGCAGGTCCATTGCAGTTTGATTATTCAAATTCCAGCGGAAACAAACCAGTATTGAAGTTGAATCCCTACTCTTGGACAAAGGTGAAATACCTTTATTTTTGGCAAGGATTAATATATTTGACTTAAAAAATCAAAAGTCGTTACTTAAGTTGTCTCTTTTTCTACGACAGATAGCCAACATTATATTTTTGGATGCACCCGTGGGTACAGGATTTTCATATGCAATGACAGGGACAGCATATGACAATAGCGATACATCCTCAGCAGCACAAACGTATGAGTTCTTAAGAAAGGTAAACTATTTGTATTAAAACCAATTGTATGTCACCTCAAAATAATCAAATCAGATGCCCCTAAGGCAATTATCATAGCTAATTACCTTGGACAGTATAGCTCCTTAATTTTTCTTTTTTTTTTTTTTGGGTTGATGCAGTGGCTTATGGCTCATCCCAAATTCCTCACAAATCCATTGTATATCACCGGTGATTCTTATTCTGGCGTTATTGTCCCCATCATCGTTAAAGAAGTATATGATGGTGCGTAATCGATTTTTTTTTTTGTGGTCAGTATGCGTAATTGATTTACCTGCATATTATGTGTTACTATGGCTCTTAAGAAAACATTTTCTTTCCATAATTATAAAATTAAAAAAATCCGTTTGCTTTTCTGTATAGGAAATGAAGCTGGACGCGAGCCGCCAATGAATCTCAAAGTACGTAATAATGTTGTAGATTCTTTTTCTATAATAATGTTTAATGATATTAAATTACGTCGAGGCTTCGTGTGCTTTTCTCGTATCTCACAAACGTTAGGACCCATATTTATGTTACCATTTTCACTTCATTTCAGTTAGTACCAGGCCATATATGTTGAGTAAAGATTCTTATTCTGGTTATATGAATAGGGCTACGTGCTAGGCAATCCGGTGACTTGTGAAGTAAAGGACATCAGTCAAAGAATTCCGTACGGTCACAAAACGGCTCTTATATCAGATGAATTGTATGAGGTGAATTTACAATATGTTTTAACTTTAATAAAATCTCTATATTATAAAATAATATAAAATATTAGTAATAATAATTGCATATGAATCAACGTTTTTGTGATTTATCTTTTGTATACGTGTTTTCAAGTCAACAAAAATGGATTGCAATGGAGATTATGTGAATGTAGATCCCACCAACGGAGCTTGTCTAACTGACCTTGAAATGGTATCAATAGTAAGTGACATTGTTATAAAACCTATATCTCTCATATTTTTTCATGTAGTACGTATGCATGAGATAAATCACTGAGATATGTTTCCTTTTGAAATTTTCTAGTGCCTTGAGAAGATATATTTGGCTCAAATATTGGAACCCATGTGTAGTATCATATCTCCTAACCACACGAGGCTAAAATGGAACAGAATGATACTCGAAGAGAATATCATGGATGTCATTTCGGTGCCTCAACAATCTAGGCCATGGTGTCGGGTACATCCTAAATTAATTCCTCAAAATTGATGAATTTGGTTCCTAAAAGTAAAACATCTATCTATTATGTGCAAGACAATAAACGATAAAGATATAGATTTTGATTAAAGTTGATCCGATGGTTTTACTTGTTCGAATTTCTGTCTCAACAGAGCTATAACTACTTGTACTCTTACATTTGGGCCAATGATAGGAGTGTCCGAGAAGCTCTTCACATACGAGAGGTCTGTGGAAACATTCTCTTTGCAGCCATCACCGACATTTATATACATGCTCATGTTGATTTTGTGATAATGACCAGGGCACGAAGCCAGAGTGGGATAGATGCAACTACTCTCTATCGTATACAAAGGATATTCTAAATAGTGTAGTATATCATAGATACCTCTCTAAGACATCCCTCCGTGCCCTAATTTACAGGTATTGCATTAGCTAGATGAATTAGTTTCTCATCCTTGTTCAACCTTTTATGTTTGACATGCTTTTTAGATATATTGGCGATTTTTTCTTTTCTTGACGAAAATTACAATTTTTATAGCGGCGATCATGACTTGGCTGTCCCATACATTGGCACACTGGATTGGATAAGATCACTCAACTTAACTTTACTTGGTTCATGGTCGCCTTGGTTCGTCGAAGGTCAAGTGGCCGGGTAATAATTTCATCATAATCCGTTAAGATCACTACAATTTTTTTTTCATTGAATTCAATTTACCTGATCATCATTTTGTTACGTAATTTTAGCTTCATAATTCACTTGATGATGAATGTTATTATTCCATTGTGAATATCGCATGTCTCGATCTAACAGTGTCCCAAAAAAAAAAAAAAAAAATTACTTATTAAGTTCCATCACTTGTTTGTGTTCAGAACCATACTTAAGCTGAAAAAGTTTGTACAAATCCTAATTAGACTTCTAAACATAAATTAACTCACTCTGGTTGTCTCCCACTGTGATAAAGTATGTTATATTTCCATCACACATTACTAATGAAAAAAATGAATAATGATAAATTGTCAAGCGAATTTATTAGTAATATTTTTCCTTAGACACTAGTAGAAATAGAACATATTTTCTATAATGATACACTCCGACAATCAGGATCAGCTTATGGTCTATCTATGCTGCTCAAGATAATAACTTAGATTAATTGTTAAAAGATTTAAATAATAAAGCACGACTTTATCTAAAAGGTTAAGTTTTTACTATAGTTGACAGTAGTCCTACAAATCCAATTTGGTATCATTTTCAAATCTTTTCAGATCACATTTACCTCCCAATGAAATATTTTCACATTTAGTACTAGGTGAAAAAGAGAGAGAGACTAGAATAAGCATAAGGGAGAATGTTAGAATATTTAAATAATAAATCACGCCTCTTTCTAATAGCTTAAACGTTTAAAAAAGTTAGCAGTGGTCCCACTAAATCTTACAATAACAATAAAATTTGGTTTGGCCCGCAACTCAACTATTCTCACGTAAATTTTTCATACGACTAGCTCTTAACTATGTGCACTCTGCGTAACACAAACAAAAATGTTCCCAGGGAGTGGATTATTGGGGACCCTCCAACACGCGAGTCAGTTTGAGCTTTTAAGAGAAGTGAAATTGATAAGAGTAAATTGCTTATGTTTATTAAATGTCCCTTACCTAGAGTAATTGATTTTAGACTAGCTATACTTACTTTGATAGCCCAGAGTTTCTCAATTTCCGGAAATGTGAGGACGTGGGTTGTCTTTCTGGAATGTGGGTGCACCTGTAGGCTTGCTGCCTATAAGGGTCCGGACTTGTCTTTTGATGTAGAATCGGCCTTCCCCAGTTCATGGTTTTAAAGGAACCACGCCAATGCGCTTATTTCTTACCGGGGTCCGTTTTCGGCCTAGATTGATGTTTTCACTTAATTTACCTGTCACCACCGAAAGTCATGGTCCATCTTGTTGCTCGGAAGCCTCCGTCGGGTCAATTCGAGTTACAAAAATGAACTTATCACAAATGATCTCATTCAGTGCAAGATACCAGGCCTGCTATTTTATTTTGAGTAAAAACTCAATTTTTTTTGAGCCATTTTTTGAACATTTTGCTTTTCTTCTTTCAAATCAAACACGTGCATCATCTGTACTTGAAGAGTCATCAAATGTCATATATATTAACCTCTTCTTAATCTGTATGGACAGGTACTCTATATTATATTCGGAGAATAGTAAATACGATTTGACATATACAACAATCAAGGTAAGACCAACTCTCCATCGTCATGTTTTCGTTTTTACCCTTTTACACTCATATTCGTTTAAAAAAAAATGATTATCTCAACTTATTATGGTCGTTTTTTTCTTTGTTCTCTTTCCCATCTTATCGTGGTGCAGGGAGGGGGGCACACAGCTCCGGAGTATAAACCCAAAGAATGTTTTGCAATGGTGGATAGATGGTTCTCTTATTACCCTCTCTAAGCTCATTTCCGTTGATCTTCAAGTAGATACCCGAAGCAACCCAAGTTTGTCACCCAATAACAATGTGGTCGAGTCCCGTCAGATCATCCTCCTGTGTGTGAGGAGCTTCGGTTCTGGTGGGTGAATCATCATGATAAAAATAAGGGCACTAAATATTCTTGTTGCAGAAAAGCTATTTCCATATGAAAAAAAGTACTTTAATAAAAGAATTACATATCATCAATCCGAAAAAAAATAAAAAATTATCGGCTTGTTGGTTTGGGATCAAGCAAAAGTAGTACTTTTTTGTTATATGTCGAAGTCGAAAATAATATCTAAAATTTGAATGCGAAAAAATTACATATGTGAAACTGCGGTATCAAAATTAGCATCTTCTAAAATTTTGTGTATTTAAAGGACAAGAACACAAAATGTCTGATATGATATCTACCGATAGAAAATCCCCAAAATAGTCAAACGTTAAATAATAAGAGTCTCATTGTCTTATCCCTATCTCTCCTATATGGGAGGTATATATGTTTATATGCTACTGAATTGAACAATGACATTCAGTGATGGGCATTCCTTTTATAGGCATTTATACTTTAAACCTACTCAAACACCTGTTGGCTATTCGTACCACGAAAAACAACTTTAAAAAAAAAAAAATTTCTGAATTTTCTAACGTTTGGCATTTACTAAAAATAAATTAGTCAAAAGAAAACATTTTCCACTAATGGAAAAAATACGTTCAAAGGTAGTGGAAAAAACACGTTCAAAGGTAGAGAAAATGCTTTCCACTTTTGAAAAAAACGGAAAACATTTTGCATGCCCTTTCTTTCACCCTAGAACAAGCATTTTCTTTCATCAAACGATTCTGCAAGACAAATAAAGCCTAAATTCCTTAAGGACTATAGTAGATCATTATTTTTTTTTTTTTATATTCTTAAAAAGTTCAAAGGTAGGGAGAAAGGTCCTCTTTCCAATCCAGCACTTACAAAATAAAAAGGAAAGGTTGAAATCTGGTTTGACAAATATATAAGATGCTGCTAGGAAGATTTTTGTACTTTGAGGAGGATATTGGCCAGTGGCCACAATGCCAAAGAACTTTCGTCGGCAGTCGAGAAAGTTGGACGTACTTTTGTCGCTTCTCATGTTCCCATTGGCAAAAGACCAACCAAAATCCCATCTTTCTGGACGAACCCTCCTATCCTTTCCATTTCAGCCTATTCGTGGTAACTAAATATTATGTGAATCCATTGAAATGGGGCATGGCTCATGATAAAATATCATATGAATCTGAATTGCATGAGCTCAGCTCACATTTACTAAAATACTAATGAATTCTTTGAAGATCCATACGATCTAACAGTTTGCATGAGCCGAGACTCGTATCTATTATATGATAAAATGGTTCATATATGAGATCCATATAATCTAGCAGTCCATGATAGATGAGCCCAATTTCTCTAGACTAGTTATGGTTGCTTTTCCAATTTTTCTTGCTGTAACTTGAATAATCATGAATTTGGAAAATGAACCTTCAGCGTCATCACATACAGGCTGTGCCTTCCGTGCATTCGTCATACAAAGTCAATCTCCACCAAGAAAAGAGCCTTGCCTAGACACTTGAGTGAAAATTTGTCATTTTAATTGTATGCTTGTTTATATGATACACTAGATGTGAAATTTCAAACTTTCAACAGCTTTCATTTTAAATGGACTGCTCATCTACGCTTTTTCTTCAAGCAATAGTTTCCAACTCTAAGAAAGCCACTTTTTCAATTTAGACCAAATATCATCACAGATGATACTACTCTGCTATTTTTATGCTAGTGCCACCCCTATCTTGCAGTGCTTATGTGATGTTGCTATCTGTGTAACATGATTTTAGTTACTTTCTGATGTTGTGACATTTAAGTTAAAATGGAAAACAATTTTCTAGATTATTTAGCTTGGGGCATACCGGATTTATTATGGATGAAAACTCTTTATCTACTGAAAATCATCCTACCGGTCAAGAGCAAAACCCTTTTGAATGATGTGGCTCACCCATGATCTTGACATATATGTGTTCTCACACAGGTCCTCTGCAGTTTGATTATTCAAATTCCAGCAGAATCACATCAATGTTCGAATTAAATCTCTACTCCTGGACTAGGGTGAATTGCCTTTATTTTCAATGAGGGCTAATAGTGTTGAACTTATCAAAGTCAAAAGTTGTCACTTTTTCTTAAAACAGATAGCCAACATAATATTTTTGAATACAACTGTAGATACGGAATTTTTATATGCAACGACATGAGCAACATATAATAGTAGTGACACTTCCTCGGCACAACAAACACATAAGTTGTTAAGAAAGGTAGTCATTTGAGTTAATACCAACATTATGTTACCTCATTATAATCAGATGCCCCTAAGGCAAATATCACAGCTAATCATCTGGATCAGTACAGTTCCTTATTTTTATTTTATTTTTGATGTAGTGGCTTATCGCTCATCCCAAGTTCCTCACAAATCAACTTTACATCACTAGTGATTCCTATTCCGATGTTGTTATCCCTATCATTGGTAAAGAAATACACACGATACGTAATTGGAATTTACCTTCAAAAAGAGTTTTATTTTCAAATTAATTACTTGATATTCGTCTCACTCTTGCTCTCATGAAGTTATTTTCTCTTCATAAAAAAAGACTAATTGCATTTCTGTACGGGAAATGAAGCTGGACGAGAGACGCCAATGAATCTCAATCTATGTAATAGTCTTGTCGATTTTGCTTTGTAAATTAATCTTCTACGACATTTGTAAATGTTAGGCTTCGTGTGCTCTTCTCTTATCTCACCACTTTGGCTAAAACCCATAAATATGCTACTATTTCCTCAACATTTCAACTTCATATCTGTTAATACGATGCCATATATGTTAAGCAAAGCATCATTATTGTGATTATATTAATAGGGTTACGTGTTAGGCAATCTGGCGACTTATGTAGTAAAGGACATCACTCAAAGAATTCCATATGCTCACAAGATGGCTCTCATATCAGATGAATTTTTTGAGGTGAATCTACAACATATTTTAACTCTAATAAGATCTCTATATTATCAAAGAATATAATATATCCGCATTCATGTTTTCAAGTCAACAAAAATGGATTACAATGGAGATTATGTAAATGTAGATCCTACCAACAGAGCATGTTTGACCGACCTTGAAATGGTGTCAATTTTAAGTGCTATCATTATAACATCAACATCTTTCATATTCTATTTCTCATGATGTATGTATGTGATAAATCACCAAGATATGTTTCCTTGTGAAATTTTCTAGTGCCTTGAGAAGATATTTCTTTCTCAAATGATATCTCCTAACCACACTAGGCGAAAATGGAGTAGAAGTATACTTGAAGAGAATATCATTGACATAATTTCGATGACTCAACAATCCAAGCCATGGTGTCGGGTACATCCTAAAATAATTCCCTCAAAATCCAATTCAGTCCCTAAAAGTATAGCATCTATCTATATGTGTATGACAATATATGTTGAACATATGAATTCTAACAGATAACTTATTACGGTGGTTTCACTTAAATTTCTCTGTCAACAGAGTTATAACTATTTGTACGCCATCATTTGGGCCAATGTTAGGAATGTCCAAGAAGCCCTTCACATATGAGAGGTATGAAGAAACATTCTCTTTCGCATGATCACCGTACATTCATATAAATACTCTTATTTAGTTTGCGATAATGACGTTCAGGGCACGAAGCCAGAGTGGGGTATATGCAACTATAGTCTATCCAACACAAAGGATGTTCTTAATGCTGTAGTTTATTATAAATAACTCTTTGAGAAATCCCTCCGTGCCCTAATTTACAGGCATTACGATGGCTAATGGATAAGTTCCTCATCTTGGTGAAATTTTTTCTTTTACTATGTATTTGCTTTTTACGTAAATTGGCAATTCTTACTTATTTTTACAAAGATTACTTTTTGCTATAGTGGTGATCATGACATGTCTATCCCATATATTGGCACACTGGATTGAATAAGATTACTCAACTCAACTTTACTTGATTTGTGGTCACCCTGGTTCGTCGAAGGTGAAGTGGCTGAATAATACTTCATCATAGTCTATTCAGCTCACGATAATTTTTATTTCATCGAATTCAGTTTACTCAATCATCATCTTGTCATGAATGTTTAGCTTCGTACTTTGCTCGATGACAAACGTTATTATTACATTGGGAACAGCACGTACCTTGATCCAACTATGTTAAGATCCATCACTCGTCTATGTTCAGAGTCATACTTAAGCTGAAAAAGTTTGTACCAAAACCTAATTAGACTTCTAATCATAAATTAATTCACTTGACAGTGTCCCATTGTGGTAAAGTAGTCATACCTCCATTGCACACCACTACTGGAAAATGAATGATGATAAATTGTTGACTGAATTTATTAGTAATATTTTCCATATACACTAGTAGGAATAGAATATATTTTCTTTAATGATACACTAAGACAATCATGAACAGCTTGTGATCTATCTATGCTGCTCAAGATAATAACTTGGGTAAACAATAACGGTCAAATTTGGATTGGGCCGCAACTCAACCATTCTCGTACAAATTTTATCGTACGAATAGCTCTTGACTCTGTGCACTCTGCACACCACGAACAAAAATGTTCCCAGGCGATGGATTTTTGGAGACCCTCCGAGACTCAAGCCAGTTTGAGTTTTTAAGAGAAGTGAAATTGATAGAATAATGATTTATACACCTCATATGTCCCTTGCCTCAAATAATTGATTCTAGACTACTTATGCTCACTGTGGTAGCCCGGAGCTTCCCGATTTTTGGGGAGAAGTGAAAATGTGAGTGCAGCTGTAGGCTCGCTGCCTATATGAGTATGGACTTCTCTTTTGTCCCCCTTCCAGATTCTCCGCTTGCTCTTCTCCTGGATCGGTTGAAGCCTTTGATTTAGAAATCGGCCTTACCCTGTTCGTGGTTTTAAAGGAACCACGCCAATGGACTTAGTTCTTAATGTTATTAGTTGTTGTGCAAAATCGATGTTGTCATTTAATTTACCTGTCATCAATGAAAGTCCAAAGTAGTAGAAAGTTCTGACAAATAAAGAAGCCGTGTCCATCTTGTTGCACAAAAGCCTCAAATGGCTAATTTCGTCAGTTCGAGTAAGAAATAAACGACTTTGTCACAAAGTATCTGATTTGATATTAGAGTCCTCATTTCCAGTTTTGTTATTATTTTAAGTTAAAAAGCATGGTAGGCTCTTTTGAGCCATTTTTGAATTTGAATTTGTAAGGCTTCAATTCCGCGAACATATTCCATTTCTTCCTCCCCATCAAATTTCTTTTATCTATTTCGTTTTTGCATGGACATACCTGCATTGCATGTGCTGGGGGAGTTGTAAAATGTTATATGTGGTTAACTTCTTCTTAATTAGTTTGGACGGATACTCTATATAGTATGCGGATTTGACATTTACAACGATGAAGGTAGAACTAACTCCCCTCCATTATATTTTAATTGTTGTCCTTTTATGTTAATATATGTCTTGAAAAAATGATTATTTAAATTACAATGATCCTTTTTCTTTTTTCTCTTTTTCATTTTTCTGTGGTGCAGGGAGGGTTGCACACAGCTCCGAAGTATAAACCCAAAGAATGATTTGCAATGGTGGATAACTGGTTCTCTTATTACCCCCTCTAGCTCATTTCCATTGCTCGTTGGTTTAATACTCGAAGCAGCCCAAGTTTGTCACCCACTTATAATGTGGTCGAGTCCTGTCAGATCATCCTTCTTTGAGTGAGGAGCTTTGGCTCTGGTGAGTCATCATGATAAAAATAAGGTCACGAAATATTCTTGCAGTTGCAGAGCTATTTTCATCCGAAAAAAATACTTCAATAAACGAATTACATATACACCTTGTTTCGGCCGTCATCCATCGAAATAAAACTTATTGACTTGTTGGTTTGAGAGTAAGCAAAAGTATTACTTTTTTGTTCTACCGTCAAAGTAAATAAATAAAAACTAATTGAAATTTGAATATGACAATATATATATGTGAAACTGCATATCAAAATTATCATCTTCTGAAAATTTTGTGTATTTCGAGTTAAAAAGTTGAAAGTGAGTGCACAAGAATTTGCTGATGAACTGAGTATATTGCCAATGCTCCTTCGGGTGTTGGAGGACGCCAGAGCTACCTAGGATCGCCGGTGGAATGCTTGAAAGTGGACGAAAAGGTGAAGAAAATTCACAGAATATTCTTTAAGTGTAGTAGAGAAATTTACGGTTTTAATCGATGTTGCCATATAAAAAAGTAAAGGCTAATGAATAGCAATAAAATTCAAGCAATTAGGAAGGTTCCCTCTCTCGTCGACTTATTATTCAACTGCGTCCGCACCACATTTCAATGAAAAATTTTCCTTGAACATGATCCGTGATAAATCGAGTGAATCACAATCAGTGATTAGGTCAGGTGGACCTCACATGAATTTCATATCATCCAATTCAATGATTGTGGTGCGTGAAACATGATGGAATGTTTCCACACATCGGTAGCAAGACAAGATAATGGCTCCCATGCTTCCTTTGCTTTCCTTGTCTCCCACATTGTGCCAATACTGTCATTGTTAAGCATTAGCTCACTGTGGCTCCTTGTTAGCTTTCTTTCTTTTGTCCTCTGGTCTCGTCTTTGAAATTAGGTTATTCTCATTCATTTCATTTACTTTGGCCACGTTTCTCGTGTCGAATGAATTTTGAAAATTTTTTGTAAGTACCTTAACTATGAGTAGCAGAAACAAGCTGGAATTACCGATTGGCCCATTCCGACAGATAACTTGAGCATCTTCCATGATAAATGTTTTGCTCTTTTGGGCCATTGTACGTATAGATGATGTCCAAGTACGCATTTTCTTGGTGCCATATACGGAGATACCACGACAAATTCGCCCATGTGGTGATGGCGGTCGTTGAATGACTAGTATGAGTTTGACTTGCGAATTGATAAAGTCTCGAAAAAAAACGAAGCAGCATGGTGATAATAAAGCCTCGGCATTATCTGCTATCAAATTTTGACAAGCACTAGCGGTTCATCCATAGAATCTTCTGATGATGGGGGACCTTGTCTTCGGACACCTGGTCGGTCCTCTCTAGTTCATTGGCAGGCCCACCCACTTAGTCGCTAACGTAGCCGTTAAAATGGATTGATTGAATAAGGTAGATATCTATGATGGAGAATGGCCAGGAGACATCAATATCTCGATAGCCAAGGCAGTAAGTAGAGTACGTATAGAAATCACTGACATAAGTAATAGGGGATAAAAATATTATAAATGTCATAATTTTTGTACAATACTCATTTGAGTATCACGTACTTTTAAAATTCATTCATTTAAATGTTATTAGCGATTCCTCGTCAGAAGATCTAATGCGGCATTAATTTATTATACACTGCCTAACATGGCTTGCCAGTAAGATCATATCAGCGAAGGAGAAGTCAAACAAAGTCACTTGAAGATTTATTTGAAGAACCCTAATTCAATTTAAGAAATTTGGGGCAAAATTCTATCTGAGTTGAAAAACATGGCGAAGAATCCAAACTCTGCTTCCAACCCGAAATTGGGGTTGTCAAAGCAAGCGAGGGAGAGGGAATGGGAAAGGTTCGTTGGTGAAGAACCCTAAGTCAAAATAATTTTTTTTTTTTTTTTTTTTTTTACATTCTCTCTAAGAAGTCAACATCGGGATTTCTTTATTTCGTCCACCGATGGATTTTGGGCACGAGGAAGGAGAAGGGAGAGCGACGATGGACGACGGAGGAGGAGCGGTGATCGAAGTCGCTAAGCTATGCTTCCAAACCAAAGCAATTGAAAATAGAGTGAGAGTAAGCGATAGAGCGAGAAAGACACAGAAAAGGCTTGATAAATTTGTCGATTAAGTCTACGATTTCCAGAGAGAGATAATCCTCCTACAAAATGTCGTCATTTTGTTAACTCTTACCACATAGGATGAAAAAATTTCGATGTGAAACTTCAATTACTTCTAAAAAGCCAAAGTCAGATTCAGAAATATTATTTAAAGGCCATGTAGAATGAATTACTCTCAAGTGAATGATTTTACATTAATGTAGCACTCAAGAGAGCAAAAAAATGTTATTTGCACTCAAATGTATATTGTGTAAAAGTTAGAAAACTTGTAATGTTCTTATCTCCAAGTAGTAGTGTTTACCCAAAAAAAAAAATATTAGCTAATGTGCACACGTGCTAGATGTGTCCAAAAAATTCACATTTAAAAAATGAAACAACACTTCATTGCCACATGTGAAATTAATGATAAAAATACAAATTGATATATTTGAAATATATTATGATATACAACAAAATCCGCATATTTCAAGATGTGAAATCTTTTTTAGTATATTGTTGTTCAATCTAATACTAATATTGAAATATTTGAAAGACTGTATAGGCTTAATAATTTACGCATATGTCCACGAGTTCAATATTTTTAAAGCAAGTAATTAACGACATTTTGAAGAAAAGGAGAATGCATGCTGTCCCTTACTAGTAGGATGACCTTTTCAAAGATTTTTTAATATTTTAATATTTTCGAATTTTCAAAAAAAGAAATCTCTTTTTTTAGAATTTCTCAATTTTAAAAATTTTCCATTCTGAAATTTCGAATTTTCAATGACTTTTCTATTTTTTTATGATTTTCTGAATTTTTGAATTCTTTTTAATGATTTTTAATATATAAAAAAAATTCTGACCGGGTCAAGAGACCCGGCCCTACTAAACCGACTCGGACCCTACTGGTCCGGGTTGGACTAAAAATAAACCGGGCCAGCCCTAAGGCCATTAGGAATTAACCAAATAGGCCCACAAAAATCATTTTCTTAAAAGATAGCCCATTTCCATTTTTCTATCCTTAGCCCAGCCATCTCCAGTCCACTCAGCCTGATCATTCACTTGGGCCCACGATGTACATAAGCCCTTTGACCCTTCTCCCCCCTTCGTCGTTTTCTTCTTTACGCTTCCCCTTTGACCCGAAGCCACCTTCTCTCCTACACCCTTCTTCACCGAAGTCTCTCAACCAAACCGACGCCATTTTAATGAGCTTCACCATCCTTTGTCGCCGGCGCCTACACCGTTGGCGCTCAGGCCACCGCTGAGCCGACCCCCAATCTCTTATAACCATGAGGACAAGGGAAAGAACGGGATATGACTTGCAGAAAAATGAACCCAACTCATAACATATGGCCAAAAGCTCAAATCACGACAAAGTGAACTAGAAATGAGCGAAGAGAAAGCGTGTAAAACAGCTGCAAAACACGTTTAGCAAGGGTGGACACAAAAGTTCAAAGATAGTCATGCCAGTTTCACTTAGGCATTCATGCAAACAGTTGGCGTGCTTTGCCAAATCCTAAGGTTTCCGGTTGAACCAGGACTCGAGCATGCACCAGAGGTCTCGACTCATACACACCAGGATTATGGAAACAGAACGCAGTGACGACGAGGGCCGGAGCTCGAGTGAATAGGATGGCCGTGAGCTTCGGTCCGACACGCTTAAAACAAGGCATCGAAGCTCGACCAAAATAGACATAAGCAACCAAGCAGGGTCTAGGTTCAAGAAAAAGCAGCACCGTCGGAGTCAAGACTCGAGCGAGCCGAAGCCATGCGAGCCTCGGTTAACGGGACGCTAGCGCTTGAGTGCTGGGGTCCTGCTCGGCTCGACGGCGGCGGCCAGCAAGCGTTTCTGAGAAAGGTCGGACTATGGCCGGCCGCCCTGGCGCTGTCGAGACGAGATCCTCAGGCCAAAGGAGGCTGAACTTAAGAGAAGGCTTACCGGAAAGAATGGACGTCCGGAAATAGGGTCTCAGGTGTGACCAAGCTCCTTTCACTCTCTACTCTCAGTTTCAGGCTCTACTCTCACTCACGCCCTCTTTTCCTTGAGCTCTCAGTCGAAGGACTCTCCCGAGCAGCTCTCTCCTTTTCCTTTTCCTTTTCTCTCTGGTTCATTCGTTGCCCACGCCCTCTTTCTCTCTTCTGTTTTCAGCCAGCCCCAGAAGAAGAACCAGCTCTCTCTCTCCGTTTCACTTTCATTCCCATCCTTGCCAGCTTGCTGACTAGCTTGGCCATCGACCCGCGAATCGCGCTGGAGATGCCCCCATGCGACCTTCTGCTTCCTCTGCCTTGTACCTCGCTTTTGCAGAAGCGTGACCAACAAGAAGGGGGAGATCACCCACGTGCGGGCTGGGCCGAGAGAAAGGGGATATAGTCTTGGCCCAAGTGGGGAAGGAGAATAATAAAAGAAAGGGGCTGGTTAGGCCGAGCCCTGGCCTGCCCCCACTACTTTTTTTAATAATGACCTTTTTAGTTGTATATTTTTCAATTTTAATTTTTTTTTTTTTTTTGATAAAATTTAATATTAGTAATGCAAATGCTCTTAATTTCTACATGGTTGTTGACACCTAAATTTTAATTGATCATTCGTAATTTAATGCACAAAAATTTAGGGATTAATTTTAACCCGTAAACAAAAAATATTATGATTAAATTGCATAGCATATAGTTTTAGAAACATTTATTATTGCATTTGCATTGGACATGTGGCAAATGGGCTTCAATTGATAGTTCTAAGCTTTAATTTAATAAATTGGACTAAGCTTACAGTGAAAGAAAATTTGGCTATGCCCGTTAAAGGGTGATGAGTTGGAATATAAGAATATTCCCGGAATATGAGAATATTCCAGAGAATATTGCATTATTTTTTCAATATTCGGGGAAGGTGTCGGATGAAATATTCCCGTTAAGTGATAACGAGTTGGAATATAAAAATATTTCCGAGAATATTCACATTATTCTTTCAATATTAAAAAAAAATGTCAGATGAAATATTTTTGTGATTAGATTTGATTGAGGTTTCGTTACACGTTATAGACAGAGCAAAGCGATGGTCACTTAGCTTTTGATTGACCATCGTTGATAGATTGCATGATTAGGTTACACTCGAGGCAAGCAAATTTCCTAATTGAGGCTTAAGATAATAACTTACAAAGATTTTATTTCATTGGTTATTGTATAAACATTTTCAAGTCTCGATAGATGCGCTTGGCCGTTGGTTGTTGGGACTAATCAGACCTTGAACTTTAAGGATAAGGGAGGAAGTAGATTGACCCCTTTGCTCTTATAAATATCTTTTGTTGGTCATTGGATTAGCGCCTAATGATAGGACCAGGATGAAACGAGATCGTTGTGAATTGTCTATTTTTCTGACTATCCCTATTGTTGATGTTTGACTAGGGTTTTATATTTGTTTCCGCATACGTATATTTCTAAGATAAAAAGAATGGTCGGCGACGCATCATGGGACGTCACATTCCAATGACAGCAAGTGGAAAGGGGATTGTCACATGCTAGAGGGTCGGGGGCGTGACAAATATCAAGTTCCAATTCATCACATTATTTTGTAAATCAATTTCATAGACGAGTAGTAATGTTTCCACGTCCCTAACTTATTATTGCTTAAGTAGGTCAAATTGCACGTGTTCTTGACTAGTGGGTGGACAATTTAAAAAGCCGCGAAGCCTAGCTTGTCCAACCTAGAAAAATGGAGGAGAAAAGAGAATATCAAAACTTGTGTAAAGATTCCTCATTCTGTGTGAAATTTTAGGGGTTACCTAGGCTTCGCGGCTTTTTAAACTGTCCATCCACTAGTCAAGAACACGTGCAATTTGACCTACTTTAGCAATAACAAGTTAGGGACGTGGAAACATTACTACTCGTCTATGAAATTGATTTACAAAATAATGCGATGAATTAGAACTTGATATTCATATATATAGGCCAACATTTAAAGGAATCTTTTTATGTTGATTTACAAAATTGATTCATATAGTGACGTCCAAAATTGATTCATTTAAAGGAATCCATCGCATTATCTAACAATCAATTTGATAGATGAGTATTGACCCAAAAAAAGAGTTGAAGACGAGTGGTAGTGCGTAGGGGTGATCGGTTCCCGGTTCAATCTGGTTTTCATTTTTTGGGACCATGAATTGGACTGGACAGTCCTAGGATCGGGAACCGAACCGGACTAATGGTTTGGTCCGGTCCGGTCCAGTCCAATAGGACCAACCACTTAGCCAAAAAAAAAAAAAAAAAAAAATACTAGAAATATTATTATTTTAGGGTTTATTGCATTTTTTCAAAAATTTAAGAAATATATTTTAAATAGAAAATTGTCAATCCGGTCCAATCCGATTCCCCTCGGAACCAGGGAACGAGACCGAAAATCACCGGTTCCATAAAATGGAACCGGGAACTAGGCCGGTTTGGTCCGGTCTCGGCGATTCTTGGTTCGGGCGGTCCAATGTGCTCATCCCTAGCAGTGCGTTCACATCCCTACATCATTATTGCTCAAATAAGTCCAAAAGCTCGCGTTACACCATGTTGAGAATTACTCTCTTGACTAGTGGATGGACAGATAGCCGCGAAGCCTAGATAAACCCTGGAAATCCACGCAGAGCAAGGAGGAATCGTATGCCAATTTGCCTCTCTTCTTTTCCATTTTTCTTGGTTGGACGAGCCAAGGATGTTGCATCTCCTACTTCCATGGCTGCTGTTGATCTCCAACTTTGAACAATCACACTCAGCCATCATCGAGAGCCTACCGGGTTTCCCCGGAGATCTTCCCTTCAAACTCGAAACTGGGTCAGCTTGTATTCTCTGATTATGAGCGACTACAATTTAGCAAATGACTTGATTCGATATCTCTTTTCTTTTATGTTCAAGAGTTAACAGATATGAGTGTCTTCTTCTTGATGTTTGTTTGCACGACGGTGCCACAAAAATGGTGCAGATATGTAGGGGTAGGAGAGTTGGAAGAAGTGCAGCTATTTTACTACTTCATCGAGTCCGAGAGGAGCCCCAAGGACGACCCTTTGTTGCTTTGGCTCTCCGGCGGTCCCGGTTGCTCCGCTTTGTATGGCCTTCTCTTCGAAATAGGTATGCTCTCTCATTAATTCCTTTACTAATCACGGGCGTTGTCAAGGTCATCTTCTTTTTTCCTTGTACCTGCGTTATTAATAAGCTTTCGGTAGCGCTCTTTTTCCTCTCTTTTGGAAGAGTATTTGCTTATGCCGCATTATATTACATAAAAATGGTTAAGGAGGTCGCTCATTTAGCTCCCGCCAAATTCAAATCTACCAATGAAGTTCTAAGCTCGTAGCTACTTTTCAGAATAAGATGTATACATATATGTCGATCTATCTTTTGGAAGGAAAAGAACACATTATACTTATCTGACATTTAGAAATCCCCAAAAGAAGTTACCTGTCTTTTTCTAGGGTTCTTGTCAAAGTCGACATTCAATGATAGGCATTCCTTTCATATAAGTTTTATGATCTCAAACCTATTCAAAGGCCTATAATTAAATTCTTTAGAGATAATAGTAAAACATTTCACAACTGACTCCATTTATTTCGTGAAAAATAAATAATTTAAAAAATATTTTTCTAAAAATGATAATCAATATTGTTAGAAATAATTAGTCAATGAAAAATATTGTTATTATCAACAAAAAATTTAAGTCTAAACATTTTTTGACTATGAAAAAAAAATTGTCCATTCATTGTTTTTTTGTAAATGACATATAAACAACTGTTTTTTGGAAAAAAAAATTAATACATTTATTTTATGCAAAACAAATAGAGCCTAAGCATTTGATTCATTCTTTGTGAATAATGTTCAGACGCTATTACATCGACTATCACTAGTTGCGCCAAAATTTGCGATCCAGAAAAGACAAGGAATACAGCTTACGAAAGGGTCCCATTTCAATCTAGCATGTACAAAATTGACATTTTTGTCATCTTTGTGTGCGTGTACGCTAAGTCTCTCCCTTTAAGAATAATTAGAAAGAAACGATGAAATTTGATTTGAGAAATACAACTGTGGGAAGATTTTTGTTGGGAAAATTATCAAAATAGTTTTAAATTTATTACAATTTTTGCAATTCAATTTTCAACTTTTTAATTTTTTTGTCAATTTAGTTATAAACCCATAAACCTTTTACAATTATATCAATTCAGTCCATTCGGTCAAATTTGAACAATTGACACTGACATGGATGCTAGGCTGTCCGATGAACCCTGCCCTAGTAATATTTTTAATAATTTTTTTGTTTTCCAAATTTTTTTAATAATTTTTTTATTTCTTTCGATTTTTATTAATTTTTAATTCTTTTCTTATTTATTGTTTTTTCCTTTTTTCTCTTCTTCCCCTTCCTCGGCTAATGCCGGAGGTGAGGGCCCGGCGAGGTCAGCCTCGTCGACCAATGGCAAGGCTCACCACCACCAGCCAACGGTGAGGGCGAGACTCGCCCAACCATGGCGAGGGTTGACCTCACCATGCCTCGCTGACCACTAGCAAAGCTAACTCTCGCCATGGCTAGGCGAGGCCGAGCCTCGCCCTAGCTAGTGGCCGACAAGGGCGAGCCTCACCATTGGTTGTCGAGGTAGCCTCACCAGCCCTCGCCTCTGGCCGACGGCAATCGGCCAGAGGAAGGGGAAGAAGGGAAAAAGAAAAGAAAAAGAAAAAGAATAAAGAAAAGAATAAAAAATTAATAAAAATTCCAAAAAAAAAATTAAAAAATTGTCACTTCAGTGTTTGTCGCATAGCTGACCAAATTTGATTAGATGGATTGAATTGGTATAATTGTAAAATGTTTAGGATTAAATTAGAAACAAAAAAAATGTTTAGAACTGAATTAAAATTTTGACAATTTTTCCTATTTTTGTAATTTGTGGAGGATACTTGGCAACCAAACCATAGAATTTTCTTTGGAGTTAGGAGAACACAAAAATGACTAGATAAGAACGTTGGATGGGTGTTATGATGCTGCTTCTCAATTTCGCCTCCGCTGAAGATAACGACCAAGCTTAACTCAAATCCCATCTTTTATTGACAAAAACTACTATTCTTTCCATTGTTAAGCTGATTCGAATTAACTAAATATTAACCATTAGGTTTCGCATGATCTGTCGCTTTTAGTTCACTCATATGATAATTTCGCGATGTGATCCTTACTCCAACCCCGATCTTCATTCATGTTGCATTTAAACATGTCAATAAATAGTTTGCCAGTCTCGCTGTTTACACGTTTGCACGCAGGTCCATTGCAGTTTGATTATTCAAATTCTAGCGGAAACAAACCAGTATTGAAGTTGAATCCCTACTCTTGGACAAAGGTAAAATACCTTTATTTTTGGCAAGGATTAATATATTTGACTTAAAAAAATCAAAAGTCGTTACTTAAGTTGTCTCTTTTTCTCCGACAGATAGCCAACATTATATTTTTGGATGCACCTGTGGGTACAGGATTTTCATATGCAACGACAGGGACATCATATGACAATAGCGATACATCCTCAGCAGCACAAACGTATGAGTTCTTAAGAAAGGTAAACCATTTGTATTAAAACCAATTGTATGTCACCTCAAAATAATCAGATGCCCCTAAGGCAATTATCATAGCTAATTAATTTTTCTTTGTTTTTTTTTTTGGGGTTGATGCAGTGGCTTATGGCTCATCCCAAATTCCTCACAAATCCATTGTACATCACTGGTGATTCTTATTCTGGCGTTATTGTCCCCATCATCGTTAAGGAAGTATATGACGGTGCGTAATCGATTTTTTTTTTTTGGTGGTCGGTATGCGTAATTGAGTTTACCTGCATATTATGTGTTACTCTGGCTCTTAAGAAAACATTTTCTTTCCATAATTATAAAATTAAAAAAATCCGTTTGCTTTTCTGTATAGGAAATGAAGCTGGACGCGAGCCGCCAATGAATCTCAAAGTACGTACGTAGATTCTTTTTCTATAATAATGTTTTATGATATTAAATTATGTCGAGGCTTTGTGTGCTTTTCTCAAATCTCACAAACGTTAGGACCCATATTTATGTTACCATTTCCACTTCATTTCAGTTAGTACCAGGCCATATATGTTGAGTAAAGATTCTTATTCTAGTTATATGAATAGGGATACATGCTAGGCAATCCGGTGACTTGTGAAGTAAAGGACATCAGTCAAAGAATTCCGTACGGTCACAAAACGGCTCTTATATCAGATGAACTTTATGAGGTGAATTTACAATATATTTTAACTTTAATAAAATCTTTATATTATAAATAATATAAAATATTAGTCATGATAATTGCATATGAATCAACGTTTTTGTGATTTATCATTTGTATACATGTTTTCTAGTCAACGAAAATGGATTGCAATGGAGATTATGTGAATGTAAATCCCACCAATGGAGCTTGTCTAACTGACCTTGAAATGGTATCAATAGTAAGTGACATTGTCATAACATCCACATCTCTCATATTTTTTCACGTAGTATGTATGTATGTGATATATCACCGAAATATGTTTCTTTTTGAAATTTTTCTAGTGCCTTGAGAAGATATATCCGGGTCACATATTGGAACCCAAGTGTAGTCTCATATCTCCTAACCACACAAGACTAAAATGGAATAGAATTATACTCGAAGAGAATATCATGGATGTCATTTCGGTGCCTCAACAATCCAGGCCATGGTGTCGGGTACATCCTAAATCAATTCCCTCAAAATCCATGAATTTGGTTCCTAAAAGTAAAGCATCTATCTATTATGTGCAAGACAATATACAATGAAGATATGGATTTTTATTAAGGCTGATCAGATGGTTTTACTTATTTGAATTTTTGTCTCAATAGAGTTATAACTACTTGTACTCTTACATTTGGGCCAATGATAGGAATGTCCGAGAAGCCCTTCACATACGAGAGGTATGTAGAAACATTCTCTTTGCGGCCATCACTGACATCTATATACATGCTCATGTTGATTTTGTGATAATGACTAGGGCACAAAGCCAGAGTGGGATAGATGCAACTACTCTCTATCTTATACAAAGGATATTCTAAATAGTGCAGTATATCATAGATACCTCTCTAAGACATCTCTTCGTGCCCTAATTTACAGGTACTGCATCAGCTAGATGAATTAGTTTCTCATCCTTGTTCGACCTTTTTATGTTCGACATGCTTTTTACATATGTTAGCGATTTTTTATTTTGTTGACAAAAAATACTCTTGTTATAGTGGCGATCATGACTTGGCTATCCCATACATTGGTACACTGGATTGGATAAGATCACTCAACTTAACTTTACTTGGTTCATGGTCGCCTTGGTTCGTCGAAGGTCAAGTGGCCGGGTAATAATTTTGTCGTAATCCATTAAGATCACTATAATTTTTTTTCATCAAATTCAATTTACTCGATCATCATCTTGTCATGAATGTCTAGCTTCATAATTCGCTTGATGATGAATGTTATTATTCCATTTTGAACATCGCATGTCTCGAACTAATTGTGCACCCAAAAAAAAAAAAAATTGCTTATTAAGTTCCGTCACTTGTTTGTGTTCAAAACCATAATTAAGCTGAAAAAGTTTGTACCAAATCCTAGTTAGACTTCTAAACATAAATTAACTCACTCCAGCTATCTCCACTGTGATACAGTACTTTATATCTCCATCACACATTACTAATGGAAAAAAATGAATAATGATAAATTGTTGAGTGAATTTAGTAGTAATATTTTTTTGTAGACACTAGTAGAAATACAACATATTTTCTATAATGATACATTGAGACAATCATGATCAGCTTGTAATCTATCTATGTTGCTCAAGATAATAACTTAAGTTAACTGTTAGCAAATTTAGATAATAAATCTCAATTTTATCTAAAAGCTTAAGTTTTACAACAATTGGCAATGGTTCTACAAAATCCAGCTTGGTATCATATTCAAATCTTTCCAAGCCACATTTGCCTCCCTAATGAAATATTTCTTTGTTTAGTATTAGGCAAAACAAAACAAAAAAAGGACTAGATTATGTATAGAGAGGAGTGTTAGAATATTTAAATAATAAACCACGTTTCCATTTAATAACTTAAAATTTTTAAACAGTTAACACTATGACCCCACTAAATCTCACATTAACAATAACAATCAAATTTGGATTGGTCAGCAACTCAACCATTCTCATGCAAATGTCTCATACGGCTAGCTCTACACTGCACTCTTTGCACCACACAAACAAAAATGTTCCTAGGGAGTGGATTATTGGGAACCTTTCGACATGCAAGTCAATTTGAGTTTTTAAGAGAAGTGAAATTGATAAGAGTAAGGGCCTGTTTGGTAATCATTTTAATCCCGGGAACAATTTCTAGTCAGAAATTATTTTTTTAATTCTGTTCCCAAGAACAATATTTGAGTATTTAAATGTGTAAACTGTTCAAAAATTTTATTCCCGATATAGAAATGCATTTGGTAGGACTTTTCAAATTTTTTATTCTTTTAATTTTTTAATACTTTTATTATAATTTTCTTATATTTCTTTTTTTTTCTTTTTCTTTTTCCCTTTTCTCTCCGTCTTCCTCCTTTAATGGGCGGTTGCGGCAATGGCCGGCGAGCAAATGGCTCACCTAGCCAACAACCGAGTAAGGTCCGACGAGCTCGCCTGGCCATCGACAAGGCTCGCCTAGCCCATTGAGGTTGGACCTCGCCCAAGTGGCGTGAGGTTGGCCTTGCCCTGGCCTGACAAGGCCCGACCTCGCCAACCAAGCTAGTCAAGCCTTGCCAACTTGGGCCAACCTCCCCTAGCCACCGACAAGGCTGAACCTTGTCAGTGGCTAGATGAGCCTCCGACAAGCTTGTCAGACCTAGCCCTAGTTTGGTGAGGCTCCGGCAAGCTGGTTGAACCTCGCTCGACCACTCGCCGGCGATGGCAATGGCGATGGTCAAGGGGCGGTGATTGGGTGGTAGTGGGCTGGGAGGAGGAAGAAGAAGAAGAAGAAAGAGAAGGGAAAAAAGAGAGAGAGTGAAAATTGATTCTTAAAATTATTCTTGGGAACGAAAAGTAACTTTTTTTTTTAATTCTTGATTTTGTTCCGAATCTATTTCCAGGAACAATGTTCCTAGGAATAAAAAATTTACCAAATGAATTTTTGTTCCAAATATATTCTCGGGAATAAAAGAATAAAATCAGTTATTCCCGAGAGGTTAACAAATAGACCCTAAATGGCTTATGTATATTAAATGTCCCTTACCTCGAGTAATTGATTCTAGACTAGTAATACTTACTCTGACAGCCCGGAGTTTCCCAATTTTCGAAAATGTGACGACGTGGGTTGTCTTTCTAGGCTTGCTGCCTATATGGGTCCAGACTTGTCTTTTGATGTAGAAACGATCTTCCCCTGTTCATAGTTTTAAAGGAACCACGCCAATGGGCTCATTTGTTACTGTGGTTGGTTTTCGGTCTAAATTGATGTTATCACTTAATTTATCCGTCACCACCGAAAGTCCGTAACACTAGAAAGTCCTAACAAAATAAAGAAGTCATGGTCCAGCTTGTTGCTCGGAAGCCTCCAACGGCTGATTTGGTCAATTGGAGTTACAAAAATGGATTTATCACAAATAATCTCTTTCAGTATTAGAGTCCAGTTCTGCCATTTTATTTTTGAGTAAAAACTCATCTTAGCTGTTTAGTGCCATTTTTTGAACATTTTGCTTTTCTTCTTTCACATCAAATTTCTCAGTTGCATGCGCATACATGCATTGCTAGTGCTCCAAGAGTCATAAATTGTCATATGTATTAACTTCTTAATCTGTATGGACAGGTACTCTATATTATATTCGGAGAATAGTAAATACGATTTGACATATACAACGATCAAGGTAAGACCAACTCTCCTTCGTCATGTTTTCTTTTTAACCCTTTTACGCTCATATTCGTTTAAAAAAAAATGATTATCTCAACTTATTATGGTTGTTTTTTTCTTTGTTCTCTTTCCCATCTTACCGTGGTGCAGGGAGGGGAGCACACAGCTCCGGAGTATAAACCCAAAGAATGTTTTGCAATGGTGGATAGATGGTTCTCTTATTACCCTCTCTAGTTCATTTCCGTTGTTCTTTGGGTAGACACTCAAAGCAACCCAAGCTTTGGCTCTGGCTAGTGAGTCATCATGATAAAAATGAGGGCACTAAATATTCTTGCAGTAGAAAAGCTATTTCCATCTGAAAAAACTATCTTAATAAACGAATTATATATACATCTTATTTGGTCCGTCATCGATTGAAAATAAATAAATAAAAACTTATTGACTTGTTGGTTTGGGATTAAGCAAAAGTATTACTTTTTTGTCGTAT
Source organism: Corymbia maculata (assembly GCA_014182735.1). Taxonomy (NCBI): domain Eukaryota; kingdom Viridiplantae; phylum Streptophyta; class Magnoliopsida; order Myrtales; family Myrtaceae; genus Corymbia; species Corymbia maculata. The sequence goes on from CM024690.1 coordinate 22,958,163, forward strand.
CGTCAAAGTCAAAACTAATATCGAAAATTTGAATGTGAAAAAATTATATATGCGAAACTGCATATCAAAATTATCATCTTGCGATGTTTCGTGCATTTTGGATTAAGAAAGTCAAAGTGAGTATGTAGGAATGATTCGAACTGAGTATAATTGCCGATGCTTCTTCGGGTGTTGGAGGACGCCATAGTTAACTAGGATCGCCGGTGGAGTGCTTGAAATTGGACGGAAAGGTGAAGAAAATTCGGAGAATGTTCAAGTGAAGTAGCTGAGTATGGCGATGAACACAGAAAGAGAGAGATGTCACTTTTCTTGAAGCCTCCATTCACGAAGATGATGGAAAAAATCAAAAAAATGTTCAGTTATGATGTTGCACGTTATAAACGACAATGCATTGACCATTTGTGTATTTGTTTCTATTACATTTTTTTGAGAAGTAGGGAGCAACTCTCCAATGAGGGTTAATTTGGTCAACGATATGTTACTAGAAATGTCAAAAATTATGTACGACACTCATTTTAATGTCAAAAGTTTTTTTATTCTAGATAATTTAAGTGCCAATGCCAGTGCCAACTCCAATCTAGGTCACTGGAAATTTGACGTAACTATATTTTATTGATTTCTCAATTATACGCGGCTCACCAGCGTGCCCAATCAGCATATAGCCTCTAAACAACATTATATAATAGGTTAAAAAGTGATCATTTTAGTGTTAGTAGTTGTTAAAGAAAAATGATCGCTTCAGTACTAGTCATTACTTCCAATGTCAATCCAAATGAAAAAAAACAATCATTTTAGTGTCCAAAAACTGCGACCTTAGAATTCTAAAAGTCATGTAATTTCTTTGATTGAAATTTATTGCCTGAGATACTTAAATAATTAATTTTTCTCTGATTTGACACTTAAATGAGACAGTGAAAACCTTTGATACTAAAGTGAGCATCATAAATAATTTTTGACACTTCTAATGTCATTCTCCCGTACACATATATACTAATGATTTATTCCCAGACCAATGGTCTTATCGTATGAATCAAGAAAGGGCGTGAATCCCAATGAATGAAATGAAGAAGATGGACACCGAATGGATGCAGAACCAAAAATAACAAAAAAAAAGCTCGTTTTTTTGGGTTATTTCATGCAATCAGGAGGATTAAAAAAAGGAGCGAGAGCGAAATTTACGGTTTTGACCAGTGTTGCACAGTAAAAAGGTGACGGCTAACGAATAGCAATAGAATTTAAGCAATTAGGAAGGTTTGCTTTTCTTGTCTACTTATTGCTCAGCTGCATCTGCACCATATTTCCATGGAAAGTGTTTACTCAGACATGATCGGTGATGATCGACTGTATCACAATCAATAATTAAGTCAACTGGATCTCACATGAATTTCATATCATCTAATTCAGCGATTGGGGTGCGCCAAACATGATGGACCGGTTCCATGCATGGGTAGCAAGAGAAGATAATGGCTCCCATGCTTTCTTTGCTTTTCTTCTGCTCCACATTGTGTCAGTACAATCCTTGTTGAGCATTGGCTCATTGTCGGTCCTTGTTAGCTTGCCTTCTTTTGTCCTCTGGTCTACTTTCGCCACGTTTCTCGGGTCGAATGAATTATGGTCATTTTGAAAAAAAAAAATTATAAGTACCATAACTATGGGTAGCAGAAATAAGCTGGAACCGCCGATTCGCCCATTCCGACAGATAACTTGATCATCTTCCCATGGTAAATCTTTTCTTTTCTTTTTCTTTTTTGCTTTTAGGCCATTATACGTACATAAGATGACCGAACGCCTTTTCTTGGTGCCATATACGGAGATACCACGAGATACTCGGCCATGAAGCGATGGCGGTCGTTGAATGACTGGAAGCAGTTTTGATTTGCGAGTTGATAAAGTCTCGGAAAAAAGAATAGCATGGTGATAATAAAGCCTCGGCGTTATCTTCTATCAAATTTTGAGAAGCACTAGCGGTTCATCTATTGAATCTCCCGATGATGGGGGACCTTATCTTCGGACCCCTGGTCGTTCCTGTATAGCTCAATGGCAGGCCAGCACACTTATTAGCTAACGTAGCCGTCAAAATAAATTGATTGAATAAAGTAGATTTCTGTAATGGAGAATGCCCATGAGATGTGGATATCTTGACAGGCTGTCAATGACAGCCAAGGCAATAAATGGAGTAGGTATAGAAATCACTGATATAAGTAGTAAGGGATGAAAATACTAACTATCATAACTTTTGTACAGCACTCACTTAAGTACCACATTTTTTTAAAATTTGTTCATTTGAGTGTCATTGACAATTCGTCGCCGGATAATCTAACATTACATTAATTTATTATATAATGTCCGACATGGCTCGCCGGCAAGATGAAATCAACAAAGGAGAAGTTAAATGAAATCGTTTCAAGATTTATCTGAAGAACCCTGATTCAATTTAAGAAATTTGGGCAAAATTCTATCCAAGTTGAAAAAGTTGGCGAAGAATCCCAACTCTGCTTCCAACCGGAAATTGGGGTCCTCAAAGCAAGCGAGAGAGAGGGAATGGGAAAGGTTCGCTGGTGAAGAACCCTAAGTCAAAAAGATTTTCTGATACATTCTCTCTAAGAAGTCACCATCGGGATTTCTTTATTTCGTCCACCAACGGATTTCCCAAGTAGCACATAAAACGTGAAATTAGAATTTATCACCTCACTTTATGAATCGATATTGTAAATCAATCCTTTCATTCCTAGTATATTCCCATCTTTGAAGATATGGCATACATATTTGAGTACCTAATTCCAATCCATCGCAATATCTTGTAAATAATTGATAGGCCAGTAGTTATGCTTCCACAAGGGTTTGCCCCATTGGATATCCTTCTCACACGGGAAGAAGGAAGTGGGAGATTAAAATTCCCATCTTCTCAATAGGGTTGGGGTAGGAACATTTAGCATTATGTGTAATTTTTGACTCTCATGCCTATAAAATGGTGGGGCAAAAGTTTGAGGATGAGTTGAGAGTTAGAGTGGGACCAGCAAAAAAAAATAAGAGAGTCTAAACGCACGTGTTAAAAGATCATGGTGAGAATACTCTATTGACCAGGGAATGCACGGTTAACAAAGCCGAGAAGCCTATATAAACCCTAAAAATCCACACATTGGAAGGAGGGATCTTACGAAATTTTCCTAGTCTCTTTTTTCTTCCATTTGTCTTGGTTGGACGAGGCAAGGATGTTGCATTTCCTATTCCCATTGCTGCTGCTGATCTCCAACGTTGGACGATCACGATCAGCCATCATCCAGAGCCTCCCGGGCTTCCCCGGAGATCTTCCCTTCAAACTCGAAACTGGGTGAGCTCGCACTACATGTTTATGAGCAACTTCAATGTAGCAAAAGACTTGATTCGCTCTTTCTTTTCTGCGTATGAGTGATTTCCTCTTAATGTTTGGTTGAATGGCGGTGAAACAAAAACGGTGCAGATACGTAGGGGTAGGAGAGTCAGAGGAAGTGCAGCTATTTTACTATTTCATGGAGTCCGAGAGGAGCCCCAAGGACGACCCTTTGTTGCTTTGGCTCACTGGCGGTCCGGGTTGCTCCGCTTTGTCCGGCCTCCTCTTCGAAATAGGTGCATTCTCTCTTTTCAATTCCTTCACTCAGCGTCGACGTCATTGTCATTTTTCTTCTTCCTCGTGATATTATTAGTTGGTGACCCGGAGCTTTTAGTAGCCTTCTTCTTTTCTATCTCTCTATTCCGGAAGGTTATTAGATTTTACTAGATAGAAATATTTTAGATGGTCACTCATTGAGCTCCCTTTAAACTCCAATCTGCGAAAGATCACGGCGCAAGCATTGTTCTGTTTTTTGTGGCTCCTTTTCCTTTCAGATGAGTCAGTGTAATACACATGCTAATTGAACCGAACGAGAGCTTGTAGCAACTTTTCATGACATTACATACACATGATATGTATATCTATCTATTTAAATGAAAAGAACACAAGATATCCCACTTGATATCCACTGAGAGAAAATCCCCAAAAGAGTCAAATGTTAGATAGTAAGAGTCTCATTGTCTTGTCTCTATCTTTTAGCAAGGATTTTCTACCAAAACCCCTATATGGGAAGTATGTATGTTTATATGGGACTGAATTGAACAGTGACGTTTAACGATGGACATTCTTCTATAAGCATTTATAATCTCAAACCTGCCCAAAGGCCTGCAATTAAATTCCTCATGGACAAAAGTAGAAGATTATGCAACTAAGCATACAAGTCCTTCATCGATAACAGTAGGCATCATTCCATTAATTATATTGTACTAGCGATAGTTGCGACAAAAAAATAGTTGCTCTCCAAAAAATTGCTAGCATTATCACTTATAGAAAGGTCCTCTTTCCACTCCAGCACTTACCAGGGGATCCTGTCTCCCTTTCAAAATAAAAAGAAAAAAGTGTAAATCTGGTTCGACAAGTAGATAAGATGCTGGTAGGAAGATTTTTGTAATTTGAGGAGGATATTGGTGACCATACCGTGGAACTTTTGCTGGTGGTTGAGAAAGTTAGTTGGATGTTCTTTTGTCGCTTCTCATGTTCCCCTTGGCAAAAGACCAACCAAAATCCAGTCTTTTCTGCACGAACTCTTCTATCCTCTCCCTGTTCAGCCGACTGGAGATAACTAGATAAGGACGACCGGATTTCGTAGCTCTTGCTATTTTCAGTGGTCCAAAATGTCCCACTCACATAATTTCTTGGATCCTTACTCCAGCTCTTGTCTTTACTCATGTTGCACCAATATATATGTCAATAAATACTTTGACTTAACTCGGGTAGGCTCCCAAGGCACTGCACACTTCTTCAATGATTTTCTTTGTAACGAGGCATTTGTCATTATAATATAGTACGTGAATCTCAATCCTGTGAGCTTCACTCACATCTACTGAAGCACTGATGAATGATATGAACTCTCTTGGGACCTGTATGATCTAGCACTTCGCGTGAACTGAGATTCATATCTACCATATGATGAAATGAGCCACACATGAGACCCATATAATCTAACGGCCCATAATAGATAGGTCCACATGTTATGGGTGGAAATGATAATTTCTCTAGACTCATTACGGTTGCACTTCCACTTTTTCCTACTCTAACATGAACTGTCATGAATTTGGAAAATGAATCTTCAACATCATCACATATAGGCTTTGTCTTAAGTGCATTCATCATACAAAGGCAATTGTCACCAAGAAAAGAGCCTTGTCCCTGACACTTGAACTAGAATTCGTCATTTTAATTATACGCTCGTGTGTATATATATACACACACTAGATGTGAACTTTAATACTTTCAACGGTTTTCATTTGAAATAGACTGCTCATCCAAGCTTTTTTCTTTGAACTATAGTCTCTAACTCTAAGAAAGCTACTTTTTCAATTTAGACCAAATGTCGCCACAAGTGATACCACTTTACTATATTTATGGTAGTGCCGCCCTTTTCTTGTGGCGCTAATGTGATGTTATCTAGGCAACATGATTTTAGTTATTCTCCGACATTGTGACATTCAAGGTAAATTGGAAAACAATTTTCTAGATACTTTGGTTGGAGCCAGATTTATAATGGATGAAAACTCCCTATCGACTGAAAATCAACATACCGATCAAGAGCAAAACCCTTTTGAATGGGTGTGGCTCACCCATGATCTTGATGTTTGCATGTTTTCTGCACAGGTCCTTTGCAGTTTGATTATTCAAATTCCAGCGGCATCACACCAATGTTCAAGTTAAATCCCTATTCCTGGACAAAGGTGAATTACCTTTCTTTTCAAATAGGTTTTATAGCATTAAACTTATTGAGAATAAACTTGTCACTTTTGCTTATATCAGATAGCCAATATAATATTTTTGGATGCACCTGTGGGTACGGGATTTTCATATGCAACGACATGGGCAGCATATAATAGTAGTGACACTTCATCGGCAGCACAAACATATGAGTTCTTAAGAAAGGTAGCCATTTGATTTAATACCAACATTATGTTACCTCATCATAAGCAGATGCCCCTAAGGCAATTATCATAGCTAATTATTTGGATCAGCACAGTTCCTTTTTTTATTTTTTTATTTATTTATGATGTAGTGGCTTATGGCTCATCCCAAGTTCCTCACGAATCAGCTTTACATCACCGGTGATTCTTATTCCGGTGTTGTTGTCCCCATCATTGTTAAAGAGATATACGATGGTACGTAACTGAAGTTTACCTTCAAAACAGTTTTATTTTCCAATTAATTACTTGATATTTGTCTCACTCTTGCTCTCATGAAGTTATTTTCTCTTCATAAAAAAGACACTGCTTGCATTTCTGTACAGGAAATGAAGCTGGACGGGAGCCGCCAATGAATCTCAAAGTATGTAAAAGTCCGGTCGATTTTGCTTTGTAAATTAATCTTCTACGACATTTATAAATGTTAGGCTTCGGGTACTCTTCTTGTATCTCACACCAAGGCTAAAACTCATATGCATGCTACTATTTCTTCAACATTTCAACTTCATATCTGTTGATACTACGCCATATGTGTTAAGTAAAGTGTCATTATTGTGGTTCTATAAACAGGGTTATGTGCTAGGCAATCCGGTGACTTGTGAAGTAAAGGACATCAGTCAAAGAATTCCATACAGTCATAAGATGGCTCTCATATCAGATGAACTTTACGAGGTGAATTTACAGTGTATCTTAACTCTGATAAATTCTCTATATTATCAAAGAATATAATATAATAGTAATGCTAATTACATATGAATCAACGCTTTAGTGATTTTACTTGTGCATTCATGTTTTCAAGTCAACGAAAACAAATTGCAATGGAGATTATACGAATGTAGATCCTACCAATGGAGCATGTCTGACCGACCTTGAAATGGTGTCGATAGTAAGTGATATCATTATAACATCAACCTCTTTCATATTTTATTCCACAATATGTATGTATGCAATAAATCACCAAGACATGTTTTGTTGTGAAATTTTCTAGTGTCTTGAGAAGATAAATATGGCTCAAATATTGGAACCCGAGTGTAAAGCGCTAGCTCCTGACCACATGAGAATAAAATGGAGTAGAAGTATACTCGAAGAGAATATCATTGACGTTGTTTCATTGCCTCATCAATCTAGGCCATGGTGTCGGGTACATCCTGAATTAACACCCTCAAAATCCATGAATTCATTGTCTAAAAGTATAACATTTGTCTTATGTTTGACAATATACGATGAACATATGAATTCCAATAAATAGCTTATGTGCTGCTTCACTTATTTGAATATCTCTGTCGACAGAGTTATAACTACTTGTACTCCTACATTTGGGCCAATGATAGGAATGTCCAAGAAGCCCTTCACATACAAGAGGTACGAAGAAACATTCTCTTTTGTAGGCATCGCCGACATTTATGTAGTTATACTGATTACCGAATAATGACATTTAGGGCACGAAGCCAGAGTGGAGAAGATGCAACTATTCTCTATCTTACACAAAGGACGTTCTAAATAGTGTAGTATATCATAGATACCTCTCTAAGACATCCCTCCGTGCCCTAATTTACAGGTACTTGCATTAGCTAAATGAATAAGTTTCTCATCCTCGTTCAACCTTTTAATGTTTGACTTGCTTTTTACGTAAATCAGCGGTTTTTCTTTTGTTGACAAAATTGCCCTTGTCATAGTGGTGATCATGACTTGGCTATCCCATACGTTGGTACATTGGATTGGATAAGATCACTCAACTTTACTTTAATTGGTTCATGGTCTCCTTGGTTCGTTGAAGGTCAAGTGGCCGGGTAATAATTTCATCATTATCCATTAACATCACTATAAATTTTTTCATCAAATTCAATTTACTTAATCATCATCTTGTCATGAATATTTAGTTTCACAATTCGCTTGATAACAAATGTTATTATTCCATTGTGAACAGTGCACGTCATTTGTTTATTAAGTTCCATCACTTGTTTGTGTTCAGAACAATACTTAAGCTGAAAAAGTTTGTACCATATCCTAATTAGATTTCTAAACATAAATTAACTCACTCTGACTGTCCCCCACTGTGATAAAGTACTTCGTATCTCCATTACACATTACTAATGGAAAATGAATAATGATAAACTGTCGAGTGAATTTATTAGTAATATTTTTCCTTAAACACTAATAGGAATATAATATATTTTCTTTAATGTTACACTGAGACAATCATGATCAGCTTGTGATCTATCTATGCTGCTCAGGATAATAACTTAGGTTAACAATAACAGTCGAATTTGGATTGGGCCGCAAGTCAACTATTCTCGCGCAAATTTCTCATATGACTGGCTTCACTCTGCGCATTCAGCGCACCACAAACAAAAATGTTCCCAGGGAGTGGATTTTCGGGGACCCTCCGACACTCAAGCCAGTTTTGAGTTTTTAAGATAAGTGAAAGCGACAAGAGTAAATAGCTTATGTATCCTAATTGTCCTTTACCTCTAATAATTGATTCTAGACTACTTCTAGATTGTGGGTGCACCTGTAGGCTCACTACTGCCTATATGGGTCCGGACTTGTCCTTTGATGTGGAAACGGCCTTCCCCAGTTCATGGTTTTAAAAGGAACCACGCCAATGGGCTTATCTCTTACTGTGGTTTGTTTTTGGCCAGAATTGATGTTATCACTTAATTTACCTATCACCACAGAAAGTCCGAAACACTAGAAAGTTCTCGCAAAATAAACAAGTCATGTCCATCTTGTTGCTCAGAAACCTTCAACGGCTAATTTGGTCAATTTGATTTAGCAAAAATGAACTTCATCACAAATGATCTCATTTAGTATCAGTGTCCCCTTTTTTCAGTCCTGGCATTTTATTTTGAGTATGAACTCATTTTAGCTCTTTTGAGCCATTTTTCCAACCTTTTGCATTTCTTCTTTCGTCAAATTTCTTGCATCTGATTTCCCAGTTGCATGTGCATACGTGCATTGCCCATGCTCAAGGAGTCTTCAAATGTCATATGCATTAACTTCTTAATTTGTATGGATGGACAGGTACTCTATATTATATTCGGAGAATAGTAACTATGATTTGACATACACAACAATCAAAGTAAGACCAGCTCCCCTTCATTATGTTTTCTTTTTTAACCTTTTACACTCATATTTGTTTCGAAAAATGATAATCTCGACTTATTATTTTTGTTTCTTCTTCTTTTTCTCTTTCCCATTTTTCTGTGGTGCAGGGAGGGGGACACACAGCTCCGGAGTATAAACCCAAGGAATGTCTTGCAATGGCAGATAGATGGTTCTCTTATTACCCTCTCTAGCTCATTTCTATCGGACTTTAGATTGAACCTCGAAGCAACCCAAGTTTGTCACCCAATAATGACGTGGTCGCGTCCCGTCAGATCAGCCTTCTTTGTGTGAGGAGCCTTGGCTCTAGTGGGTATGTCATCGTGATAAATATGTGGGCACTAAATATTCTTTCAGCTGAAAAGCTATTTCCATCTGAAAAAAGTATTTTAGTAAAAGACTACAAATGCGGACTTTTGTTTCATCCGTTATCGATGGGCCAAAAAAAAAAAAAAAGACTTTTTGGCTTGTTGTTTTTGGGATTAACCAAAAGTAGTACTGTTCTGTTTTACCGTTGAAATCAAAAATACTATCTAAAATTTGAAGAAATTGTGAACATATACATATATATATATTTAACCACGGGTCAAAATTAGCATCTTCCAAAAGTTTTGTGTATTTCGGGTTAAAAAAGTTGAAGTGAGTGCATAGGAAGATTTCAATTAAGCGCAGAGTAAAAAAGTAAAAGAGGAAAATTAACTAATGAATCTTAAATTAATTGTGCATATGCCAATCAGTCCTATACTTTTCAATTTTATCAATTTAGTTATAAACATTTATGTGAAATTTTGATGCAATACTTCTAGTCAACAATTTCCGGCAAAAATTGATCAAAATGACCAAATCAAAATTTCACACAAAGTTTATGACTAAATTAATAAAATTGAAAAGTTTATGAATGAATTTTCATTTATATAATGGACTTAGGAATGATTGGATAATTTTTCCAAATAAAAGCCAATGCATACATGGCTGGCTAAAAGATTCAAACATAACATGTGGGCATTTCTTAATTTTTGATTTCATCTGTTCGATAAATAGTTGAATTTTCCTTTTCAACACTCTATACATGCGTAAACAATTTATTATATTACCACGGGGAGAATGAAAGAACAAAAGAAGTCTCAAATATTGGGTAAGTGGTCAAATGTGTCCTCTAGTTATACTGGAGGTCCAATACCTTCCCAAACTCAACTTGGGGCAACGTACCATAGAGGTTGAGTTCTGTTTTTTTTTTTTTTTTTTTTTTTTTTTTTGGTAATTTATAGAGGTTGAGTTCTGTTTGATGCAAAGAAAATCAAGAATTATTATGGGAATCTTTGACTTATTGCCCTTTTGATCACATGTCACGAGATTGCCGAGTATATAACCCGATTCGTGAAGAGAAGAAAAAATGGAAAAAGTGCATTAGAATTTTGAAAATTTATTATTATAAAAAATATAATTAAATTCTAAAATTTGTAAAATTAATGCAATCAAATTTCTCGTTAACACGTCTAATTTAATTATTGGAAAATGTCTCATGGCTTCTTTTTTAAAGACACGTGGAACAGATATGGCGCACGATAAGGGCCACATAAAAAAGAAATTAAAAAAGAAGAAAATAAGAGTTGAAGTAACACAAAAGTTAGGAGGACAGGAAAAAAAAGAAGCCATGGGGCTGTTTTTGCTTAGTCAAGCCACTCCTCCGATGTGTAGTGGGCTAGGCTACTGATAGTGATTGGTGGAGCGGCGACAAGGGGGACAAGTGCTTGGCTCGCAGCCATGCCGGAGAGTGCCGTTCAGAGCTTCAGGAGCATCGGCATGTTCGACTCGCAGATGACTGCACGCATTCGGCCCATTCGTCGAAGTTTGTTGGGAGCGGAGGTGATGGAGATCTGGATCTTAACTTTGCTTTGCGCTCCCCCATGGCCAATAGCCAGGAAAACATCGCCGCACGTAAGGCAGCGTATGAAAAGAGTATGGTTAATTCCGAGATTGAACGGGACTAACGACGAGGCAAGAGCCGCCGATGGCGTGAAAAACAGAGAGTTATGGAGCTTCAGATTGGAATTTTGATGGGAGCAGCCAAATTGAACAGAGGGCGGGCAAAGAAGGTTCGCAATGCAGAGTCTGGAGAACGAAAACAAGATACATCGCCTGATTCTGTGAGGAATACTGTAAATCGTAGCTCCCGTTCATCGCGAGAATGGAAGTCGAGAGAATCGCTGTCGGTCCTGCCTTGCCGACAGCCACCTGAGCAAGTCCCCAACCATGCGAGACGACCTTCGTCGCATCATGTCATCCCGGAGAGAAGATCCACCACTGTCCATGGAAGAGAATCAAACTCATTTTTTTCCTTTTCTTTTATTTTTTAATTATTTCAATTCAGTTTTCCATTTAATTTGATTTTGGAGTTTTTTTAAAAATGACCAACCCCATCTGAGCCCTGCTCTTTTGAAAATAATTATTAAAAACAAAATAGATAGGTCAACTTTTCCTGCTAATTAATTTGGACGAAACTAAGTTAGTTTCAGGACTTTTATTACATTTATCTTGAAAAAATTTTAGCACTGAACTTAATTCATATCTTTGTCGTGATCAAATGTCCCCGTTTCATTTAATATTCTTCTACTAGGAGTTTTGATTACGGGTTGAACTAAGTCATCAAGAGAAATAGTAAATAATTCTAAAGTGAATGTGACTTAAATCACTGCATTTAATAAATACACAAAACACATCGAGATTGAGGCATACACTAAATTCCTCAGAAGAGATACTTGGAAAGTTGCACTCATACTGACTGTATCACTCATTCATTGATTTTTCAATAAGTAGCTCTTTTTCGGGTATTCATTTATTTATTGCTGCTTGGTTAAGTAATGGACTCCTCACCTCTGATTTGAGTCCATTACGTGTCCGTTTCTCTTCTTGAAATCAATTCATTTCTCCAGTTAAAAGGTCTAATTGTAGCGATGGTTGTGAATCTTACTATATCTTGCATCCCTCACTAAAGCCAAAGCTCTTCATAGTAGAATCATTTGCATAGTCTTACAGGAAAGTACATTCAGAATCACATTATCATACGGTGACTTATTTAAATTTGGCTTGGTACCAACCCAAAGGCCAATAGAAATTAGCTAGAGAGGGTAGTAAGAGAACCATCTATCCACCATTGCAAGACATTGTTTGGGTTTATACTCCGGAGCTGTGTGTCCCCCTCCCTGCATCACTCGAAAAAGGGAGGAAAGAAAGAAAACAATTACTATGATTTTAGATAATCATTTTCGAGATGAATATATGAGTGTGAAAAGGGAAAGTTGATGGGAGGGGAGTTCCCTACCTTAATCATTGTGAATGTCAAATCATACTTGCTATTTTTCGAATATAGTATAGAGTATCTGTCCACACAAATTAAGAGAAAAAGTTAATAGATATAACATGTGTCGACTCCTCAAGCATGCAATGTTGGTACATGCATGTGTCATGGAGCAGAGGTTTCCGTGGTCAATAGGGCATTCGTAATCGAAGAAAAATGACCAAAACGCCCCTCAAAGAATCCAGGCACTTCCGGAACATTCAAAATGAGGACTCTATTACTAAATGAGACAATATATTTAAGGAAAATTCAAAATGAGGACTCTATTACTAAATTATTTAAGGTCTTTTGTTTTTTCCTAACTCGTATTGACCCTTTAGCCATTGGAGGCTGTTGAGCAACAAAATGGGCATGACTTCCGGAACATTGCACTTTCTTTTGGTTGACTAGCAAAATTAACTGATAACTCCAACTTTGAACAATCTTTTGGTTGACTAGCAAAATTAACTGATAACTCTCCAACTTTGAACAAAGCTCATTGACATGGGTCCTCTGAAGCCGTGAAGCGGGGAAAATCGGTTCCTAAGCCAAAGGACCAGTCCGATCCCAAGGGGGGGGAAGAGAAGTTCGGACCCAGCAATTCGGATTCTAAGGGCCACGTCTCTGAGTGTTCAGTGAACAAAGGTGAAACGTGGGCAATAAATTAACAGATACACCCACGTTCTTGAAAACGTCATATTTTCGAAAATTGGGGAACCCTAAGATATCAAAGTAAATACAAATTGCCCAAAATCAACCATTCGAGGTAAAAGACATTTGACTAACACAAACCATCATTTTGTCAGTTTCGCTTCTTAAAAGCAAAATATTAATAACATAAGCCAGAATTTATCATTATGTTTGTCCATTAGTAATGCGTAAACAATATATGAAGTAGTTTACCGCAGCGGGTGACAGTCGGAGTGAGTTTATTCAAGTTTAGAAGGTTAATTGTGATTTGAGGTACAAACTTTTCAAGCTTGAGTATGGTTCTCGACACAGACCCAAGATCGAATTTAATGAGCAAAGTCCATCAACAATATAATTTTTGGAATATCATTTTTGGTATATATTAAATTGAGATGCACGTCATTCACAATTGTATAAATATGTTTGTCGTTGAGCCAAGTACGAAAGCTAAACAATCATGAGAAAACGATATCGACTAAACAAAAATTCAATTAAAAAAAAATCGTACATTTATCTTAATGGATTAGGATGAAATTATTACCCGGCAATTTGACCTTCAACAAACCAAGGCGACCATGAACCTTCTAAAGTTAAGTTGAGCGATCTTATCCAATCCAGTGTAGAAATGTATGGAATAGATATGTCATGATCGCCACTGCGACAAGAGTAAATTTTTATAAACAAGAGCAGGAACCCCCGATATATGCAAAAAAGAAATTAACCAAAAGATGAGAAACTTATTCCCTTAGCCATTGTAATACCTGTAAACAAGAACACGGAGGGCTTTGTCGGAGAGGTATTCGTGATAAACTACAGCGTTAAGAACGTCCTTTGTGTAAGATAAGAGTGAAATTGCATCTATTCCACTCTTGCTTCGTGCCCTGGACGTCGTCATCATCAAGCAACAATGTAAATACATAAATGTCGGGCGATGCCCCCGAAGAAAACGACTCTTCATGCCTCTCGCACGTGAAGGGCTTCTTGGACGTTCTTATCATTGGCCCAAATGTAAGAGAATATGTAGTTATAGGACTGTTGAGGGGGAAATTTAAGTAAGTGAAACAGGCGCATTAGCTCACTATCAAAATCCAGGTGATGGATGATATGGTTTAGATACTGTATTCATGGAATTTCAAGGAGTTAATTAACGACGTACCCGACACCATGGTCTGCTGGACTGTTGAGGCATCGAAACCACGTCGACGGTACTCTCTTCGAGTATGCTTCTGCTCCATTTTAGCCTTGTATGATTTGGAGATATGACATCACATGATGGTTCCAGTATATGACCCAAATATATCTTCTCGAGGCACTAGAAGATATCATGAGGAAACACATCTCGGTCATTTGTCACGTGCATATATATTGGGACAAAGAATACAAGAGAGATGGATGGGATTTAACAATAGCACTTACTAGTGACACCATTTCAAGGTCGGTTAGACAGGCTCCGTTCGTGGGATCTACGTTCTGGAAATCTCCATCGCAATCCGTTTTCGTCGTCTTGAAAACACAAACACAAAAGTAAAATCACAAAAACGTCGATTCACATGCAATTATTAGTACTAATACATTATATCGTTTACCTCATAAAGTTCATCCGATACAAGAGCCATCTTGTTAGCATATGGAACTCTAAAACTCTTGTCCTTCTCATCGCAAGTCACCGGATTGCCTTGCGTATAACCCTGCTCATATAACCGGAATAATAATGCTTTACTCAACATAAATGGCTTAGTATCAATAGATAGATACGAAGTGCGAAATTTTGAGGAAATAGTAGCTTGCCAGGTTATCGCAAGACATGAGAGGAGCACATGAGACCATTACGTACCACGAGATTCATTTGCGGCTGGCGTCCAGCTTCAATTCCTATGCAGAAAAGCAAACGATTCTTTTGTATTTAATGAAGAAAAAATGGATTCTTGAGAGCCAGATTGACACAGAACATGTGGGTGAACCTCAATTACGCACCATCGTATATTTCTTTAACGATGATGGGGATAACCACGCCGGAATAAGAATCACCGGTGATGTAAAGCGGATTTGCGAGGAAGTTGGGGTGAGACATGAGCCACTGCATTAGGGGAAAAAAAAAAACTTGAGGAACTGTATCGGTCCATGTGATTAGGTACAATGATTATTTTGAGGTAAAATTATGTCGGTATTGATTAAGATGGTTTACCTTTCTTAAGAACTCATACGTTTGTGCTGCTGAGGAAGTGTCGCTAATGTTGTAAGCCGTCGATGCTGTCGCATATGAAAATCCCGTGCCCACGGGTGCATCCAAAAATATAATGTTGGCTACCTATCGTCCGAAAAGGTGACTACTCTCAGTCCTGATTAAGTTGGACGATATTAACGCTAGCCAGAAATAGGTAATTCACCTTTGTCCAGGAGTTAGGATTGTACTTCAGTATCGGTTTAGTTCCTCTGGAACTTGAAAAGTCAAACTGTAGCGGACCTGTGGGAAAACATGCAGACATCAAGATCACGGGTGATTAAAACCATTTAACCAGTTTTGCTTTGGATATCATATCATGATCCCGTGCTCTTTTCCTTTAAATACTTAGGATGCACATTGTGGATATATCATATCATGAAAGGTTGCTACCACCTCATTTAGCTCTTATCAGATCTTCGTTGGCAGTTTGGCTTAACTAAAACGTGCATCATGGCACTCAAGGAAACCTTGCCCAGGCCACCCGGTAGGTTGGCGAGACTCGAGCCTCACCAGCCATGGGGGCAAGGCCCGACCTTGCTAAAGGCTACAAGGTAGAAGGCCATGACCTCGCATGGTCTATGGCAAGGGTTGCCAACGACTAGGTGAGTCTTGCGGTTGCTAGCCATTGGCAAGCCTTGCCTAGCCATTGGCCTCCTCTGTCTCTACGCACACTCACCCATAGCTGGCCACCTCTGTCTCTATGCACCCATGGCTAACGAGACTCGCCCTCACCAGATCCGATGAGGGCAAGCCTTGCCCAACTACTGGCAGCCCTCGCCCCTATAGCTAGCAAGGCTTGATTCTCGCTAGCCCAGCAGGCAACCTTGGCGAGGCCACCCAACCACAATCAGGCTTCCCCAAGGTCGGCGAGAGACCAAGAGACCTCTAGGCCAGGCTGCCCAACCACAACCAAGCTTCCCCGAGGCCGGCGAGAGACCAAGAGACCTCTAGCCGCGGGAGGGCGGGAGGGAGGGAGAGAGAGATTAAAAAAATTGAACAAAATAAAATATTATTACAGTTTTGCCACGTCAGCGCCAGTGAGCGTCCACATCAACGCCGACCGGCCAAAGTTGATCGAATGAATTGAACTAGCATAATTACAAAAGATTTAGGACCAAATTAGCTACAAAAAAATGTCTATGACTGAATTGAAAAAATTGCAATAGGTTTAGGATTATTTTGGTAATTTTTTTCCAAAAAAAAAAAAAAAAAAAAAAAAGTGGTGGGAGGTCAATGATTGACCACCTTAATGATTTCCACATATTATAATGCAGCTTGAACTAGTAGTGTTTGTAAAAAAAAAAAAAAAAAGAGAGAGAAAAGAATTGTGCAAATGGTAATCATTTTGTTTTCAGGAATAATTTTTGCTCAGAAATTATTCTTTTTTATTATGTTCCCGAGAACAATTTCTAAGCATTTAAAGTTATATGATAACTGTCCAAAATTTTTATTCCTAGAATAGAAATGCATTTGGTCGAATAAAAATGCATCTAGTGGAACCCTTAAAATTTCTACTCCAAACCATTTTCTTTTAAGTTTTTAATAATTTTATTACATTTTTCTCCTTTTTCTTTTTTTCTTTCCTTTTTTCCCTTCATTATTTTTCTTTTTCAGCTTACTCTCCTCCTATGGTCATCGACAGTGACTAGTCAGACTCAGGCTAGCAAGCTTGCTAGAGCATTGCCAGCCCTCGACGACATTGAGCCACTACAAGGCTCCTCAACCCAAGCCTCACCAAGCCAAGTTTGCATTGCCCAGCCAAGGAGAAGTCGACCTAGCGGTGGCCCAGCAATGCTAAGCCTTGCCGATGGCCGAGTGAGCTCAACCTCACCCAACCACGGTAAGGCTCAGGTTGACGAGCCTCGCCCAACCACGCCAAGGCTCAAGCTAATGAGCGAGATCGACTTGGGGGTGGCCTGGCAAGGTTGAGCCTTGTCACGCCCGAGTGACACTAACCCGGCAATGGCCCAATGAGGCTCAAGTCGACAAGCCTCACCAGCTCAAGCCTCATTGTGGCTCGATGTCACCAAGGGGCCAGCGATGCTTCGGCGAGGTCACCGGCCATGGCCATGGCTGGCAACAATATATTGGACTTGATTCTTGAAATTATTCCCTAGAACAAGGATCAAGTCGTTTTTTTTTTTTTTTTTTTTTTAATTATTGATTTTGTTTCAAATCTATTTTCAAGAACAAAAAAATTTATCAAATGGATTTATGTTCTAAATCTGTTCCCGGGAGAAAAAGAATAGAATTAGTTATTCTTAGGCAAGTTACCATGCAAACCCGAAGGCTACTGAAAGCTCTAGGTCACCGGAAAAATAGTAATGCGACGAAGAAGAAAAACAAAAGACGACCACCACCACCACAATCACAACAGTGGCGACGAGTTAAGAAGTTAAACAACAGAGAACGGACCTATTTCGTAGAGGAGGGCGGACAAAGAGGAGCAACCGGGACCGCCGGTGAGCCAAACCAGCAAAGGGTCGTCCTTGGGGCTCCTCTCGGACTCGATGAAGTAGTAGAATAGCTGCACTTCCTCCAACTCTCCGACCCCTACGTATCTGCACCATTTTTGTTTGCACCACCATTCAAGCGACCATTAAGAAGACGACACTCATAAATATATTACTCTCGAACATAAAGAAGAGAGATAGCGAATCAAGTCATTTGCTACTTTGTAGCTGCTCATAAACATATAATGCGAGCTGACCCAGTTTCGAGTTTGAAGGGAAGATCTTCGGGGAAGCCCGGAAGACTGTCAACAACGGCTGATCGTGACCGTTCGACATTGGAGATCAAGAGCAGCAACGGAAGTAGGAGGCGCAACATCCTTGGCTCGGACAACCAAGAAAACGGCGAGGAAAAGAGAACTAGGCAGATTTCCTTAAGGTGCCCCCTCTTCCTCCGGGTGGATTTCGTGGGGGTTATATAAGGCTTTCCCCCGCTCTTTAGGCGTTCCCGTCCGCTGGTCAACAAGAGCACGTGCACTGGGATTCGGAAGCGCACCTCTTCCCTTTTATCGAATTGATTTAAGGTTTTTTTAAGAGAGGGACTGAATCGGATTCGATCTCTTGCGAAGGGATCCCGTGCGTCTGTTGACCCAATTTCCATTCGCGGATCTACATTTCGCTGTTGATATGCGCGAACATAAAAACGTCGGGACGATGATCGAGAGAAGGGCAGATGTCACGTTAACTCCTAGGCTGTCGTGTTGGGTTTAGAAAGGAAATAATCAAAGCAACAGAGAAGCGTACTTTAATTTTCCCACAAAGTTCCCGAGGATTGAGAAATCAATTACTTAATAAAAAGAAGTTTCTAAACTCCCGCTTCTTTATCTTTGGTTTGTCCCACGTGACCAAAAATCGATCGCAGAAAGTGTTAGAAAATCGATGACCCGAAAAAAGAGAGAAGAAAAAAACCATTTTTCACCAATTTGAACCTGTCCATTATTGACTTGAGTAAGATTGTGCAGAAAAAAAAAACAGGTGAAAGTAGCCGTTCAGATATGAAGTGCTAGGTTCTTTTCCATCTGCTAATGAAGGAAAATTCAAAGTCACCTCTTCCATGGAAATATCAAGTTCTCCTGCAAAGACCTTAGAAAGGCTAAGGACGTGCTTCAGAAGATTTAAAAGTAGATCTCAATTTAAGGCGTTCTAAAGAGAATATGTTTTACTCCAGTGAAAGCAAGAAATCAAAAGTATTATATGCCGTCTTGTGCGTTTTTTGCAAGTCCTTCGAGATGCTGATCCACTTTGCTCTCTCAATGATGGTCCAATCAACACTTCACTTGGAACCCTAACAAGTATTGAAGGCCCTAGATTCAGGGGCGTGTAAAAATACCAAGAAATGCACAAATCGTCTAAAACTAAACAAACCTGACTAGAACCAACGGTTCCCATAGGAGCTAGTCTAGTTCCTAGTTCTAAGTATAGAACTGCCCACCCAAATTGTACTGGTACATATATAATTTTTTGAAAATTTGTAAGTTATAACTTTTCAAATCAAAACCCTAATTTCTGCTTCATCTCTTTCCATCTCTCATCTCACTCATCTCGCAACCTCGCCTCCCTCTTTCACTCTCGGTCTCAGTGGCCTCTAGGCTTATTGATCCCTCTCTCACTCTCACTCTAGATCGCCTTTGGCATCATTGCTCCCTTTTGTCACTCTCCCTCTTGGTCGTCTCCAGCCTCCAACCTCGTTGCTCACTCCCAAGTCTTAGGCCTCTTCCGAAGTGGGGACATTTTGACTGGTTCCAATTTTTTTTGAATTGGTCCTTGGTAGGTGGCTCCCAGTTTCAATATGGGTGTTCCAGGATAGGTTCCCACCTTAGAACCAATCTCCTATACTAAGATTTTGTCTTACACAAGCAGATGAGAGTCTAAGCCTTGACTCAGATGACTTAACTTTAGTCAAAATTCTTCTTGGTGCAAATCAGGTTTCGTGGGATGAATAAGTACTTATCGAGTAGTGTTCAGTTATGCTTATCAATTTTCAAATCTCCACTTGCTCATTGCTCAAGAGATCACAATAAAGTAATGGATTGGATCGTAAAAATCTAACATCGTAAAGCCCTCCCTTTATTATGTTGAAGCACCCCAGCCCCTTTTAGATCTGTTATGTTTTGAAGCCCATTTGGTGTGCTACATAATTTGTCTCTATGAAATGAAAC
Source organism: Corymbia maculata (assembly GCA_014182735.1). Lineage (NCBI taxonomy): Eukaryota > Viridiplantae > Streptophyta > Magnoliopsida > Myrtales > Myrtaceae > Corymbia > Corymbia maculata. The sequence continues at coordinate 22,978,206 of CM024690.1, forward strand.
GAGTTTTACCGACAAGATCTCTCCATCTCTTACTCTTGCCAACGCGACTCCCAGATCCCAATCATGGGATTTGCAGGGTACTTGCAACAGGTCTTATATGTGGAGATCAACACCACGGCGGGGTACATTGGACTTTGCACATCGTTACGCGGAAAGGACGCCGTGTTTAAGCATCTGCTCATGTTTTCACCTATGTCTTATTGGGGTGTAATTTTTCATGAGTTGCCCACGAAAGTTGAATAATTTAGTGTGCCAAATATGCAATCTGTCACTACATGAAGATCAAGAGTAGTTTTAAGAGTAGGATCAGAATCAAAGTCAAACTTTCAGTTTGGGTATGAATTGCATGATATACAGGACAAGATTTACATAGAAACAAGATGGACGGAGTATTATGTGATCAAATGGCATAAGATGGTCATATTTTTTCGGCTAAATTTTCTTTTGATTCAATGGATTTGTTTGTTGTGCTGTGCTTAATCTCTTTTTGGGTCCCATATACGATGACTTGGAGATTACAAGGTATATGCACGAGTCACACATTAAGAATCATCTGAATTTGGAAAAGTTTCCATAATACAAATGACAATCATTTTCGTTTGTGATGCAAAGAAAAGATAACGTCGGTGTTAGGTACACCTACACACACGCTAACATATGCGAGTGGTTTGAAAGATTGGTAGCGTCTTGATTTGTGAATTATAGGTCTTGGACAGGCCATGCATTGATAGGATTTACTCATGCGGCACCTATCTGTCAATAAATACTCTGACCTAACTCGGCTAGGCTCCCAAGGCACCGCACACTTCTTCAATAAATTTCTTTGTAATAAGACGTGCCTCGTGATAAAATAATGATAAAATAATACGCGAATCCAAATCGTGTGAGCTCAGCTCACATCTACTGAGACATTGATGAATAATATGGGCTCTCTTAGGACCCATACAATCTAGCAGTTCACGTAAGCCGAGATTCATATCTACTGTATAATAAAGGGAGTCACACATGAGACTCATGTAATCCAATGGCCCATAATAGCCAAGCACACATGCTATGGGTGGAAACAACAATTTCTCTGGACTCATTTCGGTTGCATTTCCACTTTGTCCTACCCTAACATGAACTATAATGAATTTGGAAAATGAATTCAACATCTTCACGTATAGGCTCTGTCTTACGTGCATTCATCATATAAAGTCAATCGCCACCGAGAAAAGAGCACTGCCTTGACACTTGAGTGAGAATTCGTCATTTTAATTATAAGCTTGTATATATATACCTACACTAGGTGTGAACTTTAATACTTTCTATGGTTTTCATTTGAAATAGACCGCTCATCTAAGTTTTTTTCTTTGAACTGGAGTCTCTAACTCTAACAAAGCTACTATTTCAATTTAGACCAAATGTCGCCAGAAATGATACTACTTTACTATATTTATGCTAGTGCCACCCTTTTCTTGCCTCGCTAATGTGATGTTGCTATCTGGGCAACATGAATTTAGTTATTCTCCGACGTTGTGACATTTAAGTTATATTGGAAAACAACTTTCTAGATACTTTGGTTTGGAGCATATCAGATTTATGTTGGACGAAAACTCCCTATCAACTAAAAATTATCATACCGGTTAAACGAAAACCCCTTTTAATGGGTGTGGCTCCCCATGATCTTGATGTCCGTATGTTTTCCACAGGTCCTTTGCAGTTTGATTATTCAAATTCCAGTGAAATCACACCAATGTTCGAGTTAAATCCCTATTCCTGGACAAAGGTGAATTACCTTTCTTTTAAACGCTGGTTTATAGCATTAAACTTATCGAGATCAAAGTCGCCACTTTTTCTTATTGGATGCATATGTGGGTACAGGATTTTCATATGCAACGACATGGACAGCATATAATAGTAGTGACACATCCTTAGTAGCACAAACATACGAGTTCTTAAGGAAGGTAGCCATTGAGTAGTTAAGTATTAAAAGTAGAAAAGAGAGTTAGAATTTTCTATATAATTCGATATATTAAATAAGTACATAGAGAGCCTATTTATAGGCTTACATAGAGGAAATCAAAGGAAATCAAATCAGATGTACATAATCAAAATAGATAGAGAAAATCGGTGTAAATATCCTAAATATCTCTAAAAGGTATTTAATTTCTTAATATTGCTAACATCCCCCTCAAACGTAAGGTGACGTCAAAGAAGTCAATTGGAGTTTGAATTAATATTATTCAATGCCATGAAAACTTGTTACACCATGAGGCATTGGGCTTGTCAATCCATGTTGTGTGAGACTGTCTTCTAAATCTAATGCTTATGAGGGCGTCGAGTCTAGTGGTGGTGTTGACTTTTCAAAATGACACACGAAAGGTTGAGAATCGGAGGAACCGCAAGCGGCCTAAGCGGCTGGCTTGCGAAATAGTAATTGAGTGATGTGGCCTATATGGCTGGCATCGTAGAATCAAGCAGCCTATACAACTAACTTGGAAAATAGTTATTGGGATGCAGCCTGTGTAGCTAGCTTCAAAAGAAAATCACCTCCCTAAAAAAACAAAAAAAATTAAACCGAACTATGGAATCCATGCAATTAGCATCGAAACACAATTATTGTAGAAAAGACTCAATTAAGTACTTCCTCATATAAGACTTATGCACATAAGATAAATACTGTTGAGTGGCAATAATGGGGATGGATTTATTTGGATGTGCAATAGGATACAAAGCTAGGAAGATAAAACGGAAATATTAGAGAAATTTCTTGGGTGCACCCGGTGCACTAGGATTGCCTTAGGAAAGAAGGCTTTGATATCAAGTTAAATATTAAAAGTAGAAAAGAGAGTTAGAATTTTCTATATAATTCAATATATTAAATAAGTATATAAAGAATTTATTTATAAGCTTACATAGAGAAAATTAAAGAAAATCAAATCAGATGTACATAATCAAAATAGATATACAAAATCAGAGTAAATATCATAAATATCTCTAAAAGATATTTAATTTCCATGAGTTAATACCAACATTTTGTTACCTCATCATAAGCAGATGCCCCTTAGGCAATTATCATAGCTAATTATCTCGATCAATACAGTTCCTTTTGTATTTTATTTTATTTTATTTTATCTTTGTTGTAGTGGCTTATGGCTCATCCCAAGTACCTCACAAATCAGCTTTACATCACCGGTGATTCTTATTCCGGTCTTGTTCTCTTCATCATTGTTTAAGAAATATACGATGGTACGTATTGGTAGTTTAACTTCAAAAACAGTTTAATTTTCCAATTAATTACTTGATAATTGTCTCCCTCCTGCTCTCAAGAAGTTATTTTCTCTTCATAAAAAAAGACTCTGCTTGCATTTTTGTATAGGAAATGAAGCTAAACGGGAGCCACCAATGAATCTCAAAGTGTGCAATAGTCTTGTTGATTTTGCTTTGTGAATTAATCTTCTCCGACATTTATAAATGTTAGGCTTCGTGTGCTCCTCTTGTCTCACACTAAGGTTAAAACTCATATGTATGCTACTATTTCCTCAACGTATCAACTTCATATCTGTTAATAATATGCCATATATGTTAAGTACAGCATCATTATTGTGGTTATATGAACAGGGTTACATACTAGGCAATCCTATGACTTGTGAAGTAAAGGACATCAGTCAAAGAATTCCATACGATCACAATATGGCTCTCATATTAGATGAACTTTATGAGGTGAATTCATAGCATATCTTAACTCAAATAAGATCTCTATATTATCAACGAATATAATATATTAGTAATGATAATTACATATGAATCGACCTTTTTGTGATTTTACTTTTGCATTCATGTTTTCAAGTCAATGAAAACAAATTGCAATGGAGATTACGTGAATGTAGATCCTACCAATGAAGCATGTATAACTGACCTTGAAATGGTGTCAATAGTAAGTGCTATTGCTATAACATCAGCCTCTTTCATATTCTCTATTCTACAAGATGTATGTATGTGAAAAATCACCAAGATATGTTTCCTTGTGAAATTTTGTGGTGCCTTGAGAAGATATATAAGGGTCATATATTGGAACCCATGTGTTATATCCTGTCTCCTAACCACATGAAGCTAAAATGGAGCAAAAGCATACACAAAGAATATAATCGACGTCATATTGGTGCCTCAACAATCTAGGTCATGGTGTTGGGTATATCCTAAATTTATTCCCTCAAAATCCATGAACTCAGTACCTAAAAGTGTAGCATTTATCTATATGTGTAAGACAATTTACAATGAACATATGGATTTTGATAAATGGCTAATGTGATGGTTTCATCTATTTAAATTTCTCCATCTCAACAGGACTATAACTATTTGTACTCTTACATTTGGGCCAATGATAGGAATGTCCGATATAAAGAAATATTCTCTTCAGGACATGAAACGTTCACCTACATTTATGTAAAATTCAAATTGATTATCTGATAATGATGTTCAGGACACGAAACCTAGGGCTGAGTATGATGGATCGCCCAAATTGGGACCAAATCGAATTGAACCGGCCGATTTGGTCCTGGTCCAATTCCCAGAGGGATCAATCTAGTCCCCTGTTTCAAAAAACAAAATCAATGATTTTCGATCTACTTCCCAGTTCCAAAGGGGGAAACAAACTAGACCAAACTAATTTTTCTTAAACTATATTTTCTATTTAAAAAAAATCCTAAAATAGACTATTTTGTTTTTTAACACATATATAAGTTAAATTAAACTTAAAACTCTCAACTGAAGACCTTTGTGACCAAGAGACCAACAAAAACCCTTCTTATTCCTTGCTATTTAAAGATGAAGCCTATTTATTAGTTTCTTCTTCCACCCAATGTGGGACTAAGGTTTCAAGAGCTACACTCTCATTCCTCACACTAACTCCCCCTCTCTTTCTCTCTCTCTCTCTTTCTCTCTCTCCCCTCACTTGCAAAAGACAAAGCAATCCAAGCCGCCAAGAGTCCCACATCAATCAAATACTCATAGAGCATAAGAGAGATTATCTATAAAACCCAAGCCAAGTATGACTTTTAGCCATATTGCTCATGGCCCTTCTAGCTAAAATGAGTGTAAAATATATGAAATGTGTTTGATGCTCACACAAGTGGAATTTAATTTTTTGCATGTAGGCACACATATGATCAATTCTATAAAACCCAAGCCAAACATGACTTTTAGCCATATTGCTCATGGCCCTTTTGGCTAAAATGAGTCTAAAATATATGAAGTGTGATGCTCACACAAGTGGAGTTTAATTTTTCGCATGTAGACACACTTGTGATTGGTTCTATTGGGATGGCTCGCTCCAGTGGAAAAAAATTAGGTCAGATTTGTTGGACTGACCCGGATCAAACTGGAATTGATGGTCCAGTCCAGTTTCCAATTCTTGGACTAAGCGATCCGATTCCTGATTTCACCTTGGAACTAAACCAGATCAGGAACCGATCACCCCTAACATAATCAAAATGGGATCAATCTAACTTCTCTCTATCTTACACAAAGGACATTCTCAATAGCATAGTATATCATAGATACCTCTCCAAGACATCCCTATGTGCCCTAATTCACAGGTATTGCATTAGCTAAATGATAAGTTTCTCATCTTGGTTCAACCTTTTATGTTCAACTTGCATTTTACATGGATTAGTGATTTTTTCTTTTGTTGACAAAAAATTACTCTTGTTATAGTGGTGATCATGATTGGTTTATCCCATATGTTGGTACACTAGATTGGATAAGATCACTCAATTTAACTTGACTTGGCTCATGGTTGCCTTGGTTCATCGAAGTTCAAGTGGCCAAGTAATAATTTAATCATAATCCATTAAGATCACTATAATTTTTTTTCATCGAATTCAATGTACTTATTCATCTTGTCATGAATGTTTATCTTCGTACCTCGCTCGATGATGAATGTTATTATAACATTGTGAACAGCACGAGTCTCGATCTAACTATGTACCAAAAAAATTTGCTTATTAAGTTCCTTTACTTGTCTGTGTTCAAAACCATACTTAAGCTGAAAAAGTTCATACCGAATCCTAATTAGACTTCTAAACATAAATTACTCACTTTGACTGTATCCCGCTTTGGTAATGTTCTTCATGTCTCCATTACGCATTGCTAATGAATATTGTGAAGTGATAGTAATATTTTTTGTTTTACACTAATAGAAATAGAATATATTTTCTTTAATGATACACTGAGACAATTGTCACGGGACGATTGATCTAGCATTTCCTTCAAACCCGTGCGACCTTAGGATTTCTCCCAAGCAGCCTTTCCACTCAAACTCACAAGAATTCTAGAGAGAGAAACTCTAGGGAGAGAAGCTCTAGATTCTATTACTTGTGTAGAATGAGATGATTAGAATGAGGGGAGGAGACCTTTATTTATACAAGTACAGGTAAACCATGTCCGTAGATCTCTCCTTGATCTAATGATGGAAATCGTATCTCCCCAACTGCCTTAATTACATATGTGTACAATTACCGTATCGTCCGCCCCTAGGAATATTCTAGAAGACTTAAGAAAATCCCGCCCCTAGGAATATTTTAGAAAACTCAAGAAAATCCCTAGAACTTGGGGCCAACTGTTGAGGATTGTTCGTACCAAGGATTAGTCATGGCATCGATCAAAACCCTCTTGGACCGTTCGTGTTTCCGAACGGTGACATTCTCCCCCACCTAATCGGGCGACGTCCTCGTCGCGTCTTCAGCATGGAATGCTTCAATTTGCTTCTTGAATTGCTAAAGAGCGTCTGCGGGTTCCCAACTTGCTTCACTCTCCGAAAGACCCTTCCATCGAACCATATACTCCCGCTTTGGCGCACAATACCGCTTTCGTATGACTCGATCCGCCATGATGTAATCCACTTCCCGATCATACGAAGTCTTTGCTCCCAATGGTACCCGTTGCGACTCTCCTCGGTTCGGATCTTCCTCATCCACATGGAAAGGTTTGAGCATACTTACATGCAAAACTGGGTGTACTTTTAGTTTAGGTGGTAACTCCAGCTTGTATGCAACCTTCTCGACCCGTTGAAGCACAAGGAAGGGCCCTTCGTAGTTTCGGATCAACCCCTTGTGCACGTCCTTGTATCGAAGAACCACGTGTAATTTGGCTAACACTTAGTCCCCGACTTAGAACTCCACGTGCCGACGCTTTTGGTCCGCCCACTTCTTCATGCGCTTCGATGCCTTGTGCGAGCACGCCCTTGCCAAGTCCGCTTGCTCTTGCCAATTCTTCGCAAACTTGAAGGCTGGAGGGCTACTCCCCTTGTAGCCTGTTGCAACCACACTTGGGGTTTGCGGTTGTTGTCCTGTCATGATCTCAAATGGACTTTGGTCAGTAGACTCACTCCATTGCAAGTTGTAGGAGAGCTGGGCTATGTCAATCAACTTTGCCCAATTCACTTGCATTGTGCTCACGTAGTACCGAAGGTAGATCTCCAAGAGTGCATTGGTCCACTCCGTCTGACCGTCGGTTTGGGGATGCAAACTCATGAAGAAGTTCAACTCCGACCCCAAAAACCTTGAAGAGCTCTATCCAGAACTGCCCCGTGAATTGGGGATCACGATCACTCACGATCGTTTGTGGTACTCCCCAGTACTTGACCACGTGCTTCAAAAAAAGCTTGGTCGCCTCCTCGGCCGGGCAATTCTTCGTCGCAGGCACAAACGTCGCGTACTTAGAGAACTGGTCGACCACCACCATAAGCGACCAACACCCTTTGGACTTAGGCAGATTGACGATGAAATCCATGGAAACACTTTCCCATGGACGAGTGGGTATGGGAAGTGGCTCCAGAAGCCCTGGTGATGACCGTTGTTCGAGCTTGTCTTGTTGACATACAAGACAAGTCTTTACATACGCCTCAATGTCGTCCCGCATTTGAGGCCAGTAGTACTGTTCCTCAACAAGCGCCAATGTACGATGGATCCCTAGATAACCCGTCCATTTCAAATCATGGCACTCTTGCAGTACTTCCTTCATTAGCTTCCCATGGAGTGGCACGTACAGTCGTCATCCCTTAGTGTAGAGAAACTCGTCTTCACACCAGAATTGACGAGTCTTGCCCTCTGCGCATACCGTAGGAGTCCTTGAGCCCTTTGATCATGCTTGAGCCTCTCCTTGATACGGTCGATCCATGGGTAATTCGATCGACTTACGATGTTGGCCAGCTCCGCCTTTCAACTTAGTGCATTCACCACGGAATTGGACTTCCCCAGCTTGTACTCCAACACATAGTCGAATTCCGCTAAGAAGTCTTGCCATCGAGCTTGCTTGCGTTTGGAAGTAGCTCATGGCCACGATGTCCGTCTTTACGACGAACTTAATTCCCAGGAGATAGTGCCTCCACATCCGAAGGCAATGGACCACCACGGTCATCTCCTTCTCTTGAATAGTATACCGATGCTTGATATCATTCAACTTTCAAGACTCGAACGCAAATGGATGGCCATACTCCATAAGAACACCACCAATAGCATAATCGGAAGCATCAATCTCTATCTCGTAAGGCTTGGTGTGATCGGGTAACACCAGCACCGGCTCCTCGTTCATGGCTTGCTTCAATCGATCAAATGCTTCTTGGCATCGAGTTGTTCATTCCCACGGCTTCTCCTTCTTCAGCATGTCTGTGAGGGGCACCGTGATGCTCGAATAGCTCCGAATGAAGTGTCGATAGTAGTTGGTGAGGCCAAGGAACGACCTCAACTCCGTCACCTTGGTCAGCGGCTCCCATTCGACTACCGCTCGGATCTTTACCCCATCCATTCGAACTCGACCCCCCCCCCCAACAATGTGCCCCAAGAAAGGAACTTTTTTTTGGGCAAATGCATACTTCTCGCGCTTGACGTATAGCTCATTCTCGCGCAAGACTTGGAAAACCTGCCTCAAGTGCTCGATGTGCTCCTCGAGCGTCCGGCTATATAAAACAAAATCATCTAGGTAAACCACTACGAACCTATCGAGGAACAGATGGAGTACCTTGTTCATCATTGTGCAGAAGGTAGCTAGAGCATTGGTGAGACCGAACGGCATGACGAGGAATTCGTACAATTCAATCGCGTCACATATGCAGTTTTCGGCTTGTCCCCTTCAACGATCCGAACTTGATAGTAACCCGATCAGAGATCAAGCTTGGTGAACCACCACACTCCTCCAAGTTGATTGAAGAGATCCGCAATGAGTGGGATCGGGTATTTGTTCTTCACAATGAGTTTGTTCAATACCCGATAGTCAATGCACATCCGAAGTGATCTGTCATGCTTCTTTTGAAATAGGACCGGCACACCAAACGAAGACTTAGACAACCGAATATACCCCGCATCGAGCAGCTCCTTAGTTGCTTCCTCAGCTCTTCCAATTCAGGGTGTGTCATGCGATATGGTGCCATGGCAGGTGGTCGAACATCGGGTACTAGCTCGATCCGATGATCCACCTCCCTTCGAGGTGGGAGCTTCTTAGGTAGCTCGGATGGCATCACGTTTTTGAAGGTGTCAAGGACTTAGGTCACCTCGGTGGGAACATCATCCACTCTACCTGTCTCTTCCTCCTCCTTCAACATTGCCAAGAGGGTCGCCTCGCCCTTCCGAACTCCTCTCAAGAGTTGCATGGCCAAAAACATTTTCCAATCGCGACCCGATGCGCAATGGATCAAAATCATGCATTGACACCGCTTGTATAGAATACAAATGCAATCTGCAAATGGTAGCACACTAGCATTTATCCTACCGAAGAATCTTGGATCTAGTACAAAGTCATAATCGTCTAGGGGGATTACCTCGATGGTTTCTTTACTCAACCATGGACCGAGGTGAAGCTCCACGTCCCTAGCCACGCTGCTAGTCGAGACCTTCTTGGAGTTCACCGTCTTGAGCCAACCAACTCATTTCTTGACCCGAAAATTGAGCTTCTTCGTGGCATCTTGGGATATGAAGAGGTCGGACGCCCCCGTATCCACGAGTGCACTCATCGTGGTATTGCCAATCTTCACATCAACGAACATCATTCCCTTAGACTCCTTAGCTTTCTTTGTCTTGAGAGAACTGAGGATTCGCAATGAACCCAGTCGCGATTCCTCCATAGGCTCCTCTTCCTTGCAAAAGGCTGCCAGCTTGGCCTTGTTCGGGCAATCCCATGCCATGTGTGAACCGTCACAGAAAAAGTATTTATATGTGCGTACCTTCCTTTGTCCTCCGCCACTCGACTCCACATGAGCCTTAGGAGGGCCCATCGGTGGTTTGCCTCCATTCAAGCAATTGAATCTTCCTCGATCTCCCCCACCGTTGGCCTTGTCCCTCGGAAGAGAATCTGGCTTGGATGTAGAAGGCGCCTTGTATTCAACAGGCGATTCGGCCACAGTTATGGCCATCGTGAGATCTCCCACGTTGCACCGCTTGAGTTCCCGCTTGGTCCACAGCTTGAGACCACTCATGAACTGGTGGTACACCTCATTATCACTCATCAAGGGTATTTAGAGTAGTAATTCTAAAAATCGCTTGATGTAGTCGCACACCACACCCCTTTGTTCAAGTTGTTTTAGCTCATTCCGAGCATCCTCCTCCGCGTACAAAGGGTACTACATTCGTCGAAACTCCTCGATGAATCCATCCCACATCATGATAGGATCGCCACTCCTATCATCTAACCGACAACGCCACCACAATAATGCATTATCAACTAAATACACGGATGCAGTGTTTACCCGTGTAAAGTCGTCGTTGATTCCCATGGCTTGGAAGTACCATTCCATATACCACAGGAAGTTACCCACATCTTTGGCCACTCGCGAGCCTTTGAACTTGTTCGGCTTGGGTGCATCCGTTCGTGGACCAGTATGCACCGTGACCACCCCGTTCACGAGTACCACTTCCGATTCAGCGAGCTTCCCTTTGAGTTCCTCTACCTCCGCGCGCATGGCCACCATCATGGCTTCCAAGGTTTCGCCCCGTTGTTCTAGTTCCTGCCTCAGGGTCCCCAGCAACTCGCCTCGGAGCTCTCCCATGCCGGTCTTGAGCTCTTGCACCTCGGCCTCGAGCTCCTCCTTCCCGGCTTCCACTCCTTCGACGGTCTGGGTCAGGTCATCGACCGATCCTTGGATCTCGGAGGCGAATAGTTCCACCCTCGTCACCCGATAATCCAGATCCCCTAGCGTATCCCTTGAACCGGAACCAGCACGGCTCTTCCTTCCTTTGTTGCCTTTTGTGGCAACCTTTTCACAATCCTTGTGATCAGCCTCCAGCGCGAGCAACACCTCAGGACAAGAATCAGTCATTGTGCCTAGGAACGAACTCGCTCTGATACCACTTGTCACGAGACAATCGATTTAGCGTTTCCTTCAAACCCGTGCGGCCTTAGGATTTCTCCCAAGCAGCCTTTCCATTCAAACTCACAAGAATTCTAGAGAGAGAAGTTCTGGATTCTATTACTTGTGTAGAATGAGATTATTACAATGAAAGGAGGGGACCCCTATTTATACAAGTCCAGGTAAACCATGTCCGTAGATCTCTCCTTGATCTAATGGTTAAGATTGTATTTCCCCAACTGCCTTAATTACATATGTGTACAATTACCGTATCATCCGTCCCTAAGAATATTCTAGAAGACTCAAGAAAATCCCGCCCCTAGGAATATTCTAGAAGACTCAAGAAAATCCGTAGAACTTGGGGCCAACGGTTGAGGATTGTTCGTACCGGGGATCAGTCACGACATCGATCAAAACCCTCTTGGACCGTTCGTGTTTTCGAGCCGTGACACAATCATGATCAGCTTGTGATCTATCGATAATACTTAAATTAATAAGTTAGGCCAACAATAACAATCGAATTTGGATCGGGCCACGACTCAACCGTTCTCACTTAAGTTTCTCATACGGCTAGCTATTGGCTCTGCATACCCTGCACACCACAAGCAAAAATGTCCCAGCTGGTGAATCATTTGGACTCTCCGATACTTTAGTTAGTTTAAGTTTAAGAGAAGTGAAATCGATTGAGTAATGGCTCTTGTATCTCAAGGGTCCCTTGGATAATTGATTCTAGACTATTCATACTTACTTTGATAGCCCGAGTTCTCCAATTTTCGGAGATTTGTGTGTTGTCGTTTCACCCCATCTTCACTGAACACTTATGGGCCCAGACTTCTCTTTTATCCCCCTTCCAGATTCTCCACATGCTCTTCTCCCGGATCGGATGGAGCCTTTGATTTAGAAACCGGCCTTCCCCAGTTCATGGTTTCGAAGGAACCACGCCAATGGGCTTATTTCTTAATGATATTGCTTTTTGTGCAAAATTGATGTTATCAGTTAATTTACCTGTCATCAGAAAGTCCAGAGTACTAGAAAGTTCTGAAAAAATAAAGAAGTCATGTCCATCTTGTTGCTTAAAAGCCTCAAATGGCTAATTTGGTCGGTTTGAGTAAGAAATAAACCACTTCGTTAAAATGCAGTTAGGCTCTTGTGAGCCATTTTTTAATTTGAATTTGCAAGGCTTCAATGCCGTGAACATTTTGCATTTCTTCTTCTACATCAAATTTCTTGTACTATTTTCTTTTTGCATGTGCATAGCGAGTGCTCAGGGAGTTGTGTAATGTTATTTATGTTGACTTCTTAATTTGTTTAGATAGATACTCTATATTGTATTCGGAGAATTAAATACGATTTGACATTTACAATGATCAAGGTAGAACCAACTCCCCTCCATTATATTTAATTATTGCCCTTTATATTAATATATATCTCGAAAAAATGATTATTTGAAACTACAATGATCCTTTTTCGTTTTTTTCTCTTTCCCATTTTGCCATGGTGCAGGGAGGGGGCCACACAGCTCTGGAGTTGAAACCCAAGGAATGTCTTGGAATGGCGGATAGATGATTACCTTATTATCCTTATTATCCTCTCTAACTCATTTCTGTCGGTCCTTAGGTTGATACCCGAAGTAACCCAAGTTTGTCACCTAATAATCATGTGATCGAGTCCCGTCAAATAATCCTTCTTTCTGTTAGGAGCTTTGGCTCCGGTGGGTGAGTCATCATGATAAAAACAAGGCACTAAATATTCTTGCAGTGAAAACCTGTTTCCATCTGAAAAAGTAATTTAGTAAAATAGCTACATATTCAGAGTTTTATTTCATCCGTCATCGCTCGAAAAAAAGAAATAGGCTTGTTGGTTTGGGATTAAGCAAAAGTAAGACTTTTTTATGTTTTACCAGCGAAATCGAAAATACTATCTATAATTTGAAGAAATTGAGAAAAAAATACATATACATGTGAAATCACGTATCAAATTAGCATCTTCCAAAAGTTTCATGTATTTTGGGTTAAAAAATTTAAAGTACATAAAAACATTTTGATTAAGAAAAAAGTAAAAAAGTAAAAAGGGAAAATTACCCAATTATTCTTAAACTAGTTATATGGATGCCAATCAGTCCTATAATTTTCAATTTTGTCAATTTAATCATAATTTTCATGTAGTCAATTCAATCAACAATTTCCAGCAAAAATTGACTAGAATGACAAATTGAAATTTTGCTCAAAGATTTAGGACTAAATTAATAAAATTGAAAAGTTTATGAATGAATTGTTATTCGTGTAATAAACTTACAACTAATTGGATAATTTCTCCTAAGTAAAACCCAATGCATACATGCCTGACTAAAAGATTGAAACATAACATGTGGGCATTTCTTGATTTTAGATTTCATCTATTTGATAAATAGATGGATTTTTCCTTTTCAACACTCTATATATGCATAAACAATTTATTGTAATACGGATGGAATAAAAGAATAACAGAAGTCTCATATATTGGGTAAGTGGTCAAATGTTTCATCTAGTCATATACAAGAGATCCTATACCTACTCAAACTGAACTTGGGGCAACATAAAATATAGGTTGAGTTCTATTTGATACAAAGAAAATCAAGAATTATTATAGGACTTGTTGACACTTAAATTTTACCCATGTTATTTAGGATTTAATCACATTAAAATTAGAGATTAGTCTCTTAGAACAAATTTAAAGTAAATATTTTAATTAAAATGCATTGCATGTGGAAATCAGGAGAATTTGTATTACTGACATTAATTATTAAAATTTTCAAAAAAATTCAAAAAAAAGAAAGGAGAAGAAAAGAAATTAGAAAAGCGGACCAGGCCCGGGCTGGGCTGGCCCGGCCCTTTTCTTTTGCACTCTCCCCTTTATTTCTTTCCGCCTGGGCCCAGGCCCAGATCCTTTTTCTTTCCCCAGCCCAGCCTCTTTCCTTTTGTCTCCTTCTCTTCCTCTTCGCTCGGCTTGGAGGTTGGCCGGCGGACAATAAAGGACGGACGAAAGACAGAGAGGACCAGGCGAGCGTTCGGCGCGACGCTTGGTCGGGGGAAGGCTGTCAGCACAGCTGGCACCGTCCTCTAAGAGAGAGAGAGAGAGAGAGAGCTCAAAAGGGGGTGGGATTGGCCATTTGAAAGAGGTAACAGAGAGGGGTTCTTGAGGAGAAGCCGAGGAGACAGTTACGATGGGGAGCGAGGAAAGAGAAGAGAGTCGGAGAGAGAGACCGCCGGTGACCGCCCTCGAATCGCGGCCGACGACCCGTGGCCGTGTCTCCTTTCCCGCGCCGAAGCTCCAGTAAGTCGTAGCCCCATTTTTGCGTTGATTTCCGGGTACTCCGGCCCCGCTCCGTCCCTTGCTAGATCACTGTACTTGTACGTGTCCTGGTTCGTTGACGGGAGTGCCGACACCGGTCTGGAGTTGTGGTTGAGCTGGAAACCTTAGGATTTCGTAGCGCGCCCCAATTGTTCGACGAAACGCCAGAGTGAGATCCGGTCCCAATTGCTTTTTTTTTTATATTAAAAATTCAGAAAATCATTAAAAAATGTATTTAAAAATTCAGAAAATTTTAAAAAATGCAAAAATTCATGAAAAATTTAAAAATTTTAAATATTCTAGGAAAATTAATTTATTTTTTTAGAAAATTCGAAAAATATTTAAAAAATTAAAAAGTACTTAAAAATCCTAAAAAATTCAAAAAAAAATCCAAAGAAATTGAAATTCCACAAAAGGTTTTAAAAAAATTATTTTTGGGTAATATTCTCTTAAAAAATGAGAGTCTTTTGATTTTAGATTGTACTCAAGTTTGAATAAATCCTTAGAGCTTTACCTTAGAGTTTCAATTGTCCTTCATGACAAATGCATTTGTTTGTGCACTATCAATAGGTTGATTATGGCTTCCTTTTTTACTTTTCCCTTGCAATTTATTTAATGCTTTCTTGGTTTTTAATTGTTATTTTAATAATTGCATACCCATATGATCACTTCACATATTAATGGATAAGTTTAAAAATCAATTCAAACTACCTAGCAAAAACATTTTTTTCTAAAATGAACAAGATTAGATACCTTAAGGGCATTAATTGTTTAATTAGTACAATCAAATCCCCAACCCTAACTTCTTTAATTGCGTAGGAAGTGAGGCACACTTCCATAAACCAATCTCAATATGTTAGTGACGACTCATCATTAAAAAACTTTTTATGAATATCCTAATATCGCGCAAAGAACGAGCTTAGGATTCTTATAGACAGTACCCCTAAATCTATGTATTTTCCTTTCTGGACAGAAAAGTATAGGTCACAACAAGACTCCATGACTTATTGTCCTTTCTCTCACATGTCGCTAGATTGTCGAGTATATAACCCAGTTCATGAATAGAAAAAAAATGGTAATTGATGCATTAGGATTTCTATAATTTATCATAAAAATATAAATGAGTTTTAAAACTTGTAAAATTAATACAATCAAGTTCCTCGTTAACACCGTCTAACTTAACTATCGGAAAATGGGTGTGCTTTTTTTTATTTCTTTCTTAAGAAACGTGGCACAAATGTAGTGCACGCCGAGGGCCACATAAAAAATTATTTTTATAAGAAGAAGATAAAGACTAAAAAAGAAGAAAATAGGAGCTAAAGTAATAGAAAAGTTAGAAGGACAGGAAAAAATCAAAAAAAAGCCATAGACTGCTTTTGCTTAGTCGAGCCACTCCTCCGAAGTAGCGGGCTAGGCCACTGATGGCGATTGGCGGAGTGGCGGTAGGGGGACAAGTGCTTGGGCTGGCTCGACTCGCAGCCGTGCCGGAAAGTGCCGTTCAGAGCTTCGGGAGCATCAGCATGTTTGACTCGCAGATGACTGCGCGCAATTCGGCCCATTCGTCGAAGTTTGTTTGGAGCGGAGGTGATGGAGATCTGGATCTTAATCTTGCTTTGCGCTTCTCCAGGGCCGAAAGCAAGCAAAACATCGCCGCACGTAAGGCAGCGTATGAAAAGAGTATTGAACGGGACCAACGACGAGGCCAGAGCCGCCCAAGGCGCGAAAAACAGAGAGTTATGGAGCTTCAGATTGGAATTTTGATGGAAGCAGCGAAATTGAACAGAGGGCGGGCAAAGAAGGTTGGCAATGCACAGTCTGGAGAACGAAAACCAGATACATCGCCTGATTCTGTGAGGAATACTGTAAATCGTAGCTCCCGTTCATCGCGAGAATGGAAGCCGAGAGAATCGCCGTTGGCCCTGCCTCGCCAACACTCGCCTGAGCAAGTCCCTGACCATGCGAGACGACCTTGAGCTCGCCGCATCATGTCATCCCAGAGAGGAGATCCGTCACTGTCCATGGAGGAGAATCAAACCCATTTATTCCTCTCTCTTTTTCTTTTTTAATTATTTCCTTTCAATTTTCCATTGAAGTTGTTTTTGGAGCTTTTTTTAAAAATGACCGACCCCATCGGCAACCCGCTCTTTTGAAAATAATTATTAAAAAATAGACTTTTCCTGTTAGTCAATTCGGAGGAAGCTAACTAACTAAGAGACTTGATTGCACTAATTTAACAAATTTTAGGATTTTATTGCAATTTTTGAGAGTTATAGGACTTGTTTACATTTTCACCATAAGTTTTAAGACTTTCAATACATTTAACTCAAAAAATTTTAGCACTAAACTTAATTCATAACCTTTTCTTGATCAAATGTTCCGTTACTGTGTTCTTCTATTGGGAGTTTTGATTGTGGGTTGAGCAAGTCATCAAGAGAAACAGTAATTAATTCTAAAGTGTATGTAACTTATGTTGCCACATTAAACAAATACACAAAACACATCGAGATCAAATCAGCATGCGCTAAATTCCTCAGAAGAGATACTTGAAAGGTTGCATCCATACTATCAACTATGTCGTGCATTCATTGATTGTTCAATAAGTACCTCCTTTTTGGGTATTTATTTATTTATTGCTGCTTGGTTAAGTAATGGACTTCTCACCTCTTATTCGAGTCCAATACATGTTCATTTCTCTTCTTGAAATCAATTCATCTCTCCTGTTAAAAGGTCTAATTGTTGTGACGGTTGCGAATCTTACTATATCTTGCATCCCTGACTAGAACCAAAGCTCCTCATAGTAGAATCATTCGCATAGTCTTACAGGAAAGATACATTCAGAATCACATTATCATAAGGTGACTAATCTAAATTTGGCTCGGGTACCAACCCAAAGGCCAATGGAAATTGGCTAGAGAGGATAGTAAGAGAACCATCTATCCACCATTGCAAGACATTGTTTGGGTTTATACTCTGGAGCTGTGTGTCCCCCTCCCTGCATCACTCGAAAAAAGGAGGAAAGAAATAAATCGATTATTACGATATTAGATAATCATTTTCGACATGAATATGAGCGTAAATAAGGAAAACTGATGGGAGGGAGTTCCCTACCTTAATCGTTGTGAATGTCAAATCATACTTGCTATTTTTCGAATATAATATAGAGTATCTGTCCACACAAATTAAGAGAAGTTAATAAATATAACATGTGTCGACTCCTCAAGCACACGCAATGTCGGTACATGCATGCAAAAGGAAAATTGGATATAAGATATTTCATGTGGAATAAGATATGTGAAAATATTCATGGAATAAATTCAAAAAGTAGTGCAAGAGCCTAAAATACTTTGTAACTTTAAAATAATACAAGAAAACTCAAAATGAGGACTCCATTACTAAATGAGATCATATATTTAAGGTCATTATTTTTCTGACTCGTATTGACCCATTAGCCATTCGAGGCTGTTGAGCAACAAAATGGGCATGACTTCCAGAACATTGCACTTTCTTTTGGTTGACTAGCAAAATTAACTGCAAATTCCAGCTTTGGACAAAGCTCATTGACATGGGTCCTTTGAAGCCGTGAACCGGGGAAAACCGGTTCCTAAACCAAAGGACCGGTCCGATCCCAAAGGGGGAGAAAAGAGAAGTCCCGACCCAGCGTTTCAGATTCTAACAGCCACGTTCTTGAAAATGTCATTTTTCCAAAAATTGGGGAACCCCAGGGGATCAAAGTAAATACAAATTGCCCAAAATCAACCATTCGAGGTAAAAGACATTTGACTAATATAAACCATTATTTTGTCAGTTTCACTTCTTAAAAGCAAAATATTAATAACAAACTCAATGAACAATTTATCGTTATGTTTTGTCCATTAGTAATACGTAACCAACATGTGAAGTATTTTACCGCAATGAGAGACAATAGGAGTGAGTTTATTTAAGTTTAGAAGTCTAACTGTGATTTGGTACAAACTTTTCAAGCTTGAGTATGGTTCTCGACAAAGACACAAGATGGTTTTTAATAAGCAAAGTCCATCAACAATATCATTTTTGGTATATAGTTAGATCGAGAGGCGCATCGTTCACAATGGTATAAATATGTTTGTCATTGAGCCAAGTACAAAAGCTAAACAATCATGAGAGACAATGATCAACTAAAAAAAATTCGATTAAAAAAATCATATAGTGATCTTAACAGATTAGGATGAAATTATTACCCGGCAATTTGACCTTCAACAAACCAAGGCGACCATGAACCTTCTAAAGTTAAATTGAGCGATCTTATCCAATCCAATGTAGACACGTATGGGATAGCCAAGTCATGATCACCACTGCAACAAGAGTAAATTTTTGTAAACAAAAGTAAGAACCGCCGATTTATTTAAAAAAAATAAAGTCAACCAAGGGACGAGAAACTTATTCACTTAGCCATCGCAATACCTGTAAGCAAGGGCACGGAGTGTTTTGTCAGAGAGGTATTCATGATAAACTACAGCATCAAGAACGTCCTTTGTGTAAGACAGAGTGTGGTTGCATCTATTCCACTCTTGCTTCGTGCCCTGGATGTCGTCATTATCAAGTAAACATTGTAAGATACATAAATGTCGTGCGATGCCCACGAAGAGAACGATTCTTCATACCTGTCGCACGTGAAGGGCTTCTTGGACGTTCTTGTCATTGGCCCAAATGTAAGAGAATATATAGTTATCGGGCTGTTGAGGGAGAAATTTAAGTAAGTGAAACAGGCGCATTAGCTCACTATCCAAATCTAGATGATTGATGATATAGTTTTAGATACTGTATTCATAGAATTTCGAGGGAGTTAATTTAGGAAGTACCCGACACCATGGCCTGCTGGACTGTTGAGGCATCGAAATGACATCAATGTTAGTCTCTTCGAGTATGCTTCTGCTCCATTTTAGCCTCGTGTGGTTCGGAGATATGAGATTACATGATGGTTCTAGTACTTGAGCCAAAAATATCTTCTCGAGGCACTAGAAGATTTCATGAGGAAACACATCTCAGTCATTCGTCGCATGTATATATATTGCGGCAAAGAATATGAGAGAGGTCTATGGTTATAACAATAGCACTTACTAGGTCCACCATTTCTAGGTCGGTTAGACAGGCTCCGTTGGTGGGATCTACATTCTGGAAATCTCCATTGCAATCCGTTTTCGTCGTCTTGAAAACACAAACGCAAAAGCAAAATCATAAAAATGTCGATTCACATGTAATTATCATTACTAATGTATTATATTATTTACCTCATAAAGTTCATCCGATACGAGAGCCATCTTGTTAGCATATGGAATTCTAAAACTCATGTCCTTCTCATCGCAAGTCACCGGATTGCCTAGCGTATAACCCTGCTCATATAACCGGAACAATAATGCTTTACTTAACACATATGGCTCAGTATCAACAGATATGAATTGGGAAATTTTGAGGAAATAGCAGCATGCAAGATTATCGCAAGACATGAGAGGAGCACATGAGATTATTACGTACTACGAGATTGATTTGGGGCTCGCGTCCAGCTTCAATTCCTATATAGAAACAGCAAACGGAATTTTGGTATTTAATGAAGAGAAAGTGGATTCTCCAGAGCCAGATTGACACAGAACATGTGGGTAAACTTCAATGACGCACCATCTTGTATATTTTTGACGATGATGGGGATAACGACGCCAGAATAAGAATCGCCAGTGATGTAAAGCGGATTTGCGAGGAAGCTGGGGTGAGACACAAGCCACTGCATGCGAAAGAAAAAAATATAACACAAGTTAAGGAACTGCATCGGTCCATGTAATTAGGTACAGTGATTATTTCGAGGTGACATGAGGTCGGTATTGATTCCGATGGTTTACCTTTCTTAAGAACTCATACGTTTGTGCTGCCGAGGAAGTGTCGCTGATGTTATACCCTGTCGACGTCGTCGCATATGAAAATCCCGTGCCCACAGGTGCATCCAAAAATATCACGTTGGCTACCTGTCATACGAAAAGGAGACCGCTTTTAGTCCTGATTAAGTTGGACGATAATAATGCTAGCCGAAAAAAAAGGTGATTCACCTTTGTCCAGGAGTAAGGATTATACTTCAGTATCGGTTTAGTTCCTCTGGAACTTGAAAAATCAAACTGTAGCGGACCTGTGGGAAAACATGCAGACATCAAGATCATGGGTGATTAAAACCATTTGACTGGTTTTGCTTTCGACCGGCGTGCGGATTTTTAGTTGATACGGAATGCCCATCACTGAACGTCATTGTTTTATATGTGCAAAGTGCAGGATTCAATCCCTTAGAAACATATGAATCTTTTCCGTACAGGAGTTTGGGCAGAGTCCCGGCAAAAAGAACGAGGGGAAAATACAGCAAAAGACAATGACACTCCTACCGGGTAACATTTGAATTTGAATACTTTATGTGTAGATAATGTGCACTCGGACGCTATTTTGTCATAGACAGATCCTTTCCTTTTGGGTAATTTCTGTCGGCGGACATTAGATGATTATCCGGTGTTCTTTTCCCTTAAGTGATGGATGCACATTGTGGATATCAGATGATTATCCGGTGTTCTTTTCCCTTAAGTGATGGATGCACATTGTGGATATCAGATGATTATCCTGTGTTCTTTTCTGTCAGCGGATATCAGTTTGGCTTAATTAAAACGTGCATCACAGCAATCGTCGAAAAGGAAAAGGAACCGCAGAAGACACAGAATGGTGGGAGGCTCAACGATTGACCACCTTAGTCATTTCTACATATTATAATGCAGCATGATCTAGCAGTGTTTGTTAAAAGAGAGGGGGGAAAGAAGGCTAAGGAAAGCTCCGGGTCGCCGGAAAAATAGTAATGCGCGGAAGAAGAAAAACAGAAGACGACGACCTTGACCCCAACTGCGATTAAGAAGTCAACGAAAGAGAACGGACCTATTTCGTAGAGGAGGCTGGACAAAGAGGAGCAACCGGGACCACCGGTGAGCCAAACCAACAAAGGATCCTCCTTGGGGCTCCTCTCGGACTCGATGAAGTAGTAGAATAGCTGCACTTCCTCCAACTCTCCGACCCCTACGTATCTGCAACATTTTTGTTCGCACCCCCATTCAAACAAACATTAAGAAGACTGACACTCATAAATATACTACTCTCGAACATAAAGAAGAGAGATAGCGAATCAAGTCATTTGCTACTGTGTAGCTGCTCATAAACATATAATGCGAACTGACCCAGTTTCGAGTTTGAAGGGAAGATCTTCGGGGAAGCCAGGGAGGCTCTCGACGATGGCTGATCGTGATGGTCCGACATTGGACGTCAAGAGCAGCAACGGGAGCAGGAGACGCAACATCCTAGGCTCGGACAACCAAGAGAAACGGTGAGGAAAAGAGAAGTAGGCAGATTTCCGAAAGTTACCCCCACTTCCTTGGCGTGGATTTCGTGGGGTTATATAAGGCTTTTCCCCGGCTCTTTAAGCGTTCCATCCGCTGGTCAAAAAGAGCACGTACACTGGGACCTACTTTTTTTTTTTTTTTTTTTTTATCATACACTGGGACCTACTTGAGCGATAGGGATTCGGAACGAAAGCGCACCTACTCCCTTCTATGGAATTGATTTAAGGTTTTTTTTAAGAAAGGGACCGAATCGGATTCCATCTCTGGCGAAGGAGCAGCGTCTACTTAGGGGCTGGCTTGGCCAATGATACGGGGATCACGTGCGCCTGTTGACCCAATTTCCATTCGCGGATTACCACCTCGCCGTGGATATGCGTGCGCATAAAAACGTCGGAACGACGGTCCAGAGAAGGGCAGGTGCCGTCTCCCGTTGACTCCTAGGTGTCGTCGTGTTAGGATTCAGGCAGGAAATAATGAAAGTAACAGACACAATCGTACTTCAATTTTTCCCACAAAGATCCCGAGGATTGAGAAATTGATTACTTAATAAAAAGAAGTTTCAAAACTCCCGCTTCTTTGACTTTGGTTTGACCCGCGTGACCGAAAATAGAGGGAATAAAAAAACCATTTTTCTTCAATTTGAACTCGTTCATTTTTTACTTGAGTAACATTATGCAGAAAAAAAAAACAGATGAAAGTAGCAGTTCAGATATATAGCGCTAGGTTCTTTTAAATAGATTTAGTGAGATGGACTCAAAAACTTGATCCTTCTGCTAATGAAGGAAAATTCAAAGTTACCTCTTCCATGGAAATATCAAGTTCTCCTACAATCACAATAGAAAGGCTAAGGGCGCGTTTAAGGAAATTTAAAAGTAGATCTCAATTTAAGGCATTCTAGAGAGAAAATGTTTCACTCCAATAAAAGCCAGAAATCAAAAGTATTTTATGCCATCTTGTGCATTTGTTGCAAGTCCTCCAGGATGCTGATAAACCACTTTGCTCTCTCAGTGAAAGTCTGATCAACACTTCATATGGAAACCCTAGCAATTCTTGAAGGCCTTAGATTTAAGAGTGTGTAAAAGAATCAGGAAATGCACAGACTGCTCGAAACCAAACAAACTTGACCAAAACCGACGATTCCCATGAGAATCGATCTAGATCATGGTTCTAATTGTGGAACCGCCCACCCAAACCGTACAAATACATATATAATTTTTTAAAATTTCTAAGTTATAACTTTTCAAGTCATCTCTTTTCATCTCTCACCTCACTCATCTCGTGACCTCACCTCCCTCTCTCACTCTCGCTCTAGATCGCCTAAGGCGTTATTGCTCCCTTTGTCACTCTCGCTCTTGGTCACCTCTAGCCTCCAACCTCGTTGCTCAATCCCAAGTCTCACGCCTCATTTGATGTGAGGGCATTTTGACCAATTCTAATTTTTTTTAATCAATCCTTAGTAGGCAGCTTCCCGTTTCAAGGTGAGTGTTCTAAGATGGGTTCCCACCCTTGAACTGATCACCTATACTTACATTTTTCTTGGCAAAAGCAAATGAGAGTCTAAGCCTTGAATTAGACGACTTAACTTTAGTCAAATGCAAATCAGGTTTCATGGGATGAATGGGTACTTATTGAGGAGTGTTCAACTACGCTTATCAAGTTCTCAAATCTTCACTTGTTCATTGCTCAAGAGATCAAAATAAAGTAACAAATTGGATCGTAAAAGTCTAACATCGTAAAGCCCTCCCTCTATTATGTTCAAGCACCACACCCCGTTTTAGATCTATTATGTTTTGAAACCCATTTGGTGCTATATAATTTGTCATTATGAAATGAAATGTGTTTTACAAACATGGTCTCTCCATCTTCTATTATTGCCAACGCGACTCCCAAATCCCAATCACGGGATTTGCAGGGTACTTACAACCGGTCTTATATGTGGAAATCAACACCATAGTGGGAGTATAATCAACTTTGCACATCATTACCCGCAAAGGATGTTGTGTTTAAGTATCGGCTTGTGCTTTCGCCTATGTCTTATTGAGGTGTAATTTTTCATGAGATGCCCATAAAAGTTGAATAATGTAGTGTGCCGAATCTGCAATCTGTCGCTACTTGATGATCAAGAGTAGTTTTAGGAATAAAATCGGAATCAAAGTCAAATTTTCAGTTGCGTATGAATTGCATTATATACAGGACAAAATTTACATAGAAAAAAGACGGAAGGAGTACTATGTGATCTGAGCAAAAGATGGTCATGTTTCTCGGCTGAATTTTCTTTTGATTCTATGAATTTTTTTTTATTCCGCTTAATCTCTTTTTGGGTCCCATGAACGACGACTTAGAGATTTCACGGCACATGGACAAGTCGCACATTAAAAATCATTTGGATTTGGAAACGTGTCCCTTTAATAAAGACAAATGACAATCATTTTCGTTAGTGATGCAAAGAAAAGATGTCGTTGGTAGTAGGTACACGTGCGCACGCATGCTAACATATGTGAGTGGTTTGAAAGATTGGTAGCGTCCTGACTTGTGAATGGTCGGTCATGGACAGGCCAAGCGTTGATAGGAGGCCTTGTACCTAAGTAAATATTTAAAGTATTTTGGCCTGAACTTTAGAACATAAAATATGGAAATATTCCTATTTTATTAAAAAAGAAAAATATATAACTTGAAGGGTATGAGGCAATGGATGTATGGGCAGCAACACATAAAAATAAGGAATACAGCTAAACTAGCGCTTTCATTGGAGAGACTACTATTGACAGTCCATATAAATGGAAATACCCCTAGAAAAGGATAGGTCAATAATCTTGGTAAGGATATTATTGTAGGCCTCAGATTTAGGAGTATGGAAAAGAATTGGGAATTGCTCGAAACTAGATTGGAGCAGCCCAAAACTAATAGTTCCCACATGGGCCGATCCTGTTCCCAATTCCAATTTATTGGAACTGATGAGTACCGGTTTGGTTCCCAATTCTAAATGTGGACCGCCCACCTAGACCAAACACACACGCACGCATAATTTTTAAATTCTTAAGTTTTAGCTTTACAAATCAAAACCTTAGTTTTCTCTTCATCTCTCTATCTATTGCCTCACTCATCTCGCAACCTTACTTCCCTCTCTCACACTCACTTTGGGTGGCCTTCGGCCTCATTGATCCCTCTATCACTCTCGCTCTCTAGATCGCCTCTGACCTCATTTCTCCCTCTATCACTCTTGCTCCCGGTCGCCTCCGGTCTCATCACTCACTCTCAAGTCTCGTGCCTCTTTCAATATGGAGACATTTTGACCTATTCGATAGACTCATCCGGGAACCAAATCGTAAGTGGGCGGTTCCCATTTCCAATTTGTCAAAATAGGTCCTTATAAGCAGTTCTCGATTTCAAGGTGGGAAACAATACACCCTTGCTTAAATTTTGCTTTGCATGAGCAGATGAGAGTCTAAGCACTAGGTCAGACGACTTAACTTTAGTCAAAACTCTTCTAGGTGCAAATCAGTACTTATTGAGGAATGTTCAACTCTGCTTATCAAGTTGTCAAATCTTCACTTGCCCGTTGCTCAGGAGATCAAAACAAAGTAACGGATTGGATCATAAAAGTCTAACATCGTAAAACCCTCCCTCTAAATAGTTTCAAATCCTCCTATCCCTTTTGGATCTATTATGTTCTGAAAGCTCATTTGGTGGAGCGAAATGATTGAAATAGCAGCGGCTCCAAAGATGTCTACAATGAATCATATATACATTCAATGTCCACGTTGGACTTTCCCATTTAGCTGTTTTATTGCCGACTTCAATACGGAAATTGATTTCTGTATATTACAAACAAAATTGGGCTTTCATTATTAAACCACGACTCCAACAGCAAAAGAAAGGAATATTGAGTGCCCCTTTTCTTTCCTTCCAAGTCCACAAAAAACAATTCACCTTGCATAGAGATTCAAATTTGAGACATATTTTAATAGATATATTATCTATTATCCAAAAAATCTTAAATTAATTTCACAATCACCAATTAAGTTCAAAACCTTTTAATTGTGCCGATTAAGTCATAAACATTTTCATGGTTTACTAATTGAATTATTTGACCAATTTTAGTCGAAAATTGCTAATGTGGATGTCAACCATCCCACAGTGACACAATTAGTGCTAACGTAGATAATTTTCTTTTAATTTTTAAATTTTTTGAATCATTTATTTATTTTTCTTTTCTTTCTATTTTTTTTTCCCATTCTTCCTCTAGCCAATCACTAGGCCTTGACAATAGCCGATGACCAACAAGGAAGAAGGGAAGGAAAAAAGAAGAAAAAGAATGAAAAGATAAATATAAAAAATAAAGGAAAAAATTCTATAAAATATTAAAATATTATTAAAAATTGTCCAAGCCAACACCGGTCGTGCCATGTAAAATGGCCGAAACCCACATCAACGATTTTCAGCGAAAATTAAGCAAATAGACTTAGGTAAAATGAGAAAATATTTAAGACTCAACTAGCATAATTAAAAGGTTTACAACATTGGCCAAAGTCCAATAGATTAGGACTTTTAGACAATTTTCCCTTGTAAAAGTCCATCTTACTTTCCATTTGGCAATCTTCCTTTTAATAAGCGAAATTGTGTGAAAAATTTTAGGAAAAATACCAAAAAAGTCATAAATCTATTTCATTTGTACCAATTTAATTCTACCCATTTTAATTGAACCGATTGAATTCTTAACATTTTCACATTGGTATCAATTGAATTCTTTTGACCAATTCAAGCTGAAAATTACTGACGTGAACATTAATCATCCTACTTGGCACGACCAACACTAATGTGGATAATTTTTTTATGATTTTTAATAAATTTTTGAATTTTTATTGATTTCTAAAAAAAAAAATTCCTTTTAAATTTTTTTCCCTCTCTTTTTCATTAGCCTATGGCCATACTCGACATGGGACAACTGACCACAGATGAGGGTCGATGAGGCATCGTGGCCCTCGCCAATATCGACAAGGGCAACCCTCGCCCAACCTCGCCCAAGTAGTGAGGCTTAAGCCTGAGCCAAATTCACCTAAGCGACAAGGGTGACCCTTGCCTAGGCCACAAGGGTCGAGCCCTTGCCAGATACGGTGAAGTCGTTGTTGCCAACCATGCCGAGTACTAGCCACAAGCCAAAGAAAAAGAAAAGGAAAGGGGAAAAAAAAGAAAGGGAAAAAGGGAAATATTTTAAAAATTGAAAAATTATTAAAAATTTAAGAGGAAATTTTCATGTCAGCGCTGATCATGCTATGTAGGACGACCAATGTCCACAACAGCAATTTTCAATCTAAATTGGCCGAATAGACTTAATTGATAAATTAGTCCAATTAAAATATTTATGAATGAATTGGTACCAATGTAATAGATTTTGGACTTTTTTAGTACTTTTCTCGAAAATCATCTTTAGCTACATATCTCATATTTGGGAAAATCTTTCTTTTTTGAGGTAGCAGTTCGTGCATGCATGGTCCAAGGGGCCACGTCTTATTATAGTTAAGTATTATAACGAGAAGGTAATAAGAGATGCTATATTACGGGCAATTGCAAGATTATGGGATTTGACTTGTTTGAGAATGATCGTATCTAACTTTCCAAGAGTGCCGGTGCTACACACGAAAAGTAGATTTGGAATGGGAGTTCGAATTCGAGCACCAGAGAAATTGATTTGGAACCACGTGGTTTATATAATGAATTGGAGAGCGAAATAACTAACGCGGGTTTGTTGCTACTCTGAAAAGTTTTTGTTAGACTTAGGAAAATTATTGAACTAACTGAAACTAGGACAATCTCATGGGATTTGCAGGGTACTTACAACCGGTCTTATGTGTGGAGATCAACGCCACAGTGGGATAGATTTGGCTTTGCTCATCATGCAAAAACGATGTCGTGTTTGAGCATATGCTCGTCTTTTCGTCTAAATCTTATTGAGGAATAATTTTTCACGAGATGCCCACGAAAGTTGAATAATGTCAATGTGCCAAATCTGCAATCTTTCACTTCTTGATGATCAAGAGCGGTTTCAGGAATAGGATCATAATCGAAGTCAAACTTTCAGTATGGGTATGAATTGCACGATGTGCAGGACAACATTAACAGAGCAATAAGACGGACAGGGTATCATGTTATCAGATTAGCATAAATTGGTCAATTATTTCAGCTTAATTTAATGGATTTGTCCATTCTATTCCGCTTAATCTCTTCTTGGGTTAGAGATTAAAAGGTAGCCGCATGAGTTGCATATAAGAATCATCTGAACTTGGAAAAGTGCCCATCGAGTACACAAATGACAAATCATTTTCATTTGCGATGCAAAGAAAAGATAACGTCGGTAGTAGGTATGCACACACATGCCAACCAGCGAGTGCTTTGAAAGATTGGTAGCGTCTTGACTTGAGAATTTTAGGTCATGGACAGGCAATGTGTCGTGATATTCACTGTAACATCACAGACGAAAACTAATTCAGCTTACATTACATTATTTCATTATCTTATTACATGAATCGCAATATCACGTTTTCCTCATTCCTGGCACCTATAGATAAGGGCTCGGAGTTTTTCTTGGTGAAATTGATGGTAAATAGGTGGATTTCATGACATTATGAGCGTAAGATGAGCTCTCGTTGCTCCTTATCCACTCTGTTTTAGTCCCCCGGCCTTGCGAGCGGGAGTGAGCAAGATGACCAAGAAACAATCGGATCGGCAACATATATTTATTCCGACAATCAACTATGCAATACCTCTCCTACGGGGAGAGCCTTTTGAACAGTCTTGTCATTAGCCCATACGTAGCAATGGAGGTAATCCTAATGCTGCACAGCGAAAATTGCTTCAGTTGAAACAGTCATCAATGTATTTCCTCGGTACCACGGCCGGGAAGTTCGAGCGATGATGAGGGGTTGATCTGTGAGTTGACATCCCAAAGAACTCGTCACCCCATTCAGTAAATTCGGTTTTGGAGCCAATGGACTGCACTTTGGTTCCAATACATGGGCATTGTATATCTCCTCAACGCCCGGTCAAAAAGGAACACGAACTGATCAATTGCTAATGATCGTGTAGATGATACTCCTAAATAGATGCATCGATGCAATCATATTTACCTCGACAACAGGTTGAAGGTCAACTCCACAGTCCTCGTTTTCGGGTTCGACATACATGAATTCGCCCTGGCCGACTTGAATTTCATTTGGTATTCAAATGCTTCTTCATCAGCCATTGCGAGTCAAGGGGAGCCATCAAAGACATTGGATGGAAAATCAAATAAAAACTCAGTGGACTTCGGGTGCGTTTGGTTCGGTTTTGGAGAAATGCATTTGGGAAAATACAAATACATTTGGGCTAAAAGGGTTTCTCGAAATGCAAATACCGTTTGGTTAATTTTGCATTGTGAAACAACTTTGGCCTAAATGCCGTTTGGTAAATATCACGTTTTGTAAATGGACTTTTGAGAAAATTTTTTTAATAAAAAATTTGTAAATATTGTTTAATAAAAAATTTGTAAATATTTTTTTTTTTTTTTTTTTTTTCGTTTAGCTTAGGCGGCGATCGGCCGCCGAAAGGCCTAGCCTCGAGGTCAAGCGACCTCAAGCGGCGATCGCCGCCGACGCCCCCGGGCGGACGCCTCCGTCGCCCGGTTTCGTGCAACCCCGGCGAGATAGTCGCCTAGGTCTCGCGAACCCGGGCGACGAGGCGGCCTCCGTCGGCCGGGTGCGTGACCCAGGCGGTGGTCGAGCGACCCGAGTCGCGCGACCGCCTGAGGTCGCCGGACCTCAGGCGACACCTGGATCACGTGACCCAGGCGCGCGACCGGCGAGGTCGCGCGACCAAGGGCGACGGTCGCCCCCCTTAGTCGGCAGTCGCCCCCTTTGGCCGGCGATCGCCTCCTTGGCCGGCGGTCGTCGACGGTCGTCGGCGGTCGTCGGCTTTCCTTGGCCACGTGGGGAAGATGAAGAAGTCAAACAAAGAAGAAGCTTTGCGAGAGGATAACCCAATCAATACGACGGTGCTGATTTTAAAAGGGGTAAAACAAGAATTCCAATTATTAAATGAGGGTAAGATGGGAAATAAGAAAAATTCATTAACTCCCCCCTCAGCATTCCGAGAATGCTAGAATGGGAATGCTGCTCTGAAGGTCCATTGGCTCAAAGGCCTTTAGGTCTCTTTGGAAATGCAAGTGCATTTCCTCAAGGCTCTTTAAAAAATTTGCCAAACGTGATTTGCATTTACTCAAGGGACTTTAGAGTTCCAAAGCCCATTTCAAAGGCTAAACCAAACGAAGCCTTCACCTCATAGAGTCCGTCCGATATAAGCGCTTTTCGATGCGCAAATACGACCCTCGGATTCGAGTCGTAAAGTACATCCATCAAGGGATTGCCAAGCACATTTCTCTAGATTCGTGAAGCAATTAGTGGAACTTTTTAGTCTGACATGTTTTATTTTGGGAAATGCGTGTATACCTTAATATTCAAATGGTGGAAGGTGTCCAACACCATTACCTAGAAAAATTTGAGACATCACATCATTAGGAAAACAAGGGTAAGATTATGGCGAAACTAGTACTCATTTCCATTGTTTGAACATCTTTAACTCGAGACCCTTCAGCTAAGCTAGAAAGACGATGTTTTGAGAGCTTGGATTACTATTAACAACTTCTGTGACGAAGATAGGAACCGCCATGTTGGAACAAGGGTTGCCGATGATGTAAAGTTGGTTGGACAGAAACTCGAGATGATCCACAAGCCACTGTCTCGATCACTGGAAAATGATGTTAGAAAGAAACTGATGACAGCACTATGTGCTTGGCTGCAGCACAATCGATTGATGGAACGGAATTACATGAACAAGAATTCACCAAATTAGGTGAGGCCCCCTCGAAGAGGTCTATCTGGTAAGCCAAACGAGGAAAAATTGTCCTAAAACTTATAAACATATTGCACTTTTATTAATACAGTCCTAAAACTTTTAATTTTGTCAATTGGGTTATAAACATTTTCATTTTTTTGCCAATTAAGTCTATTTGACCAATTTTAATCAGAATTTACTAACATGAACACTAATACTGATGCAGAAAAAAAATTAAATTTTTTCAAAATTTTAATTTTTATATTTTTTTGTTCTTTTCTTTTCCTTGTCTTTCTTTTTCTTTTCTCCCTCTTCTTCCTCTACTAATCACCCAACATTCGACGACCGACTAGAGGCTACAACTAGTAAGGGTTGGCCTCATTGTCGTCAGGAATTGGCAAGAGGCAACCTCGTCGGGCTCATGCCAGCCTTGCCCTCGCCAAAGGCCAATAATGATTAGCCTCACCAGCCTTAAGTGAGGTCGCCCTTGTTGGGAATAGGTGATGGATGACCGTACTGGATCTAGCAAGGGCTAGCCTTGCTCATGGTCAGTGAGGTCACCCCTCACCTACTTCAAGTGAGGGCAAGGGCCTCACCCAAGGCCGACAAGCTCGTCCCTTGCCAAATCTCGACAAGGCTGATCCTCACTAGCCTTTTAGGAGGCTTGACCTCACCGGATTTAACAAGGGAAGCCTCACCTAAGGCCATCAAGGTAGCCCCTCGCTAGATCCCAGTGAGGGCAACCTCACTTAAGGCCAACCCTCGTCGATCATTGCCTTTGGCCAATTGTTGAAGGTTGGGTGACTAACAAAGAAAAAAAAAGGAAAGAAAAAAATAATTCAAAATTAAAAAATTAATAGATTTTATTCACGTCAACACTAGTCGTGTCACGTAAGATAATTAGAATTCATGTCAATGAATTCCAATCAAAATTGATCGAATTGACTCAATTAGCAAAAAGTAAAAAAAATTAGGACTCAATTAATAAAATTAAAAAGTATAGAATTAAATTAATAAAAGTAAAATAAATTTAAAATTGTTTGGATAATCTTCCTATCAAATGAAGTAACAAGCCCAAAGAGGAGCATCATGAATTTTTTTGTTGTCAGCTCGACAGAGTCAAAAAGCTCGATCCAAGTGAATAAATCTGTCGGTTGGTATCTCATCTAACCTTTCGCAGGAATTATTATGTGCCGGCAGCTGACCTCAAGTCGCCAGAGTAGGGTTGGTGCAGAAATATTATGTCCCCAAGCTGAGAAATTTTAGGTGCACGAACCAACCATATTGTGAAGTCTGCATAGACATTACTCATTGTCTCGTAACTTGGTCCGTGAATATGGGTTCCGCAGGAAGGTTGGCCTCTTCCGCCTTGAATTCTCGTAGTTGAAACTCAATGGACCTAAGAAAAAGAAGGCAATCTTCATTTTAATGGAGCATTGTTGAGTCAATGAACGCCGTCACTCCAAGCCCGTCGTGGTCGTCAACAGGCCACAAGCAAGCTCAAGCCTAGTCATAAGCCGACAAGGCTCTAGCTCGTCGAATTCCGGTGAGGTCGGCCCTCACCTCACCCAAGCTCACACGAGGCCGTCAAGCAAGCTCGAGCCCTGCTAAAGCAATGACCTAAGTAGGGCTCGACCCTCACTCGAAGTCGCTAGAAGTCGGCAAGGCTCTAGCGACCTTGGACTTGCTGGTGTATGGTGAGCTGGAGCCTCGACAGCTTGTGGCGAAGCTCAAGCTCAAGTGGTCGGCTGTTGACCATTTGGCAATCGACTGAGGAAAAAGAAGAATAAATAAAGAAAATAAAAAGAAAAATAATTTTAAAAATGAAGAAATAAAAAAAATTATTGAAAGGAGTGCATGGATAAAAATGTTTTTCTCACAAAATAGGGGAAAGTATTTTTCATTTTATTTTCAGATTTTAGCTAAACAATAAAAATATTATCATTCAAAACGCCATAATTTTCCACGATCTCCCAGTGCCGTCCCGCGTGTGCGTTGCAAGCCCTCCAAGAAGCTGTTAGACAGCTTTGCTCGCTAGCTCAAAGGTCCGGTCAACACTTCGTATGGAAACCCTAGCAATTCTTGAAGGCCATAGACTTTCCTCGCACAAGCAAATTAGAGTATAAGCCTTGAGTCAGACTTGTCTTAAATATTTTATCGATATAGCCTTTCTGACAAATTTTGATATTAATACCGATGATTCAATACGTCACAAATGTTACTACGTGGACAATTTTATGCCCCACAATGTCAATCTCGGTATTTCCACCGGAGAGAGAAGAAAATATCTTCTCCAAAATTGAGGGGGATAGAGAGACGGTACAAGCTAAAAAGCACATTAAAAAATCAACATCCAGGCTAGGCGCCAGGTTATTGAACTACCGCGCTGGTAAAGGCTCTGTCGAAGTCGCAAGACTTCTGCTAATCAGCCTATGACGGTATCATGAACTGACGTGTGGACCAGTGTCCCTGGTTCATGACACTGTGAATCACATCCCCATCTCAGCAGACATCATCTCTCTCTCTCTCTCTCTCTCTCTCTCTTCTTTTCTCTTTCTTTACTAGCTCTGGAGGAAAACTACACATTGGGCCTGCAAGTGTAGATCAGCCATCTGTAATAACTCCATTTTTAGGTCGGCTGGGCTCAAGTTGGGCCGAGGAGGAGAGCTGGACTTGCATGCGAGTCTGATCTCACATCCAAGGGCGAGCCCCAGGTACTCCTTATTATCTATTATTCTTTATCATGTTGTCTTGCCTTGACGATCCAGTTGTTTTCTTGTGTTTGGTGCATATCTGGGTGATTAAACCCCTAATAAATGTTCCACATGGATCCTGACAGCGGCGTTTGCAGCTAAGCCTCGCCCTTAGCAAAATTAATACCGTTCGTATGTCTTCTCCCTCTAACATTTGTGAGCACATTGGATGGCAATAAATTCCCCCAAGAGTAGAGCATTGTTGGATATATTAACACGTATGTTGACCCGTTAAAAACATAAAAGATGTTGAGATTGATTTAACTTAGGCTAAATTCCCTAAAAGAAGTACTTGGAGAGTTGCATTCATAATTTCGACAGTGCCACGCGTTCGTTATTCTTATATTAAGTGCTGCGTTTGTGTTTTTATTTTGTTTTTGGTGCTTGGTTAGATAATAGGCTCGTCACACAGGGCATGTGGGATTTCTTAGGTTATTAACCTTGCAAAACTGCCCACACGATTCATACGATAAGAGACAATGAACTAAAAGTGAAGAGCAACTAAACTTGCACCTAAAGCCCAATCCTCTGGCCAATGTTTAAGGTTTGCACATGTGGCTATGTCATTGAATCGGAGTCCATTGATCAACTTCCAGTAAACTAAACCATTTCTTTTCCAAAACCTTTTAAGTCTTATGCGACCACGAAAGGGATTCGTTGTACATATCCAACGTATCCTGCTGGACGCACTCTCCCTCGCAAGGGTAGCGAAGGCCAGGGCTTAAACCTTCTGACTTATCAGTACAAGTTAGATTGATCTTCCAAAAAGAACCGTTAAGGAATGGGCCTACCTTTTATATCAAGCACAAAGGAACCACACACTTCGAGTCAGCCTTTTTGAGTGGGCATCCCACGTTAATCATTCGATATTGCCGTCGAGCATCGGCTTGAACCCCGTCGCTTGAACAGAACTGACCACAAAGACAAGTACAAGCTAGTATATATATACGCGCGCGCGCACTTCAGCAACTAACTTGATGAGTTGAACTCATAAATTGTTAATCCTCTGCTTTCTATACCAAGCTGGTTCTCCAACGATTTCCCCATGGCGTCCATTTTAGCACGCCTCTTGTTGTCACTGCTCGTCTTCTTCATCAGCACAGTCCAATCTCGGTCGATCATCAAAAGTCTACCTGGGTTCCCCGGCGATCTCCCCTTCAAGCTCGAAACTGGGTACGTAATACGCCCATACATCAGATAAGTCTTGCGATGCCAGTATATGCTATGGTTGTAGAGCAATCAGTATATTGATTACGAGTTATAAATGAAGGTACATTGGAATTGGAGAGTTCGATGATGTGCAGCTGTTTTACTACTTCATCGAGTCGGAAAGGAGTCCAAAGGACGACCCTCTTATGCTTTGGCTCACCGGAGGCCCCGGTTGCTCTAGCCTCTCCGGCCTCATCTACGAAATTGGTACGCCGAGTTCCCCATGCATGTCTGATGATCTCTGGTCTAGCCCAAACTCATCTTGTGTTGTAGAAGAAAGGGAGGGTAGCAGAGATGATGATGAAGTTCAGTTCGATATAAAGTTGAAAATTCGGTAGACTTCAGGTTTGAATGTTAGCTTTCTTTTAGTAAGGAAAAAAGTAGATACGAAGGCGACGCAGCTCATCCACTCTTAGCGTTTTTTATCTGGGGAGAGAAAATCCTTTTCTAAGCTTAAATGTAGCATAACCTTCAAGATAAGATAAGCAAGTGATAATACGATCAGAAGGTAACAGAAAAGATTACCGCGGAAATACTTCGATTTTGGACTGAATTTGCTTGTACATTGAATTAGATAAACCATCTTCTGATAGACATGGAGGTGTTTAGTACTCATGTTCTAGGGCTAGCAAAACTGAAAATTCAATCACGATGCGGAAAGATGAAAATATGTGTAATATTTAGTGTTTTCCTATAGCTTACTATATTCCTTTATAAAATGGAAAATGAATGTGCGACAGCACTTCTTCCTAGGACAGTAGTGGTGCCAGCCACAACCACACATTCTTTCAGGGAAACCGGACAAACTTCCTAGCGTGATTCAACTTGTATTGAACCGTTACTGAAGAGAAGCGACAGTGCATTTTGGCTAGTAATGATAATGATTTAATTCCAAATAATAATCACAAGTTATTATAAATTATTTTTTGAAGGAATAATAAATTTAATTGTACAAGTAATGATGGATTCAAGAGAGGCTAACAAGG
Organism: Corymbia maculata; assembly: GCA_014182735.1. Classification (NCBI taxonomy): domain Eukaryota; kingdom Viridiplantae; phylum Streptophyta; class Magnoliopsida; order Myrtales; family Myrtaceae; genus Corymbia; species Corymbia maculata. Next base: position 23,014,060 of record CM024690.1, read on the forward strand.
ACTGTTATCTCCTAATTATTTGTTGCCTGATGTAATTTTTAGTGATTGAATGTGATAATATACCACTTCTATATGATGCCTGTCGCCTCTCTTTTAATAGTTGGATATTGTGAATTTTTTTAATATCGCCCATACTAAAATTTACAAGCTTTTAATTCACCTGCTTTGGACACTTACAGAAGCGTGTGCTCTAGAGAATCCTGAAAAATTTCTCGAAGAACAATTCGAGTTGAAAATATTTGAAGTTTACTTCACCTACTAAAGTTGTCTGAAGAGCCCAGGCAATTTCTTGTTTTGGCCGTAAACCAATCATTAAGAGCAAGAAACTACTTTTTTTTCCACCTCTTTTGGAATACGAGATCCTACTTTGTTGTCAAATTAGCAATCAGGGCTTGGTGGAAAATCGAACTCCAAGCTTTTTTTTAACTTTTCAAGTAGCTAATTTCGTTGTTGTAAAGTTAGTGTTCAGTGGAGCACCGTCGTTAACTGGAGTGACAGTGTCCGTTAGCTTAGCAATGCTCCATCATTACCAGGAAGAATGTCTTTTGTTCTTAGGTCCGTTGAATTTCGACTTCGGGAACTCAAGTGGGAACAGGCCAACCTTCGTGTTGAATCCATACTCATGGACCAAGGTACGAGACATTGAGCAATGCCTGCGCATGCTTCGCTTGATGATGGTCGGTTCGTGCACAAAGCCTCATCAATCACCTAAATTTCTCAGGTCGCGAACATAATATTTCTGGACCAACCCGTCGGCACTGGATTCTCATACTCAACCACTCAAGAAGGTTATTACACTGGCGACTTGAGATCAGCTGCCGAAACGTATGAGTTCCTGCGTAAGGTTAGATGAGATACTAGTCTTCTTTTCCCAAGTGACAGATTTATTAACTTTGGATCAAGCTTTCTGACTCTGTCAAGCTGACCAAAAAAGAATACATGATGCTCCTCTGGGCTTGTGTTACTTCATTAGACTTACCAGATGGGCCTCTTGGAGGGGGGCCACACCTAACTTGGTGAATTCTAGTTCATGTAATTCCGTTTCATCGATCGACTGTGCTTCAGCCAAGCACATAGTCATGCTATCAGTTTCTTTTTAACGTCATTTTGCAATGATCGATACAGTGGCTTGTGGGTCACCCCGAGTTTCTTTCCAACCCACTTTACATTACCGGCGACTCTTATTCGGGTATGACGATCCCTATCATTGTCACGGAAGTTGTAAATGGTAACCCAAGCTCTTGAAACATTGTCTTTCTAGTTTAGTTGAAAGATCTCAATTTAAAGATCTTCAAACGGTGAAAATGAGTACTTGTTTCACCAGACTCTTGCCCTTGTTTCCCTAATGATATGATGTCTCAAATTTTTCTAGGTAATGAAGTCGGACATCTTCCACCACTGAACATCAAGGTATACATGCATTTACCAGGGTAAAACATGTTAAACTGAAAAGTTCCATGATTCTCAGATGACGTTTTTGCTTCACGAATCCAGGGATATATGCTTGGCAATCCCTTGACAGATGTACTTTATGACTTGAATTCAAGGATCATATTCGCGCATCGAAAAGCGCTTATATCAGACGAACTCTATCAGGTGAATTCCACTCTTGAGTTTTTATTTGATTTTCCATCCAATGTGTTTGTTGGTTCCCCTTGACTTGTGATGGCTGATGAAGAAGCATTTGAATACCAAATGAAATTCAAGTCGGCCAAGAACAACTGCAAGGGCGAATACATGCGTGTTGATCCCGAAAACGTGGACTGTGGAGTTGATCTTCAATCTGTTGTCAAGGTAAATATGATTGCATTGATGCATCTTTGTAGGAGTACCATCTACACGATCATTAGCGATTTATCAGTTCATTCTGCTTTTTGACAGTGTATTGAGAAGATTAACAATCCCCATGTATTGGAACCAAAGTGCAGTACATTGACTCCGAGACCGAATTTTCTGAAATGGGATCGACGAATTCTCAGGGATGGCAACTCAGAGATCAACCCCTTACCGTTGCTTGAATCTCCTGGACCGTGGTGCCGAGTAAATATAGTGGGCCTCTTCTAGATTTGCATTCATTTAGATGCATTGATGACTGTTTCAAGTGAAGCAATTTTCGCTATGCAGAATTATGATTACCTCTATTGCTACGTATGGACTAATGACAAGACTGTTCAAAAGGCTCTCCATATCCGAGAGGTATTACATTGTTGATTGTCGGAATTCATATATGTAACCGATCCGATTATTTCTTGGTCATCTTGCTCACTCCTGCTCGCATGGCCAGGGGACGAAAACAGAGTGGATAAGGTGCAACGAGAGCTCATCTTACGCTCATGATGTCATAAAAACCACCGATTATCATCGAAACCTCACTGAGAAAAAACTCCGAGCCCTTATCTACAGGTACCAGGAATGAGGAAAACATGTGATATTGCAATTCATGTGATAAGAAAATGAAATAATGCAATGTAAGTCGAAACAGTTATGGTCTGTGATGTTACAGTGGAGATCACGACATGGTTGTTCCATATATCGGCACAATGGCATGGATCGAAACTCTAAATCTCTCTCTCTCCACTGATTGGGAGGCCTGGTTTGTGGACGGTCAAGTCGCCGGGTAAGAATGTCTGCGAAACACATGCGTGTATATACACGATTTCTGCTATTCTTGACCTAGCCTCTCATCCAAGATTTGCATTTCTGATTTTTGACTTGCAGGTACACCCTGCTATATGAGCAGGACAACTATGAGTTGACATATGCAACCGTCAAGGTACGTAATTATCCGCGAGTGAAATTTGGTAAAGATATCATAGAGGCTTAATTCATCGAATGATTTGGATGCGGCGGACTGCATCAATCACGTCACAGAAAACTTTCTCATGTTCGACGTGTTTCTGTACAGGGCGCTGGTCATACTGCTCCGGAATACAAGCGCAAAGAGACTCTAGCCATGATATACAGATGGTTCGCTCATTACCCTCTCTAGCTCTCATCCACTCATGCTGGAGCTCCCAAGGTGAGACTAATAAGCTGCAGTTCATGTAAAAGGAGTGTTCTGCTGGATGTCACTCCATCGCATCAGTATTTCAAATGAACCATGTGACTGTAACAGCGTAGGAGAAATCAAAAACATGTTCAATTTCGCACACCAGTTCGGATTGGACCCATTCGCTCAGGCTTCAGCTCATGTGTGACATCTTGTCCGCGAGATTGTTCAGATATTTGTAGGGCCAGTCGTGAATCAGAATAGGGCACGTTGTGAAATGAACAAGCAATGACCATCCCTATCAAATTTTCAGGCCTGTCCGTCACCTAAAATTCACAAGTCAAGACGGTAACGATCTTTCAAACCACTAGCATATGTTAAACCGTGTACGCAGGTTATCGACTAGCAACGTTATCTTTTCTTTGCATCACAAATGAAAATATGATTGTCATTCATCTCTACTCGATGGAACGCTTTTCCAAATTCAGATTATTCTTACCGTACAATTCATGCATGAATCTTGTAATCTCAAAGTCGTCATAAATGGGAAACGAAAAGAGATTAAGCGGGAATAGATAGATCTGTTGGATCAAACGAAAACTTAGCCTAAAAAATTAACCCTCTTAGGCCAATCTGATAACATGATACCCCATCCATCTTGTTTCTATGTAAATTCTGTCCTTTAGATCGTGCAATTCATAGCCAAACTAAAAGTTTGACTTTGATTCTGATCCTATCCTAAAACTACTCCTGATCATCCAGTAGTGATACATCCCAAATTTGGCAAATCGAGTTATTCAACTTTCGTGGGCTTCTCATGATAAATCACACCTCGATAATAAATAAGCGGTATGCTCAAACACGACATCAATTGCACATAACGGTGTGAGAACTCAAATCTATCCCGCCATGGTGTTGATCTCCTCACATAAGACCGGTTGCAAGTGCTCTGCGAATCCCATGAGATTGTCCTAGTTTCAGCTTTATCTTTCTGGGCATGCTTGCCATGGTAGTCAGTTCTACAAATTGTCCTGATCCAAACAAAAACGCTTCAAAGTAGCGACAAACCTGCGTTAGCACTTCCGCTCTCCAATCAGAATATAAACCACGTGGTTCCAAATCAATTTCTCTCGTGCTCGAATTCGAACTCCCATTCCGAATCTACTTTCTTATACAGGAAAGTTAGATGCAATGTCCCCTCATTACATGCTCAGGCTAGTCAAATCCCCATAATCTTACCATTGCCCGTAATTATACATTCTCTTATCATCTCCTTCCTAGAGTACTTCGCTCTAATCAGATGCGGGCCCTCGGGCCATGCATGCACGAACCACTACTACCTAAAAAAGAAGAAGAAATTCCCAGATATGAGATGTGTAGATGAAGGAGATCTTCGCCTTCATTCTTTCGTTGAGAACAGAAGATTGCCAGATGGAAAGTTAGATGCGACTTTTACAGGTAAGTATTATATCGATGGTTTCCACTTGAATTTCGAAAGAACCCCCACCAAACTATCGTCGCTCCCAACTTAGACCAGCAGATCAGCCATTGTACACATCTTTGGAGCGGCTGCTATTTCAATCTTTGACCGAGACTCTGTAGTATTATGTCCGCCACACTACGTTTAAAAAAAACCCTAATCAAACAAAACCCGTTTGAGCCTTTCTATCCTCTCGAACATTAGCATAGCACTTCTACCGACTTGTCTCGAGCAACTCGTCTCCAGTGTCCCTCGCCAGGGTCCATTATATCTATTTGCTTTTTCAGTGCGCCTCGTAAATAGTAGTTCAGGCTCCAACAATCTCTCTCCTCGGGCCGCCACGAGAAATGGCGGTGGACGAGCGTTCGAGTCGGAGATCAACGAGGACGGTGATGGGGAAGATCATTCTCGGGGCCGTGCTGTTGCTTGTCCTGAGGATCAACGCATTTGCAGCGGCCAACGCCGTCGTCGAGTATCTACCTGGGTATCCAGGGAAGCTCCCATTTAAGCTTGAAACGGGGTGAGTTACAGCAAACCGACGGCATTCGATTCGATTTTCTTCTATTCTTGCAGCATGGGTGTCTCATCACATTCATTCAGCTATCACCAGCGAGCTTGTGGCAGGCCGCTCTCCTGCTATATATTTTTTCTTTGTTGAAACTGAGTTTGTATGGGGTTTACAATGTTGCTGAAAACTAGCTACGTGAGCGTCGGGGACAACGATGAGATCGAGCTGTTCTACTACTTCATCGAATCGGAGAGGAACCCAGTCAAAGACCCTCTTCTGCTGTGGCTCACCGGCGGCCCTGGTTGCTCTGGTTTCTCCGGCCTGGTTTTCGAAATCGGTGCGCCTCTCTCTCTCTCGCTCGCTCTCTCTCGCTTTCCGGCCAGAAGTTTACCCTTATAATCCCTGAACAAGTTCATATTTATTCATTGTTTTGGTGTACGCTCAAGTTGGGAGATGTGTAGAAATAAATGCCACTTCTTACCAAAAACGATAATTTATTAAGGCACCTAATTAATGGCGGATACTGTTCATCACTGATTCCAATTAATTAATGAGCCCGAAAGTTAGGAATGATCATTACATCATCATAAAAGTCAAGAGGGTAGTAAAATTTTAATGAACCGTTCACATAAATAAAGACCAAGACTTACATGAGTTTGGAACTTCGTACGGATCACTCAATGGTCATTAATGTTTGACGAGCACCAAAGTGTTAAATTTATTGTACATATGTCAATTTAGTTATAAATTTTTCAATCTTACTAATTTAGTCTTAAATCGTCGCGTAATTCCAATTTAGTCATTCCAACCAATAATGATAACTATACACCAAGTCAACAATTAGCTAGAAAGATTGCATTGGAATTTTCGTACGGAGACTTAGGATTGCCAGGATTGCATTAATAAGATTAAGAAGTTTAAGACCGAATTAATATTCATGTAATATGTTTAGTATTAATAGAGTAACTATCCCAAAAGTTGGGATAGCGACCACATTGGTCCTAGGGTTAAACGAGTTTTGTGAACATTGTGCCACCAAACAATCCTTCAATCATGCCGAAGGCCAGTCAACAAGAAATGATGCTTGGCAAACCTGACGGACCGTTGAATTGTGCTTGATTGAGTTCACACTGCTCATCCAACACATCCACAAAGTTGAAGCATTCAATAGTGTTCGATTAGAAATGTCCGTGCGAATCTCAATTTCCAGCCCATGCTGCTGTTATTGGGAATTTCAACGTCGTCGTTGCGAAGATTCAACATGGTCGAATGTTTTGTGCCATACATTGAAGAAGATGATGCCGCTGATGCATTGCTTTGATCGATTTTCTTTACGCAGGGCCTTTAACTTTCGACTATGCATCGTTCAACGGGAGCTTACCTACATTGCTTTCAAACCCTGATTCGTGGACGCAGGTACACCTATATTCAATCCCCTTGAAAAAGTACCGAGTTTTATCTGGGGACGCTCTTCTTCTTTTCTTAGTTTCGGTAAATGTCCGATGAATCTGCAGCTAGCCAACATCATATTCGTAGACGCGCCGGTCGGCACCGGGTTTCTCTTACTCGACCACCCAAGAGAGTTACTACTCCTCGGACACTAAGTCAGCCAAGGACATTTACAAGTTCCTCCGGAAGGTCAGTTCTTTGCTTTTTCTACTTTAGTAAAAGTTGATTTCAGAACCAATGTAATCTGGGATATTGTTGCAGTGGATCCTGGGCCACCCCAAGTTCAGCAAGAACCCACTCTACATAGCCGGCGACTCGTATTCAGGCAAGATCGTACCGCAGGTCACTCTTCGAGCATCAAAAGGTGATTATAGTCCGAGCCTGGCACTCGATCTTGTGAATGCGCTGCAACCTGAGACTTTCCTAATTTCTTCGTTTTGAAGTACAAAATTCTTGCTAAGTTTTACTCAGCTCTTTCTCTGTTTTGCCCCTTTCGACCATGCTTCAGGGATTATCGCCGGAGAAAAGCCAACCCTGTATCTCCAAGTACACCTCGCCCTGACTCGTATCGCTTTACTTATCAAGTTTTAACTCCATAGAAAAATGGAATTGATACACTTCTTTTCCATAAAATGAAATCAGGGGTACATGCTGGGCAATCCGGTGACGGACTTGGATTCGGATCAGAACTCGAGGGTCGAATATCAATACCGGGTGTCGCTCCTATCGACCGAGCTTTACGAAGTACGTATGACTCGCTCACTTCCTATTTCTTCTCTTGGCCTAGTTGTGTATTTCTCATGCTTCTTGGATCATATGGTTTTCCTTTGTTTTTCCCATCAGTCAGCCATAGAGAATTGCAAGGGAAACTACATTGACCCAGACCCGGAGAACTCTGCATGCGTGGAGAATGTTCAACAAATCGCACAGGTCCTTTACACACTGGATTTTTCCATCTTTTCTTCCAATTTGAGTTGCTTTTATGCATGAGTTTTCCTGAATCTTCTCTTGTGGTTGCAGTGCACGCTGAAGGTATGCGATGCGGCGATATTGGAACCCAAGTGCAGCTACGCAAAACCGAGATCGAAAGAGGCAGGGCTCAACTGGGGAAGCAGATTCTTTGACGACGACGACGACATGCCTCTGGACTTGCTCCAATCGCCATCCAAGAAACGGCCGGAAAACTGGTGTCGGGTAATGCCACAGCATCCTCAAACATTCACATGATGTCGCAACAGCTCAGTGCTCATTGTATGTGAACTTTTTCGTGTTTCCTTGCAGAACGAGAACTATGTGCTCTCTTACGTCTGGGCCAACGATGATTCCGTCCATGATGCTCTTAATATCCGCAACGTAAGCTGTTCCGAAAATCACAAATTCGAATCCAAAAGAACATGTTCTTTTTCTTCTTCTTTTTCTTCTTTTGCCCCATAGAAGTGAATTCAATGTGATGGGCAGGGGACGATTCCAGATTGGACGAGATGCAACAAGAGCTTAGCTTACGAAGACGATCTCAACTCCAGTGTCCCTTATCACTACGACCTCATCAAAGCCGGCTACCGAGCTCTGGTTTACAGGTACTTTCTTCCCCATCGCTGCATACAGCACTTCTGATCTAGGAGGCCATCATTCTGATCGAAATTCCTACCACGACACCGCAGCGGAGATCACGACATGTTGATCCCGTACGTGGCCACGGAGAAGTGGATCCAGCATCTCAACATGACCGTCGTGGACGACTGGAGACCCTGGTTCGTCGATGGCCAGGTTGCCGGGTCAGCCTCTCTCTCTCAGATCGATCGATCGATCAATACGCAAACCGTCTCTGTTTTCCTGGGTTCCAACTTGCATTTGATCATCTCGGGTTCGTTCGACAGGTACACGTTCAAGTCCACCATAAATATTGGAGATGGCATGACCTTCGCAACTGTAAAGGTAAGGGAGTCAAAGAAATTTAACCGAAAAAAAAAAAAAAAAAAAACTTGGATGAATTTTTGAATTGGAGATGGTGAAATGAATGCAATTTTGCAAATTTCAATTGATGAACAGGGGGCGGGTCACACGGCTCCAGAATACAAGCCCAAGCAGTGCTTCGAAATGGCGGACAGATGGCTGTCTCACTACCTCTTGTGATTGCGGGCTCAGTCTTGGGCCTCCATGTTAAATTCTTGGAAAAACATGATTTGGGCCTCGGTCGGAGAAGTTTAGAGACAACATAAATATAATATATATTTTTATTTTTTTTTTTTTTTTTTTTTTCAGTTTCGGTCCCCATTGATTTTTTTAATTTATCTAATAAAGGGCGAATTTTTCTTGGTCGCCGACGCGAACAAATTTAATATTCTTGTTTGCTCACCTCTTCCCTCCTCGCGTGCTCGGAACTTTAATTCCAACTCGACGGAATGTCAAGTATCTTCTAGAGATCGACTTGAGTTAATATTAAAACATGATTAGTGTTAAAGACTTGAAATCCAGATCTACTCATAAAGAAATTAATGACCTAACCCATACTGTGACGATACACTTGACTCATTATACCCAACTGATGATATAGCCGACGAACTTGTCGATCCTAAAAGTCATATCAATATCATAGACCAATAGGGCCCATCAATGAAATGCTTGGTGAGCTCATCAACCATAATATTCTAATGGGTAGAGTTTAAATGGAGCACATAAGCCTTGATCATGAATAATTGACTCAAAACATGCGCAAAAGTTGAAGACCGAATCAAGGAAGATCCATCCATTGATTGAAGATCACCGTAGCTAAGGAATGGAAAGCGAATGCATATCATCTCTGGAGTGGTGAGCAAGTCAAGGCCGATAGAGTTCATGTGGAGGAGAATGAGAATGCATAGAGGAATAAGCCATTTAAAAGTATGAGCAGCAATCATCATAAAACACATTCACCTGCAATCAAGATGCTAAAAATCACGAAGAGCGTATCAAATTTTGAGGACGAGAAGATCACTAAAAATCAATCAATTTAAAGTAGATTATGTCTAAGTTTTGAATTTAAAATCCGAATCAAATCAAATTTTCTAATTCTTAAAATATAAAAATTTCGTAATCGTATATCTTAAGTTTTTTTTTTTTTGTATTCACTTCTTGATGCATTCCATATCCATTCATCCCATTAGTTATTCTTTTAGTTATCAAGCAAACATGGCAACTAAGAATGTAAGCTATTTGCTTCGATCCAATTCTCGTGCAATTTCAATATTTATTTTTACCAATTTGCTTTTCTTCACATCATTTCAGTAGCTTGATCTCTACAAAATCCTCAAGACGTCGTATTACTTGTCGAATCCGATACTATAATTATCCATCGATTATTCGATTCAACTTTAATTGTCCAATCAGGCCATCACATCTATAGACCAAATGAAAAATCTACATGACGGGCAATCAATATGAGAACTCGAGTCTCAAGCTTTAGGCAAGCTGGTTTCATAAATACGTGGGTAAATGTCCAAAAATAGAAACTTGCATTTGTATTTGCATGTGTATTAAATACCACGTTTTGGCGAAGCGAAAAACAAAAGATAAAATTCGACCAGGGCGATGCTGCTTGGCTGAGTGTCTCGCCGGAACCACCATGAGGAGCCCCCACCCGCCTCCGCCGTTCAAGCCCGCCCAGCTCGACGAACCCGAGCCCGACCCCGCCCGACCCGCCCAGCACCTCCCCCTCTCCGCCGCCGGGGCCCTCCGCAAGAAGGGCACCGGCGTCCGGGCATGGCTGCTCCTGGACTCGACCGGGCAGGCCCAGGTGGTGGAGGCCGGCAAGCACGCCATCATGCGCCGGACGGGCCTCCCCGCCCGCGATCTCCGGATCTTGGACCCGCTCCTCTCGTACCCGTCCACGATCCTCGGCCGCGAGAAGGCGATCGTCATCAATCTGGAGCACATAAAGGCCATCATCACTGCGCAGGAGGTCTTGCTGCTGAATTCGAGGGACCCTTCTGTGACGCCTTTTGTGGAGGAGCTCCAGAGGCGGCTCGTGCGTCATTTCCACGCCACCACCAAAGCCCAGGTCTGGATTTTCTTGAATTTTCTTGATTCGGGTGTGAATTCTGTATCTTTCGCCGTTTCTTTGGAGTTCTTGAAGTCTCTCTTGATCATGGGATGACATAATTTGAGAGCCACTGAGCTCCTCTTCATGTCGGGTGTTGTCAGTTTTCAAGTGTTTATGGGTGTGCGTATCGTCGGTTCTATGACTGTTCACGATTTGTGGTGGCCATCTGGCTTCTCACTATATCACTTCAATGTGTGCCCAAGACTCATGCTTAGCTGAGGAACTTTCTTTGTGTTCGAAAGTTTATGCTGGTATGTTTAGTTTTCGTAGATGATTGGTCCACTATTACTGGTAAGATTTCGGTTGTGCAGCTTGTTTCAGCTTACAATTCGCTTTTCACAAATTTAAGCTTCTCCTTGTCACTGACTGATATGCCTCATTGCCCCAGTGACCAATCAACTCTTTTACCACCTTGATGGGTTTCCCAGTTAGTGAGATGAGCTTAAGTTTAGAGGTCATTTGAATTGTAGATTCTATGTATTTTTTTTTTCCTATATCATTGTAGTCATGTTGCTCTCTCTCTTTATAGGAAGGGAATGCTGATGATTCAAGATGGACTAATTTGTATGATTTAGAAGAGCCGCAGTCAAGGGCTGACTCCCCTGGAAATTCTCCTGGAGGTTTTTCACGATTAGAAGGTCAGGAAGAAGAAGAAGAAGCTAAGATGAATGCGAAACAAGCCCTTGAGAATCGAGAGGGACTGAAACTTCCTCCATTTGAGTTTGTTGCACTGGAGGCATGTTTGGAGGCTGCTTGCAGCTGCTTGGACATTGAAGTAAATTCTCAGCTTCGTAAATCTGATGTGCTTACTTTATTTTTCTGCAGAAACTGCAGTTCTCTTTTGTTTGGTTATCACAATCGAACTTCTTCTTTGTGAAAAATAGGCAAGGACATTGGAGCAGGAGGCTCATCCAGCTTTGGATAAGCTCACTTCAAAGATTAGTACTCTCAATTTGGAGCGAGTTCGTCAAATTAAAAGTCGCTTGGTTGCCATAACTGGACGTGTTCAAAAGGTTAGCTGGTTCAGAGCCTGTGATCTATGTTTCACTGATGTAGTCTTATTTATCTTCTACCATATACATTGTGTGGTCTTGCTAATTTTTCTGAACGAGTAAACCCCAGACTATGGAGTAGGACTTGTGAGCCATACTATTTGAGCACATTTGTTGCAAGAAGTTTTAAAGGGAACAATTTGCAAAGACCTAGAATAATACCTTAAACTAAAACAAATGAGCAGTTGCTTCATTACTTTGGATAAATGCTGAGTCAGAGCTCTCCGTGATTGAGATTTTTGTGCCTATTAATGTGCTTGGTTCTGGAAGAAAACAGTGTTGTATATTGGATGTGGATACTCCACCTGTTTCAATAACACATTTACACAAGTAAATACATGGAAATTCAGGTCTAAACTCATTGTGAATGATCTACCCCTTCTCCTTCACAAATGCTTGAGGCATATCTAAAAAATAATCACGCCAGATAACCACCACCATTTCTGAAATTGTATGGTAGTCGAGATAGTATTTTGTTGTGGTTTTGTGGCTCATCAATTATCATTTGCACTCCAATACATCTCATCATATAGTTTGACACAAGTGGTTAAAGGGTATCTGACTAAAAAAGCTGATAACCGCGCATGCTCTTGTGAATTGTGACTGCTCCTTTTGAGCTGTAGGTGACATAGACAGATGGCTGAATTTATCTTTTCTTTCTAATTTCTTTTTGGGAACAAAGGGAGTTCATTAAGTTTGCATTCATTAGTGCATCCTCTTTCCATGATAAAGTTCTTTGATACTTTGTAATTGTCTCATTACCTCCTGGTTCTTGATCTTATTTTACCTCTGATTGCATAACATAGACAATTCATTTTGTATGTGTATTTGATATGTAAGACAGTTGTGATTTGATTGTTGAGTGTGTGTTTTTTATCTCCAGGTGAGGGATGAATTGGAACACCTTCTTGATGATGATGAAGATATGGCCGAGATGTACTTGACAGACAAGTTGGTTCAACAACAGCTTGAAAGTTCTTCGGCTTCCTCGATAAATGAGAAAGAAGGAATGGATGATGAAGTTCTTCAATCTGAAATAGAGGATAGGTATTTGAAAATGTATTTTGTCGCATTTGTTTTGACTGTCATTTGTGATAATTGCTTGCCTTTAAGTTGTTTGTTTCTTTGCCTCAGGGTTCCTGCTGAGATTTCCTTCGATGCTAATGGAAGTTCCACATATGAGGGTGATATTCCAAATGTTGTCAATCCCCGGGATCATTTGTTTGGTGCTCCTAATGTTCTTAGTAGAGACAGCCATGGAACACGTGCCAGTACCATTCATAGTACCCTAAGCAAGCATCTTGATGTGGAGGAGCTTGAGATGCTGTTAGAGGCTTACTTTGTGCAAATTGATGGTACATTAAACAAATTGTCTACGGTAATGGACTAAAAGTTTTGTTTATAGTCCTATTGTGAATCTTTTTATCTATTTCAAATGGACAGGCACTAGCCCGCCTGAGCCCACCTAGTGGCTAGGTGTAACTCATGTCTATCCCAAAATAGAAGAAATGAGGCTCCTAAGAAATTGCCTTCTTTTTTTGGTAATAAGGCCCTGTTTGGTTCATAACAGTTTTCCAGATTTTCTGATTTAATTTACATTTGAGATTGGAAACAGTCCAAATAATAGGTTTGGTGGCATTTTAAATTGTATGAAAACAAATGAAACTATTGTGAAAATTGAATTTAAGGAAGGAAATGGCTTTTTGATATTTTCATTCCAAGTATAATAAAGAAGAGTGTTTCAGAAAACCCTCTTTCGTAAGTTTGATGGATTGTGAACATACTTATTTTCACTGATATTTTTCCTCAAAATAATATTTTCCCAAACATGTCTTCAAGAAAAATTGAAAACTCAAATTTTTAAGAACATTTTCTAGAACCAAATGGGCCCTAAGTAGAAATGAGATATCTCTGCTCCTGACTTCCTATTCATATTAATGATAGAATTTTCCCATGTCATATTTTATAAGAACTATGAATTCTTTCAGTGTGGTTTATGTACTACCTGCTCTATCCATTTCTTTACTTTCTTGTTATTGCTTTTGTTTTCCCTTTGAAGCTAAGGGAGTATGTTGATGACACGGAGGACTACATCAACATAATGTTAGATGATAAACAGAACCATCTGCTGCAAATGGGGGTTGTGTTGACAACTGCAACCCTAGTGGTGAGTGCTTTTGTGGTTGTGGCGGGACTTTTCGGCATGAACATTACTATTGAGCTCTTTGATAAGGAAAAAACAGGTCCGGAAGCATTCTTTTGGACTGTTGGCGGTGGTGCCACTGGCAGCCTTTTCCTTTACATCATTGCTATTGTTTGGTGCAAGCACAAGCGATTGCTGGAGTAACACTCCCTCTATTGCCCCTCCCAAATGACAGTGATTAAGTGCGGTACTGCAAGACAGAATGCAGGTGTATTGCAATGTTGCACTCATGCGGATAGACAGTTGTTACAGTCCAGAGTGTTGCCTTATAGTCATTAATATTTCATTAATGGCTTTTGTTAACATGGTTTGAATCTCGAGAACTTCTTTAGGAACTCTCTTTGCCTTTGGCTAGTTGCAGAATGTATCTTGAAGAAACATGGAATATCATTTGCCTGGGCTGTTGATCTGGTTATATTCACGATTTGGTAGTTGGTGTCTCCACCTAATTAACGATTAGGCCTTTCCTTGGGGCTGGTATTCAAACTTTAAATTAGCTTTTCTAGAGATTTTATCAATGTAGCTCGGCAGATTAGAGTTAGTTATCTCAAGTCTCAAGTCATCCTTGATTTAATTAAATTATTCGGTTGCTTGGCTAGGTATTGTCATTGTTCCAATTGTGACGTGAATGATAGTAGTGGCTTTCATCAGCTACTCTGAACAGCAGGACCAAGCACCTTCTTGCCGGAACAAGTTGCAGTTCTGCAAGCATAACAACTTCCTTGTCTGCCTTATTGAGTAGCTTGATCTTCTAATTAGAATTATCAATATACTTGCTTAGCAGCCAAATGGCATCTGATGCATCCCAAACGTTCTTGAATTGCAGTCCAGCCGAGCACAATGAGATATATTACAAAGAATGACCTAATCATCTAAACCTGCTGATTGAGAAGGTTCTGGTCCAGTGATGTACCCCTTCTTTTACCCCCTTTTCGTTGGTTCAATAAATAAGGAAGTTCTAGGATGATGAGGTTGTATACAATGAAAAATACAGGATTGTCTTCATCCTCACAGATTCATGCATGTACATCCCTGGCAGGCAGAAATGGTAAAGGGATAAGGAGACCGTTGTCATCGGAAATGGGAAGAGTGGTCGAAAAAATTGAAAAGTAGATAAAAGTTTGCCTGAGAAACAAGAGCAGGTTTCTCTTCCTTACCCTGTGTGTTACAAGAAAGGACTGAGGAAAAGAGCAAAATTTTCACAGGTTTTGGAGGTGGTTGGACGGCCAAGAGATGTTTTTCCCATACCCCTTCCTGGATTCCTGTCCCATGTCCATATGATGCAGCAGTAATTGAGGCAGAGACTATCCATCACTATACACGTTTGCCCATTATTGTTTCCTCTGTGTTTTGTTTTCAATATTTTTTTGTTTGGCCCTGCGTTTATTTTGACTACATGAAAGCCTTACACTCCCTGGTCCTCAAGAATAATAAAATATATGAACAGATTTGATTTTGACATCCTAAATTCTTGAGTGTTAACCTTTTCTTCATCCGTTTTTAAATCAATAGTTTTCCCATCGAAAACCCCACATTTTGTGCCGCTAGGGACAAAACGACAAAGAGAGAAACCAATAAAAAAATTTCGAGAGAGGGCATATAATTGTGCAAAAGACATCAACATCAATGACAGCTCCACAGCGGACAGGCTTGGGAGGACCAAATCTTCACAGGGAAAATTAATGAATCTACTAGAATATTCAGAAACTGGAGAAGTGGTAGTGATCTCGAATGAGATAAAGATGACTGATTAAAATTAATATGAGGCGTGTTCCACTGGATTAGGGAAGATCTGAGGAGGATCTCCTGGGATTAGGGGGTCAAAGAAAATGCATATGAAAATGCTTCAAGAACAAGTTTGGCATTTCTTGCCCCATATCTGCACTAACATGCGAACGCCCATTAGAATGCTTGTGTTCTTTTTCATGAGGCAAATTTTTTGTTTTTTGTTTTTTTGTTCCCGCATTATAATGAGAAATTAGAAAAATCAGGAAGCATGGGGATTTGTCTGGACACTCAGGGACATGGAGGTCCTGTCCTTATCAGACGGATGGCAGTACTCGCAGTCCTTGAACAGCTAAGCCATTCAAATATTAGATAATCAAGAATCTCGTCCTGGTAATAAAAATCTCTTACTTTAAACATGTGTTTTGGCTCATAATACAACTAGAGGGATCTTGTAGGGTTTGGTGGGTTCTGCTCCTTTTGTCCTGTTTTGTGGTATTGAGGTTGTAGTTTTAAGAACCCTATTAAGAATCTTGCTCATTCGCTTCGGAGGATAATATACTAATATAATCTCTCTCTCTCTCTCTCTCTCTCTCTCTCGCACACAAAGCGCGGTGTCTTCAGTCTCCGGCCTTTCTTTCGTTTGCGTTTTTTCTCCTCTGTTAATGCCATATCATTGATGTTCTATAGGACTTTAAAAGCATTTTGCCATCTTCTGTTTATACGCCTATTCCATTGTCCAATTTTAAATGACTGGGCATTAACAATAGAAGCAAGTCACAAGAATAAGTACAAAAGAGCATTCAAGGGCCCAATATCAGTCCAGTTCTCTGTTTCATGTGGATCTAGTATTAAGAAAAAGAAACAGTCTTCAATCCTCTCAAGGGATCCAAAAAGCATTTTGGTTTTATTTTGAGTACATATACTGTCCCTTTTTGCAATGTTTAGGCGAAAACAAAAAAAAGCTTTAAGCAATGGCCTCCATGAAAGAGCAGGGAATGGCATGGATGAACAGAGAATACCCGCAATGCAGACATGGATAGATCATTGCAAGAAAATTAAATCTTATTTCCAAATTTCCTCTTGGGTTGTGCCTGCTACACAGATAAAACAGAAAGAAAAGGGGGAGATAATAAAGAGTAGAAAGATCTCTTTGAGATCCAAACATCCACTTTTCTCTTTCTTTCTCTCTTCCCTCCTTTTCAACACATTGACAACCCTCCTATTGCAGACATGTCTCCTAGACCTAGAGCATGCCAAGAGTCCACCAGTGTAGCAGCAACAATCTGCAACAGATTCAAGCTTGTCACTCTATCTCAACTTCATGCCATTCCTTCCGAACCACCTACAAAAAAAAGCAAAAAGCAAGTTAATATTGTGATAAAACGCTCGATCATATCCGTCCTATTAATTGGATAAAAATGAGCAGGGAAAACAAATGTCAAGAATCAACTCAACTGGTTATTCTGTTTCCCGAGTGAGTAGACTGCATGAAGTCAAACCGGCCTTGAAATGCAGATCTTCCCTCAGAAAATTCCAAGACACTTTCCATAGAGCCTGGGCTTTCACTAAGAATCAAGTCTTTCTGGGGAAGGAGAGAAGAAAAATTTTTTTTATCAAGAGCCAGTCAAGTGAAGATCAAGATCAGAACTTTGGATCAAATAGAAAGAGGGAGAAAAAAAATCGTAGTGGTATTTGCTTTCTCTAAATGGAAACAGACCGTGGGGAAGAAGTTGATGATGGGAGAGCTCGCGGTGTCGTCAAGCAAGGAAGGCAAGTCCTGATTTATCTGGTAGTGCCATGGATGGTGTAGTTCCCTCGTTCTCTGTCTCTTCCCGCTCTGCTTGGAAGCTTTTATGGGCGTACGGACACATCGGTCACGGTCACTTCCGTTGTTGAAGCGGCCTTGTTGTTCATGTATATCTTCAAGAAAGTGGACTGGAGGTCCAGAGGATGCGTCAGACACCATGGACAGGCCCTCCTCCTCCTCCTCCTCCTCATCTTCCATGCACTTGCCTCTGTTCTCATCACAGAGCTCATCATCATCTCTCTCATCAAGGAATGGAGAGTCTGTGTCTCTGCGAGAGGGGTTGACAGAGTGCTCGAAGTAGAGAGTCCAACCGGACTCACATCCACTACTGCATTCCGATGACACTAGGACATTCATTTTCTCTGGTGTCCTCTCTCTCTCTCCACACGGTGAATGTCTCTGAAGAAAAGGGTGTCTCCCTCGGTCTCTTTATATCAAGAATCAAGGAGAGGGAGAGAGGTGAAATGGGGGTTAGTCGGTGACGCAAGTTTAACCCCTCTCTCTCTCTCTCTCTCTCTCTCTCTCGGGTTGCGGGGTAGTACTGGGTGTGTCTGTATTACTTGGAGATATAGGATGAAATATGGAGTGGATTATATGGGCGGAAAAAACCAAGAGAATCGGACTAGAATCCTAGACTTATTTTGTCCTGACTCTCTCTCTCTCTCTCTCTCTCTCTCTCTCACCTCCAATGAATGAATCAAATCTGCCAGTTGGGAAAGGAGTGCTGTAGATAGTGGAATATATATCGCATGTAAGAGAGAGAGAGAGAGCGCCACAACATGACCACTTCACATGCTAGACAGCGAGGCACTGTGTACCCCCACCCTAACAAAAACCGGGTACGCGTCCAATTTGCCCGTTCCTCAGTACGTGGACACCTATCCTTTTTGCGGAGCTAACGCGCACACATGTATCATATCGACTCGTTCCATCATGACCGACGAATAGTAGTTACAATCCCATTGTAGATTCAACAGTAAAGTTCGCATTTTGATAAGTCGGGTCCATCAAAGATCTTTTCTTTTCTTGACTTGATTTTTTCGGTTGTGCGACTTGCCACATGATCAGATCCAAAAGCCTCCAGCTTTCGCTCCATATATGGGATTTGGAGTCCACTTGAAGCACCTGACCTATATCTACATTCCAGTCTCTCTGTTGCATGTGCCGTGTCGCTCCAATACCAATGGCTAGCTCGGGTGACAACGCTGTGGATACGAGTCGAAAATATTGGTACTTTCCATTTCCTAGAAAAAGAAAAAAATTCAATTGTTTCATCCATGTGAAAAACTCTCGACCCGTTATTTCCTCTGCTTCAGGGTTAAAGATTTGTATCCTCAAATCTATCGACGGTGATATTTTACTTCTGAGTATCGCTCTTTTTTTCTTTTTCTTCTTGATGAACGCGATCTCTCTCCTCTTCCTTCTTTTATCTTTTTGACTAGAAATCACAATTTCTCTCCTTCAGGTGCAGTTTCATTTACCAATTTGCATCAGAGCACCCAATTTGACACAGTACAGACAGCGATATATCTATGTAGATGGTGATTGTGGTCCTGATGCATTGGGTGGTTTAAGCAGCAGGCACAGATATGATGATGATCACAAATTCATTCCAAGCAAGAAGTGGAAGGAATATGCGAAACCATACTGAGCACAAACGGCACACATCAGTACCTAGAAGATCTCTCCTTTATTGACCCCCCACGTGTGGTGTTTAGTCAGTTCGAGATCGAATATGGGCAGTCCTTCCCATAAAAAGAATCTTGTTAGGCTTTTTATGAAAACTGCTTAGATGAGGTGTGCTCTGATAATGCAGGAACCAAAAGAAAAATTAAACAAGGAGGAGGACTTAAACACAGTCTCTGATGCGGAATGCGAATAAAAAGCTGTATCAGGAACGGCATTTGATATGCGTGGAGGACCGTAGAAAATTTTATTTTCTCGTGGGGGATGGAGTGGTGCACAAGTGAAGTTGACTGGAGTTTTTATGAAACTCACATGCCTTCTTCACACCACCCCACCACCCCCTCTCTTGAAATCGATAACTTTTTCCCATTTATCTGTGTAACCTCTCGCCCCTTTTTGAGCACAAAGACAGGCATGTGGGCACGTGTGCATATGCATATGCGGGCTTCCACATATTCAAACACATGTCTGCACGTGCACACGGACTTCAACCTCAAAATGCTCTTTTGAAAGCTCCCCCCTCCGAAATTGTTTATACTGTCAACTTGTTCTGTTTCCAACGTTTCGAGTTTTATCGTATTCTTTATCTTCTTCCCTCCCTCCCTCCCTCCTCCTCATCTCAATGGTTTTGTCAAGACCGTTAATATATTAATCAGAGAAGGGATTTATATTGCATTTCATATGGCGAGTTCAGTCTTTGTGCACGAAGAATGGCAGAGCATGGAGCAGAGTAGGAAAAGCACATGCGACTTGTGTGGGGGAAAGAGAGAGAGAGGCCCTTTTTTTATGTAGGGGCGATGACCGGTCATAAATTCCTTAAAATCTTAAACAAGAATCCTGCACAGAGATTCTGTTTCTTATAAGACGTTTTCAAAATGCGAGTTCTTGATAAGCTCCAAAACGTCTAGTGCACGAGGGATGATGTTCTCATTCTCTTCAGAGCCATTCATTCGCCAAAGCACCGCGTTCCAATACGCGACTGAGATGAGAAGATATGCTAAAAGATGCAGGCATCAACCTCCTCATTATCTGTCCAGTTTGCATTCCATGAAACCAAAAACTAGGAGGCTTCATTAGGATCTTAAGAAAAGGAAAAATGGGAAAGTGTCTTAGGACATTCTCGGTATGATGAGGAAAGGGAGTGTGTTCTTCATTTCAAATTGGGCCAAGAAAAGTGTGTGGGGACACAGCAAAATTGGGTCCAGACAGAGAGGCCAGCTCTAAATTTTAAAAATTTTCATGGTGGTGCTCAGCTCAGACCCCTCCCCCTCTCTGCATCCTTCTGAAATTGGGGTCTCCTTCAACGTGCAACAGACGGCCCCCTCCCTTGTTTGCACCCCCAGATCTACAAAAGAGGAGAAGTTCATGAGCTAACTCAGTTCGCTCGACAAGGAATCGAATGCGAAGAGACCTTGCTTGTCCAAACGAGTCTCGGATCTGAATGTGACGATGAGGAAGTGAAGACCACACTCACGTATTCCCTCTTTGGATCACTCACTCGTCCATTGATTACCCTGCCACCCCACTTCTGCTAATACATGCATGAGGGAGAGTTATCAAATGAATTATAAATTTATTGCAATTATATCAATTCAATTGTAAAACTTTCTTTTTTGTTAATTGAAACCTGAATATTTTATGTTTGAATCAATTCAATTATTCCGCCTAATTTTGGCAGATTGGTAATAATGCAAATGTAAATCGTCTTACATTGATCCATAGAAGCATTATTACATTTGAATGGTTCAAGAGTTTTTCACTATCTAGCCAAACGATCAAAATACTACAAAAATGATAATCCGTCGTACTCTTTTAGCATCTCATAATTTAAAAAGAAAAGGCATGGGGCCGAGACTCACCCCGTGTCCATTTGCAAAATGCCAATATTTCCTAACCCCCCCACCCTCCCTCCCTCCCTGGTTTCGACATGGTAGGCATCGATTCGAAAGCTCGAGGATCTTTAATGGTCGCCCACCTTCTTTGGGTGTTATGTCCGGACAAGAAGAGAGGACGCAAGCGGGGTTCTGCCTGCACATGACCAAGCACCTCGATGGCTCTGACCCACCGACCCACCCATGTACGACCATGAAGAGTCTGGTTTTGTAAGTAGTTTTACTGGTCTCCCATTTGATGCGCGTAATGACTCAGCTTTTAAATCATCAAATTGAACACGCATTTCTTCTTTTCGATTAATGGGCAAACTACGCTCGTCAAATCAAAACTAGGATACGTGCAAGGAATACTTCTTTGTTGGTAAGTCCCAAATAATTTAGGATTAATACCATAAAAAAAAAAAAACCTTAAATTAGCACACATGTATTAATTTTTATCCTAAATTAATTTTTTTAACAACCAAAAATTCCAAACTCATACATTTATAACAAATTAACCATCCACTAATTTACGTTAAATTTTACTATTAAATTGTTAAGTTGGATAATACGTGATAATTGACAAACGTACCAATTTAGGGTTGTACAAGTCTGTGATTTTCCATGGTATTATTCAAATTTAACATAAATTAACGATTTTGGTTTTTTAATTATTAAAAAATTAATTTTGAATAAATTTATCATAAATTTACTGATTTTGGGCTTTTAGTGATAAAAAATTTTGTTTAAAATAAATTTGTTATAGGTATACCGGTTTGGAAGTTTTTTATAATGAAAAAATTAGTTTGAAATAAATTTATCACAAATACATCTATAAGAGAAATGATTAGATGATAGTGTTTAATTTATCGTGAAACTCACTCATTTCACAATTTATGGCTCATAATAAACAGTTATTCTCACAGTAGCTTAAAAATTGTTATACTGGCAAAGTCCTTTTTGTAATATTAACCTCATGAAAGTTCATTATTAATTATCAGAAATTTCAAAATAAAAAATCTACCAGGTGAGATTTAATAGTTTTGCTGCTACTATAATTATGAATCCGAAATTCTACAAGTCTATGATACGATTCTTTCAATTTACTGGCAACTTGTACTGATTTCCCACTGACGTACGTTAAGTAAATACGACGAGATACGTACATACATACTCAGCGGACAGACTGAACAGAAATCAGGACCGTGCGTCGGCCATCATGCGGGTGTCCCCATGTCGGGACCCACTTCGATCTATCCAGTGATACCCCTTTTGTCGTGTTGCGGGAAGTACGTCGTACGGACAACCGGAGCAGCGAGGCCACGCACCGACCACGTGGCCCTGCCACGTCACCCCTGCCTTCCCGTTATTTTCTCTGACACGACCGGAAAATGAAATTTCCGGTTCTTCCCCCGGGCACGCTCACGCGCGATCCAGGGCGCGTGCGATTCGGTGAGTAAGCCGGGAGAGAACAGAGAGGACAGAAAAGGCCCGGAAGTAGATTGGAACTTGGGCCAGATTCGCTTCCACCAATTTGCAAAAAGCCTCGACGAACCCTAGCGAGGCTTCCGATGTTCGTAACATGAAGTTGAAGAATTCTAGGACGACCGCGAACGACACGAATGTTGCGATTCTTATCTATGTCCTTTTTAATTTTGCTGAGTGACCTTTCACTTTATAGATACACAAATAATTCTTAAACTTTAATTTAATGTTCAATAACGTTCTCAACCTTGAATTTGTTTAAAGGGTTGATACCATGAAAAAAATATTAAATTGATACATATGTAACAAATGTACTTCAAATGACCTTAGAATACTACAAACTGCTATACTTAAGACAAATTTATATCAAACTAATTTTTTATTATCAAAAACCTCAAATCGGTACATTTGTAACTAGACCGTCAAATGGGTGGATCGGGTCAAGTTTGGATCGGGTCAAAAATGGTTCGATCCATATTGACCCATTTAACCCATTTTGATTCATATTCATGTAATGTAGATATAGTGATCTATACCCGACCTGACATGTATTGTTAAAAGCCATTTTTATTATAGAGAAATCCAAACTCACTCTAAGCCCTATGCTAAATGAATAAAATTTCAAATCAAAATTTAAAAAATAAAAAAATAAAAAAAGTAAAAAACCTATAAATTGAAATATTTTTAAAGAATTTCACCAATTAAATATATCTTTGTAAAACCTATAAATTGAAATGGGATGGAAGTGAACGGCGGAGTATCGCGGTTATTGATAGGTTACCACCACTCACTGAGCTTGAGAATGACTCAAAAAAGAAAAACACATTTTATAGTTAAGTTAAAAATTAGTCGAAAATGGGTCAGAATGCATGACCCATTAAAATAGAACATGACTCACAAAATGGATCCATGACCCATCTTGATGTCCATATTTATAATAAATATACCTTTTGTTAAATTATATTAATATCAGAAAAAATCACAAAACTAGTACAATTGTGATAAAGGGATAGTAAAATCCTAAAATGATACATCATTCAACTATTATATGTCATCAAATTATGCGATTTGACAGTAAAATTTAATGGAAAGTAACGGAAGATAAATTTGTCACAAATGTACTAATTTGAGATAAATTTATCAAAGTTATACCAATTTAGGATTTTTAGTAATTAAAAAAATTAATTTGGTATAAATTTATCACAAATATACATTTTTAGTTTTTTCTTGTGGTACTAACCCTTGTTTAATCAAACGTTTAATGTCATCTATAAACTTTAACTCAATATGTAATGTGATTCCTAAATTTTTAATTTGTTCATTTGACCTTTGAACTTTTGGTAGATGTTTATATGAAAACGTTCCATGTCATTCTTCCATTCATTTAAGTTCATAAACTAAATTAAATATGTACCAAAAGTTCAGTAACTACATTGAAGATATCAAAAATTTATAAATAACATTGCACACTTGATTAAAACTTAGAAACTATATCAAACAAACTAAAAGTTTAGACAATATATTGCATATTATGCAAAAATTCACGGACTATTAATGTCATTTCCCTCTCATTTTATCTGTCTAATAGCACTATCAGCACGAGGTGTTTACTTCCATTAAGCAAAGCTTGATTGGCATACGAGACTAGTCAGTCAGCAATTTTGGTCACCAACAACCTCCTGTGGTTGGAGGATTGGCTTGCCAGGGGCTCAACCACTCAAGCCAAGATCCATCAAGGTGCAACCAAAGGGAAGATGCCGATTGAGCCACCCGTCATCTTCACCTGTGGACTCGGCCGGAGCACATGATGTGTCCGGCCCTGACACTTGAGCCCGTGAGCTGATCAGATTTTGGAATGTTCCAAGAGAGCCATCGATCCATGTGGACCCATTGCTAGATGTTCTCTGAAGAATTAGATCGCAAATTGGACCATCTCCTTGAAGCTTCTTCTTTTTTTCCCTCATCTATAGGCCCACGACGTAGAAAATACATTTGGTATCTTCTCCATCTGACCATACGCTTCTGTGAAGGGTTTCACTAAGAGTCTCAGACGTAATCATTCTCGTTTTGTATTCGTGCGATAATTCGACATGTCGTATTGATACAAAAACGACAACCCCACCTCCCCCCAAAAGAAAAAATTTGCATTCTAGATCTGTCTTGTCGTACGCACATGATATTCAAGTCCAATACTCCTTTTTGGACTGTAATAAGGTCAAGATTTAGGGGAATGCAACCCGGACCGACCGCAGAAGTCTGGACTACCGTCGCGCGTCCTCGTCACAATCTGTGCAAAAAAAAAAAAAAAAAAAAAAAGTAAAAAAGAATTTGTGGGTTTTTCTATCGACTCTAACTTTGTCAATTTCTGGTCTTGAAATCTTAATCTTAATCCGAGAGAGAGAGAGAGAGAGAGAGAGAGAGAGAGAGAGAGATCTCCTTGGGTCGTAATTGACTTTTCTTGAGATCCCCGACGCGATTCGCTTTCCCACCCTTTGCGTATGGGGATTTCTTTATAGGGCACTAAGCAGCTTTGCCCTCGTAATTCAAAAGGCGAGAAAGGGAATAAAGAAATGCGACATGTGGTCACAAGGATACGTGCAACAAGGCATGCGTCGAAAACCCATTTCCGAAGCTCGATGCATCGACCGAGCCGTGGTGGTTCATCGGATTCCAGAGCAGCTGCTACGCGTTCTGATCGGGCTCTACCCGTTCCGAGATTATAAATTAGAAGAATTTTGCAACTGGGCATCGAGTGAATGACAGATTCAGGTGGCTAATGTTAGGATAATACCACGAGGGATGGGATGCTCATTGATTTTTCTGTTGTCTCTGCTTCTAAAACGTATCTTATCCTAAGATTTCCTTGGGCGTCTTTAGTCAAAAAGAGAGAAACTAAGCACGGCAGATGAATGGGTCATGCATTTTCTCGTTTGGCGCTGCATAACTTGGGGGTCCGACGCTCAAATCGAGCTTTGCCAAAACCCCCCTTTGTCCTCAGCAAAATCCGAAAGTTGCGAGCTTCACTGGTCGGGATCGACTGGGGGGACAGCGGAATCGACACGAGACCGAACAAAGGCCCCGGATCCAAAAGCCTGTCCTGCATCAAAGTCGTTTTCTTTACACTCTAAGTAAACAAAGCAGAGGGACAGGGGAAGCAAATTACTGCACCACATTTCTGAGACTGGCGATGGACGGATATATATATAACCACGATTACCATCACCACCACCACCACCACCACCACCACCACCACCACCAAAACTTACCTGAGATAACCCACGATTTCTCTTCCATTGTTTTTCCTACCCATTTGAAAAAGTTTTTCATTTTTATTTATTTATTATAATTGAAAGAGAGAGAAAATTAAGGAGGGAGGAGAGAGAGCATTGATGAGGAGTCATGTGGGATACATCAGAGGACAAAGTTGGTGACAGGAGTGCATGCAGGGAAGCAAGATTGGTTGCATATGAAAAAAGAGCTGGGGGTGGGGTGCTTGTGAAAGGCGTTGTTAAATGCTGCCTTGTCTCATACATTGGCCCCTTCTCTCTCTCTCTCTCTCTACAACACTGCAAGGGGCCTGCATCTGTTGTGGGCCCATTTGGGTGCGCCCCCCCCAGTGGGCCCGATGCGTGTCCAGTCCAATTCTCACATGTACACAAAGCAAACAGTACAGGCGCATACACCCCCTTCCCCCCCCAACTTTTCCCTCTCCAACCTACTGATTGTTCCCTCCCCTGTTTCCTCTCCTATTTCCCCTTTTCCCCTCCCGACCCTCTTCTCCCCATCGATTTCGATGGATGGACCTTTGCCCTATTCTCCTATGTATGGGGGAGGGGGGAGGGGGGGACTGCATGGTGTGGAGCTGCTGATGCAAACAGATGAATGATTCCCTTATCTCTGAAAATTTCATTCGGTGCAATGTTCTTCTTCTTCTACACTGTTTTGGTGTTCCTGCAGTGCGGGAAATTCCATAATGGAGGGCCCGCCGGCTGCTTTCCAGACAGCCTGGCAGTGGCCCCCACATTGACCAAACCCTCTCTCTCTCTATATCAGAGGATTTCCCAGCCACAGCTCTTCCCCTTGGTCCTCCCACCACCCCCACATTGAAGTTGAAGAAGCCACGCTGACAGAGAGAGAGAGAGAGAGAGAGAGATATGACGCATGAGAGGGGATTGGATTTAAGTAAAGTGAGAAACTTTAAGTGTACTTTGCCCCAAAAATTCGCATTATTGAATATATAAAGGAGAGGCCTTTGACGTAAACTACGCATCCAGATACACACCCCAAAA
This sequence comes from Corymbia maculata, assembly GCA_014182735.1. Lineage (NCBI taxonomy): Eukaryota > Viridiplantae > Streptophyta > Magnoliopsida > Myrtales > Myrtaceae > Corymbia > Corymbia maculata. The sequence goes on from CM024690.1 coordinate 23,040,685, forward strand.
CGAAAAGATAAAAGAAAAAGGAATTAGATAATGTTCTTTAGAGAGAGAGAGAGAGAGAGAGAGAAGGGCATCTGGTGGTTAGCGAATGGGCGTACATTCATCTCAGAAAAATTTACTTGAGCTTTTACCCCAATGGGGTTGATGATCTTATCTCACTCAACATGGTGTAATAAACTTAATCCTTAGGACTTCAACGCCAGAAAATCTTCAACATATCCCACATTTAAAGTGTAAAGGCACGCTTCTTGGAAAAGTGAACATCTATGCCAATTACCGAAGCATCGGCCAAATACATTGCAAAGATCGATCGCATGGATCGAGATCCTCGTGTCAACTGGCATCATTATCATGATGGCTAGCTAGATCATAAGGTGATGTAACGGGATGGTTAGGCACCTAATAATAATAATGTAAATGAAGAAATGAATCGGGAATTAGAGGGCACCAATCTTGGCTAATATTGTTGCGTTGTTCCCGTACGATCTCCGAAGTGATGTGACGTCCCCGATGTTGCGCCCACATCAAATCAAATCTTTGCCCCCAGGCACGATCGTACTCTCCACCCCTGCTTCCCCCTTCCCTCCCTCCCTCGCCCCCACACCTGAGTTGTTATGTGTTCCCTTCCCCACTCCCCTCCCCACCCTCGCTCTCCTTTTACAGCTGTATGGTCCTGATTGATTTTCAAACCCCCGCCCAATCCCCTCCTTTCCCTCCAAAAGTTCCCCCCTCCTACGTGGCGCCGACCCATCATGCCCACGTCATCATTCCCCCTCCCCCTCCCGCTCATATTCGTCCAACTCCAGCTATGACTCCCATTATTGACGAACATAAATACATGAATAGTCTCTAAATTTTTGTCTCTACGTGCAATAAATCTAAAATTTTAATTTATTTAATATAATTACTAAACTTTTAATTCATCAAATATAATTTCTTAATTCAGTATATATTCAAATGAATCCTTATATAAAATGTCTAGAAATTAGATTGAACACATTTCAAAAATTTAAGAATTACATTAAATAAATTAAAAGCTTATGGACGATATTATATATTTAACTAAAATTCAGGATTATATTATGTATCAGGTCAAAATTCATAAGCTATTTGTCTCTTTTCCCTTTTATAGTTAATCCGAACTCAGCTAATCTAACTATAAAGCTAATTAAGGCGAAGCTCCACCATCAACTTTATTAGGCTTTTCGAGCAAAAAGCAAAGAGAGAGAGAGAGAGAGAGAGAGAGGGAAAAGGCTTGGTGGGGCGAGTGACGGGTTATGCTAGTGGGAGTGAGACAACTACTTAAGAGATTCGTCAAACATACGCCGTACGGTACAGCTGCCAAGAATACCTTCCTCCCCTGTCGGACACGTGGCGCCGCGGCCCGGTCAACGTTCACGGACCCCCCCATTGCCTCAACGGAGATATAAGGGGCCGCTCGCGGGGGCATTTCGGTCAATCCGGTTGGCCCTCCCCTCCCTCATGATGATGACTGACTTTTTGGGTGGGTACTTTTTCATGCAGCGAACATCATGCCCCAATTGCCTGCTCTTTTGGAATAATTGACACATTATTATTATTATCATTATTATTTTTTTCTCGCAGGCCGACACACCATGGTACATAAATAAAAATGGAGATCTGGCTCAAATTAAATGGAAATATATATATTTATATGTTTTAGATATTTTTTTTATAGGAGTGACAAATGATAGAAAGAAAAACAATAATGTCAATGTCGCTGACAAAATTCCCTGTTCCTCCTTCCTACAAAAGCCCCCCCCTCCCCCTCCCTCCCTCCAGCCCTTGAATACCTATCTATTTTTTAAATCCCTCAATTGGATGAGAAAATCGAATTTCACTGGAAAAGAAAAAAGAATTTATTACGAATTCGCGATTCTCCCTGGCAAAAAAAATTAGATATTAGAGAGAGAAAGGAGAGAGAGAGAGGGGGGGGGTGGTGGCGCTGGTGCTGGTCTTATCTAGGGTTCCTGTACATCTTCCGACGATTCCGGGGCGGAGAATCGCAGCCGCTTGTTCGGCGGCCCCGATGGGGAAGGAGGGAGCGGTAGCGGCGGCGGAGGCAGCTCGGCTCGGCTGGTGGCGGTGGCGTTGGGGTTGTCGGAGCGCGTGTCGCAGCTCCGGCAGGCGGCCGCGTCGAGGACTCCAACTGGGCTGGGCGGCGCGGCAGGCGGCTCGGGGTCCGCGACTTTGACCGTCGCAGAGGGACACGTGTCAATCAGGTACTCCTCCATTAGTTGGCGACAGCTTCTCACCATTTCCTGTCCGTCCCCCCAAAAATAAAAAAATAAAAAGAATATTAAAAAATTCGCGAAAAGATCAGGAAAAAGAAAAACGGATAGAGAAAAAAATCTAATGAAAAGAGAATTAAGATTTTCTTATCCACAGCTTTCGCCTTTCATGTCCTAAAAAAACTAAAACCACGTATTATTACTGTTCGTGCTCAATTACGATTGTGCCCTTCGCGGCGAAAAACGGGAGATTCCATGAAAAGTAGAGTGGAGAAGAAAAGCACGTACCCCGTCCAAACTGTCGTGAAAGACCAGAGGCTCGTCGCCGCCGCCCTCGCCGGCGGCGCATAGCACGGCGGCCGCCGCTATCGTCGACGGCGTGAAACCCAAGAAGTCGATCACTGCAATGACACCACCACGTTCCAAAAGTTGTGATCGATTTATCGTCGGATACAGTTAAGCGTATTGAATGAAGGTGGCCGGAGGGGGGGGGGTTCGGATCGGGTCGAGAAGGTTACCCCGGGTGGTGCTGACGATGAGATCCGATGAAGTCGACAGCACCGGACGCCACAAGGAAGGAGACGAGCGAGAAAGGATCTTGGGGACGAAGGAAGGGAGGAAATCGAAAGGAGTGACGGAGCGGAGCCTCCAATTGAGGTTGGACATGACCCAGAGCTCCATCCTCTGGACCGTCCTGGGCTCGAACACGAACTTCGGGTCGAATGCTTGGAGGTCCAGCAGCAGCGGCACCTCCGGTTCCTCCATCTTCGCCGCCAGCGACAGGCACGCCACTGACAGCAGCTGGAACGCCCACCCAGTTGTCTCCCTCTGTTTTGTTTGAACACACAAGGAAAAAAGAATCAGTTTTTTTCTCGTCCTTTATATTGTACATGACCCATTTTTTTCTCGGGAAAGTCGACAGGGAGGATAGCTTGAATGTGGGTTGCTTACAGGGAGAGGTTGGAAGGAGAGGAAACGGTCGAGGTAGTTGACTGAGAGGAAGGCGGTGATTGGTCGGAAGTGATAGTGTGCATGCACCTGCACCAACAACAACATCATCCATCATCCACCATCCACCACCACCATCATCATTAATCGATATCAGTCTAATCTGATGCAACGAGAGAGACGCATTGATGATCGATGAGTACCCTCAAGATCCAGTTAATGGAGTCTTGCCGCGCGGTGACGTCGATGGAGCGGTCGCGGCAGCGCCGGAGGTAGTCGGGGCGGGGCATGTGGTGGGTCTCCGAGTCGATGAGGACGGCGTCGGCATCGGCGTCGGCGTCGGCATCGTCGGAGGGAAGATGAAAAGGGTAGGGGGACGGCGGCGGCGGCGGCGGCGGTGAAGAGGAGGATGGGTCTGGGGAGTGGCCGGGGATCCACGTGTCAGCATCGGAGACGTCCTCGCCGCAGTGGAGGCTGGAGGCGGCATCGTGGTGGTCGCGGGGGGAAGGAGGCGGCATCGTGGCGGCGCGGGGGATGGCATTGGCCGTCACGGCGGAGGCGGCGCGGCGGAGGAGGAGGAGGAGGAGGAGGCGGGCATTGGGGTGGGTTTCTTTCGGGTGAGGAGGTACAATGGCAGGGGTGGGGGTGGGAGTGGGGGGAGGCAGCTGGAGCTCTCTCTTCCTTGCTTTTACTTTACTATGAGGTGAGGTGAGGTGAGGCTGTGTTTTATCTTTTCTCTCTTTTCTTTTCCTCTCTTTTCTTTTTGGCTTTTTTTCCTTTCTAGAGTTCCTCTGTTTTTTTTGTCTGCTTCTTCTTTCAAACGACCCTCTCTCTCTCTCTCTCTCTACTTTATAGTATAAAGCAAGGAGTGAGCTTGAGTGACTGTATTTACCGATTAAGATGTCCGATCGGAAGTGGTGGGTATGGCTCAGAGAGAGAGAGATGGAGAGAGATCACATGATGGATTTTGGAGGGCGATGGAGCGGTGGAGACTTTGCTTTTAGGACGGGGCTGAGCGAGAGCGACCCTCTTCTCTCTTTCTGGAATCAGCTTTTTATCGCTCGTCTTGTTCTTTGCTTTTCTATTCCTGGTAATAATGTCCGGAACACTCTTCAAATGTCCCATTAATGCAGCATTGACCTTGACTTGCCCTTCACATGTTGCGCGCCATAGATCTTCCTCAATCTACAAAACTGGGTACTCGGCACACCCAAAATACCCATCGCACCATCACACGCTGTCTACGTCTCGATAAACTTTGATTGTGTAATCGTTCGAGTGAGACACCACAGGTCGCTTAGATACAACAATCGTTGCGCCCTTCGTAATTTTCATCAAGAGGGTCGTATTAGTTTTTATGGCTAGTTAGTAGTGTGGTGTATAACTTCAGTCAGGATTACATCCTCGGACTCTTGAAAGATTGTGCCGACACCAATCGTGTTTTGAGTTTTCTTTGGATTGTGCCGACACCAGTCGTGTTTTGAGTTTTCTTTGGATTGTGCCAATGGGAGGAGTTTAACTCGGGTGGGTCAGATTGGATAGCTACGGACATCGCCAAAGTTGCAATCATATGTTAGATTTGTTGCCTTCTATCTAATATGAAACGGGACGACTCTAGTTTAAGGAGTCTAAAGCCCATGGTTTGATCATCCGGATGGATGGATGAATGAATGGATGACACTAGCTGCTGATAATACTGACATGTCCTAGCGTTTCCTCCCCGATTGCAGCTTATTTATGACACGGTCAATACTCGTCCCAACTAGTCATGATTAACATCCAAGTCCGGAAACTACTAATGAGGCTGTGGTTAAAATAACATCATGGGACCTAAGCCCGACAGTACTACCGAACTTAATAATACGTGAAAGAAGCAGACAGGACAAGAAAAATAATGACCGAAAACGATTGTCCATCCGATTTATGACCTTTTGAATTGTGATGACTGTTTGTCCAGCTTGATAAGTACGCCCTTTCTTCACACCTTATTGCGTTGACTAATTGCACTTTCTACTTCCTCCTCGAACAGGAATTGGCCGGACAGATGCACCCTCCCATGTGCAAGCATTCAAGGCACGCACAGATCATGAAAAATTCTTAACAGGGGCTCGCACCCTTTGCCTAATGGTAAGAAGCTGAAGTAACTCTCGAGTGTACACAAAAGGAATCATCATATATTACCGGTAAACTAAACAAGCTCAAAGTGCTCCTGTAATTTGCTTCTCAGTTCTCCCTTTTTCTTGTGTAGCAAGGTTTCTGTGATGCAATAACATAATTACAACTTCACCATCTGTGGTCAAGCCATGAATATACAGTCACCGCTAAGCATAGTAAGTGTGCCCAAATGCAGTAGATCAGGTTATTTCGCAACTCTTAATCTTGACTTGTAACCATGACGGAACTTGCAAAGATATACCAAATCCCAGTCATTAGAATGAAGGGAAGAACCTATTGAGGTTGTAGGGAAGTGAGTAGAACTCTTCACTCCTTATGTCCGCGGTGAAAACAGTGAATTTCGCCCACCAGTGACGTCCTGAGTCCGTTCTTACGGCGCTGTGTCTCCAACTATGAGTGGTATCCAACAAAAAAGCCACCATTAACGCCACTGTGGGTGCTGACGAGAAAATCACTTGCATTATGTTGTTGAACTGCAAGTTGCAGGAGATGTGCACGGTTATATTTGGCATAAGAAACTTGTTTATATTACGAAGTGCAAAAGGAAATTAAGGAATTAGGGGTGGAAGAAGATGTAGCAAGAGTAGCGTGCACAAACCGAAATAGAGCGCGTGTGGACAGGACCATTGCCAGTATTGAAAAGATATTCTTCAAAGTATTGTGGCACTGAAAGACCCATGAAGAGAGAGAAACCCAGAACAAACTTTGTCCTAAAGCTGTTCAAATTGCAGAACTGGAGCAAACCGAGACCCGCCGCAGCTGCTCCAAGCACAGTTATCATACAAGAAAAACTCAATTTAGAGAACTCCACACACAGACCTCTTCTTAAAATGAACTCGAAAGATCTTATACATTTCCTCACATGCTTTGCACAAGTATGTTAGTGCGTGAAAACTCTAATTCAAACAGATGAATATATGGTTAATGACCATCTGAGGTTTCATGATCATTGCAGGTACATGGCATGAGTACTTCCAAAATTTCATTGTCATTTAGTTACAATTAATACCTCTCCATTTGGGAGATTCAACTTCAAAAATTTATCTGTTTACAAAATCCTGAACTATATTGCGAGCTAAGTAACTAATCTACATTGTTCAATGTTTTGATTCTACAATCCCAAAGAGCTGTAGGTAAATACACTGATAACGAACAAAATTTTTTTTTAGAACTCCTTTAAAAGAATTTCATGAGAGATGAAAAGAGACATACCAACATAGGCAAAGAGGACGCAATACAAAGCGGCCACGATGGGTAAAGGGATAGAAGCAAGCACAGCACCAAATTTTCCTGCCATATAGGGACACAAAGACCTTAAGCAAGAAGGGAAATATTCTCACAGGCACAAGCAGAAAAGATAAAGCATATTTATAATTGCAATAAGGAATACTGCACCTAACACAGAAAAGAAGAGCATAAAGCCAGCTGATATTTCGATAACTCTTCGACTTCCAATTCTCGTTAATCCCAAAAGACCAGCATTTTCACTGAAAAAAAATAGCAAAAAGATTGTAAGGTCACAAGAAAGAGAAGAATTGACTCGCATGGGGTCTTGCTTATGTGACTGAGGTGTGATTTAAGTCCTCAAACATTATTTTACAGAGTTAAGAGTCAAGAAATCAGTAACGCCATGTCAAAGGTATCGAGAGAAGCTTTTGACAAGCTTTTTGCTCTTCTTCATTGAACTTTCAATTCTCCTTTATCAACTATAGACAAAAGGGAGCCTTTGTACAAATTCAGAAAATAGGTCAAGAAAGCTCAGAACATCAATGCCATACCATCTAACTAGTTTTACAAAACAAACTCAGAGACCAATAAAAGTGCATTACGTACACTGATGCAGCGGATCCAGTCGCCGTCCCAAAAGCTCCATCTATCAGAGTGCTTATGCCCTGGAATTCCAAGGTTTGACCAATTCTTAGGAGCTCCACATGATATATCAAGAAGTATATATAAAGGAACGTCAATTGTCAGGTGATTACCAGCCACCCTATTCCACGACTCAGCACTGAAGGGGGCACTGGAGTTGCACTTGCATATCTTGATGCAGCAATGAAAGTACCTGTCGACTGCAAGAAGAAAGGCTCTCAGAGTGTTGACAACTGCACGGGATGACAATCTTCCTTTACTTTAAGATTGAACAGTTTGTTACATCCTAGGACGCTGACTACTTTTTCATGAAATATATATTTGAAACCACCACTTACTATAAGCAGTTTAACAGATCAAGATGTTATGATTCTGAATCTAACCTCTATAAGAGCAACAAATGAAGCAGCCATCATGGCAAAAGAATCACCAGCATCAAAAGATGGTCCTCCCCATTGAAATGGATATGGAACCCTTATCCTGCAAGCCATGAACCATGATGGTGTACAAAATTTTAAATAATAATCCCATATTCTTTGTGAATAATTAACTGTATCAGGTAAACTGGAAATGAGCTCCCATGGCAATTGGATTCTAACAACATAACTGGCCAGAAAGACATGTGATGACTTCACTTCCATGTGTACGAAACAACATATGCAAAATAAATAGATTAGTTTTGTATGACTTCACCATTCAGCACTGCCAATCAACCCTGAACGATCTGTACGGCAGCTGAGTTGAGTATTTATCGATTTCCTATTATAAGCACCAGATAGGGTTAAGAGTGCTGCAAATGCCCACACAATTGCTACTGAGAACAGGACTGCAGATCGATCAAAAATGGCTCTTCGGGATGACATCAAGTGTGGAACATACTGCAAAACAATGCGTTCCCTCAGACATCTACAGTATGACCAGGATACAAAGACGAGAGTAGCTCAGGAATTTAATCCCACGATAGTGGGCTTTGTCAGATCTTTCAATTTATTTTTTTATGTAACCATTATTTTCAATGAGAGGATTGGCTCCCCCAGAAAAGAAGATACAAAGTAAAGATACCATCAGCACATTGCTCACCTGAGATATAACAATCAGTACAATCAACTCTGGGAGTCCAATTTCAACACATTTTGCCAGCTGCAACCATTAACAAATAGTTTAAGGATTTTCAAGATAATTAGACACATGAAAATAAAGTACAATGGCCATATGATTCACAACCTACACCATAATGCAAGTAAATATGGCCTAATGATCATGAGAAGGTACTATCCTTTTCTGTTTCTGCCTGCAACATGTTCACTGCCGGAACATGTAACTTTACTGTTAGAAAAAAGGGAGTGCAAGTGCAATAGACATCTGCAGACAAATATTTTTCCACAGCTAATGTGGAAAGAGATCAATTTCTCTGCCACACGACATACTGACATTAGTTTGTGCATTTAATTTGCAGGCATAGTCATTTGCAACAAGACATCTGAGCCATGAACCAAAAAGCACACATCACGATCAGGTCTAAATTTCATGCCTCCCACCGAGTCATGAAAAAGGCAAAAGTTCCATAATTCTATTCAGCTTCGGCTTGTGATCAAAACTTGTTCTAAGACAAGACCAATGTACTAAATTTGCTTCCAGCAGAGAGCTATCAATAGATCTGACTTGCAAAAGAGAAAATTCTATGACCATCTAAGATGCAAGCTGTTTAAATTGGACATGAAAAAAAAGAAAAAAAAGAAAACAGGGGTGCAGCAAACGTTCTTGCCTCTGGGAAGCCACGAGCAAAGAGGCCTAGACCAGTGAGAGTTACCAAAGGAACCGCTGAAAGAGGAGATAGATACCTGCCAATATATAAACTTAGCTTTGCAGTAAAACAACCAATTAAGATCTCAAAAATGGAAAGTATTCTAGCACTACAATACCGTGTGAAAATTCTCCAGAAGCCAAGAAAACCAATCACCATCTGGAAGAATGATGCAATAAGAAGTGCTCCTTGCATACGCTGCATTGACTGTTTGAACCTCTGCTTTGTTCATGATAACACATGACAAATAGAACAAATTAATGTTTTATGCAGAATCTGGTGGACTTATATCGGGAAAAGATTTGATGTAATAAAGAGAAAACAACAAAATATATAGGTGCATTAAAATCAATTGAAACTTTCATTCTTGGTTAATCATGGAAGAACAATCTTTGACATTTGCTTATAGAACAATCATCATCCTTTTGTTCTTATCCTGGTTCCTTTACCCCCTATTCTGCCTTGCAGCCATGGATATAATTTTACAAGATCCATACAGGAAATGATGGAACAGGTTAGCCAACCTCATGTGGGTCCACAAAATTTGAGTTTGTGTTCGACACAGCAATAGAGATAGCTGGGATAAGAAAGGCCGATGAGCTCCCTATTACCACTGGAAGCCGCGATCCAAACCAAACCTGCAGGAGGGTGTTTATACCAGCAACAAAGAGCATGGTATTTATCATTTGAGCCTTCTCGAACTGTCATCATCAAAAGCAAGAGTCATCTTAGAGAGAGTAAGAGAGAATGAGAAGTAACAGAATACACGCATGACATTGAGTTGAATGCTTACATTCCCTCCACCCATTAAAGGAACAAGTATCGTTGCAATAATGACAATGGTGCCAAGCATTACTAGATAATGTTGAAAACCCAGCAATACAGCTTCGGCTGCAATAATTGACCATAACACAAACATGAGATGGCCACTTTTTAAGGAAAAGAAGACCAGCAGTTTCCAATGGAGATTTGGTAGAGAACAGAAGCATGTACAGGTTCATACATAATGAAGCATAAAACAGAAGCTCAGCAAGGGAAACAAATCATAGGAGTGGCAGAATATTAGAGGTAATAATATTCTAAAGTGTGCCGTTATTTCCACCGCTGATTTTCATTTATGATGTGGAAAATTAAAGTAGCATACCAACTAACATCATGGCTTATTTCTATGCCGCTGTAGGAACACCCAATAATGGTTTACAATATTGCGGTAGCAGGATTCAGATCAAAAGCAGCTGTAATTTTCATACGAATTTCTATCCAGGAAAGCATACTTTTCAAGCAGAGTCTTGTGACCCAAGAAATCAAAAATCAAAAAGCAAACACGATGGGTTTTCCTGTTCTCGCATATGTCCTTTCTTTACCCCTTGCTTTTTGTTCTTTATTTCAACTGTCTCATTTTCTAGGCCGTAATCCAGGGAACACCACGAGTCATTCGCCGTTAAAAACCCTCAGAAATGAAAACTAATACGTGGGTCTCTGACATTAGCGGACTACAAGCGAAAACGGGAGAAAAATCAAATGCAGGCACGGTGTACTCAACAAACTCAGGGAAAGACCATGACAATTTGAGAGCTTACCGGAGCCCCAGAAACCGACGGCATCCTACTTATCTAACGACACCACGCGGCCAAAAGAAAACTCCAACAAAAGGACGACGCAAACATAAAAAGAGAAACATATCCAACAAAAGTTGTCAAACAGAGCAAGAGCGAACGGGAGAAGCAAAGCACTCATAGTCCGTCCGTCCGTCCGTCCAGCGATTCAAACCCGCCAAACGAAAGCACGCGTCAACAATGCTAACGGCACGAGCAACCCGCGAAGGTAAAAGGGTATGGATACGGGAGGAACTCACGCCATCGAGGAGCGCTGTTGAGGCAAAAATCGACGCCCGGAAGCTGGATTTTCACGGGGTGAGGCTGAAGCTCATCGACTTTCGGGGCCGCCATTTTCGGGGGGGGCGCCGCGGCCGCCTCTTTCTCGCTAGCCTCAGCTCCGACGAGGGACTGCGCCTCTCCTCCCTGGTCCAGCCGAGAGAGAGAGAGAGAGAGAGAGGACAAGAACAACGGAGGCTTAACGTCAAGAAAAGCGGGAGGAGTTCTTGTAGTGGGGGGGGGAGGGGGATGGGGTTGTGAAGTGAAGGGTGGCAGCAGGTGGGATCATATAACAACAAATCGAGAGCGCAGAATGCGTGATGCTGACGAGCGGGGAAAACCCAGAGAGAGAAAGAAAGTTAGGCGACTTAGGTGTGACTGCAAGCACCAACCCACCATACCATATCTTTCACAAAGCTCCCTCCTTTCTCTGCTGATTTTCTTCGCTTTCTGGTAAGAATTTCGTGGGTACAGAAGAGAGAGAGAGAGAGAGAGAGAGAGAGAGACCGTATCACAGTCTTGGCAAGGAAGCCATGATCGCTCCCCCGAAGCAAATATAACGTGAGGGGGAGAAGGAAGGCTAGTCCTGCTGCGTGTGTATGCGCACTCTGCAGTCGGAAAACGACACCATCTCTCTCTCTCTCTTCTCTGTTTTTCAGTTTGCGATTCCGCAAGGCGAAATGACGGATCTGTCCTTGGAAACCGTGATTTGGACCGTTGTCATTGAAATTAATGGGAATTGATTAACCCCCTTAATCAAAATTATTTCGACCGAATTTGTGACGATAATAAATACGGTGGTTCTTTGAGGGTTTTGTAATGATTCAATTAGGGCGAAGCTTTTTTATTTTTTGATTTTTTTTATTCGTATCAGTGAAAACATTGGTCATCCAAAATGAGGTTGACAATAATATCGATCTTGTATCGACAATATAAAAAGAAATTAGTATTTGTTATCGCTATTGCCTCTGTAGTTGCTGTCGATTTTTTTTTTATTTTTTTCATAATGTAGAAGGTATTTATTTCGTAGAAATGTATCATGGAAGAAGAGCACGTGGCACAACTACAAGAGCAAGAGGTTTAGAAACTTTTGTGACCTTTGATTAGCGTTCCGTATTACTTTGGTCAATTAAGGAGGGAGAGAGACGGATCGTTACAAGTTCCCAAAGAACACTGAGGTATAAATATTCAGATGAGATTTTCCTCGGTATGATCTCGTATTATGATTTTCTTTTTAACATTATTTCATGCCTTTTTATTTTTTATTTTTGCAAAGGCATCGTGGTATTGCACAAATATAAAAAAGTTGATTATCATTGCCTTTTTTTTTATCTGTGTATAAACAAATTTCACTTTGGTCTCCACTTAATAAGGAAATTATCAATTGAGAAACCCGGCGATTAGTTTTAACATTTTATAATCAAAATTCGTAATCATGTTGATTCATATTATTGAAAAAAATATTTTTCTTTTTATTATGATATGTGTATAATGTATATTAAATTCGCGTTCCTTTCTAATTTATCATATGGTCGTGTATAAACTTGTTAATTTAAAATAGAAAATTTTCGATTTTTCACAAAGTGAAGTGCTTTTTCATTGGCGGAGTCCCAAGCAACCTCGCGGTGATACCCCTCTGGGACCCACCCGACTTTAACTTTGACGTTGACTTGTTGACCAAACTTTGCGAATTGCCATCTTCCTTCCTTCCCCCGTTTCATTTTTTCTTTTCAAAAGAAAATTTTGATCGATTAATCAACCGTCTTGATTTTCAAAAGGGGACATCAAGTGCCAATCACATAATTTAACCGCAATAAATTACGCATTTAATCACCACATCTCTTGCTCACAATAAGGTAAAAGATTGCTAACATCTTCCAAATATAACATAATTAAATACGCATTTAATTTGTTTTTATTCATAAGAGTTAATCGAGTCGAAATATTCAATCCTCCTATAATAGATATCGCAATTTGAAACAAAAGCTAAAACCCATGTTAGCTTTCCTTGAACCCCCCCCCCCAAACTTTTTTTTTTTTTTTATATGAACAAAGCATAAACTCGTTATGGAGGCAAGTCGTTTTGATATTCCGATAGTAGTATCATTTTAATCTTAATTTATGTGAAATATTTCCTTTTTTCTATTTGCTTTGATCAGCTCTCGCTGATAACTTCTCTCTTATTAGTTACCATTAGGAGTGATCAGTTCTAAGGTGAATCGATTTCCAACTTGAAATCGAACCAAGTAGAGGTAGTTGCTAATTTGTAAAATCAGCTCGTCCAGTTCTAGGATTGGTCCCTGAAATGGTGATTTCTTTTTTCTTTTTTGGATTCTTTTATTCCCTATAAGTGGAAGTTTTCCAACATTAAAAGAAACAAAATTTATTAATTATCGTTTGTTTCAGAATTTATGAAAAGAAGAAGAAAAAGAAGAAATTTTGGCCAGTCCAATCCAAGCAACATAATTTATTATATGGAATCAAGAATCAAATTGGTCGTCTGGAGAACCATCTAGAACTCGCTAGTTTGGTCTAGTTTGATTTGGTTCCTGAATTAGATCGAGACCGATGCACACTCCTAATGGCCATGGATCATAGTCCATATGGCTTTGAGCTCCCTAAGTAGCTTTCGTTTAGTATGCAGGGGAAGAAAACATATTTAGAGAGAGAGAGATATGCCAAGTTGGTAGTGGCTAGACGTCTAATTAATTGACCCTAGTAAACGTTCTCAAATGTCCATATCTATTCCACACGCATAACATTACTTACTAGGGTTATATGCTTCTTGTTTAGGGTAAAACCAAAATGTCGTCAGCCATCTTCACCTTCCAGAAAAAAAATACAAACAGCACAAATTTTGCAATGAGAGGCTTCTCGATCTGTTATATCTATGTCAACACGTTTTCTGAAGGAGAATTTTAAGGAGCACCCTTAGGGCACTTGTTAAGTTTTATTAAATGTAACGTGGGAACATGAAATTTTTCCATCAAGGTAATCAGCTCCCTTGAAATGAGTATTTTTTCAATTTTCAAAATCTCCATAAAAGCGTTATTTTTAACTTCAATTAACTCGATTGGTGTCCTAAAGATGCTTTATTAACAAAACCCATCTTCTTCTTTTTTTTCTGAAAGGACGATGTGGTTGGTGAAGGATAATTGCATGGGATGATGTGTCTTAAAGTTTATGGAGGAAAAACATGATTTTTGCCGTGTTTGTATCAGCAGACGGAGGCCACTATGGCGTGATATTTTAGTGAAGCGCTCGTGAAATTTCTTATAGTCAAGCATGTTAAAAAGCTGATAATTTAATTTTATTAGACAAATTACAATTCTAAATTCAAAACTCCATTTGATTCACAGAAAAGAGATGATATCAAAATATTTTCTTAAAAATGATCGCTTATATCTTTTACCAAAATAAATGAATGAAAAATATATTATTGTCAATGGAGAAATTTAGACATAAATTGTTGTCGACAATAAAAACGTTTTTCATTTATTAATTATTTCAGCGACACGAACAATTAGTTTCCTTTTGATCGCTTTTGCTAAGCACGTGTAGTGTCAGGTAATAGAACAAATCGAATTTGATTACAGGAAATGGATGATTTTCAATTTATGTAATTTTCCTTTCAGTTTTCCGTAACAAGCAAGACCACATCAAGTAGATTAAATCATTAAACCCTACATTCATAAAATTATACCCCACTAATCTCAAAGACTACCAAACCTTGGGTCGGACGAGGAGGTCCCAACATTCAATAATACCTTAGCACGTGCAGTAACTATGTCTTTGTCTTGCTATGGATCGTTTGAAGTTAGGCACGGTTCCTCCAATGGTACTCTCTCTTCCAATGCCAAAATTTTACTGAAACTTCCTTCCCAACCATAACTAACAGAGACCAATGTTTTTGAAGATTCCTCTGATTTCTACGTTTGACCAACCAATTAAGAATGCGATAAATCAACGGGCCGTTGTTTTGAATACTAAATTCAGTCCAAGGAAAGGTGATCTAACTGCCTCATCTCCACCTCGTTAGGTATACGTTGGTCAGCGATGAACCGTTACGAAAATAACGCCTCCTCTTCGATTAGGGCTTTCGCCAAATAATTACACGCTTAAATAGATACAGCCGGTGTTTTAATGATTTTATATTGTTGCGCCGGCAGCTGAGAGAAAGTATGTCACGATTAGATGCAATCTGATTTCATAAAATTGACCAATTTACTTTGGTGATGTGCATATCAATCAATTTAATCTAGTCGCATGTCATGTCACGTCGTTCACCCAACATAGAAAATGCCCTTCTCGTCAAATGCAGATGGGAGGATTACTACACTCTTATAGCGATAGATTCAAGGTCGAGACAATGGACACTAAAAAGGCATACGCTTAGTGTATTCTTTTTATCTAGTATTTAGCATGAATATATTTCATTAGACTGGTAAATGTGATATGATAAGATTTGAATTCAGAACTTCTTATTCTAATACTATGTGAGATTTTGCGAAATTATTATCAATTATTCTAAAAGTTTAAGTTTACTATGAAAATATAATTTATTATGTAAATATTCTAATGACTAGATGCATTAATTCAGTCTATCTCTATGTTAATTTCTTGCCTCCACGATATGCTATGGGGAATTGAAGGTTCTTCAAGGCCGAGAAGCAAGCGGGACACTGAATCTCGTGGATTATAACGGGCTATCCTTCCAATGGGCTCCTTCAATTTAGGGCAGAGTTTCTGCTCTCCGACGAATTGGAATGTTTCTTGCTTTGGTCAGTCCTCATTCTATCGAAAAGACAGCTTTTGTGTACTTAGCAGTTGGATTTCGGTACAGCAAACGAAACCGGCTCTCTCTCTCTCTCTATTTGAGAGGCCTGCCAAGCCTAGAAATCCGACATGTTTCGTAATAACAATAATTGTTTGTAGACTTGATAAACCCATTTCTTAACCCATATGAATATTAAATAGGCCAATTATATTGAGCAAATGGGTCATAAATAGATTTAACCATAATATGAATGCTAAATGGATCTCAATTGGATTTAGAAATTACTTAGGCCCAATTCATATCTACGATTCGCTCTTTAGTCGCCATGCCTTCACTCCATCTCGCATTTGCTCACTTTACACTCTCACTTAAGTTTGGTTATGAGTTTTCGTGGATTGAGTTAAATACGAATGTGTTTTTGTAATATGACTCGGGTTAAGTATGAATTACTAAATTTACATTATGTGGAAATTAGTCAAAACTTTTAATTGAGTTTATTTAGATCAGATTATTTAGGGACCATTTAGGACTTGACCTAAACTTGACCCAACTCACTCATATGATAGGCATGACTGTTCAAAAGAGTTGCAAAAGAGAATCCGTTGTCGATATTTTTGGGAGGGTAGGTTTCTTATCAAGCTTAACCGCCGTGGGTAGTTAAATATGACATCCTTGTCATCTCCAACTCCTCCTCCTCCTCCTCCTCCCCCTTCTTCTCTTAAAAAAGGGGAAAAGTTGTCGATTTCTAGACAACCAACAAGTGGTAACAGAGATGCTAAGGTGGATTCAGGATTTTGATTGAGTTTTGTAATGACTTAGCTACATTTAGCATAGATAAGAGCCGTCGCATCACGTAAAAAACTGGTTTTATATTTTGATACAAGTATTTTTAGCATTTTGTTCACACCAGATTGCAACAAATAATGCCCTGGCTTTGTTCCTAACTAAGTAATTAATTAACAAAAAATGACATGAATGGTTCTTGAATTTATCCAATTTACAATGTTACTTTTGGATTTTTAATATGTTCGACGTGGTCTCTAAAAAATTAATAAATATTCGATATAGCTCATAAACTATATGAAATGTTTAATATCGTCTTTTGATTAATTCAAGTTAAGGGAATTTGCTAACGTGTCTTTCAATCTGTTGAGTTTACATGATGTTTTCGTTGTGTCGTGTTTATCTTATTATAAATGGGTGGGTAATACGAATTACGTGACATTAGATGAATATGCTTCACTTAAATTGTATGCCTACCTTTTGCTACCCAATTTTCTTTAGAATTTTGATGATTAAAACAAGAAATCGATATTTTTGGGGAAATAGGATAAAAGCTAGTTGATAATTCCAATAACACGACATGCATGTCCATCTCACTTTCGTTACCTCCTTATATGGTCAAGTAAAAAATAGACATGTCAAAATAGGATATAAACTATTTATTAATTCATATTTGATAAAATCGAGTTGTTATATTGATTACTTATATTCAGCAAAATGGGTGATAAATGAGTTTAGAATTGTACAACTCAAAATAATATGGATGTTAACTGGGTTCACAATATATTTAGGCCCAACCCATCTCTATGGCTCTCTTTTCATTTTGTCTCACCCTTTGGATCCCGTGCTCGCTTACTTCCCGCTCTTAGCTTAGTTCATGCATAAGTTTTCCCATATTAAATAGAATATGAAAGTATTTTAACAATATAAGTTGAGGTATATAGGTGAACATATGTGTCAAGAATATGTGTTAAGTCAAGTACAAGTCATTAGATATGTAATGCATAAAAATGGGCCAACATGGATTAACTAGGTCAATTTAAATTGAATCATTTATGATTCAACATGAACTCGACTCGACCCACTTATAGGTCTAGTAACAATTATCTTAGGGTCACTATTTGATGATTTGTTTATATAGAAAAACAAGAAAAATTACCAAAATAGTCATACATCTATTATAATTTTTCAAATTCAATCATAAACCTTTAGTAATTGTGTCAGTCCATCCGACCAATTTTAATTAATTAGCGCTGACGTAGACAATATTTTAATATTTTAATAATATATATATATATATATATATATATTTATCAATTCTCTCATTCTCTCTTTTGAATTATGACTAAATTGAAAAAAATTGTAATAGGTTCACGATTATTTTGGTAATTTTTTCTATAAAAACACAAAATGAAAATTCCAGAGGAATAGTTCAAGAACGGGCCAAAACCTTAAAAGGAAAAAGAAAACAATTTTTTTTTCTTTTTTCACTCAGGACAAAAATTAGCATAACATTTCAAAAGTCTCAAGATGGGTGGACTGTTTGCATTTGGGACAAAAATAACACAACTTTCGAAATGTTAAAGGAAAGGGGGAAATAAAAGTAGCATCATTTCCACCTCCTGGGCCGAGAGAGCAGCTGACAGCAAACGAGAATGTTTCTATCTGAACAAAAAGAACGACGAGAATGTTCCCATGTGATTGGTCAGTCTTTATCAGAAAATGATATATTTATTTTTATAAAAAATGAATTATTTTAAAAATTATTTTTCTAAAAATATCATTTCCATTGCTTTTTTGTAAAAATGAATTAATTTTTATCATACATGATAAAAGTCTAGACATAAATTATTATTTGACGATGAAAATAGTTTCCATTAACTCATTATTTCAATAAGCGATGTAAGTGTGTTTTTAAGAAAAATGTGTTTTAAATCATCCATCTTTCGCGAAATAAACACCCTAAGTAACAAATGGAAGATTGTCGAGGTTTTGAGAGAGTCGATTTCTTAGTAGGTGCGACATCAGGGAACAATGAATGATAAACATCTTTTGCCATCTTTATTCTCCTTCGACAAATAAGACAAGCCCAATAAAACGAAAGAGCTTCTTTACTGTCAACTAATCAATAATGAATGAAGAAAAAAACAAATGAGCGATGACATAAACACTATGATCAATTCACAGAGAAAGCTAAAATTTATTAAATGACGCGACAAATGATTGATGGAGTACTCAAAACAATCGGGTGTGTGTAAGCATCCACAAGAATTGGTTGTATCGAGCAATAAATCAAATTTAATGTTTTTATTCCGAGTATATTTGGTATTATTCTCGACGAAAACGGGCCTCTTCTCACTGCAAAAACAGCACGCTTAGTTTTGTGTTGGCCGGTAGCAATCACTCCCAACCAGTTCCAACTTCCAACCCAAATGGCTTTTGGAAATTGGTCAGATATCGCTGGCCATCTTCCCTTTATTATATTGTTTAGGAATTGCGTGAGAACTTAGGACAACACGAAATAGACTTAGTAAAAAAAAAAACTTATTTAATGCTCCTGCGGGCCAGGTCGACCTATACTTTTGAGTTGTCTGATGCATTTGTCCTAAAGATGGGTCGGTCGATACAACTAAGGCGACAGCTTATCAATTTTTCGCTTTTTGCTCAAATTGTAGTATTCCTTGCTAAAAGAAGAAAAACCTTTGCTCCTTGACGATTTAAAGAAAAAAAATAAAATTAAGGCGAGCTTGTAATTTCGATAAAATCATACCCTTTTGGAAGCTGAATTGTGGATGAATTAGAAAGGAAAAAGGAAATTCTCAGCACCCCACCCCAAAATGGGGCGACAAATTTTCAGTTTGGCAAAGGACACGGGGGAATGAACGTCTCATCAACGACAGAGCCGGAATGCAACAAAAAGGAAAACACGCTTCCCCGAATGGAATGGAATGGAATGGAATCGATGGAGTTTCAGTTCTGTGTCGCCAAATGCCTTCTTCTCGGGTCGTGGCCAGATCGATACCACGATTTGCTTACGCGTCTTCAACGCGGAATATCCATAAAAAAAAAAAGCTCTCTTTTTTCTTGCCATGAAAAGTGCGCAACAAACCGTAATCAAAGCTAACTTTTAGCCCTCGCCCTCCCCTTCTCTTTCCCTTTCCCTTTCTTGTTCTCTCTCTCTCTCTCTCTCTCTCTCTCGGATTCATCTCCCTGTTTTTTGGCCTCTGTTCTTGTCGTTGCCCTCGACCGCAGAACCAACTATAAGGGGTGAGGACAGCCTGCCCCCTCTTTCTCTCCCTAGTTTTAGCCCCCACCCCCCCGAGAGGAAATCCCAGAAACGCAGGGGACGAGATGAGCTATTACAACCAGCAGCCTCCCGTCGGTGCTCCTCCTCCTCAAGGTAAATTCCCCTATCGATCCCCTCTTCTGGGTTCCCATTCTTTTTCCCCTTTTTTGGTTTGTTGGGTTGGGTTCTCTCTCTCTTCGTTTGGTTGTGATGATTTTTGGGTCCCTTCCCTTCCCTTCCCTTCCCTTTCTCCCTTTCGGTTTTGATTGTGGTTGGCTTCGTCTGAGCGGATTTCTTTTTTTTTTGTTTGGGGTGTGATTTGTATGGGACAGGATATCCGCCGGAGGGATACGGGAAGGAGGGATACCCGCCGCCCGGATACCCGCCGCAGGGGTATCCGGCCCCCGGCTACCCACCTCAGCCGGGGTACCCTCCGCCTCCGGGCTACGCGCCGCAGTACGGACAGCCGCCGCCTCAGCAGCATAACAGCAGCGGCCCGGGCTTCATGGAGGGCTGGTGAGTTTATCACACGAACCCTCCTCTCCGCGTGCACGCGAGAGTTCTTCGTTAGAGCCTCGCTTAGTCTATAAAGCTTCGAGCGGTTAGCAATGGCGATCGGCAGTTTGAAATTGTCCTATAAATCGTTGACCCTGAAAAGAGAAGTTTAAGCGGAGATGGGTTATGATGAACACTGATGGATTCTTGCTTTTCTTCTGCGTCGCATAAGTTCTATCGAAAATCGAGGACGATGATTGGTGGGTGGGGGGGTGCGTTGTCGCGAGGTGGTTCTCTTTCCCGAGACGATTTGTTTCGCACGAGTTCCAGGCTCGAGCGTGGTTCCCCAGGAGACGTCGCTGTCATCGGGGTCCGCGTCGGGAAAACGAGCGTTTCTGTCATTTTCTTGTGTCATTACCCTTTCCGATGCTGATACGAGCATGACGAATCACATGCCATAATTTTGAATCAAAGAAATCATATTTAGCTCAACATTAGCGTCGGTTAGCGTTCAAGAAGTTGGAAATGAGCAATTTCTGTCCATCGCTTTGCTTTTGGTAGTCGTTCGAATTGAGGATTACGAGATTTGACTGTCTGAAAATTTTGCAGCTTGGCTGCACTATGTTGCTGCTGCCTCCTGGACGCTTGCTTTTGAAGACCAGATGGCTCCTGTCGAAAGAGCAGCAAATCTCCATTCAGTCTTGTCCAGTGTCCAAAGCTTCGCTCACCCTCATCTTCTTTTCATCTTTTCGTTTTTTTTTTTTTCCTTTGAACTTGGCCCTCTCGGGTGAATTAACGCATCTCGATTGCGTCTTTAGCACTTTTTAATATCTGAATCTTCATCCCAATTAGTTGTAGCTTCAATTCGGGTCCAATTGGGTTTTCGGATCTGGTCTTGCAGTCCAATCATGGAATTCGCGCGCATTGATGCGTTGAATGTTGATACTTGATGAAGGGGTCTAACTATATGTGAACATTAATTCAATGGTAACCAATGCCTTGAATTTCCAGAACATCTTCCAGTTAATTGCTCTTGCTGTTGAGATTATGCTAGATGGTAGCCTCTGCGTCTTGTGGGATAGAGATCAAAATAAGATTTTATTCGAACAACATATGAAGATATCATACTCTAACGATATATATTAACAATCAAATATCAAAATAAGATTATTTGAACAACATATGAAGATATTATACTCTAACAATATACATTAACAACCAAAGGTGGGTGTTTCAGAGGTACTTATTGAGAATATAATAGCGCGATGAGTACTTTCAATGGTGTAGATTTTTTAATGCATGCGTTAAATTAGATAATTTTACTGTTGATTCTTGAATTTTGGTTACATGTATAGTGTGATTGCTAAATTTTTAAAGTATTTAATGTGGTTATTGAATTTTAACTCAATCTACATTATGATTTTTGAATTTTGTATTTTTTTAATGTGGTCTCTCAACTTTTGATAAATATTCAATGTAGTCTTTAGATTATATGAAAATATTCAATGTTATCATTCCATTAATTCAAGTTTAATGATAACATTGAATATTTGCATATATAGTCTAGGGACTAAATTAAATATGTATAGAAAATTCATGAATCATATTGAACAAATTGAAAGCTTAGGATAAATCAAATTAAAGTTCAAAATCATATTTAAACAAATGAAAAATTCAAGGATCATATTACATATTCTTCAAAGTTGAGGGATCATTAATGTCATTTTTTTATTAGATTGATGAAAATGTAAGAAATTTGTTGATGGTTTAATAATAAATATTGAAACGAAATCTAAACCAAGTGAAAAATAAGAGCATTGACTACATTTACTTTCTTAAAGCAGAAAATAATTCAACTATAGATTTTGACTCTCATTCCTTACAAGGAAATATGACAAAATCTAACAGTGAGAATTAGAATAAAATAGAGTAAAATCGATAAAAAAATATAAAAATAATTAATAGATGATAAGAGTTACTTGATTAATTTGCTTTGATTGAAAATACTCACTTTAAAACTCCTCCGATTAGGAGAATGCAACACAAATAATTATTGTGATGAGGAGGAGGTGCTTCTAAGTACCTAGGCAAGTTTGGTGGGTTGGATAAAACTCCTACCAAGATAATTTTTATCTTATCCAATGTTTGAATTGACGTGAAATCTAAAGTTATCCGAGTATAATCCAATAAGAAAATCCCAAGATTGAAGGTTTTAAAGCAAATTCCTCTTCTTTTCCAAAATCTTCAAATGGAAGGCCGGGAGATGATGACAAGTAAGGGCTAGTGAGAGAAGTAGACAAAAGCCAAATGGAGAGAGGTCGTGACTTGAGGTGAGGGCAATGATAGTGGTGGTGAGGGATGGCTGTGAGGTTAGATAGTGACAAGCACCGGGTGGCCATCTCATCCCCAATCGTTGAGGGAAAATGGTAAAGTAAGATAAAATAAACAAAAGAAAATAAGATATGAAAGAATGGATACTTGTTTTCGAATGTCCTATTTATCTTATATCTGGACATTTAACAAACACAGGTTTGGATTTTTTAACAATTCAACGAATCAAAGGAATTTCTAATCCGATCTTATCTTATTGTATCTTAATCCAAATTAGGATGACTAAATGCGGCTCTAAGTTATCCGGTGTTGATTCTCTAGGCAATTATTTGAGAGAAGAGTGTCTAATATATTTCTGTGAGATTACATCGCAAGCACAATAGTAAATCCTCATCAGTCCATCGTGCGAAGAGGAACAAGGCAAAGCCTTTTGAGCTAATACAAAGTGTTCGCTTTTTCCTAATCGATCTCTATTTCCAATCAAGATTGATTCAAAAGATGATTATTTTGATTTTGAACGAGAGACGCGACATTTGAACAACACTAGTGCCCATGAAAAAAAAAAGAAGAGCAAAACCCACATCAATCGTGAGATCAAGGAAGGATCTAGACCTAACGTTTGGGAGGGCCATATTCAACATTGGTTAGAGCATTAGTTTTGGATTCATTTTCTCTCGAGTCTTGAAGGTGTGGATCCGATGCCCTCTCCCACCTCTCTAATAGAATTCCCAAATTGGAATGGTGGTGACATTAACTAATTAGGCGTAGAATTCATATCAATTGACGGTACAATGAATTCTTCCTTCGTTGGGATAGAAAGAAGATAGGCGTTGATAACAAAACCATTATTCGGAAAGTGTGATTGCACGATCAATTGAGTTCTTAATTAATAATTGTAAACGAACCGAATAAAACCAAACTAGTCGAGTCATCAAAGAGAACAATTGAACCATACATCTATTTCTGACCAATATCAAAGTAGGGAGCAGGCCTAAAAGTATGTCAACATTTAGTGTTCATTTACCAAGGGGAAGAGCTACCTTGTAACCAAAGTTTTCGAGGTGAGGGTGTAAATATGTTTCTTTTCATTGATGACGGGGTGGAAGTTTAATTTCTTGAAGTTTTGGGGGAAGGTACAAAGAAACTGACATGTATCATTTGGTCCGATGTGTCCCATGTAATAATCTGAAATACAAGGGTGACATTAACTAATTAGGCGTAGAATTTGTTTCAATTGACGGTACAATGAATTCTTCCTTCATTGGGATAGAAAGAAGATAGGCGTTGATAACAAAATCATTCTTCGAAAAGTGTGATTACACGATCAATTGAGTTTTTAATTAATAATTGTGAACGAACCGAATAAAACCAAACCAGCTGAGTCATCGAAGAGAACAATTGAACCATGCATCTATTTACCATATCAAAGTAGGGAGCAGGCCTAAAAGTATATCAACATTTAGTGTTCATTTACCAAGGGGAAGAGCTACCTTGTAACCAAAGTTTCAAGGTGAGGGTGTAAATATGTTTCTTTTCATTGATGATGGGGTGGAAGTTTAATTTCTTGAAGTTTTGGGGGAAGGTACAAGGAAACCGACATGTGTCATCTGGTCCGACGTGTTCCATGTAATAATCTAAAATACAAGGGCGATATTAACTAATTAAGCGTAGAATTTATATCAATTAACGGTACAATGAATTCTTCCTTCATTGGGATAAAAAGAAGATAGGTGTTGATAACAAAATCATTTTTCAGAAAGTGTGATTGCACGATCATTTGAGTTCTCAATTAATAATTGTGAATGAACCGAATAAAACCAAACCAGCCGAGTCATCAAAGAGAACAATTGAACCATACATCTATTTCTGACCATATCAAAGTAGGGAGCAGGCCTAAAAGTATGTCAATATTTAGTGTTCATTTACCAAGGGGAAGAGCTACCTTGTAATCAAAGTTCCGAGGCGAGGGAGTAAATAAGTTTCTTTTCACTGATGACGGGGTGAAAGTTTAATTTCTTGAAGTTTTGGGGGAAGGTACGAGGAAACTGACACGTGTCATGTAGTCCAACGTGTGCTATGTAATAATCTGAAATACTGGGGCAACGTCAATCCCAGGTTCCGGTATTTTTAACCGATGGAAGAGCGGCGAAACGAACTTTGGGTGGGAAAATATAAGGCGCAAACAAGAGAGATTTCAATCTCAGCAGCACCCAAATCGCATGTGGCGGAACCCTAATTTGTGAGACCCTCTCTGCGCCTCCCTCTCTCTCTCGCTTGCTCTGCTCCTCAATCCAATTTGATGTCTTCGCATTCTCATATCACCGTAAAACCCTCTGCTGAATTCCAATTGTTCTTTGGTTTTCTGTTATCACTAGGGTTTTTCAATTTGGAGTTGGTGCTTGATTCTTGTTGTTTGGATGCGTTTTCATCTTGAATTGGGGTGGCCAGGCGTTGTTAGGGTTCTCTGTATCACGTTAATGTTGGGCTGATTTGTGATTTCATGCGAGTTTCCCACCTCAATTGCTGGTTGGAATTTCGGATGGTGATTGAATTTTGCCTAAGTGTATCTGGTTGGACATAATCGGGTGCTTTGTTTTTAAATTATCAAGAATGAGGTGATTTCTTTGAATTTCGGGCGTGTTTTATAGTCTCGAAGGCGGGGCGCGCCCCTACCGCCACCTCCCTATTAGTATTCCCCGAATTGGAACAGTGGCGGCGTCAATTAGCTACACATGTGAAATTCATAGCGGTATCATGAATTGTTTCTTCATTGGGATAGAGAAAGGATAGACGTCGCTGGTAGAATCATTTTTCGGAAGTGTGATTGTATGACCCATTGAGCCCTCAATAAATGATTGTAAACGAACTGGATAAAACTAAGCCGATCGAGTCATCGAAGAACATAATTAAATCATATTTTTTTGTTTTTGACCCTATCGGCCTCTGAGTTTTGTGGATACATTTATCTACTTTTATCTATAATTGAATAGATTGTTAGAAACGAGGATAGCTTCTCTTTCCCATTTAGAGCACTTGTGCAGGTTGAATATACCAATTTCTATCCCTTTCAAGTTCTTAAATTTGCAGGTTCGTAAACGATGTGCTTGAAAACGTTAGCTTGAGCTATGATTTCTTTCCATATTCTCATCCTAGATTTTTGCGATTCTTAGTCGGCCCATCTTTATATGGTTGCTTTCTTTTGTCTTGCTTCTCGGCTTTGTGTGCAGGTCTTTTGGGTAAATTTGTAATTGCTCCTAACGATGGGTGCACCAAAGCAAAAATGGACGGCAGAAGAGGAAGCTGCATTGAAAGCTGGGGTTATAAAGCATGGGGCTGGAAAGTGGCGCACAATTCTCAAGGACCCTGAGTTTAGCGGCGTCTTGTATCTGCGCTCGAACGTCGACCTGAAGGTATGCGTAAGAACCTCAATCTCTATTCATTGAACAGATCTTTGTTAGTTTCTTTGTCTAGGGTTTGCCTTTCAGCTTATTATGGAGCTGTTCGGCTTTTATGCTATGTAGGACAAGTGGAGAAACATGAGCGTGATGGCTAATGGTTGGGGTTCACGAGACAAGGCTAAGCTGACTGTTAAAAGAGTGCACCATGTTCCTAGACAGGAAGAGAGCTCTGCAGCTGCTAGGAATGCTGTCCAAAGTGATGAGGAAATGGTGGATATTAAAGATCTTTCAGTTTCTGGTGATGCTTTGCACATCGATGGTCCAAAGCGATCTATTGTTAGGTCAGCAGTCATTCTTCTTAATGATATGACCTCCAACGTAATATGTGGCACTAGTGTATTTTTTACTCCTTTATGCTAAATTTTATTCTTTATTTATTCCTGGCTTCATTCATACTGGTCTTGTGGTTGTGATGCATCATAAATGCTAGAAGGCCTTGTTGCATGAGAGAGTTTTATGATTAGTGTGATTCTGTGCCATAGAAAGTTTGATTATCCTCGAGGAAATTGGAGGAAGCATAAGCACGAATTCAAAGGCTGAGGACAATAGTCTAGCACAATGTTCTCACTTTTCTCAATATATGTTTCAATCGATGTATTGAGACAAAGAACAGAAGTGGATAAAGGTGTGTGGTTGTTGGTGCCAAGAGTGTCATTTTCCATAAATATTTTATATTTTCAAATAACTAATTTGGTGAAATTAATCAAATAGAAGCCCTACCTATTCTGGGGTTACAGGCTGTAAGTTCTACCAAGAGACTTTTCATTCTGGTGAATATTTGTTGTTGAAGGGTTCAAAATTTTTTGCAAGAAGATGTAATGCAGAGATAGGCATCTAGTTAAATGCGGTGAATACATTTCATGGGCTGCATAACTTTACTGTGAGTGACATACTTGGTTTAGAGAAGTTTTCTGATTTGGGGTGCTTGAGAGTTGAGTGGAGGCTAATTGTTTTGCCATAATGTAGAGATAGTTGAACTATTGACTTCTCCTAGATCACTTGAGAAAAAATTGTCCTTAGCTGCATTTGTTTTAACTATTGACATTGTTGCATTTGTTTTTCCTGTATATGACAAAATGGGTGTGATATTCATGGCCTTCTTTTGCTTTTTGTGAGTCAGCGGAGGCCAAAATAGGTTGTTTTCCTTTTATGCGTGAATCAAGTGGCTGGATTTGGTTGCCATAGGCAGTTGGCATTGTTTGTCTTGTTTCTGTACAGTGGAATCAGTTACTTGGGTTCTATCTATCTAAATCAGCGGCAGAATAATTTTTTTCCTTTCTTTCTCATTTGTACAGGTTGGATAACCTCATAATTGATGCCATTAACAGTCTGAAGGAGCCCAGTGGTTCTAATAAAACAGCAATTGCTACATTCATAGAGGTAGTTCTCTTCTTCAAGGATGAACTTTCCATGTTGTGTTCTCTTTAGATTTCATCATGATGTCTATTGTGTGTTCACTGTCACTCTGAATCTGAAATGCAACTGCTGGCTTTTCCTTTAAAAAGCTGGTGTCACTTTGGCTGTTGAAACTTTTCACGAAAGGGTGTGGTCAATTTAGATTGTAGCGGGAACTTTATTGTTGGTGCAGCTTGAGATTTAAGTTTGTTTTTGGACATGCATATAATTTATCTGTTTAACTGGTACTGTACACAGCACCTTTATCAGCTTCTTGTTGATTCTGTTAGATGCGCTAGCTTGCTACTTCTAAGGGGACAATCTTATTTAGGCTTGTGTTATGCTTTTGTGAGTAAGTATGAGTATCAACCAGTAAGTTTGGTCCACTTAATAAAATTGTTGCTTCTATGTCCTCCAAGCCATTAGTCGTTGAGTCAGTTGCTTGGATTTCTCTATCTCTGATTACTTTAGAAGAATGAACATTTTCCTCAAACATTTTTGGATGGGAAAATCCAAAAGAACTTAAGAATGTTGGAATGAATTAAGCACCTTGTAAGTTGGCTTAATTTGCCATGTGGTAGCTGCACCTGAATTGGCTGCTTCTCAATGACTTCTATATCTCGAGTTGTTTATGTTTCCGGTTGAATTTCTCTTTATCTGCGAACTGATGTGTGATGCAGACTCTTGTGCGACTGTTGTGAGGGAAGGAATTTAAGCTTAAAAGTTATCTGCTTAAGTCGTCATTTTAAGATTTTCTGCTACGATCTTCCTTTTTCTTTGTTTCTGGACTTTAGATTTACAACTGTCAAGTATTCTGTGCAGCATGATGGTAATGATGGGATGCAAATGCATTTTGACAGCTACTTTTTAGTTATTGTATCAAAACTGCCAGAGTGAACTCTTTATAGTGACTCATCCTGTTTATCTGTTTATAATCACAGTTGAATTGAGGCTATTTTTCCACATTCATTTTTAATTCTCAAATTCTTAATTGCTTTCTAAAATCCCATATTTGTTATTATAGGATTTGCTGGTTAAATAAGTGCTGTTGCATTGCAAGTCTGTTACCTTTGTTAATGATGTTTTCGCCAGGGGTTTTTATGCAAGCATTTGCATGATGAAGTGTTAGGCTTTGCATCATTCCTTCTTAATTCTAAAGGTGGCGTGTTATCATTTTATTGATTGAATAGGAGCAATATTGGGCACCCCCAAATTTCAAGAGGCTACTGTCAGCAAAACTGAAGTACCTGATGTCAATTGGCAAATTGATTAAGGTAAATTGAAGCATTATTGTCTTGAGCTTAAAGTTTGTCATCACAATTCCGATTTCTAACTAATATATAGTATCCTTATGGGTGGGGATGATTGTGTTGACTTTTGTGGTCTTGGTCATGGGTTGGTCATGTATTTTGGATTACTGGTGGAAAATGCAAGTTGGATTGGCCTCTTCACTTGGTCTCTGCTCTTTTCATTTGTGGTTACTACTCATTAGTGTGGCTGAGCTCTTCTTCTGCTATGTCCTTGTGAGAAACCTTTGCTGGTTTCTTATCCTTTCGTGTACTTCCAGTCAACTCCATTCTACAGATGCATGTTAGCCAGATTATATTGAAATGTCTTCTTGGTTGTTTCTTTCCGGGATAAGTGGTGACATGACATTGCTGTATAGGTGAAACGCAAGTATAGGATTGCTCCTGGACCTGGCTCCCTTGCTAGAAGAAGGACCTCTTCAATGTTTCCGTCTGATGGATGGAAGCTTCCACCAAAGCTGGATAGAAATGATGATGATGATGATGTGCTGACTGCAGCCCAGGTTGACTTGGAGTTGGCCAAGATGAGGACTATGACTCCAGAGGAAGCTGCTGCAGCAGCTGCCCGAGCAGTTGCTGAGGCAGAAGCTGCCATTGCTGCTGCTGAGGAGGCAGCTAGGGAGGCTGAAGCTGCTGAAGCTGATGCAGAAGCAGCACAAGCTTTTGCAGAAGCTGCGATGAAAACCATGAAAGGGAGAAATGTGCCGAAAGTGGTAGCGATTTTATGTGCTTTCTAATCTTGTAATTGAGTATTTTACTTTAGTATCATCTCCAACCAACAATCTGCCGCAGTTGATGCATGAGAAGAGCTTCCAGAACCCTCATTGATATTTATTTTCATATATTATACTAGGACCCATTGACCTGTGGCTTTCAAAATGCATGCTTAGTGATCAGTTTAGATTGGCATTTACTTTTCTATTACAACTGTTGCTAGCTCTGTCGGAGCTTCTGATCCTACTTGCTTGGCTTCTGTTTGTTGAATGGTGCAGATGATTCGAGTTTGACAGCATCTCTGTCAAGTGTGGATAGGAGCTTGGTGTTTAAGTTTTCCTAGATGAGAGCACATGTTTTGACAGTCTGCTGGCATCTTGTATTGCTTGTAAATATGACACAGATAGTTCTCTCCCTTGTTGATGCTGTTGACAAGTCTTCTTCATGCGTCGCAGTTCAGACTGATCAGATGATAGATGTTGAGGTGCAGAAGCAAAGACAGCTGATGATATCTGCAGAAAGTTTTCAGACTGTTCATTTCATTTGACAGTGTAGTTGAAAGGGATAGATTGGAGTGGTTTAATTTATTTTCGAGAGCAGCAGGGTGTACATTTTCTTAACTCTAGGTGCAGTTACATTAGACGGTTTGTTGTGCCTCCTCATTTTGAATGTGCTCTATTCAGATTCTTTTTAATTGGTGGATTGTTTAGTTAGGCTGTAGTTTTTCAGGCCAAGTAGCAGAAATTTCATTAGAGGAGACCATTGAGTGGTGATAACAGTTGTAGGAATTGTGGTAAATTTGACATCTGACAATCTGTTAGAACTCAAGTGGTGCTTCAGATTCGGTTCCATCTATTTCATGGAAGAAATGACTCGCCGGTTGCATGCATTCGGTTTCTTCTTTAGGGCAGTGTAGTATCTTGAGATTTAAATTATTGAGGTATCAGTGATTTCGGCACGATGAGAATAATAGCAATTATAATTCATGGTTGCGTCATAGAATTCCTTTGATAACATCTAGAAGGGAGTAAAAAATAGATGAGGAAAGAATTCGTATTGTTTTAGTTTTTGTTTGAAAATTCTGAGTGTAGCAGGAAATTTATTGTGTGTGTTTTTGAGAAAATTTCACGATAGAGGAAATAGAAATACTATTCGGGAAAATATTTTTTAGGAAAATGAATAGCTTTCTTGTTTTTAGATATGTGACTGAAAGTATTTTTTAATATTTGGATCTCATTTGAAAAATAATTTAAATCTCAAAACTTTATTTTAGGCCAAACAAATTTGAATTTTAAATTAAATTCTTTTCTTTTCTTTTTCTTTCTTTCTTTGTTGATGATCGCCAGGCTTTGGTGATGGTCCGTGATAGTGAATGAGTGAGTTCAAGCCATGCTAGGATTTGGCAAGCTTGAGCTTGTCAATCTCGAGTGAGGTCGAGCCTCATTGGCCCTACTTGTGGTTGTTTTCCAACCATCACTGAGGCTTAGTAATCGGCATAGGTAGAAGAAAAAATTAAAAAATTCGATAAGGTCAATTTCATAAAGTGTTTGTTTTTTTTAATCTCTTTAGATTTATAAATTTATTTTCTTAAATTTTATACATGAATATTTTCGTTTGTCATCAAACGGGCAAAAGTTTGAAAAACTGATTTTCGAAAAACACTTCTACTCGAACAAACACACTTTGGACCTAGCTTTCTTCTCTGTCAGCAGATCAAAGTGTACGTCCTAAGCACAACTAAGCTATCCCGTACGGACAATAATCTATAATTTTTTGTTTTCAACCTATCACAAATAAATCGCATTCATCATAAATTCTCGAAATTGCAGACGCTAAAAAGCATTTGGCGGCTCAATGCAATGTCAAATGTTTAGATTATCCCCAATATTGATAGGTTTAAGAGATCTAATGTACGCACCTTTCATGGCAATCGATCCATTATTGCATGTGTATATTGAGCAAAATGCGTAGATGGTAAGGGTTGAGCATGATTCCAAAAGAGAACCTCGAACATGAGAATTGGATTGGTAGAAATCTGTCTAATTTCAGATTTTAAGATATGTAGGGTAGATTTTAAGTTTAAAAAATTGGATAACTTGTTTTGATGAGTAAGTTTCGGATTTTAGGTTGGTGAAATCTGTAACACTTGGAACTTGGAATCTATAATCTAAAATAATGTTGTGTGTTTTTTTTTTTTAATGTACCTGCGTGATCCTACGATAGTCCACGACATACGATAATGAGTATATAATTTGGAATACTAATATGAGTTTTCATTTTATAATTGAGAATTTTATTTTATTAATGTTTTATTTTTTTCGTGTATCTAAATATAAGTTATAGTCATAGAATTGTAAAAACAAATAGTGATAATTTACTATAATCGTTTAATTAATAATACGTATGAAATTTTTGGATAGACCCTATAACTGATTTTGAATTCGAGTTCCACAGTATGTAGGGTGTGCTTTAGGTTCTATAAAATGAGGCACTTGTTTCAACAAATGTGTTTTAGATGGAACCTATATGGAACTTCTAGAACTCGAAACTACTCGTCCCTACAAAATGT
This sequence comes from Corymbia maculata, assembly GCA_014182735.1. Classification (NCBI taxonomy): domain Eukaryota; kingdom Viridiplantae; phylum Streptophyta; class Magnoliopsida; order Myrtales; family Myrtaceae; genus Corymbia; species Corymbia maculata. The sequence goes on from CM024690.1 coordinate 23,072,719, forward strand.
ACAAATAAAAAAACACACATAATTTCATCGTTACACGTGTCAACGACACAAGGATTGGAGGAAAAAAAAAACGGAGTAATAGATATGATTGATATCATCGTGATTTTATTTTATTTTTGTCAATTCAATTCTATTTTTACTTTAGTTTTTACTCTCAAACTTTTGTACCTTACCTCTTTATTAGGTGCGAGAGTCAAAATCCATATTTGAAACTAAATCGTCTCCACCTCAATCTTTTGAGAAGGTGGGATGGTGGGGATTTAAAAACCTTATCTCCCCCTTCTCACATGGAAATGTGGATGGTTATGCCGTCTTAATCTCAGTTGTACTTTGTCAAGGTTAAGTCGTGAAAACAATTTCGCCTGATCTAAATAATTAAAAAAAAATTTAAAAAATTTCTTTAAATATATAAAAATGAGACGTAATGAGAAGCGGACAAAGGGGGTGTTTTTATAAAAAATTTAAGAAAAGAATCCATCATTAAAGTAGGCAAAAATGCCCAGACCCGAACACCAAAAAATCCAAAAAGCAGTAAATTCGGCGCAGTCCAACGTCGGAACGATCGAGCGAGCGAGCCGGGGAGAGAAGAGAGAGAAAGTCGTCATCTCTCCTTCTTCGTACTGCTCGATTTCGTGTCGGAAGAGCTGTGGAGTCGCATCCTCTCCCTCCATCTCCAGGTAAAATCGATGGTTCGGTTTCGCTACCCGTTTGACCTAGAAGACGGGGAGGACCGTATGTCGCCGTAGCTATGAACTTCGTGCCTTGTCTCTTTTGATTCTCGCGATTTCCGATTCTTCTGGTGGGGGCGTTTCGAGATTCCTGGAGCGAATTCGACTGAACTCTGCCGTATTCTCGTTTTCTCTGCTTTATCTTGGCAGGTCTTTTGTGCCCGATTCAGTTTCCGTGAGCTCCTATCCTTCTCATGGCCGAGAATTCCGATGGCAACGAGCCGCTTTTGCTTCGCATCCAGCAGCTCGAGCGCGGTACGTTTGTCCCGCAATTTGGTTGTTGACTTCTCCATTTGGTCCTCTCTTTTTCTTTTTTTTATGTGGGTGATGTCTTCTAGTGGGCGATTCGCGTTTGCTTGATTTGGTACTTTTTCTCTGTAAAATTTGAGTCTTCCCTCCTTGGGAAGAAGTCTCACGGTAGTATTGGGATGTTGGAGAAGGTGGTGTCCATCCTAGTCTCGATTTTGGTTCCTCTAAGGTTTATTGAACGGATTGGAAATCTAAAACACTGCCTTTACTCTCCATATTTTTGTTATGTCGATTCTTTTCGCCTCTCTATCTGGCTTGCTTCGCTTCTTTTCGCCCGTACTTAATATAAGGAAGTTAAGAGAATTGATGGATTCGATAGCTCTCTCATTTGGGGTTATGGTTGATGGAATCCCTTTATGCAGAGCGTGATGAGTTACGTAAAGATATTGAGCAATTGTGTATGCAGCAAGCAGGGCCTGGCTATCTTGTTGTGGCTACTAAAATGCATTTTCAAAGGTAATTTTATTAATTCCTACCTTTGAGATCGATGGCATTTCTTTCCTCGTTCCTTCTTCATCTTCTACATTTAGCCTTCCAGGTTTTTCGTTGTCCTTTCTCTCCTCTTTGTTTGGGTGTATGGTAATCTCTATTCTAGATGGAAATATAAGAAATTTTATGTAATCACTGCACTACTAGGACAGCTAGCTTGGAGCAGGAGATTGAGACTTTGAAAAAGAAGCTAGCGTTATGCACAAGAGAAAATGTAAATCTTCAAGAGGAGCTTTCAGAGGCATACAGAATCAAGGTAAAACGATGACTTGCTTTAAGTCAGTTTATGATCTAATTTATGACAATTTATGAACTCGTTTATCTTTGTCCATATTCAGGGCCAGCTGGCAGACTTACATAGTGCAGAAGTCACAAAGGTCTGCTTCGTTTCTTGATTCTTTATTTCTGCCTTCTTTTGTCAAAATTCGCATTAACTATAGCTTTCTGCAGAACCTGGAAGCTGAGAAGCAACTAAAGTTTTTTCAAGGCTGCGTTGCTGCTGCTTTTGCTGAACGGGATCACTCAATAATGGAGGTCTTGAAATATTTTGAATTTTAGCCAAATATATCTTGTTCTCCCTTTTTAATAGATTGTGTTTTACTGCTGAAGAATTTTACGGATGAGCAGTATGGGTTATTTGGTGGCAGGCTGAGAAGGCTAAAGAAAAAGAAGAGACCATGTTACAGAAATTAAATGATGTCGAGAAGAGGTGATTATTATACCAAGCTTCTGGCTCTTGTACTGTCACATATGTATTTATGATTGGAGAAACACATTATAATGGTGGGCCACATCATTATAATTATCTAAGAAATATGGAAGTCTTGGTAATCAATATATGTTAATTAAATCAATTATGTGCATCCTTTGGCATATTGCTAGAAAAATTACATTTTATGATGGCAGCTGGTTTTGTGTAAATCTGACCAATCTGATCAATGCTTCAGTGTTTCGAACTTTTCGTTGTTTCAAATTTCCAATTTCCATGAAAGGGGGTCTAAGTTGGCATGAAGTGTTGATTGCTATGGATTGTATCAATGGGTCTCGAAATTTTATATTCCTGGGGGGCAAGGATGTTCAGTCCTTGTGACAAAAGGATTTATGACATGAAAAAGCCTTATGAGCGAGGGAGGCTGAGACTCCTTGGGGGTGTACATGCCTTGCAGAGATTGTTTGTACATTCTTGGATATTGAATTTTGTTATCCACATATTGTTATGTTTGAGAATTTCTCGAGAGGAGTATATTTTCAATTGATTATGATATTGTCCTCGTCTTGAATCCATATCCTATTTTTTGCACAGGATGCAAGACCTTACATCAGATTCTCTCGAACATAAGAAACTTATTAATAAATTGCAGAGTGAGCTAGCTAAGCAAGAAGAAAATAATGAGTTGTTTAAGAAGGTAATTAAATTCCTCCATTTGCCACTTCCTTGGGTCCAGATCTTTAACTGTTGTGGTATTTCTGACAGCTTTCCCTATTGTTAAATTTCTTGAACTGATCCTGGTACAAAGGGTGGGAGACAAATTAATTATTTGTTGGAACAGGTTGTCGATATGTTTTATGAGATTAGACAGAGATCTCATCTGGATTTTGAGGACATGACTTGGGACCAAAAGTGCATCCGCCTTTTAAATGATCCTACAGAAATGTGGAGTTATAATGATACGTCCACATCTAAATACATCGTAAGTTCTCGTGGATGTTGTTTTCTACTCCTTTCTAAAATGGTTGTATACTATGCTTGCTTAGGATTTTGTTTCGGGGCTATCAGACTTTAGTGTCATGATGAACACTTTCTTGATTCTTTTGTATTGTCCTTGAACCAAATTGTCTGCTCTCATTCCTCGTCATCACCTAGTTTGAGGTTCTATTTTTTGTGCGCAATTTGAATAAATTTTCTTCAGACAGAGGGCCTTAGAAGAAGAATTGCAATTGGTGAGGAGCTCTGTGGATGATCTTCAGAATAAGTTCCGGGTGGTAATATTTTGGATTTAAGCTTCATTTTCAACTCAATTGATTGCAACTTAGTGTTTCTTGATTGAATGGCTAAGAATCTGAATAATTATGTTGTGTAGGGACTGGAGATTGAAAATCATTTGAAGAAGAAAGTTCGTGAATTGGAGAAAAAGAAAGTAAGATATCACTTTTCTAAAAATACTAAGTACTGTTTTTGATCACTTTGACCTCTGTCTTAGTTTATGATTTTTTTTTTGGCTCTTGTGCAGATAGTTGTGGAAAAAATGGTAAGAAATGTAATAGTGGGATTGCGTCAGCAGTATTCTCTTCACAGAATGCATATCAAGCATATACTCGATGAGGAAAATTTCCATATGAAAGCTACTTTGAATGTGATAAAAGAAAGATTGTGCGAGTTTAATCAGAGGAAGCTAGAAGGACAGCCAATAAATTTTGTGAAGCTTGATGAAAATGGATGTCCAGATGTGCATCCAAAAAATGATGCTGCCTTCCAAGCGGTCTTTGAGGTACTCTAATGATAGGCACCTGTTGCTTTATTCATTCCTATGTTTCTCATGAGTAGTATAAAATATAATAAAATATTTTCTTTGCTTCTTGAACATGTAGATTGTTGATTTATAAAGAAAGATCAAAGAATGTGCAATTATGACGCTTGGTTTGTTTTTATAGATCACTGTCTGTTTGGCACATTGACATGGGTTCAAATGAAGAACTAATCATATGTCACCGTGCTGTTTCTTATTGAATGAAAATGTTGAGTTTCACTCGTGGCTTTGTTACATTTGCTGCAGGAGAGTGCTACTGGCTTCCCAGACATTGGAGTTGATAGAAAGATTGATGCATCTGACGCCCTTGCACAGGCATTGCAAGAAAAGGTTCTGTATAAATTTTCAGTTTGCATTTTTTTCAGTTGCTTGTTTAGTATTTGATTTACAAGTTGAGGTGCTTCAACCAATATTAAGAACATATTCATTGAGTAGGAACAACACGGATTCTAAAACTGGGAACTGTTGCAGGTTTCTGCGCTATTGCTTCTATCGCAACAGGAAGAGAGGCATTTATTGGAGAGAAATGTTAATGCTGCTCTGCAGAAAAGGAGTGAGGAACTTCAGAGAAATCTAATACAGGCAATATGTTTCTCACAATCCTCAGGATTTCATTATTCCGATACCTTTGCTCAGTTTGAAATGCCTTTATATTGCTTATGACATCCTGTTGGTGTATTGATAGAGTTTCTCTCTATGAAAAAAAGGGCCAATTGTGTGTTGATCACTCCAATTATTCTTGGCCATGTTATATCCAGGCTGGTTGTTTTAGTCCTTCCTGCATCACCTTCCCTAATAAGTCCTATCTTTCTTCTTTGTTATTTATTTATTGATGTATTGACGACATTTTAGATGAAAAAAGTATTGACAAACTAATTTTTTTTAAAGGTTACAAGTGAAAAGGTGAAAGCTCTCATGGAGTTGGCACAACTAAGGCAGGAATATCAGTTACTAAAAGAGTAAGACTCATCATTGAACTTTTGAGGGAGTGAGATTTTATCTTTCCAGTTTCTGGCATCATGTTTTGTTTGTTTTACTGTAAATAGTGAAGTTCAAATATGTCGCCTGTATAGGTTTTACATAATAAAGTCACAATAGTTCTGAGTAGGCCTACTTAGTTAGGAATGACCGTGTAGGGTCTGTGGATTTGTAGTTGATAAGAGTGATGCTACTATAGTGTTCTTAGCCTCGGCCAATTCATTTTCTTTGTAAACATGCAAATGCATCTGACATGTCTATTTTGTGCTGTTACTGATCTCTGCTTCTATTCTATGTCAAAGCATCTCAACTTTTATCATATTCCAGAGATCTAGCAGTCTCAATTACTAGTTGGAGTTTCTCATGGCATGCTGGTTTGATGTCCTTTGTCATGGTATTTCGATCATCAGGCTGCCCTAACTTAAGAAGAGATCTGTTTTTGTATTTGGGCTATGAGGATTGGATATATAGCTAATTGTATAGTTAATGCCTTGTGGCTATCTGTCTATTCAAACACAAGTTGCACTAAAGCCCAGACATGCTTCTATTGCTTAGCACAGAAAAAAGTTCTGTCTGTAGCTGTTAAACTGTGATATGTGGTGCGCATCAAAATCTGAAATATATGCATTTGTTGTAGGAAAATGGGTTCAGAGATGAGACAAGGAAGAGTTTTGGCTTCCACTGGAGAAAAAAAAATCGCTGCTCATCAACAAGATGGAAAATTGAGGAACCTTATTAAGAGAACATATCTGAGGCGTTGGATAACTGCAGGAGATTTTGGAGGTGCAGTAGAAGCACACCCTTCCAGTGATGGAAATATATCTGGCAGAAAATCCAGTGACAGTATGGACATTGCCAGGTTCTTAACTTGATCCCCAGTAAATGAATGTATGCTCAATGACGAATTTCCTTTGTAAATCTTGGGTAGGAAACTTCCCTTTTCCCCTCTTTTTTCTAGCCTCCATAAACCCTGACTCAAGCATTTTCTTAGAATGAGAATCGAAAATGCAACCCTCAAAGAGAGCTTGGATAGCATGGAGCGTATAACTTCTTCAATCCATAGGCTTCGTCTCGCACTTCTGCAGGTAATCCTGATGGATCGGTATTTAAACTGCAGGCTATGATGTCCGTTCTATTGGTATAACCTATACATCTAATTGAATGCCTATGGCCTTCATCAACTCTTGAGGAGCATAATATAAGTACTTCGGGCTTGCTTTCTTCTAATTTATGAGCATGACTACGATGGGCATTTGACTTTGAAAATGTTTTTATCTGCACATACTCGTGTTTCCCACCATGTTCCTTCTGTGCAGGCCAAAGAATCAGTTGGGATCTCAGAAGCACTAGAAGATGTTATTTCCGAGGCAAAGCTTGTAAAGACTGCTCTTGGCAGCTGCCTACCTGTTAGTTGGTCAGCTGGGATGGATGAGGAATCTTCTCTCGATAGTGTCAGCAGTGATTCTGGTGATTTATTTGGTGATCCTGCTGGGGGAAAAGTTGATTCTGTTTCTGCAGCCGGATTTGAGATGGTGGAGCTCTTAATACTCGCAGCTCAAACAGTGAAGGATATGGCCACTAGAACAGAACCTGGAATACCTGCTTCTTGAAGAGCTTGAGTCAAAAGTGGTTGCCTAACCAAGTATTCTTTTATTCTGATGGATGGCCTGAGAAAGGATGGGAAATCTCATGGACCTTGCATAAATATTACCCAGCAGACACATGGAAATTACAGTTGGTCTGGGAGCGGGAAATGGAGAAGTTTGTCCCGCATTGGATGTTCATTGTACCTATACTATTCGTTCTCAGGTGATGATCATAGAAAACCCTCTTGTTTGGGTTTAGAAAACTACTCCCTTAGGTGTACATAATTATTGCACTCTCCTTTAATAGGATGTACAGTGTTATTCTGGTGAAAATTAGTTTTCAGAAGTAATGAGTCTTAGCCATTACGTTTGCTCCATGCCTTAAATTGGAATCGGGACAGATTTCGGTGCTCAATATCCCTCTCCTGCTGCAGTGATTGTTTCGGATGCTTGTCTTGGCATGTGGCATTTGTTCCGTTGGCTAATATCACTCATATTTGATGTGCAACTTGTTCATAGTTAAATTGCTGCCTGTTCTTTGGCTTACCCTTCGTCTAAATGAGATTGACCAGTAATACGCTACTGGAAATGGCTCTTAGTTCTTGGACGAAGATGAGGGAATTGGTTTGTGCGGGTGAATTGTTCAGTTTGCCATTTGGGTCACGGCAGGATATCGCTTTAAGGAAATGCAGAGTTTTTAATCTGTCAACGGGACTGCTTCTGTAAGTAGCTTATATCTTAATTCAAATGCTATTGGGGTTTACACCGCGTCAACCCGATATTAAAGACTGGTGTAATTGCCATCTCTGTTCTCCGTTTCGCCAAAAAAGAAAAAGAAAAGAAGTCTCCTCCCCAAGTACACGCTGAATTTCTTCATAATACAAGTATTCTTACGATCAGTTCAACGGAAGACAGCCCAAGAAATTACCAGGAAAAGGAAAAAAGGAACTGAATTAACATGATTTGCAATGTGCTATTACTCGGCAAGAACCTCCACAGCTGTAACTTTAGCAGCTTCAAATTGTTTATTGCCGGTATCGAGCTGGCTGTAGTTTCCTTTCTCCTTGAACAGCTGGGTGTGGTGGTGTTTGCAGTACAGTTTTCCTTCATGGGCAATGAAATTTGAGGGACTAATAGTACAGCCCGCATGGGTGCACTTGAAACATCTTTTGTGATATGCAGTCCCATTCACAGTAACCTTAGAGACAATTCAGAGGTCTGTGTTAGTGATTTGTGTTTGATATTCTCGTACTAAAGGAGAAAGGTTCTAAAAAAGGCCCCAACTCCAGTATTCTCTCTTTGAGAAAACGTATACTAGGGCCTTACACAAGGAAGAGGTGCCGATTCATGCACAAAAATGTTCATAAGATGTTTCACCTTCTCAATGGGATATGCAGTCTTATTACAGCTCGCACACTTGTCTTTTGTCCCTGCAAACAAGGCGGAGACTCTGTTCGCTGTGGCAGCATTCTGTTGTTTCATCCCATTCAACACACCAGGTAAATAGACGCTTGACATTTTTTATACAAAAGCTTAAACCGGGTTGTGTATCAGGAGATATTTTCGCTGGTACATTACCTCATTATCTGTAGCTCCTGGTTTTACAATCTTCGGAGTTCCTGATATGTTGTAACCCAGAGCAACAAGACCAGATTGACAATAAGAAAAGAACTTGGTATTGCTGCTGCAGCAGCAGCAGCTACAATACCGTAGTTTCATGGGGAATTGCTAATGGTATTTACCTTCAAAACTCTTGTCCAGACTGCCCGTTCTCTTGAAGAGCTGATCGTAATGGGGCCTGCAATAGAGGACCCCCTCAAAAGAATTGAAGTTGCTCAGCTGAAAATCAGAAATTACCGTGTCAGAAGCTTTACACCGCCCATGCAGCCTCGGAATGGGAAAAAAAAACAGCTCATTGCAAAAATTTGGACCTTTCGATTCATGGGATTGATTCTAGCTCAAAAGAATGCAATACACATGGAGAAACCGTGTTGACGTACCTTGAGGGTGCCATTGCAGTGGTGGCATCGGAAGCAGGCCTTGTGGTAAACCCGGTTATTGGCCGTCAACTTGTCGACCAAATACACCGTCTTGTCGCAGGCTTTGCACTTCTGGGTTGTCCCGGCGAAGGCCATGTCTTCCGATGCCTCACCAACACCCTCAGGTTAAGATCGTGAAGTACCTGTTTTAAAGTGAGCTACATCGTCGCCCTGCTGTTTCCTTAATCTGGCCAACCTCTCCTGCTGTCACCTCATTATAAGTTTGCTAAAATAGGGGAACAAGAAACCAAGGGAGGAGATTGCGTAAGTGAGAGGGAAAGGAGGTCGCGGAAATTAACGATTTCATCCCAAGTAAATAAGGAAAAGAAAAGAAAAATAGAAAAGCCAGATCACGACGTTTGCAAATTTGACATTACAAAAAAAATAGAAAAGCCAGATTATGTTGGCCTTCCAAAGGAGCTGCGTTTAGGGCTTATTGGGAAATTTGTGCAAAGATTCTAAATTTATTATACTTTTATCAATTTAGTTTTAAATCTTTCAATTTTGTTAATTAAATTCTAAATATTTTCAAGTTTTGTCAATTAACTCCATTTAGCTAATTTTGGCCGGAATTCATTAGCATGGCGCCAGACGTCTTACATGACACGACGTTGATAATTTTTAATAATATTTTAATATTTTTGTAAATTTTTTATTAATTTTATTTTTCGTTACTTTTTCCTTTTTTCTATCTTCTTTCTTTAGATTTTTTTTTAACCAGTAGCCGGTGAGGGTCGTGGCCAAGCAAGAAAGAAACAATGTGGTTCTTGCCTTCGTCTATCTTTTTGATATGTACATGAGAGAACACCCTGCCATTCTTCTATCTTGTCAATACAAGTTTGGTCCATTTTTCCACAATCCCAATTGATGGATAGTATTCCTAAACAAGAATGCATGAATTGAGTAGATGGGACATTGGACGAAACTTATGTCTTGTCAAAGTTTGGTTAAAATTTAGTAAAATAGATACACAAAAATTAGCTTTCGAAATTTTTGCTCTTCTTTAACGAGCTTCCAATATCAGGTAGCGAGTTGCATTAAAATCTACAAGCCAAAACAAGACTATGTGGCAAAACTCATCCAACATCATGAATGGGTTTAACGTAACCTAATGCAGTACGAATTCAATGGTTCTCTAGTTTCTACAGCCAAAGAACAAAACATATAATCCGTGTCCTTCAACATATCTTTCTCCCATCACAACCGCTACAATGTGATTCATGCAGAGCCAGTAAGACAGTGCATTCTTTTCCAGTCTATTTGTCCCTCCTCAAGCACCCAACCTGACAGGAAGCAAAAGGCTGCTGTCAAGACGAAACCCGCCACTGCTCCGATTGCCGGATGGATGGGATCTATGAATACAAAGTTGGCTTGGTCGACGCATCGTTGCATGAAAGCCCATCAAATCATGGTTGTTCAAGCTACTACCACAGAGGCTGATCTACATAAGTAAGACAGTGCATTCTTTCTTATGGCATTTTCCCGTAATTCTATACTCTGTAGGCTAGACTGAACGAATCGCCAGAAGACACTGAATTAAAAAAGGGAAAAATGGCAGTTGGCACCGACACCATCAGATTCAAGCCTTGGATCTCGCATGAGGGCCTCGAAGTCAGTGCAAGATGTGTATATAAAACTGTTCTACTTTACAGATCAAAGTCTCACCATGTAAAAGGGCAAAAACGATAGGTATTGACAGGGTAATCTTCGTACCCTCGACAAACTCCGGAAAGAATTTGGACAATAATTCAAAACAAAGAAAAAGTGGAAACTGGAAAGTATGGAGGAGGAGGGGTGCATGCTAGCTCCTTTCTTGGCCCATTTCACAAGCTACGACCCCTTGACACCAAAGGTACATTCATAGTGCAATTGAAAAGAGGGCAGGCGGACATGACAATGGCCACCACCTTGACATAAATCGCTTCAATCTCCACACCGAGTCCATTTTGACTACAAGCAAATTGCACATATCAGTCGACAAAAGCGACTTGTCCGATAATCACGAGAGCAAGTGGGAATGCACACCTCCACCTGTAGGTTCAGGGCAAGAAAAGGAATGGATTCAGTGTATCTTGAAGCTCTGTAACAACAATAAGATTCCGTGACCATAAAGTACTAAAAAGGGCTGTACTCATAGATAGTACCTCTGGACCACTTGCAGAAGTATACTAAAATTAAGTCAGCTGGTCTAGTGGACTAACAGAAGGGCATTTGGTCTAGCGGCTAAAGCGACCATCTGCCGAAGGACTAGAAACTCACTGTCATGTGAACTAACAGATGGGCATTTGGTCTAGTGGTATGATTCTCGCTTTGGGTGCGAGAGGTCCCGAGTTCGATTCTCGGAATGCCCCCAACCCTTTTTCTGAGTTTATGCAAAATTTGGAAGGATCAAAGTAAAGTAGAGGAACTGGGATAATGAAGCACTTGGGTCTATCAGGTAAGATAAGCTTAAGTTGTAATTAAACAATAGCAACCTGCTCAATTGTTAAAAATCAACTCAGGATGCAGTCCTAAAAATTACTAACACGGATACCTTTTGTTTTAATATATATATATATATATTTTTTTATGTAGATCACACTAATAGATCCATGGCAAATAATAAGATGAAAAACATACAAAGAAGACATTTAAAATCAAAAGGATTAGAATGAAGCACCCAAGCTAAGGATATTGGCAAGACCCTCTTTTTGAGAGACCAAGTAGCATGACAGTTTGTATTGGTTCAGATCAAATAAGAACATAAAATACGTAAAACAGATTTAGCAGACTAGCAGTATGTAGAGAAACTGACTTCATCAGGAGCAAAATGATACCACAACTACATGCCTATCCAAACTCTCTAGTATATTAGTGTAACGAAACTAAAAGTAACAAGGAGGACAATTTATCTTCATTGTGGCCACGAGACACCTAAGGCCAATGTTAGAAATCCAACAATATACCATTATTGGTAACCAATGCCAGAGGTTAGGATCTTATTACATGAAGGACAGTTTTACTTGCACAAACAAGCAAATGATAATGTAGATAATTAAAGAATACCACGATGCGATAGTGTTTAGGTAAATGTTTGACCTTATTATTGGAAAAAAGCATGTAGTCTACGTATAAAAAGTAAAAGACGCCTATCCAAACTCTCTAGTATATTAGTGTAACGAAACTAAAAGTAACAAGGAGGACAATTTATCTTCATTGTGGCCACGAGACACCTAAGGCCAATGTTAGAAATCCAACAATATACCATTATTGGTAACCAATGCCAGAGGTTAGGATCTTATTACATGAAGGACAGTTTTACTTGCACAAACAAGCAAATGATAATGTAGATAATTAAAGAATACCACGATGCGATAGTGTTTAGGTAAATGTTTGACCTTATTATTGGAAAAAAGCATGTAGTCTACGTATAAAAAGTAAAAGACGCCTCCCAGCATCATTGTTGTACCTTTTCCCTTATTTTCTTTTTGGGTTTATAAAGAAGGCTAGCTAAACATTCTTAAAATAACTTTAATAGAGAAGAGTAAATAGTCGAACGAATTGGGCATTTGGTCTAGTGGTATGATTCTCGCTTAGGGTGCGAGAGGTCCCGAGTTCAATTCTCGGAATGCCCCCCTCTTTGGCGTCAATTTTGTTTTTGTCCTTTTTGCTTTACAATTTGAGAATTCCTTACAAAGCAGCCAGACCATAGGTAAAAACAAGATAGCAGCCTTCTGACAAAGATCATTTAAAAGTTGCTGGGATACTGCTTAGTTCAGCTAGTCACGTGCTAATGAATGCAGCACATAGTCTCTCCCACACCAGACTATAACGAAGAAACTTATACAAAGCAGGAAGAAGATGAATATAATGGAAAGGCAAGCTAGAATCATAAAGAATCATCAATCACAAAAGCTGGGCGAAGTAGGTTCTTCCTCTTCTAAAGTGCAAACAATTATCTAGGTGGATCAGTTTTAAAAACTTCAAAACACATGAACTTCCAGAAAAGAACTGCGCACAACTTAATTTAAGTTAATATGAATCCTCACGTCTGACTTCCCCGGGAGGAGCCCATAAAGAGTATTCGTCGATCCGCTGCTGCGGGACTCAAAGTCAACGGTCAGAAAGGATGGAGAGTTTATGGGCCGAAATCATTAGGATTCATATGAGTCAAGTGTCGCAAGCAGGGCATTTGGTCTAGTGGTATGATTCTCGCTTCGGGTGCGAGAGGTCCCGAGTTCGATTCTCGGAATGCCCCAACCTGCTTTGTTTTGTTTTTTTTGTTTTTATTCAAATTTACTTAGTTCTCAGGCGAGAACTGAAAGATTCCTCAGAAGAAACTATCTTAAAAAAGAAAAATGGCAGTTTGTAGTAGCACTGACACCATCAGATTCAGGTCCTTGGATCTCGCATGAAGGCCTCAAAGTCAGTACAACATCTCCAATTTTTAAGTCGTTCTATTTTGCATATCAAAGTCTCGTATTAAAGGCCAAAAAAATTGATACTGACAAGGTATTCTTTGTTCAAACCTCAACTTACTCCAGAAGGAATTTAGACAATCATTCAAAATAAAGAAAAGGGGAAACGTACAAAAAAAAAGAGGGGTACATTCAAGCCCCCGTCTTGGCCCATTTCACATGCTACCGCTTGACACCAAAGATACATACATACTGCATACTAAAGAGGACAGACAGATATCACAATGGCCTCCTCGGCATATATTGCTTCAATTCTCTGCGCTGAGTTGATCCTGACTATAAGCAAATTGCACATAGTCAACAAAAGCGACTTATTACAGTAACAAATTGGAATATGCACAGACAACTCACTCTGCCTGTAGACTAAGGG